>OY728130.1:1961583677-1962940760 GCA_963277665.1 Viscum album | reverse complement strand
TATTTATAAAAATAGTATTCAGAAATTAACTATTATTTCTGTCATATGATTCTATATTTATTTCAAACCATTGGATAAAAAATTTAGGAATTATAATTAATAAACTTTTAAATAATTCGACTAAAAATTATATAATAGTGATCAATATATATTTTCATAGAGAAATCCATAACCCCTAGAAAAATACATTTCCTCAAGAAATAGGCCCTTTAATCAAGAAATTATAACATTATAATATAATGATTATTTACTATGAAGTAGTAAATACATATGAATTATGGAAAAAATTATATGTATAGTTCATAATTTTATTAACCCTGTTAATACCCATCAATATAATATTTAGGTTACAAGGGTTATATTATATCATTTCTCTTTAAGACGTTGGGTTTTGAGTAATGATTGATACTAAATAACTAAAATTGGATTAAAATAAATATATGTAAAATATTATAGAATTAACTTATACCCCACATAAAATAATGTTTTACATCAATATATTTTCATTCTGAAGAAATAAATTTTGGATACATCTAATTCATCAAAATATCATGTTCTCATAAAGATTCCTCTAATATTTGATCCCTCCAATGAAATTTAACACCGTTAGTAGACTTATTTAATTGAATTTTATCACATTAATGAAATAATTCTGTAGGTTTTTGATCATAGGAAATATTATTCTCTAGTCATAAAACCTCATAGTCTGGTATATTTCAAGGATCAAGTGTGAATATCCTCTAAAGAGATACATCAGAAAGGCTATGTCTATTAAAGAGGATCGATGGAACAACCAATAGATAAGATATTATCCCTACTAGATCAAAAATGTAAAAGAGAAAAATATACATTTGATATAGATATCCCATTTCTCGAATCTAATAAAAATCATCAATGTAAATATTCATAGGGTTTATATCATACCAAATTGAAATTAAATATCTCAATAATGGTTGTCATCGTAACTCTTTTATTGATTCTCTGTTTCAATGATGAGATTCTAAGTAGATTTAAACTTCAATTAATTTTTTTTTATCTATATTAGGTCCCAAGAGATTATTTTGTACTTCATGAATATAGATTTATAGAGGTTTTAACATTTCTTATAGATGGATTAATAAGGATTCCTCTTAAGGATCAATGAAATATATTTTTATAAGAGAATTAAACAAAAAGAATTCATAATTACCAAAAACTTTTTAAATATGGAGAAACTGACCCTAAAATATCCTCTAGTGTATGAATGATTCTATCGAGGAATTTTTTTAAGGATTAGAGTTAGTACAACAACATAACTCAATATATAGATATTGTTTAAGACTTATTTATAATATCATGGTAATCATCATATATGAATTCAATATAATAGAATGGGGTACTCTACGTAAAATTTCAACTTTTCTAATGTATATACAAAAAATTAAATTAAGAGTTAAATATTATATGATAGTCCTAAAATGTGTAGACTATATATAATTATTTACTACAACCAAAATAACATTATTAAAAAATGATTATGTGATGAGTCTTATAATCAAATACTTGCCTATGTTATCCCACATCCGAATATATATCTGTATTGGTTATAATTTCCCCATAGTCCTCATCCACTCAGCCTCAACTAATTGGGATACTGAGAACCATGACACTTACTTTCCAATATTTATCATTATTAAATCCCTCCAAAAATTGTTTTGCCTCATCATAATTCCTTGATGAATAAGGATTGACAAGCTATAAACTTTATCAAACATCTCCTTCATAAATTATGGTATAAAATAGACATATACAATGTTCTTGAAACTTATCATTCAACCACTATCATGAATGAAATTAACTACATCACTGATCATTTTTATCTCTACAACTAAAATATTTAAATCTTTAATCTCACATTGATACATTGTTGAATACTCATAATGAAGGAAGATATTTCTCCCCTTCAGTCAAAATTTTATGGCACATCATTTGAAAATGAAAATATTTGATTATTTTTATCGTCATGATGGATAATATAGCATGATCATATCATATTAAAGGGAAATATACCTTATTAACTTTCTCATAGTGTTAATTTACTAACCATTCACAATCAGTAATACACAGTAACCATCTTCTCTAGTTTATATTAAAGAATTACTATCTGAATATAAACATTAAACATTTATAGTCATAATATATCCTTCACAATTTTTTATAATTAGAATTCATCTGTAACCTAAAAACTATAATTACTCCCTTTATGTCCAATTCTTGATTTTAGTCAATTTTATCCAGATAACTTAAAACATGGGAGGATTAATCTTCCCACAATATATTATGCATTAAAACACATCACTATACCTTCTTTTATGCATCTTTGAAAATAAAAAACCCTTCTACAATTTAGTCTACTATAACAACAAGTTCACTGACTAACCATCTCTTAATATCAGAGAAGTATTCTTTATATTCATAAGTCCTACTGAAATGGGCATCCTGATCACGTTGTCATGCATGTCAAATTAGATGTTTATTTTTAACAAGAATTTATGTAGTATTGCTACAACTTTAGGTTGTCCCTCAGTGGAGACATAGATCATTAAGTTAAAATTAATGTTCTGATTATGAAAATAAAAGATGAAAAGGGATTCATAAAACATGTGTTTTTTTATTTTAAAACATTAATTGAAACTATACCACTAAGTGAGAGAACAAGTGGGAAAAATGGTTCTCAACCCAGGTAAGTGTCCCTTGATGATCAATCTATCATCAATCTCAAGAAAATGGTAAGGATCATTGATTCCTTGATTTATAAACACTAAAACAAATTTGTTATGTGAGTTCTTACAAGTTTATAAACTAGGATATGAATGATCAATGATATTTATTATCGGTGAAAGCCCAAAATATCAACAGACCTGATTTGATTTAATAAATGAAACACAATCAAGGCATCACAACCACAGGATGATGAGATAACAAGACTTATGACAATGATAAAATATCCCAAATGAAAAGAAAATGCATATTATTTTTTACAATATCCAATAAATTATCAATCGAAATAATCCATTCGTACTATCATGAAATGGTCGGTTTGATAAAAGAGGAAACCACTCTATAATCACCACAAGATCCGGGTTACACATGGAAGCATAAAGATTCATCTTCCAATGATTATTAATTTATCATACTAGAATAAACAAAAATTAAGAATGTATAACTAAATTTCAATTCAGAAAAAACGTATAAATATAGTTACATTTTGATGAATACAAGAATGGAGCTCGAGATTAAAAAAAATAACACCCCCCCCCCACACACACAAGTTGATCGTTAAGAGGTTTAGAAGTACATGAGGGAGATGTAAACTATAATGGGTGAATAGATATCTCAATATCTTCTCACACATACCCCTGGTAATTCAACATGATAGAATGAGGTATAGGAGTGATTATATGGGCAATAACATCACAACTTCCCAAATTATTGGTCAAGTATATAAGGGACTAGGTGACTATTCAAGGAATAATTTTTAGCATTATTTATATAGATGTTTGACTGAAAAAAAAGAATGGAAATTACATCAAATAAGGTGGAGTGGTGTGAATTCTAGTTGGATGTCTATTAGTGGTAGAATAGTCCCAATTTATGTTCTATTCCTTGAGATATTTTCCAAATTAAGAAGGGTAGTCTAATCTGGCCCACCCTGAATTGCTTCCCAATGTAAACCTCCATTGGGACTCTAGATGGACGAATTGTGCACTATGATCTTCTTGAGAAATGTAACAGACAAAGTTTTTTACATGTACACCATTTTTCAGCTATATTGGATGCACCTATTATCAATATTTCATTTTTTATGTTCACATTTATGAATGGGATCTCGCTATGTTTGCCCTATTTTTCTTGAATTCTATCATTGACTCTCCCAACCACATCCTCCTACAATGTAAACACTGAAAAAGTGAAATTTTCCTATTAAATTGTGATTAACATTAATTAATTGAATCATACTTGATGTTAAATTAATAATTTTATTTATAATATTCATTAAAAAAACTAGTCTAAAACAATGGTGTAAGGGTGTAAATGAATAGTGAATCACTATGCGATCACATAATTCCATGATAACTTGTTGGGTGGATTTTATTTTCATAATAAATTCTTTAAAATTATTCTATATTATCTATGCAATACAAGAAAAAAATGAATTTAAATCATTGGGTTTCACGTGGGACAATTGTCAATGAATTTTATCTTAGAACTATCTATAGATATTCACTTTCTTGTAAGAACATATCATAATAGTGATTAATTTTATTAAAATAATTCACAATTTTTGAAATAACAAATTATTTATACTTCCTTTTGGCCTTCAACAAAATTATCATTTGATCATTATTATCCGATATTCTCTTGGTGTATATAATAATATCATCTAAAAAACCTCAAATGATTGATCAAAGATGTTTATAAAAAATATATTAGATAGATCTATAAACATATTAGAATAATTAGGAAATTAAAATTGGAAAATTATAAATTAAATTTTTCTATATTTTATATGGAAGGATATAATTTGGAATTTATTAAAATTTCATCCCCAATTTATAGTATCTTGAAAGATGGAAAATATTTAAAAATTATTGACATTTATACATTTAATAAATAATGTCATTAATTTGTGGTAAATGATACTTTTTATTAATCATGATCTCATTATATTCCATATATATATATATATTAGTTTAATTTTCCGTATTTCACCATAAAAAATAATGGATGCACCCCATGGTGATGCATATGGACGAATGAACCCCCTGTAAATATTCATCTAGAGTTGTTACATCAACACATATAACTCAATTGGGTTTTTTCTATATAGATTCATCAGAATATGTGCATCCTAGGGAATGAGATCAATTGAATATGAAATATAATGTTTCAGAGGAAAACTAGGAAACTCTTATGTAAAGACATTATTAAAGTCATTTATAATTGAAATATTTTTTAGGATTATTTTCTCCCTATCCATATCAGACTCATAACCATAATGATTTTGATTCAAACCCATAAAATAGAATCAATTTCTGTTTGAGAATTTTATTAATCCTCACAACAATATTGATAATAGGTATATTCACAATTTTAAATGTTACTTTCCTACCATATAAGCTGAAATGGGATAAATATAGAGTTCCAAACCATTCCCAAAATGATTTTATACTCAACTATAGAGATAATAACAATATTTTAAGGAATAAAATTCATATAAGCATAAATTGGGTAATAATTATATACATGGGATGAAATCAACATACCATTAGAAAATTTCACTAATAATTAAACATCTAGTCATTGAGGATTTAAATTAACATATGTAAATATTTTATTAGTATAAAAATTAATGAATATGACTATGTTAAAATAACATATTTCAATTTTTGAGCATACCTTTCACCACCTTATGTAAGGACCCGCCCTTAAACATTACATTTTATATTCTACAAGAACTAGAATTCACATTCAAGGATAATTTCAATTTGTAGTTTTCAATAATAAAGACAAAATCCTAAAAATTATACCTACAAATTACATGTGGAAACATATATTGACTATCCATTTCATCCAAAAATGTAAATCATTTTAATAAAAATTTAATTTCCTTTGAGGACACTTCATCAATATATTCAACATGTTATCTTCATTTCACTTACCAAACATTATGGTCAGGGATTGTTTTTAAAACAATGGATGAAAAAAATATGTCAAGAAATGATGTAAATAAAATTAAACTATTAGTCCAATGAAAACCCATAAAAATATTTTAAAAAATATACCTTTTACCCCAAAAAGTAATCATTATGAAAATTATCATTATTGTACCATTTTAAATTAAAACATTTTTCCTGAAAACTCTTCAAAAATCATATAAAATAAATGTATTTAACCTAATAGAATACATTCCAAATCACTATTACTTATACTCTATCTCTTATGGTTAAACATGGAATAACTATCATGGTGACATTTTGAATAGCCTCGTTAGTATATTCCATTAATTTATTAGTAGAACCCATACTATTTAGCTCCATTCCATTACCCAATGCAATGGAGAGCTATGACTAGATCACCCACCCTTGATATATCAAGTAACATAATATTTTTAAAAAATTTCCCAAGAACGACATAATAATATTAAAAGATAAATATTTCATAAAAAATCATTATTTATGAAAATAATCTTTCTACATTGAAATCACTTTTCAGTTTTACAAAGTCATGCCCCCATAAATAAAAAACCATTATTTGAAAAACCAATTGTATGATGGTAATGAAATTTTAATAAAATTAAACATTCGTGAAATTTGGAAAATTTATTTATTATTTAAAAGATAAAAAACATTACTTTTTTAGTTTTTTTTATATAATAATTCATAAATGATGATTTTAAAAATGTACATACCTTACATAAAACATGAAAAATAACCCTTATATAAAACATCATAGATAAAATTAAAATTACTGAATTTATAACATTCATATCCATATAAAAGCAACTAAAAAATCATTTTGAATACATGGACTTCAACTATAATAATTTAGAAGAGTGAATCATTAAAACTTTTTGAATAAGATTTGTTGTTAAAAAATATGTTACGTTGAGTATGACTCGTCACATAAGCTCTTTGTTGTCCATAATATAACACTTGGGTTATTATGTAAATTCTTTATAACCCCTTTCAGATTTATTATTGATTTTATATCACTTATTATAATGTTATAAAAATTATTTAAGATCGCATAAGACATATTTATGATATTGTGTACATGAGTCAAAAAAATGATTAGTTAAGTCAACCATGGTCCAAGGGGGCCTAATGACAACATATCCAGAATAGTATTCATGAAATAATTATCATTTTTATACATCAATTATAAAATTAAATCCTTTCATTAAAATTGGATATTAAAAATTATCTCTGTTACAATAAGGAGATGATAATTTATAAGTACGTATGAGTAACATTTTCATTTTTCAAAGATAATTATAGAATGAAGTTAAGTAAAATTTAATATTTATAAAATTATGATAATATAAAATATATCCTATTATTTATTTATATATACTTATATATAACATCCAATTTAGGTATTAATGAAAATCAAATCACATCACTTCATGGAGGTAATAGTTCATACATATATTCAAAGGATGTTATCATTTTTTAGTTTATGGAATGGAAAGATGATATATGGTATATTATAATTATGTAATAATTAATTTATCATTATATTGTATATAAATATTAATCCCATCATTATTATATGTCTTGATAGATGATGATTGAAATAAAATTACATTGGTTCATGAGATGGTAGTCTGACATACACACGAACGACGAATTATTTTACCATTTAATAAATGTGTAGATGGATGTTGGGGGTGATATTAACATAATAATATATAATATTATTGTAATTAATATATTTATTATTCCATCATATTTTAAGATGATTTTAATAATTTGGAAGAAGAATAATAAATATAACTAATTCATTATATATGATGTCTTTTTCTTTCATTTGACAATCTCATTTTCTTAACACCTTAAGACCACTATGGGTAGCTTTATTCCTATTATAAGAGATATATAACTTACTAGGGATTATAGGAATGTATTTCATTAGTTAATTTATGAACATAATAGTTTATGAAGCGTTAATAGAAGAGAATATGAGGTGCAATTTTATAAGAGAGTGGAAGGGAACTCTTGAAATTATTCAAAATATTAAACTAATAGAAATTAATATTCTATTAAAAATTTCTCCAAATTTATTTATATTGAATATAAGATGAATATGGGTTTAAATAAATTTATCAAATGATATTTATATTTGTTTTTACTATTTTTCAATCTGTACTATTTGTCATTAACCCTTTTTTAACTCTTTTAATTCTAACCACGAAAAATTGGATTTTTTTGGTTTGAGGATTAATATAGTTACTATAAAATTCCAAAATAATAATAATGGAATAATGAGAGATATTTTAAACCTTATCCCATTTATTACAATGAATTTAATATTTTGAGTAATTTTATATCTTTTAATAAATGATTATATTTTTTAATATATAATTTATGACAATTTTGACATTATTCAATACTTATAATTATATAGATAATATTAAAAACCTAATATCCTCTAATAAATTTTTCTTAATACCACAATAAAATTCCAATATAATAAATAAAATTTTTTATGTCTTTAATTATTTAAAATTTTATTTATTTTAAAATATTTAATATTATTTATTTGATATTTTCATTAGATAATTAAATAATGCATCACTATTGTGAAGAAATTGAAGGTAAATATTTCTTCACAAAAAATTAATACTAAAATTCCATGATAATGATAAATATTTAATATTAAAAAGTACTCTTTATAGTTGAATTTAAATTCTAGATAAAGCCAAATTAAAATTATTTAAGTTATAAATAATATTATAGGGACATCATGGACTTCTCTTTGAAAAAAATATTAAAAAAATCATAATTACATATTAATGAAGAAAATTACCTGAATATTAGTACCTTGACTAATTATGGAATAAATATCTCCTCCACTAATATCTGGTAATGTTTATGGGTCATCTTATAAGATTAATCACATTATTTTTACATTTTCATACTCAATTTTTATCCAATTTACCATTTTTTGTAGTAAAAAAAATTGAGAATGTTACTGTTCTTTTTGGATTAAGATAAAGAGGAAACATTCAACTAATTTAGAAAATATGATTATAAATATTTACTCAATCTTTTAAAATTATTTTCATAGTATTTCTAGAAAAAACTAAAAAATTAATCTCGCAGATTGGACGAAACAACATGTTTTTTCAAGTAAAATTGTTCAAAAGGTTAAAATGTTTTTGTATTAAAGTTCAATTTAAAATTTATTATAGTTATCTAATTTTGAATTAATTATGTATTATTTTACTAATTATAATATAAAACCAATTTAAAAAATAATAAATTCACAAAACTTAATTTAATGAAAAGAGAGTTTTCGATTTAAATGTAATATTTTGACTATCTATTAAAAAATGAAACTTATAAATAAAAAAATTAATCAAAGTAGATTTTGATATTATTATTTCAAAAATGAATATTTTTACGTGAAATTAAATTTATAAAATTTTATTAATTTTGTTTTAAAAAAATTATGCAATCTAATGGTGGTAAAACTCTTATTTAGATTAATATAGTTATTAAGTGTAAAATTGGATTTATTCTATTCATATGATAGTCAAATATACTAGGTGATTGTCAAAAATTTATTAAAAATTTGTAATAATAATATTTTTATTTATATTCATACCCTCAAATATAATTGTTAAGAAATTACTACCATATTAAATAATAATATTAAGTAGTTATTTTAAGCTTGATGTGGCCTATTTCGTATTCTATCCAGCATAGTATGTGCATTATTAAAACATGGGATGTTATTTTCCCCCCATATTAATAATTTTCTTTCTCCCAATTTATTGTTTTGTTTTAAAAATAGTGTTTTGAATTTTCAAATTACTATATGTAATAAAACATGAAAACATGGTCAATAAAACTTCTACATAAAACGAGAGAAAATATTGTATGAAAGTCATTTGTGATAACTCATACTAGGTTTCCAAGAAAGAAATCATGGAAATGGAAGAGAAAAATAACAAACATGTTCTTATAGAGATTTATAGTGATCATTTTTATTATAAAGTTGTCCATAACAAAACAATAAATCTGGGGATAATTAAATGGCCATTGTTTCCTTAGTATGAAATTTAATAATATAACTTTTTTGAAGATGTTTATTATAGAATATAGGAATAAATTTTATTCACAAATTAATTAAATAATAAATCATTCATAATTAAAAATTAAGGTTTCATACTTTAAATAAGTTTCACCACAAACTCACCTTTTTCTCGAAATGATGAGTATTCAAGATGATTTTTTTCATGCTAAATGAATTAGAATATACTTCTATAGAAAAATATAAACCCTGATATATTAACTATCTATTTCTCCTACCATAATAAACTATTAAAAACCAAAATTTTAAGGACACATTAGGGTAATTATGATAAAAAAAATATTATATGATGAAAATCATCATTAATATTAAAAATTCAACATCAATAGCGAATTTTCATCATAGATAATTAAATAACTATCCATAAAATTCCTAAAAAAAATATTAAATAATATTGATACATAAATTTCAAAATTTATTTGATCACATAATATTCCAATATAATGTTAATATTTAAATCTAAATAATAAAAATTACTCTCAAACTCTCATACAAAAAAATAATTTCATACCAATTAACATCATATACTAACCATTTACATAACTAACCTGAATCACCCTAAATCCACAATAAAAATAAATTTCACACTAAATTATAATTTTAAAAATTATTTCCCACAAAAATTTACATAATATCTGTTTTACCATAAGCATATAGAATTCCTAAAATAGTGAACATATTTCAAAATAACATTAATCAATTAGTCACAAAATCATTTTATAATCTCATTATTATCAATTCGATAAAACACATGTCACCAAACTAAACTAATCCTTCATCCATCATCGTTTAAAAAATCATACTAAATGGGAAATAATGTAGAATATTGTTAGGCAATCAACCCTTGCCTCCTTTCGTTTGTGGGTTTAATTCGCATGTGCTCACAATAGGCGACAAGTTTCACTCATCATATTGGCTATCTTTTTTTCTAACACTACATTGATATAATCCTTATAAAATTAAATAAATTTTATAATAATAGTAAAAAATAACATTATTATTTTTAAACCCAAAAATTTATATCAAACCTTTCAGTTTTAATCCAAAAATGTAATAAACCATATTTACACCAAAAATGAACATCTGAAAAAAATAGATACTCAAATTATAATATCATAAATGAAATCCTAAAAATTAGATTTTCATACATGGAAAATATGATATAAAAAAAATTATAAACCCATTATGAATTCTGTAACCCTTGAGAATATATATTAATATCCAAAGATGTGTAACACATCCTTTGATAGCTACTATATTGACCCTGAATTAAAAATTACATACACTAGAGTATTTGAAAAAGAGTTCACATTTGAGGATCATGCCAATTTAAAGTATTATATATTTAAGAAAAACAATTAAAAATTATACCCATACTTAAAAAGTGAACTATTATACATAGTATCAAAGTTTTTCAACAAAAGGAATACTTTTTAATGAAAAAAATTCTTTTCATGACACATCATCAATAATTTCATCATGAAAACATTTTTATCCTTACCAATAATTATGGAATTTGAATACAATTTAAATCATGAGATAAGAAAAAATTTCTTAGTAAGGGACATAAAATAAAGGAAAACATTATTCTAGTAAAAACCCATAAACAAATTCTATAAATATCCCTTCTACCCCATGAAAAGAATCATTATTGGAAAAAATATCATAGATTAATTTTTGAGAGGAAAGAAAATCAATAGAACTCATAAGAATGAATATATATGATATTTTTGTAACTTAAGACATTGTTTTCCATATCACTCTTACAAAAACTTAAGCTCTCTCGGCAACATAGGGAGTAATATTTATGCTTAAATTTGGAATAACCACAATACTATATTCTATTAATCACTTAGGGGATAACCCAAAAGTTAACTATATTCCATTACTCATTGCGTTGGAGAGATATAACAGTATCACACACCCTCAACTTATCAAAGATCAACCGGTCAACATAATAAATCCCAAGAAACGTAACTTAATAATAAAAAAATACATACATAAGGAATCGTTTATGTGGGAAAAAATTACTTTTATGAAATTAAATTTTAGTTTTATAATGTTGGAAACTCATATATAAATAAAAAATTATATTAAAATATGGTTTTATTCATTTAAAAGAATCATAAAAAATTAAAGAATTATTAAAGTTGAAAAATATATTCACTTCATTCTTATTCAAAAATAATTCCTTTTTTATTTTGTAATAATAAACCTTAAAATACAACTTTTATAATTAAATCCCCTTACATAAAATTAGAAAATTATCCCTTACATAAATATTTTTAGATACATTCAAAAATTTCCATTTTACAAAATCATTTCCATTTTGACATTGGCAAAATGAGAATCAAAAAATCCAAAAAACCTTAATCTGGGTATTATTTTCTCCATAAAATTGAATAAACAAGGAAGATGATATCATGAAAATCAACCGAACATATAAAAGATGCACAGATGCATCACCAAAAAACGGTCTTGTATATGGTCACATGAATTACATAACATGTGGAAGGCCCCTTGGAGTAACTTTGATAATACCTTCTGTTATTGTGAAGGTGACCAAGATAATCGTTGATCGTGTGATATTAGGCAGATAAACTGCCCTAGGTCACATAGCTTATCAAATGGAAGATGCTGGAAAACCCTCCAAACCCCATTAAGAATTATAGAAAAATAACCAAAGTGAGGCATATTATTGTGGTTTTAAAACACATGTGAAACATTTACAAAAGGGGACACTAATTACCTTTTAAAAAATTTAAGGAATCTTGTGATATGTACATCCGTTGTATAATATGAAATAGAATTAAATAGGGAGGTGGCATGATCCTCTAATGGTTATAAATATCATGTGGTATGCCCCTGAAAATCCATCAGACAATACCAGAATATAATGAAACATATGTATCATATTAGGAAATCACATTGACATATCATCCTTTCCACGTTAAGGGCCTCATACATGTAAAGGAAACCGGGTTCTCCCCCTTATTCACAATATAATGGAGAATATATGTATTTTCCATGAAATTCTCACGAATCCTTTTGTTCGTCATGTGAAAAAACACCAATAGTTTGTGTGATTGTCTTGTACTATACTTGTGAAACTTCACAAGATCTCCCACATTTCCAAAATTCAAAAAGTAAAAAAATATTTTAGAAGGCATTAGCCTATCACGGTCATAAAAAACAAATGACATGCCCATGATTTTTGCAGCACTATCTCGCAAATACCTATTGATAAACAATTTTGATTTCATGAAGGGCACTTTCAAGGAGTTCCTTGTCCCACATAATGTTCCAAACAAATCTATTGATATAACTTTATGTCCTTTTGATTGGTGACATAATCTAACGATAGAACATGTATGTATCAAACTGACAATATAGAGGTACTTCAGAATGTACAAATTACTCAAAAATACCCCATTAATTGGAAATAATCCAATCAATAAGGCATTGATAGAATGATCTTGTGGTAACTGAATATCATGCGACACCCCCATAATCATCTATATGGGAATATCTTAGAGAGCATGATGTTTTACCCCTACACCGATGAATCTATGGATTTGAATTATTTGTAGTGTACATAGATAAAAACAACTAGTATGGTGAGGCCTATGAATCACCCACCGCATCACTATTTAGTGTTATAATTTTTTGCATCCATACACACCAAAAAATACAAGCACCAGAGGAGATTTTTTAGACTGTCTAATCTCCCGACCATAAGTACATCCCATTAGGTAACATCCAAGGAATAACTATTTTCATCATGAAACATGAATAAGAACATCACACGATCACTACAGAAGAGATAAAGTAATTCTAAAAGTAATCACAAAGTAGACCCCTCTTGTATACCAGATCACGCAATACTCAAAACATTCTAATATTGAATATATCTAAGACATAGAAAAATGGAACAATGGAAAATGGAAAAGAGATTTAAGAAAAATTCATATATGGTGAACATAATGGACTTCACTTGAATCAAATATTAAACACCAAAGAACCCTGAAATATCACCTAAATATATCAATTCTACATTGTTATACTTTTTTCATAATGAAAATTCAATCGGACTTGTCAATGAAAGTCTCATGGATCCCCAAGGGAATTCCACCCCAGTCTCGTGAAGCCTACTAAGATCACCATGTATTCCTTGTGGTGTCCATTAGATGTGTCTCCAATGTAATATAGAATCAAAAATACATGCTGGATGAGTCTTATTGTACCACCCAATCATTTCAACTAACTCTAGTGATGCCCACTTTGAATGCTAACCAAATATCTAAAATTATTCCATACATGTTAGCTCGGATCATGTGTCACCCTCCAGACCTGTCACATTAACTCCTATAATGCCCACAATGTGTGTGATCCATATTTAAAAATGAGACCTTGGATTTAAAGTTGAATCAAGTGAAACCCTATAGGCATTTCATCAGGAATCTTTTGGTGGATACCTGGATCATCGGTTCTGGTCACGTGATGACCCCCATCAATGACACCAAGGATACGTGACATCCATAAAACATGAAATATGGACCATGAAATTATATATTTACATGTCTTTAGGACATACTATTACATGTCAAGAAATATGTAATGCCATATCATGTAGTTTTTCAAGAATGATAGATAAAAAATCTTGCCAAGTTTAAGGGAATCCTAGGTCTTGATATGTTTTTCCACCCTCAGAGTCTAATCCCCAACCAAAAGGAAAATATAAATGTGTAATCCCCGATCAACTGAACTTTGATGACTCTGATTCCGGCCATAACTTGGACATATTGAATGCCGCTATGATGCCTGAGATCTATATTAATCATTCATTGGGTAATCCTAGTACATATTACCTATGTCTACATCAAGTGAAACTGGATATTTTCTAACCCTTTTTTACCACACTAAGAACAGCGCACATTGGATTTGGTGTTATAGTCATTATATAATTTATGTGACATATCTTTATATGATAAAGGTAATCCCATGGATTGATATCTTTTTTCATCCTTGGTGTGTATGTCTCGTCCACAAGGTCAGTGTTTGTGTGTAATATGTGATCATCTAAAGTAAGAGGACTCTAATTTTCACCACAGACAAGATACGTAGGTTTCCATCCAAAGGACCAACACCAAAAAAATGGTACACACATCACTTTAATCCCCCCATCATATCTTATACACATCAACTATTAGGACCAATCATTACAATTGACTAATCACTATACCTCATCATTAATGGGATGAGAAATCAATTGAATAATGAAAAATATAATTCCTACTATAACCAGGATACGTAGGATTTCCCTATGAGGGCTGAGCTTCATATTAACCATCCCAATGGATGTCCCAACACATAATCCCCACATTCATATGTAATGAGGTTGATCACTTTTTTTCCCATGTTTATTATCTAGATCATATATCTTGTGGTCTTAGAAATTTACAATGAACTCATCATTATCCTCATGAAACACTACCATTTAGGTAAATCATTGAATGTAATCCTCCATTAATGGAAAAAAATTAATATCCATAATATAAAGTAATATACATTGGTTCCCATCTTGAGTGAATCGTTAATATTAAAAACTCATATTCCTACAATATATAAGATAAATAGGATGTTTTCTTGAGTCTGAAGCTCAAATAGCTAGTACCTATGTGTCCACACATTTTTTCATTCTGCATAAAGCCAAAATAAGAAGATTTAATGAACTAAATGGGTTTTGATTACTACAATAAATGGGATATGTAGGAAATAACATAATGGATCAATACCTTTCTCGTAATATTACCATGAAATATCAGTCAAAGGATGACCTCTGATGATTTATTAAAATAAATGAAAATTATATCAGGAAAGGAAAGAGAGTGCATACACACAGCTCATCCATATCCTAGCATTTTTTCTAGACAGAATAGAGCAACTACATATCATAATATTTATAATCATCATCATATCCATATTAAGATGAATCCTCTATTGTTGCGGATTCCCACTCTTAGTTCGTGTCATGTGGATTCAATACCATGTCATTCTTACATCGAAGCTCAAGATTCTACACAGAGAGTTGATATTTAAGTTATTTATTTCTAACACAGCTCTTTTTAGAATTAGGAGAATCTATTATTTCCATCATAGATAAGGTCCTAGTGAATACCGACTTTTGGATGTAAAAATATTATTCTCTTGGCCTCCTCTTTGGTGGATTAGTGAAAGCTCCTTCACATTCATATATCTTAGTCTGACCACCTTGAATAATTTTATTGTAAGGTAGTCATGTTACACCTCTACCATTATCCTTATCACTATTAGAGACATTCCACCATTTATTAGTGATATTTACAATGATAATTTTTTTCAACCACCATCTTTTTTCACGAAGACTCTATATAAAGTTGTCAGTGACTCTCCTCCATCCATCCGGGAGAGCCTATTATGATATATCGTCATAAGGCATTGAGGTTTATCCTCAATTTCATGGTCATCAAGCATCCCCTTCTATAAAACATCTGTTGCAGCCGTTTTCTATATACTAGAATAAAGTTTCAAGCCCAAGACCGCATGCACTTTTTAATAATCGATCACATTGGGTGACTCTTCTTTATTCTAGCCCGCAAACATATTTCTGAAGAGGACCTGGCCACCCGAGACATGATTTATCTCAATCATTCATTTTTCCTCATGGTTTGGACTACCAGATTCTTGTTGCACATGACCATCAACTCCCTCTAGAATGGTTAGTTCCACAACACCATGATCACCCTTTATACGTTCAATGTCCTACTTCACTGTGGGATTCATTGACCCCCACACCTCCTTTATTGCACAATTATGTGTACTCACCTCTATGTATTCTTCTTGTCACACCTACCACTCAATGATTATAGGAAACATTTCCTCACCGAGGTAGTGACTCCCCATATGATCACCCTGCATATCGGAAACTCTAGGGCCAACACTCAAAATTCACTATGCAAGGCCTCCCCTGCCTCCATTCTCACACCCTCTCACTATCACAGTGTCACCATAATTTTCCATTCCTAGACCTTGAGTCGATCTGATGGCATCACCAGCACCATAGCTTCTCATTTCTACCACCTGTGAACTTCCAACCAATCTCCCACTATGGAAAACCAAATTCATATGGCTAAATCGACAACAAGCGACAAATTAGTGCATCCATGACTCAAATAAGACACTATATCTCAAACAGAACTTGTTTCTATCCATGATCCAGAAAAAATCCATGAGTTACCTTGATAAATCTACCTCCACACAGATCTGTGGACAAATTGAGTGAAACAAAGACTCAGTTCGATAACAAGAACATAAGTATCATCCAATCATATTTCTGATTGCACATAAAATCAAAGGATTCTTGAATGTAAGTGGTAGTATATGGAGAATTACACAAGTTTCAATTGATGATGGATCTAGAGGACTATGAAAATAAAAACTCTAAAAAATAGGAATAAGGTACATATGTTTCATCTTTGAGGAGCCCAAGACCATGCCTCAGTGAAGTCCGACTCCGACCCAAAATGGATCATTATATTCCTCTAATCTAGAAGACCAAATACCATGTGCTCTTGTAGCTCCCTAGATTCAGAGACGAATCGCTCGAAATCATGAATTGATGGTTGTTGAGGATGAAACAGTGCGACCAGTATTATCTTGCATAAATCAAGAGAGCTATTTATTTCAGCCGGGAGAAGTGTAGCTATGGTTCATCCGAAAATAGATCTGGATCCTTCAGGGAGAGATGAATCCTTGGGAACGGTAGAAGCGGGCCAATGCGTGACCATGGGGAGAGAGGCCTACCCTTCCCCAGTGGCAGCAAAACTCCCCCTCTGATTAGAAGCGGTGATTAGAACTCATTAGCATTAGATATATGGCATCATCTTGGGAGGGTGTGATCACAGCAAGATCTTCCTCCCCACCCTCATCATAATATTAACGACCTCTCTGTGTGGAATAAAAATATGATGTTCATAGTTACTTTATTTTCTCACATAAGTATCTATTTATTACTGCTGATGGATTAATAAAATAAAATACTTACCGGTGAATTATACAATGACATATCTTCCCCATTATTTTTTATATAAAATAAATTTAACGATTAATCATTTGGGTAATTGGTCTCCCATCGGGATTAAGAAGATATTTAATAATAGTTCATAAATATGAATGAGTGTCGCATAGTAGGAATAAATTCCCCCAAAAAGGGAACAATGTGCTCGACCTTCCATCATCTTGACCAAGGAGAGTCCCCAAGTGTCATTGGGTATGAAACCCCAACTGACCACCATAATTTGGAAAGTAGGTATGTTCCCAGTTATGGATGATATAATTATTGGCTGTTTCCATTAAGATTCATAATGGAGACTCGTTGTTAGTAATTGTAAAATAACTGAACCCCTCAAAATTAACCATCAGGACAAACCGAATCCACCACAATGAGGGTACTTAATCATATCAACCCCTTCTATACAAGAATGGTGGACCTGATTTGATTCTACAAATTTCAAAAATGACTAGTATATTATCCATCGTGAAATTTATTTTTCAATCTACACACAAACAAAAATATTGAACCTGATGTGAATATATGAAATATTATTTGATTGGGTAATCATGCTTCATGCCATATTGTTGGCATGTCATAAAAATTAGATATTGTTGGAATAAATATTATTTCTTATCATCACTGATTGTTTTTCTCATGAAATAATTACATCATTTTGTTGATAAGTCCACACAATAATAATGGACAGACAAGGAATGCGAGGAATATAGTGTTAACCCTATATTTATATGTCGACACATCATACCTAAGACATTGTAATAATTAGTGTAATTTTCATTTTTTTATGCATGACTATGGATACTAATCTCACCCATAGTATCTTGATCTTAGGTAATGTATTTATCCATCAACCATTTCGTTAAATCAATGTTGGTTATAACCCCAACGGGCCACAAAATGATCTCACCTACCTAAAAGCTACAATACCAAGTGGATAACACAATATTCAGGGAGTATCATCTATATTGGACAATCCCAACCCTTGATGCCACCCGTGAGGCTCTCAATGTAATTATGATGATGATTCTGCATTATCCATTAACAGCTGCAGCTAATCCATTGGCCATTATCCCTAAATCCAAACTCATCAGGGTTATATCCCTATAGAGAATAAATAACCACCTTAATTGTATAATGAAGTAGTAATAAGGAGTCAAATACAACTCCCATCTAGTTCAAGTGTATTTTATAAAGTATCCTATTAACCCCCATCACTCGCACCATCACAAAAGTACCCTCCAGTCTCATGATGAGGGTACCACCCAAAAAACTTCCAACTATAAAACCCATGAAAATGAAGTAAGGAAGACACATAGGTTATAAATGGAACCGTATATCCAAGTGATGGCTCATATTTACAATTATAAGGATGATATCTTCTGGAATATTATATCACTAACTATTGAGCAAGATCATATCATTTTTCACTGAGAACATGTCTATGAGAATATTCCTACAACATGCAAGGGGGATTCACAAATCTATACCCTCGCAAATGAATCCCATCAGAATATTCTAGTAGAATTAGGATGAATGTAGTAACCACATATCTCTTCTTCAAGAATATATGTATTCTCATCCATAGTCGAGAAGAAAAGTGTGATGTATTTTATTCTTTCACACAGATTATAATAAATAAAAATAAATTTTAGAAATATATTAAGAAATCATCTAGTAAATTATAATGCTGCAATAGATATATGTAAATTAGAATATTACTAACCAAAGAGAAAGGGAAACTCAATAGTTTGATCAATTTTTAAATGTGGTATCTCTAGATAAATCTCACAATCTTTCTCTCTTCTAAGAGGATTATCAGCATACTCTGATAATGGACTAGGCACTTGACTAGGATCATATTTTTGTTACAAACAAGGCTCACAAAGTGAGGGTTGAACATGTCTTGGGATATGAGAAAATTCATATAAAAATCATTAAATGGATATTCAAATGGCCCACGATTAGGTTTGTACCCCCATTCTGGAAAGGTTCGCTATTTGAGATGGGCACATTTCATTGGGAAGGGCTAAAATTCCTGTAGAGGAAGTACAACATCATACGCTAAAGGATCATGATCAAGCATATATTAATCTATCCTAGATAGGTCTATTCAAGTTAGAATGAAACATTCCTCAGGATATGATCATGTTCCATTTAGTGAACCTTCCTAGAATAATCCCACATCTCACAGGACCTAGGCATATATTCATACTTCCACAAATGACTACACCGCCAGTTCAAGGCAATATAGGTGTTGGTTTATACCCCATGTCCAATTTTAGAGTTTTGTTGTTGTAATATAGTGTAGATTGAATATTCATACCTTACTTGTATTAATTTTCCAATAGGGGATCACCATGTTATTGGAACACGTGCCTCGGGGTAGGCTCATATTCTTACCAAGAAATACCAATGGAATATTCTAATGTGTCAGAATCAGACTCATATTCCCATTGAGACTAAGTATAACCTTGTGAGAATGGAAAATGATTTGGGACATGATTATATTAAATTCAATAATTACATTGATCATTGTCATTCTACATGTCATTCTAAGAGGTGGGATGATACTCTTGTTACACAAGATGGTTATCAATGAGTTTGAGAAATTGTCATACTATAGCATCATATCCCAACACAATTCAAATAGTAAAGTCATCATATTCCATCCCTTACATGGGAGGATACCAATATTCCCAAACATTTCAATATTAGTGTCCTCATGGTCATTCGAGAAATATTGATAACACAATAATGATCCATCAAATTTTTAACTAAAGAAGAAGACGACCATTACCATGATAGTCCTCATCATGGTATTGAGGAGAAGGATCGTATGGACTCTAGTCCTAAAATACAAAATTTTTGACTTCTCGATGAAAATATCAACCATGGACAAGGAAATCCTCTATTTTCCTAGACACCATCATATAGAGATTTTTTATAACATTAGATTTTTTTGTACAGATCGGTGATATAAGCATATGGGTCAACAGAATATAGTTCCCATAAACTACCAGCAGCACTCCATTAAATAGATTAGGAGACCCTCAGAACCATCTTTTCTAGTCTGACTCAATGGAGGAATGAAATTCAGATGAAGCAGAGTACAACATTAAAATGTGAATAGATTTATCCAAAACAACCTCCCCATATTGTTTTAACCCCTATACACTTCTGAATATGGGATCCTTGACAAGATATTGAAGTATTTCATACCATATCTCTACCAAAATATGTGAAAAAACTCATCATTTATGGAATAATAGACACCCAATATATCGAAAATTTAAGGTTCATCCTCTGACACTCTCAATACTCTTCATTTGTTAGACCTAGCTACTCTGTCCAGGGATCAGGATAAAAATCTAGAAAACAAAAACTCAAACCAGAAATATGCTTGCTATCATTTCATCAAAACCCTTATATAGCTGATTTTTCAAGCCAGATCGTGTATCTATATTTTAGGAATGCTAATTTATAGAGTTATATACATTTCACCATTGTTAGAATAACCTTACAAATTATATTCAGCATCCTGTAATGGAGTTTCCTCTAGAAAAAATAGGGAACTAGGTAATACTCTGGTTAGTTGGTCACCACCACAGAATGGACCCACAACAACGATTACTAGACATCATGAACATAATGATCAAATATACAACATGACATAAAATGTTTCTCCTCAAATATAAATTATTAAATTTCAGATAAAGAAGCCAGGATTACGATCAACCATAAAAATTCCCAAGAAGAATGATTCCCATCATCGGCTTCCATATTAACCAAATCATATGAGAGCACAACTGAACCATATGAAATGAGCTACAATGTCATATTTAATAGAATCCTTCTTGGAATGGACGCAGCTATCTAGGTTGAGAGAATATCTGCCACTACCTCTGCCTATGAATTTTTAAATCTCCTAAAGTATTCCATACATATCTGTAGTTTTTAAAAACACAACCCATACAACTATGATATTGGAATTTATATCTAAATCACCATCACCTAGTCAATCATCCCTTCAGAGGGTCTTGTGGAAATCAATGAAGATAATATATCAATACAATACAATTTTGATGAGGAATTTATATCTCCATTTCTATCCCGAGTGTCATAAAATCTTTGACTTAATTCATTGGATCCTCAAAAAAATGATCAATCAATAGAAATTACATCCTTGAGAAACCCAAATCCAACAGAGATGGGGTAATTTTCATCATAATCATCTCTATAAAGAGAATTAGTTTTCTCTAGGTTGGGATGTATATATCCATAGTCAACATCTGATCTGTTCATCTCAATACAAGTCCAACCTTTATTTTTCAGGTCCCATTTAGAAATAATAAAAGGAAACACAATATAATTCAGTGTGCATACACCAATATGCATTTATTGTATGATAAAGGAAATCATTCACATTTAAAGTTTCTAGTAAAAAATTTATATTATGGATAGAGGTTCAAATGATGACCCTGATGAAGTCATGGTTTCATAGGCCTATTGCATAAAAAGTAATGGTACAACCACAATTTCCTGATAAGCCTATGTTGATGTCATAATCATCAAAAAAATTGATATGGTGGACTATGATGTGACTGTTATGGGGTTCAACATAGATAACCTACTTCAAGAGGAGGGTAATCTGATGCACCAACCATGTCTGCCTGCACCCAAAACCAAAGAAGGATACGAGACATATCACTTTTGAATATGGATTTCCGCCTCTATGGTAGAACACTTCCAAAAAAAAGTAAAAGGTGTGAATACATCCAAATAAACCATAGAGGAGTTTAGGTTCCATTCATGGAGGAAAAATTTTCAAAATTAGAATGTTAAAAATAAAAACTCTTAGAAAACTCAATGAGGAGCTACTCAGGGGAATTATTCCTAATATGTATTATCTTCAGACCTAAGTAGAATACATTCCCTTATATTTACAATTCACTTATCATTGTTTCATATGATCATTAGATTAATTTCTGGTCTAGAAAACCAGTTTACATAGATGGAGAATTTAAAACTAGAATGAAATTCGTCCATTGCAGTGAAAACATATCCCTCACCATGGAGATTATTCTATACTAGAAAAAATAATGACTCAGTGGGAGATTATGGAGGGTCCACCACATCAACCCCACCCACTCCCTTTAGATGGGATCCAGCATAGACAGTGGTGCCCCTGGAGATTCATAATGGCATTGAGTTCATGGATACTCATATGGAATCCATGGAAGGGCAACACAAACCTGTGTAACCTCATATGAATCCTTATCTAGAATTGGTTGATGACACATTGTCTCCATCCAATATTGGAAATCACACATTTATCACTTTTGATACTATAGGAGACCCTAATAGATATATCACATTCTTCATATCCTGATGTTGGATGATCATGTGACCTCAAGACCAATAGGGTGAAAAAAAAAGATGAGGTGTTTTGTACAGAGTATGATTGGGCCGACCTAGGTTTGGTATAATAGCATGCCAGTACATTCTGTTGAAGGATGAAAAAACTATCATCATCAATTAAATAATCAGTCTAGATCCCTATTGTGGAAAAAAGAATCATCAACGTGATGAAATGTATTTCATGTGAAAGTGAGAGTGTGTATAAAATATTAGTCATATGGAAAATTCATAACCTATTAACTCAACATCCCTCTCATAGAGGGGAATCTGATGGGACTATATTATCAAAATATCCTAGATGACATAAAGACACCTATGATCTCAATGATGTATCTTGGTGAGATATATGAGTTTAAAAAAAATATTTTACATCATGAAGACGCCTTTCAGGTTACCTTGTCCAAATTTAGACACATTGCCTTATAATGGAAGAAAAATCTATGAATGGGAGAAGCTACCATAGTCACTATTATTACAATACCACAACCCATCCAATAACCTACTTAGAACTGAAACTGACCATCCACTCTCATCATGCAGAAACAACCACAAAATTACCCTCGTATAGAATCACTGTGAAATCAGGGTCACCATGGATTTGAGGTATAGATGAATAATGCATAGTACATCCCAAATGAACAGGTACCTAGTTATTTATTAAAATCTATAGAAAATATCCTGCTCAATCAATAACATCCCAGGAATCCCAATGAGTTAAACCTCACCGGTTTTCCTGACCACTCCCCTATCCATAGAAAATTAGTGAAATATTGAAATATACATCCGTTTTCTGGAGGTTCCTTTGGATTGTTTATAGGAAATATTTTTCATTATTTTGAGTAATTTTTCAGGTGTTCCCCTAGAGAGTTTTTATGGACAAATTTAAAATTTTGGATATAGGAGGACCACTGCATCGTTAGTGCAAGGTATTTACAAATCGTGCCCCCAACTGAGAAGACCATGAGAACTTAAATAGCATGTATTCTCATGTTTGAAATATATTTTTGAAAACTATAATCCCTTTTAATAGTAATAATTTAACAAATAAAAGTCTCACATTTAATGCACACAATTTATAAAATCCTAATCTCATACCTAGAAACCCATGTGTAGTGTTTTAATTTACAGGAAACATTGATTTAAAATTATACAAAATGCCATATTTACCCCAAACGGACCACAAGACACCCATAATCAAGTTATAACATTTTAAAAGCTCTGAGATGAATTACTAAGGCCCCATACCTATATTCTTCAATATTTGAAGCCCATATCGAAGATCTTCAGTCTTCTAAATAAGTGAATCTTATCCCATGTAGTTTCTTATCGATTTTATTTTCTAATATAATCCATTGATGGGATATTTTAAATGATTTTTTTTATATAGATCTAGGTTTAATAGATCAAATTTTTTTATAATGGATATATGATTAAGATTAGATCATGTTCTTCATTTTATTAATTATCATTCCAATTAAATTGGGGATTTTATTTAGTGAGGTTTCATCAATGAATTGGGGTTGGTGTTATAAAACCCAATAATATTTTATTAATTTAAATACATGTTTGTAATTATAAGAATTGATATTCCTGTGTATGGGAAATTAAAATGATGATTGACTTTATTTCTTTTAATTCCCATGTTTTAATGATATAGGATAATTGGGGATATTGAATGGTGAAATGGAATTAATTAGTTTTTGAATTAATTAATGTGATATTGTGATTTTGCAACTTTCTTAAATTGAAATAATAATTTTTTAATCAATTAAGGTATTTTTGTGTATGTGAATTTGAATTACTATATGGGTTACATAATTAATGGAATGTGTGATTGTATAATAGATGATATATTAAGATTTTGGAATTTATTGGAATAATTGATTATTGACTTAATTATTGGGATATTGATATTATTGAATTAAATTATTCTGTTGATGAAATAATTTGTGGGAATTGATATGATTATTCAGTTTATTCAATTGTATTAATTAATTTTTGGATTAATTAGTACATGGCTTGTTTGTTAAATGATATAAGAAAGTTATTTTTGATTAAGCTTGATTTATATGATATATGTGATATTATAGTGGATTAATAAACTTGTGTGTGAAATGATTCGATGCTTCCAAATCCCATTGTGATAAATTTATTAAAAAACAAGTGCATGACATTGTGTGCTACTTACCAATACGATAGTGATTATTTTTTTATAAATGTTTGTGGGACATGGTAAGCAGATTATGAATCCCATAGTGATAAAATATTTGATAAATGACCATGGGACCTAGACTCCTACTCCCAAATCCCATAGGGTCCTAGTCATGGAAACCTAAACCCAAAATGGTAGTATTGGACCGTGGTTCCAATTTAAAATATTATAAATTCAGTGGATTTAGATAATGAAATACACTCTATTTTTGTGAATTGTGAAATGATTATGTGATATTGTTCATATTTGAGAAGTAGTCGATGTAGGTATTGTTAGATCTTATATCCTTTGAAACCTCATGGGTTATCTGTTTAAATAAATAATAATTGAATAAATTGAATTGTATACATTATTTATTTTAATTATTCTTTATAAAATAATAAACAATGTTTTGATGGGATGTTGTTTTGAATGAGATTGGTGCTGGTGAACTGGATTATAATCACACCCTACTACAAATCCTTGATATGTACCCGAATAGATTTCAATATTTCCTAACCTCATATGAGGAAGTGTTTTGTGCTACATGGCTGAGTTGGGATGGATCATGGATAAGGGAACTCGACTTTTTTGGGACCCACTTCGGAGTTATCAGTGTAAATATTAATTTTTTTTCCATATAGACACATGAATCAAATTTTCAAGGCATATCTACTGTTTAGTTTTGGGTATTTAATTTTTTTTGTCATCATGTGATATTGGTATTATTATGGCTATGGTTATATCATTTATTTATTAATTTGTATTAATTTACACTACTATTATCTATTGATAAATAGAGTATTGTCTCCCCATGATCAATATATTGTCCCATAATACTAGTCATTATCTTCTTGCGTATGAGGAGGTGTGTCCAAGGTTACTTATGGAATGAGATGGGGCTCAATTGTGTGGCATCCGAGTCGGGACATTAAAATGTTGTATCAGTGGAGGATTATTTTATTTTATTTTTTACTACTATTTAGGAAAGGTAGAAAGTATAATATGATGATTTGGGACTCGGTTAAGAGATCATGCACAGGAGTTTCTAACTCATTCCTGAGAGTAATTTCCATATACCCAAGGTGGGATTGTTGTTATTTTGGTGTATCATTATAGATGATGATATTTCACCTTGAGTGTCACACTTTTTGTGTGATGTGATTATTTGATATTTGACTCATGGCCTATATTGTCATAAGAGTTGAATATGGATGAATTGTTATAGTAAATATTATTTATGAGATGCATCATTTTTTGAATGCATGAGAAGAATTAATTTTTGGATAGTTGTTGAAATTTACCAGTTTTTCCCTTCATGTATAATTGAAATTGAAAAGTGTTCCTAATGTGAAATTGAAATTTAAAAATCTTATAGAATATCAATAAACTGCTTCCTAATGAGAATTTTTCGAATGATAATGAGTTTACCCTATGTTAACCATGAACTAGAAGTAGGATTCTTAAGGTTAGTGATATCACCTTTGTTTTTTCCATGATAAAATGTTTGGTCGAAATACATATTGTGGATTATTGTGATATTCATATTAAATCATTTTTATAGTGTTGTGTTATGAATCCTAATATGTGATTATGGAATTTAATAGATATGCATCCACAATAATAGTTTTTGAACGTAATATGGGAGGACATGGCTTGAAATTCTACACTAGTAGTGGATCCTAAGGAACTAATACGGCCATGTGAGGACGCTGGAGATAAATTTCAAGAGAAAGTTTCTTAGTTTATAGAATTTATGTTAATAGACCCATAGATGGTTATGAAAAGAATCCTTGATCTGATGAGGGATATACTATTTCAACACACTCATACATTCACCACAGAGGGTGGATCCGAGGAAGAGGAGTTCAAGATTGTGTTTATCTATAACATACATTACCACATGTAGATTTGCATTGAGAAGAGAGTAAAATTAGTTTCATACATGTTATGTGGTAAAGGGAAGAAGTGGTGGGACATCCAAACACAGGATGAATAGTTGTATGATATATAGTGGATGGAATTTTAGGATACGTTCATGGAACAATTTTATCCTAAGATGTTCAAGAAGGATAGAGTAGTGAAGTTCGTGAGGATGAATTAAGATAGTATATCTATGATGGGATATGATGGATGCTTTGTAGATTTGTTGTTATTGTATCCATTATTGGATGTGGAGGAGGCTACATCAACATAATTATTTTAGGATGGACATAAATAAAAAATTAAGTCCTAGAGGAATATATTTGGGATATATATGTTTTAAAAAAATTTAAATCTATATCTCATATCTGAGGGGAATGTGAATGAGGATTCTAGTGGAGGACATGTGGTCTCCAATATAAAGTATGATGGGACTAATTCAAATAGAATGATGTTTATCTATATGAATTTTAACTACGATGATAGTTTTAAGAGTATCCCAGGGAATGCTCATTTATACATTACCATTTTCATGTGATTTGTAACCAGTGTGGTCGACTGAAAAAACTGCCTAGATAGTTTTGGTCACCACTAGTAGAGTGCTGAGGATGCAAATTTATGGGGATCAATAGAGGCTTGGTATGAACCCACAATAGACAGGTACTGAAGAAGCTGTGAGATAGAGATAGAGTGTATAATGGGGATCATATATACATCGTTAGCATGTATGATGGTGTAATACATGACTTGGTGTTATATGCACTATACATGGTGATTCCGGAAAAAAAACCCACATCAGAAGAGTGGTGAAATTCCGGGGAATCTGAATGCATCACACAGAAGAGGGGACATAAAGTTTCATGCAGTTCATCCAACACAAAGGGGTAGCATGGATGGACTGTTGAAATTAGGAGGTATTATTCTTATAGATTCTATTCTGGGAAGTTCATGTTTTACTATTGATGCCTATCATTCCAATATTTCAACACAACATTTGAATTGCTTCAGCCTAGCGGGGGAGTTTGTGAGTGGAGTGTTGATGATAGATTCACCTTTGGGACTATAGTCTAGATAAATCTACTATGTCAGTGGGTATTCTCATGAGGATTGGAGTATAATTTTTGGTGGGATCATAATATCATTGACTTGAGAGGATTTTAATTAATTTTTTGTATATACTTGTTAATAGCATAACGAACCCCCATATATTTTTACCAAATGAACATTACTTTCGTGACACTTAAGGGAGACAAGTATATTCACTGAGAGGAGTGGAATATCCATGAAGGCTGTGCATGGACGCATCATCAGAAAACAAGGGAGCTCAATGACCATATTTCTAGTATGTTCATGGACGATTAGGGTGTAATTTAGGATTTTTTCCACAAATAGTGGTTTGGTGTCATGATGTTTTTCTTGAAGAATGCTAAGGGATTCCACCTAAGAGAGATGTGGAGTTTACAATTGAGCTTATGTTGGGAACTGAGCGGGTTTCTATTACACCATATAGAATATATGAATCAACACTTCAAGATATCGAGACATAGTTGGATGGACTATAGAATATGGGGTTTATTTTTCTAAGTACGTCGACTTGGGGTTCACTACTCTTATTTGTAAATAAGGATGGAGGGAAAATGTACTTTTTTTCGATTACTGAGAGTTTAACTAGATGACAATGGTGAACCGAAATCCCATTCCGTGTATCAATGATACATTTGACCATTTGTGTGGAACTTTTTTCATGTCAAATATTTACTTGAGATCATGGTATTATAAGTTGAGATTTCATCATTCTAATATACAGAGGATTTCATTCGCAAGAAGGTATAGACTTTATGAGTTCATCATAATTCAAAATGGGTTGATTAATTCTCATAATATTTTTATGGCCTTAATGAAATAAATCTTCCTTATAAGACTAGATCAGTTTATGGTACTTTTTTTGGATGATATATTATTGCACTAAAATATTCATGATGATCATTCCAAACATATTGACATTGTATTGAGTGCATTAAGAGTGCATCGACTCTACACCAAGAAATAGAAATCTAAATTCTCTATTGATCAAATTAACTTCAATGGTCACATAATATCGATTGAAGGTGTGTTAGGGGACCCATAGAGACATAAATTAGTTCTTTCATTGTAGAATACCAAGAATGTTTTCAATATCTATAGCTTTCTAGGACTAGCAGGATATTATTAGAGATTCATCAAGGATATTTCCTATTTTTCACCACCTCTTTCGACCTTAATCTCGATGAGGATAATGATTGAATGGACATCATAATGCGAGAATTCATTCTAGGAATTAAAGATGAACTTTAAAATGTCCCCAATCTTGATCCTACCTGATCCATGAGAGGAGTACGTTTTGTGCTATTTTTGGGATCGGTGTCAGATAAGTGTTCATGATGGGTAATTTAGTTATGGTGTATGGGTATTGAGAATCGAGGTAACAAGAATGGAAAAACTATAACACCAAAAGTAATTTAAAATAAATTAAATATTGAATGCATGAAACACTTATTCTCTAAAAAACACCACATTGTTATAACATATCCAGTAAACATAATGATTCCACCATTGTGTTCTTAATTTAAAAAAACTGACTTACACGGTTGCATTCAGAATGATATTTTGAGTATTATAAGATTAACTTAAAATTAATATGAATAGTAACTTGGCCCTTATGAATTGTAACATACCCTTATGAATAGTAACCACAAAGATAAAAGTAATAATAAATTTTAGCTACCTTATAAATGAGATAGGTAATTTTATAATTTAAGAATTAAGTGTTGGTATTTTTTTCAGTAATAAATATTTAATTACTATTTTAAATTTATAAATTAATAAAATTAATTTTTATGAAAATAATTATTTTAAAATATCTTGTTCTCCAATGGTTTTAGGATTTTTTTTATGAGACCATTGTTAATGTTTGAATGTATTACAAAATCAAATTTAAATTTAAAATTTATATTTTTCAGGTAAATAATGATTTTATTTAAATTTTAAATTTATCCTATATTGAAAATTATTTTGACAAATCAGAGTTCATTTTTTAATTTTACACAACAAAAAACAGTTAAGGTTATTTGTTTGATATTTTTAGAAAATACATGAATTTGTGTGAATAGTAAAATACAGTAATTTATGATAAATTCAAAATACATGATTTATTAAGTCATTGGTGATATAAGGATGATGTAAGTACACATGATTTGAACTCACATGCACATATTACTATTTTAGTAACATTAATTGAGAATATTAGTAGTATTGAATGAAAATAATAAAATAGTGATTATAATAATGGGAAATAACTCCTCTACACCAGTATAAACTAATCCCAAAACTCTCTATTCTATTGATTACTCTCAAGCCTTGTGTTGTATCTAAATTCTTCTAAAATCCGCTCCCAAGATCATACCGACATCAAGAATCCCTAGGTCTCATCAATAGACCAAATCCTCTTCCCTAAATAGGCTCTCAAGGAAGACAAATTCAAGAGGTAAATTCCTTTTTTCTATTATTTAAATTTATTTCAAGTTTTATAATTTATTTTTCATTACTCACCTAATTTAATCCAAATATGATGATAAATATATTACATAAAAGGTACTATAATTTTATTATGAAAATGGAATAATTAAACATCATCTATCATTTCACCTCTTTTTAAAAATAAATTCAAACACCATCTTAGATGGGTTAATTTATTACATATAAGAACAACGGGTTTTCAACATCTATTACCATAATAAATTATGGTCATGAAAAAAAAAATTATTGTGTATCCTGATGATAATATATGTAATATATAATATGTAATGTTCTATATTCATTTTTTTACACATGGTATTAATTGTTTTTTTTAAAATGTGTTCATGGTGATTGAAAAAACAACAAATTAATCCAATTGTTTATCATTAAAATAATATCTAATTATTCATCCTCACAAAAATGAACAATGAAATATATTATTATTTAACCATATTTATTAAAATTAATGACATATAACATCAATTTTGGAATTATATTCTCATTTTACAATAACTTCCATAAAAAAGAAGTGATCATGAATACTTATGAAATGAGCACACAGAAATGATGATATTGAATATCAAAAACTAGAAAAAATTTATTAAATGAACATAATAAAATTATAATCAATAATATAAAAGTCTAATAGGTTTTTAATTAAGTTATTAATACGTATAATTTCATATTCTAGGACCATAACTTCATGAGTGGGATATATTCAGACTTGTGGTAAGGGTTTTCTACATGAACCTCCACTTTCATCTAGGTTACAATTTGTCTCTTTTAATCCCAATTAAATTCTTATTTATTCTTAATAACTCATCATAAATTATTCTTTAATGTTCTATATAGTTTTACCAGTCAGAATCATTCTTTATTTTAAGGAAAAATACATTGCTAAATGATCTTTTAAAACAATTTCCTAAAATACATGCCTGATTCAAAGGGATTTATCGAAATCATACCTATATTCAATGGAACTCTATAATATATTTTTGCAACCATTATTTTTTATGAATAACTTATTTTATTATTAAAAAAAACTTTAATACAATTTTGGTTTTATAAAAGGATTTGTCCTAAAGAAATAACCCATCTAAATTAAAAGAGTACTTATCGCATGAATTACTCGATGATTTTATAAGAGTATTTTCACCAATTTCAATACTCTTTTTGATTGTTATGATAAAATGTGGTTATTATTTTATAATATCATCCATCATATATTATTTAATAGTTTATTATTATATTGATATTTTATGTACTTTCACGATACCATTCACCGTGTTACTCTAATTACTTAGTGTTTATTTTTAATGATTGGGGAAGGTTATGAACATTTCATATATGAATTTAAATATGAATGTACATGTTGTATTTTTTCATTTTAATTAAAATAGGGATTTCATTGGACTTACTATGTGATGGGTGTGGCATGCTATATCCCATCGATGCATCAGTAGGTATCATGAGAACAAGTAGAATTGGGTTTTCGGTGAGACCTTACCCAAGTTTTTTCAGATGGCATGGTCAAGGCCTAGAAAATGTGTTTTAGTTGTCCAGAATTATTCATTCCCTCATTATGAAACTTGATATTGATAGACCATTTAATTATTATACTATTATAATATCCATGGTTATGTTTTATGTCATTATATAATCATTTTTTATTATATAGATATTTTTCTAAAGTATATTTTTAAAGGAATGCTTATTTGTTATTCTTCATGACAAGAGTTTTTGTTTTTATTTTATTCTTCTATATTATTTACCCTTAGTGATTATATATTCTCACCCCTTTCACATGTTTTATTTTCTCTAGGTTGTGAAAAAGTATATTATGATTTACTATAAAAGATAATTTAGGAGATTATGTGTGATTCAAAAAAAGTTGATATGATGTATTTCCTTTCATATTGTAATGATAATCATATGTATGTATCTTGTTTTGTAATGCATCTAAACTATTAGTTCCTACAAGATATGACTTCATTGTATATATTATATTGTGATAAAATATGGCCTCGAAACTAGGAAACTCAGGTTAGTTCATAACATTTGGTATCAGAGGATGTTTTGTATAAAACGTGAAACAAGATTTAGAAAACCATGATTAGAGAAAAATACCCTTATATAGTCTTTGAGGATAAAAATACAATAACCTGATTTAATTTTGTTACGAAATAGATTATTCATATCATTCTAGAAAATAAATCCATGTATTGATACTACATGTGGAAGTGGTTCTCAAAAGAATGTAAATAATAGTAACAACTCCAACCTGGAGTTTAGGGCTTGACCTGGGGTATCTAGGTACACGAAAACAGGTCTTACTGCACACCTAGTTTGAAACTCCCTAGGGATATGGTTTGGGTAATTCACATTTTCTTTACAAATCATTATTAAGGAAATAAATGTAAAATTTTCCTTAATGATTCTATATTTGTGATTAATAGATTATCTGTGGATAAAATTTAAATTTATACTAAGTATTTTTCTATATTGAGATAATCCATTATGATTCACAAAATAATCTATTATATTCCATTGTTTATAAATGGTGCCTAGTTGAAGAAATAGAAACTGAATGAATGCATGTATCTCATGTAGGGTTTCCCCCCCAATGCAAGATAATGGTGTTGGCTATGGGGATGAGACAGGTGGTAAAAAAATTAAAACAATACCAGGGAAGTTGACTTAGGTAACAAAAAATCATTACCCATACCGATAATCCATATCCACAATGTGGAGGATCTATGCCAGACCACATTATGCAACAACAGCCTCCATAATTCAGGGGACTACAAACCCAATTGTATAGGAGAAGTGGATAAATAATTTAGATAATATATTTCTCTATAAGGGATATAATGATAGAGAAAAGTTTTTCACTGAAGTTTGTCATCAATCAGGAGATACTGATCATTTTTTTAATTCAAAACACAAAGAAGGGAGAGGAAATATATGAAATGGAATGGAGGGGTTTTAAGGAAATATTCTTAGAAAAATACTTCCATCGTGAGTTGAGAACAGATATGGAAAGAAAATTTATGAATCTAAGGAAAAACGAGGAGGAGGATGTTGAAAAGTATAGAGCTGACTTCACAAGATTTGCAAGGCATGCAACCAACTATAGACATAATCAACAAAAGAATATTGATTGATTCATTGAAATTTCAAAACCATTCCAATGATGGGGAAACAGTCTCTTAAATATTTTCATTATACGAAGATCGCATATTTTTTTTATAAAGACATATAAAGAATTATCTATGTCATATGAATTTAAGGGGGGAAATATAATAAGAGTTTTGTTGAAGAAATAATATATAAGGGGAAGAATAAAAAGCGGAGTTTTCCAACATGTGATTCTTTTAGAAGGAAACACACCATATCATGCATAAAAGGAAAATGAGTCTTTTACAATTGTGTATAAAAGGTCCACTAATATCTTGATTATAAGGGAAATAAATAAGCAACAAATGTTCAATTATACAACTTCAAATTTTGGGGACATTATGAAAATGATTTTCCTAAGCATCATGGAAACTTATCTCAAAGAAGGCTAAGGGAGAACAGAAAATATAATGTTGTCACAACTATCGAGTTTGAAGTTACTAATGATGTGGTGGCAGGTACATTAATCAATTCCTCAAACATATCAAATTATTTATTTGATTCTAGATCATCCCATTCTTTTATATAATATGAGTTTTCCGGGAAAATTTTATATTTCAAATTTGATTTAATAAATGATTTATCAATCAAAACTCCTAAGGGAAGTATTATTACAAAAATTATGTGAAGGAAAGTCCCAATTATGACATATTAATAGGATTTATATGACTATTTTATAATCATACCCAAGATTGACTTTAATATTATCCTATATATAAATTACTTTTCATATTATGAAGCAAAAATATATTTCAAAAAGAAGGAAGTTATATTTTTTTATGATGATTGGAAATACCTTATCTTTAGAGAAGAAATATCACCAACTATTTTTCTTCTAGATCCACCCTCGGTTTCCCTAATAATGTAAAACATTGGTCATGATGAGAACTAGATATCTATGAGTGAGGAAATAAATGTTCGAATCATGTAAGTACTGATTGTGCAGGAATATGTTGATGTTCTTCCAGAAGTTTTACCTAGATATCCTATGGAGTGTGAATTTGAGTTCTCCATTGATTTAGTCACTAGTTCAAGACCTATATCAAATAATCATTATGGAATTACCACTATATAATTAGTAAAACTAAATAAAAAACTCATTTAATTTTGTGATAAGGGATTTATTATCCCTATTTTTTCTACCTGGGGATCCCCTCCTCATTTCATTAAAAAGATATTTGGTTCTCTGAGGTTAGTCATTGACTACAAGGATATCAATTCCATAACAATAATGAACATGTTTCCCCTACATTGAATTTATTATTTATCAGATAAAAAACATAGATCCTAATATTTTTCAATAATTGAACTTCGTTCTGGATATCATCTCTTGCGTGTGAGGAATGAATATCTTCTAAAGACGTCATTTCCAACTAGGTGTGTGCATAATGAGATAACAATAATGTATTTTCGTCTGAATAATGCACCTTATGCCTTCATGGATCTCATGAATATGGTTTTGAATGAATATTGTGATGAATTTATTGTGGTATTTATTATTGATATCTTGGTATACTCTAAAACGTTGAGAAATCATGATGACATTTGTGCATTACCATAAAGATGCTTTAATTAAATAAATTATATGGGATGTTTAGAATGTTTGAATTGTGGATTTAGTTAGTTCATTTTCATGGTCATGTTTTCTGTAAATATTGAATAATTGTTTATCCTATGAATACAATGGACATTCAAGAATTTCCTACACCAAATAACATAATCGATGTACGTGGTTTAATTTGTTTAGTAGGATATTATCAAAATTTCATTCAAAACATCGCCCAATTTTCAAAACTATTAACCAATCATACATGTAAATGATTTAGGTTAATATGAAAAAATGTATGTGAGGAATGATTCAAATAATTAGATAGGATATTATTGAATTCATGATCTTAACTCTACTATCAGGGAATGATGGGTTTGTGATCAATAGCACTGCATCAAAGAAAGTACATGGATGCGTCCTTATGCAGAATGGTAGATTTATTTACCATGAATTATGGTATTTAAAACATAATGAAAAAATATCATACTCAATATCTTTTATTACCTGTAGTGATAGTTTCTATAAAAATACTAAGAATCTTTATCTATGGTGAAATGTGTGAGATATATACGTATCACAATAGTCTGAAATATATATTCTGACATAAAGAACTCAACATGATGCAAAGGTAATGTCAATTATTACTCAAGGATTATTATTTTTCCATACACCAAAACCTAGGGTAGGAAAATATAGCAGTTGATGCATTGAGAATGAAGGATAACAGAGTTTTAAATGAAATGATGATTGGAATTGTTTATTTATTCATATATCTAGTAAGGATGGGCATTGGAATTATCAAAGATGTTGAAACAGCATTACATTTTCCATTGGTTTCCCAGCCATCTATATTGCATATAATTACGTGTTCTCTCCCAATTGACATGAATATTCAAAAGAAAATCAATGCACTGAATGATTGGATATTTCTCATCTTTCTATATGAAGATGAAATTCAAATATTTGAGAAGAGGAATTCTGATCCAGGTATACCTTAGATAAAAAAGGAGTTATTGTATGATTCACACAATTTATATTTTTATATACATCTCAGTACCAATAATTTGTATAAGGATTGGAAGAAACATTTTTGGTGGGATAACTTGAAGAGGGAAATTGATGATTATGTATTCATATGATTAGTCCATCAACAAGTAATGGCTGGACCAAAAATCCTAGAGGAGTCACAAAACCACTACCTATTCCTATAAGGTAATGTTTTGAAATCACCATTTATTTTCTCACATGATTACTCAAAACTCCCTGAAATAATGAGTAAATATGGGTAAATGTTGATCGAAAAATGAAATCTTTCCATTTCCTTAAAATAAAGGAGTATTTTTCACTAGAGAACCTTGTACAACACTATATAAATGAAGTTTGTGAGAATTCATGGAGCACCTATCTCAATTGTTTCTAATCATGATACATGATTTATATAGAAATTCTAAAAATTTCTTCAGATATATTTGGATATTGATCTTTTTTGGAGTGATTCTTATCACCCACAGACTAACGAAAAATCATAATGGACAATCCAAACTTTATAATGCATGTTGAGATCATGTTCACTTGATTTTCCAAGTATGTGGGATTATTTTTTAGCATCTATGAAGTATTCCTACAATAATATTTTCAATCTTATCATTCAAATGGCATCATATGAAGCATTGTATGGAAAGAGATGTCATATACCGTCATGTTGGGATGAAGTCTGTGAAAGGAATAATGTGGGTCCAAAGCTTGTGGAGGTAACAACAGCAAAGGTAAAGACTATTAAAAGCCATTTCAAAGATGTTAAAAGTAAGAAAAAGATTCTTGATGATAATATAATGAATGATTTTGAAATTAAATTGGGATATACAATTTTTTAGAAGTATGAAAATGAAATGGTGTTATATGATCTTGGATGAAAGGGAATATAAAACCAAAATATATATTCTCCTTTTAGAATTTTTATAGTTAATTGGATATGTGGATTATCATTTGGTAATGCTGCCTAGCCTGTCTAAAATACACAAAGTGTTCGATGTCTCGTTGTTGATAATGTACAAGCCAAACCCAACACATGTAACCACTTGTAAAGTTATATAATTGGAACCTTACTTATGTTAGTATGAATAGACTATACGAATTCTAGACACTATGGAATAGGATTTGAGGTATCAGACAACATGACTGGTAATGCTACATTAGAAAAATCATTAAACTGAAGAATCAACATGAGAACCTGAGGATCTGGTGATGAAGAACTAAACAGTTTATTTTATAAGGTAACATTCCTGTATTTTGAGGGATAAATTTTCATAAAGGGGATAATTAAACACCCCATGCATTTTAAAATAAAATCAATACAAAATTCATGATACACGGCGTCTCTACAAAACAACACATTGTTTCAACCTATAAATTTAAAAAATCATTCAACCTCTGTGTTTTGAATTTTGAAAACCAAACATACACTATTTCATTATGTAAGATATTTATATCAATATATGATCAACATAAATTTTTGGTGAATAGTTAACATGAACCTTATGAATTGATATGTACCCTTATGTGTAGTAATATGACCCTTATGAATAGTAACCACACCCTTGATAGATTAAATAAAATTTAGGTACCTTATAATTAAAAGAGAATATTTTATATATTAATAATTATGAGTTAGTATTTTTTAGTAATAAATATTAAATTAAAATTTTAAATTATTAAAGTAATAAAATTCAATTTCATGAAATGTATACCTAAATAAATATATTGTTGTCAGGTTATGTGAGGATAATTTTATGCAGTGTCTGCCCAGAAGAAATTGTTTCATGTTCCAGTGAATCAAAATGATGCACTTTGACATAGTTAAAAGAAAAAAACAATAATTATACTACATAAGAAAATAATAAAAGGAGAAGGATAAATACGTAATTTTATTAACATGATAATAATAGTAAATATAATATGTATAAGCTGATTTTTTCTAAAATTATGTCAGATGGAAACCCGTCTTAGATGGAGCACCTCCTTGGGACCCCTGCATGGGATCCAACTCACTCGAAACCTATAGATGCCACACGAACAACATGATCAGCCCTATGTCGCATTATGGATTGGGATGAAGCACCACTACACATTGGATCTAAAGAATCCAAGCGAGGTTGTGCTGATCTGATCCACTACCTCATCAATTAGAGAAGATCCACTGCCTCACTGATGTTTGTAGTGAGGATGATGTCATCTATGGTGGAAGATATGATGTGAAACGTGACATATAGGTTAATAATGCGACCAATCGGGCTAAGATCAAGACAAATTAGGGAAATGAACATTGAGATGAAGTAGTAATGGAACAATACCCAGTAATGATGGGGGTGTGCATTTGGGGTGTGTCATCGTGGAATAACAATATATAAGTAGATAAATGGGATGGAGAAAAGGAATAATTTTTCCTCATCCTACTGGTTCCCAGTTCCCTGGGGCTCGTGGGGCTCACCCTTGGTCTGATCCTTATTTTATTAGACCTCAGTCATGTTTTGATTGTATTATAAAATTTGTTTTAAATTTAGAATATGTATTTTTCTTGTAAAAATTTATTTAATTTAAAATTTTAATTTATCTTATTTAGAAAATTATTTTGATAAAATGCAGTTTATTTTTTAATTATACTCATCAAAAAATGGTTAGGGTGAATGATTTGTATTTTTCTAAAATTCATGAATTTTAGGTGAATAGTAAAATAAAATATTATATGATAAATGAGAAATAGAGGATTTATTGGGAAATATGAGTTATAAAGATGAGGTAAGCAAAATTGGTTCTAACTCACATTGCCATATTTCTATTGTTTCTATAATAATTAATATTATTCATATTCTTGATCATAAATAATAAAATAATGATTAAAATAATGGAAAATAACTCATCTCCTCCACAATAAAAGACACCCTTCACTCCCTCATCACATCACACATATCAACCATTTTTATTTTTATAAATTCATCTAAAATATCCTCCCATGGTCCTCCCCAAATATCTCATCCCTTGGCCTCTTCAAATGACTAAATCATCTCCCCTAAAAAGGCTCCCAATTATGATAAATTTAAGATGTAAATTCCTCTTTTCATTTCTATTATTTTCCTTCAAGTTTCGTTTATTTCTTTTCTTTCATCACCTCCCTTACACCAAATGTTATGATAAATACAATAAATTAATTATACTATAATTTTTTCATTATAAGGAAATAATTCATCATCATATCTTGTTTTCACTCCTTTTATAATAAAAGTAAAAACACCATCCATGAAGGGTTAATTTATCACATTCAAGGGCGAATGGTTTTCAAATTCTATTACCGTATTCAATTATGTCCATGAATTAATTTTTATGGTTGAACTATATCATAATTTAATTACGATATCCTATGTAATGTTTTGGAATAATTGTTTACACATGGTATTAATTTATAAAACAAAATGTGGTTGTGGTTGTCGAAAACACCACAAATTATTCCAAGCGTTTATCATTATGATTTTATCAAATGATTTATCCTCACCAAAATTACCAAAATGAAATATATTAAAATTTAAACATATTTATGAACGTTATTATGATATAACATCAATTCTAGAATTCAATTCTCATTTTACATTAGCATCTATACAAACGAACTTATCATGAAAAGTAATGAAATGGACACTGAAAAATGAAGATATTGAATATCCTAACCCATAAAATGAAAATAAATGAACATAATAAAATTGTAATAAATAAAATAAATGTATAATAGGTTCTAAATTATGTTATTAAGATGTATATCTTCATATTATAGGACCTTATGTTCATGATCGGAACATATTCAGATATATCGTAAGGGGTTTTAATTCGGACATCCATTTTCTTTTGGGTTACTCTAATCTCAATTAATCCCAATTAAATTTTTATTTATTCTTATGTAATCGTAATAAATTATATGTGAATGATTTATATATGTGTTTTAATTGAAATCCTTCTTTGGTTTATGGAGGAATACATGATTTAAAAGGATCATTAAAAACTTCTTCCCGAAATAACAACCTGATTCAAAGGAATTTCTCGAATTCAAAATGATTTTCAAGGTAAAACAATAATATTTTTTTAGAAAAAATTATTTCTATAAAATAAAATATTTTATTATGAAAAACTACATAAATTATATTATAATTTTAGGAAATGATATTTCTGAAAGATCTCTTTGTTTCAATGTAAATGAGTATTTATCTATTGAATTACTCGATGATTTTATAAGAGTGTTTTCCATATTTCAACACACTTGTTCATTCATAGGATAAATTTGGGTTAATCTATTGTTATATCAAGAACCATATTTTATTGAATGGTTTATGATTAGGTAGGTGATGGATATAAAGTCATGGTAATATTCACCATATTACTGTTAATGGTTAGTGGTTATGTTGAATGTTTGGGGAAAGTTATTTACATTTCCCATGTTAGTTTCAACATGAAATTAAATTTTGTTTATTTGTCTCCCCATTCATATGAGGGGTAAATTGTAATTATTATGTGATGTGTGGGGTCAACTATAACCCCTCTATTAATCGGTAGGTATCATGAGTCTAAATTGAATTGGGTTTTTGTCATGGGATTCCACTAATATTTGTGGAAGTCTTGGCCAAAGCCTCAACGATGTATTTTCTTTGTCTAGAATTATTAATTACCTCATTATTAACCTAAATATTGATTTTCCATGTGATTATTCATCTAGTAGAATATCAATATTTATGTTTTATAGAATTATTTAATCATATTTTATTCCTTCTATATTATGCTCATGTATATTTTTAAAGGCATTGTTTTTAGTTATTTATCATTCATAGAGATTATGTTTATATGGTCTTCCACCGTATAATTTACCTTTAATAACCTTATGAGCTCACCAATTTAACATTTTTTATTATCCCCAGGTTTTGAATAATTATATTGTGATTTATATGTAATGATAATCTAAGAGATTATGTGAGATTAAAAAGAATTTTATATGTGGTATTTCCTTTCATGTTGTAATGTTGATCTTATGTATATATCTTGTTTTCCAAAGCTACCAAACTATTCATTCCATTAGTATTTGAATTACTTGTTTATATGTCAATGTAATTAAATAAGGAACCAACTCTGGGAAACTATGGTTGGGTCCTTACAAAAAAAATATATTCACCACATATAATTATCTCATGTGGATTATGAATTGATGTGTTGGTGACATTATATGTTGGGTGAGAGTTTTTCTATGTAAAACGACCATAAGAGTTTAATGTAAATATTTTCCCAATGATACATGATCCTCCCCCTATGGATATGGGTTTAGTAAATAAATTCAATTGATTTGGAGCTATATTATATATCATGGATGTGAAATAGTGAATATGAAAAATTAAATAGGGGAAAAAAGAATAATTTTTTTTCAGTTTATTGTTGAGTGGAAGATGATGAATTTATAGGTTGAGATTCATGTAGTGGCTCATGAGGGTAAGGGTCAGATTAATATTATATAATCTTTAGTAGATTCTACAATTTTGAGATGGGTCAGGGATATATTGTAGGAGGATCCTGAATGTATGGCCTTGAGGGAAGTCATTGAAGGTGGGGAGACAAATTCATATAGGATCAAAGATGAGAGTTACATAATCAAGGTTTGGAATCGGGTTGTTGTGCCTATGATATATAGGAGGAGGTGATGAGTGAATTTAAACCCTCAAATTTGGTGATGAGTCCAAGTGTGTGAAAAATTTTACATTACTTGTGATGGTAGTTTTGGTCTCCCGGATTGAAAATGGGGATTTTAGATTTTGTGACATGATTCAACACTAGTCAATAGGTAATGGATGAGCACCAATGACCTATTGGTTTAATATAGTTGTATCACATTCTAGAATGGAAATGCGAAAATGTTAGTTTCAATTTTTTGGTGGGTATTCCAAAATACCTCATAGGATTTATTATATTAGGGTTGCATTGAACATCTTGACAATAGTATCATATTTCATGCATATTCATGAGACTTTATTATTGGAGAAGTTGAGAGACATTTACGTTTAAGAAATAGTATGACTACCTGGGGTACCATAGAGTATTGTTTCAAAATTTGACTCACATTTTAATTTTATTTTCTAGTTGATCTTAAAGAATTTTCATGGTGCACAATATTTAATGAGTATAGATTTCCACCCACATACAGATGGTCAGTCGAAGCATATGATATAGGTGTTAAATGATATGCTCCCATCATATGTTATAGAGACTGGTGGATCTGGGTAGAAGAACCTAATTATAGTGGAGTGTACCTATAACAACAATTATCGAGAAACTATATAGGTGAAACCATATGAGGCACATTTTGATAGGCCATTCAAGTGACCTCTATGTAGGATGGAGGTAGGTATATCAGTGATTTTGGGTCCGAATCTCATGCAGGTTACATCAGATAAGGTTATATTGATTCAGAAATGTATATATATGGTTCATAGTACATATAAGTTGTATGCTGATAAACATCAATGGCCCTCGAATTTATAGAGGTTGATCATGTATTACTTTTGATGTCACCAAGATTGAGATATCATAGGATACAGAGGTACGAAAATATGTGACATAGTTTTGTTAGATCGTTTGACATTGTGGAATGAATGTGTATATTGGCATACTAATATGATATTCCACAAATTTACAAACCTATGCATGATGTTGTTCACTTTTCACAAATTTAGTGGTATCACCATGACCATTCTCATGTTATCTATGTGGAAGATGTTGAGGTTTAGGTAAATGTGTCCATTGATAAGCATCTGATACATGTGTTGGATCGTAGTTATATTGTGTTGTGGGTATATATCATGTTTTCTGTTCATGTATTGTAGAATCATGGGTGTATGTTGTAGGAAAAATCGTTGTGAGAAAAAGATATGAGGATTTAGTTGTACGATATTTTTACCTTAGAATAATAGATTCTCTTGTGAGTAAAGATCGTGTATGAGGTGTTATAAATATGGGAAATTTTATGATCCAGAACATTTATGGAGATGTATTGAGCTTGTTTACAAATAGAATTTTTCATTTTTTGGGTAATTATTGTTTTTGTGCTAACATTGGGAGTTTATGGGTGAATATAAAGAATTTTGTATGGAAGGGGTATGGTGCACAGTTAGCACACCGTTTTCCTATTCCATGCATGAAGCCTAGAAAACCATGCGCACCCAAACAAAGGGGATTCTCATGTCAGAATCATGGTTTCTCAAAAAGTGTTCCCATTTAAGAGTAAGTGTGCACTCCCCACCCCCTAAATTTGGTACAATGTTAATGTTCAACGGTTGTAAAACAACTATCCTTTACCTAGTAAACTGTGTGCACATGTTTAATTAAGTGATACATGGGTTTTAAAATTACAAGAATCACAGTATTAACTCAATATTGGCCCCAACTAAACCATAATCAAATTCTATATTTTTACGGAATCCAAATTAATTCTTAAGGATCCAAACCTATTTTATTCCTGATTCAAAGCCTTGATATGTGATCTAAAACCCTCCTTATTGGTGAATCGTATCCCATGGGGTTTCCTCTCTCTCTTTTCAATTCTTTTATTCTCCCATGAGGGGGAATTTTAATATATTATTTTTGATATAGATACTGGTTTAATTGTAAGAATTTAAAATTCCCTGACTGGGAAATCACATCGATGATTTAATTGATTAATATTGATGGACATATGTTAATGATTAAGGTTAATTCGGGAAATTAATTGGAGAACTTTATGTAAATAATTATTGAATTAATTAATTGAATATTGAGATTATAAATTAGATTGAATTAAGTTAATTAATAGTTTAATTAATCAATCGATTACATTGAATGTGAAATTAAATTAATTGATTATTGAATTAATTAGTGGAATATGTGATTGTGGAATTTATGAGGTATCGAGATTATGGAATTTATTGAATGATTTAATTTTGGAATTAACTATTGGTAAATTGAGATTGCAGAATTAGATTACTTAATATGTTAATTATGTAATAAAAATTATTGTTATTATGAAATTTATTTATTTGGATTAATTAATAATTTAATTAATTAATAGGTATCTTGATAGTGAAATGTGATAGTGAAGATAATGATGACTAATATTGATTTATATGATACATGTGATATTGTAGTTGATTGATAAACTTGTGTGTGAAAGAGTCTAATACTTCAAAATTTTATAGTGAAAATTTGATGGATAAATGTGTGTAGGACATGGTCTACTGCTTCCAAATCCTATATTGATAATAACATTATAAATATCTAAGGAAAATGGTCCACTACATCCAAAACCATTGTGATAAATTTTGTTATAAATGAGTGCGGGACATGGACTTCTACTCTGGATCCTAGGAATAGAAACCTAGACCCAAAATGTTGGCATTAGTCCATAATTCCAATTAGCATTGTTATAAATTGAAATGACATGGATAATTAAATGTCACATGTTATTATAAATTTTTAATTGATTATGTGACATGGTTTAGACACCGAGACAGGTTGAAAAAGGTATTGAAATAACAGATGCCATCAAGAACCAGAGGGTTATGTGATTAAATTAAGAGTGATTTAATAAATGTAACTATTTTCATTATGGTCTTAAATATTATTTATTGAACTAAATAATATATTAGGATTTTATATAGTTTTAGATTATTTTTCTTCTGGTATATTGTGTTGTACTCACTCCCCACTTCGACGATCTGAACAGGACCGGGATAGATTTCAAGATTACATGATACGATAAGGGAAAGTGCAATATGTTAGATTGATGAGATGTGATTGAGCATTGATTAGGAAATCAGAAATTGTTTAGGACGTATTGGGGGTTTTTTATTTTAGTTAACTATTTTCGGTATTTTCATATTGAAACATGACATGAATTAGAATGACATTTCTACTTTATATTTTTGGATATTATTTTTTCCTATTTGGTCATCATGTGACATTGATATTTTTATGGTTACTGTTATATCATTTGGGTTTTTGAATTTATTTAATCTATTTCTCTCCTTTGATAAAGTGTTTATAGTCTCCCCATGATCTATTTTGACGCTTGATGTTATTTGACATCATCTAGAGTATAGGGAGGCGTGCCTATGGTCATGTAGGAAACTGGCTCAGGGAATCAGTTTGTGGCACCATGGTCGAGGAATTTTAATAATATCCAGGAACTCTTCTTCAAGAAATATGTCTTTAAAGGCATGGTTGATTCTGGAATTGTGGCGTTAGATTACTCTTTATAGTATGTTTTCTACATAACCATTTCATAGATATAATAATTGGGTGACTGGTAGAATGTTTCAGCCATGTCTGAAAGGAAGTTTAACAACTGGACGACTGGAATGAGAGTTGACCAAACTCTTACCAACCAAATATTATAGTTCATCATAATAAAGATATAAAAAAACACTATTTTTATATATATTATATGCCTCCCAAAAGTGTATGTGAGCATCATAAGCAGGATAAATCCAAAGAGGTTGATTCATTTTATGTTCCAAGACATGCTCTAAATTATTCAGATTCATTCCCTATGTTATCTTAAGCATGGGAACAACCCCATAAATTGTAACACTAAATAGAATAATAGAACATAATTTGTTTCATCAACATGATAAACATGATAGAACCCTTATCCAATGTAGAATTTTGTCTTAGAAAATGAGGTTACCGCCTATAACTGATGAATGATAGCCCACGTGTGCCAGAATAAAGGATAAATGGGACACCATTTGTGATAAGAAACCCAATATTTTTATAATGTTCTATTAGAATATATACATATATATATATATGAGATTCGTCGAAAATACATACAGTTGGCACAAAAGAGGTATATAGGCATCTGAAAACCTTGTATAATCGATCTTGCCCAATTTTCCCGCATGCTCACCTTGCAGGGGTTTGAGTATTTGATAAACCCGCAAAATGATTATTTATGGTGTGACATGATCCACTAAGAGTAGATACTCCCTAAACATCGTTACATGAACCAGGTCCATCTACCCCAAATATCTCTGTTTGTGAGCCACATGCCCAAGAGCAATCCCATATCATGAAGCACCAACCTATGGCACAAATATACTAAAATCTAAAAAACTTGGTGGTTGTACCATCATGGATCACAATCATTTATTCACCCAATCATTAAAAATATCTAATAGATTCACACGTTTATATTCTCTGAATCCCACAAGAATTTATGATAGAAATAGCTGATGATGAGGTCTATCGAATAGAGGCCATGTCAGCAAAATTCTATGTCACCATATCATTGACATAGAATTACTAGGAAGATGTCATCCAAGGGTATAACATGCCCATAAATGTTTCATGTAGACTAGATAATGTCAATATCTAAAGGGATTTGATTGAAAATATTTCTTTTGTAACTCTCATCTCAATATGGACTGTCCACTATTTGGGACATTGTGAAGTGAACCTATCTCCTACCAGGCTAACCATTAAATGGGATTATATACATGAGAAAATACCTCTGGGGATGATCTAGATAAATACCATGTTTTGGGATCTCACATCTAAAGCTGAGTTTATGGTTATCCAGTAGGACACTCCATACAGTGTTTGGCTACAATGTCCTTATATCCATAACTATATGGTGGTACCTTCAACATTCTAATCCATTTATAAAATACCCCATAGATGGAAATGTCTACATACTACATGGGGATAGTTCCCCCATTGAATCTTTTGAAGCCACATATTCTGAGGTATGATTATAAAATAAGGGAAGATAACAACCAATGATAGATAATGATATACATGTTTTAGCACCCAATTTCTTGGGGAACTCCTCTTCAAATTCATGGATTATGGTTGACAACAACAATATGCTCACTATAAATCAAGTAGACATGATAGAAATAACCCCAAAGTTAAAAGCCTCATATTTCCCATGTGACATTTTAAAAAACAATCATCGCTGATATCTGATTACTGTGAATTAGGAAACAGGTGATGGTAATATATCTTCTCTTAGCCTCTCTCACCCTGATTGTGTTAGAGAAGCCCCCATATTTCCAATTTAATAATTAAATGTCTCCACATAAAAAGATGATGAATAATATGATGGATACAATAGGAATGACCCTCCCAAACTCATATAAGGCATCTCCACCACCATGGATGAGTTTAGGTAAGTAAAATAGGGATCAAAACAAAACACACTACCTAAACTTATTAGTTCCTGCATGAACCATGATTGGAAAGATATTGATATTTCATTTTACAAGCTGTGAAGATATGTGTTCCCTTGGAACTATATTGAAATTCATAGAATAAATGAAGATGTTTCAACTTGTAATCATATATTTCTTAATGAGAATCAAGGAATTATGTATGTACACAAAAGGATGAACCCCTCTCTTGTAACCAAGATAGAGAGGCGATATTACAAATTTATCAATGATAACATTGTTTGAGATGTGTTATACCCATGATGGATCACGTACATTTTCACTATCAAGAATAATAATAGGCAGATTTAGATCTTCATTGATTTCATAGACCTTACTCAATTCATCATAGAGGATGATTTCATATATCCAATCAAAGAACTTTTGATCGATGCTACTACTCAAATCCAAGTCCATTCCGTCAGGGATAGGTATTTGGAATACAACTAGATAATGATGGCCCCTGAAGATGAAAATTCAACTACCTTCATAGAACCTCAAGGGGCCCTCTGCAATCAAGTCATTTTTATTGGGTTAATGAACGATAACACTACATATTAAAGATCCAATCATCATATCATCAAACAATTTTTGGGAAGAATAATAGAATTCTATATTGATGACATGTAGTAAAATCTCAATAGTTATGTGACAAATTCATGGACCTTTTAAAATAATTTTATAAGATTCAACAACATAGTCTAATTAATAGTCCCCTAAAATTCACCATTGGGGTAACATCATAGATATTCCTTAAATTTATGGTATTCCACCACAACAATGAGGTTGACCAAGAGAATACTAGTTATATTTTATAAATGTCACACCAAGGAATCTCAATGAATTTAGGGGACTCCATTGTAACCTCACCTAAATTCATAATTTCATAGTCATCTTGATAGAATAATATATCCCCATAGCTAGGGTATTGAAGTAGGGAATCAACTATCAATGGGATTGCGATATCTAAAAATATATTATATGTCTCAATTAGTATTTATGGAACCCAATAGTAATGATTCTTTTGGGGTATGATATGACACCCATCTTGTATGTATCCATGATTGAACACTCACATAGTGACCACCTCACACACACAAATGATACGGGGAGTGAGAAAAATATCTAAAACCTCGCCTAAACAAAGTAATATAATAAGACCTGATACTATAATTTAGTGGAGAACTTCTTCGAAATAATATTGATAGTGAAAAAATATAAAGCATTACATGAATCACCATGAGGTTCACCTAGTATCACATACTGATCCATTCATGTAAATCCTTGGCCTCCCTATGATGGTAGGGAAAAAGGCCTAGTGGGAGGTCCTTCTAAAGTAATATAGAATTCACTTTGTATTAAATTAATTGATGAAAGGGGAATCCCTAGATAATTTCCTCATATAACATCCTGCCCCGGAGAACACCCCAGTGCACACTAAGATTCTAGTTGAGAAGGTCAAATATTCCCACGATAATCCTTATACATGGGAGATGTATTTTTATTATGCCACCTGATGTCCTATACGAAATACGAATGTAAAACCCAATGCTCAATTAGTTTGGTATAAGGAATATATTTGTATCTTTAATCAAAGTAGTTTTTAAATACTATTTGTATCTAAATTAGGGAATGATGATTATGGAGAATTAATACCAATCCATTAGCATTAGGTTGGAATTAGACCTACAACTTCATATATCCTACCAAAATGTCAAATGGGATTCAGATGTAGTGATAAAGTAGACCAATAAGAAAAAATTACATCAAATTTGAATAACTGCACCCTCTTTCTAGCCATGTCATAGGACTCATTGTAGATTTCCTTTTTGATCCCATGTGGTATCATGTTCCCTTCTCATATAATGCTCACATCGACTCGTTGGCTAACACAACCGTAGTCCTAGCAGACCCAGATCAAGAGAAAGAATTATCGTATATCACCAACCCTTTAATGGTTTCCTCAATATTCATATGTGATATTGAATAAATTAAAAATGTTAGCTCCACCCCAGAGAGTGATGAATTGAAATCAACCCCTTGATTGATGGAGATCGTAATATGTATTCTCCAAAACAGAGTTCTCCTAATATATCAAGTAGGAATGGAATAAATTCACCACCGTACAAGGAAATTTACCCCGTAAAATTGTCTAAATAAACAAAGGCCCCCCTATAGGTGAGGATTTAACAAAATTCCCCTCAGATGCATTATAGATATAGATATTCTCACCTTTATAGAAGAATCCCACACATGCTCCTATGGCGCCCATCAGTGTTGGACCAGGCTCTCCCTCCAAATCAAATTGATGGGATATTATTGGAAAATTTTGATACATGAATATGTTGAACTACCCAAAAAATTGCATTTATTTCAAATCCACGAAAACGTAATCTATATACCTCTATAATTACAATGTATAGGTATGTATTCCAGTCCATTTGTCATTTGAAGGACTATTTTGGGGCCATATCCCGCACCCGTAGTGTTGTATTTCAAGTACATCCTTACCTCTTAAATCTAATTTTCGAAATGGGTTGAGGAAATAACTCACAATGATGTTAGGAAAAATAATATCAACAACATTTTAAATTACCATATAATCACTAGGTTCAGGATCCCTTTGGAAATATTGATAGAAATGTAAACCAACCTCAATTCCATAGATTTGAATAAATGATACTAGGATTACAATAACAATTACAATAACTCATGTTGTTATTATGTAGAGGAAAATGAAAATATATATGAATTTAAAAACAATCCTCTGAATATACTATAGAAAATGGTGAAAAAGGATAATAAGTCATGGTCGAACAACCCCATGATTTATGGTCTACTATACCACCACATGTAATTCAACATAAGAAGCACCAAACTCATTGGTGTAAAGGACAGAGGAAGGGCTGCCTATAGAACTCCACCTACCTTATCTTCTAATATCCAAAAATATATATATAATAGATAACATAAAGTCACAATGAAAGGTGAATTAATTGGATCATATTGATAAGAAGTTTTCTCATACATTTCACAACCTTGTTTTCCATCAAAATTGTATAAAACGATCTATTCATAAAATGGTAATCCACTATTCATTTATCCATGGAGACTTCTCATTGGCCCCTAAAACCCATATTATATCAGGGACGAATCCTCAAAATCAGGAATCCCAAAGGAAAAGGCCATATATAATTCATATGGTCCATCATAATAGAGCATACTCATTAGAATTATTACTTCAGATTGTGTCACACGCTAACCAATGAGAGGTTTCCCATGGAATAATTTTCCTAGATATTACCAATCACATTTAGTTCTAGATACATTAATTTAAATTATAAATCTCATACTAGCAGTAAGATGATAAAATGAAAATCATCTGAGGTCCTTAAAATAATACTTTAAACAACATGGTTCCTCATGTCCTGACCCCATGATACTAAACTATTTAGAGATGTACCGGTAGAAATATGTTATAATACAAGGAATATCTCTCCCTGATCAAATAAAATGAAACACTGTGTCCTATTTCTTTACCGCATGATGTAAAACTGAACTGATCCACATTATTCAATTTCTTTAATGCTAGGTAATTCTCATCCTTACCGCATTATGTCAGATTGCACGACCAATGTTCTTACAACATGAGATTAAACTGAATGGATCTCAAGAATTATATATGTCTTGATTATCATTTTTTATGAGCTACATATGGTTTTCTTGATCCTCTATCATGGTCTATCCACTATATACTACAAAATACCCATGTCATATCCTTAAAATCATATTCATGGTTATAGGAACCATTGTCATTCCTTGTTTCCAACACTGATCATTTCTCTTGTGATCTTAGGAATTTCAGTATGGTCTCCCCCACATAAACAAGGAATAATATATCACAATGGTTTCATCGTGGTCCTAAATTCAAGACCATAAAAAATGAACCATGATCCCTTGCATCATGATGTTAAACCACACAGTTGATGTCCTTTTCATGACCTCAAAATTCACAGTGTTGTAGAGATCACCTGAGAGGACCAATTTTTTTGGTAAAAATACCCTACTACACTTCAATTCAATAACAACATGTAACTATATTCCAAAAATTACAGTATACATATTGAGGTTCATATCTTCAATCCTAAGTCCAGTATCAAAGAATATAACAATTCCACCATATTGGAAAAAAGTCTATTAATTTTTATTTAGTTCTACAATAGAGAACTATTTATGGCTCGATTACTATCATTTTAGGATATGTAGTGTTAATATGATTTATATTATTAGCTCCATCAATAATGCACCTTATCCCATCAGGAATCCAACATCCTTACTACAAGATGTTAAAATATATGGTTCATCAAGAAATATTTGTGTATAGATTCCTGGAATCATGGGATATGTAGTGACACTTTCATCTCCATTAATCGGCCTAGATATGACAATAAAGGAAACAATTAACCCCATAATATGAAGGGGTTGATTCATAAAAGCTCGTTTTTCTTATTTATGAGATATATCTACTCACAGCTTTATTGTGTACACAATATATCATTTACATTTTTTAGCATAGTTCCCACATTCGTTTCTCATGAAATTAATAATCATGTCATGATTCAAGGTTGGTTGACTATACAAAATAAATCAATAACTTCATTACCACATGATGTTAATCTGAATTCAAAATGTCCTTACTGCATGATTATTTAATGCATGTATGAAAAAATTTCCCCACTACCAAATGTTAATCAATGGACAACCATCATCTATTTTTGTTACATAATCAAGGAACCAATACTTCCTTTACTTGTTTCGTTATAGTACAGGGTTCTTCTATCACCTCTTATGAATCTCAATCCATATATCATCCTTCATGTCTTGGTTACCTCATGTTGCTGAAAACCATACATTGTCCTTGGAAAGGTACCCGACTTCAAGAAAAAATTAGATTGGATACGCTTTTATGTGGATGTATCCTAAAAATGCGCATATGGTATTCCACAAAATACATCACTATGAAAAAAAATTTTCTTATTATTTTTCATCATGACATCATCATAGAAGCACTCAACAACCCAGTTTTATCTGTCCTACTCCAGGTATGATTTACCAACATCATTAACCATGAGCTGGGAACCTTGATCATTGATTTTCAACATTTATATCTCCCAGTCAGATGGATTGTTGGGTACTATAGACCACGGGTATCCAAATTAAGAACTTCTGTATCATCATCCATATTAGGTCCATGTGATCGATGACCTTATACTCGATGTACTTTTCACAATAAATATGAAATTAAAATATATCCTATAATGGTAAAAATCAAATAAAATTAAACTATTAAGAGAAATATACATAGAACTTGTTTGGTTGAAAACATTTACAGAGTATACTGAGCAATAGTCATGTCTTTCTCACTAAAATCATTACCTAAAATGTTTTGGATAAACATATGGTGAAAAAAATATGTCATATTTCTGAAAGGGATAAACTATAGCCCTAGTAAATGGTAATAAATTATTGTTAGACCACCATGGTTTGTGAATATGTTAGATAAATGGCCTTTCACATCTCATTTCCATGACAATATTTTCTCTAGGTGGTGAAAATGATTTAGTGTGCTTGAAACCAATATGGAAATTACACCTTTCACATATCACATTTCTTGATTTGAGTTCCTTGAATCCCTAAAACCTTCAACTACCCTTATAAAAGAAAACCTGGAATCATGTGACCCTTTTCATATGAATTTATTTATTCTTATGGCACCTGCATATTCCCCTATGGTCGTCAACAAAATGCATAACTCTATAATAATAACTTTCTGATGGTTGGGGGACCTATAGCCACTCTGGAAGAACCCATCACCTCGGTGTGTTTTGGGTAATTCCTGGTATGACTATCCCAAACCATACACATGAACCAGGCATATTGAAATATGATTTACTATTCTTATATGAAACTATTCAATCTTATTTGACAACAATGTCATTTTTTCACCATGTTTTGTACCATTTCATATGGTTTGAATGTGACATTCAATTATCTGACCATTGAGTGCCCACACATTGGGATTCAAAACAATAATTCATATGGATCAATCATTAAAAAATAATAGTCAATCATCCATAGAGTTCTACTCCATTTATTGGATAGATTTATTCTCATAGCCATGCTCATCATATAGATGTATAATTGAACAAAAATATTTTATAGTCCTTGGATGGGAGTTGAGATTTTCATTTTATAACCATACTACGATCACATAAGATATTTAACCTATAATCTAAAGAAATATCCTCCACAAATAAAAAGAACATCAATCATTGTGATCGTTGGAAACAATGTGTCGGAACCAAGAAGCTCAAGTTTTTATCAGTCATCCTTGAAATGTCTTCATCAACCCATATTCATGGAAAAAAGATTAGTTTTATGAAATATATCTCCTATATTCCAAATCACTATGTGGCCCTAGAATCTATTGTATTTTACTCTCAATAAATATTCCCTTCATGAACCTTCCATAAAACATATAAAAAGGTGAAAAAGATTCTTTTTGGTAATGCTACAAACACATAAGGGTTTTTACCTACCATCCGAATGTATCACCGCCCTATAAGAAACAAGATATGATCGTTTTGAGCCTAATAAAACCACTAAATAACTCAAAACCCAACAATTATTTCTATTATTGCTCTCATGTCATCACCATATTCAATGATCATAAATAATATCCATGCTAAAATACTATATACTAATGTGGTATATGTTCTAAACTAAAGGACACTAAATATAAGCAATAGAGGGTCTGAGCTAAAATACCATAAACTAATGTGATATAATCTCCAATATAAAAGAATCTAAACTAATTAAATATAATGTTTCATCAAATGTACCATAAATTAATATGATAAAAGGTCTTAATTAAGAGACCCTGAACAGAATTGGTGGATGTTATGAGCTAAAAGAACTTATACATAAGCAGCAGATGGTTCAAGAAAAAATACCCTAAACTAATTCAATTGAATGTTTTATGTAAAAGACTGTAAAATAAAATCATTGATGTTTTAACCTAAAAGTCTATAAACTAATGAAATTGTATTTCAAAGATAATTGTTTCCAAACTAATGATATAGAAGGTTCTATCTATGTGAACCATAATTAAAATAATATAATGTCTTCAGAAAATGGCTATAAAATAAAAATATTGATGTTCGATGCCAAATGTTCAAAAACTAACTGAATAGCTGGTCTAAGATAAAAGGCCTTAAACAACTAAAAAAATAGTGATTTATTCTTCATGAATGAAAAAACCTGTAAGAAAGACCATATGGTCTTAGACATAATCCTCCTACACTCATTAAGACTATTGGATTTTGAAAAAGAGAAAACACTCTTCCTCGAGGTCATTTTTTATACGCAGATCACCTTTCAGTAAATCATGTGATCTTAAGATAACTAGAGAGGATACATAAAAAAGAATCTCATGTTGGTGGAAATTCATGATCACCTCCCAAGAAGAATATTTTAGATTTATAACATTAAAATAAAGGAATTTTTATTTATTTGATATTATAAAAATGATGTGTATCATTGATGAATCATTAAAAATCATTCTAGAATGTTTTCAACACACTGATGGGAGATAGCACTAAATACACATGCAGGAATTTTTGTTACTCAAATCTAAGCCCTTATCCATGTGGACAACACTCGTTGGGGGTTCATTTTTTGATTCAAAAAATAGATGAATTGAAAAAACCATAAATGAATGAATTAATGAATAATAGTATTATTTTCCCAAAAATTATAGGAAGGTGAAGAAGGATGAGATTAATAGAATCACATGAACACCCAGAAGTTGCACGGAAGGAAGAGAAACAGAAGGTCATGTAGATAGTCATACACATTTCATAACCCATATAAGGTCTTATGAAGTCCCTTAAACATGTACTTATTCTCTTATAATGGTCCCCTATAAAATAAATGATCATATGAAAACATCCATATATTCTCCCCCATTTCATCTTACTTCTAAATTGGAAGACTCCTATAAAACCCTCAAAATCCCTTAGAAAATAGGAGGAATATATCGAAAAATACATAGCCTCTTATAGTCATAAAACAAATGAAACAGATCACTAATTGAGAAAATGATGGTCTTTTACAATATTCATGCAATCTTGTGAGATACGCAACCTTTTTAAAATATGAAAATAATATAAATCGGGAGGAGGTGTGATCATGTTTCAATTGTACATATCACATGATGAACCCCTGGAAATCTTTTAGATGTTTTAATAACTCTATGGCATGTCTTCCTCATGTTATAGAATCCTTCTAGCATGTCATCCTTACCACGCAAAGGGCCTTAAAGAAGTCTAGTCAACCTCGTGATCCCCGTTTTTCACTACATAATTATAAAAGGATGTATTTTTCCATGAAATGATCAAAAACCACTTTGTTGGTCACATGACACATCGATAATACATAGAGTGATTGTCTTCGAAGACATTCTTGTAACCTCATAGGATCCCCAGTATATGCAAAATAAACAAAGGATACAATGTTGGGATAAAGAGGGAGCCTCTCACAGTCATAAAAACCATGAAACACACCCATGATGACCATTGCCCATTCTCACAAGACCTCTTGAAAACCAACAATAATTTCATGAAGGACCCCTAACATTTCATCCTTATATCACAGAATGTCCCAGACAGGTCGCCAGAGATCATGTGATGTCATTCGGCAAGTAGCCTGATCTTGCGACCACACATGTACTTGTCATCCATACATTATGAAAGTCTTATAACATGTGTATGTGATAGAAAAGGACTCCATTTATTGAAAATAATTCAATAAAGGAAGAATTAACATAACGTTCCCCCAGTCACTTAAAATTGTGACACACCCATATAATGAACTATGTAAGGAACTCGAGGAACCCTTAATGTTGAATCCCTCTAATGACTCCAGCCTAGATTTGTGTGATACAAATCGTTGAAGTCTCTAAACTACCGGGTTGGCGAGTCTTCTAAATCCACCACCACAGAATCAAATAGGGTGTTAGGATTTTTGAATCCAGATTCACTGGGGCATCCATGAACCAAAAAATATTTTTGAGAGTGTCCAATATTGAAACTAAAAAATCATCCCAACATGTAAGATTCAGGGAACAAATACAATAATCATGCATCTTGAATAAGAACTTTTCCTGCTCACCCACTAGATGAAGCGATCAATAAGGAATGATAATACTCAATAAATATAATAATCTAGTGATAAAAGGCTAGAATAATTCTTAATAAAAGATTGACTTCAACAAAAGCATATACATTGATCTATATACTCATCACATGAACCATAAGGACACATGACTACAAAGGGAAATGTCACCGGGATGACATAATTCCCCTTTGGTATACAATTTGTATTCTATGAAGTCCTATGTAAATGTTAAATTATGTTACATGGAACACTAAGGGAATCCCACCCTAGTCTTGTGAAGACCTATAAACATTCCATCCAGACCTTGTAGTTTCCTTCAGAAGTGTCACCCAACTCATATGGCAGCACCAATTCTTGACAACTAAGTCTTCTGGTAGCATTCATGCATGTCATGTAACTCTTTCACTACCATCCATGCATGCCATCTAGGTCTCATGAAGTATTCGATACATTTCATCATGGATAATACATAACCCTCTAGATATGTCGCATTGAATCATATGATTACCAAAATGTGTATCATACATCTTTCTTGAATAGACCTTGTATTTTTTTATTGATCACAAAACATTCTATAGGAATTTTATTTGGTATCATTCGATATCTTCAAGGATCAGCCTGTTGACTCTCACGATATGCTCAAGATATGTCATCATTTAACACGTGATTACCCTCAAAAATGTCATTGAAGTTATTTTTCATCCCCAAGAAAAGCCATCTAGATTGGGAAATAATCTTCGAACATGTATAGAAGACATATTCTGAAATGTCAATCTAGAAATTAAAGCATGAAAAGAATAAATTCATGATCGTTTGATAGGAAATAAGTTCATGTTCAATGAAAACATAGGTCTTGATAACATTGTCCATCCTCTATGTGTAAGCCCCAACTAGAAGGAGAACATCAGTGCGTAATCTTCAATCAACTGAAATATGAAAAATATGAATCCTTCCATAACCTAGTTATGTATGAATCCTCTATGAGTCCCATGATCTATATTAATCATAAAATGGGTAGTACCGGTATATCTGTCCTACATCCAAAAGAAGTGATACTGATTATTATTCACCCCTAGTTTCCAACACCAATAATATCTCATGTGGTCTTAGGGAGTATTAAATATCATATCATTCATGTAATATTCCTCTATCAAAATAAGTGAATCCTAAGGCTTGATAAATTTTTCAACCCTCGACATGTAAGCCCCAAATCAAAGGGAAGCGTAAGGATGTACTCCATGTTCAACCGAAGTATGAGGAATCTAATTCTATCAATAAAAAGGATAAATAGAAATCTATACTAAGGCATAGTTTGGAACAGAAATGTGCACCCACATCATTTTAAGACAGTATATATTTCTTAATGCTCAACTCTTAGGACCAATCAGTCACATGACTATTCATTATACCTCATCCCTCAGTGAACTAATAAATCAACTAAACTACAACAACATTAATTTGTACCATAACCTGTATTTGTAGGATTACATAATGAGGCCATATAATCATATTTAACATCCTTAGTGTATTTCCATCACATAATTCCAACATCTATATATAATGTGGGTGATTTATTTATATCTATTTTTCTTACATGGATCACAGCTCACATGGGGGTAGGGAGCCGCAATGAACAAATCATTGGCATCATCAATCTACACCATCCAGGGAAATCTCAATATGTAATACCCAATGAGTGGGAAGACATAAATATCCCTCATATATGGGAATCTACCTTGGAGCCAGTACGAGGTTCTTGATAAAACTAAAATAATCTCGATTCCTACAATATTCGGGATACGTAGGATGTCCCATCGACACTCGAGCTCAAATATATGGTTCCTAAGATCCCACACATATGTCATTTCCACTTCAATACAAACATTTTAGTTTTAATGAACTACATGGGTTTCAATTCTTGCAATAATTTGGATACGTAGGATACCCCATAATGGATTAATTCCCTCATTATAATATTAGTCGCAGACTTATGTAGTTGAAAATTCCAAAGTACTTTGTTGTACATTTTTTGTACATAATAATCCATTCATTACTAGACATGGATGATGGACCTCATATACATACATTTGGATTCAATAATGAGAAATCATTCCCTTTATTTATTATACACAAGGTATTTATAAATATTATAATGTTTAGGATAATCGAACTTTTATTAGGATTAATAAGAGACTAGAAAACTTATCTTAAATATCTAACACTGCCCTAGAGTATGCAATAATACCACCCAAAAGGGTGTTATGAGCTCGACCTGCCATCATCTCGACCGATTTGAGTCCCTATATTTAATTTTTTCTAAATTCCCAACTGATCACCAACTATTAGAAAGTAGTTATGTACCCAGTTATGGATTAGGGAACTATTAGGAGTTTCTATTGAGAATGGCAATGGTTATGTGATGTTGGTAATCATGCAAGAACTAAAGCCCTCAGAATCTACCATCGGTCCAAAATAAATCAACCTTAAAGAGGGTTACAATTTTTTTCTTATAAATTTACATAATACAATTATAAAAATTAAAAAATTAATTTTGAAAACATTGACATCAAATAGAAATTTTTAGAAAAATATACAATTAAAAAAATTAAAACAAGCATTCAAATTCCAAAAAAACCACTTACTTTGAGACTGACTCATCACACACATTCTATATATTTATGAATTAAAAAATTAGGTAAAATATTTAATATATTGAGAACCATGTCATTTTTTATTATTACTTTTATACCACTAATTACCATGTTATAACAATTATTTATCATTACGTCAATCTTTTTAAGGATATTCAGTGCTATAGTCCCCAAAAAGGATTCGGTAAGTCATCTATGATCGATGAGATCATCATTATAACATATAAAGAATAATATTCATGAAATAATCATTATATTTATACATAAATTTATTCTTTTAATACCATCCATTAAAAATGGATATGAAAATTGAACTATGCTCCAATTGTGGAGATGGTAAGTTGTATGTAGGCATGATTAATGTTTCTATTTTTCAATGATGATTATAAAGGAAGGTAATAATATTTTTATCATTATAAAATTATAAAAATATAAAATATAAAATTATTATTTATTAATATACACACATATATTTATATATATATAACATCCAAGTGATGTAGTGATGAAAAATGAATCACATCACTTAGAGGAGGTGGTGGTTCACACATACGAAAAAACAATGTTATCATTTTCTAATACTGGGAATGATATGATGATAAATGATATATATTATCTTTTAAAATAGATTAATTATTCATGGATATAATATATAAAAATAAATTCCATACTTATAAAAATCCTTGAGAGATGATGATGGAAAATGAATTACATCGGTTCGGGAGAGGTTAGTCCATCGTACACACGGATGATGAATTCTTTTCCAATTTAATGGAAGTGGATATTTATTTAAGTGATGATATTAAAATAATAAAATATAATTATATTTAGTATAATAGATATATTATTTCATCCTTTTTTATATTATTTAATGTTGTTGGAATAAAAAAAATCACAAAAACTTAATTAAAAATGATCTATTTTATTTAAAAAATCTTCTTTGCTTTAGACATTATGACCCCTAAAGATGGTATTATAAATAAAATATGAGCTCTATAATGTTGTTATGGATTATAATAATATAGTAGGGAATATATTGGCAGACAAAATATGTTTTTATGTGTTATTAAAAGAAAGGAATAGGTTTTCTTTTAAAAGATTTAGAAGCGGATCTTTTATAATTCATCAAAATATTAAATAAAATAAATAAATTATCAATTGAAAATGCATCCAAAATAATTTATATATAATTTAAGATGATAATTTGTAGGAATAAAATCATGTAATGAAAATTATACATGTTTTGAATCTTTGTAATCCATTACATTTTTCATTTAACCTTTATTTGATCCCTTTAATTTTTGCATTGACAACATGGATTTTTACTCTTTAACTGTTAATAATTACTATTAAATGAATAAATAACCATAAATGAATCGTGATTCAATTTTTTTAACCTATCCAAATTATGTTATTGAATTTCAAATTTTTAGTAATATTTTATCATTTAATAAAAAATTATTTATTTTTAAATTTCAATAATGTCAATTTCTACAATACTCATAAAATTGACTTTTAAAAAAAATTAAAATATTATTTATCTTTGAAAAAACTATTTTAATAAATCTATAAAATGTCAATTAAATGTATAAAATGTTTGTATTAAATTAAGTATCTCAAATTATCTTTAATTTCAAATTTTTAATATCATATATTTGATATTTTATTTAGTAATGTAATTGATGAATTACCATAGTGATTGAATTTATGGTAAATATTTATTCACTAAAAATTATAATTAAATTTCCTCGATAAATATAAATCATTAAGATTTTAAATTAATATTAATATTCAAAATCATAATATAAATAACCCCTCAATAAAAATAGTTCAGTTATTAAAAATATGATTTTGACATCATTGTCTTATCCTAAAATAAAATATTATAAAGATCATAATCACATATAAATGGATAAAGGAAATTTATTCAAAACTTGAGTGATTATGAATAAAATTGTTTCATAAAATATTATTGGGGCATGTGTATGGGTTGTTATGTAGTCCTTATGATACTATTATTATCCTTTATCACTCAATTTTGAAGTGATTTACCCCTTACCATGGTAACATAAATTAACAAAGGTACTATTATTATTGGTCTAATATAAAGGGGAACTATTTCTTACATTTTATAATTGGTATAAAAAATATGGAATAAATTTTTCAAAATTAAATTCCCACAATTTTCATTAACTAAAAAAAATTTATCCCACAGATGGGACAAAAAACATGTTTTTGATTAAAAAATGATCAAACGTTTTAAATTCTTTTAATTCTAATTTTATTGTGAAATTGATTTTAATGAAATTTTCTTTTGTAATTATGTATAATTGAACTAATTATATTTTAAAATTAATTTATATTACAATCAAACTATATAAATAAATTATACGAAAAATCATTTTTTATAAAAATGTAGTATTATCACTTTTATTCAAAAAAATGAAACATATCATTAAAGTACCATAAATTCATCCAAAATAAATTTTTATATTCATATTTAAAAAATTAATTTTATTTTTTAAAAATAATGTTATAAATTTTTCATAATATATTTTTTAAAAAAATATTCAATTAAATAGTTTCAAAATATTATTTTAGGAAAATTTGGTTTTTAAGTGTAAAACTAGATTAATTATTATATTATGACTATAAAATAAATTGGATGGATGTAAAAACATTTATGAAACATGTGAAAACATAATATATGTAGAAAAATTCATACCCTCTAACATATAGACAAGTTGATAATTTCCATATTAATTATTGATATTTTGTTTATCATTTATGCTCGATGTGGAATATTTTGTATGCAATATAACATTGAAGTTCTATTTTAAAATCCAGGGGTAACTCATTCAATCCACACTTATAAATTTCACCCATTAAATTTCATATTAGGATTTGAAAGTATGGTTTTGAAATATGAAATTAGTTTATGAAACCAAAAATCAGAAGAAGGGTTAATAAAACATCGACTTAGTATTAGAGAAAATAAAGTATTGAGGTCATATGTGATAACACATAGTAGGACTAAATGTAATAAAAAATGGAAATATAAGAGAAAAATAACTATAATATTCTTATTTATTGTGTTATATAAATTTTTAATTATAAAGTTAACAAAAAAACCATAAAATTCAGATGGGTTAAAAGGAATTATATTTTTTAGTATGAAAAGTAATGAAAATAGTTTAGTTTTCATGATCATTTTGAATAATTAATTTTATTAATAGACTATGAAAATAATGAAACATACATAGATGAAATTTAGTGTTTCATCCTAAAATGAATTTCTAAGGCCAACTCATCATTTTCATTAAATGATGTGTATTAATGATAAATATTTTTTAGTCCTCGTGAATATAAATAAAATTCTAGAGATTCAAATTATTCAAAAACTATTAACATTTTATTTATATTTTAATTTTAAATTAATGTAAAAAAAATATTAAATAATATAACTGAATTTTACAAAAAAAATATTAAAACGTTATATGATGAAATAATACTTTAATCTAAAAAAATCAGCACTAATACCCAATGTATCACATAGATCATTAAATAACTACCAATTAAATTGAAAAAAATTAAAGACTTAGATTGAATCCAAAAATTCAAAAGTATTTTATCACATAGTTTTCCAATATAATGTCAATATTCATCTCCAAATAAAATAAAATATTGTAAAACTATTAGAAATAAATGAAATTTGCTTAATAATCCTCATGATATGCTATCCAAATTCATAAATAAACTGAATCACCATAAATCCAAAATAAAATAAAATTTGACTCCAAAATATAATTTCATAATGTAATCTGTAAAAGATTAAAAAATATTATTTTTACCTTATTCTTATAGGATTTCCAAAATAGTATACATCTTCTAAAATAACATTAACCAGTTATTCTCATATTCAGTTTCCAATCCTATAGTTATCTATGTGATAAAATATTTTTCTAAAAATAAATTTATTCTTCATCGATGAAATAATTTAACTAAAAAATAAAAATAACTAGGACATGAAATGGAATAATGTTAGGTGATGCACCCTTGTCAGCATAAATTAGTTGGTCAAATTCTCACAGTCGTGCAAGATGTTTCAGTTTTTTATCAATCCTGTGGGTCTCATTTTTTATAAAACTATATTAATATATTCATAGAAAATTCCAAAAAAGGAAAACAATTACTCATAAATATCATTGATATGTTTTATCCTCCATGGATATGTCATAGAAAACATTTTTCATCCCAAAACATAAATACCCATAATTAACATAAAAAATAATATCTCTAAAAATTAACATTACTCACCTTAACATTTTATAAATTAATTCCTCTAAATGGGTTTATAAGACATTAAAATTATGATCGATCATGAAATTAAAAAACAATTATTGGATCATTAACATTGAAGAATAAAAATTAATCACTTGTTTTTTCTTCATCATCCATTGATACACAGTAGAAGGACACAACCTTAAGTAGTACATATTCTATTTCATTTGAACATGAATTAAATTAAGAGGATATTTTATGTTTATTGTTTTATATAATTATTAATAAATTATACAATATTTACCGATTCATTAAATGTGGTCACTTATAATTACTATCCTTTTTTCCCTCCAAGTTCATCCTTATAATAAAAACGTAATTTATTTGCATGACACGTCTAAAATACTGTCATCATGACATCTTCTTTTTTTGCACCAAAAATTTAGACCATTAAAAAACAATTAAAAATACGATATGTTGAAGACAAATTCTAAAAATTAGACATAAAATAAAGGAAAGCATTATTCCATTGAAATCCCATAATTTTCAAATCTAACTTTTTACCAAAACAAGGAATCATCATTCGAAAAATATCATAATATTATCTTTTAAAATTCAAACTATCTCCATGAAAACTCATAGTAATTAATATAATAAACAAGTTGTAACTTGAGAAATTATTTTCTATATCAATATTACCATCAATGTAGCTCTATTTTCTATACATGGAGAAACATTTTAAGTTATATTTACAAAATCATCAATAATATATTCTCTTAATATTTTTGGAGAAACCCTATTTTAAAACACCATCCCTTAACAAAAATAAATAGATAACTATAATGAGATCACAATCTCTCAGTTTATAATTCAACAACCCATCATCATATATGATTCCAAAGAACCATAACATTACATTAACACATAATAAATTAATAATGAAAATATTCTTAGGTAAAATAAATTTTTCATTTTCAAATAATGTTTTAGTTTTAGAGAGAAATGAAAAAAAATTAATCATGTTATCAGAAATTATAATTGTAATCTTATAAAATAAGCTGAAAACATTACTTTTTCACCAAAGCATAATATTATGATCTTGTCTTATAAGATAAAAAAACTTTCATTTTAAATATTGTTATAAAAAAATTTAAAAGGTCATTAAATAAATCTCCTAGCATAATTCTAAAAATATATATGTTTCATAACCATTTATATAAAAATTAAAAAATTACAATTTTAAAAAAATAGTTTCTATATAAATAAATTTTTTTAAATATTGGATATTAAATATAATTATATAAGAGAATAAATCGTTAAAACATTTTCAATATAGGTTTCAATTAAGAAAATCCATAACCATGAGTCTGAATCCCCATGTATGTTAGTTATCATCATGAAAAAAACACATATTTTTAATATTTACTTTATTAGGAACCTTTTTTTGGTTTATTATTACTTTGATATCATTTATTACCCTTTTTAACACTTTTTTAACACCATGTTGGATCTTTTAATGTTATTTAATACAAGAGTTCAAGAATGGGTTCTCTATGTCAAATATTGGCAAAGAGGTCATGTTTCCATCTTATACAGAATAATAATCATGAAATAATTATATATTTTATACATCAATTATTCTTCTAAATACATATATTAAAAATTTGTAATAAAAATGAACTATGCTACAATCATTTAGATAGTAAGTTGTTTGTACACATGAGTTACATTCCAAATTTATATTATTTTTAGGGAAAGAAGTTAATTATCATTTTAAATTTTATAAAATGATAAAAATATAGAATATAGAATGTTATTTCATTAAAATTACTTATATATATATATATATATATATATCATCCATGAGATGTAGTGATGAAAAAAGAATCACATATTTTCATTAAGGTGATATTTCATATGTACTTAGGAAGGATATTATCATTTTCTAGTACATGGAATGGTAAAAAGATAAATGATCTATTATATTTCCGTAAGGATATTTTTCCCTGAATATCATATATAAACATGAATTATATCATTATTACTAGTCATGAGTTATTATGATAAAAAACAAACTACATTGTTCTGCGATACAATAATTTGTCTCACACTAGGATAATGAATTTTTTTCCCATTTAATGGAAGTGGATATATATATATATAGATAATTAAATAAAAATAATAACAGCTAATTATATTTAGGATACTAGATTTATTATTTCATTATTTTTTTTGTAATATTTTATCGATTGGAATAAGAAAAAATAGAATCAGTTAATTAAAAAGTGATATATTTTCATCAGAATATCTCATTTTCAATACAACATAATACCATTAAGGATGGTGTTAATTGTAAAATATGAGAAATAGAATGTCGGCAAGGATTCAGGGAATAATATTTTTTTGGTCATGACTGAACCAAATAGTTTTGAATTTGTGAATGTAAGAGAATCAGATGTTCCCTTTTATAAGAGATGGTAGGGGCACTCTTGGAATTTTTCAAAATATTAAATTTATATCAATTATTTTTCAACAAAAAAAGAATAAAAAACAAATATTTTTTAATATTTAATTATTATGGGTGAAAATAAATACATCTAAAAAAATTTAGACATTATGACAATTTTTTAATCCTTATAATATCCCTTCAACCATTTTGACCCCATTAATTTTTTTCGTGACCACACTGATATTCACTCTTTGAGGGTTAATATAGATACTAATATTTTCAAAAATAACCATAAATAAATAATTGGTTAAATTTTAGATTTAATCTCATTTATTTGATGTAATTTCATCTATTTTAGAATCATATATCATTTCAAAAAATATTATTTATTTTAAAATAACATTAATTTAAATTTTAGACAATATTCATTAACTAGAGTTTTAAAAAAATGAAAAAAATATATTAAAAATCATTTTTAATACATCCCAAAAAAATGATAATTTCATTTATAAACATCTCTAAAGACATTACCTATCTCAAATTATATTGAATATAATACTTTTATTATAATTAATTTTTTATTTTCATTTCTACAATAATTACTCCATCAATTTTGTGAAAGAATTTAAGGATGTTATTTTTTCACTGAATTTTAAAAATATATTACCATGATAAATATAAATAATTTTTCATAAATTTTATATTTATAGTTGATCATGTACTCTGGATAAATCTTTATTTATATTTTTTTAGTTGAGAATATTTTTATAACATATTTTCCTTTTCATTATATAAAATATTATAAACTTCATAATCACTTGTAAATGGAAACCAAATTCCAAATATTTAAAACATGAATTAATTTGAAAGAAATGGATTTGTCCAATAACATTGGGTTATGATTATGGGTCATTTTATAGTCCTTATCATATTATTATTAGCTTGTGTGACATTAGTTTAACCCAATTTAACATTTACTCAGGTAAAATAATTTCCAAAATTACTATTCACATTGGAAAAATATATAAGCAAACATTATACTAAATTTGAAGCATATGATTTAAAAAAAGGGTTCAATTTTTTAAGATAAAATTTATAGTATTTTCTGAAATTATTTAAAAATCCATCTTGTAGATAGGATGAAATAATGAGTTTCTGAAATAAAATTTTTAGATGATTGAAATATTTTTATATCCAAAATCAATTAGAAATTGATTCCAATGATCTAAATTGGATTGAATGAAATATAATTCATCTTCTTGTACATTAAAAAATATATAATCAAAAATACATATAAAAATTAATTAGGAAAAAATAATGTTTTCCACTAAAATGGTGTATTTTTAATTATTCATGAAAAAAAGAACCTTATCATAAAATTACAAAAAAATCATAAATATCCTATTCTTTTGTAGCTATCAATCATGTTTCTGGGTAATATTTTTCCTTTATTAGAGAACTCTTTTTGGTTTTATCTCAGTGCGGTTTGTCGATAATTTGAATATTTATAGAGAAATAAAGGTTGTGCATGGTTTTCCCAAACCATACACCAAACCAAAAAATCATAAAAACCCATTACAGTGTATTTTCATAGATAATGCATGGTTTTTCAAACAATGAACCCCTTTAGGATTAAATTTTTATCCAATCATCCCCCCAAATAAGAGGTGCATGGTTTTGAAAACCATGTGCCGCATCCCAGGAAACCATGCGCATAGATTCAAATAGCATGAAATGTAGATTTAAAATTTCTTGAACCCCCATAACTAACATAAATTGACCCTACCTAAAACCTAATCACATTATCTTATTTCAGAGGCTCAAATATGGATTCCAGACCATTTAGACCTCCATTAATGGTGATTTTATGCTCGTATTGAGGATCTTCACCCATCCAACATTTGATTTATGATCTAATTCATTATTTTTGGTATAACCTATCAGTTTTAATTTGGGAAATTTCAATTTGGTGATGTCACATCCAAAAAATTAGGTATTTGGTATAAATTATAATACCATAGTCTTGATGATGATATGTGAATGTAATTGTGCGAATTCTAGTTTCCATGATTATAAAATAACCTAAAGAACGTAATTTGATTTATTTCAGTTCCCATGTGTCAATAATTAATGACAATTGTGGAAATTGTATGGTGGAATTAAAATAATTTATTGTTGAATTTATCTATGGTATATAGGTATTTTAAAATTTTATTTAATTGTATTAATTAATTTGTGAATTTATTAATGGAAATTGCTATTGGGGGCTTACTCAAGGGTTAAAGGATCCCTTTAATTCCGCATGAATTCTATTGGAGGTTGGTACTATTACATTACTATGTTGATGTATATGCTGGCATGATATAGGAAAGTTGTGACACAATGAAGACATAGGTAGGAAGATACATGCATGATGCCACATTGGTATTTTGGACGAAGTTATGGGATTCATGCCCACCGGGCCTATGGGACATGTACTAAATGAATGAAGCTTGATGTTTGGGCTATCTCATTGGGGGTGGGGGCTATGTCATGGTGTGTGTGTGATTGACTATAATTTTACCCCAATGAACCCAATATATATAATATAAATTGCTTTGATTATGAAATTATTAAGTTGCATTTAATAAGTGATAAATTAATTAATAAGATATTGGGATTGTGGAATTGGAATATTTAATTAATGAATTGATTAATAGGATTGTAGGTATTGTATAATTAGATTAATTAATTGATTATTCTAAATTTGGAATTTTATTAATTAATTTTTTAATTAAGTAATGGTTTTTGGGGATTGTGGTGGTGAATTAATAAATTAGTCAATTAATTAATGAATTGTGTGACTGTTCAATTAATGTGTTTTAGAATATATTAAAAATCAAAATTGAGAGATATTTGGTTGATCCTTGATGTTTATGAAATTGTGATAAGAGGGTTATTTTTAATTAACTTTGAATGATGTGATATAAGTAATATTGTTATATATGTGATATTGTGATATATTGAAGAACTACAAAACACCCTAAGAGTGGAGGGGTGAATGGTGGATTCAACAATTTCATTTAAAATAATAGATCGTGTTCCCATATTGGTAGGAAAATGTTAAACATGTCTGATGAGAATGTGCATGAAACAATCAATCACATGAAAAGAGAAGACATAATAATTTTACATGGTTCACCACTAAGGGATAAATCTATGTAGAATAAATCATTAGGTTTCTTGTCTTACCAAATTACAATAATATTCACTATTTTTGCAGTAAAAAAGTTTAGCACAGTCACTTTGTTCCAGGTGCACTGCCTTTATATGGTTTTAGGGACAACTCACTACATCGATTCGATTACATCTATTGAATCCCTCTTTCTCATAGAATTGGGATGAATATGAACATAGTTTATCAAATTTAAGGTCTCTTTAATGGATTGGAATTAAATCATTTATTCTCGACATTGGATGGATGCTCTATTGACGTCTAGTTTTCACTTGTAAAAGTAATTAACTTTCTCAAGTAGATTTCGTTCAAAATCATGTCTTCCACATAAATGCATTTTTCATCTGTGTATTTCACTGCACTGCGTAATATGAGTGCTTCACGAATAACCTCTACATGATACCTCTGCAAGCTTTCCATGCAAACCACTTTATTGTGCCACTTCTTCTCTATGTACCAACCAATCTTCCACAAACTATCTACTGTAAACCTTATACCACAAACCACCTTATATGAACAATCCTTTGCAAACCTTCTTCGATAATATTATTTTGGGAACTACCATATGTGAAATTTCTTCCATGAACCATCTTCCATGAACATTCATCCATGAATTTTATTCCATGAACCATTTTGGACATCACCTAATTTGTTCCGGAATTTCCAATCAAGGCCTCCTTCGCGAGGTTGCCTTTTCAAAAACCACTCTACAATTCAAAAAAACCAGCATTTTTAGCCTTACTAAAACACCACAATGATCAAATTAGAGATCCTTAAATATAAAAAAATATCCCCATATTAAAACTTATATTCACCAAATCTTTGATACATCACTACCTTTATCACGTATCATACATCTTCAACAAACCATTTTTTCGAATGCAGTCTGTGTACCCTATTTTCCTTCACAGTGGATTAAATATTCCAAAAAACATATCTTAGTCATGATTCCACCAATTATAATCTATCCCTTCAACTATATCTTCTCTGAAACTATCCCCCTCATTTTAGATAACTACACACCATACAATGATCATATTTCCTTCTGTGTACATTAATCCATCTTATGAACATCAAATCATCAATGCGAACCAATTTTTATTCTATGAAGTAGTCCCACAACATGGTTCACTGTCCACTATTTCACGTACCATATTTCATGATCCGAAAATGATTCCCACTATGTGGATTTATGATTGCTTCATTTATGGAACCCTTCATTTTCTAAAAACAAACTCTAGATTTTGATGACCAAAAATTTGATAAATAATAGGAAAATTCACAACCTTCAATATTACTTTCAGCCTCAATAGTAAGACCACATTCCTTGAAAATTCCTTGACAAATAAAATGTGGATTCTCAAAAACACAAACCATACTCAATTTCCAATAATAAACAGCCTTAGTTTTAACATATATATTTTTGGTACATGGTCTACAACATAAAAATTACATATTGATGAATTGTTTGATAAATGGGTGTGGGACATGATATGCTTCATAAAAATCATATAGCGTTGATTTGATTGATACATGAGGAGTTGGATAAAGACTAATTCTCCAAATATTCCTATGAAATTGTGGTGTGGAATAAGAAATGAAGCTCAAAATATCAGAGGGGTGATGGACCATAAATTCAATAGCCATGATTTTTTATTGGAATATGATTTCAATTGGTCATGGTATGATTACATGGAATGAAAAATGATAACCACGGTATTTTGATGATATTTATACTCTGACAAGGGTTGAAGTAGGTACAAATGGATTGGGTGTCTTTATGGACTAGGGGGTTAGGTGTTGTATTTAATGAATAAAAAATTTGATAACTATTTAATTATGCATTGTGATTTATTATTTAAAAATTTTCATACACTATTATTGTTTGGATATTGTAACATTCCATTGGTGTGGGTTTACTGATTTGTACTCACACCCTACTCGGGATTCCTGATGGGTACCGAAATAGAGTTCATAGTTTCATAAATTAATTTGAAAGGGAAATATGAAAGATGGATGAGTCGGGATGGAGCATAGATAATGGAACAAAACATCTTTCAGGAACCTGTTGGTATTTTTCAATGTCGTTATTTTTTTGGGTTTTTCATATTGACAGATGACACATTTTCGACATGGCATTTCCATTATATAATTTCAAATATTTTATTTCTTATTTTTCTCAACATGTGATATGGGAATTACTCTGGTTATGGTTATAAAATTTGGTTATTCTTATTTATTAATTTCATTTTGTTCCTTTGATATAAATTGTATAGAATCCCCATGATTGATATTAGACCCCCACGATAAGTTGGAAGGATCTGGTGTATGGGGTGGAAGTCCAAGCATTTTGAAGTGAACTAGCTCGGTGCACAAGTGTGTGGCACCTGGGTCAAGACTTTACAAAGTGTTATCAGAGGTAGTTTCTTTTATTTTTTTTATACATTTTTGGAAAGTTATAGATGTGAATAGGAAAATAAGGGATTTGGTTTAGATCTCATTCATCCGATTATCTAACCCATGTATGAGGGTAAAACCAAGGTACCCATGGTGCTATTGTTTTTATTGAGGTGTCTTATTACAATTGATTTTATTTCACCACTAATGATGAATTTTTTGTGTGATGTGATTTTGGTTTTTTCAATTTTATGAGATTTCAAACTTGGCCTGATATGACATAATATTTGAGGATGAATTCATCATTCTAGTAACTCATTATTATTTTTGGACATGTGTCATTTTTAGGCATGTGCGGGGAAAGTGGTTTTTGGTATGATGGTGAAAATAAATTTTTTATGTACTTGTGTTATTGATCTAAAAATAGTTCCCAATATAAAATTAAAAATTTTGAAATGTTTAAATAAATGGATGTCTAATGATAATGATTAATTTTATAATGATTTTACCAATTGTTAACCATTTCCAATATGTTTTATGGTTAACATTAGTTAAAATGTCATGGTATATACCATGTAGGTAAATGACTTGTTATGGATTATTTTTAATCCATGTTAACATATATCGAATTTTTTTGAGGTGGTTTATCAGACTCTCATAACTGAGGGGAGACTAAAAGAGGCATTAAGTGGTGAACATGTGGCTGTTAATGGATGAATAGTAAGTATGACTTATTATCATAGGAAGTGTATCTATTATAATGTTGACCAGAGTGGTGGAATGAAGATTTTATAGGGGGTTCAGTTACTTATGACCTCATCTAATTTCATTTCCATCAATATAGTAGGCCAGACCAATATCATATATAATATCCCTGACCACTACTATAGTGCAGTTCATTCTGTAGGACCAGACATATATAAAAGTAATCTTGGAACCTGTTATAGAGGGATAGTGATTGAGTATATATATAGAACAAGAGTGTGTTAAGGGAACATGTACACCATACCAGTTTGGTAGTTATAGATATAATAATTATGGTGGTAGAGTTAGTGGACAAGGTACTTCTTGGAAATATTTCTCATATTAGCAATATGTAGCTTCATAGGGGGATAAGAATGTATTATAGTGAAAAGGGTTAGGGATATTACATTTTATTCATCATAAACATAGGGATAGGTATTCTAGATCATAGAAGATAATAGTTACTATTCAGGTATCTTCTAGTCTTTCGTTTTTTTGGATACAATGGCCTATAATTCTTTTATTTATACACAACATTTTAATGGTTTGGTCCCGATGGTGGTGTTTTTGATTTGGGGGATAGAGATAGATACACCTTTGGGATTATGTAGAGAGACATTTTCCCCTTCAAGGGGAGCTCTCTTGAGATTGGTAATAATAAATTTAAATTGGATCATTACATTATTTACAAGTCATGATTTGATGTAATAATGGGTATGGGTTGATTAATATCAAATTGAGACGATATTTGTTTCTAGTATGGAGAGTGACCTTTACATGACCTAAGGGTAAATATTATATTCACCGTTGAGAATAGGATATCCAAGAAGGTTTTGTAGGGCCTTTTCAAAAACCCAAGGATCTCACTTCCCATGTTTATAGTCTATTACTATATGATAGAGGTGTGAATCATGTTGTATTTATACTCATAGTGGTAAGGTTCTCGGATGTGTATCATGAGGAATTCATAAGGATTCGACCTAAGATTGTCATAAAATTTACAATTGAGCTCACACAGAGGGCTTAGCCTATTTCTAGTCCACTATTCATAATCGCACCAACAGAAATTAAACAAATCAAGAATATACTAAAAGTGTTTATGGGTAAGGGTTTATCCATCTAAGTATATTGCCTAATAGTTCTCTAATCATGTTTCAAAAAAGTTTGATGGTACAAATTTCATGTGTTTTGATTACGGAAAGTGGAACTAGATGACTGTGAAGAACCAATATCCTCTTCCTCCGATCAATGATCATTTTGACAAGTTGATATGAGTTTGCATTTTCTATATGATTGACATGATATCAGGGTGTCATCAGTTGATAGTTAGACATTTGAAAATACATAGTATTTTTTTCAGAAGTAGTTGTGGCTTAAATGAGTTTATTGTAATGTCGTTTGGGTAGTTGAACACACTAAAAATGTTAATGGAATTGATGAACATATTCTATCATCTGCACCAATACCGATTTGTGGATGAAATCTTGTTATACTCAGTGTCCCTTGATGGTCATGCCAAACATGTTTACCTATTCCTATATACATTGATAGATAATCACTTTGTATGACAATATGTCTATGTTTCATTTATCAATCGGTATGGTACACATCTTGGGTGATAGCATCTCATAGTTTGGTGGGTCATTATACATAGAACGTATTCTAGATATTGTTTCTTTGGAGTATCCGAATATTACTTTTGATATCAGTAGAGTTCTAGGGTTAGAATAATATTATCAAAGATTCATCAAGGACATTTCCTAATTGGCAGCCATAATTCTGGGCTTGACCAAGAATGAGATAATGATTAAATGGATATATGAATTTTAGAATTCCTTCCATAGTCTAAATTTGTTTTTCACATAGACACTAATCCTAATCTAAAATGAGACTGGCGAGGATTATATTATGTTTTGTGATTATTTGGGGACCATCTTTGGTGAACTAGTTATACATGGAGATCGATTTAGGGTGCACGGGTCTCAGTAGTTGAGTCCACATGATCAGAACTACCATAATCATGAACATGAGATTGTTATACTGGTTTGGGATTTAATGATTGGGGAGTATTATCAATTTGGAAAATCTTTACTGTGATTAATAATAATAATGAATTAAATTAGATATATCCATATATAGATTTGAATCTTCCATAGTAATGATTGGTTGAGTACATACATTCATTGAACACAAAGCTATTATATATTTTTCATAAAGAAATAGCATGGTTGACACCTTATAAATGAAAAAATAGAATTTTGTAGTTTATAACTCCAGTGATGAGTTAAATATGGGAACCATGCTGGCTGAGATGCATGTTGTTGTTGGTGAGAGAAAGGAGAAGATGAATCTTGTATTGATGTCAATAGATTCAAAACCTTTGGTATGGTTTTGAAATTGGATGTATACGGATATAGAATGTTTTTCCTTGAGGGAAATCCATGATGGTGGGTAATAAAAATCATATTGGACCATATATATGGATAAGATCATCTATGTTAAGAATTAGGTTGATCCAAAGAGTATGTAGGAGAAGTTGATTTGTGAACTCCATTACTCGAATTGGGTGGTGCATTATAGTGCTACCAAAATGAAAAATGACATACAATGATGGTTTTTATGGACATGTATGAAAATAGAGATTGCAGGGTTCATGGCACGATACCACACCAGTCAAAAAGTGAAGGTCCAACATCAATGAGCAGCCTGTTTACTATAGTTATTTCCAATTACAAAATGGAAGTGGGACAAGGTTACAATTGATTTTTCAGTGGGTCCCCAAGGGACACCTTATAAGAATGATTCTATTTGGGTGGTTAAGGACTGATTGAAGAATTGTATGCATATCATGCTTATATGGGAGACTGTGTCTAGGTATATGTTTGAAGAGTTGTATATTCGGAAGATAGTCCATCATCATGGGGTTCTATTGAGTTTATTTCCATCCATGAATCATAGATTACATCATGATTCTAGATGGAATTATATAAGGTTTTTGGTACACTAGTTTTCCCGTGTATGGATTTCCACCAATAGACATATGGGAAGTCAAATCATATTACACATGTTCTTGAGGATATGCATCAACTATGTGTCCTAGACTATTGTGGGTCTTGGTAAAATCACCTAGTTTTTTTTGGAGTTTTCTATAGTAATATTTATCAAGAAAATAAACATATGGAAACATACACTAATCTTTATAATATGAAGGTCATATAATCATTGTGTTATATCGATGTAGGTGATTTATAGTTATTGGGACTTAGTCTCATGCATGAGACATGTGAGAATGTTTAGAAAATTTTGAAGCACATGGCTATGAATTAGAGAATGTATATGTAATATACTAATAAATGTCAATTATACATAGTGTTTTCATAGGGTGATCATGTTTTCAATCATGTGTCTCTAGATTCGCTAACTGAAGGATATAGAGATAGAGAATGTCAGTACCCATGTTTTTCAGACTCTTTGCGGTTGTGGGGAGAATCAGATAGGTAGCATACTGATTGGATCATAAATAGAGAAATAGTAATATACATGGTATTTTTCATGTGTCACAACATTGATACTATCACACTGACTCTAATTTATTGATCTACAATGATGATGTTGATCTCGATATAGATATACCCTTTAAGGATCATCGGATATGTTTGTTTGATCATTGTAAGACAATGTTGTGGGGGTATATTCATACTGATAGTTAGGGAATCGGGAAAAGATAGCTGAACATTGGAGGAAACATTGGATATGGAAGAGAACATGATGGACCAGAAACCAAATAATTTTGACTCAGAATCATATACATACATTAGAGTACAACTTGAGTATGAGATATTATAAGGTTTGATTATTAGAATATCCCAACCCATTCAAGAGATGTATCGAGATTGTTTTTAGGTAATCTTTTCCTTTTTTGGAGTACTACTTGTTTGAGTATTGTCTCTAGTGTGTTTGAGTGATTTTTTTTTGAATTTTTGGGGAAAAAGGTGTTGTGCATGGTTAGTTCACGGTTATCCCAAACTATATGATCATCCCAGTAATCTGTGTGAACCCAAACCAAGGGGATTCTCATGGATTGTGTATGGATTTTCAATATGTGAACCCCTCTCCCCTAGAAGAGGTGCATAGTTCAGGTGAAATGTTTGGAAAACTATTCAGCCATTCCAATTAATATTTTTGTGCAGTTTTAATTAGCCAAAAAATCAGATTTAATATTACACAACATGCAGAAATCACCCAAATCAGAACAAGATATTAGATAATAATATTTATTAATTTTAGAGGATCCAATATGGATTCCAAGCCCTTCTAACCACCTTTAAAGGAATGACCAGACTGATGATCTCCACTTCATATGGATTTGATTCAAGATCTCATTCTTTATCATGGGGTTGACCTATACATTTCAATTTGTAGAATTTTGGTCGGGCAATCACCCACAACAATTTGATGTAGGTGGTCTAAATTCTAATCAAAAAGTGTATATTTAATTATGTGTATATAATTTTGAAAATAAAAATATCTATTTTTGTAAAATCGCATAAATAATTGAATTAATTTTATTGTTACCATGTTTTAAAAATTTATATTAATTTGGGGAAATGAGTGTTTGAATAAAAATAAATAAATGTTGATTAATTAATGGGATATTGGGATTGTAAAATTTTATTAATTTGGATTACATATTTTATGAATTAAATAATTTAAATTGATATTATTTTTCAAGTATTGAAATGGATTAATTAATTATTGAACTAATTAATGGGATATTATAATTGTGGAATTGTATAATATAGTTTTTGAATAATATCATAAATTTTTTGAGAATATGAAATTAGAATAATTAAATTTATGAATTAATTAAAAATGTTATTTTAATGGGGAAATGAATTAATTAATTATGGAATTAATTGATGGGTTTTTTTTGATTGGGGTCGTGAAATAATTAAATATTTAATGAAATAATTAATTTTTTGATTGCACATTTAATGTGTTTAATAATTAATTAAAAATTGAAATTATGAGATGGTGTGGTATACCTTGATGTTCAATAAATTGGCATTACTTGGATAATTTTGATTAAAGGTGATTCGTGTAATATATGTGATATTTTGATATATGTGTGAGGGACAAGGTATGCTGCATAAAAATTCAACAGTGATGAATTGATTGATATTTGTGTGTGGGACTTGGTCTACTACATCAAAATACCATTGTTATGATGTGATTGAAAAAATAGTTTTGGGACAGGGGACGATGCTCCATATATACATTTGACATTGAGGTGTGGGATAGGGACTAAGGCTCCAAATACCCTCGGGGTGTAAGACACGACATTCTACACCCATGAGTTGGCATTGGAATATTTTTACAAGAGGATATGTTATTATTAAATTATTTGATAAATGATAAATTGGGTATAGTGGGGTGGTTTAGACTCATGTATTTTCCAATTAATGTATTCAGTCTTTGAGGTTTGTTAGGAATAAAGGGGTTTTTGTAGTGTATTTAGGGAATAGTATAGGTGATAAATCATTACTAATGAATTGGGATTTATTGATTATACAACTTCAAACCATATTTATGACTGGATATTTTTATTAATGCCATTTTGGAGGAATACTAAGTGATACTCAAACAGTACATGGGATACTTGATCGATACACGAATAAATTTAATGGGTGCATGACAAGATAATAGAAAAGGTCATATTATATATGGCTTAGTCGGGATTGAGCATGGATAATTGAACAGTACAAGATTCAAGACCCACATGGGACTTTCTACTGCCTTTATTTTCTAGGTTTTTTATATTGATACTTTAAACCGGTTGGACATGACTTATCCACTAATTAGTTTTGGATACTTTGTTTTCAATTTTTCTCATCATGAAATTATTTTACTATTATAGTTAGGGTAATATCATAGTTCTACGTTAATTAATTTTCATGTTAGTGATAATTTTATAAGGAGTGTATTGTCTCCCCTTTATTGATATTATCCCTTTGCTTCTAGTCAACAACCTTTGTCATATTGGGTGTCAGGCATGAGGTCACATAGTGAACTTGGATGGGGCATCTGTGTGTGGCACAAATTTCGTGTTGTCAAAAATTCATCAAAAGTATATATTGATATTATTTTTTCCAAAAATTATATTTATTTTTTCATATTATATTTTTAATAGTCTAAATTGTTTTGAAACATGTCTTCTATTAAATAGAGGGAAAACTATTTTCATTAAAAAATATATTTTTTATGTGTCAAACTAAATTTATTATTATCTTCATCCTATGAAATATATAAGATGAATGTAAAAATATTTAATATAATTTTCTAAACATAATATAGCTAGACCAATTCAAATTTTCCAATAGAATGGTCTGGAAATAATTATCATATTAACTAATAAGATTTAGTTGTTCATTTCAGCTCGATTTGGAGTATTCTGTACGTTATCTAATGTTTTCATTCCTTATTAATATATTGGATTGTTAGATTCTACCCTATTTAATAAATTTTATCCTAAAAAATTTATAATTGGATTGAAAACTAGGGTTTTTACTACATAAAATACCATATTAAATCCCACATCAGAAAAAGGGTCAATAAAACATTCACTGAATAAAGATGAATGATAGCACGAATTATACATGGAATAACACATACTATGGTTCCTTTTTATAAATATGGACAGGGGAGTGAAAAAAATAACATTCAAATCTATAATGGGAAGTGATATAGAACATGCTAATTATAATTTTTTCCATCACAAATCCATAAAATCTGTAATGGATTAAAAGGTCATTGATTTCATAGTATGAAAAGTAAATAGATAATGATTTTCTTTCAAGATATTTATTTATAATGTGAATGTATTAATTTTATTCTGAGTATAAGAAACAATGTAAACGTACATAAATGAAAATTATAGTTTCAAATATTATTTAATTTCCTACAAAAATCACATTTTTCTACAAGCAATGTGTATTCCAGATTTATTTTTGTTCATTCCTAAAGCATTAGAATAAACATATAGAGATTCACATAAAACAAAAATTATTAACTATATATTTATTATATATTATTACATGACCCATACAAAAAAGAGGATAATATAACATAAATAAAAATAATAATAAACCTTTATGTGATGAGTAACAACATTAATCACTAAATTTTTTTAGTAATAACCATTGTTCAACATAGATCATTAAAACAGTGAACATAAAATACCTAAAAAATATTATTTAAAAAGATTGAACACCATGATTAAAAATTATTTGATAACATAATTTGAAAATATAATTATAATATATCTCTCAAAAAAAAATATTACCCACAATGTCTTACACCGGAAATAAATTTCCCTAATAATCCATGTGATATAGTTACTATTTCAATAAAAAAATGAATAACAATAAGTCCCCAAAAAATTATAATTTACTCCAAAAAATAATTTCAACCCTTATTCCCTAAAATAATTCCCATAATACTATATTCACCTTAATATAATAGGATTATGAAAATAGTGAACACATTTTGAAATAATTTTAATCACTTAGTGTCACATCCCGTCCTCGAGGCTCGTGCCATGACTACCCCAAGCCCGTCTTCAATAGGCCAGGGGCAGGCGACTGGCACCAAAGGCGAATGCCTGATTAAAAGGGAAGGCATTGCCTTTAAACTTGTAACACACATAGTCTGAACACAAATAGTAGAAGCAACAAGAACTAAAATAGAAAATAATGGTGTGCTGAAGTAAGTGGGCCAGTATACAAACCCAACCTAACAACAAGTACAAGTACAAGTAAAAAATGAAAACTGCTCCTATATCATCCAACAGGGAATCATACTTGAAGAGTAGGTACAGAACTCGAACAACTCGTCCCTAAGATACGTCCAGACTATTCCAACTCCAAGAAGCCTTCCATCTGTCACCCTCATCCTCGATCACAGCTAACCGTCGTCTGAATAGAACACAACAAGGTGTGGGTGAAGCCAGTCTAGGGTGAGTATTATAATATTCAGTAGGGGACCCGATGACCTTCGATGTTCTACCAGAATCCATTAAGGATAAATCATAGAAGAAAGATACAATCACGAAGTATCAACCAACCCTACATAGGTATAAGCCCATACATATACCTATGTTACCAATCAGATTCTCACACCAACTCTCAGGCACAAGAACAACCCATTCCACAAAGGAAGTAAATTCAATCATCTCAATGATAACAGCTGAAAGACAATACTTATCTCACACAGGAATACAAATCATAAATATGGGTAGAAATTATTAGGTGTAGCCAATGAATCATATCCTCTGTCGAACCCACGTAGGATCCTGGAATAGTACCAGCACTGTCGAACCCACGTAGGATCCTAGTACAGAAGTCATCACTGTCGAACCCATGGAGGATCCCAGCGTCGTATCATCATTGTCGAACCCATAGAGGATCCGGGTACAGTAACGTCACTGTCGAACCCACGGAGGATCCCAGTACAGTATCATCAATTTCAAACCCATGGAGGATCCTATCATTTCAGTCGCAACAAGCCCTAGGGTTCCGCACACAGCACGCTCGATTCCAGGATCATGTTCTCCTCGAGCCAAGTGACGAATCATCAACTACCACAAAGTCTTGAGTTGATGTATCACGTAGATCCGTCTTATCATAGGGAACCCAATGCGACGTACAGTGCATCAATCAGACCCTCAGTCTGTGATTAATTGGTATTTCCGTTCAAGGGCCCTGGTTGGTTTTTAGGTTCAAACCAACCCGACCGTACCCCAACTACGTACAAACCTCAAGAGCGGTATGCCAAAAGATCTGTCCTTCTCTAAGCCTTCCGTCTCCGTAGACGGTGCGTCGTTCGGACAACTATAGAAAAAGATATGGATGAAATGGTGATTTCGGGTTAAACAGGTCCGGACAGGGGTCCAAACTGGTCCGCGGGTCCGACCTGGACCGATGAAGCGGCCCGGCCTGAGGGGGCGGCCTCGCCGAAGGCGGCCCCACCCGTGGGCATCCCGGCCAAGGTCGGCCCGGCTCGTGGGCATCCCGACATGTGGCGGCCCGGCAGAGGGTAGCCTGGCCCATTGCGGCCCGGCCGAGGGCATCCTGGCCCATGGCGGCCCGGCTTGGCCTCAGCCAGGGGGGGTGGCGCGCACCCCCTGAAACCCTAATGGCTCTGTCGTTCGGTTGTGAGCTGAACCACTGCCCAATGGTGCTGGTCCTGCTTGTCCTAGCATGTCCGAGCGGCCAACCGCTCTATATAACACCCCAAGATTTTATGAGATTTATTCTTTTTAATTTCTTTCATATATTCTGTTGTACGATACACCAAGATTATCTTGCGCTATATGCAAGACCGTATTATTTTGAAGTATACACAACAATATATTTGGATCGTGTTACACACAATTTCAAGTTCGTTTAATAGTTTTTATTCTACGCCACATTGAGTATATATATATATTCAATGTATAAATGAAATATGGTTTGATTCTTTTATACAAAACAAGAAAGGAGTCTTGCACTACACACATACCTAACATGGCTTACATTACACACAATCACGACCTTCCACGATAGAGTGTGTTGTACACAATACCAGGTTTCACTAAACAATGATATGCTATTAAAATATTATATAAACTAGCCATTATGAATAGTAATACCAAATTTTTTAAATATTAATTTTCAAAATGGACTTCATTTTTTGATTCAGAATAATGAAATTAGCCTAGGGTAAATTTTTGGTATTTTTCTGAAAACTTTCAATTTTTGATGAATAGTGAAAACACTGGGCTACTATTTAAAAACAGACTTTTTATTTAAATAATTATTTATTTTATTTAAATTTATTTTCTGTAAAAATTGATTCATAATACCTTTATAAGTTCAATTTAATCCATTGAAGACATTTTATTATAATTTTGGATATAAAAAATGTTTATTGAACTTTTCACCGTCTTTTACCTACCCCCTAACAGTTTTGCAAACTCACATAAAACATTATTTTACCACTTATGTAAGTGGAAATTCTAAAATCCTAGAGAGACGGTTAATATCAATGTGTAATATGTGGTTCAATAAGATAAAACTAATTTTTGGTGAATAGTAACTTTTTTCTTTTATTTACCACTGTTTAAAGTAAATAGAGTAATTAAAGGTAAAAATGATATTATTATTACCCTAACAGATGTCCTAATTCTATTGGATAAGTGAAATTAGACCAAAAACAATCATACAAATAAAATATTACCCTTTAGGACTACTTGTATTAGATTAGGAAATTTATTATTATTTTATTTAAAAAAGAGTTAAAATAGTTAAAATCAATGTTTAATAACTAAAATTTTTAATATATGGTTATACATATGTTAAATTAGACTATAAATGTTCATTATAAATCTAAAAATATTTCCTACCTAGTGGTATTTTATTTATAATTTTTAGACATTATATAAGTTAATTTATTTATGACTCAATGGTGATGCAGTAATTACCTTATTAATAAAACATTAACATAATTGATATTATAAATACCCACATAAATGTAATTTGAGATTTTTTATGAATTCCAATAATTTTATAGGTTAATATGACATGGTATTACGGATTTAATTAACTTTTTTTGAACTAATCATGCTGTTTTGAGTATTAAAAAAATCAATTACCAAATAGTTTCAAAATCAACATAAAATAGTTATTAAAGAAATATTATATTATTAATTTTTATTTTATTCTTAAAAATCTAAGGTTAGTCCAAATGACTTATATAAGGTTATATATTTTAATAATTAACAAATTGGGGTTCTTTTTTATTGTTATAGAATGTTTATTTACCATATTGTATAAGAAAACAAGAAGACACGGTAAAAGATAGATTATTTAACTTGGAGTTAAATCTAAATGATAAGGTTAAAAGAGTAACCTAAACTTGTCTAAAACATATTTATTGAGTTTATTCTGATCCATCCCCACTTAAACGTCGAAATATATCAATTTGGAGCTATTACAAACAGAATATGACTGTATTATAAAATAATATTTTAAGTTTTTCCTGAAGTGCCCCTCTCCTCCCTTATAAAAGGGAACCACTTCCCTATTCTCTTCACACCCTTTTGATCCTTGAATTTCAACCAAACCCTGCCAATTACTCTTCTAAACCTCTATAGTTAAATCATAGAGGTTCTGATCTCCTCAAAATACCAACCCAGTTCCTTAAGAGGAGGATAAGAAGAGGCGAGTCAAAGAAGAGCTAATATCCTTTACCGATTCTTTCCAATTTATTTCTTCTTATTTCTTTGTTTCATCATAAATTAATAACATCAGTATCAATAATATACTTATATGTTATTATAAATATTAATCTACCTAATTTCATCTTCTATCCATCATACGGAAAACGAAATCACCGCACGTGCGTACGTACGAAATATCGTCTCCACGTTGTGGTTTAATTTGTTTTCCACCAACACATTACTTGGATGGGTATAATGGTGTAAATAAATAACTATATATGATTATTTTACAGTGATATTGATTCTGAAATATAATACAAACACTTCAATACAATTCCACGATCATGGGAATGATATCAACGCTCGTGCTTATGTACGGACGACCATCTCCACAAATGCGATGAGATTCATTTTCCATCATTTAACATTAAAGTATGATTATAATGTATATATAATATTTAATTACGATAGATATTACAGAATAATGACACTATATTTATCAACATATATTTTTCATTTACTTAATTCCATTTAATTCAATAAGGAAACGAAAACAGCGTGCATGCGTACGCACGACCTACAGTTTCCCTGAACAGTGTATTTCATTTCATTTATCGATCTATCATATATATTTATATACTGAATATATAATATATATAAATAATTTTTTACAGTATGAAATTAAGTAAATCAGGATATATGTAATAATATCAAGAACAACATGTTGAAACACGTACGATAAATGAAACAATTTTACCCAAAACGCTGCTTTATCAAGGAATTTACAAAAGAAAGGGTAATATAAAGTCATAAGTGAACCATATATGATATCATAACAATGAATATGATTCTAAATAAGTCAATAAAATTATTTAAATCATTATAGAGGAGTTTTGGATAGGTACGAAGCATATTGGACCTAAGGTAAGGTATAATTTTTCAATCTCATTTTTATTCAAGATTTCTTATACGTAAGTATTTACTGGGGTTGTATTTTTCAACCATGTCCATAAAAATGTTTTTTAGACATTGTATAATATTCGTCCATGTATGTTTAAATTCATGTTTACCCCTCTTTTACTTTTACTTTGTGTTATGGAAGGAATCTTTCTTTTGTTTACCATACGTGGTACTATTTGACTTTTCTGGAAAAAGTACGAGGAGAACGTTTTTTTACCTTATACGGCATGAATGGATTTTTACAGTTTCATAACTCCTAATTTTCATGCAGTTTCATCTCCAATTTTTCATGATTATTTTCAATAAAATCCGTTTATTTTAATATTGTGTGGAATTTCGAGAAAAGAAAATTATTTTGAAGATGAAAGGATATTTTTTGGAAGAATTCATTTCAAGGGTTTTATCAAAAATATTTTCCATATAAGATGACATTATTAAGTATGTTTATTTTTCAAGTATAATTTCTCTAAAATTTATAAGAGCTGATTTTTCTTACGATGAAATGATATCCATTTTTTTATATGGATTTTTTTATGATGGGATGATGTTTGTGAAACCCATTTTATTATTTGGGTAATGATAAATGATTTATGTTCATGTTGTGGTACATGTAAGAATGATTTAATTATGATATGGGTGGGACCTATATCTCCCTCCAACACATTGGGTATAGATTTATATCTCATGAGAAAGACATGGATGGAATGGTATGTTAATCTGGTTTAGTGATACGGGACAGGAACGAGGAGTGAACTCGATTCCGAAAGGTACTTTTTCCACTAGGATGGTCATGGAAGCAATGCCTTTGTTACTATGGAAATCATATCATGTGATTAATGGAAAAAATTCCATGTTTTATTCCCATTAAATTTTATCATTATTGATTTTCCTTTATGATATACTCCTTACGTACTTCCAAGATTTATGTCTTTTCTCAAGATTTTGATGTTTAGATTTTATGTTCAATTTTTTTCATTCAAATGAGTATGGATTGTTTTATGTTCTCAACGTTTACCCTTACTGATCATTTGAGCTCACAATTTTTATGTTTTATTTTCCCTATGATATAAAGAAAGGTTTTATGTAAGAAAACAAAAAGGGGAAGATCTTTATGAGAGATGTTAAAGATCTTTCACCATTTTTAGAAGATTACGTTCCGAGTTTCCTAAGACACTAAACTAATACGGTATTTGGGCATCAATTTTTTTCATTTATTAAGTATTCCACAAAAAAATGTAATTTCCATGTACGTCAAGCTTTGGGTCTCTACACTCCGGCTCCATGGAGACAGCCCCGGCCGGCCGCCACGGATCCTCCACCGCGGCTTGACGGCGCCGCAGTCCTGCAGCCCTCCGCACGGCGCGACAGCGCCGTGCCCTCACCGTCACGTCCCCCTACTGCCTCTGTGTGGTGCGACTGCACCGAATTCCTTCTCCACGACCAATATTTGTTGCGGCTCCCCTTTCGTGCAGCACGACGGTTCCACACCCCCTTGGCAACCTGGAGACCATGCGCCGCAAGTCTTCTTCGTGGTCCTCTCTTACGGTGGCGCTGCTGCGCCACCGCCATTGTCAACCAAACAAGAACCAATGGAGGGATGTCAGATCATGTTTGTTCTGACTGATCACTCTGTATTAGGTGAAAAAAATTGGTCAACATTGAACCATAATAAACCATGAGGAACGATGATTTAATTTAATCAAAACAAACCCCTACCTCGATTTTGGTGATCAACAACAGAGTCACGAAAGACAGACATCGTGGGAGACGAACTTCATTCCGTCAATGTCGGGGGAATAAGTGCTCATATAAGACGAGTTGAGATGACTTCTTCGGCGTACTTCGTGGCGGCGGTGCTTCCCTTCCTTTACCCGGTTTAAGAAGGAACAAGTTGATGCTCGACGTTCTTCAGAGATGAGGGGCATTCTTCATTTGAGAGGATGCCATTCTCCATGAATCTCCCAAGTCCTCTCTCAATGTTCCACCCAAAAAGAATCTCTGAACTAAAATAAAATATTAGCTTCTATAATATTTTATTGTTTCCATGTATTAAAAAAGAATTCAAATGTTTTCAAAAAGATAATTAATTGTGGTCATTAATTAATCTGTAGGTGTGTTGGCACCATTATGGGGAAGTTCAAGATTTTCCCATATTTTTTGGGAGCTGAAGGGTTTAAAGGGGGTTCAATCACGTGTGGTCCCCACCACATATTATCCTTTGAAGATAGGTTATGCATGTTTGGGCCCACCTTCAACCTCCCCTTGTAGGATTAAACTGCCACAATAAAAATAAATATTATACTTTTATTTTTAATTAAAAAAATTAAAAATCCCATAAACTAACTTCCAACCTCATTAAAATTCAATTGTGGTGATGGTATCCTTAAGCAGATACCGAAACTGCATGTTCAACAGTTCCCTCAGATTTGAATTCCGAGAACCATTTCAAAAGTTATAAAATTATGCTCGTACGTTTACAGAAATTTCCCAAAATAACATCATAAATTGATTCCAGGCACACCAGGTCTCAAAATCAAGAACCATCAGAAATTGTGAACTCGTAAAATTCCCATGTATTTAAAAAAAATCCATGAAATTTATGGGTCTTTACGTTCTCCCCACCTCAGGGATTTATGTCCCCGTAACCTACAAATCACACAATGGAAACAAAAGAGGGTACTAAGCACACATCTGAGCTTACCAATCCCATGTGCTCTCCTAGAGGTTCACATGCTACCAGTAAACGCGCACCAGAGGTATCGACCGTCCACACCGGACCCTCTCCTATTGATCCAAAATCTTTACTTGAATATTCATGAATGTAACACCATAATCTATATACAGCTCCTCGTGGTCGATGATGTGGGACAGGTCGCGCACGTATCTCTTCAGCCGAGATACGTGGAAGACGCCTTGCACCCGGTGAAAATAAAGTGGAAGAGCCAAGTGGTAAGCCACCTCATCTACCATTCTGAGGACATGGAATAGTCCGATTAATCGTGGAGACAACATTCCACCTCAACCAAATCTCTATAGACCTTGTCGAGGTGAGACCCATAGAAAGGCATGGTCGCTACCCATGAACTCCAGTGGTGTCAGTCTCCTATCAGCATATTACTTCTGCCTGCTCTGTGTAGTCTTCATATGCTCCTGGATGATCTATACCTTCTTCGTTGTAGCCTGCACCATCTCTCGTACCATAAGTGCTGACTTCCCTGGGTCAGCCCAGCACAGAGCAAATCTGCAAGGTCGGACTTAAAGAGCCTCGAAAGGTTCCATCCAGATGGTGGAGTGGTTGCTGCTGTTATATGCAAACTCTACCAAGGGTAAATGATACTCCCAACTACGACTGAAGTCGATGAAACATGAACAGAGCATGTCCTCGAGAGTTTGAATGGTCCTCTTGGTTTGACCATCCATACAAGGATGGAAGGCAGTGCTCAAGAGTAGTTGCATCCCGAAAGCCTCCTGCAACCCCTTCCATTTCCAGGAAGTGGAATGAGAATCTCAATCAGAGATGATTGTCGATGTCATGTCATGAAGCCATACATTCTCATGTACATATAGGCATCTGAATATTTCTACGGATCCCTGATCTCTGATTGATAGGAAGTGGTCCGACAGGGTGAGTCGGTCGACAATCTCCCAGATAGATTCGTGTCCCCTGGATGTACGTGGAAGTCCCATCATGAAATCCATGGATATCCCATCCCACTTCAACTCTGGGACCTCTAAGGGATGATCCAAGCATGCTAGAATCTAGTGATGCACCATCACATGCTGGCAAGTGATGCATCGTGAGACAAAACCTGCAATAGCCTTCTCCATACCTGTCCACCGGTGCTGTCATCGGATGTCCTGATACATCTTCACCACTCCTGGATGTACCACTAAAGGAGAAGTGGGGAACTCCCTCAACACCTACTCCGGAAGTGCAACGGGTACCATGGTACATCCTCTGAAGAGAATGATGTGCTCCCCGCCTTCATAAAATCCATCAGGTGCCCACATTGAGGATTTCTGAGCGCAAAATGTCTCACAGTCAACATCCACATGTTGAGCCTCCCTAACTCACTGAAGAAGTGGATGAGTAAATGTGAGAGACTATATAAAGGCTACTCCATATCTATCCCCAATAGATATCTGCAATCTGGTCGGCTGCTCTGTTGCCTCTCCTAGTAGCTGAATGCCTAATCTTTTACTGTGAGAACCACCTACAACATTCCCCTTCCCAATAGTATAGACTATATCGAAGTCATAGACCTCGAGGAACCCAAGCCAACACCACTATCTCAGGTTCAAGTCCTTCTGTGAGAAGATGTACCTGAGACTCTGGTGGTCAGAGTAGACTGTAAAACGTTCGCCCATCAGATAGTGCATCCCCATATTCAAGGCGAATACCACTACATCTGACTCCAGGTCATGGGTAGCGTAGTTCTGCTCATGCTATCTCAACTACCATGAACAATAAGTGATCACCGATAGCTCCTGTATTAGGGAAGTAGCATGTCCAGTTCCTGATGCATCACAGTAAACTACGTTCCCCACACCCTCCTATAGAAGCCTCAAGATGGGGGAACTGGTCAGTATCTACCATAGCATTCGAAATCTCTACTGGCATCTCTCTGACCACTCAAAGGGTTTCACCTTCTTCGTCAATGATGAATGTGGGGCTGAAACTCCAGAGAAGTTTGGCACAGACCCCCGATAGTACCTAGCCAGTCCCATAAAACTCCATAGCTCTATCACACGCCTGGGTGGATTTTAAGAAAGCACTGACTCAATCTTCGCTTGATCCACTGCAACTCCAGCCTCCAAGATGCCATGACCCAAGAAATGAACCTCTCGAATCCAAAACTAGCACTTTGAGAGCTTACCATAAATCTGGTGATCATGGAGTGTGTCCAATAATACCTGAAAATGGTAACCATGATCCTCTTCAGTAGTCGAGTAGATCAGTATGTTGTCGATGAAGACTACGACAATGCGATTGAGGTAAGGCTGGATTATCCTATTATGAACACTGCTTGTGTGTTGGTTATGCCGAAGGGCATAACCAAGAACTCATAGTGGCCATACCAACACCTGAAGGCCTTATTATGCACATCCTCGTATCGAACTCTGAGCTGGTGATAGCCTGGCCTAAGGTCTATCTTCACGAACCAGCGTGCTCTCTTGAGCTGATCAACGAGGTCGTCAATCCTCGAAAGTGGGTACTTGTTTTCCCTAATTACATACTTTAGGAGACGGTATTCAACACACAGTCGAAAGATCCCATCTGCGTTCTTGGAGAACAAAATCAGAGATGCCAATGGTGAAACACTGGGTCGGATAAATCCCTTCCCATGAAAGTTCTCCAGGTGTACCCGCACCTCACGAAGCTCGGCGGGAGCCATCCGATATGCTGGAGTAAATATCGGTGTCGTCCCAGGGTACAGGTCAATGTAAAAGTCTGCATCTCTATAAGAAGGTTGTCCTGAAACATCGTCAGGGAAAACATCTGCATACTAATCCACCACAACAAGAAATCTTGGACTCCGCACATCAACCGCTCCGAGAATGAGGCTAGCCAACTGATGTGTGATCAGTTGCCCCCTCCTCTGGGTAAGCCCATCTTACGCTGCGAAGGCTCCCTTCTTTCTGGTGAAGGTAAACCTCATCCCATTCTCCCAGACACAATGCAATTTTCACCTAATACAGTAAATCTGTGCATGAACTGTGGATAACCAATCCATACCCAAGATGACGTCGTATGGCCTCGATGCCGATATGAGGAGATCCCAGCTGAAGCTCTTGCCTCATAAAGTAATCTCACATTTCCGGCACCAGTGTGTAATCATTGAGTCTGCTCCCATAAGAGTCTCTAGTTGTAATGATCGAGCCATCAGCTCCGTCGGAATCTCTGAGATCCGAATGAGGGTAGCAGCAATAAAAGAATGACTCTCACCTTTGTCTATAAGTAATGCAGCAAGAGTGGAGTAGATACAGATAGTACCTCGAATCATCTCAGGTGTGCCGTGGTCATAGGTCTCGACTTCCTGGAGCTGATACCGCCTTTCTCTGCTAGCTCCCTATGGTCGGGGTGGACCTCCTGGTGGTGGTGGTGGTAGGGCTTAGAAATGTCATCCACCACCTGCTGCTTGGCCAGCTCATCTGCCACATCCGCCTTATCCCGTCAGACCACCACGGCCAAACCTCTGCCTCTTCCTGGGAGGCACCTCAATAGTTTTATGCTCATATACATGGAGGTTTGGGTAGTCTCGAGCCATGTGACCCTGCCCACTGCATGCAGAGAACTGCCTACTCCTCGCATGGCTATCTCTATCTCATGTGCCCCACACAAGCGAACCTATATCCTGGGGTCGCCCACTTGACCACCTGGTCTTCTTAGACCTCTACGGCATCTTTCTACTACTAGATACAGAAGACTCCACTATGTATCTCCCTGTGGTGGGTCTCGCGGCTGGTGATTGCTCAGCAAGAAAACTCTCCACAAGAAGGGCTCACTCCAGCACCCCCTCCTATGTCGGGATGTTGGGGGAGATCATCAAAGCCCTGATCTCATGCCTAAGTCCCAGATCGAAGGTCTGGGCCCTAATGAATGGGTCCTGCACCATATCATTGGAGTATCATAACAGGTCGGTGAACCTCATTGAGTACAAAGATATTGTTATATCGTCCTACTGTAGATGAAGTAACTCCTGAATCCGCACAGCACGAAGGGTTGCTGGAAAAAAATCTGACCGAAAGAGACTCTAGAAGTCTGACAAGAGTAATGATTCCTCGTCCTGAACATGGAGCACCAGGCTCGACCATTTTCCTACCACTGAATGAAGGAGACTCGCGACATGGATCCCCATGAGGTCATCGGGTGTCCCTACCAATCTGAATACTCTCACAACAGCCTCCAGCCAATCCTCAGCTACCTGTGGGTCTATCTCTTTCCGGATCCTGGGCGGCCTATGGTTCTGGAACTCATGGAACTCACTCAGATGGCATGCACTCTCTACTACTGGAGCTGGTGGTATCAGTGACCCAGTGGGTAGTGGTACCGTTGGTACCTCTGCTATGATGTGACCCTGGACCGAGGCCTTGTCGCTCGGTGGGCTACCATCTCGTACGACACTCAGAACCCTAGCTGGTTACCTTCTTGGGGACATCCTAAAAAGAAAAAGGTGTTCCACAGTCAAAACAATATACCCGGTGAGCTGACACAATGTAATCACAAAGAAAACATTTTCAAAGGAAACACACATGCAATCAGTGTTTTCGTGCACTGAGTCGGAAATATGAAGTCAGAGTCCTATTATATGCATACGTCGGTCGCTACACCAACACTAGTTTCCCAAAACTGACAACCACACCCGAAACACATATCACTATTGACGTTAAAAGAATCAGATTCCATGTTATTCAGTAGAACCGACTCCTCTAATACCAATTTGTCATGACCTGTCCTCGGGGCATGTGTCGTGACTACCCCAAACACGCCTTCTATAGGCCAGGGGCTGGCGTCTAGCACAAAAGGTGAATCCCTTATAAAAAGGGAATGAATTTCCTTTAAAACGGTAACACACACAGTTTGAACACAATTAGTATAAGAAACAAGTACTAATATTAAAAAGAACGGTGTGTTGAAGTAAGTGGTCCAGTATACAAACCCAACTAAACAACAAGTAAAAGTACATGTAAAAGTAAAAATAGCTCCTAAATCATCCACTAGGGAATCCTACCTGAAGGGTAGGTATAGAAATTAAATAGCTCGCCCCTAAGATACATCCCTTCTAGTCCATCTCTGAGTATCCTTCCATCTGTCCCCCTCAGCCTCGATCACTGCTGACTGTCATCTACACAGAACACAACAATGTGCGGGCGAAGCCCGTGCATGGGTGAGTATTACAATACTCAGTAGGGGACCCTGATACCCCTGAAGGTATCCCAAAAACCACTAAGTATAAACTACATAAGAAAGATACAATCACGAAGTATCAACCAACCCTACTAAGGTATATTCCCATACGTATACCAAGGTTACCAATCACAGTCCAGCTCCAACTCTCGAGCCCAAGCACATCCCATTCCACAATGGAAGTCAATAATTTCAATGATAACAAATGAAAGAAAAGACTCAGTTCACATAGGTATAAAACTCATGAAGTTTGGTAGAGATGATTAGGTGTAGTCACTGAATCATCTTCACTGCCGATCCCACATAGGATCCTTGAATAGTATTAGTGTTGCCGAACCCGTGTAGGAACCTGGTACAGAAGTCTTCACTGTCGCACCCATGGAGGATCCCAGCATATTATCATCATTGTCGAACCGACGGAGGATCTGGGTATAGTATCATCACTATCGAACCAATGGAGGATCCCGGTACAGTATCGTCGCAGTCAAACCCACAGAGGATCTTATCATCTCAGTCGTAGCCAGCCCTATGGTTTCTTCACACATCAAACTGGATTCCAAGACGGTCTGCTCCTCGATCCATGTGTTGATACATCAACTAACAAGAAGTCTCGAGTTTTTGTATCTCGTAATTCCATCGCATAATAAGGAACCCAATGCGATAGACGATGCGTCAATCAGACACCTGATTGGTTTTTAGGTTCAAAACAACCTGACCGTACCCCAACTGCATCCAAATCTCAAGTAGGGTATGCCAAATGATCCGTCCTACTCTAAGAATTTTTCCGCTGTATACGGTTCATCGTTCGGAAAAACGTAGCCCAAAATTCGGATGAAATGGTGATTTCATGTTTAACAAGTCCGGACAAGGGTCTGACCCGGTCTGCAGATCCGACATGAACCAATGGAGCGGCCCGTTCTGCGGGGGCTGCCCTGCTAGAAGGGGCGGCCCGACCTGAGGGCGGCCCGGCTAAAGGCGGCACGACCTGAGGGCGACCCGGATATAGGCGGCCCGACCGAGGGCGGCCTGGCCCTTGGCAGCCCAGTCCAGGGAAGCTCGGCCCGTGGTGGCCCGACCGAGGTTGGCCCTGCCCAAGGCGGCCTGGCCTGGCCATGCCCAATGGGGGTGGCGCACACCCCGTGGCACCCGAACGGCTCTGCCGTTCGGGTGTGAGCTGAACCGGCACCCATTGGCATAGGTCCAGCACAGGCGGGACCCAATGGGGTCCCACTAATCCTGACTGGCCTGAGCGGCCAGCTGCTCTGGCTCCACAGCGTCTTGCCCAGCCGGCCCCCACCGCTCCTCCACTGTGGCGTGATGGTGTTGCACCATCCCCGTTGCGGACCGACATGGCCACGACCCCCTGCTACCTCCAAACGGCATGACGACGCCACACACATTTGCCACAGCCCATCATGGCAGTGGATCCCCATCCGTGCAGCAGGACGGTGCCACATCCCCTTGGAAACACGACGCCCTAACGTCATTGGTCTTCTTCGCGGTCCTCTCTTCCAGTGGCGCCGTTGTGCCACCGCCGTCGTCAACCAGACAAGAACCAACGGATGGACGTCGGGCTGTGTTTGTTCAGCCCACACCCTCCACATTAGGTGATAACAATTTTTCAACATCAAACCATAATAAACGACAAGGAAGGAGTATTTAATTTAATCAAAACAAACACCTACAATGATTTTGGTGATCAACGATGGTGTCACGAAAGACGGACGTCGTGGGAGAAGGACGTCATTCTGTCATTGTCAGAGGAGGAAGAACTTGGAGAAGACGAGTCGAGATGACATCGTCAGTATACTTCATGCGAGGCAGTTCTTACCTTCCTTTCCGTGATTGAAGAAGGTACAAGATGATGCTAGATGTTCTTCAGAGATGAGGGGCGTTCTTCATTGGAGAGGATGTCGTTCTCCAAGAATCTCCCAAGTCATCTCTTAATGTTCCACCCAAAAAGAATTGCCAACCCAAAATAAAATAATAGCTTCTCTAATATTTTATTGTTGCCATGCATTCCAAAAGAATTCAGAAGTTTTCAAAAAGATAATTAATTGTGGTCATTAATTAATCTTTAGGTGTGTTGGCAACATTATGAGGAAGATCAAGAGTTTACCCCATTTATGGTGAGCTCAAAGGTATAAATGGGGTTTAAGATTGTGTGGGCCCACCACATAATATCCTCCCAAGGGAGGGTATACGCGGGTGGGCCCCACCTCCAACCTCCCCTTGGAGGATTAAACCGCCACAATAAAAATAAAAGTAATACTTTTATTGTTAATTAACTTAATTAAAAATCCCATAAACTAACTTCTAACCTCATTAAAACGCAACTACGGTGATGGTCTCCTTAAGAGAATACTGGCACTACGAGTTCAACGGTGCCCTCAGATTTCAATTACGAGAACCGGTTTAAATGTTTTAAAATCCCACTTGTACGTTTATTGAACATACCCGAACAAAACTTCAAAAATTGATTCCGGGTACACTGGGGCTTGGAATCAAGCGTCGTTAAAAAATGTGAACTCATAAAATTCCCTTGAATTTTAATAAAATATCCACGGAATTTCCTGGTCTTTACACTTAGTCACCAATCATTTTCTAATAAAATGTTAATCTATTTAATAAAACAAATATTCCAAAAATATTTGTATATTTCATCCATAAAATCATTTCACTACAAAAAAATCTCTTAAAAGGGACATCACGTAGGCCAGTGGTAGGTGATGCACCCTGGTTGTCCGTCAGTTGTCAGTTCAATTCACCTGACCTTATTGAATGAAATGGGTTCTCACCCATCCTACATGTAGTAATTTATTTCTAAAAATACATTATTATAAAATATATAGAATAAAAAAATGTAAGAAACATACTCAAAGATAACATTAATTTTTTATTACCTTCTAGGTTATCTCATACATTTCATTTTTTATCCCAAAATGGAATAACCCATAATTACCTCATAAAATGAATTTCTCCAAAAAAATATTGTTAGCCATCTCAATGTTTCTTTAGATAATTCCCCAAATTTGGTATATAATAAATTTAACTAATGATCAACTTTAATGTTGAAATCCTATTATTATTTCCCTCACTCCTATGAATATATTGTAATCTTTAATGTTGACTCAACCATCCATTGATACCAATTGTAAGGACCAAAACCTAAGAGTTTATTATTCTATTGCATTTGAACTTGAATTTACCTTCGACGATATTTTCAATTTATAGTTTTTGATTGTTAGTAAAAACTATTACGAAATATACCCATAAATTTCTAGTGGAAACTTATAATGAGTATCAATTTTTCAAAAAATGGAATGAATTTTTAATAGACATAAATTATATTCATTACACAACTTCAACACATCAATAATGACATATTCTATGTCCTTTTAAATACTTAAGACAAATCAAAAACATTTTAAATCCTGGTATGAGCACCAAATTTCTATGGGACATATGAGAAATTAATCCATTGCTCAAATAAAAACCTATTTAATTGTTTTCTAAAAATGTACCTTTTTGCCTTGAAAATCAATAATTATTTCCAAATTATCATTATCTTAAATTTTTTAATTCAAACAAATTTCATGATAATTAATTAAAAAATATAAATGATAATTAGAGAAATTTATAAATTATTTTAGATATCTGTCTTAGAAACACATTATCTTCCTCGGCTACACATTGGGTAACCTTCATGGTTACATTTGGAAAATTACTATAGTATATTCCATTAATTACATTGGAGAACCCATATTGGTCATCTCCACCAATTTACACAAAACATTAGGGAGATATAATGGTCCCACCCAAAATTGGATCAGCATGAAGAAACCAATACTCCATAATAATTACCAACATCCTTAACATAATACTAACACATTAAAATTTTCAAAACAAATCTTCTTGAGTAAAATAAATTTTCTATCTTAAAATCACATTTCGGTTTTACAATGTCACACACACGAAAATGAAAATAGATTATTTTAAAATTACAATATAATATATTAAAGAAATCGTCAAAATAATAAATCATCCTGAAGGAGGGAAAAACTCATCTTTCCATATATATTAAAAAGCATATCTTTTTGGCAATTATAAAAAGAATCATTAAATGGGGATTTTTAAAAATATTGTCCCTTATATAGATCCTAAAAATATCTCTTAAATAAAAAATTTGGAATGATTTTAAAAATAATATTTAAAATATTTATGCCCATATAAATATATTTATAATATATTTTCAAAACATGGTCATGAAATAGATTAATTTATAAGAATATATCGTTAAATCATTGAATATAATGTTTTCAATTATAAAACATAACCATTAGTATGAATAATCGTAGAAATTATATATATTATTGAATAATAATATTAGGATAATTAATAAATTTATTGAGAACATTTTTCAATTTAATTATTATTTTTATATAATTTATCACCATTTTATAAATAATATTTATGTTCACGTCAGATGTTTTAATGATATTTGGTACATGAGTACAACAATGTATTCGGTATGTTGATTATGGTGAAAGAAGAAACAATTCCATAATAACAAGAATAATATTCATAAAATATATATAGTTTATATACATCAATTATAAAAAAATTCAATTAAATATGAAAATGAAAAATAAACTATGTAACAATCAGAGAGTTGGTACGTTGTATATATGTGTGAGTAGAAATTCCATTAATCAATAATAATTAAGGAAATAATGTAAGTGTCATTTAATATTTTAAAATTATAATAATATAATATATATCATTTTTTCTTTAACAAGACTAATATATATCATCCATGTGATGTAGTGATTAAAAATGAACAACATTGCTTCGTGGTGGTGATTGTTCACACGTATGCATAATCAATGTTATAATTTTTCAGTACACATAATCTTAAGAAGATAAATGACATATTATATTTCTATAATGAAAAAATTTTAATAAATATAATATATAAAAATTAATTACATCGTTACATCAAGTCTTCATAGATGGTGATGGAATACGAATTACAGTAGTTTGTGGGACCATAGTCCACCATACACATGAATGTTTAATTCTATTCCCATTTACTGAAAGTGTATATAGATATAGGTTATGATATAAACATAATAAAATCTCATTATATATATGATATGATATTTATATTTTCCTCAGGTTTGAAGAATATTTGAAAGAGTTGGATGAAGAAGAAAAATAAACACATAATTAAAAACGATACCTTTTCTTATGACAACCTATTTTTCATAAAACATTAAGACCACTTTGGTGGTGTTATTAATAAATTTAGATCTCTAGAATCTGTTAAGGAATTATATTAATATATCTTTTTTAATCTAATATTTGAAAAAATAGGATTTTATGTGTGATGAAAATAGATTAAGATGTTCCCTTTCAAAAGAGAGTGGATGTGAACTCCTAGAAATATTCAAAATACAAAATTAATGTAAATTAATTTTCTATTAAAACAGGCCCTAACATGATTTATTTAGAATATATTTGAATATGTTTCTAAATCCATTCATCCAATAAAAATTCAACATATTTTGATCATTTTCGATCCATATGTTTTTATTTTAAGCCTTATTTAACCACAATAATTCTTTCCATAAAAACATAGATGCTTAGTCATTAAGGGTAAATCAATATACTATAAAATAAAAAACGAATCACAAATGAATAATGGGTGAAATTTTAAATATTACAATACTTAATTTATAGAACTTAATATTTTTTTTATAATGGTCTATCTTTTAATAAAATATTATATATTTTAAAATATCTTTAATGTTTATTTTGACACTATTCATTTTATAGACATTTAAAAAAATAAAAAAAATTATTAAAATAACGATTAATACAGCCATAAAATGGCATGGTCTTACATAAATTTATTCGATGACATTCATTATATCATGTAATCTTTCGTTTTAGATTTTTAATATTATTTATTTGATATTTTAAATAGTAAAATATTTATAACATCAATCTAGTTAAAGAATTTATGATAATTATTTCCTCATTAATATTTAAAGTAAAATTAACATGAAAATTATAAATTCATTGGATTTTAAATTATTATTTATATTCTATCACGGTCTCTAGATAACCCATTATCAAAAAAAAATATATTAGTTATTAAGAATATGATTGTGACATTTTTCCTTTTCTTTAAATAATAAATTATAAATGTCATAAAAATATATAAATATAAATAAATAGACTTATATTCAATCTCAAAGTGATTAGTGGTGTGATTTTTTCATCTAATTAAACTTTTTCAAGTGTAAGTTTCATTTTATAATCCTTATCTAATTATTTTTTCCCATTATTCATCATTTTGACATGGGTTACCCTTTTGTGAGGTAACAGAATTTACCAAAGATTTATCCATATAGGCTAGAATTAAAGGGGTTCTATTTAATAAATAATCGCCTTATTATTCTAAATATGGAATCAATTTTCTAAAATTATATTCATACTTGATGAAGAGATTAATTAAAATTTAATCCCAAAGATGGGATAGAACAATTAGTTTTTGATGTAATAATGAGAAAAAGTTTGAACTATTTTTTATCTGATTTCAATGTGAAATATATTCCAATAAAAAAATTGGATTTTAAAAAATATAATGTAACTATTTTTAATTTAAAACCTATCTTAAAATTTATATATCAATATATATAAATTATCTAAAAAATGAGTTTTTATTTGAATGTTACATTTCATATATTAATCAAAAAATAAAATTTATCATAAAAATAACTAAAATTAGACCCAAGTAAGATTTGATATCCTTACTTGAAAAATAAATTTTATTTCTTAAAATAAAAGTTATAAATGTCTAAAAATTTAGTTTTATACATGTATTCCATTAAGAGGGGGTTTAATTACTTTGTAGAGAAATATATTTTTATGTGTAAAAATAAATATATTGTTATCCTTTTCTTATCAAATCTATGGGATGAATTTCCAAAAATTTAATAAAAATTTGTAAACATAATATTTTTATTAATATACTTACCATCCAATATAATGGACATGCTATAACTACCATATTAAATAATAATATTTGGTTTTTCGTTTAGGTTCTACATAAGGTTTGTTTCACGAAATCTAACGTAATATTTCTTTTTTAAAATATATGGATGTTAAATTATCCTCCACCCCATTTATAAAATCAATAATGAAAATATGAAATTGGGGATGAAAAATAGGGTCTATACTTATCACAATACCATATAAAATCCCACATCGGAAAAGGGGACAATAAGACTATAACTAAATAAGAGATAAAAAATAATTGAATTCTCCTATGATAACATATACTAAGGATAAATGTAGAAATATGTTGAAATGTAAGAGAAATATAAAATTCATGTTCTGATGGAGAGTGATATAGAATATGATAATTATTAGGTTAACCATCATAAAACCATAAATTTATGATGGGTCAAAGTGAAATTTTTTTCATTGTAAGAAAGGTAAATGGATATCATATTGGTTTTAATGATCTTTTTCATATTATTGAGGAATTAATATTCTTTCCCATACTATGAAAATAAGGAAATATATTCACTTAAAATATTGAGTTTAATTATTAAATTAATTTCCTCCCAAAAAAACATATTCAATTAATGATGTGTATTTAAGATGAATTTATTTAAAGAATAAGTATTAGAATAAACATATAGATAATCACATAGATCAAAAAAATTAACTATCTATTTATACAGTAATTACTCACTAACCAAAAAAATATTTTTTGAGAAGATAAATTAATTCCCCCAATATAATTTACTTGAATAAAAAATACAATAATAAAAAAAATTAAACTGTAATACCCAATGTTATAAATAGATCATTAAATAATTATACCTAAAATACCTAAAAAATATTCTAAACTAAGTTTGAAACAATATATTTAAAATTATTTTAACAAATATTATTTTAATATAATTTTAAAATTTATCTCCAAATAACATCAGTTACTCTCAAAGTCTTATAAGAAAAAGCAATTTTCCCTAATAATCCTAATGATCAGATAAAAATTTCTACAAAAAACCTGAATCACCATAAATGCACAATAAAATTATATTTGGGTCCATAATATAATTTCAACATTTCGTCCCCATAAAAAGTCACAAAATATTCTATTTACCATAATCATATATGATTCTACAAATTTTGATAATCTTTAGAAAATCATTATTCTCATAGTCACCACATCATTTTCCAATCCACTAGATATAACATTCACAAAAACATAAGTTCCAAAAATAATCATATCATGTCCACATAAAATGATTTATATAAAAAAATATAAGAACTAGGAAATCACATAGGTTTGTGGTAGAAGATGCACCAATTTCCCACATCATTTGAGAGTTAAATTATCATGGCCTTTTCGGATATTATAGGTTTTCACCCATCCTAGTAGATATCCATTTTTAAAACTATATTAATAAAATCCGTATATAATTCTAAAAACAGGAGAAACATCCTTATAAAAAAGCTTATTATGTTTTATCCTATATGTTAATCTCATAACATTTATTTTTCATCAACACATGTAATAAACCTTAATTATCTAAAAAAATAAATGTATCAAAAAAATATTATCCACTGTAAAATTTCAAAATAAAAAACCTAAAATTAAGATTCTAATACCATGAAATTATAATAATCCTTAAAATTAAAAACCCATTATGATTTCCCTAACACATAAGAATACATCAAAAACTATAATTATTCTCATTCATCATTTGATACAAACTCTAATGACTCAACCATAAGAATTATATATTCTAATTTATATGAATTAGATTCCAAATTCATAGATCATTTCATTTTATTTTTTCTATAATTAATAAAAACACTTAAAAATAATTCCAATAAATTACAAGTGTTAAATTGTACTACGTTGGCATATTTCCCCCAAAATAAACACTGTTAATATTAACATAATTACCATTCCTGATCCATTATCAATGAATTAATTATGAAATAATTATTGTCCTTAAAAACCATTAATATATATGAAAATCATATTAAAACATGTGATGTGAAAAAAAATCACAGCAAGGGACATAAAAAAGGAAATCATTGCTCTCAAAAAAACCCATACACTTCTTTTAAAAAACTATTCCTTTTTACACCAAAAGAATAATGTTCATATGAAAAATATCATTATCTTACATTATGAAAATAAAAATATATCAATGAAAATATATAAGAATGATTAAAATATATATATAGTTAGTAGGGGAAATTATTTTGTATATCATTCTTAGAAACAATATATCTCTCTCTGAAACCCATGGAGTATGATTTTTGGTTTCATTTGGAATAACTACCATACTATATTCCCTTACTATCATTGGAGAAACACTACCAGTTAACTCCATCCCTTTACTGAAAGCATTGTAGATCTATGAGAGGATTGAATTCCCTCAGTATATCAAGGAACAATCCTTCACTATATATATTTCCCTAAACACATAATATAATAATAAAATATAAATCTTTTATAATGATTTTTTGGGTAATATAACATTCCATATTGAATACACTATTCAGTTTTATAAATCCACACATGCATAACAAAAAAAATTATTTGATAATAATATTTTAATATTTTAAATGAGCATTCAAAACATTAATTATTCATAAAAGATGTAAAATATTTTCACATTGTATAAGTTAATAAAAACCCACCTTTGGGTTTTGTAAAAATAAATATTAAATGTGGATATTTAAAAATAATGTCCCTTAAAGAAAACATGAAGAAGATCCCTTATATAATAAAATTTGTGATAAATTATATAATTTTAAAAAAAAATCAACTCTATATAATTAAATTGAAAAAACCTTTATAATACATGTACAAGAAATATAAATATTTAGATGAATAAATCATTAATACATTTAAACAGTGTTTTTAGTTAAAAAAGAACAAACATTGAGTCAAAATCATCATGAACATTCTTTATCTTCCGGAATAATATACATAGGGTAATTAATTCTATTGTTGAGAACCTTTTTTGGTTTTATTATTCCTTTTATATTAATTCATACCATGCTGTAAAATGTTTCATGTACATGTTGGGCATTTTAGTGATATTCTCTACATCAATCCAATAATGGCGACTGTAAATAGTCAATATTAAAAGTGGTCATCATTTCCATAATGTCTCTAAGAATGAGTTATAACCCATGCTCCCCAAAATTTATTAACAATAATTAAGGGTCAGATTATTACATGAAGAACAACGTGTTGCACAAACAAGTGAAAAAAAGAAATGAAAAATAAGGTGTTAAGATAAACCTCAAAATCATCCATGAGATGTAAAAAAGACCTAGTAAATTGTGATTCCCAGATATTTTTCACATAAAGAAGAAAATTCATATTAATCAAAGAATCAGTCATCAAATCCAAAATCATCACTGAATTATTAATTCAAAATCCATTGGATTACAATAATACTTGAGTTTTCCATGAAACATCGATAGAAGAAACATAAAATTGTATATTGTAGATCCTTTATGTAGTTAAAGATGAAGAAACAATGTCAAGGGCATTGTAGACATCAAATATTCCCAATCTAGATCTTGTTTACTCATGTAGGGTCATACATTTCAATATTTTAGCATGCAGTGGGTGGTCTTTATTACCAGTATGAAGCAACTCATACAACATGGAAAAAATGATAACATGAAGAGGTGAAATTCATGGCAGAATTCTTCTAAAGTGTTTTCATTTGACTGTTGATTGAAAAAATTCATACTCAAAATGGTGAAAATGATTATGCTCATTTCAAAAGTGAAAATATAGTAAGCTTCAAGTTCTCAGCAACATAATTTCCTTCATGGAAGAATCATCCCATTCTATGACAAAACACATCAGTGATTTGAGGTTTTTCATGAATTAATATTCATGTTAGATATTTAATGCATCTCCCTCTTTCATTCACCTATGAGTCTACTAAATTAAGAGCTTTGGTTATCCCATTAAAATCTTTCAAACAAATAATTTTTATTCTCTTAATGTTAATGTCTCTTCAATCCTAATGTATGTCTGCTGATTATACAGATCCATGGAACACAAGACAAGTCAATGCAATCAATGTGAAACATGTCATCACAACGATCACAAGCAGTCATAGAACGATGTCCACATGTGTCCTGAAAGCCTTACATAACCATATAGCATGTAATCCATCTTAGTGAAAGCTCAATAATTTGATTCCTCATTCGGTCATATTACTTAAAATATCACACAACATACAAATGAAGATGGAAAATTCATAATCACAACATCTTGACCATAGAACTCAGAACCATATCTATTGTGAAATTTCCCTGGAAAGACTCATCCACATACGTCTATTCCCTAGAAAGTTGTGAACAGTCAAATTTATGGTATCTATAAAGTTAAAATTCCACCCTATCAAACATCCTCTCTCTGACACATAGATACAAATATATAGTTATCACCTTTCTAGTATACCTTCTAAAGGATTATCACTCTTTTTCCTCAATCCAATGGTAAAATTCCTCTTTATAACACTCCTTGATAGAAAAAGATATATTCTTGATCTTAATAGAATTCTATAACTCCTTTAGAATCCAATGATTTGGAGGAGGGATCCCCACTAAAATATTGATGAGGAGGTAGCATGGGTTCTTCCAATTGAATCCCTCAGGATCATGTGATCATAGTTCTCTCCAACATAGAATAATCAATACATTTCAGATTCTTCCTGGGGGTGGCATAATAAATCCATTTAAGTAAAAAATTGGGTTATTCCCAATTTTGGAACGTGATTGCATGTAGTCATCCTCAATTTGAAAAATAAGATCAAGTACATCTTGATTAGATTCACAAGCGTCTGATTGTGTCTCACGTTATTCCTTCTGAATATAATGTGATACTTCTGAGGTAATAATTATTGTATGAGCATTATTTACAAACATCCAAAAATCTAGATAAATTAGTAGTAAGAGGACTCGTAGGTTGGGGCTATTTAGAATGACTATCCACAACCCTATTGTGTTTAGGCCCAGTTGGGGCCTCCTTATCCACCGTATCAAGGTATGATTTCCAGTAACAATCAGTATAGTCTTCTGGGTAGGTGGGACATCATTATATCCACCAAGGTCCATAGATTTCCCATCATTTATGTCTTCATGATCATTAAATTCTTTAGGTTTCTTGTTTTGTCATACCCTTTTCCACCCATATTGAATTTTTATGGGTGAGAGGGTGTGGAATAGTTAAATAGCAATTGAAATCTTCAAAGGAATGATTAATCTTATGATATTTGTAACAAAAGTCTGGTACAATTTCATTTGTTACCGCTTGATGAAATCTAGACACACCATTTTGTATCGAAACAATAGAGATCATAAGTTGAGAAATGTCAATTTTAGTGAAAACACCTACAACAGAGGGTCTGGAATGATTTTTGGAAGCGTAGTCCACTTTAAGAAAACTCCCAATTAGGCTGGAAATTGGAAAATGGGTTAATCTTTTGAAAAGATTCTGTTTAAGGATATAAAATCCAAACTCGATTGTAATGATGGGTTGTTCGATGTTAGGATCTAAATTTGGGGTCCATTTAAAAACATTCATGGGGCATCCCCCAATCATCAATGGATTTCTCATCCAAAAACAATAGTAATCATCTTCATAAGAAAATTGAGGGACAACATTTGGGAATTTCAACAAGCCAATATGAAAAGTAACGAATCCAATAGACTCCAGTTTCTTTCTTATGAAGTTCAAAGAGGACATATGTTTAAAGAAAAAACCGATATGCATGAAACGAAAATCTGAGGAGAGTAAGAGAAACTAATTCCAAGAGAATGATATTGCAGTGAGGCCTATATGTCAAAAAAATTTCTGTGAAATTAATGGATCAATATTCAGGTCTCCTGGTGGTAACTTTACCTCAACAGCAAGATCTAAAACCACATCTATAAGGGATTGAGAATCATCAATAGGATTTCTCGAGTGGTCACTTGATGTCGCTTGTTGCGGCGCTCGTGATTCCATCTCTAAAATCAACACAGAATACCATAACTCCATTAGATAATTTTTATTTTTAATTCTATATATAAAATACAGATATGAATAATGATATATCTTATAATCATGAATATAGTAATTCGTACTTACGCATGAGTAATGTTTCCAATTTTCAATGATCATTATGGAAAAAAGGTTAGTATCATTTTATTTTTAAAAAATTATCATAATATATAGTATAAAATATATAATTTAATTTTTATATATACTTAAATATATCATCCATGTGATGTACTGATGAAAAACATGTCACATCACATTGTAGAGGGGATAGTTCACAAGTATGCATGAACTATGTTATACATTTCTAGTACACATAATGGTATGAAGATAAATGATATATCATCATTAAATAATGAAAACAATTTCATTAATATCATATGTAAACATGAATTCCATAATTATAACAGGTGTTTAGATGTTGTTATGGAAAAATTTTACATAATATTGTGATATGGTAGTCTGTCATATACATGGATAATGAATTATTTTACCATTTAATAGAAGTGGAAATTCATTTAGGTGATGAAATTAAGATAATAACATCTCATTATATCAGGGATACATGATTTATTATTTCATCATGGTTGAAGAATTTTCTAAGGATATAGAAAAAGAAAAAAAATAAACTCTTAATTAAAAAGTATTCTTTTTATTGGACAACCTCCTTTTCGTAACACCTTAAGACCACAAACGGTTGTGTTCTTCCTATACTAAGAGATCTAGAATGTGGGTTGGGATTCTAGAAATGTATTTGTGAATATATTTTCTGAATCTAATATGTTTTAATTGGTAATATAAGAGAGGCATTTGTTCCCTTTTATAAGAGAGTGGAGGGTAACTCTTTCAATTTTGTGAAATATTATGTTATTTTAAATTAATTTTCTATTATATATGGATGAAAACTTATTTATTTATAATATAATATGATTATGGGTCTAATGAAATTCATACAATAAATATTATAAATTTTATTTAAAAATTTTATTCCTTATATTTTGGCATTAACGATTATTTAACCCCCTTAAATCTTTCGGGGAAAACAAGTATTTTTACTTTTTAACGGATAATATAGTTAATAAAAAAATATAAAAGAAAACTAAATGAATCATGGGTTATAATTTATACCATATTAAAATTATTGGACTGATGTTAATATTTTTAGTTATTTTATATCAATTGATAAAATTTTATTTATTTGAAAATATCTTTAATGCCAATTTTCAAAAAATTCATTACCTTGACTTTTAGAAAGACCAAAAAAAGTATATATTCAAAAAATAATTAAATAAATCCTTATATATTTACATTCATCCTAAAATTTCATTTATGATTTGGATTATCTCAGATTATTGTTAATTTATTAATTTTAATGTCATTTATTTGATATTTTCATTAGTATAATAATTAACTCAATATTTTTTTACAAGAATTTATGATAATTCTATATTCAGATAAAATTGTAATTAATTTACCCAGATAAAGATAAATAATTAAAATCTAAAATTTTTATTTATATTTGAAAATAGACTTAGGATAACCCTTAATTAAATATATTTTTTTATTAAGAAAATGATTCTGACAACTCTATCATTTCATAAAAATAATTTTTTTAATGTCATAACCACTTATAAGTGTAATAAATAAATATATTATATCATTATGGTTTTATTTTGTTTTCATATAATAAAATTTGTGAATGTGTATGGTAAATTTTGTAATCCTTCCAAAATACATTCACACTTCATTACTCTATTTTTACCTCATATACCCTTTCCAATGGTAATTAAAATTACCAATGTTTCCATTCATAATTCGCAAAATTTATTTGAAACTTTTATTAAATTTAAAATTTATTATTAAAATATGTATTTCATTTCTCAAAATTAATTTCATAGTATTTTATGAAATTAATTAACATTTAATCTCATAGATAGTAAAAAATAATAGCATTTCAAAGTAAAAATGTTCACATATTTGAAATGGTTTTATATCCATTTCAATATAAAATTTATTATAATTATATAAATTAGATTTATGTAAATGCGAAATTTTTGATGTATTATTAAAATAAATATACATTAAAAACAATACAAAATATTATCTAAATTTATAGATAATGTAGTCAAAAATGTAGTTTTTGAATAAAATATAGCATTTTCACTATTCATAAATAAATTAAACTAATTGTAAAAATGAAAAAAATAAATATTATAAAATATTGATATTATGAATTAAAAAATGATTTTTATTTTTTTATTTTTTTTATTGTAGTGAAAATTTTTAATTTAAAAGAAATTATTCATTTAAAAGGTATTAAAGCATTTTTTAGAAAATTATATTTTTAATGGTAACACTATATGTATTTTTACATTATTACTATCAAATATATTATAAGAATTTTAAAAAGTTAATAAAAATGTATAAACATAATATATATAGTTTTATTCATTCTATTCAATATAACATCTTGGAAAAAATTTCATATTAAATAATAATATATAGTTGTTGTTTTATGCTTGGTGTGTCATATTTATCAACTATATAAAATAGTCTTTAATTTTTAAAAAATATTGATTTCACATTCTCCCTTCATTTAGTAAATTTATTCCTCGTAATTCGAACATGGGATGGAAAACTAAGGGTTTTTCTTTTCAAAATACCTTATGAAATCCTACATCTTAATAATGTTCAATAAAACATCCACTTAATAAGAGAGAAAATAAATTACAAAGGTCACCTATGTTAACTCATATTTTTTTTACATGTATTAAAAAAAAGAATAGACAACTAACTAACATGTTCTCCATTAGTGTGATAGGGAACTTGGTAATTATAATGTTCCCTATCACATAATCGTAAATCTGTGATGGGTTAAAAGAACATTGATTAAATAAATATCATTAAAATTCATCAAATGTTTTATAGATTAAGATTGAAACATAAAATTCAAATGGTATTTATCATATAGTGTTCCATGATATTTTTAATAATTATCTTCAAATAACAATAATTACTTTTAAATTGTTATTCAAAAAAGTAACTTCCCAAATAATACTCATGATACACAAACAATTTCCATAAATAAGCAGAATCCCCTAAATCCACAAAAAAAATACTTGTCTCCAAAAAAATATAAGAATTTATCCCAAAATAAAATTATCGTAATAATTTATTTACCTTAATTTTATAAGATTCCAAAAACAATGAAAATATTCAAAAATAACACAAATCACTTAATCACCAACACCTTTACCATCCCTTGGTTATATATTAAATAAAACGTTTGTTCTAAAAATAATCATATTCTTAATCCATAATATCATTTCACTAGAAACATTCATACTAACTTTGACATCATGTAGGATAGTGGTAGGTGATTCAGCCTTATCTCCCTTTAGTTGTGGTTTCAATTATCACAACCTAACTAGATGTGATGAGTTGTCACCAATCCTATGATTTGTAATTTTAATAAACATATATTAATATAATCTATATAAATACCAGAAAATATGAGAAACCACATAATAATATACTTAATATTATTTAAAAAAAATTATCTCATACCAATCAATTTGTATCCCAAAATGTAGTAACAAATAATTTTCTCAAAAAATTAATCACGCAAAAAAGAGTAGTTAATCACCTTAAAATTTGGAAACATAAACCATAAAATAGATTTCTATGATATTGAACTAATAATAAACCGCAATATAATAACTTGAGTATTATTTACATAATTTATAATAAGACATCCAAATCATCAAGGTATTCTAAACAATTTATTAATTCCAAATGAAAGGGACTGACCTATTAAATTACCCAATCTAGTGTATTTGAACTCGAATTAACATTCCAGTCTTTGTTCAGATTATACATTTAGATAATTAGAAAAAATATAATAAATTATAAAAATACATTAAATGTGTGCACTTATAATTTGTATCCATTTTTTTTACTAAAGGATGAACTTTTAATAAAAAAATAATTTTCAGGACTCATCTTTAGTACATTCATCATGAAATATTATATGTTACTCTCTAATTTGTTAGACCAATTATTATTTTTAAAAACATTGGATGATAAAATAATCTTATTATGGTACATGAATGAATTCAATCCCTTAGTCTAGAGAAAATACAATATTTTTTTAAAAATAAATATATCTTCTTACCTGGAAAAAAGAATCATCATTTCAAGAATTTCATCATCTTACCATTTGAAAATAAATCAATTATGATGAAAAATAATAATAAATAATAAAAATGAAATATATGAAACATGTGAAATTATTTTCCACATCACTCTTACAAAAAATGTACATATATTTGTTACATATTAAGTAGCCTTCATGAAATCATTATGAATAATGACAGAAGTATATTCCCTTTTTTTCTTAGGAGAAACACTATCAGTTAAATCAGACCCTTTAGACAATGTATTAGAGAGATATAGTGGGATCAACCTCTATTGGTTTATAATAGAACCACCAATCCTAATAAATTATTCACAGGATCCATAAAATAAAAAAAATTATATTTCATAATGAGTCATTCCTGAGTAAAATAACATTTATATATAGAAATAAAAATTTATTTTTACAAAGTTGCATAGTCATAAATGAAAACTCAATATTTGTAAATAATTTTTTTTCATGTAATGGAATTTTATAAAAAATAATGTGGCATAAAACCAAGAATTTATATTCATTCCATATAATTTAATAATCCATCCGTCGTTGTTTTTTAAAAATAATCATTAAAAGTGGATTTTTAAAAATAAATTCCCTTACATAAAACTAAAAAATATACCTTATATAAAATATTTGAGTGATATATAAAAAGTAACATGTTAAAACATTAATTTATATATAAATATATTTTAAATAAAATTTCTGAGATCATGTACATGAAATATAATGATTTAGATAAATAAGACTTTATACCATTAAAGCAAGGTTTTTAGCTAAAAAATCAATTTTCATTAGACCAAATTATCCCATGTAATAATTATAACAATAAAGAATTTAAATTGGATACTTAATTTCATTTTTTAGAACCTTTTTTACATAATTATTCCTTTTATAAAACTTATTACCATGTTATATCAATTATTTATGTTCACATGAGATGTTTTAATGATATTTATTACTTGACCCCAAAAATGGGTTCGGTAGGTAGACTATGGTCAAAGAGTTCATAATTAAATAATTTCCAAAATAACATTCATGAACTAATTATCATTTTTATACCTATGTTCTAATTTTAAATCCAAACATTAAAAATGGATACAAAAAATGAACTATGTTACAATCTTATAGATTGTATGTCATTTGTACAAATGAGTATCATTTCCACTTTTCAATGATTATTATGGGAAAAGGTTATAATAATTATATGATTATAAAGTGATAATAATATCAAATATATAATAATATTATTTATTTTAATATACTTATATATATCATCCAAGAGATTTAGTATTGAAAAATAGATCATGTCACTTCATAGTGGTAGTAGTTCACTCATACCCATGAATGATGTTATTATTTTTCAGTACATGGAATGTTAAGTAGATAAATGATATATTATATTTAAGTAATGAATATTTTGTCATTAAAATAATATTTAATCATTTTTACAATCATTATAAAAATAATATCGATATTGTGATCGAAATTGAATTAATTCGGTTCATGAGGTGGTAGTTCACCTCACACAAAGACGATGAATTATTTTACATTTGATTGAAGTGGAGATATATTTAGTTGAATTATTATAATAACGACATATAAGTATATTGAAGATACTAAATTTATTATTTTATCATTAATTTTGAATACTTTAAAGATTTTTATGAAGATACAAAACAAAAAAACTTAATTAAAAACAATACCTTCTCTTAAAACAATATTCTTTTCTTAACACGTTAATACCACTAAAGAGGATTTCTTCCAAAAAATTATCTAAAATTTCAGGAGTTATTCTAGGAATTTTTTGTGTAACATATTTTAGGGAAAATAATATTTTTATGTGTGAAAATAACAAAAGAAGAGGTGTCCTTTTATAAGAGAGAGGAGCAACGCTCTTTGGTGTCTTCAAAAATAGTAAATTAATATAAATAAATTTTCTATTAAAAATGGATCTAAAAGGGTTTATATAAAACATAAGTTGATTTTGGGTTGAAAAAAATTAATTTTTATGAATATTATACATGTCTTAACAATTTTTTGTCCTCATATTTTGGTTTTAACCCTTATTTAACCCCATTAATGTTTTCCAAGAAAACATGGTGTTTTACACTATGAATGTTTTTATAGTTACAATATAATACCAACATAAAAAAATTATTCATGCATTACATTATTAACATTACCCATATTATTTGGACGAATTTTATTTTTTGAATATTAAATCATTTGATAAAATATATTTTATTTTAAAATATTTATAATTTAAATTTGGACAGTGATCATTATATTGACTATTAAACAAATAAAAAAATAGACATCTTCTATTTTTTTAATAAATCCCTAAAATTTCAAGGTAATATATAAAATTAAAAAGTGATATTAATTATATTTTATTATATTTTATTTAATTCTTTAAATAAAATTTATTTTTTATATTCATTAAAAATAAAATTACTACATCATTATTGTGAAAAATTTTATAAAAATTATTTAGTCACTAAAAATTAAAATTAAAATACCATGAAAAATATAAAAGTTTTAGATTTAAAATTATTGTTAATCATTGAATATATACATTAGATAAACCATAAATTAAATATAGTTTATTTATTTAGAATATGATTGTTTCATCGTTATCTTTTCTCTAAATAAAATATTATAAATGTCATAATGAATGATTAACGGATTCCAAAGGCCATATTGTCAAAACATCCGAGATTATCGATGAAATGGATTCATCCAATAAAACTGGGAAAGTGTAAGGGTCATTTTATAATCCTTATAATATTTTTTTACCCTTTATTACTCGATGTTTACCCAATTTACCCATCATTATGGATACAAAAATTACCTATGTTTCTTTTCATATTGGACAAAAAATAAATGATACCTATTTAATAAATTTTATAATTATTATTTAAAATAAGGAAAAATATTTAAAAATTAAATTTATAGTATTTGTATAAAACAACTATAAATTATTCTTACACTTGAATCGAAACAATAGTTTTTTATAGCAAAAATTTTGAAATGTATAAAATGTTATTATATACAATTTAAATGTGAAAATTATTCAAATATTCAAAATTGAATTTAATTACGTATAAATAAACTATTTATAATTATAAACTAATCCAAAATATAATATATCCACATAAATAAATTGTATTATAAATAAGTTTGTAATTAAAATACCGTATTTTTTACTATTCATCAAAAAATAAATATCTCATAAAAATATCAACAATTAAACCAAAGTAAATATTTAAATTACTCTTTCTAAAATTAATATTAATTTTTCAAACTAAATAAATAATTGTAAATAATTTTTTATTTCAAACATGCCTTCCATTAAAATGTTGTAAAACAACTATATAGAAAATTAAAATTTTAAGATTAAAAGTGGATTTATTCTTATTATATGCCTATAAAATATATTTGATGATTGTGATGAAATTTAATAAATATGTGTAAGAATAAATTATTTATTCTTATTCATTCCAATCAATATAATAGGTTTTTATAAGCTCCATATTGAATAATAATATTTAGTTTTTTGTTTAAGATTGATGTGGTGTATTTTATATTCTATCAAACACAGCCTTTTGTTTTTTAAAACATGGGATATTACACTTAATTTTTACCATTATATCATTACTACCTTACTAAAAATTAAATGTATATCTCTAACAGTAAAAATAATTTTTCACAATGATCAATCATGTAATCATAAATGCATTACGATAATTTCTTATATATTTACACCATATTTAAGCCCACGAAACATTGTGTTTGTATCATATCACTATGAATTATCATAAGATTTAATATAATATATCCTTTTATTAATCATAATTATTTATAAATAAAATTTTAACTAACCCAATAATATAACATGGGAGTGTTTAGTCTAGTGCATAGTCTTATTCTCCCTCATCACGCACCAGTGATGATCAAGTTAATACTCAATATACCAATTTCTGAGTTGTTATAATTTGTGGAATTTGTTAAATAATTTCATCTTATTTCCATTATAGATATAGTTATTTACTTCCTAAAAAATAACAAAATATCTATATAAATAAAGCTTTATGATGTTATCCTACACTAAGAAATTATAACCAGGTTCTCATCAATGTTCTCTATTAATTATCTCAAAAAATAACTAAAACCCCCTAATAACAATATAGGCCACCATGATATACCACAAATATATATTATATAATTTTAGTTGAAAATTAAATACATTTCAAAATAATAAAATTAAGAGAACTAAAAATATTTAGTGTATTTGGATACTAGTTAAATAGTCACCTTATTTCATAAATGATATTCAATATCTCTTAGAAATTTCATCTCACATAGCACGCCACTTAGTAATACCATTCCTGAGAAACAATGTTCATAACCAACGGATTGAAAAAATAATAATGGTTGGGCTCATATGTTTATTAACGACAAACATGAGAGATATTATTCCTTGATTATATAATCATAACATGTTGATGATTGTCTTTTAATATTACAATAACATTTTTAAATAATACTAGAAAATTCATAAATCATTATCATGGAATACAAATTTAGTAGATCATAAGATATTAATCATAGAAGATTAGGATATCATCACCCATGAGATCATGTCATTATCATATAAAAATTTCATGTATTGTGTCATTATAATATATTCCACAATCATAATTATAGAAATAATTCTTCAAAATTATCATCCAAGACAATATCACTTGTTAGTCAAGGGATTTGAACCTATAAATCCTCTTTGGGATAATGATAACATCTCGTGTAACCTATTTCAGTCTTGGGATAACTTATTTTATACCCTTTGAGAACATAAACAAAAACAATTACATATTTTATTGTAGTATTATAATGGTCCCACACATAATAAAATTATTATCCATTCATATTTATGCAACAATATCATGAAAATAGATATCATTACATCATAGATTAACCCATGGAAAAAAACAATTATCAATATTTTTTCATCATAATAAATAGAATTAAATTAATATGGTCAAATTTTATCACATGGTCAATCAATCATATGTAACATCAACGGATTAATTCAAAGACAATTATAACATCAAATGTTCACTAAACCATTACATGATTAAAATAAAATATTTACTTTGAAATAAATTATTTAAAATATAAATCATTTCAAAATATTAGGGGAAATATTTTATTTGAGAAAAGTAAGGAAACATTTAATGAAATAATCACATAAAATAATAGTAATGATGGTGGGTAAATCCTTTCATGTGAAAAATTTTAATCAAATATTCCTTGAACATTGTCTGTAAAAAGTACATGATTCAAAAAAACAAAAAATGGTTCCTATTAAAACGTTTTATTTAATGAAAAGTCTGTTTAAAAAAATTCAATTATTAATTTTATAATATTATAGATAATCATGAATACATTTTTAGGAAATTAAGAACATGGAAGAAAAATAGTCCCTTCAAAATATGAAGAAAATGATAGTTTTACTTAAAAATAATCTTCTAGAATATATAGTACATATAGATAGAAAAATTAAAGGAAATTTATTAATCTATAGAACTAAAAAATAAGATAAAAATATATGATATATATAATAGATAGAACAAATTATTTTAATATATTAAATTTAAGAATAAATAATATATGTAAATTGTGATATTGTTACATAAAACCATCACCGCATTGGTAAATATTGAATCAGGACCCCAATGAATGAAATAAAATTAAATTATATTTTGATACTTAACTATAAATTGTTTAATGTTATAATATATTAATGTAAAAATATATACACCACTTGAATTATACAAGTTATGAATTTGGAAAATGTCTCATTGAAGGTGATATGAGATGATAAACCATTATATTATGTCTAAATACTTTGTAACCACATTAACCATATTCATAATAAATTAAAAAAAATTATACTTCTATACTAAAATCTTATTAACACATACAAGATCATAAATTTTTTCCTATAGTATTATATCACTTGATCATTAATAATATTTCATTTTTATCATTATTTCATGTGTTATCTTCTTTGTGTTTCACGTGTGTTTTGATACATAAGTTATTGTCCATAAATATTGATCATAGTTTTATAATATCTGTAATCTTACCAATTAAATATTATCAATATTTAATCATTATATAAACATTTATAACCATCCATATAAATATGTGATGAAAAGGTATTTATATTAATTTATAATTATATCAGTCCATACATATACACGATTGATATTTTTTATTTCTAATATATTGAATGAAATAATGATAAAAATTAATTAAAATTTTAAAAAAATTATAAATAATAAAATATATATTATATAAATCTATTTTTATTAATCTACTTATAAATATGAAATGTAAAATCAAGGACATTGCATTATGAATTTTGTAGTCCATACATATGCATAAGATATGTTATTATTTTCCATTGAATATGAAGATAATAACTGAAAAAATTATTAACTATTAATTAATAATATCTTCATAAATATCATATTTATATATTTTATCCATCTCAATAAACAACCATGAAAGATTATGATGGAAAGAAAGGAATCATATTGTTCTATGGAGGATGTATTGATACCATCATTTCCCATTTGATGGATGGGAAGTTAAATTTTTATAAAAATTAAAGTTATCCTATTAATATATTTATAATGCATTATACATTAATTTAGGAGGTATAAAACCAATTTAGATGGTGTTTATGAACAAATAAACATTGAAATAATCTGGTAAGACGATTTCCGCTTCATTAAGTGACCTAATATGAAAAATACCTTATGTTTTTCTAGGATAGTAATTTTGTAGGGAAAGATATAATATGATGGGAAAGAAGCTAATAAGATGTTTGAAAAGTTATTGGATGATATATAAGGAAGCATATTTTTTAATAAGGGATAATAATATGCCCCTTTTTATTTTTTAGGGGACAAACACACAAATATTTACATAAAATATTTAAATGATGTATAAAACATTAATATTGAAAGTGGGGTATAATGGATAAGAAATATAATTTATATAATATTAATTAGAAATAAAATCAATATATTATATTTATACATGGTTTATGGGAATTTTGTTTCTATATCATAGATTACACCCTAATAAACTCATTTTGACTCTAATAGAGGTACCAAATTATTAATATTTTAAAAGTTATTATCGTAAAAATTAAACTGTACTCATGACTATATTTTTAAATTATGATACAAAATATGGGACAAATTTTTTTAAATTTATTTTCAATTTGTGGATCTTTTTTAATGAAATACATATTTTTAAATTTATTTTTTTTGAAAAATATATTTTTACACATGAAAAGGAATTTAATTTTATTTTTGAATTGTAAGAACTATTAGATGAATGGTTTATTTTTTTGAATATAATATATATATATTTCATAAAAATAGTTAATAATTATATATTTGATTAATTTATTTATATAACATACACATCAGAATTAAATAATTTATACTATAACATGTATACCTATTATTAAATTATAGAGAATTGATCAAAACACATGAAGTATTATATAGAATTATATATTGTGAAATTGTTAGTCCTTCTTCAGGAAAAATGAGGGTTTCAATGTCCATAAATGGATAAATAATGAAGAAATATTGTATAATATAACTAAATTATAATCATATGGGTTCAATTTTTAATCACTTATTCTATCGACATTACACTCAAACCTTGACATCACATTTCATTGTTAATATATATTCAAATCATTGAGAGTGTAGCCGAAAAATTTCTTGAATTTATTCATATTGTTTAAATTTTTTTAAATAAATAAATTCTATATCTAGATTATTCCTTAATGGACATATCTTGTCTCACCTTGTTGTTACCATACTCAGTCATATTGAGTATACCAATCGCGGCTAAATTCTTGATATTATTTTGTATCTGAGGCCTTTGAAATAATAATTGTATAACAATATTCTTTTACAATGAATATAGATTTAAGAGTGTATGAAAATAAGTGTTTATATACATGATAAGATATTAATTTAATATTTAATATTTTCCTTATGAAAAATTAGTAGGTTAGTAGATTGATGTGTTTCTTATAGTAAGACCCCATATTAAATATTTTATTTCAATGATATATTGAAATATGATTGTGATATTATTAATTTATATTATAAACACTTATCATATGAGTACTGTAGAGACCCAAATATTGACATACATGGAAATTACATTAATGTAGTGGAATACTTAACACATAACAAAAACAGACACACAAGGATTGTTATAGTTTAGTGTCTTTGAAAACTCGGAATATAATCTTCTAATCGTGGTGAAAAATCTTCAACATCTCCCATAAGATCTTCCCTTTTTTGTTTTCCTACCTAAAAACATTCTTTAAATACTGGGGAAAAGAAAACATATATAGGGTGAGCTCAAATGCTCAGTAAGGGTAAGCATGGATAAAATAAAACAAATCACATACATTTGAACATCAAAACATGAACATAATATTTAAACATCAGAATCATGAGCAATGGAATACATCATGGCAGTATGTAAGGCATATTTCAGAAAGACACATTAATCATGATAAAATAACATGGGTATTAAACATGTAATTGTGGAAAACCATTAAGCACATGATATGATTTCCATAGTAGCCAAGGCCTTTCTACCAACACAATCTTAGTGGAAAAAGTCCCTTTCTGAATCGGGTTCACTCCTCGTTCTAGTCCTATATTACTGAATCGGTTTAACATGTTATTCCAGCCATGTCTATCTCATGAGATATAAATCTTTATCCAATGCATTGGATGGAGATATAGGTCCCACCCATCTCATAATGAGATCATTCTTACTTGTGCCAAAAAATAAACATACATCATTCATAATAACCCAACGAATAAAATGGGTTTCATAAACATCATTACATAAACCATATAAAAGAAATGGATATCATTTCATAATAAGAAAATTGAAACCATGTAAATCATATATACATTATTCTTGAAACATACACATATGAAATAATGTCATCTTAGATGGAAAATGGTTTTGATAACACACTTGAAATGAATTCTTGAAGAAAATATCCTTTCTTCTTCAAAATCATTTTATTTTCACAAAAATCCTTTCATACCGTATGAGTTAAAAAACATTATTCTCGTACTTTTTCAGGAAAAGTCAAAAAGTACCTCGTAAAAGAAAGATTTCATACATACCATGTAGTAAAAGTTAAAAATGGGTAAAAAGGAAATTAAACATACATGAAAAAACTTTAATAAAATATGGACATGGATGATAAATATAACCCTAGTAAATACTTACATATAAGCAATCTCGGATAGAAAACAATTGAGATTGCAACATTATCCCTTACCCTAGGTCCGATATGCTTCGTACGTATCCGAATCTCCTATATAATGATCTAAATAATGTCATTGACTTATTATATAATCATATTCATTGTTATTATTTCATATATGGTTCACTTAGGTCTTTATATTACCCGTTCTTTTGTAAATTCATGTTAAAGTAGCGGTTTGTGTAAAATCGTTTCATTTGTTGTTCGTGTTTTAACTTGTAATTATTCATATGATTACATAGATCTTGATTACTTATATCCAAAATGTAAAACATTATTTATATATAATATATATTCATAATATACATATATATAATAGATCAATAAATGGAAAGAAATACACCGTTCATGGAGACGGTAGGTCGTACGTACGCATGAACGTCGTTTTCGTTTCCTTATTGAATTGAATGGAATTAATTAGATGAAATATATATATATATATATATACATAAATACAGTAGCATTATTATGTCATATATATCATGATTACTTATTATATATACTTTATAATCATTCTTGAATGGTTAACATGGAGAGTGAATCTCATCGCATCGTGAAGACGATAGTCCGTACGTACGCACGAGCGATGATATCATTCCCATGATCATGGAATTATATTAAAGTGTATGTATAATATTAAAAAATCAATATCAATTTACAATAATCATATATATTCATTAATTTCACCATTATACCCATCCATGTACGGTGGTGGTGGAAAATATATTACACCACGGCGTGGAGACAGTATTCCGTACGTACGCACGCGCGATGATTTCGTTTTCCGTAGGATGGATAAATGGTGAAATATGGTTGATTAATATTTATAATAACATATCAGTATATGAGTGATACTGATGTTATTACTTCATAATGAAACAACTAAATAAGAAGAAGTGGAATAAGAAATAAAGTTGAATGAATTGGTAACATACATTACCTCTTCTTTGAAACGCCTCTTTGAGACCTCCCTTAGGGCACTAAAATTGGTCTTTGAAGAAGACTAGTACATTTAGGTTGTTTCTATGGAAGTGGATAAGAGATTTTGTCGGGGTTTGACCGAGCTTGAAGGCTCAAAGTGGGGTGAGGAAGAGAGGGAGGAGGTGCCCTTTTATAAGGGAGGAGAGGGGCACCTTTGAAAATATAAGAAATATTAGTTTATATTAAATCCCAACCCCACTTAATAACTTCCAAAATGACTCATATCTGAAGTTTTATGAGATAGGGTTTCAATCGCATCAACCAATAAAATTTAAACATGTTAGGAATTTATTTTAAACATTATCAACTTGATTTATCCTTATATACCAATTTAATTTTATTTGTGGTAATCATATTCTAAATTTTAAATTATTATAAATAATTACATATGTGTTGTGAATTTTCTATTATTTGACACGTTATGACATTTTAGACCATATAAATTTTAATTTATAATTTTTAAATTTTTTTTTTTATTTTTAAACAATTTTATAATATGTTATTTTTATAAAATAACAATAGTGTCAATTTTGATAGTATTCATTTATTTGAATTTAAATAAAATATATACAGAAGATATGTTCGAACTAAAAGTTTTAATAGATTCATAAAATGTCTTCAGTATCTAGAAAATTAGTGGATCACATTAAATAGATCATATATCATTTATTTTAATATTTTTAAAACCATTTATTTGATATTTTAATTAATAAAATAATTTCAACATCACTATTGTGTCATAATTAATGATAATTATTTAATCCCAAAAAATTATATATAAATTCCTTCGATGTAGATAATTGTATTAGATTTCTGGACACTATTAATGTTAGAAGTTTCATAAAGTTTATCACTAAAGTAAAATTATTATAGTTATAAGATTTATGAAAGTGACATGTCGTCACTTTCTTTGGTTGTAATAATAATTAAATTATTTTCATGGACAAGAGTCCATTAAATGAATCTAATTCGACCCTTAGGTTATATGGGTCTACTTTTAGTCATCCAAAAGGATTTTGGCAGGTGTTAGGGTAATTTTATAATCTTATATTTACCCTTAATTACCCGATTTACCTTTAACTATGGTAAATAAAATTTACCATAGTTACTATTCATAATGACCAAAAATAAAACGTAGCCAATTAACATAATTTGGACCCAATAATTCATTATATGGAATCCATTTTTCAAAATTAAATACACAACAGTTGTAGAAATTAAATTAAAATTAATCCCGTTGTCGAAAGAAAACGGGTTTTGTTTAAAACATTGCAAAATATTAAATTGATTTAACCTACAAATTCAAGGTAAAATCAATGCTAATGAAATACATTATATTAAATGGTAATAATATATTCTATTTATACTTTAAACCCATTCAATATTATAATTTAACCATAGAAATTATTACTATGAAAAAAGTTGTTTTTAATTAAAATATATCATGTTTTTACTATTCATGAAAATATGAAAGTTATCAGAAAAATATCAAAACATTATCCAAATTAAATTTTTATATCCTGATTCAAATGAAGAAGTTTATTTTGTAAAAATTGAACTTATAAACATGTAAAAAACTAGATTTAATGTGGGTGCGCCATTAAAAGGTGGCAAAACTGCATTTTTTTAAAAATACTTATTTTACCCAAAAAATTTATTTTGATCACATACCATGTTCTAGAAAATGAGTAATATGAAATAATAATGTTTTAAAATTCAAATTTTAGTTAATACTATTCATAAAGGAATGTTCATAATAATATTATAATAATATATCGTTGTTTAGTAAAACCCGGTATTGTGTACAACACACGCTATCGAGGAAGGTCGTGATTGCGTGTAATGCAAGCCAAGTCAAGGTTGCGTGTTGTGAAAGAATCATTCATTATTTCATATAACAGAATCCAACCATATTTCATTTATACATTGAATATACATATATTTATATATATATATACACTCAATGTTTCGTAGAATAACTACTATCAAAATTGTGTGTAACATGATCCAAGTATAGTGTTGTGTATACTATAAGATCATACGGTGTTGCATATAGTGCAAGGTAATCTTGTTGTAGCATAAAAAAAGACATCAATGAAAGTAAAAGAATATTTTTCATAAAATATCGGGGTGTTACAACCTACCCCCCTTAAAATGAATTTCTCCCTCGAAATTCGTCGGGGTTATAAATCGTTTACTATTTATAGAAACCCATATCGTAAAAAGGAATACTAAAACTTAATTTAAAAAACTAAATTATGAAATGTAACGATTACCCAAAGTAACTCATCACTAGGTTTCCAAATAAAATAACATAGGTGAAAATATTTATATGGAAGAAAAATATAACCATCATGTTATGATGGAGAGTGGTAGAGAACATGGCTATGAAAAATCCATCAATCACAAAGCCATAGATTTGTGATGATCTAAGGTACCATCTGAATAATTGGATATAAGGGCACTAGGACAACATTTATGGTTTTCAAGATCATATCCCTAATGTTGATGAAATTGGAATTAGAAGAAATACTTTCATGATTTTGGTGGAGTCTCACCATTGGTCGTTCTTTGGATAATTTCCACTTCATCGCTTAAAGAAATGATGTCGAATTTGTCATTCATGAAGTGTTAGCAGATCATGTGATAGAATGATGGGTCATTCCATCTGTCTCAAGCAAAAGGTTAGAAAAGTTATCAAAAACACATAAGTCCATTAATATTGATATTAATCATATATGTTTCCTAAAATGGACTAATACTTCATATATCATACTACTTAATATAATAAAACTAGTTGCTACTAAACAGGGACTTCATATAGGCCATTGGTAGGTGATAAAGGCCAGTCGCACTTCGGCTGTGGGTTCGATTCCCACAGCCGTGTCCGACGCGATGGGTTGTCGCCCATCCTGCAGGTTTTCCTTTTTCTAAAACTATATTACTATAACATCCCATCAATAATATCAAAAAAACTTCTATCCTTAAACAATATTAACTTATGTCCAACATAATCCATTCCATTCTTTAGGCTTATCCAAAATACTGCTGTCCAATCTCATATTATAGTGAAAACGATCACCAAAGAGTTCATATAACAAGCATGTTAATACCATCATTGTTCCCCATATATCATAAGATATGTATTGTTGGTCACATTCTAAACATTGGAAGGCTTTAATAATGTATTCTCTTGAAAAATGAATACCCATTGAATCTTAGTGAAAACATGAGTACTGTCAAAAGTTAACACGTTACACATACCAAAACCCCAAAATTCTATATACTCAAACCATCTTATAACTATTTTCTTATATCAGTCATGAGCTCATGAATACTGTGAAACATTTCATTTTCTCATTATCCCTTCATTATGCGTATATCACATTTTTTCTAAATATATTTGAATAACCTTTCATGGTTACTGGTACCATTCAACATACACTTCAAAACATAAGGAAAGGAAATAGTGTAACAATCCTTAGATGTATCTTTATTCCATAGTACCATGAGATTACTTATACAAAATTACTCTTGATAAACATGTAATCATTCCACTACCTTCCTAAACCATTGTCCGAGCTTCAACAATTCTTTCATCTCACATATCATTCGTAGTCTCTTCATCATCATCAACATAAATACTACCCATACGACCATACTGATTCTCTTCATGAGACTTTCCCATAGGGAATTGGTTTTCATAATGCCCATACATTCCACATTTAAAATATTTAACCATTGTTCTTGTCGTAGCAATACCATTATCCTTGTTCATGGTGTTAACTGAACCTTTTCCTTTGCAATTACTGTCTTTGTGTCCTTATTTTCCACACCCAAAGCATCTTCCAGTTCCTTTGAAACATTCTCCTTGATTCCTCTTCCCAAATTATTTACATAGGGGAAATTGAACATTCTTTCCTCTATGATCATAATGAAACTCCATCTTTCTCTTATTAGCCGAGTCAGGAAACATACCAAATTTGAGTTTATTGATCACATAATGAGATTGCTGATTCGGCATAATAATGATGTTTGGACTTCCAAATCCTGTTTCATTTGGTTTCTCATGAATAATATCATTCCATTGTTAGTTATATCCTCCATTATCGTGAATCTTCCTGTTTCCAGCCACTTTCTAAAACCCAAAAAGAATAGTGTGAGAGGAAAAAATCATGCTAGGGAAAACAACATAGTAAAGTGGGAGTAACCTCAATATCTAACATCTTAGGTTAAATTCAAAGATCATTACCGTAGTTCTAGGACTATATCCTATACGTATACTTATCCTTAGGGACATCCCTAGAAATACCTTAGAAATGTCTTAGGAATCTAACTAACGTTTTCACATCCTAGTTTCCAAAGGTCAACTAAACCTTTTCTCGGATACCAACTATAGCAGTCTAGAATTAATTCCAGTAGACTATAATTGATACCTATCAGTGCACTCCATGGGAGGCTACACCCCCTGGGTGGGACACACCACCATCCCTAGTGGAATCCATTTCCTCATTAAGCCCTTGGGCGGAGAGCCATGCTTCGTCCAACGCTCACATGTGAGAGATCCCAAGGATCGGATTCATTCCTACCTCCTTTTCCTTTGATACCAACTGTAGAGACCCGAATCTTGACGTACATGGACATTACATTACTTTAGCCAAATATTTAATACATAACAAAAACATACACACAAGGATCGTAATAGTTTAGTGTCTTTGAAAACATGGAATATACTCATCTAATCGTGGTGAAAGATCTTCAACATTTCCCATAAGATCTTCCCCTTTTTGTTTTCTTACATAAAACGTTTCTTTAAATCATGGGGAAAAGAAAACATATAAAGGGTGAGCTCAAATGCTCAGTAAGGGTAAGCATGGATAAAATAAAACAAATCATTTCATTTGAACTTCAAAACATGAATATAATATTTAAACATCAGAATCTTGAGCAATGACATAAATCATGGTAGTACGTAAGGCATAGATCATAAAGAAACATTAATCATGATAAAATAGCAAGGTTATTAAACATGTAATTGTGTAAAACCATTAAGCACATGATTTCATTTCCATAGTAGCCAAGGCATTGCTTCCAAGACTATCTTAGTGGACAATGTCCCTTTCTGAATCGAGTTCACTCATCATTCCTGTCCTGTATTACTGAACTAGTTTAACTTTCCGTTCCAGCCATGTATATCTAATGAGATATAAATCTTTACCCAATGCATTGGAGGGAGATATCGGTCCCACCCATCTCATAATGAAATCATTCTTACTTGTGCCACAAAATAAACACACATCATTCATAATATCCCACCGAATAAAATGGGTTTTATAAACATCATCCCATCATCACATAATCCATATAAAAGAAATGGATATCATTTCATAATAAGAAAATTAAAACCATGTAAATCATAGATACATTATACTTGAAACATACATATATGAAATAATGTCATCTTAGATGGAAAATGGTTTTGATAAAACACTTGAAATAAATTCTTGAGGAAAATATCCTTTCTTCTTCAAAATAATTTTTTTTTCACAAAATTCGATGAAATTTTCAAATAAAAGAGATTTTGTTGAAAATAGTCATGAAATATTTTGGAGGAATATTAATGAAAATAAGGCTTTATAAAACTGTAAAAATCATTTCATGCCGTATAAGTTAAAAAACATTATTCTCGTACTTTTGCCAGAAAAGTCAAAAAGTACCTCGTAAAAGAAAGATTTCATACATACCATGTAGTAAAAGTAAAAAATGGGTAAAAAGGACATTTAACATACATGAAAACACTTTTATAAAACATGGACATGGATGATAAATATAACCCCGGTGAATACTTAGTTATAAGCAATCTCTGATAGAAAACAATTGAGATTGCAACATTATCCCTTACCTTAGGTCTGATATGCTTCGTACGTATCCACAACACCTGTATAATGATTTAAATAATGTCATTGAATTATTATAGAATCATATTAATTATTATTATATCATATATGGTTCACTTATGACATTATATTACCCGTTCGTTTGTAAATTCATCTTAAAGTAGCGGTTTCGGTAAAATCGTATCATTTGTCGTTCGTGTTTTAACTTTTAATTATTCATATGATTACTTAGATCATGATTACTTATATCCAAAATGTAAAAAATGATTTATATAGAATATATATTCTGAATATACATATATATAATAGATCGATAAATGGAAATAAATACACCGTTCATGGAGACGGTAGGTCCTACGTACGCATGAACGCTGTTTTCGTTTCCTTATTGAATTGAATGGAATTAAGTAGATGACATAAATATATATATACATAAATAAAGTAGCATTATTATGTCATATATTTCATGATTAATTAATATATATACTTTATAATCATTCTTGAATGATAAACATGGACAGTGAATCTCATCGCGTCGTGGAGACGGTAGTCCGTACGTACGCACGAGCGATGATATCATTCCCATGATCGTGGAATTATATTAAAGTGTATGTATAATATTACAAAATAAATATCACTTTAAAATAATCATATATATTTATTAATTTCACCATTATACCGATCCATGTAAGGTGGTGGTGGAAAATAGATTACACCATGGTGTGGAGACCGTATTCTATACGTACGCACGTGCGATGATTTTGTTTTCCTTAGGATGGATAGATGGTGAAATATGGTTGTTTCATATTTATAATAACATATCAGTATATGAGTGATACTGATGTTATTACTTGATAATGAAACAACTAAAGAAGAAGAAGAAGTGGATGAAGAAACAAAGTTGAAAGAATCGGTAACGGACATTACCTCTTCTTTGAAGCGCCTCTTTGGGACCTCCTTTTAGGGCACTAAAATTGGTCTTTGAAGAAGACCAGGACCTTTAGGTTGTTTCTAGGGAATTTTAGAACATAATTTGGAAGGTTTTTGCCGATCTTGATGGCTCAAAGTGGTGTGAGGAATAGAGGGAGGAGGTGCCCTTTTATAAGGGGGGAGAGGGGCACCTTTGGAAATATAAGAAGTATGAGTCTATATTAAATCCCAACCCCACTTAATAACTTTAAAAATGACTCATATCCAAATATTAGATGAGATAGGGTTGTAATCTCATCATTCAACAAAATTTAGACATGTTAGGAATTTATATTAAACATTATCAACTTGATTTATCCTTATATACCAATTTAATTTTATTTGTTGTTATCATATTTTAAATTTTAAATTATTGTAAATAGTTACATATGTCTTCTGAATTTTCCATAATTTGACACTTTATAATATTTTCGACCATATAAATTTTAATTTATAATTATTAAATATTTTTGTGATTTTTAAACAATTTTATAATATGTTATTTTTATAAAATAACAATACTGTCAATTTTGACACTATTCATTTATTTGAATTTAAATAAAATATATACAGAGGATATGTTATAACTATAAGCTTTAATAGATTCATAAAATGTCATATGTATCTATAAAATTAGTGGAGCACATTAAATAGTTCATATAATATTTATTTTAATATTTTTAAAACCATTTATATGATTTTTTTAATTAATAAAATAATTTCAACATCACTATTGTGTCATAATTAATGATATTTATTTAATCCCTAAAAATTCTAAATAAATTCCTATGATTTAGATAATTTTATTAGAGTTCTGGAGACTATTAATGTTTGATGTTTCATTAAGTTTATCACTAAATTAAAATTATTATACTTATAAGATTTAAGAAAGTGATAAGTTGTCATTTTCATTGGTTTTAATAATAATTAAATTATTTTCATGGAAAAAAGTCCATTAAATGAATCTAATTTGACCCTTAGGTGATATAATTCGACCTTTAGTCATCAAATAGAATTTTTTCAGGTGTTAGGGTAATTTTATAATCTTATATTTACCCTTAATTACCTGATTTACCTTTAACTATGGTAAATAAAATTTACCGTAGTTACTATTCATAATGCACAAAAATAAGAAGTAGCCTACTAACATAATTTTGACCCACTGATTCCAAATATGGAATCCATTTTTCAAAATTAAATACACAATTTTTTCAGAAATTAAATTAAAATTAATCCCGTTGTCGAAAGAAAATGGGTTTTTGTTTAAAACATTGCAAAAGATTGAATTGATTTAACCTACAAATTCAAGGTAAAATCAATGATAATGACATAAATTATATTAAATGGTAAAAATATATTATATTTATACTTTTAAACCATTCAATATTATAATTTAACCATATAAATTATTACGATGAAAAAAGTTGTTTTTAATGAAAATATACCGTGTTTTTACTATTCATTAAAATATGAAAGTTATAAAAAAAATATCAAAACGTTATCCAAATTAAATTTTTATATCCTGATTCAAAAGAAGAAGTTTATTTTTGTAAAATTGAACTTATAAACATGTCAAAAACTAGATTTAATGTGCGTGCTCCATTAAAAGGCGGCAAAACTGCATTTTTTTAAAAATACTAATTTTACCCAAAAAATTTATTTTGTTCACATACCATGTTCTAGAAAATGAGTAAGATGAAATAATATTTTTATAACATTCAAAATTTAGTTAAAACTATTCATAATGGATAGTTCATAATAATATTATAATAATATATCGTTGCTTAGTAAAACCTGGTATTGCGTACAACACACGCTATCGAGGAAGGTCGTGATTGCGTGTAATGCAAGCCAAGTCAAGGTTCCATTTTGTGAAATAATGCTTCATTATTTATTATCATAGAATCCAACAATATTTAATTTATACATTGAGTATATATATATGTATATATATACACTCAATGTTTCGTAAAATAACTACTATCAAAGTTCTGTGTAACATGATCCAAGAATAGTGTTGTGTATACTGCAAGCTCATATGGTGTTGTGTATAGCACAAGGTAATCTTGTTGTAGCTTAAAATACAAGTCATCAATGAAATTAAAATAATAATTTTCATAAAATCTTGGGGTGTTACAAGTATCATGTTTTATTAATAAAAATAATGAATTGTATTAAATGTGATAAATAAAAAATGATGTCCAATTTTATTCGCATCTTATCCATTAATTGAAAGATGTCCATTTTTTTATAAAATATATCAACATTGTTTTTTCTCGCACCATTTAGTTATTTAGTTATGTAATCATCCAAATTATTTCATATATAACTATTTTATTATTGAGAAAATGAATCTTTCCCCAATCCATATTATGGATAAACCCAACTATATTATGATGGTATTATATTTCATAGGGTTTCCCAAATATGTGTTTCCAAAATATCAAAATTGGATATTATTAGGGAACTCTCATGGTTATCCATTTCCCCCATGCGTTACAAAAAATAATCCTTGGACACCCAAATTTTTGAGAGCCAATCATGATCAATGATTGAGGTATTAACATGATGTTTTTGGACGGAATCTATCACATAGTTTTTAAGGGGATTTAATCTCACCATCATATCACATGTTTTATCTTTTACATTTATTCATGAATCTAATTATTTATTTTGGAATCTAATTTCTACCACCAAATAAATATGTTCAAACCATATATATTTTCAACACTTTGCACAATTCATAAATTTTATAACTAACCAAAATTATTATCCAAATATATTCATAAATATCCAAATGCAACATATCCCAACTGTACATGAAACACTTTCAGGTATTGTCATAGAATTATAAAAAATAAAAAATCAACACATAAGTACACAAGGATCTATAGATATTGACCCCCCTACCACGAGAAGTTATAATCTTCAAATTAATGAGGAGTCTAACCCAATGTCCCTATACATAAGAATATATTAATCAATAGATTCCTTAATTCCATTATCATTACAAACAACATATGTATAATTAATAATTACCTACTAAATTTAATCACATCACTCAATAAAACACAATTCTATGGTATAATAAACATGATGTCTTATCATATATAGCATATAACTCTAAAAATTAAAACATGAAAATTCAAGATAATTTTATCTATTTAAACTCAAATCATACACAGATTCGTAATAGAAAATAATATTAATGAATAATAAAATAAAAATAAAAAAACTAAATAAAACATTTATGTAATTAAACAAGAGAAATTATATCGTCGAGTAATTCATAAATAATGATAAAAACAAACTCATTATAATTTTACAATTAATGATATAAATTCATCATCATTTGACTATAAAAACATTGTATTCATTTACTAATATTAATTCATTCATTTGTTTCATAATATGATATATTATCTGAATATATTATATTATATAAAATATAAATATTTAATATTATAATTTGATTTTGTTAAAAAATATAATCTATATAGCATACATTTATCATTAATTAATCCTTCATAAAATAAATCATCAAAAATATTTTTGATTTGGTTTAAATAACACATCAAATATGGATTTAATTAGAACAATTAAAATTAATAATAAAAAATAATTCCAAAATAAAATATAAACCTTTTTAATTTTATCATATTTTTTAATTTATATAAATATATAAATTAACCTTATAATTCTTCTATGAAAAATCTACATGAAAATTATAATTCAATCCATATAATTGGAAATGATATTTCAATATCAACAATTTAAATTTATGGATATTAATTTATCAACTATTTCATAAAAAATTATTTACATATTATAAATATTTTATTATTTTTCATTTTATATTAACATTTATAAATTAATATAAATTATAAAATCCCTTGTTCAAAAATTTAGAAAACTAAATAAATTATGAAAATCAATTCATTATTGAATTTTTTTAATAAATGATATTTTTTTTCATTTATTCTTTAAATTTATGTAATGTTGCATTCATCAACATAATTTTATAGTGACTATGTAATATTAATCTCATGGTGTTTGGAACTATATATTATTAAACCATTTAGGCCAATATTGAATGATATTAGCACATTCTGTTTAATAATATTAAACTAGTGTAACATATTATTGAAATCACTTGGCACATAACATGATTTTAATTAACACTAAGTTGTTATTAAATTCATTTTGTATTTTATAAGAAGGGTTTGGATGCTAAATGTGATTAAAATTTTACCCTTCTCTATCAAAACATAATATATTCTACCGTGTTAGATTAATCCTAGAAAATAATTGTTCATGTATAAATAAACCATAGTCACTGAAATTGTGTATGAATAACTCATGTTAGACCATGTATGTTGAAATCATGTGATATTAATCAATCATCTCCTAAAATTAACTCTTTAAGTGGGCCTCTGTGTAAAATTGAATTCACATAGAGACAGAATGAACTTGAAATACCATAAAATAGGTTTTTATGTATGATTTAACTAGCAACTCCTAGTTATATTATACATCACATACTGAATAAGTTATGATGTTTCAATATTCTATTTTTTAGAAATATTTGAATACATCATTTTAATTATGATTTCAAATACTAAATTTTATAAAATTTATATGATATAGAAATTAGGTAAATTTAATAAAAAATTATTAAAATCAACAAATTTGATAAGAAACCATATATACATGATCAACCATGTGAGATACTTGAAAACAAGCATAAAAATATGTTAAGAAAAAAATATCTCATACACACTAGAAATTTTAATATTTATAGCTTCATTAATGTAGTTGAGGGAGAACATTAAGAGTCTTTAAAACCACATCCCTCCAACCTAGTGTACCCATGGGTTGAATCCATGTCATAGATAACATAACAATGATCCTTTATACACCCAGTATAATCATGTATCTCACTCTGAAAAGTGTGTGAGAGAAATAGAGATGAATGTATGGTAGAGATCCAGTCGTTGATTTTCATCCAGAGAAATATCATCATTTTAATGGAAATGGTTCCTTATATAAGAAATGATAATCTCATAATCCTCACGAAACGTTTACTCATGTGTTCCAAAACACTGGAGAAAATAAAAAATGGACAAAACCCCTTGTGTTATTCGGTCTCAACATACATACAATGTGTTTCACCTAATGAAAAATTTGGTAAATAACGGCCAACATGAATGAATACTCCATCATTAACACTTAGCATTCAACCACCAAACCAATCAAAAAAAATATAACGGTTTTATATAACATACAGAAAAAAAATATCCAATGGTTCAATATGAAATTCATCAACTTCATCCATGATATCGTCATAAGGTTCTCATATGATATTCACTAACACAGTATATGATATATCTTCAATACATCACATGCTTTTAGGATTTTGGGAATATCACCTTTATGTGGATCTTTTGTTAAAAGTTAGATGGTGACCCATTATATGGTTTTGTGATGGTATCCTGAATTTGATTTCAAAAAGAACCGGGGTTTACAATTTAAATTATAAATAAATATTTTTATTGTTTAAATATATAATTTCAGGGAATGTGGTTTTTTAATGAAATAATTTTAAAATGTTTTATCAATATAATGCAGGGGTTCCTCAAGATGAAATTCATGTTTTGTATTATGTTATATCATGAGATAAGCCTATATTTAATGTGTTTTAAAATAACTCCTAATGAGTTCTTGGATATTTCATTGACCCAGAATGCATAAGATATTGTTTCGATATTTGTTTTAGACCATTATTACCTCACATGGGAAATGACATAATTTTAGAATATTATTTTTCTTATGTGATTTTCATATTTATGGTTTCCTTACAAGATATATGATTTTTTTATTATAAATTCAAATATAATATCAATGATAGAAATTTTCTCTTAGATGATGGGGTTTTTATGATTTTTTTCATATGATAATAAGATTTTCATTTATCATAGGTCCATCAAAACCATGGGATACATTTCATATGGGTGTGGGTCCTTGATATTGAGAATGTGTTGGGTTTTAGGTAAACATTAAGGCCATGGGTAGTTATTTACCTTTATGGTGATGGTTTTTTCTTTTTATTACCATATAAGAGAGATTCTGGACTAATCTCAATGGTTGATATAGGAGTTCGTACATTTTATAATATATATATTAATACTATGAATTAAAAAATTGATGTCTCATTCGGGTGATTAATATTTATTTAATATTATTTTTCTATTATATTAATGATTTGGGATAAATTTTGGGAAATTTTGAGTATCTACATTGTTTCATGGTTAATGGTGAATGTTTACCCTAACCTTGTGGGTTAACCATTTTGGGGTTGAGAGTTTTTTCATGTGGATAATTTATTTTTAGATATTAGGTTTCCCAACCATAAAATATAAAATTCATTCCCTCATGGTTGAATATTCATATTTTGTAAACAAATTTTCAAACCATGCATAAAAAATTATATTTCTTAAAATATTGTTTTTAGAAATTTCTATAATATCATAATAAGGTTATATTCATTACACTATTATTTTGTGTTTCAATTCCCATTTTTTATACTATAATTATCTCCCACTCAATATTCTCTCCCTAAGATTCAATATCTTTGGGGTTTTATTCTTCAAGGTGAGTTTCTAATACCCATATAAACTTTTTTAATAGTACCCTACCCTTCCGCAATTTTTTATATTTCCTATTCAAAATACCAATATAAGTGGGTGTTTTCCATTTTACAAATTCCATTTTGGTGTTTACTCATCGTATATATCCATTTCATCATTTAAGGGCCCATATTTCTATTTTGTTTTTATTACAGATTTTCTTAAATATATTACATCAAAATCGGAAGGATGCATGAAATTTACATTAAATAATAAAAAATTAAAGATATATTCCTTTTTATAGATGTTTTTATTTATTAAAAATTTATATTAATTGTACACCTATATTCCATATCATACATATATATTTTTCCCTTTATTTTACATTAACATAAAGTGGAAATATAATATTTAAATATTAAAAAAATTCATGTGATCTAATTATTTATTGAAATTAAAAACATGTTTATATATTATAATACATGGAAACATTTTTTGAAATACATTTTTGGGATTCAAAATTATTTAACATCAGTATTTATCAGTTTTTTAAATTGATGAAGACATGTTTAGACTCAATAAATGAGATTTCTATTAGTTAATGAAACCTGATTTTTTTTCAAGGAATATTAGGGGTTTGGTTCAATTAAAAATTTAATATATGTTGATTATAGTTAAAATTCAAAAATATTATTTCCATTTCAGTAAAGATGATGTGATTTGGTTAGTGTCTCCCTTTAAAAATATCCCCTTAATGATTAACATGTAAAAGTTAAAAAGAATATATATATATATATAATTATATAGATGGGTTTTACATGGTTAGTGGATATGGACATTATATGAATACTCTTGAAAAAAAGGGATTCTTCTATGATGGTTGATCAGATGTGAGGTTTTGATTTATTTTTCATTAACTAATATTTTATTGTCACATAGTGAAAAATATAAGATCCTGAAAATTCTTTGGTAGGGTTTATTTTTACTTTGTGTTTAAATATATATTAAAGTAATTATATAGAAGGATTAATAGGAGTATATAAGACCACCTGAACCTTTTGGGGGTTTATACTTGAAAAAAATTGAAATTAGGTCTTACAACAAATGTCGCACGATTTGCACATAATTAGTTCTGACTATACACCATGATTGTGTGAAATGGTTTAAAACATCATGTGAGACGAACTATAATTAACATGGGTTATCTGTTGATCAATTTACAAGGTTTCATCATGGTTTTATAAACTTCACGGGTGGCTTTGGAGACCATGAGAGTGCAATTTTCTTTTTATAGAGGTGCTCACATGGTTGGTGATCGGTTTCACAAACCATGTTACTAAACCATGTTCCTAATTAATGATATATTTTATAAAATTATTCCCTCCGTATATTATATCCAAATCACATAATTTTATCCCTCATTTCACACCCAATTACCTAGGGTGTGACCTAAGACCCTCTTTCACTTCCAAGGCTGAATCTCCTTCAATTCATGGTTTTTAACTATCATTTAATACAATTAAAATTCTTAGGTTTTCCTAGCAGAAAATATTATTCTACAATATATGTTGTTAATGTAATATTTATCCACATTATTCCATGACTCACTATCACTTTTTTATATGGAGTTCCCCATTTTTTCTGGTTTTGGTTATTTTATTATGAATAAGTTGCAAGTATTGGACAAGTGGTTTTCTATAATAATATCGCAGAAGGTCTATAAGATATTTCCCATAGTCATGATATTTTTTCATATATAATTTTCATTTTTATATGGTGTCGACGTTATATTAATTTTCATCCTTGATCAGTAAAAATGTGGTGTGTCTTTAAATGATGTGTTACACCCTTTATACCCCCCATTGGTTCCGTTTATGACCATGTAATCGGAACTACAACTACAATTGATTCCTATAATTAAATGGAAATTTTATAATGCTTTTAAATGTTGTTAATATGATGTTTATGAGTTTAACCTAGTTAAACTTGTTTCTTATCATGACGACATAGAATATGGGTCTCTTTAACACAAACTTGGAATTAAATAAGTCGTGAATTGATGTGGAATAAATGGTAATTGGTTAATGGGGTATGTTGAATTTCATAAAAGTTTTTAAAAAATATTTATTTTATTTTTGAATATAATAAAGGATGTTATGGATAAATATTGTAATTTTATTAAAATTATTTAATATAATAGACTATAGGGTATAATTAATGTTTTAAAATCTTCACCCATGTACCATGGTGTGTTAATGCATCATGGATATTGGAACTCATAAATTGGTTATTGATGGTATGGTTAGTGACGTTATATTTTATTATACACAACCGTGGATAAGGATATTGAGTTTTACATGTGAAGTGTAAATACAATATATTTTTATTTCTTATCATTTATATTACTATTTTACACAGATATTAATGGAATAGTACCCCATTATTTTAATTAGGACCCCATTAATAGTCAGAGTTCAATGTTGTATGTGGAGGTGTGATGAAGGTTATTCTGAAAAACTGTTAGACTACTAGTCAGAGTGAGTGGTGGTGGGACATTACATAGTGGTATTAAAGAATCATGTTATTTTATTTCAATTTAATGTATTTAGGTATGTAGAACAATGAAAACGATGTGTTAGGGATTGGTAATGATATCGTGCATGTGAGTAGTTGACCCATGTGTGAGGGAAAACCCTTTTTTGGATGAGGCTTTTTCTCTCTATATTTTCTTTTCAAGTTGAAATGAAATTTCTCCTTGGATGATACAGTAGTCGTATAATGTTATTGATTTCTAAAATTTTACTTTATATCTAGAAAGTAACAGTATTGTGTACACATGAATCATTTAAAAATTAATAGTTCCTATGATGACATGAATTATATTGGGGGCAGAAACATAATTATGTTACAATATATATTTTTAAATATAACTAATATTTAATGTGAAATAATTTTTTTTGTTTCTCTAGTGGGTTTATATAAAATATTGTCCAATTAATAGGGTGTTAATATTTTTAATTTAATTATGATATATATTTTTTAATAATTTTTAGTAAAATTTTATTATTTCAATTTATAAAATTACATTACCTAGAGTTATCTAGTGTCCCTATATAGGGAAGGTTGTGTGTTCTTATAGTGTTTAATTTATTTATTTTGAGAAAATGTTAGTTGATTAGCTTGTTACGGCTAGTTGTGACCACTATTTTATTTAATATTTTAATTATATATTTTTTTACAAGAGATATACTTTTCGTTTTGTAGAGTGATTCCTCTATGGATATGTTAATTGACAGGGTTATAGGGGCATTTCAAAGAATTCACCTCTAGTAGTGGGACCATCCCTCCATTGGTTCTAGGTTATTTGGAATGAAGAGAAGATCCATTAGAATTAAAATAAATTTATGATGTTTATAGGGATAGATCTGGTATTGTCTATGTTGAGTATGGTTGATCTATTTTGGGAATTGATGGCGTAGTATCCGTTTATGTTTATAATAGAGTATGTAACTAAGGTAATTTTGTTCAATATTTAGTATATCTAGAAAATTTTTGATCACATTGTGACTCCTCTGGATATGAGACTTATGTTTGAGTAATATAAGTTGTGATGGATAATCATATTTTGGTGGTATAAAAATTTATAGTATAATAAGATAGATGTACTGGATTGGATGGAATTTTAAGAGATTTCCTTATATCTCTTTAACCGAGAGACCATTGTAGAAGAAAAACATATAAATTTTATGATTTTTACAAAATAGAAAATGTGGATGTGTTTTTATTCTATACAATCAATAAAAAATGTGTTTCCATTAGATTATTGGAAGGATATGAGGATGTTAGGTTGAAATACTTTCAAGATAGAAATATATGTGAGATCATATCCCAGGTAAATATTTTCCATTTGAAGATATTCTCATAGGTGATGAATTAAGATCTCATATATTAGGGAAACCTTAAATAGTTCTATAGATTGGGGAATATTTATCTAGTTTAGTGATTTGGTTGTACATCCTATTATAATAAGAAATATTTTTATGAGTAAATTCACTATGGTGTTGCTGGGAAGAGAATCCATTTGATAGGATCATTCATTTAGGTATGTGATGAAGTGGTATATTATATGTATGGAAGTCCTTCTTACATGTTAGGATAGACATCGACCAACTATTGAGCTTCGATCTTATGGAATGAGCTTGAAAATATTTATGTTATATAAAAAACCTTAGAAGATGGTTGGTGATGGATGCCAAGGACAATACATGTCACGACCCCTTCCCTGGGGCCCATACGGTGACTACCCCAAACCAACCTTCTATAGGCCAGGGGCTGGTGACTAGAACCAAAGGTTTAATTCCATAAAACAGGAAAATAATTGCCTTTATGACATGTAAACACACACACAAGCAAGAAAACAGTTGGATGAAACACCAAGTAAACTATATAACAAAAGAGTGTTGAAAGTAAAAGGGGCCAGAATACAAGCCCAAATAGAAAGTACAAGTACAACATTGATACAATACAACTGAACGATAAGGGAATACAACTACTGGATCATCCTCTGGGGTTCCTACCTGAAGGGTAGGTATATATCATCTCCTAAGCACTCCATGTCCGACCGTCCCCTCCATGTACTGACTCGCCATATGCTCCACCTCCAGGTACCGTCTAGTATGGGTACTCTCAGCCTCAATTAGCATTGTCTGTCATCTGCATCCAACACAACATGGTGCGGGCATATCCTTTGCAGGGGTGAGTATAATGATATACAGTAGGGACCCCGAGACCCTCAAGGTCTCACAAAATCCACCAAGGATAAACAAAAAAGTATTAATTCAACAGATAACCCTACATAGGTATATGCCCATTCATATACCAATGTTATCATGTAATGCATCACAATCATGATGATAACCCAGAAAAATTGACTTATATCAAACCAATATTTTATTATAGAAGGTAGTCTAAAGTAAGATCCCATGTCACATTGTCAAAACCCTGACTGCTGGAGGACTCCTCCTTTATCGAGAACAATGGGCCTGCTGCGACACCAAGCGCGCTTCCCACTAACCTTGGACTACTAAGGTACTCCTCCTATCGAGTACTATGGATATGCCATGTCACTAAGCGTGCTCCCCACCATGGGTCTACCACATCACCAAGATCACCCCCCTTGTATGTTTACTAAACATACCCAAAAAGTTCATAAATTCATTATGGGACTTCCGGGCCTCAGAATTATGCACCGTAAATTTTCAAGGACTCGATAAATTCCCATTTATTAAAAAACATTACACAGAAATTCAGGGTCTCTACATTCTCCCCACCTCATGTCTTTACATCACCATAATCTAGAACTCATACTAAAGGAACACGTGGGGCTACTGAGCATGCAACATTTCCTCGAGGGTCTAAATGGTATGCTCAGTCTGACCATCCGTCTGAGGATGGAAGGTGGTGCTCAAACGAAGTTTTATTCCTAAAGCTTCCAGAAACCCCTTCCATAGCCAAGAAGTAAAACATGTGTCACGATCAAAGACAACTGTCAATGATAATCCATGTATCCACACAATCTTTTGCATATAGAGGCATCCCAAGCTCTCTACTAAACCCTTCTCTCTGATCGGTAGGAAGTCGGATGACATGGTCACTAAGTCAACGATCACCCAAATCGAGTCATGTCCCCTGGATGAATGTGGAAACCCCATCAATTTGTCCATGGATATCCCATACCAATTACACTCTGGGACATCAAATGGTTGAACCAAGACTTCTGGTGCCTGATGCTCCACCATCACTTGCTAACAAGTGAGGCATTGAGTGACAAACTCTACTGCTTCTTTCATTATTCTCGGCCACCAGTAATGTCGTCGGAGGTCCTGGTACATCTTCACCACTCCTGGATGTACCGCTAGAGGGGATGTGTGTAACTGTAACATCCCAAATAAGTAATGAATAATATATATTTTTATCTATGATTATTAATGATTAATATAGTGTTATAGAGGCTTAAAATGAAAATAAATACAATCTTATGCATGGAATACACTAATATTCTTAAAAGATTATTTTACTCCCTTTTGATGGCAAACCATTTTTGAATCTATATTTTGAAAATTTTATAAACTATGTTTGTCAAAATAAACTTATCCTTTATGATTGGGACATCAAAATTTACCTTGTGTGAATTTTTGGTATTTTGCTGACATTGTTCATTTTTTAATGAATAGTGAAAAATACTGCATTTTACATCAAAACTGCTTTTTAATCTAATTTATTTATATGATTAGATTATGTTTGGAATTGGTTTTGAAGTGAAATGAGAATATATTTTTACCATTTTATCCAATGGTGGTGATTGGAATCAATTTCACTTTGAAATTAGACTTAAACTGGTGTCAATCTTTTGATACTTATTGTTTTGTAAAAACACGCTATTTTTGCTCTAGCAGCGGGAATTAATTATTAAATTAATTAATGTGAATTATATGATTTGTATTTTGTAAAATAGACTTCATTTTTGAATTCGGAATATCAAATATAGCTTAGGGTGAATTTTTGGCAATTTTCTGAAAAACATCAATTTTTGATGAATAGTGAAACCACTAAGTGGTAATCAAGCAAACTGATTTTTCAGTTAAATGAAAGTTTACCACTAATGTGTATTGAATTTTGGAAATCCGACACACATGGTTGTCATTAAGAAGTGAAATGTGGTTCAATGATATTAAAATAATTTTTTGGTGAATAGTAACTTATTAAGTTTTTAATCGCGATAAGTGGTAATTAGTGTAGTTTAAGGTATAAATAATGTTTTAATAATATGAAATGACCTAGACACATGTCCCAACCTTATTTGTTGTGTCATGGCCGACCAAGACAAGCCATGGGTCAACTTGGGGACCCCATGGAGACATTTTGGTTGGGAAATGACATAAATAACTTTTTATTTAATGTAAAAGTAAAAATGACACAAATATAATATGTTTTACAAAAACAATTTTTACATGGGGTTATAAAGATCATATTTTTGATTATAAATAGTCATTGGAAAGATAAAAAGATTTCCTACATCATAGTATTTGTTTTATGATTTTTATACATTAAATAAATTAAATTATTTATGACATAATAATGATGCAGTGATGACATCATTATTTGATGATTTAAATAAAATGGAAAGATAATGTAAAATCTATGAACTACACATGTCCAAAACTTATTGGATGAGTGTATTTCGAAGCCTTATCACCTTATCCACGAATTATATCAATGTGGGACCTTTTGAAACCGAAACACATTTTCAAATAAAGTAATATTTCTTTACTTTCCAAAAGTGACCCTCCTCTCCTCTTATAAAAGGCCCCCACCTCTACCTCATTTCACACACTACTCAAGCCTTTGGCTCGGCCAACCCCTACCCATTTACTCTCTCCACATCCCTCTACTCATCCTAGAGGATTTCCTTTGGCCAGAATCCTTTCAAAGGAAGCCTTTAGACTCAAATCAAAAGGAGATACACTTTTAAAGGTAATTCATTCTCTCATGTTCATTTGTTTTATTTTGCTTCTCCAACCCCCTAAACTCTTTTTATTTACTTATTTTGTAACAACACCAGTATCTTAAATATACAAGGATGTTGTTATAATATTTATTTGAGATACACTCTCACACAACTACATCAAATGGTTAAAGAACATACGGTTTCCGTGGATGGCGAAATTCTGCCTCCCGAAACGATGATTGTTCAATACTCTTTTAACACCTTCAAAGGTGGCCATTATGATGTCACTATTTTTATATATGATATATAATATGTTTATGTTTTCCTTAATCTTCTGTTTTTTTTTCATTTTGGGCATACCTTTATGGTTTCCATTATGGGTAAACACGATATCTTCATTTTAGGAAGTGTGGACTACCGCCCCCTGAAAGTGATTTGATTCGTTAATACCGTATGTGGGATGTGTAAAGGATAAAGTTAATGATATTATATATGTTATTATACTGGAATTATAATATACTCTTATATCATTATGATTCCATTCCAGAAAATATGAAATAGAAATGGAAGTAGCGTTCATCCGTACGTACGGCTTACCGTCTCCATGAACAGTGCATTTCATTTCTTACCTATAAATGTGAAGTAATATTATAAATACATGTATATGATGAATATATATGATATATATGTTATCCAAATCATTAATATTATTCTGGATATAATGAAACTTGGACCAAATTAACAACATGTAAGTGTAAGAAGTCTATGTTTGACTTAAGAACCAAATACCGACAAAATGAACATTATTAACTTAACTGATTACATGATGTTCATAACATGGTATAAAAGGAATAATTAACTTGAAAAAGATTCATAATCAAGTAGAGATTAACTCATGTTTATTATTCAGGAGATTAAAGAACGGTCAGGTCAAGTCGGATACGAGGTATGGGACTTCGTCTCAATCTCCTTTCATTGAGGCATATTTTATTTTATACACAACTTTCTTTTATACGGTGTATAAACCCCTTTGACTTTTACATTTACTCAAAAGAAATCTTTTTATATGAAGCGTTTACTAAACGACAAAAGGGAATGTTTTTGTCGTACGTATGCGGCGACAACGACTTTTCCACCGTCGTGACCGTTATTTGAGTTTCGGCTTCCTCTACAAGCCATACCCTTTTTTTTAAAACGAAAAATAAATACCATGTTTTACTTTGGTATTGAAAATGGTTTTCATAATGTTTTTATTATATCAATTTGTTGTATTGATATCTCGTGATTGAAATGTGGAAATGTTATGTTTCCTTTATGCATGTTTTATGTGATATGATTATGTTATGGCTCTTGGGAATTATTATGAAGACGGGTGGTTCCGTGATAAACTAAGGGCGGGTGAGCCCGTTATAGCTCTCCAATGCATTGGGTAACGCGAAGGAGTGAAACGTTGAGGTTTCTCCGAAGAGATTTTAGGGAATATACTGTGATGGGTATTCCAAACGTAACCAAGAGGGTTACTCCCTACGTAAGAATGTTATGAATGCCTCAAGTTACCTTTATGTCTTATGATTTCTATGATTTATTCATGATTTTATGAGGTATGTTAAAGTGCCTATGTTTTATGGGTAAAGTATGATTTCATTCCTATGTATATATGAACTCATGTTTCATTTCCATGTTTTTTTTATAACCCATATTGAGTTTTTATGCTCATCCCAAGTTTTTGAAATGTTTTTCACAGGTCAAGGGAAAGGTACATGATAAGATGGTAGAGTCAAGGATGAGTCAATAAATAATCCATGTTTTATTTTAAATGTGTTTCCATTGATGGGAATGAAGAATACTATCTTTATGTAACCACTTTTTTTATATGTGGAATGTAATGCAAGTTTTATGATCTAATTCTCTAAAACTCTAAACCCGAAAAGATCCTCAATGTGTAATCTTGTAATAACTCAAGATTAAGTAAGGTTTAAGGCTGGGGCCTTATAGTTCGTATCAGAGGTCGGTTTAGATAACTTTAGGAGTTAGAATTCTATTAAATGGTTATCCAACTTTTTTTTTCTCGAAATGATATAGCATTTAAAGATTACAATGTTGCTTCATCTAAGACATGTTTGTTCAGAATGGTTTTCCGCAGAGGAAACAGGGAAGCAGTGCTAGGAAGGCATACAGAAGGAAATAACCTTCCGAATCAGCATCCTGAGATGGTCGGAATTGGAACTGAACAGTTTGTTGCAGTAATGGCGCAGTTGACTCAAGCGATAAATGGCGGTGGTATCCATGCACGAGATCAGCAAGAACAACCGCAGAAAAACGTGTCAGTGGTGGAACATTTCATGAGGCAACATCCACCATCATTCAGAGGATCATCTGACCCTGTTCTAGCTGAAGGGTGGATTAAAGCACTGGAGAAGATTTTTGATGTCATGGGGTGTTCAGACAATCAAAAGGTTAGTCTTGTTATTTACCGTTTGGAGGGTGAAGCAGATCAGTGGTGGTCTACGGTTAAAAATAACAGGGATGCCGATGAGATTGATGCTCTTGACTGGGATGAATTCAAAGGTATGTTTCGTGAGAAGTATTTTCCTAAGGCTGTTCGACTTAGGATGGAAAAGCAATTCTTGGAATTGAGGCAAGAGGAAGACTCAGTGGCTGCCTATGAAGAAAGGTTCACTCGATTGGCAAGGTATGCTCCAAATTTTATCCGGGACCTTGATAGTAAAATCAATCGTTTCTACTCAGGATTAAAGCCAAAGTATCGAAGAGCATTAGCTTCTCGTGAGTTTAAAAGTTATGAAAATCTTGTTCGATGTGCTGAGAAGGTGGAAATGGAGTTTGCCGATGACCAAGTTTTCTATAACAACCAGCAGAAGAAGAGACCGAGGTGGCAGGAGAAAGGTAAGAATTCTTCAAAAAAGTCTGATGGTAAGAGAACTAAATTTCCAGTTTGTGATAAATGTGGAAAAAGGCATGCTGGGGAATGTCTTCTGAATTCTGGGAAGTGCTACCGATGTGGTAAGATGGGACATAAGGCTCGTGATTGCACTAAAAAGGATCAAGGTGAAGGTAAGAACAAATTTGATTTACAGTTAGTGAAATGTTATAAGTGCAATGAGATGGGTCACTATGCAAACGAGTGTCCGACAAGGAGCTTGAGTGATGGGAAGAAGTTAGACTACAAGAAGAAAGGGGTGGTGAAATCCTTTGCAACTACTTCAGCAGATGTCGGGCCATCAAATGAAGTTGTATCAGGTACTTTGTTTGTTTTCTCAGATTATGCCAGTGTGTTGTTGGATTCGGGGTCTACACATTCTTTCATCTCTAAAACCTTTTCTAGTAAAATGGAAATACCATCTCAAGAAATGACTCCTGAACTTTTGGTAAAAACACCTGGGGGAAATGTTGAGGCAAAAAGAATTTATAAGAATCTTCCTATCCTTATCTGTGGAAAGAACCTACTTGCAAACCTTATTGTTCTACCTCTAGTAGAGTTTGATGTTATCCTGGGTATGGATTGGATCTCTATTTACCATGCTAAGATTGACTGTAGAGCTAAAGAAATTTCTTTTCAGAAAGACTTTCAGTTTGTTTACAAGAATGAACCCTTAATTTTGATAACATATCAAGAGGCCGAGAAACTTGTAAAAGATGGAAATGAATGTTACCTTGCACACATCGTTGAAAATAAAGGAACTGTTCAGATTAATGATGTTCCAGTGGTAAATGAGTATCCTGATGTTTTTCCTGATGAGTTGCCTGGAATAATACCAGATCGGGAAGTTGAGTTTACTTTTGACTTAGTTCCTGATGCTAGGCCAATTTAAAAACCCCCTTATCGAATGGCACAAATTGAACTTTTAGAGTTGAAGGAGCAATTGCAAGATTTATTAGAGAAAGGTTTCATTAGACCTAGCACATCACCATTGGGTGCTCCTGTTTTATTTGTTAAAAAGAAAGATGGTTCTATGAGACTTTGCATTGATTATAGAGCCTTGAATAATATCACTGTTAAGAACAAATATCCTTTGCCTCATATCGATGATTTGTTTGATCAGCTCCAGGGAGCTCAGTTTTTTTCAAAGATTGACCTGAGATCGGGGTACCATCACCTGAAGGTAAAGGAGGCAGATATTCTGAAGACAGTGTTCCGTACGAGATATGGCCATTATGAATTTGTAGTAATGCCTTTTGGGCTAACCAATGCACCTGCTGTATTCATGGACTTAATGAATAGAATTTTCCATGAGTTCTAGGATAAGTTTGTGGTGGTATTCATTGATGATATTTTGGTGTTTTCTAAAAGTAAAGAGGAGCATGAAAAACATTTAAGGGTTATCTTGCAAACCTTAAAAGAAAAGAAACTGTATGGGAAATTCAGAAAGTGTGAGTTTTGGTTGCAACAAATTTCTTTCCTTGGTCACATTGTTTCTAAAGATGGAATAACTGTTGATCCTGCAAAAACAAAAGTTGTGGAAGAATGGACAAGACCCACAAATGTAACCGATATTCGTAGCTTCCTTGGTTTGGCGGGCTATTACCGAAGGTTTGTTAGAAATTTTTCACGGTTATCTAGTCCAATGACTAAGCTAACTCGGAAGGGTGTTAAGTTTATCTGGACAAAATAATGTGATGATAGTTTTCAGGAATTGAAAAGAAGATTGGTGAATGCTCCAGTTTTGGCACTACCTTCCAGGAATGGTGAGTTTGTTATATATAGTGATTCTTCATTGAAAGGACTTGGTTGCGTCCTAATGCAGAATGATCAGGTAATTGCTTATGCTTCACGACTGTTGAAAAATCATGGGGTAAATTACCCTACACATGATTTGGAATTAGCTGCTGTTGTTTTTGCTTTAAAAATTTGGAGGCATCATTTGTATGGAGTAAAGTGTGAAATATATACCGATCACAAAAGTTTAAAGTATATATTCAATCAGAAAGAGTTAAACATGAGACAAAGGAGATGGCTGGAATTAATCAAGGATTATGATTGTACAATTCATTACCATCCGGGAAAAGCAAATAAAGTGGCTGATGCTTTGAGTCGAAAAAGTAATGCTTCATTAACAATGTTGCATTTGGAACGTGATCCTTTGGTTAACGATTTGATGAACATTGGCATAGAAGTTGTTGGTGTAGGAAGTCCTTCTGTTTTGTTTCAGGTATTAGTGAGATCTTCTCTATCATATAGAATCAAGCAGGCACAGAAGCAAGATAGTGAGTTGCAGAAAAAGGAAGAGCTGGTTCAGAAAGGTAAGTTTCCTGAATTCAACATTGATAATGATTGTGTTTTTAGATTTGTGAGGAGATTGTGTGTGCCTTGTGATTCACAGTTGAAGAGAGAGTTGTTATGTGAAGCTCATAGTTCTCTATTTTCAGTTCATCCGGGCAGTACTAAGATGTATAGAGATCTGCAGGAGTATTACTGGTGGGATGGAATGAAAAGAGATATTGTTGATTTTACTGTGAAGTGTTTGACTTGTCAGCAGGTTAAAGCAGAGCGGCAGTTACCGAAAGGGATACTTCAGCCTTTACCAGTGCTAGAGTGGAAATGGGAGAATATATCCATGGACTTTGTTGTTGGATTACCGAAGACATCTCGAGGAAATAATGCAATCTGGGTTATTGTTGATCGCTTGACCAAATCTCCTCATTTCCTTGCTATACGAGATACTTTCTCTCTTGATCAACTTTCCCGTTTGTATCTTAAAGAGATAGTGAGGTTACATCGAGTTCCTCTCTCCATTGTATCGGATCGTGATCCCAGGTTTACTACTAACTTTTGGAAAGGCCTTCAGAAGTCGTTGGGTACTGAATTAAATTTTAGTACAGCTTTTCATCCTCAATCAGATGGGTAGTCAGAACGAACAATTCAGACATTGGAGGATATTCTACGAGCTTGTTCTATGGATTATCAGTGATGTTGGGACCAACATCTTTCTTTGGTTGAGTTTTCATATAATAACAGTTTTCATTCCAGTATACAGATGGCACCATTTCAGGCATTATATGGGAAGCGGTGTCGAACTCCAGATTTCTGGGATGAAGTGGGTGAAAGGAAGTTGATGGGACCAGAATTGGTAGAAGAGATGGCAGAAAAAGTTCAGCTGATTCAGAAACACATGAGAACAGCTCAGAGCAGGCAGAAGAGTTATGCGGATAACCGGAGGAAGGATCTATCTTTCGAGGTAGGTGATCATGTTTTTCCCAAGGTTTCTCCTTGGAAAAGTGTGATGAGATTTGGTAGGAAAGGAAAGTTGAGTCCAAGGTTCATTGGACCATACGAAATTCTAGAGAGAGTTGGATCAGTTTCATACCGAGTGGCTTTACCTCTAAGTGTATCTCAGGTACACAATGTTTTTCACATTTCGATGTTGAGAAAGTATATGCCAGATCCATCTCATGTTTTGAGTCCAGAGGTAGTTCAGTTGGAAGAGAACCTATCTTATGAGGAACAACCGGTCCAGATTCTTGACCACAGGGAGAAAGTGTTACGGAATAAGGTTATTAAGCAGGTAAAGGTTTTGTGGAAAAACCACATGATTGAAGAGGCAACATGGGAATATGAAAATGCAATGAGGGATGAGTACCCCCATTTATTCGATAAGTAAATAAATTGTGGGGACGCAATTTTCTAAAGGGGGGAAGGATGTAACATCCCAAGTAAGTAATGAATAATATATATATTTATCTATGTTTATTAATGATTATGATAGTGTTATAGAGGCTTAAAATGAAAATAAATACAATCTTATGCATGGAATGCACTAATATTCTTAAAACATTTTTTTACTGCCTTTTGATGGAAAACCATTTTTGAATCTATATTTTGACAATTTTATAAACTATGTTTGTCAAAATAAACTTATCCTTTATGATTGGGACATCAAAATTTACCTTGTGTGAATTTTTGGTATTTTTCTGACAATGTTCAATTTTTAATGAATAGTGAAAAATACTGCATTTTACATCAAAACTGCTTTTTATTCTAATTTATTTATATGATTAGATTATGTTTTGAATTGGTTTTGAAGTGAAATTATAATATATTTTTACCATTTTATCCAATGGTGGTCATTGGAGTCAATTTCACTTTGAAATTAGACTTAAACTGGTGTCAATCTTTTGATACTTATTGTTTTGTAAAAACACGCTATTTGCTCTGGCAGCAGGAATTAATTATTAAATTAATTAATTTGACTTATATGATTTTAATTTTGTAAAATAGACTTCATTTTTGAATTCAGAATATCAAATATAGCTTAGGGTGAATTTTTGGTAATTTTATGAAAAACTTCAATTTTTGATTAATAGTGAAACCACTAAGTGGTAATCAAGCAAACTGATTTTTCAGTTAAATGAAAGTTTACCACTAATGTGTATTTAATTTTGAAAATCCGACCTACATGGTTGTCATTAAGAAGTAAAATGTGGTTCAATGAGATTAAAATAATTTTTTGGTGAATAGTAACTTATGAAGTTTTTAATCGCGATTAGTGGTAATTAGTGTAGTTTAAGGTATAAATAATGCTTTAATAATATGAAATGACCTAGACACATGTCCCAAACTTATTGTTTGTGTCATGGCCGACCAAGACAAGCCATGGGTCAACTTGGGGACCCCATGGAGACATTTTGGTTGGGAAATGACATAAATAACTTTTTATTTAATGTAAAAGTAAAAATGACACAAACATAATATGTTTTACGAAAACAATTTTTACATGGGTTTATAAAGATAATATTTTTGATTATAAATATTCATTGGAAATCTAAAAAGATTTCCTACATCATAGTATTTTTTTATGATTTTTAGACATTAAATAAATTAAAATATTTATGACATAATAATGATGCAGCGATGACATCATTATGTGACGATTTAAATAAAATGGAAAGATAATGTAAAATCTATGAACTACACATGTCCAAAACTTATTGGATGAGTGGATTTCGAAGCCTTATCACCTTATCCACTAATTATATCAATGTGGGACCTTTTGAAGCCGAAACACATTTTCAAATAAAGTAATATTTCTTTACTTTCCAAAAGTGCCCCTCCTCTCCTCTTATAAAAGGCCCCCACCTCTACCTCATTTCACACACTACTCAAGCCTTTGGCTCGGCCAAAACCTGCCCATTTACTCTCTCCACATCCCTCTCCTCATCCTAGAGGATTCCCTTTGGGCATAATCCTTTCAATGGAAGCCTTTAGACTCAAATCAAAAGGAGATACACTTTTAAAGATAATTCATTCTCTCATGTTCATTTGTTTTATTTTGCTTCTCCAACCCCCTAAACTCTTTTTATTTACTTATTTTGTAACAACACCAGTATATTAAATATACAAGGATGTTGTTATAATATTTATTTGAGATACACTCTCACACAACTACATCAAATGGTTAAAGAACATACGGTTTCCGTGGATGGCGAAATTCTGCCTCCCGAAACGATGATTGTTCAATACTCATTTAACACCTTCAAAGGTGGCCATTATGATGTCACTATTTTTATATATGATATATAATATGTTTATGTTTTCCTTAAGCTTCTGTTTTTTTCATTTTGGGCATACCTTTATGGTTTCCATTATGGGTAAACACGATATCTTCATTTTAGGAAGTGCGGACTACCGCCCCCTGAAAGTGATTTGATTCGTTAATACCATATGTGGGATGTGTAAAGGATAAAGTTAATGATATTATATATGTTATTATACTGTAATTATAATATACTCTTATATCATTATGATTCCATTCCAGAAAATATGAAATAGAAATGGAAGTAGCGTTCATGCGTACGTACGGCTTACCGTCTCCATGAACGGTGCATTTCATTTATTACCTATAAATGTGATGTAATATTATAAATACATGTATATGATGATTATATATGATATATATGTTATCCAAATCATTAATATCATTCTGGATATAATGAAACTTTGACCAAATTAACAACATGTATGTGTAAGAAGTCTATGTTTGACTTAAGAACCAAATACCGACAAAATGAACATTGTCAACTTAACTGATTACATGAGGTTCATAACATGGTATAAAAGGAATAATGAACTTGAAAAAGATTCATAAGCAAGTAGAGATTAAATCAAGTTTATTATTCAGGAGATTAAAGAACGGTCAGGTCAAGTCGGAAACAAGGTATGGGACTTCGTCTCAATCTCCTTTCATTGAGGCATATTTTATTTTATACACAACTTTCTTTTATACGGTGTATAAACCCCTTTGACTTTTATGTTTACTCAAAAGGAATCTTTTTATACGAAGCGTTTACTAAATGAAAAAAGGGAATGTTTTTGTCGTACGTATGCGGAGACAACGACTTCTCCGCCGTCGTGACCGTTATTTGAGTTTCGGCTTCCTCTACAATCCATACCCTTTTTTTTAAAACGAAAAATAAATACCTTGTTTTACTTTGGTATTGAAAATGGTTTTCATAATGTTTTTATTATATCAATGTGTTGTATTGATATCTCGTGATTGAAATGTGGAAATGTTATGTTTCCTTTATGCATGTTTTATGTGATATTATTATGTTATGGTTCTTGGGGATTATTATGAAGACGGGTGGTTCCGTGATAAAATAAGGGTGGGTGAGCCCATTATATCTCTCCAATGCATTGGGTAACGCGAAGGAGTGAAACATTGAGGTTTCTCCAAAGAGATTTTAGGGAATATACTGTGATGGGTATTCCAAACGTAACCAAGAGGGTTACTCCCTACGTAAGAATGTTATGAATGCCTCGAGTTACCTTTATGTCTTATGATTTCTATGATTTATTCATGATTTTATGAGGTATGTTAAAGTGCCTATGTTTTATGGGTAAAGTATGATTTCATTCTTATGTATATATGAACTCATGTTTCCTTTCCATGTTTTTTTTATAACCCACACTGAGTTTTTATGCTCATCCCATGTTTTTGAAATGTTTTTCACAGGTCAAGGGAAAGGAACATGATAAGATGGTAGAGTCAAGGATGTGTCATGAAATAATCCATGTTTTATTTTAAATGTGTTTCCATTGATGGGAATGAAGAATACTATCTTTATGTAACCACTTTATTTATATGTGGAATGTAATGCAAGTTTTATGATCTAATTCTCTAAAACTCTAAACCCGAAAAGATCCTCAATGTGTAATCTTGTAATAACTCAAGATTAAGTAAGGTTTAAGGCTGGGGCCTTATAGTAACTCCCTCAACACATCCTCCTAATGTAATGTGGGTACCATGGTATGTCCCCTAGATAGAATAATGTGCGTCCCACCTTCATTAATTTCATCATGTTATTGTCCTGTGTATATCTAAGCACGTCGAGCCTCGCAGTCAGCATCCCCACCCTACACCTCCTTGACTCGCTAAAGAAGTGGGGGGTGAATGTAGAAACTAGAGAAAATCTTCTCCATCCTGATACACAATAGATATCTGCAAAGCAGCCAGCTGCTCTGTTACCTCACCTAGTAGTTGTATACCAGATATCTTTCTAAATTCATATGAAACAAAGTTCCCCTTACGAGGAGTATAGGGGATTTCAATGTCATATTTCCGGAGTAAATCAATCCAACGTCGATGACTTAGGTTCACGTATTTCTGGGAGAAGATATACTTTAGACTCTTGTGATCAGAGTACACTGTAAAGTGCATGCCCATCTGATTGTGTTGCCACATCATCAAGGTGAAGACCACTGCAACAAACTCTAGGTCATGGGTTGCATTGTTCTTCTAATTATTTTTCAAATGTTGAGAACCATATGCGATCGATGCTTACTCCTACATCAGGAAACATCTGAGTCTGGTCCCTGATGTGTCGTAGTAAACTGTGTACCCTACACCCTCATCTAGAATACTCAATATGGGGGGCAGTAGTCAGCCACTGCCTCATCTTTATAAAATGCTACTTGCATCTCTCTGACCACACAAAGGGTTTCCCCTTCTTCATCAAGGCTGATAATGGTGCTGCAAATATGGATAATTCTGGCGCAAACCTCCGGTAATAACCATCCAATCCCGGGAACCTTCGTACATCCATTACACTCTTGGGTGGTTGCCAAGAAAGTACCACCTCAAACATCGCTTGATCTACTAAAACTCAAACCTCTTATATGACATGTCCCAAAAAGTGAACCTCTTGGATCCAGAACAGACACTTTGAGAGCTTACCAAAATTATGGTGCTCTCGGAGTGTGTCCAGTACTACCTGCAAATGATAGGCATGCTCCTCCTCAGTAGCTGAGTAGATCAGAATGTTGTCGATGAACACCACTACAAAGCGATCAAGGTACAACTGAATGATCCTATTCATAATCCCCATTGAACACTGCTGGAGCATTTGTTACACCGAATGGGAAAACCAAGAACACATCAGGGTTGTATCGACACCTGAAGGTAGTCTTCTGCAAATCCTCTTCTCATACTCTAAGATAGAGATAACATGACCTAAGGTCCATCTTTGAGAACGATTTTGCTCCCTTCAGTTGATCAAAGAGGTCCTAAATCCTCAAGAGTGGGTACTTGTTCTTCACGGTCACCTGTTTCTGGCACTGATGGTATACACAAATCCCCAATATCCCACCCACCTTCTTGGAGAACAGAATAAGGGCTACCGAAGCTGAAACACTAGGCCTGATTAACCCCTTCCCCTACATGTTCTCTAGCTGTTACCATAGCTCGCGAAGCTCAGTGGGAGACATACGATACTCTGGTGTAGATATCTGGGTCATCCCGGGGGTACAAGTCAATGTAAAAGTCCACATCTTTGTGAGGAGGTAGACCTAGGATATCATCAGGGAAAACATTCGTGTACTAGTCCACCACTACAGGATAACTTGGAAACTCCACATCAATAGCTCTGAGGGTATGGCTAGCCAAATGATGAGTGATCAGCTGCACTCTCCTATGATAATGTCCATCCTATGCTGCAAAGGCTCCCTTCTCACCGGTGAAGGTAAACCTGGTCCCATCCATGCAGAAACACGACACTTTGAACCTAATACTGTCTATCTGAGAAGGGACTATAGATAAACAATCCATTCCCAAGATGACATTGTAAGGCCTCAGCACCGCTACTAGGAGATTCCAGCCGAATATCTCTCCTCCTAGAGTAAGCTCACACCGCCAGCACCAATGTGTAATCATCAAATCTTCTCTCATATGAGTCTCGTGCCGTAAGGATCGAGGCAACAGCTCCGTCAGAATATTTGAGCTCCGAATGAGGGTGGTGTCAATAAAATAATGACTGCAACCTATGTAAATATATAATTTAGCTAAGGTGGATTAGACTAATATTGTACCTTGTATCATCTCTATAGTTCTTTGGTCATACGCCTCAGATGCCTGGAGCTGAGCTATCTCATGTCCACCTGCTCCCTGTGGTCTGGGTGGACCTCCTAGTGGTGGATGCGACAACATCTCGAATTGTCACCCACAGCCAGTTGTATGACCAAATCCTCTGCCACGTCTTCCTACTCCCTACGGACCCCCGTGATCGAATCTCTATCTCTGCATGTGCGGTCCCTCGGCAGTCTATTGATCATCATAACGTCAGGTCAAACAGTCAAGAGCCATGTGAACCTGCCCGCTACATGTGAAACACTGCCCGCTCATGGCATGTATTTCTATTCTTCGGGTTCCCCACACAATAGATACTAATCCATCAAGTCATCCACATATAGGTCTGGTCCTCTTGGACCTCTGCCAAATCTATTTGCTTCCAACTGAAGATGTCTCCACTACATGTCAACTGGTGGTGGATCTCGCTACTGGGGACATCTCAACAAGGAAACTCTCAATTAGGAGGGCTCTCTCTAACACCCCAACCTGTATCTGGATTCTAGGTGAGATCACTAAAGCCTTGATATCCCACCTGAGTCCATTCTCGAAGGTCTGGGCCCTGAATAATTGGTCCCGCACCATATCGGTGGTGTTTCATGAGAGGCCTGTGAACCTCACTGAGTACTGAGCTAAAGTCATGTTGCACTGTTGTATATTAAGTAGCTCCTGAATGCACAATTCCCAAAGAGTTTCTGGGACAAAATCCTCCCAAAATAGGCTCTCAATGTCTACCCCAAGATGTGTCACCTCATCGTGGACCTGGAGCATCAATATCCACTATATGTCTGTTGTTTCCTGTAGAAGGTTGGAAGCAAGAATCACCAAGAGGTATGATGGTGTCCCTACAAGTCAGAAAACACTCACCAGTGCCTCCACCCAATCCTCAGCTCTCTGTTGGTCTATCTCTCCCGTAAACCTGGGTGGAGTCTGGTGCTGGAACGCATGCAATGTGATCAAGCGGCAGGCACCGTCTTCTACTGGGGCTCGTGGCATCGGTGGCCCAATGGGGAGTGGTACCACTGGTGCTTACACTAGTTCCTCTACTCTAAAAGGTCCCTACACTAAGGTCACTTCACTCAGTTGGCTATCAATGTGTTCAACTCTCAAAACTCTAGACGGCTACCTGTGTGGAGGCATACAGAAAAGAAACCGGTCCGCTACGGTTAAAAGTTATACTTGGTGAGCTGACATGGTGAGCAGACATAAAGAAAACTTTTGAAAACACACAAGGAATTAGTGTTTTCGTGCACTGAGTCAAAAATCAGAAGTCAGGGTCCCGGTGTATGGATACTTTGGTCTCCTCACCAACATTGGACTCTTCCTCTGATTCAAAATTGTCGTATGGTCCAACTCCAGGTACCATCCAGTACTAGTACTCCAAGCCTCAGTTAGCATCATTCGTCTTCTACATCCAACACAACAAGGTGTGGGCATAGCTCGTGCAAGGGTGAGTATAATGATACTCAATAGGGACCCTGAGACCCTAAAGGTCTCACAAAATCCACCATGGATAAACCCAAAATAATAAAATAAATAGATAACCCAACTTAGTTATATGCCCATACATAAACATAAGTTATCAAGTGATCCATCTCAATCATGATAAAAGCATAGAACAACTGACTCAGGTCAAACCAGGATTTTATTCTAGGAGGTAGTGTCATGTAACATCCCCAGTCACATTGTTGAAAACTCGGCTGCTGGAGAACTCCTCCTCTATCGAGTACAGTGGGCCTACCACAACACCAAACATGATTCCCACTAACCTACGACCGTTGACGTACTCCTCCAATCGAGTACTGTGGATCCACAGAGTCACCAAGCACACACTCCATCATGGTTCTACCATATCACCAAGCAGGATCCCCCTCATAGATTGCTCAGGTACTCCTCCTGTCGAGTACTGTGGGTCTGCCGCGACACCAATGCGATCCCCACTAGGTTATTCTAGTCAATCCGAGTCAAAACAGTCAATAGTCATCAGGTCTCAGCCAGCTACTAGGTCTTCGCACTATGTTGGCTCATCTCTGGAAGGATTCACACTGTGAGATACTGGTCGATACAACAACTGTCACGAAGTACCATGATGAAGTATCTCAAAGGTCCGCCACATCATAGGGGTCTCAATGCAATAGAAGTCGTCTCAATCGGACGCCCGATCTGTGGGTTATTAGCCTTTTAGACCTGGGGGCCCAGTTGGATTTGTGCACGATCCAACCTAACAGTATCCCATATCAAACCAAAAATCTAGTAGAGTATACTCAAAGGGATTGTATTGCTCTATAATTTCCAGTGCCGTTAACGGTTAATCAAACAGACTTCCTGTGATAAACATTTAACTGAAGGAGTCTAAATGGGTTGCAGTGGGACTGAACCATAACCTACCATGAGAGGTTATGGTGGTGGAGACCACCCATGAAAAAACCTCCATTTAATTGAGAGAAACTCTCAACCACACTCATTAATGGGAAGGATCCTCTTGACATCTTCAACATTAAATTATGCCAAGACACCACTTTATTATTCCAATGTAAATTAATTGGCTTGACCCTTTTTAACTTTTATGTAATAGTGTCATTGGAATTTTGGAAGGTTCTTAATAAATTAACTGTCATAAATTCCACGATTGTAACATACCTCTTCCACTCTTCTATATATATGGAGCTTGGGAGAAGGATTTGGGACGGCTTCAGCAAGCGATGGTAAAGTGCCTCGACACCCAACACTTGGAGTATTATGCTCTCCAATGAAGAATGCTCCACCAATGAAGAACACCGACCTCATTCGACCTTCTTCCATGGGACTTCTTCCAACGTGGGACGTCCACATCTTTGACTACAAAGAACCAATGCACGAGCGTGGAATTGGAGGTCTGTGGCAGATGCGATTAATTAAAACAACTTTACCTCCTTCCTCCTTGTGCCAAATACATCAATCAAACAATATTGGGGGTTTATCTGGGTGATAATACATTCCATGATTTAATTGCGGTTTGGGAAACAATAATTGTGGAGGTGGAAATGTTTGAAGTGAATTGATCTTCTTTGTTGTTGATCCAAATGCTACCACCCTTACGCAGAGGGTGTGGGCCAAAACAACATTACCTAATCCCTCCATAATTCTTCTTTGTGGACTTCTTTGGAATTAAGGAAGGCAATCCAGGAGACAAAGGCAATGACACCACAACCCGTGGCCACCATGACCCACGCCGCTCCAGCCTCCCGACCGAACCAGCTGCGCGCACTCGGCCTGCCGCGCTGCCCCAGCCAAACCAGATTGCGCCTCACGGGGAACCTCGACCGAACTGTCCTGCACCCCTACGGCACCCCGGATGAATCCCCCCCCCCCGTGTTACCTCATCGAATTGGCCCGCACCCCCCACCACGGTGTCCCCCATGGAACCCCGACCGAAATCCCCCCCCCCCCCGGCGGCCCGATCGAATCGGTAATGCGCCCTTGCGGCACCCCCACAGCTGAGCCGCCCCACGGTGCCCGCGGGATCAGCGGTCCCTCGCGGCATGCTGGACCTCCAAGTGGACCGGGTTGAATCACAGGTCAGGCCTGACCCAGCTGGTCTGTCCAGGTCGACCTGAACCGAGTCGACCCTTGCGAGGTCGGGCCGGGTCAGTCCGACCGGGTCGGACCGGACCCGGGACCACTACTTCCCATTTACGCTCCTTCAGCCATATCATTGTCACCAGACGTTCATTTGATGAATTGTTAGTGGTGCTGGAAATCTCGGAGTGAGACGGTCCCATTAAGTATACTCCACTATAGTTCTGGTTTGAGATGGGATACTGTCAGGTTGGATCGAGCAGAAATCCTACTAGGCCCTAGGGATTAAAAGGCTAAAAACTCACAAAGCGGGCGTCCTATTAACACTCAGTCAATTGGGTTGAGACCCCTATGGCGTGGCGGGCCATTGAGATACTTCTTCATGGGACTTCGTGATAGTTGGGGTATTGACCTGTTTCTCATGGAGCGGATCCTTATAGAGATGAGAACGAGTAGTGAAAAGAACTTTTAGCTAACTGAGACATGACGACTGCTGACAGTTTTGACTTGGTGTGACTCCACTAGACCAGTGGGGAGTGCCTTTATAACGACCCATACTTTACATACATTGTTTATACTTCAAAATTGAAGCACACTTATTACAAAATATGACAAAACCACAAAGGACCGTATAGGTATAGTGTCTTTAGAAACTGGGAAACATAAACAACTGGTTCATAAATCTTCTACAGTGTCTCCCATTTATTTCATCATATCTAGAGTCCCTTTTAGCATATTCTACTTAATATCCATCTTCCTGACCTAGGGAAAAGAAAACATACAAAAAAGGGTGAGCTCAAATTCTCAGCAAGGGCAAATAAAGGAAATGAAAATCATATCATATCTTTTTGAAAATCATAACCTGCAAAAGAGATCATAATATATTAACATGGAATAAATCATAGAAGTGAAAATGAGATCCCCATAATCATAACATAAAACTTGGAACTTTGTGGCATGCACACATAATCAAGGAAAATCATTTCTTGTTAGTCATGACTCATTTCCAAGACTATGTTAGCGGACACAGTCCATTTCTGAACTGAGTTCACTCCTCGTTTCAGTCCTGTATCACTGAACAGAAATAACCTTCTGTTCCAGCCATGTCTATCTCATGAGATATAAATCATTACCCAATGCATTGGAGGGAGATATAGGTCCCACCCATCTTATAATGAATCCTTTCTTATGTGTTCCACATAATCATAAATCATACATCATCGCATAACACTTGTTACAAAAATGGGATTCTTGAAACATCATGACATCATAAAACATATCATATAAGGTAAATGACTTCATAAAAATAATTCCCTCACAACATAATCAAATCAATGTAATAATAGGGATAAAAACAGAACCCTATATTATCTTAGATGGAAAATAATTTTTATAAAACATTTGAACTCCATTCTTGAGGAAAATATCCTTTCTACTTCAAAAACACTTTTCTTTTCTTAACATGTCATACAATTATAAACTAAAAGAAGTTGATTAAAAAAAATGAAATCTTATAAAGGAAGATTCTTGGAAATAATTTTTTAAAAATCCATTCATGCCGTATAAGTTAAAAAACATTCTTCTCGTACTTTTGTCGGAAAAGTCAAAAAGTACCTCGTATGAAACCCGACAAAAGATTCCTTTCATATCTTTTTCTAAAAACTCACCGAAGGGTAAAATTAGATTTAAAAAATTGTAGGTGGATGTAAATAACATTACATATTGAGGAAACATGGATGTGGATGATAAAATATACCCCAGTAAATTTCAAAGTACAAACAATCTCGGATAAAAATGAGATTGAGATATTTCCCTTACCTTAGGACCGATTTGCTTTGTACGTGTCCGAAGATCCTGTATAATGGTTTAAATAATGTTATTGACTTATTCCAGAATCATACATATTTATATGATATCATATATGGTCATATTCTTAGCTTCTTATTAGTAATATTTCATTGTTACTTGTTACTCGGGTCTTTATTGCCTTTTGTTCTTATGCGTGTTTTGCCGAATAAATTCTTATTCTTATTTTAAGGTTATAGATACCTTATATCCATAATGGTATTAGTGTAAAATATATCATATTTATTCATTCAATTCAATTATATAATTACTATGTAATGATGATCATGTAGAACGAGTCGTATCACATCGTGGAGACGGTATTCCGTACGTACACACGAGTGATGATATTGTTCCCATGATCGTGGAATTGTATTTAAGTGTATTTGTACTATTTCAGTATCAATATGACTTTATAATAATCATATATAGTTACTCATTACACCATTATACCCATCCTTGTAAGGTGATGGTGGAAAATAGATTACACCACGGCTTGGAGACGGTATTCCGTACGTACGCACGCGCAGTGATTTCATTTTTCCATAGGATGGATAGAAGGTGAATTTGGGTTGTTTCATATTTATAATAACATAGCAGTATGTAATTAATACTGATGTTATTACTTTATCATGAAACAACTAAAGAAGAAGAAGTTGAAGAAGAGAGAAATTGAAAAGATCGGTAATGGATATTACCTCTTCTTTGAAACGCCTCTTTGAATCCTCCACTAAGGGAACTAAGATTGGTCTTTGAATAAGACCAGGACCTCTAGGATTATTCTAGGGAAGTGGAGAAGGGATTTATGCAGGGGTTGGCCGAGCTTGAGTGCTCAAATTGTGTGAGGAGGAGGGGTGGAGGTCCCCTTTTATAAGGGAGGAGAGGGGCACCTTAGGAATATCTCAAAATATTATTTTATATTAAAGTCAAAATCGGTTTATAATGGTTCCAAAGGGTCTTATTTCGAAGGTAAAGTGGGTATGGGTCGCAATCCTATCAACCAATAGGATTTAGACAAGTTTAGGTTATTATTTTAACCTTATCAATTAGATTTAACTCTAAGTTAAATAATTTAACTTTTACCGTGTCTTTTTGTTTTCTTACACTATATGGTTAATAAACTTACTATAACATGCCAAACGAACCCCAAGTTATTTATTATTAATATATATATCCTTATCTAAGTCATTTGGCCGAAATTTAGATTTTTAAGAATAAAATAACCATTAATAATATAATATTTTATTTAAAAACTATTTTGTTTCAATTTTATCACTATTTGATATATGATTTTTGTGAAAGTCATAACAGACTTATATGTTCGAACTAAGTTGATTAAATCAAAAATAATATATAGTAACCTAGAAAATTATTGGAATTCATAAAAAGTCTCAAATTACATTTATTTGGGCATTTATAACATCAATTATGTTAACATTTCCTTAAAAGGGTAATTACAGCATCATCGTTGTGTCATAAATAAATTAATTTATTAAAAGTCTAAAAATTATAAATAAAATATCGTTATATAAGAAATCTTTTTATATTTCTAATGAATATTTATAATCGAATTTATCTTATGTATAAACCCGTATTAAAAATGTTTTAGTTATTAAACTTTCATTTTAACTATTTTAACTATTCATTAAATAAAATAATATTAAATGTCATAATCTAATCCATGTGGACCTAAATCGTCATATTATATTCATAAGGTTGTTTTTGGTCGAATTACACTTATCCAATAGAATTAGGACATGTGTTAGGGTAATAGTAATATCATATTTTCCCTTAGTTACCCTATTTACTATTAACCACGGTAAAAAAAAGTAAAAAGTTACTATTCACCAAAAAATTATTTTTATCTCATTGAACCACATATTACTTACTGATATCAACCGTGTCTGTCGTATTTTCGAAATTCCATTCACATAAGCGGAAAAATTAAGTTTTATGCAAAATTCAGTTTTTAACCTACCACTTAGTGGTTTCACTATTCATCAAAAATTGAAAGTTTTCAGAAAAATACCAAAATTTCACCCTAGGCTGATTTTGTTATTCTGAATCCAAAAATGAATTCCATTTTGAAAAATAAAATTCAAAAAATTTCAAAAAGTGGTTATTACTATTCATAACGGTTTGTTTTAATAATATTTTAATAGCATATCGTTGTTTAGTGAAACTCGGTATTGCGTACAACGCAAGCTATCGAGGAAGGTCGCGATTGCGTGTAAATTAAGCCAAGCTAGTGTGTAGTGAAAGATTACTTTGATGATATATATATAACATAAAAACAAAATATTACTCATAAAAATATCGGTGTTACATTCTACCCCCCTTAAAAAGAATTTCGCCCTCGAAATTCGTCACTTTGTAACAAACAGATGAGGATACTTCTCCCTCATCATATCCTCAAGCTCCCATGTAGCTTCTTCAAGTTGGTGGTTCCTCCATAAAACTATCACCAATCGAGTGGTCTTGTTTCGTAGGAATTTTTTGCTACGATCCAGAATCTCTATTGGTTGTTCTTCATAAGAAAGATCTTGCTCCAACGGTACAACTTATGAGCTGAGTACATGTGAAGGATCAGGTATGTACTTTCTCAGGAGAGATACATGGAACACATCGTGAACTTGAGAGAGATTCGGTGGAAGCGTCAATCGGTAAGCTACCTTCCCAACACGATCCAGTATTTCGAAAGGACCGATATATCTAGGGCTCAACTTACCCTTCTTTCCAAATCTCATAACCCTCTTCCAGGGAGATATTCGTAAGAACACTTTATCACCCACTTCAAACTCTAGGTATTTTCTTCGGTTGTCGGCATAACTTTTCTGTCGACTCTGAGCTGCTCTTATGTGTTGTTGAATAGATCTGACCTTTTCTACCATTTCATCAACGAGATCAGGTCCTAATAGCTTTCTTTCCCCAACTTCATCCCAGCAAGTTGGAGTCCTGCATTTCTTTCCATAGAGAGCTTCATAAGGAGCCATCTGAATACCGGAGTGAAAGCTATTATTATAAGAAAATTCCACCAAGGGTAGGTTTTGATCCCAACCTCCTTTGAAATCCATAGAGCAAGCTCTCAACATATCTTCTAGGGTTTGAATTGTTCTCTCAGACTGACCGTCTGTCTGAGGATGATAAGCAGTGCTGAAACTCAACTCTGTATCCAGAGTATGCTGAAGACTTCTCCAGAACTTCGAGGTAAATCTCGGATCCCGATCAGATATAATAGAAAGTGGTACTCCATGCAATCTTACCACTTCTTTTACATATATCCTTGCAAGCTGATCTAGTGAGAAATCCTCTCTAATAGCAATGAAGTGTGCAGACTTTGTAAGACGATCAAATATGACCCAGATAGCATTATTGCCTTTGGATGTTTTAGGAAGTCCTGTGACAAAGTCCATAGTGATGTTTTCCCATTTCCATTCGGGTATGGATAATTGTTGTAACATCCCCTTAGACTTCTGTCTCTCAGCTTTAACTTGTTGACAAACCAAAGATCGAGAGACATATTCAGCAACATCTCTTTTCATGCCATCCCACCAGAAGTACTCTTTCAGGTCCCTATACATCTTCGTGCTTCCAGGATGAATAGAGAATGAAGAACTATGAACCTCATCCAGCAGCTGCATATTTAATTCGGGGATGGGAGGAACACAATCCCGATTCATGAACTTTATTATCCCATCACAATCAAGGTTGAATTCAGGAACATTTCTCACCTTCTTTTGTAACTCGACATCTTCTTCCTGTGCCTCTTTAATCTTCACGTTTATAGATGGTTGAACATTCATTTGAGAAAGATAAGATTTTCCCCTTCCATTATAATTCCAAGATCCATCCTTTGTAAATCGATAAATATTGGATCTTTCGTGATCCTCATCATGGATAAACTGGCATGGTCTTGTCGACTTAATGCATCTTCCACCTTGTTTGCTTTCCCAGGGTGGTAATGGATTGAGTAGTCATAATCCTTAATCAGCTCCAACCATCTTCTTTGACGCATATTCAGCTCATTTTATGTGAAAATATACTTTAAAATTTTATGATCAGTATAAATATCACACCTTTCACCATAAAGGTAATGCCTCCAAATCTTTAATGCAAATATTACTACAGCTAACTCCAAATCATGAGTTGGGTAATTTTGCTCATGGATTTTCAACAATCGTGAGGCATAAGCTATCACCATATCATTTTGCATAAGAACACACCATAATCCCTTCTTGGATGCATCACTATAGATCACAAACATTTCTCCACTACAAGGCAGTGTGAGCACAGGTGCACTGGATAGCCTTCTTTTCAACTCCTTGAAATTCTCTTCACATTCCTCTGTCCAAACAAACTTAACTCCTTTCCGAGTCAACTTGGTGAGTGGATTATATAATCGTGAAAAATCATTCACAAAAAGTCAATAATATCCATCCAAACCAAGAAAACATCGGATCTCAATTACTGTTGTTGGTCTCGACCATCTTTCGATAACCTCGGTTTTTTCTGGATCCACAGATATCCCCTCTTTTGAGATTATGTTACCCAAAAATGCAACTTTTTGAAGCCAAAATTTACACTTGGTAAATTTGGCATAAAGCTTCTCCTTTCACAGGGTCTTCAATATAATTCTCAAGTGATCTTCATGCTCTTCCTTTCTCTTTGAATAGACAAGAATATCGTCTATAAAGACTACCACAAATTGATCAAGATAGTCTTTAAAGACTCTATTCATTAGATCCATGAAGATAACATGGGCATTAGTAACACCAAATGTCATCACTATAAATTCATAGTGTCCATACCTTGTACGGAAAGTCGTCTTTGGTATATCCTCCCGTTTGACCCTTAATTGATGATACCTTGAACGAAGATCAATCTTGGAAAAGTATTGAGCTCCATGTAGTTTGTAAAATAAGTCATCAATGCGTGGGAGAGGATATTTGTTCTTGAAAGTGATCTTGTCAAGTTCTCGATAATCAATGCAGAGTCTCATTGATCCATCTTTCTTCTTAACAAATAGAACAGGTGCTCCCCAAGGTGACGCACTAGGGCGTATGAATCCCTTATCAAGATTCTCTTGGAGTTGCTTCTTAAATTTCTACAACTCAATTGGGGCCATTCTATAAGGTGTCTTTGAAATAGGCAAAGCACCCGGTACGAGTTCTATTGAAAACTCAACTTCACGATTTGCTGGAAGACCCAGTAATTCCTCCGGAAAGACATCATCAAACTCCCGTACGATGGGCATATTCTTAATCGTGAGTTTCTCACCAACCATTTGAGATAAATAACCTTCATTTAGTGGAATCAATACCCATAAAATGGAAGAAATTTCCACTGGAAGATTATGTTCATTTGAATTGATAGACGATCATAGATTGATCTGGAATATGAAATGTGACTTCCCTTCTTTGGAAATTGATATGAGCTCCATATGAAGAAAGCCAATCCATGCCAAGAATCACATCGAATTCCACTAAAGGAAGGATCACAAGATTTGCAGGAAGCACTTTCCCACAAACATCATTTGGAGAAGAATTATAAACTTTTGATGCGATTGATGTGCCATTAGGTGTTGTCACAGCTAACTCAACATCTAATTTTTGAGGTAATACGGTGATACCCTTAGAAAATTCTTCAGAAATAAAATAGTGGGTGGATCCAGAATCAAATAAAACATTTGCTACTTTAGAGTGTATGGTAAGTGTACCTTTCACCACTTCGTTATCGTACTCCACATCGCTGATAGAAATTGCATGTGACATTCCTTTGTCTTTAGCCTTAAGAGTTTTTTGACGTCGACCATCATCATCAACCCTTAGATATGGGCATTGATTGGCATAATTCCCCATCTCCTTGCACTTGAAACATTAAAGTGTAGTAGGTTCATTCTGTGTATCCCTTCCTTTTTGTGCATCATTAGACATCTTCTTCCCATTATTGTGGCATTCAAATTCCCGATGACCTTCCTTTCCACATTTGAAACATTTACTTGTCCCTTTAAGACAACTCCCTCCATGTTTCTTATGAAAACCCTGCTTTTATTACAACTTAAACATGCTTTATTACATAAAACATCACTTGATACAACAAAGAAGATCGAGAGGTTTAGTGTCTTTGGGGCTTAGGATCATTACATAAAAACTTTAAACTTGAAATATAACATCATTATTGAAAACTTCCTTTACATGACCACTACATTCCTTCGTACTTAGCATTGCATGGGATAACCTGAGGACATGCATAAGAAAAGGGTGAGCTATAAAGCCTAGTAAGGGAGTACATAATGAATAACATGAGGAGTACAATACATGTTAGGAAATAGGCATATCAATAGAGAATAAGAGAGACATGAACATAAAGGCATGATAAAGCATGATAATCATAACATGGAAATGTGGCAACAACACTTAACATTGAATTAGCATGAGCCAAGGCTCATTGCACATGGAGCATGAGTAAACCCTCATTGCACTTGAAGCACGAGTAAATCCTCGTTTCACTTGAATTAGCATGAGTCAACACTCATTGCACATGACGTATCATGATACTTTACTTTACCCAATGAATTGGAGCGCTATAAAGGGTGCACCCTTCTTAAACATTTCATTTCATGCATAAGTTTGCCACATGGATCATAAAACATGGATTCATAAAACATAGTCATTTATTCCAAGATAAAGGAATGTGGAATTCATACATGAAACTTTACAATCAATATGTAAATTTGCATAAAGGTGAATACCCTTGATGGAGAAATGGGCATGGTATTCACTACACAATGATATTGGCTATGAAAATCGGTGTGATTTCGGCAGCGTAACGGCGTGACATAAGAATTCATAAAAAGGGCCGATGAGAGAGAAAGGGGTTCCTCATCATATTTACATGTAATGGACAGTAAGAAGGTCATATATATACATGTCCCAACAATTGAAAATGAATTTAGATTCATGATTCAAAAGTACTGCTTGAATATAAAAGAGGAGAAAAAGGTTCCTTTCAGAATTTCGGCATAGTAACGGGTGTACATGGGAGGCATTTAATGAGAGAGAAAGGGGTCTCCCATCATTGAAACAATAATAGGGCAGTATGGGAGAGGTGCGAAACCATACCCCAACATTTATAAATGAAATTAAAAGGGCAATACAACTTAATGAAAATTGACAAAAATGAGAAAGGAAGAAAAACCCTTACTTGGAAGTGTGCTTCCAAAGGCTAGAGAGAGGCTTGTGAGAGGCTTCTTGGGAGCTTGGGGCACCTTGAGAGGATTATAGAGAGAGTAGGGCAGAGTTTGGAGGAACTTAAAGGGCTTTGGGTGAGGAGGAAGTGGGATCTTGGTTGGGTTTATATAGGAAAGGTGAGAGAATTCTTTATTATTTAGGTTTGGGACCCCTTATATTAAAATAATCCAAACCACAAACCATCCCATGGTATTTGCCCATGGTTTCTGGAAAAGGGAAGAGGAAAAAAATATTTTACAAGGCCAAGGTCCGAACTTATTAAAAAATTAGGGTTGCTTATGTGGAGGTGAGTCACACTCCCATGGAAATTAATTTAAAAAGGAAAAGTGTTGAATAAGTCTTGAGGGCTCCATTAATGCTTTGAAAAGTGAGTCAAACAAACCCAAAACCTCTTTATTTTAATGATAAAATACATATTGGCCGAACATAAGGATTATGGTATTATATTACATCACCATTGGGTCATTATGATGTCATAAAACACATTATATATTTAAATGGTATTTAATTTTTACCCAAAAATTTGACTGTCTCAGAAAATTATGAAAAATTCACCGTTGGATAATTTCGACGTCCTGATTCCAAAAATAATATTTATTTTATCTAAATAATTTTCTAAATATGTGAATTTTCACTTTTAAAATAAAAACCGACATTTATAAAAAATTCACTGGTTTTGACAGAAATGGCTTTCAAACCTTAATAAAAATTTTAATTGCATTCATAAAATTATAAGATCATTTATATTTAATAAAAATTAATTTAATATTAATAATAATATTTTATTAAAATATTATTTAATTCAAAAATCCTTTAATTTAATAAAATATAATTCTTAATTAAATAATAACTAAAAACATCATTTGTACTTTAAAAAACTAATTACAATGCATCAAAAATGACTAGAAATTATATTTTTTATTATATACAAAAAAATAATGTACATGAACATGGTGCTACTTATTTGTTACATAACCCCTTAAAATAGCCGCATAAGACCTAAGGGTAAGGTTTGCGATGGTGACAGACTCTTGGGGTTGCTCGGATAACATTGCTCGAGTGGTAATCTCTATCAACTTCCATTTTTCCCGTAGACGATCACGTTCGAGCTTGACTTGATGAAGCTCAGCTTGGGCTTGGTCAAGGGCAAAGCCCAAAGACGCCACCTCCTTTCCGAGCTCCGACAAATGGTCTTCGTAAGGGGCAATTCTACTGGATGAGGCCATCTCTTCCTTTGTCTGAGTAAAAATGGTTTCGTTAAAGCCTTATATTTAAACTACCCAGATGATCACTGTTCAACAGCTATAAAAGTAACGGTCACAAATCTTAATGTTAAACTAAAGAATTTGACATCATATAAAAACATAAAGAAACATTTAACTGGATCAAGAGGGATTTTCCATTAATGAAATTTTGGGTCGTTACAACATTCCCCCCTTAAGAAATTTCGCCCTCGAAATTTTCCATTTCCCACACTAAAACAAATGTGGGTAACTTAGCTTCATCATATCCTCCGACTCCCAAGTTGCTTCTTCAAACTTGGGGTTTCTCCACAACACCTTGATGAGGGGCATTGTCTTATTTCGTAGAACTTTTTCTCTACGATCCAAGATCTTCACTGGTTGCTCCTCATAAGAAAGATCATCTTCTAATTGTACCACCTCAGAAGAGAGTTCATGTGAAGGGTCTGGTATGTTCTTCCTTAAGAGGGATACATGGAAGACATCATGCACCTTGGCCATAGTAGGTGGAAGTGCTAGTCGATAGGCCATAGCCCCAACACGATCAAGAATCTCGAAGGGGCCGATGTACCTTGGACTTAACTTCCCTTTCTTTCCAAACCTCATGACCTTCTTCCACAGAGATATGCATAAAAACACCATGTCTCCGACTTAAAACTCAAGGTCTCGTCGACGATTATCTGCATAACTCTTCTGTCGACTTTGGGCTGCCTTGATATGCTGCTGAATGGTTTTCACCTTCTCCACCATTTCTTCGACCATTTCTGGTCCAAGCTGCTTATGTTCACCGACCTCATCCCAACATGCCGGTGTTCTGCACCTTTTCCCATATAGGGCTTCATATGGTGCCATTTGGATGCTCGAGTGGAAACTATTATTATAAGAGAACTCAACTAGAGGAAGATGTTGATCCCATCCTCCTTTAAAGTCCATTGAGCACGCTCTCAACATATCCTCATGTGTTTGGATAGTCCGCTCGGATTGGCCATCAGTTTGAGGATGATAGGCCGTACTGAAGTTCAGTTCAGTATTCAGAGCATGTTGAAGACTCTTCCAAAACTTAGAGGTAAATCTTGGATCTCGGTCCAACATAATAGATAGTGGTACTCCATGCAACCGTACCACTTCCCTGATTTATATCCGTGCCAGTTGATCCAAAGAGAAATCCTCTCGAATAGCAATGAAGTGTGCAGTCTTTGTAAGACGATCCACAATAACCCAGATTGCATTGTTGCTTTTGTATATCCTTGGAAGTCCAGTGACGAAGTCCATGGTGATGTTCTCCCATTTCCATTCTGGTATGGGCAATGGTTGCATCATCCCCTTATACTTCTGCCTCTCTGCCTTCACTTGCTGACACACCAGGCACTTTGATGTATATTCGGCGATCTCCTTCTTCATATTATCCCACCAAATGTTTTCTCGGAGATCTTGATACATCTTTGTGCTCCCTGGGTGAATAGAGAAATTTGAACTATGTGCATCATCCAAAAGTTCCTTCTTCAGCTCCGAACTTGATGGGACACATAGTCTTTTCCCAAACCGCACAATTCCTTCTTCATTAACATTAAACTCTGAGGATTTTCCCTTTTTGATAGCTTCAACTTTTTCTTGGATTCTCGCATCATCCTTTTGAGCATCCTTTAACCTTTCCAAAAGAGATGGTTGAGAAATCATTTGTGAAAGGATTGATGATGTTCCCTTCTTTATGATTCCCACGTCCATCTTCATCAAGTCTAAGAAGATTGGATCCTTCTCAATTCTCATCATTGATAGAATTGCTGGATCCTTTCTACATAGGGCATCCGCCACCTTGTTCGCCTTCCCAGGGTGGTAATGTATTGAACAGTCATAATCCTTTATGAGCTCTATCCATCTTCTCTGGCGCATATTAAGCTCTTTCTGTGTGAATATATATTTAAGACTCTTGTGGTCAGTATATATCTCACATTTCTCTCCATAGAGATAATGCCGCCAGATTTTCAAGGCAAAGATCACCGCCGCCAACTCCAGATCATGCGTTGGATAGTTTCGCTCATGGATTTTCAACTGTCTTGAGGCATAGGATATCACTTTATCATTCTGCATCAGCACACATCCTAAGCCCTTCTTCGAAGCATCACTGAATACCACAAAAAGCTCCCCACTTGTGGGTAAAGTGAGCACAGGTGCAGTGATAAGCCTCCTTTTCAACTCCTTGAAGCTTTCTTCGCATTCATCGCTCCAAGAAAACTTTACTCCCTTTCAAGTTAGCTTGGTAAGAGGGTTGGACAATCGTGAGAAGTTTCTCACAAATCGTCGATAATATCCAGCTAACCCCAAGAAGCTACGGATATCAGTTATCGATGTTGGCCTCGGCCATCCCTCAATTGCATCTGTTTTGGAGGGGTCCACAGATATCCCATTGCTTGTGATGATATGGCCCAAGAATGATACCTCCTTCAACCAGAACTCACACTTGTTGTACTTGGCATAGAGCTTCTCCTTGCGCAAAGTCTCCAGTACAGTTCTTAAATGCTCCTCATGGTCCTCCTTGGTTTTGGAGTATATTAGAATATCATCTATAAAGACTACCACAAATTTATCTAGGTAATCTCTAAAGACTCTATTCATCAAGTCCATGAATATTGCTGGAGCATTGGTGAGTCCAAAAGGCATTACTATGAATTCATAGTGCCCGTACCTTGTATGAAAAGCAGTCTTGGGGATATCTTCCTTCTTCACCCTTACTTGATAATATCCCGACCGCAAGTCGACCTTGGAGAAGTATTGTGCTCCACGCAGCTGATCAAACAAGTCATCGATTCTTGGGAGAGGATACTTGTTCTTTATCGTGATTTTGTTAAGTTCACGATAATCGATGCAAAGACGCATTGACCCATCCTTCTTCTTGACGAAGAGGACTGGTGCACCCCATGGTGATGCACTTGGGCGTATAAACCCTTTACCCAGATTATCCTGTAGTTGTTTCTTCAGTTCTTCAAGCTCAACCACAGCCATCCTATATGGAGTCTTGGATATTGGTAGCGCCCCAGGTATAAGTTCAATTGAGAACTCAACATCTCTTCTTGGAGGAAGACCAGGAAGTTCCTCGGGAAATACTTCAGCGAATTCCCTCACAATAGGCATTTCTTCAAGGATGGTTTCTGTTGGGTCGGAAGAAACACGGGAGGGAAAATATGGCAAGAGGGGGGGTGAATTGCCTTTTTAAAAAAAGATAAACAAATTAAAAATCAAAGTTGAAATGCAGCGGAAAGTAAAGAGGCAAGACACAAGAAATTGATAACGGAGTTCGGCCAAAACCCGGCCTACGTCTCCGCTCCCAACTCAACCGTTGAGAGATTCCTACCACTTTCTTTTCAATGGTTTTATCAAGAAACCCACTAGCCTTTGAGGTAGCACTAGGACCTATTACAGCTTGCTTTTTGTGGTTTAGCAAGAACCCACTTGCATTCAATGGAATAGCAAGAACCCACTAGCCTTTTTAACGGGTGAAGGCTAGCTCACCGAAACACAAGCCTTTTAAAAGGAAAGGCTTGAAGAAACCTCTTTACACCTTTGTGGTGGTGTGAAACCCAAAAGAAAGGGGGATGAGAAAAGGGTTGGGGTTTGTAGGCACAAACCCAATTTTAAAGCTCAAAATGAATATAAAATAAAAACCGTATTGGAGGAAGACTTGGGCGCCAATTGGATGATGGAGCTGATGTAGCGTGCTCTCCCAAGCTTCTTGAGGGTGCTCTTGAATGTGGAATTGGATGGAGCACTTGGGGTTCCCTTGGAGGAATGCACCGGAGGTACGCCAAATGATCAATAAGGTGTCTGTGGGCTTCCGTATCGTTCCGGTAGGTGTCCGGGACTTCCTTGGCCTTTATTTATAGGCATGGAACCCTTGGGGAGGCTTCGGAGCCGTTGGAGAGGTCTTCGGAGCCGTTGGAGGCCAAAAGAGGGTTGACTGGTCAAACCCAACGGCTAGTTTGACTGGGCTACCGGCTGGCCGGTACAGCTCCACCGGCTGGCCGGTGCCTTGGTAGAGAAGAAGAGTCTTGATCCAGGCTCTACCGGTCGACCGGTGGAGGAGCCACCGGCTGGCCGGTGGCAAGACAGTAGCAAATACTATTTGGGCTGGGTGCCACAGGTCGACCGGTGACAGAGACACCGGTCGACCGGTGGCTCTGTCACCGGTCGACCTGTGGCACCCAGCCCAAATAGTATTTGCTACTGTCTTGCCACCGGCCAGCCGGTGGCTCCTCACCGGTCGACCGGTAGAGCCTGGACCAGGTTTCTTCAAGCCTTTCCTTTTAAAAGGCTTGTGTTTCGGTGAGCTAGCCTTCACCCGTTAAAAAGGCTAGTGGGTTCTTGCTATTCCATTGAAAGCAAGTGGGTTCTTGCTAAACCACAAAAAGCAAGCTGTAATAGGTCCTAGTGCTACCTCAAAGGCTAGTGGGTTTCTTGCTAAAACCATTGAAAAGCAAGCGGTAGGAATCTCTCAACGGTTGAGTTGGGAGCGGAGACGTAGGCCGGGTTTTGGCCGAACTCCGTTATCAATTTCTTGTGTCTTGCCTCTTTACTTTCCGCTGCATTTCAACTTTGATTTTTAATTTGTTTATCTTTTTTTAAAAAGGCAATTCACCCCCCCTCTTGCCATCTTTTCCCTCCCGTGTTTCTTCCGACCCACCAATTGGTATCAAAGGGACGTATTTGAATAATTCCTTAACCGGTTTCAAATTAAAGATCCTATTTTTTTTGATGGCTTCTACCGCTTCTTCCTCTCAATCCCCCGAAGGACATTCTTTGGATCGTGCTCCATTCTTTGATGGAGCCGATTATAGTTTTTGGAAAACCCGCATGTCAACTTTTCTTAAAACCATTGGTTATCCAATTTATAGAATTGTTATGCATGGTTTTACGCTTTCCTCTCCCGATGAGTCAAAATGGACCCCCAATGACATTGCTTATTTTGAGCTTGATGGCAAAGCCATGAACGCTCTTCATTGTGGTCTTGATAGAAATGTTTTTGATCATATTTCTTCTTGCACATCTTCACATGATATTTGGAAATGTTTAGAGCTAACCCATGAAGGTACTAACATGGCTCAAAAGCAAGAACCCGCTCAAAAGCAAGAACCCGAGGCAAAATCCGTACCCGCTTGCCCACGTCACAAGAAAAGGGCCATGAAAAAGGGGAAGAAGAAGGCTTCAAAGGCAACATGGAGTGATAGCTCCACCTCTTCATTTTCCTCCTTCTCCTCGAGCGACCAAGGTACAAAATGCCTAATGGCAAATCATGAGGTATCATATTCCGAGTCTTCTTCCTCGTCTTCTAGTTCTTCAAATTCTTTCAATCATTTATCTTATGAAGAACTCTCACACGCTAGAGACCAATTAGAAAAAGGTTTTCATACTTTATCGTCAAAATTTGTTGCTTTAAAAAAATCTTTCAAAAAACTGTCCTCCGAAAAAGAACAACTTCTCAAAGAGAAGGAGGAACTCTCCCTTAAAATCCAAAATTTTCCCAATGTTGATTCTTTGGAATCAACCATCAAGGACCTTAGAGAATCCCTAGCCAAATTCACCCAAGGGGAACAAAATCTTTCAAAATTACTTGGTTCCCAGCGAATTTCTAGAACCACCCAAGGGCTAGGATATACCAATATAGCTTCCTCCTCCCATGCTCCAACTGTTTTTGTAAGGGGGAGCTCTTGTTATAAATTTTGTAACTATTGTAAAAAACCCGGGCACCTCATTTATGAGTGTAATTGCAAAAATGCCCGGTACGGCCAACCCAAATCCATTTTTTATTCAGACGAGTTTTTTAGGAGAAGACCCGCTATGAGACAAGTTTGGATTGAAAAATCCCTTCTTGCGAGTCTCTCCGGGCCAAAATTTATTTCCTCCCCCCAGTGATTTATTGTTTTTATTTAGGGGGAGTTAGGTTTTTTTAAGTCTTTTTTGTGAATTCAAAATTTTCCTTCAAAATTTTCATTCAAAATTTAAATTTCTCAATTCAAAATTTTCATTTCAAAATTTTCGATTCCATCTTTCAATTTCAACTCTTGGTTCCAAATTTCAAAATTCAATTGGTTTTTGATTCAAAACTTTCAATTCAAAACTCTCAATTCAAACTGTTATTCAAATTCGCATTTCATTTCAAAAATTTCAATTGATCTTGTTTTTCAAATCATTCCCTCAATCAAGTTTTATGCCCCATTCTATTTTGATAATCACAAAGGGGGAGAAATTTCTTGATTGATTGGGGGAGAATCTTTTCTCTCATGCTTAGTATTTATTTTCAATTTTTCATTTAAAGCATGCCTTTCATTTAAGTTTTTACATTGCTTAGATAAGTGATTGTGATCATCAAAATAGGGGGAGATTGTTGTACCCCACACTCTTTGATTTTCATGATCACAATCACTTTCATATATGTTTAACTTTGTTTTTAAGTGTTGTGGATGATAGGAAAAAGATTGCCAAAGGATTGGCCAAAGAATGGACAAGAAATGGACTGAAATTCAGTCCACCGGCCAACCGGTGTGATAGCACCGGCCAGCCGGTGGAACTGGCAGAGGGATTGCCCACTGCCAGGTTCCACCGGTCGACCGGTGGATCTGTCACCGGTCGACCTGTGGCACCCAGCCCAAATAGTATTTGCTACTGTCTTGCCACCGGCCAGCCGGTGGCTCCTCCACCGGTCGACCGGTAGAGCCTGGATCAAGACTCTTCTTCTCTACCAAGGCACTGGCCAGCCGGTGGAGCTGTACCGGCCAGCCGGTAGCCCAGTCAAACTAGCCGTTGGGTTTGACCAGTCAACCCTCTTTTGGCCTCCAACAGCTCCGAAGACCTCTCCAACGGCTCCGAAGCCTCCCCAAGGGTTCCATGCCTATAAATAAAGGCCAAGGAAGTCCCGGACACCTACCGGAACGATACGGAAGCCCACGGACACCTTGTTGATCATTTGGCGTACCTCCGGTGCATTCCTCCAAGGGAACCCCAAGTGATCCATCCAATTCCACATTCAAGAGCACCCTCAAGAAGCTTGGGAGAGCACGCTACATCATCTCCATCATCCAATTGGCGCCCAAGTCTTCCTCTAATACGGTTTTTATTTTATATTCATTTTGAGCTTTAAAATTGGGATTGTGCCTACAAACCCCAACCCTTTTCTCATCCCCCTTTCTTTTGGGTTTCACACCACCACAAAGGTGTGAAGAGGTTTCTTCAAGCCTTTCCTTTTAAAAGGCTTGTGTTTCGGTGAGCTAGCCTTCACCCGTTAAAAAGGCTAGTGGGTTCTTGCTATTCCATTGAAAGCAAGTGGGTTCTTGCTAAACCACAAAAAGCAAGCTGTAATAGGTCCTAGTGCTACCTCAAAGGCTAGTGGGTTTCTTGCTAAAACCATTGAAAAGCAAGCGGTAGGAATCTCTCAACGGTTGAGTTGGGAGCGGAGACGTAGGTCGGGTTTTGGCCGAACTCCGTTATCAATTTCTTGTGTCTTGCCTCTTTACTTTCCGCTGCATTTCAATGGTTTTAGCAAGAAACCCACTAGCCTTTGAGGTAGCACTAGGACCTATTACAGCTTTCTTTTTGTGGTTTAGCAAGAACCCACTTGCTTTCAATGGAATAGCAAGAACCCACTAGCCTTTTTAACGGGTGAAGGCTAGCTCACCGAAACACAAGCCTTTTAAAAGGAAAGGCTTGAAGAAACCTCTTCACACCTTTGTGGTGGTGTGAAACCCAAAAGAAAGGGGGATGAGAAAAGGGTTGGGGTTTGTAGGCACAAACCCAATTTTAAAGCTCAAAATGAATATAAAATAAAAACCGTATTGGAGGAAGACTTGGGCGCCAATTGGATGATGGAGCTGATGTAGCGTGCTCTCCCAAGCTTCTTGAGGGTGCTCTTGAATGTGGAATTGGATGGAGCACTTGGGGTTCCCTTGGAGGAATGCACCGGAGGTACGCCAAATGATCACAAAGGTGTCCGTGGGCTTCCGTATCGTTCCGGTAGGTGTCCGGGACTTCCTTGGCCTTTATTTATAGGCATGGAACCCTTGGGGAGGCTTCGGAGCCGTTGGAGAGGTCTTCGGAGCTGTTGGAGGCCAAAAGAGGGTTGACTGGTCAAACCCAACGGCTAGTTTGACTGGGCTACCGGCTGGCCGGTACAGCTCCACCAGCTGGCCGGTGCCTTGGTAGAGAAGAAGAGTCTTGATCCAGGCTCTACCGGTCGACCGGTGGAGGAGCCACCGGCTGGCCGGTGGCAAGACAGTAGCAAATACTATTTGGGCTGGGTGCCACAGGTCGACCGGTGACAGAGCCACCGGTCGACCGGTGGAACCTGGCAGTGGGCAATCCCTCTGCCAGTTCCACCGGCTGGACGGTGCTATCACACCGGTTGGCCGGTGGACTGAATTTCAGTCCATTTCTTGTCCATTCTTGGGCCAATCCTTTGGCAATCTTTTGCCTATCATCCACAACACTTAAAAACAAAGTTAAACATATATGAAAGTGATTGTTATCATGAAAATCAAAGAGTGTGGGGTACAACAATCTCCCCCTATTTTGATGATCACAATCACTTATCTAAGCAATGTAAAAACTTAAATGAAAGGCATGCTTTAAATGAAAAATTGAAAATAAATACTAAGCATGAGAGAAAAGATTCTCCCCCAATCAATCAAGAAATTTAAGTTAAACATATATGAAAGTGATTGTGATCATGAAAATCAAAGAGTGTGGGGTACAACAGTTTCTTCCTTGGACTCAATCATCTGAGCCAGATATGCGTGCTCATAAGGCAGTAATATCCATGCTTGAGATGATGGAGCTAAAGGATATTCATCTTCCTCCTGACACTTGTAAAGAATCGGGGGTCGATTCTCCATATGGAGTGTGATTTCCCTCTCCCGACAATTTATGTTGGCTTTATATAAGGAAAGCCAATCCATGCCAAGAATTGCATCAAATTCCACCAAAGGGAGTATGACGAGGTTCGCCGGGAAATTCAATCCACAGATTATAACAGGGGAGGATTTATACTCATGGGATGCAATGATTGCCCCATTTGCCGTACTCACCGACATCTTTACTTCCATGATTTGTGGTGGTGCAGGGATTGTTCTAATAAACTTTTGAGATATAAAAGAATGAGTAGAACCTGAATCAAAAAGTACGTTCGCTATTCTTGAATGAATAACTAGCGTACCTGTCACCACTTCATTGTCGGGGTTCACTTCGGCAGAAGTGATGGCAAAATCTCTTCCTTGCTGTCTTGGAGGTTGTTGATTGCCTCCGATAACCCTTGGATTAGGGCACTGATTCGCAAAATGACCCGGTTCTTTTCATTTGAAGCATTGAACAACGCGTTGAGGTTCGAACGGAGTGTTCCTCCCCTCCGTCGCAGCCGCGGGTCCTTCTTGCTGACAGTTAACAGCTAGGTGCCCTTCTCTTCCACACTTGAAGCATTTTCTTGTCCCCCTAAGGCAATTTCCAGGGTGCTTCTTTCCACACTTTTGGAAAGTGGGGTGCTGGAATTTCTTAGCGCCGTTGGATTTATCCATTGGACCACCAGCATTGAAGTCCACCTTCCGCTTCTTGTCCCCATGATACCCCTGTGATTCTACGATCTCCATTTCAACCTTGAGGGAACATCGGACAATTTCCTCATAGCTGTCGAAGTCACAGATCGCTAATGCTTTCCGCAAACTAGGCTTCAGCCCACCAAAGAAGCGGTCAACCTTGCATTCGGGGGTAATGACAAAGCCGGAAGCGTATCGTGCAAGCCTTGTGAAGTTTGCCTCGTACGCTCCCACAGATTCCTCATCTTTCTGCTTGAGGGAAAGGAAGTCTCTTTCCATCTTAAGATGGAGGGTGCGTGGAAAATATTTATCGAAAAACATCTTCCGGAATACCTTCCATTCCAAAGCCTCGATCTCCTCCTCAGGCTTCGTATTTTTGATCAACGTCCACCATTGATCATCTTCACCCTCCATACGATAAGCCGCCAAGAGAACCTTCTCTTTTTCAGAGCAATGGAGGATAGAGAATATCTTTTCAATGGAGTTGATCCATTGTTCAGCAATCGTGGGATCGGATGATCCACTAAAAGTAGGAGGCCTTTGTCTCATGAAGCTTTCAATAGCGACTTGTTCTTTCTTAGGGGGGGTTGAACATTCCCCTTGACCAGTGTTTCTATTCAAAACTTGAGTTAGCTGAGAGAGAAGCGTGACAAAGTTCGCGATTCCCACTCCCATTGGATTGGGCATCTCATAAGTACAATCATCACACTGATCTTCACAACGGTTGTTAGCCCGAGTTCTCCTATTACCGGCCATTGGATGGAATAAATGGAAAGTTAGGGGTAACACATAAAGGGTAATCCAAAGACAAAAGTTGATGACTTATAAATAAACTTTAATCTCTTTAACTCATGAGTCTATAGGATTCAATCCAGGCTTTTCATGATCTTCCTTCTAACATATATTCTTAGGGGCATTTTTCCCTTAATAAGGGTTCATACTAAGATTGTGAATTTATCAAAACATATCCCCCGGGAGTGTCGTAACCAAGAGTGCAGTAAGCCCCGTTATCGTGCACCAGTTCCCGTTCGAGTCTAGCTCAAAGCGGTGTTTTCGGGTTTTACCCCTAGGATACATCTGTGCCAGAGCCGCCTCTACCTGCTCGTATCCAGACAGGGATATATTTGTTTGATAAAACACTTACTTAGTATTTACCAAAACTTAGGGATGTTTTTATTATGCTTAATCTTGTATCTAAGGCTTTACTAGGGTTTCCTAATCCCAAAAATAACTAAACCTATCCTTTGATACCAATTATGACAACCCTGCTTTTATTACAACTTAAACATGCTTTATTACATAAAACTTCACTTGATACAACAAAGAAGATCGAGATGTTTAGTGTCTTTGGGGCTTAGGATCATTACATAAAAACTTTAAACTTGAAATATAACATCCTTATTGAAAACTTCCTTTACATGACCACTACATTCCTTCGTACTTAGCATTGCATGGGATAACCTGAGGACATGCATAAGAAAAGGGTGAGCTATAAAGCCCAGTAAGGGAGTACATAATGAATAACATGAGGAGTACAATACATGTTAGGCAATAGGCATATCAATAGAGCATAAGAGAGACATGAACATAAAGGCATGATAAAGCATGATAATCATAACATGGAAATGTGGCAACAACACTTAACATTGAATTAGCATGAGCCAAGGCTCATTGCACATGGAGCATGAGTAAACCCTCATTGCACTTGAAGCACGAGTAAATCCTCGTTGCACTTGAATTAGCATGAGTCAACACTCATTGCACATGACATATCATGATACTTTACTTTACCCAATGCATTGGAGCGCTATAAAGGGTGCACCCTTCTTAAACATTTCATTTCATGCATAAGTGTGCCACATGGATCATAAAACATGGATTCATAAAACATAGTCATTTCTTCCACGATAAAGGAATGTGGAATTCATACATGAAACTTTAAAATCAATATGTAAATATGCATATAGGTGAATACCCTTGATGGAGAAATGGGCATGGTATTCACTACACAATGATATTGGCTTAGAAAATCGGTGTGATTTCGGCAGCGTAACGGCGTGACATAAGAATACATAAAAAGGGCTGATGAGAGAGAAAGGGGTTCCTCATCATATTTACATGTAATGGACAGTAAGAAGGTCATATATATACATGTCCCAACAATTGAAAAGGAATTTAGATTCATGATACAAAAGTACTGCTTGAATATAAAAGAGGAGAAAAAGGTTCCTTTCAGAATTTCGGCATAGTAACGGGTGTACATGGGAGGCATTTAATGATAGAGAATGGGGTCTCCCATCATTAAAACAATAATAGGGCAGTATGGGAGAGGTGCGAAACCATACCCCAACATTTATAAATGAAATTAAATGGGCAATACAACTTAATGAAAATTGACAAAAATGAGAAAGGAAGAAAAACCCTTACTTGGAAGTGTGCTTCCAAAGGCTAGAGCGAGGCTTGTGAGAGGCTTCTTGGGAGCTTGAGGCACCTTGAGTGGATTCTAGAGAGAGTAGGGCAGAGTTTGGACGAACTTCAAGGGCTTTGGGTGAGGAGGAAGTGGGAGCTTGGGTGGGTTTATATAGGAAAGGTGAGAGAATTCTTTATTATTTAGGTTTGGGACCCCTTATATTAAAATAATCCAAACCACAAACCATCCCATGGTATTTTCCCATGGTTTCTGGAAAAGGGAAGAGGAAAACAATATTTTACAATGCCACGGTCCGAACTTATTAAAAAATTAGGGTTGCTTATGTGGAGGTGTGTCACACTCCCATGGAAATTAATTTAAAAAGGCAAAGTGTTGAATAAGTCTTGAGGGCTCCATTAATGCTTTGAAAAGTGAGTCAAACAAACTCAAAACCTCATTATTTTAATGATAAAATAAATATTGGCCGAACATAAGGATTATGGTATTTTATTACATCACCATTGGGTCATTATGATGTCATAAAACACATTATATATTTAAATGGTATTTAATTTTTACCCAAAAATTTGACTGTCTCAGAAAATTATGAAAAATTCACCGTTGGATAATTTCGACGTCCTGATTCCAAAAATAATATTTATTTTATCTAAATAATTTTCTAAATATGTGAATTTTCACTTTTAAAATAAAAACTGACATTTATAAAAAATTCACGGGTTTTGACAGAAATGGCTTTCAAACCATAATAAAAATTTTAATTGCATTCATAAAATTATAAGATCATTTTTATTTTATAAAAATTAATTTAATATTAATAATAATATTTTATTAAAATATTATTTAATTCCAAAATCCTTTAATTTAATAAAATATAATTCTTAATTAAATAATAACTAAAAACATCATTTGTACTTTAAAAAACTAATTACAATGCATCAAAAATGACTAGAAATTATATTTATTATTATATACAAAAAAATAATGTACATGAACATGGTGCTACTTATTTGTTACATAACCCCTTAAAATAGCCACATAAGACCTAAGGGTAAGGTGTGCGATGGTGACAGACTCTTGGGGTTGCTCGGATAACATTGCTCGAGTGGTAATCTCTATCAACTTCCATTTTTCCCGTAGACGATCACGTTCGAGCTTGACTTGATGAAGCTCAACTTGGGCTTGGTCAAGGGCAAAGCCCAAAGACACCACCTCCTTTCCGAGCTCCGATAAATGGTCTTCGTAAGGGGCAATTCTACTGGATGAGGCCATCGCTTCCTTTGTCTGAGTAAAAATGGTTTCGTTAAAGCCTTATATTTAAACTACCCAGATGATCACTGTTAAACGGCTATAAAAGTAACGGTCACAAATCTTAACGTTAAACTAAAGAAGTTGACATCATATAAAAACATAAAGAAACATTTAACTGGATCAAGAGGGATTTTCCATTAATGAAATTTCGGGTCGTTACATTTCTTTCCACACTTTGTGTATAAGGGAAAGCTCATCTTCTTTTCAGTGTGCTCTTTAGATTTTCCTTTGAATTCCATTTTCATCTTCTTATCAAACCCATATGACTGATGGGTTACTCCAATCTCCATCTCAACATTGAGAGCACATCGAACGATTTCCTCGTAGCTATTGAATTCCCTTATGGATAACGCCTTTCGAAGACTTGGTTTTAAGCCACTAAATAATCAATCGATCTTACTCTCATGTTGGATAATAATACCAGAAACGTACCTTGCAAGTCTTGTAAAATTTTCTTCATAGGTACCAACAGATTCATCATCCTTTTGCTTCAGTTCAAGAAACTCTTTCTCCATCTTTGTTCGGAGAATACGAGGGAAGTACTTATTGAAAAATAAGTTCTTGAACTCGTCACATTCCATGGACTCAATTTCATCCCTTTGCCTCATATTCTTAATAAGATTCCACCATTGATCAGCATCTACTTCCAAACGATACACTGATAGGACAACATAATCATGTTCAGAACATTGAAGAACTGAAAATATCATTTAAGTTGTACTAATCCATTTTTCAGCAACTAATGGATCAGTAGACCCGCTGAAAGAAGGTGGACGCTGCCTCATGAAGGATTCAACAGAATGTTGCTCCTTCCTTTGCTCGTTTGGAAGTCCTGCATGATTCATATCTTGAGAAAGTTGTGTGAGCATGGCTACAAGATTTTGCATTCCAGCTCCCATATCGTTTGGTTGCTCAGGGGGAAATCATTGCAATGCCCATCGCATTCCGCATTAACACAGTTCCTTCGGGTTCCAGCCATTGACTAAAACCAAGAAGAATAGTGTGAGAAACACTAATTATAATAGGAAAACCACATAATTAAAGAATAAAATTTTCACACTTAAGGTATTATCCTAGGTTATTCATGGCCATTTCTAAAACACTAATATTGTGTTCTATGCTTAGACTTATCCTTAGGGTTCTTACTAAGGCTTTCACATCCTAGCTTCCAAAGGTTGACAATACCTGTCCTCTGATACAAACTATAACGACCCATACTTTACATAAATTGTTAATTCTTCAAAATTGAAGCACACTTATTACAACATATGACAAAACTACAAAGGACCGTATAGGTATAGTGTCTTTAGAAACTGGGAAACATAAACAACTGGTTCATAAATCTTCTACAGCGTCTCCCATTTATTTCATCATATCTATTGTCCCTTTTAGCATATTCTACTTAATATCCATCTTCCTGACCTGGGGAGAAGAAAACATACAAAAAAGGGTGAGCTCAAATACTCAGTAAGGGCAAATAAAGGAAATAAAAATCATATCATATCTTTTTGAAAATCATAACCTGCAAAAGAGATCATAATATCTTAACATGGAATAAATCATAGAAGTGAAAATGAGATCCCCATAATCATAACATAAAACTTGGAACTTTGTGGAATGCACACATAATCAAGGAAAATCATTTCTTGTTAGTCATCACTCATTGCCAAGACTATGTTTGCGGACAAAGTCCATTTCTGAACCGAGTTCACTCCTCGTTTCAGTCCTGTATCACTGAACCGAAATAACCTTCCGTTCCATCCGTGTATATCTCATGAGATATAAATCTTTACCCAATGAATTGGAGGGAGATATAGGTCCCACCCATCTTATAATGAATCCTTTCTTATGTGTTCCACATAATCATAAATCATACATCATCGCATAACACTTGTAACAAAAATGGGATTCTTGAAACATCATGACATCATAAAACATATCATATAAGGTAAATGACTTCATAAAAATAATTCCCTCACAACATAATCAAATCAATGTAATAATAGGGATAAAAACAGAACCCTATATTATCTTAGATGGAAAATAATTTTGATAAAACATTTGAACTCCATTCTTGAGGAAAATATCCTTTCTACTTCAAAAACACTTTTCTTTTCTTAACATGTCATACAATTATAAACAAAAAGAATTTGATTAAAAATAAACATGAAAAATTATAAAGGAATATTCTTGGAAATAATTTTTTAAAAATCCATTCTTGCCGTATAAGTTAAAAAAATCATTCTTCTCGTACTTTTTTCGGAAAAGTCAAAAAGTACCTCGTATGAAAACCGACAAAAGATTCCTTTCATATCTTTTACTAAAAACTCACCGAAGGGTAAAATTGGATTTAAACAATTGTAGGTGGATGTAAATAACATTACATATTGAGGAAACATGGATGTGGATGATAAAATATACCTCAGTAAATTTCAAATTACAAACAATCTCAAATAAAAATGAGATTGTGATATTTCCCTTACCTTAGGTCCGATTTGCTTTGTACGTGTCCGAAGCTCCTGTATAATGGTTTAAATAATGTTATTGACTTATTCCAGAATCATAAATATTTATATGATATCATATATGGTCATATTCTTAGGTTCTTATTAGTAATATTTCATTGTTACTTGTTACTCGGGTCTTTATTGCCTTTTGTTCTTATGCGTGTTTTGCCGAATAAATTCTTATTCTTCTTTTAAGATTTTAGATACCTTATATCCAGAATGGTATTAGTGTAAAATATATCATATTTATTCATTCAATTCATTTATGTAGTTACTATGTAATGATGATCATGTAGAATAAGTTGCATCACATTGTGGAGACGATATTCCGTACGTACGCACGAGTGACGATATTGTTCCCATGATCGTGGAATTGTATTTAAGTGTATTTATACTATTTAAGTATCAATATCACTTTATAATAATCATATATATTTACTCATTACACCATTATACCCATCCTTATAAGGTGATGGTGGAAAATAGATTACACCACGGCGTGGAGACGGTATTCCGTACGTACGCACGCGCGGTGATTTCATTTTTCCATAGGATGGATAGAAGGTGAATTAGGGTTGTTTCATATTTATAATAACATATCACTATGTAAGTAATACTGATATTATTACATTATCATTAAACAACTAAAGAAGAATAAGTTTAAGAAGAGAGAAATTGAAAAGATCGGTAATGGATATTACCTCTTCTTTGAAACGCCTCTTTGAATCCTCCACTAAGGGAACTACGATTGGTCTTTGAAGAAGACAAGGACCTCTAGGATTATTTTACAGAAGTGGAGAAGGGATTTTGGCAGGGTTTGGCCGAGCTTGAGTGCTCAAATTGGTGTGTGGAGGAGGGGGAGGAGGTAACCTTTTATAAGGGAGGAGAGGGGCACCATAGGAATATCTCAAAATATTATTTTATATTAAAGTCAAAATCGGTTTATAATGGTTCCAAAGGGTCTTATTTCGAAGGTAAAGTTGGTATGGGTCTCAATCCTATCAACCAATAGGATTTAGACAAGTTTAGGTTATTATTTTAACCTTATCAATTAGATTTAACTCTAAGTTAAATAATTTATCTTTTACCGTGTCTTTTTGTTTTCTTACACTATATGGTTAATACACTTACTATAACATGCCAAACGAATCCCAAGTTGTTTATTATTAATATATATATCCTTATCTAAGTCATTTGGCCGAACCTTAGATTTTTATGAATAAAATAACAATTAATAATATAATATTTTATCTAAAAACTATTTTGTGTCAATTTTGTCACTATTTGATATATTATTTTTGTGAAAGTCATAACAGAATTATATGTTCTCACTAAGTTTATTAAATCAACACTAATATATCATAGTAACCTAGAAAATTATTGGAATTCATAAAAAGTCTCAAATTACATTTATTTGGGCATTTATAACATCAATTATGTTAACATTTCCTTAAAAGAGTAATTACTGCATCATCGTTGTGTCATAAACAAATTAATTTATTTAAAGTCTAAAAATTATAAATAAAATATCATTATGTAGGAAATATCTTTATCTTTCTAATTAATATTTATAATCTAATTTATCTTATGTATAAACCCATATTAAAAATGTTTTAGATATTAAACTTTGATTTTAACAATTTTAACTATTCATTAAATAAACTAATATTAAATGTCATAATCTAATCCAAGTGGACCTAAATGGTCATATTATATTCATAAGGTTGTTTTTGGTCGAATTAAACTTATCCAATAGAATTAGGACATGTTTTAGGGTAATAGTAATATCATATTTTCCCTTAGTTACCCTATTTACTATTAACCGCGTAAAAAAAGTAAAAAGTTACAATTCACCAAAAAATTATTTTTATCTCATTGAACCACATTTTACTTACTGATATCAACCGTGTCTGTAGGATTTTCAAAATTCCATTCACATAAGTGGAAAAATTAAGTTTTATGCAAAATTCAGTTTTTAACCTACCACTTAGTGGTTTCACTATTCATCAAAAATTGAAAGTTTTCAGAAAAATACCAAAATTTCACCCTAGGATGATTTCGGTATTCCGAATCCAAAAATTAATTCCATTTTGAAAAATAAAATTCAAAAAATTTCAAAAAGTGGTTATTACTATTCATAACGGCTAGTTTTAATAATATTTTAATAGCATATCGTTGTTTAGTGAAACTCGATATTGCGTACAACGCAAGCTATCGAGGAAGGTCGTGATTGCGTGTAAAGTAAGCCAAGCTAGTGTGTAGTGAAAGATTCCTTTGATGATATATATATAACATAAAAACAAAATATTACTCATAAAAATATCGGGTGTTACATTCTACCCCCCTTAAAAAGAATTTTGACCTCGAAATTCGTCACTTTGTAACAAACAGATGAGGATACTTCTCCCTCATCATATCCTCAAGCTCCCATGTAGCTTCATAAAGTTGGTGGTTCCTCCATAAAACTTTCACCAATCGAGTGGTCTTGTTTCGTAGGACTTTTTCGCTACGATCCAGAATCTCTATCGGTTGTTCTTCATAAGAAAGATCTTGCTCCAACGGTACAACTTCTGAGCTGAGTACATGTGAAGGATCAGGTATGTACTTTCTCAGGAGAGATACATGGAACACATCGTGAGCTTGAGAGAGATTCGGTGGAAGCGTCAATCGGTAAACTACCTTCCCAACACGATCCAGTATTTCGAAAGGACCGATATATCTAGGGCTCAAATTCCCCTTCTTTCCAAATCTCATAACCCTCTTCCAGGGAGATATTCGTAAGAACACTTTATCACCCACTTCATACTCTAGGTCTTTTCTTCGGTTGTCGGCATAACTTTTCTGTCGACTCTCAGCTGCTCTTATGTGTTGTTGAATAGATCTGACCTTTTCTGCCATTTCATCAACGAGATCAGGTCCTAATAGCTTTCTTTCCCCAACCTTATCCCAGCAAGTTGGAGTCCTGCATTTCTTTCCATAGAGAGCTTCATAAGGATCCATCTGAATAGTGGAGTGAAAGCTATTATTATATGAAAATTCAACCAAAGGTAGGTGTTGATCCCAACCTCCTTTGAAATCTATAGAGCAAGCTCTCAACATATCTTCTAGGGTTTGAATTGTTCTCTCAGACTGACCATCTGTCTGAGGATGATAAGCAGTTCTGAAACTCAACTCTGTATCCAAAGTATGCTGAACACTTCGCCAGAACATCGAGGTAAATCTCGGATCCCGATCAGATATAATAGAAAGTGGTACTCCATGAAATCTTACCACTTCTTTTACATATATCCTGGCAAGCTGATCTAGAGGGAAATCCTCTCTAATAGCAATGAAGTGTGCAGACTTTGTAAGACGATCAAATATGACCCAGATAGCATTATTGCCATTGGATGTTTTAGGATGTCCTGTGACAAAGTCCATAGTGATGTTTTCCCATTTCAATTCGGGTATGGGTAATGGTTGTAACATCCCCTTAGACTTCTGTCTCTCAGCTTTAACTTGTTGACAAACCAAGGATCAAGAGACATATTCAGCAACATCTCTTTTCATGCCATCCCACCAGAAGTACTCTTTCAGGTCCCTATACATCTTCGTGCTTCCAGGATGAATAGAGAATGAAGAACTATGAGCCTCATCCAGCATCTCCTTCTTTAATTCGGGGATGGGAGGAACACAAACCTGATTCCTGAGCTTTATTATCCCATCACAATCAAGGTTGAATTCGGGAACATTTCTCACCTTCTTTTGTAACTCGACATCTTCTTTCTGTGCCTCTTTAATCTTCACATGTATAGATGGTTGAACATTCATTTGAGAAAGATAAGATTTTCCCCTTCCATTATAATTCCAAGATCCATCCTTTTTAAATCAATAAATATTGGATCTTTCGTGATCCTCATCATGGATAAACTAGCATGGTCTTGTCTACTTAATGCATCTGCCACCTTATTTGCTTTCCCAGGGTGGTAATGGATTGAGCAGTCATAATCCTTAATCAGCTCCAACCATCTTCTTTGACGCATATTCAGGTCCTTTTGTGTGAAAATATACATTAAACTTTTATGATCAGTATAAATATCACACCTTTCACCATAAAGGTAATGCCTCCAAATCTTTAATGCAAAGATTACTGCAGCTAACTCCAAATCATGAGTTGGGTAATTTTTCTCATGGATTTTCAACTGTCGTGAGGCATAAGCTATCACCATATCATTTTGCATAAGAACACACCCTAATCCTTTCTTGGATGCATCACTATAGATCACAAAACTTTCTCCACTACAAGGCAGTGTGAGCACATGTGCACTGGATAACCTTCTTCTCAACTCCTTGAAATTCTCTTCACATTCCTCTGTCCAAACAAACATAACTCCTTTCCGAGTCAACTTGGTGAGTGGATTAGATAATCGTGAAAAATCATTCACAAAAAGTCGATAATATCCAGCCAAACCAAGAAAACTTCGGATCTCAGTTACTATTGTTGGTCTCGACCATCTTTCGATAACCTCTGTTTTTGTTGGATCCATAGATAGCCCCTCTTTTGAGATTATGTGACCCAAAAATGCAACTTTTTGAAGCCAAAATTCACACTTGGTAAATTTGGCATAAAGATTCTCCTTTCTTAGGGTCTTTAATATAATTCTCAAGTGATCTTCATGCTCTTCCTTCCTATTTGAATAGACAAGAATATCGTCTATAAAGACTACCACAAATTGATCAAGATAGTCACTAATGACATTATTCATTAGATCCATGAAGATAACAGGGGCATTAGTAACACCAAATGGCATCACTATAAATTCATATTGTCCATACTTTGTACGGAAATCTGTCTTTGGTATATCCTCCCTTTTGACCCTTAATTGATGATACCCTGATCAAAGATTAATCTTGGAAAAGTATTGAGCTCCACATAGTTGGTCAAATAAGTCATCAATGTGTGGGAGAGGATATTTGTTCTTGATAGTGATCTTGTTAAGTTCTCGATAATCAATGCAGAGTCTCATTGATCCATCTTTCTTCTTAATAAATAGAACAGGTGCTCCCCAAGGTGACGCACTAGGGTATATGAATCCCTTATCAAGATTCTCTTGGAGTTGCTTCTTCAATTCCTGCAACTCAATTGGGGCCATTCTATAAGGTGTCTTTGAAATAGGCAAAGCACCCGGTATGAGTTCTATTGAAAACTCAACTTCACGATTTGGTGGAAGACCCAGTAATTCCTCCGGAAAGACATCATCAAACTCCCGTACGATGGAAATATTCTTAATCGTGATTTTATCACCAACCATTTGAGATAAATAACCTTCATTTAGTGGAATCAATACCCATAAAATGGAAGAAATTTCCACTGGAAGATTATGTTCATCCTTGCATTAATAGACGATCAAAGATTGATCTGGAATATGAAATGTGACTTCCCTTCTTTGGCAATTGGTATGAGCTCCATATAAAGAAAGACAATCCATGCCAAGAATCACATCGAATTCCACTAAAGTAAGGATCACAAGATTTGCATGAATCACTTTTCCACAAACGTCAATTGGAGAAGAATTATAAACTTTTGATGCGATTGATGTGCCATTAGGTGTTGTCACAGATAACTCAACATCTAATTGTTGAGGTAATACGTTGATACCCTTAGAAAATTCTTCAGAAATAAAAGAGTGGGTGGATCCAGAATCAAATAAAACATTTACTACATTAGAGTGGATGGTAAGTGTACCTTTCACCACTTCATTATCGTACTCCACATCGCTGATAGAAATTGCATGTGACTTTCCTTTTTCTTTAGCCTTAAGAGTTTTTTTACGTCGACCATCATCATCAACCCTTATATTTGGGCATTGATTGGCATAATGCCCCATCTCCTTGCACTTGAAACATTAAAGTGTAGTAGGTTCATTCTATGTATCCCTTCCTTTATTTGCATCATTAGACATCTTCTTCCCATTATCGCGGCATTCAAATGCCTGATGACCTTCCTTTACACATTTGAAACATTTAATTGTCCCTTTAAGACAACTCCCTCCATGTTTCTTTCCACACTTTGAGCATAAGGGAAAGCTAATCTTCTTTTCAGTGTGCTCTTTAGATTTTCCTTTGAATTCCATTTTCCTCTTCTTATCAAACCCATATGACTGATGGGTTACTCCAATCTACATCTCGAATTTGAGAGCACATCGAACGATTTCCTCCTAGCTATTGAAGTCCCTTATGGCTAACTCCCTTCGAAGACTTGGTTTTAAGCCACTAAAGAATCGATCGATCTTACTCTCAGGTTGGATAATAATACCAGAAGTGTACCTTGCAAGTCTTGTAAAATTTGCTTCATAGGTACCAACAAATTCATCATCCTTTTGCTTCAGTTCAAGAAACTCTTTCTCCATCTTTGTTCGGAGAATATGAGGGAAGTACTTATTGAAAAATAAGTTCTTGAACTCGTCCCATTCCATGGACTCAATTTCATCCCTTTGCCTCGTATTCTTAATAAGATTCCACCATTGATCAGCATATCCTTCCAAACGATACACTGCTAGGATAACTTTATCATGTTCAGAACAATAATGAACTGAAAATATCTTTTCAGTAGTACTAATCCATTGTTCAGCAACTAATGGATCAGTAGACCTGCTGAAAGAAGGTGGACACTGCCTCATGAAGGATTCAACAAAATGTTTCTCCTTCCTTTGCTCGTTTGGAAGTCCTGCATGATTCATATATTGAAAAAGTTGTGTGAGCATGGCTACAAGATTTTTCATTCCATCTCCCATATCGTTTGGTTGCTCAGGGGGGAAATCATTGCATTGCCCATCGCATTCCGCATTAACACGGTTCCTTCGGGTTCCAGCCATTGACTAAAACCAAGAAGAATAGTGTGAGAAACACTAATTATAATAGGAAAACCACATAATTCAAGAATAAAATTTTCACGCTTAAGGTATTATCCTAGGTTATTCATGGCCATTTCTAAAACACTAAGATTGTGTTCTATTCTTAGAATTATCCTTAGGGTTCTTACTAAGGCTTTCACATCCTAGTTTCCAAAGGCTGACTATACCATTCCTCTGATATGAACTATAACGACCCATACGATACATACATTGTTAATACATCAAAATTGAATCACACTTATTACAACATATGACAAAACCACAAAGGACCGTATAGGTATAGTGTCTTTAGAACTGGGAAACATAAACAACTGGTTCATAAATCTTCTACAGTGTCTCCCATTTATTTCATCATATCTAGGGTCCCTTTTAGCATATTCTACTTAATATCCATCTTCCTGACCTGGGGAAAAGAAAACATACAAAAAAGGGTGAGCTCAAATGCTCAGCAAGGGAAAATAAAGGAAATAAAAATCATATCATATCTTTTTGAAAATCATAACATGCAAAAGAGATTATAATATCTTAACATGGAATAAATCATAGAAGTGAAAATGAGATCCCCCTAATCATAACATAAAACTTGGAACATTGTTTCATGCACACATAATCAAGGAAAATCATTTCTTGTTAGTCATGACTCTTTGCCAAGACTATCTTAGCGGACAAAGTCCATTTCTGAACCGAGTTCACTCCTCGTTTCAGTCCTATATCACTGAACCGAAATAACCTTCCGTTCCAGCCATGTCTATCTCATGAGATATAAATCATTAACCAATGCATTGGAGTGAGATATATGTCCCACCCATCTTATAATGTATCCTTTCTTATGAGTGCCACATAATCATAAATCATACATCATCGCATAACACTTGTAACAAAAATGGGATTCTTGAAACATCATGACATCATAAAACATATCATATAAGGTAAATGACTTCATAATAATAATTCCCTCACAAAATAATCAAATCAATGTAATAATAGGGATAAAAACATAACCCTATATTATCTTAGATGGAAAATAATTTGGATAAAACATTTGAACTCCATTCTTGAGGAAAATATCCTTTCTACTTCAAAAACACTTTTCTTTTCTTAACATGTCATACTATTATAAACTAAAAGAAGTTGATTAAAAATAAAAATGAAAACTTAAAAAGGAAGATTCTTGGAAATAATGTTTTAAAAATCCATTCTTGCCGTATAAGTTAAAAAAAACATTCTTCTCGTACTTTTGTCGGAAAACTCAAAAAGTACCTCGTATGAAAACCGACAAAAGATTCCATTCATATCTTTTACTAAAAACTCACCGAAAGGTAAAATTGGATTTAAAAAATTTTAGGTGGATGTAAATAACATTACATATTGAGGAAACATGGATGTGGATGATAAAATATAACCCAGTAAATTTCAAAGTACAAACAATCTCAGATAAAAATGACATTGTGATATTTCCCTTACCTTAGGTCCGATTTGCTTTTTACGTGTCCGAATATCCTGTATAATGGTTTAAATAATGTTATTGACTTATTCCAGAATCATACATATTGATATGATATCATATATGGTCATATTCTTAGCTTCTTATTAGTAATATTTCATTGTTACTTGTTACTCTGGTCTTTATTGCCTTTTGTTCTTATGCGCATTTTGCCGAATAAAATATTATTCTTCTTTTAAGGTTATAGATACCTTATATCCAGAATGGTATTAGTGTAAAATATATCATATTTATTCATTCAATTCATTTATATAATTACTATGTAATGATTATCATGCAGAACGAGTCGCATCACATCGTGGAGACGGTATTCCGTACCTCCGCACGAGTGATGATATTGTTCCCATGATCATGGAATTGTATTTAAGTGTATTTATACTATTTCAGTATCAATATCACTTTATAATAATCATATATAGTTACTCATTACACCATTATACCCATCCTTGTAAGGTGATGGTGGAAAATAGATTACACCACGGCGTGGAGACGGTATTCCGTACGTACGCACGCGCGGTGATTTCATTTTTCCATAGGATGGATAGAAGGTGAAAAAGGGTTGTTTCATATTTATAATAACATATCAGTATGTAAGTAATACTGATGTTATTACTTTATCATGAAACAACTAAATAAGAAGATGTTGAAGAAGAAAGAAATTGAAAAGATCGGTAATGGATATTACCTCTTCTTTGAAACGCCTCTTTGAATCCTCCACTAAGGGAACTAAGATTGGTCTTTGAAAAAAAACCAGGACCTCTAGGATTATTCTATGAAAGTGTAGAAGGGATTTTGGCAGGGGTTGGCCGAGCTTTAGTGCTCACATTGGTGTGAGGAGGAGGGGGAGGAGGTCCCCTTTTATAAGGGAGGAGAGGGGCACCTTAGGAATATCTCAAAATATTATTTTATATTAAAGTCAAAATCGGTTTATAATGGTTCCAAAGGGTCTTATTTCGAAGGTAAAGTGGGGATGGGTCGCAATCCTCTCAACCAATAGGATTTAGAAAAGTTTAGGTTATTATTTTAACCTTATCAATTAGATTTAACTGTAAGTTAAATAATTTAACTTTTACCATGTCTTTTTGTTTTCTTACACTATATGGTTAATACACTTACTATAACATGCCAAACGAACCCCAAGTTGATTATTATTAATATATATATCCTTATCTAAGTCATTTGGCCGACCCATAGATTTTTAGGAATAAAATAACAATTAATAATATAATATTTAATTTAAAAACTATTTTGTGTCAATTTTGTCACTATTTGATATATGATTTTTGTGAAAGTTATAACAGAATTATATGTTCAATATAAGTTGATTAAATCAACACTAATATATCATAGTAACGTATAAAATTATTGGAATTCATAAAAAGTCTCAAATTACATTTATTTGGGCATTTATAACATCAATTATGTTAACATTTCCTTAAAAGGCTAATTACTGCATCATCGTTGTGTCATAAATAAATTAATTTATTTAAAGTCTAAAAATTATAAATAAAATATCATTATGTAGGAAATATTTTTAGCTTTCTAATGAATATTTTTAATCCAATTTATCTTATGTATAAACCCATATTAAAAATGTTTTATTTATTAATCTTTGATTTTAACTATTTTAACTATTCATTAAATATAATAATATTAAATGTCATAATCAAATCCAAGTGGACCTAAATGGTCATATTATATTCATAAGGTTGTTTTGGGTCGAATTACACTTATCCAATAGAATTAGGACATGTGTTATGGTAATAGTAATATCATATTTTCCCTTAGTTACCCTATTTACTATTAACCATGGTAAAAAAAAGTAAAAAGTTACTATTCACCAAAAAATTATTTTTATCTCATTGAACCACATTTTACTTACTGATATCAATCGGGTCTATCGGATTTTCGAAATTCCATTCACAGAACCGGTAAATTTATGTTTTATGCAAAATTCAGTTTTTAACCTACCACTTAGTGGTTTCACTATTCATCAAAAATTGAATGTTTTCAGAAAAATACCAAAATTTCACCCTAGGCTAATTTCGGTATTCCGAATCCAAAAATGAATTCCATTTAAAAAAATAAAATTCACAAAATCTCAAAAGGTGGTTATTACTATTCATAACGGCTAGTTTTAATAATATTTTAATAGCATATCGTTGTTTAGTGAAAAACGGTATTGCGTACAACGCAAGCTATCGAGGAAGGTCACGATTGCGTGTAAAGTAAGCCAAGATAGTGTGTAGTGAATGATTACTTTGATTATATATATATATATATAACATAAAAACAAAATATTACTCATAAAAATATCGGGTGTTACAGCCTTGGTGTCACGGAAGACCCATAGTGGATAACGTCATGGGGTCGTGGCTGACCCATGGTACTCGAGAGTAATAGTACATTAGCAGGCTACGAGGGGGAGCAAACTTGGTGACACGACAGACCCATGGTGGGGAGCATGCTTGGTGATGCGGCAGATCCACGATACTTGATAGGATAAGTACCTCTGCATTCCAAGGTTAGTGGGAAGTACGCTTAGTGTCGTGGAATTCCCACTGTACTCAATAGAGGAGTAGTTATCTAGTAGCCGAGGTTTCGACAATTTGTCTGGGGATGTTACTTGATACTACCACCTAGAATAAAATCCTAGTTTGAGCTGAGTCAGTTTTTCTGTGTTTTCCTCATGATTTAGATGGAAAACTTGATAACTTAGGTATATGTATGTGAATATACCTAAGTAGGGTTATCTGTTGATTTCATTATTTGGAGTTTATCCTTGGTGGATTTTGTGAGATATTGAGGGTCTCAGGGTCCCTACTGAGTATCGTTATACTCACCCCTGCACGGGCTATGCCCGCACCTTGTAGTGTTGGATATAAAAGATAGACAGCGCTGACTGAGGCTGAGAGTACCAGGACAGGATGGTACCTAGAGGTGGACCATGGGATAAATTGGTATCAGAGGACATTGTTCTACCGTAGAACATAGGACACTGATATTTTCTATGAAAAAATAGTGTTATGTATAGTGAGTGTGGTTTTCAGTTCAGGGAGTCTAGTGTTTGTGCGGCGGCCGATGTATCCATACAATAGGACCCTAACTTCTGATTTCAGAATTAGTGAACGAAAACAATGATTGTGTGTGTGTTTACAAGTTATAAAGGTAATGCCTTCCCAGTTTTAGTGAAATACACCTTTAGTGACAGTCGGCAGCCCCTGGCCTATGGAAGGAGGGATTGGGGTAGTCACGGCATGAGCGACAAAGGCAACAAAAATTCCTCAGGAACCATACTCCTAGGCCCTTGGTGTGACTAACCCAAGCCGCCTTCCATAGGACAGGGGTTGGCGACTAGCACCAAAGGTGTAATTCCCTAAAACTGGGAAGGCACTGCCTTTATAACCTGTAAACACACACACAAGCAAGCACATAGCTGGACGAAACACCATGTAAACTGTATAACAAAAGAGTGCTGATAGTAAAAGGGGCTAGAATACATGCCCAACTGGAATGTACAAGTAAAATAGTGATATATTACAACTGATAGATAATAGAAGATAGATAATAGATCGTTCTCCAGGGTTCCTACCTGAAGGGTAGGTACAGGTCGCCTCCTCAGCACTCCACGTTTGACCGTATCCTCCGTGTACTGACTCACCATATGGTCCACCTCTAGGTACCATCCAGTCTTGGTACTCTCAGCCTTAGTCGGTGCTATCTGTCATCTTCATCCAACACAACAAGGTTAGGGCATAGCCCAAGTAGGGGTGAGTATAACGATACTCATTAGGGACCCCGAGACCCTCATGGTCTCACAAAATCCACCAAGGATAAACCACAAATAATGAAATCAACAGATAGATAAACTTAGTTATATGCCCATACATATACCTAAGTTATCAAGTGATTCATCTCAATCATGAGGAAAACATAGAAAAAGTGACTCAGCTCAAACCCGGATTTTATTCTAGGGGGTAGTATCAAGTAACATCCCCAGTCACATTGTCAAAACCATAGCTGCTGGAGAACTCCACCTCTATAGAGTATAGTGGGCCGACCACGACACCAATAACGCTTCCCACTAACCTTGGACTGCTGAGGTACTCCTCCTATCAAGTACTGTGGAACTTCTGTGTCACCAAGCGCGCTCCCCACCGTGAGTCTGTCGAGTCACCAAGCGTGCTCCCCCTCGTATCCTTCTGAGGTACTTCTCCTATCGAGTACCGTGGGTCTGCCGCGACACCATGGAGCTCCCCATAGTGGGTATTCTGCAACTCCAAGGCACTCCCCACTGGGTTATTCAAGTCACTATGAGTCGTAACGGTAAGTAGTCGCCAGGTCTCAGCCAGCTACTAGGTCTTCTCACTACGCTCACTCGTCTATGGGAGGATCCACTCCATGAGTTACTAGTCGATACTCCAACTATCCAAAAGTCCCACGATGAAGTATCAAAAAGTTATACCATGTCATAGGGGTTTCAATGAAATTCAAATTGCGTCAATCAGATGCCCGATCTATCAGTTATTAGCCATTTAGTCCCGGGGGCCTAGTTGAATTCGTGTTCGATCCAACCCAATTGTTTCCCATCTCAATCCAAAACTAGAATGGAGTATACTCAAAGGGACCATCTCACTCCATGATTTCTAGTGCCGATAACAGTTCTTCAAATGGACATCCGGTGCCAAAGATATTTCTACATGAAAGTAAAGGGCTTAGTAGACCCAGGACCGGTCCGAGCCGGCCCTATCCGGTTCGGGTCGACCCAACCTGACCCGTTGAGTTTGGCCCGGCCCACAATGTGGCTGGCCCATCGGGTTTGGTCAGGTCCACTAGGTCTGGCCTAGTAGGTTGCGAGGGTCCGCGATGAGCCATGAGGGTAGCTCGGCCGTGGAGGGTTTCGCGAGGGCACGAGGTCGTGGGGCAGCTTAGAGGGCCGCAGGTAGCGCGAGACGAGGTGGCTCGGAGGGCAGCAGGCGGCGCGGCTGGGGGGTAGTCGTAGGGGTGGCTCGACCACTGTGTGGCATGGCTAGGGTAGCTCAGCCAGCGGGCGGCGTGGTTGGTGGATGGTGTGGCCAGAGTGGCTCGGCCGATGGTTGGCAGGAGCCGGGTGCGGGGCAGATCCTACCGGGAGGCCGGAACGCCGCGAGGGTGCGGGGCTGGTTTGGCCGAGAGGCCGGAACGCCATGGGGGCATGGGGGCGGTGCAGCCAGGATGCAGGTACGCCGCCAGGGGCTCAGCCGGAGTGCGGAGCCGGGGTGCGCGACCAATTTGGCTGAAAGACTGAAACGTTGAGGGGGCAGTGTGGGTCGCAGAGGCCATGTGTGGAGATGACATTGCATTCATCACCTTCGTATCCTTCGTCACCTTCCTCCATTTCGAATATTACACCAAAGAATAATGGAGGTGGGGTTGGTCCATTTTTGTTTGTCCCCCACCCTCCGCTTTTATAGTGGTTGCTAGTGCTTCATAAAGAATGAATCATGAACGTGAAACCATAATCATCCAAATTTTTTTTCCAAACCTGCACAAGAAAATAAGGGAGTACATAGAATGTGATAAAAATTTAGAAATGAACCCCTCTCTTTTTTCGCTTGATGTCATTGGTACTACAAGGAAGGAGGTGAAGTTTTCGATGTTCTTCTCGTCTGACGCACACCTCCAATTCCGGGAACATGCGTCGGTTCTTCATAGTCTAAGATGAGGACGTCCCACGTAGGAAAACGTGTCTCGGAAGAAGGTCGAAGGAGGGCGACATTCTTCTTCGGTGGATCATTCTTCATTGGAGAGTGTAATCCTCCAAGTGTTGGGAATCACATCACTTTACTTGTAACACCCCGAGATTTTATGAAAAATATTCTTTTAATTTCAATGATTTATTGTGTTGTAAGCTACAACAAGATTACCTTGCGCTATACGCAACACCGTATGAGCTTGCAGTATACACAAAACTATTCTTGGATCATGTTACACACAATTTTGATATTAGTTATTCTACGAAACATTGACTATATATATATAAATATATATATATATTCAATGTATAAATGATATATGGTTGGATTCAATTATGTGAAATAATAAAAGATTCTTGCACAGCACGCATCCTTGACTTGTCTTGCATTACACACAATCACGACCTTCCACGATAGCGTGTGTTGTACCCAATACAGGGTTTTACTAAACAACGATATATTATTATAATATTATTATGAACTAGCCGTTATGAATATTATTAACTAAATTTTGAATGTTATAACATTATTATTTCATCTTACTCATTTTCAAGAACATGGTATGTGAACAAAACAATTTTTTCGGGTACAATAAGTATTTTTCAAAAAATGCAGTTTTGGCGCATTTTATTGGCGCACCCAAATTAAATCTAGTTTTGACATGTTTATAAGTTAAATTTTACAAAATAAACTTCTTCTTTTGAATCAGGATATAAAAATTTACATTGGATAATGTTTTGATATTTTTTCTGATAAATTTCATATTTTAATGAATAGTAAAAACACGCTATATTTTAATTAAAAACAACATTTTTCATCGTAATAATTTATATGGTTAAATTATAATATTTAATGGTTTTAAAATATAAATAGAATATATTTTTACCATTTTATATAATTTATGTCATTAGAATTTATTTTACCTTGAATTCGTAGGATAAATCAATTCAATTTTTTGCAATTTTTAACCAAAAACCTATTTTCTCTTGACAACGGGATTAATTTTAATTTAATTTCTGAAACTTTTGTGTATTGAATTTGTAAAAATGGATTATATATTTGGAATCAGTGGGTCCAAATTATGTTAATAAGCTACTTTTTATTTTTGGGCATTATGAATAGTAACTACGGTAAATTTTATTTACCCTAGTTAAAGATAAATCGAGTAATTAAGGGTAAATATAAGATTATACAATTACCATAACACCTTCCAAAATACTATTGGATGACTGAAAGTATACCCATATCACCTAAGGGTCGGATTAGATTCATTTATTGAACTTATTTCCATGAAAATAATTTAATTATTATGAAAACCAAAGAAAGTGACAACTTGTCACTTTCTTAAATATTATAAGTTTAATAATTTTAATTTAGTGATAAACTTAATAAAACATAGAATATGAATAGTCTCAAGAACGATAATACAATTATCTACATCATAGGCATTTATTTAGAAATTTTAGAGATTAAATAATTATCATTCAGTATTACACAATAGTGTTGTAGAAATTATTTTATTAATTAAAATATCAAATAAATGATTTTAAAAATATTAAAATAAATATTATATGAACTATTTAATATGCTCCACTAATTTTCTAGATACATATGACATTTTATTAATCTATTAATTCTTTTTTTTCGAACATATCTTCTGTATATAGTTTATTTAAATTCAAATAATTGAATAGTTTCAAAATTGACACTATTGTTATTTTATAAAAATAACATATTATAAAATTGTTTAAAAATAACAAAAATATTTAAAAATTATATATTAAAATTTATATTGACTAAAATTTCATAAAGTTTTAAATTATGGAAAATTCACAACACATATGTAATTATTTATAATAATTTAAAATTTAGAATATTATTACCACAAATAAAATTATATTCATAAATAAGGATAAATCAAGTTGATAATGTTTAAAATAAATTTCTAGCATGTCTAAATTTTATCGGTTGATGATATTACAACCCTATCTCATCTAATATTCGGATATGAGTCATTTTAGAAGTTTTTATGTGGGGTTGGGATTTAATATAAACTTATAATTCTAATATTTCTAAAGGTGCCCCTCTCCTCCCTTATAAAAGGGCACCTCCTCCCTCTCTTCCTCACACCACATTGAGCCTTCAATCTCGGAAAAACCCTGCCAAATTCGCTTCTAAACTTCCCTAGAAACATTCTAGAGGTCCTGGTCTTCTTCAAAGACCAATTTTAGTGCCCTAAGTGGAGGTCTCAAAGAGGCGCATCAAAGAAAAGGTAATGTCTGTTACCGATTCTTTCAACTTTATTTCTTCTTCCACTTCGTCTTCTTAGGTTGTTTCATTATGAAGTAATAACATCAGTATCACTCATATACTGATATGTTATTATAATTATGAAACAACCCTATTTCACAATTTATCCATCCTACGGAAAACGAAATCACCGCGCGCGCGTACGTACGGAATACCGTCTCCACGCCGTGGTGTAATCTATTTTCCACCACCACCTTACTTGGATGGGTATAATTGTGAAAATAGTAACTATATATGATTATTTTAAAGTGATACTGATTCAGTAATAGTATACATACACTCCAATAAAATTCCACGATCACGGGAACGATATCATTGCTCGTGCGGACATACGGAATACCGTCTCCACGACGCGATGAGATTCATTCTCAATGATTAACCATTCATGAATTATTATACAGTATATATAATAAGTAATCATGAAATATATGAAATATTAATGATACTGGATTTATGTATATATATATATGTATGTCATCCAATTAATTCCATTCAATTCAATGAGGAAACACAAACAATGTTAATGCGTACGTACGACCTACCGTCTCCCTGAACGGTGTATTTCTTTCCATTTATCGATCTATTATATATATGTATATTCTGAATATATATTATATATAAATATTGTTTTATATTATGAAATTAAGTAATCATGATCTAAGTAATCATATTAATAATTACAAGTCAAAACACGGACGACAAATGAAACAATTTTACCCAAAACACTCTTTAACATGAAATTCACAAAAGAATGGGTAATATAAAGTCATAAGTGCAACATTTATGACATCCTAACAATGAATAGGATTCTGTAATAAGTAAATGAAATTATTTAAATCATTATACAGGTGGTTCAGATTCATATGAAGCATATCTGACCTTAGGTAAGGGATAATTTTGCAAACCTCATTTTTATCCGAGATTTCTTATACGTAAGTATTTACTGGGGTTATTGTTATCATCTATGTACATGTTTTATAAAAGTGTTTTTATGTATGTTTAATTTACTTTTTAACCATTTTAAATTTTACGACATGGTATGTATGTAATATTTCTCTTGTTTACGTTACGAGGTACTTTTTCACTTTTCTGACAAAAGTACGAGAAGAATGTTTTTTTAACGAATACATCATGAAAGGATTTTTACGGTTTTATAAAGCCTTATTTTCATGAAGATTCCTCCAAAATATTTCATGAATATTTTTAACAAATTTTTTTTCTTTAAAAATTGCATGACATTTTGTGAAAAGAAAATGATTTTAAAGAAAAAAGGATATTTTCCTCAAGAATTCATTTCAAGTGTCATATCAAAACCATTATTCATCTAAGATGAAATTATATCATATGTGTATGTTTCATGTATAACGTCTCAATGATTTACATGGTTTCACTTTCCTTTTTATGAAATGATATCCATTTATTTAATATGGATTATATAATGATGGGATGATGTTTATGAAACCCATTTTATTTATTGGGTTATTATGAATTATGTATGTTTATTTTGTGGCACAAGTAAGAATGATTTCATTATGAGATGGGTGAGACCTATATCTCCCTCTAATTAATTGGGTAATAATTTATATCTCATGAGATAGACATGGCTAGAACGTCATGTTAAACCGGTTCAGTAATACAGGACTGGAACGAGGAGTGAACTCGATTCAGAAAGGGACTTTGTCCACTAAGATGGTCTTGGCAGCAATGCCTTGGCTACTATGGAAATCATATCATGTGCTTAATGGTTTTCCACAATTACATGTTTAATACCCATGCTATTTTATCATGATTAATGTTTCTTTATGATCTATGCCTTACGTAGTTCCATGATTTATGTCATTGCTCAAGATCCTGATGTTTAAATATTATGTTCATGTTTTGAAGTTCAAGTGTATATTATTTGTTTTATTTTATCCATGCTTACCCTTACTGATCATTTGAGCCCACCCTTTATATGTTTTCTTTTCCCCAGGATTTAAAAAAAGAGTTTAGGTAGGAAAATAATGGGAAGATCTTATGAGAGATGTTGAAGATCTTTCACCATGATTAGAAGACTATATTATGAGTTTCCAAAGACACTAAACTATTACGAGACTTGTGTGTCTATTTTTGTTATTTATTAAGTATTCCGCTAAAGTAATTTAATGTCCATGTACATCAAGATTCGTGTCTCTATAGTTGGTATTAGAATAAAGGTTTAGTTAACCTTTGGAAACTAGGATGTGAAAACGTTAGTGAGATCTCTAGAAACATTTATAAGGTATGCCTAGGGATGTCCCTAAGGATAAGTATACATATAGGATATAGTCCTAGAACTAAATTAACAATCATATAATTTAACCTAAGATGTTAGATTTTGAGGGTACTCCACCTTTACTATGTTGTTTTCCCTAGCATGATTTTTGCCTCTCACACTATTCTTTTTGTGTTTTAGAAAATGGCTGGAAACAGGAAGATTCATGATAATCAAGGATATGATGGACAATGGAATGATATTGTTCAGGAGAAATCAAATGAAACGGGATTTGGAAGTCCAAACATCATTATTATGCCGAATCAGCAATCTCATAATGTGATCAATAAACTCAAATTTGGTAAGTTTCCTAACTCGGCTAATAAGAGAAAGATGGAGTTTCATGATGATCATAGATGAAAGAAAGTTCAATTTCCCCAATGTAAATCAGGTGGGATGAGGCATCAAGGAGAATGTTTCAAAGGAACTAGAAGATTCATTGGGTGTGGAAAAGAAGGACACAAATCCAGTAAGTGAAATGGAAAAGGTTCAATTAACACCATGGACAAGGATAATGGTATTGCTACGACATCAAAAATGGTTAAATGTTTTAAATGTGGAATGTACGGGAATAATGAAAACCAATTCCCTAAGGTAAAGTCTCATGAAGAGAATCAGTATGGTCGTATGGGTAGTATTTATGTTGATGATGATGAAGAGACTAAAAATGATATGTGAGATGAAAGAATTGTTGAAGCTCAGTCAATGGTTTAGGAAGTTAGTGGAATGATAACATGTTTATCAAGTGTAATGTTGTATAAGTAATATCATGGTACTATGTAATAAAGAGACATCTAAGGATTGTTACATTGTTGTCTTTCCTTATGTTTTGAAGTGTATGATGAATGGTACCAGTAACCATGATTGGTTATTCAGATATTTTTTGAAAAAAAAAAGATGATATGTGCATAATGATGGGATAAAGAGAAAATGAAATGTTTGACAGTAATCATGAGCTCAAGACTGATATAAGGAAATATTTATAAGATGGTTTGATTATATAGAATTTTGGGGTTTTGGTATGTAAAAAGAGTTAAATTTTGACATTATTCATGTTTTCACTAAGATTCAATGGGTATTCATTTTTCAAGAGAATACATGATTAAGGCCTTCAAATGTTTGGAATGTGACTAACAAGACATATCTTATAATATATGGGGATCAACGATGGTATTAACATGCTTGTTATATGAACTCTTTGGTGATCGTTTTCACTATAATATGAGATTGGACAGCAGCATTTTGGATACGCCTAAAGATTGGAATGGATTATGTTGGACATAAGTTAGTATTGTTTAAGGATAGAAGTTTTTTGATATTATTGATGGGATGTTATAGTAATTTAGTTTTTGAAAAAAGACAACCTGCAGGATGGGCGATAGCCCATCGCGTCGGACAAGGATGTGGGAATCAAACACACAACCGAAGTGCGACAGGCCTTTATCGCCTACCATTGGCCTACAATAAGTCCTTGTTTAGTAGAAACTAGTTTTATTATATTAAGCAGTATGATATATGAATTTTAAGTCCATTTTTGGAACCATATATGATTAATCACACTATAGATGGGCTTATGTATTTTTTATAACATTTCTAACCTTTTGTTTGAGACAGACGGAATGACCCATAATTCTATCACATGATCTGCTAACACTTCACGAATGACAAATTCAACTTCATTTCTTTAAGAGATGAAGTGGAAATTGTTAAAAGAATGACCAACGGTGAGACTGTACCAAAATCATGAAAGTATTTATTTTAATTCCAATTTCATCAACTTTAGGGAAATGATCCTGAAAACCAAAAATGTTGTTAGAGTGCCCTATTATCTGATTATTCATATGGTACCTTAGATCATCACAAATCTATGGCTTTGTGATTGATGGATTTTTCATAGCCATGTTCTCTACCACTCTCCATCATAAAATGACGGTTAGATTTTTCTTCCATACCCATATTTTCACCTATGTTCTCCTATATGGAAACCTAGTGATAAGTTACATTGGGTAATCGTTACATTTCATACTTTAGTTTTTAAAATTAAGTTTTTCTATTCATTTTTACGATGTGAGAATATATTAATAGTAAACGATTTATATCCCTGACGAATTTCGAGGGCGAAATTCATTTTAAGGGGGTAGGATGTAACACCCCGAGATTTTATGAAAAATATTCTTTTAATTTCATTTATCTCTTGTGTTTTAAGCTAAAACAGGATTTCCTTGTGCTATACACAACACCGTATGATCTTGCAGTATACACAACACTATTCTTGGATCATGTTACACACAATTTTGATAGTAGTTATTCTACGAATCATTGAGTGTATATATATAAATAAATATATATTCAATGTATAAATTAAATATGGTTGGATTATGTTATACGAAATAATAAAGGATTCTTTCAAAACACGCAACCTTGATTTGTCTTGCATTACACGCAATCACGACCTTCCTCGATAGTGTGTGTTGTACGCAATACCAGGTTTTACTAAACAACGATATATTATTATAATATTATTATGAACTAGCCTTTATGAATAGTATTAACTAAATTTTTAATGTTATAACATTATTATTTCATCTTAATCATTTTCTAGAACATGGTATGTGAACAAAATAAAATTTTCGGGTAAAATAAGTATTTTTTAAAAAATGCAGTATTGCCACCTTTTAATGGAGCACCCACATCAAATCTAGTTTTTGACATGTTTATAAGTTTAATGTTACAAAATAAACTTCTTCTTTTGAATCAGGATATAAAAATTTACATTGGATAATGTTTTGATATTTTTTCTGATAACTTTCATATTTTAATGAATAGTAAAAACACGCTATATTTTAATTAAAAACAACTTTTTTTATCGTAAAAATTTATATGGTTAAATTATAATATTGAATGGTTTTAAAGTATAAATAGAATATATTTTTACCATTTAATATAATGTACGTCATTAGAATTGATTTTACCTTGAATTCATAGGATAAATCAATTCAATCTTATGCAATGTTTTAACCAAAAACCCATTTTCTTTCGACAACAGGATTGATTTTAATTTAATTTCTGCAACTTCTTTGTATTGAATTTGGAAATATGAATTCCATATTTGGAGTCAGTGGGTCCAAATTATGTTAATAATATACTTTTTATTTTTTGGCATTATGAATAGTAACTACGGTAAATTTTATTTACCATAGTTAACGGTAAATCGGGTAATTAAGGGTAAATATAAGATTATAAAATTACCCTAACACCTGCCAAAATCATATTTGATGACTAAAAGTCGACCCATATCACCTAAGGGTAGGATTAGATTCATTTAATGGACTTTTTCCATGAAAATAATTTAGTTATTTTTAAAATCAAAGAAAGTGACAACATGTCACTTTCTTAAATCTTATAAGTATAATAATTTTAATTTAGTGATAAACATAATGAAACATCGAACATGAATAGTCTAAAAAAAGCTAATACAATTATGTACATAATAGAAATTTATTTAGAAATTTTAGCGATTAAATAATTATCATTAAGTATGACACAATAGTGATGATGAAATTATTTTACTAATTAAAATATAAAATAAATGATATTAAAAATATTAAAATCAATATTATATGAAATATTTAATGTTCTCCACTAATTTTCTAGATACATATGACATTTTATTAATCTATTAAAGCTTATATTTTGAACATATCTTCTTTATATATTTTATTTAAATTCAAATAAATGAATAGTTTCAAAACTGACACTATTGTTATTTTATAAAAATAACATATTATAAAATTGTTTAAAAATAACAAAAATATTTAAAAATTATAATTTAAAATTTATATGGTCTAAAATGTCATAAAGTGTCAAATTATACAAAATTAACAACACATATGTAATTAGTTTTAATAATTTAAAATTTAGAATATTATTACTACAAATAAAATTAAATTGATAAATAAGGATAAATCAAGTTGATAATGTATAAAATAAATTCCTAACATGTCTAAATTTTATTGGATTATGAGATTACAACCCTATCTAATCTAATATTTGGATATTATTCATTTTGAAGTTTTTAAGTGGGGTTGGGATTTAATATAAACTAATATTTCTTATATTTCCAAAGGTGCCCCTCCCCTCCCTTATAAAAGGTCACCTCTTCCCTCTCTTCCTCACACCACTTTGAGACTTCAAGCTCGGCCAAACCCTGAAAAATTATCTTCAGAACTTCTCTAGAAACATCCTAGAGGTCCTGGTCTTATTCAAATACCAATTTTACTGCCCTAAGAGGAGGTCTCAAAGAGGCGTTTCAAAGAAGAGGTAATGTTCGTTACCGATTCTTTCAACTTTATTTCTACTGCCACATATTATTCTTAGGTTGTTTCATTATTATGTAATAACATAAGTATCTCAAATATACAGATTTATTATTATAAGTACGAAACAACCCTATTTCACCATGTATCCATCCTACGAAAAATGAAATCACCGCGCGTGCGTACGTACGGAATACCATCTCCACGCTGTGGTGTAATATATTTTTCACCACCACCATATTTGGATGGGTATAATGGTGTAAATAATAACTATATATGATTATTTTAAAGTGATATTGATTCTGTAATAGTATACATACACTCCAATAAAAGTCAACGATCATGGGAACGATATCATCGCTCGTGCGTACGTACGGAATACTGTCTCCACGACGCGATGAGATTCATTCTCAATGATTAACCATTCATGAATGATTATAAAGTATATATAATAATTAATCATGAAATATATGACATAATAATTATACTATATTTATGTATACATATATATATATGTCATCCAATTAATTCCATTCAATTCAATGAGGAAACGAAAACAATGTTCCTGCGTACGTACGACCTACCGTCTCTCTGAACGGTGTATTTCATTACATTTATCGATCTATTATATATATGTATATTCTGAATATATATTATATATAAATAATTTTTTATATTCTGGAATTAATTAATCATGATCTAATTAATCATATTAATAATTACAAGTCAAAACACGGACGACAAATGAAACGATTTTACCCAAAATGCTTTTTAACATGTAATTTACAAAAGAACGAGTAATATAAAGTCATTAGTGAACAATATATGATATCATAACAATGAATATGATTCTTTAATAAGTCAATGACATTATTTAAATCATTATATAGGAGGTTCGGATACGTACAAGCATATCGGACATAAGGTAAGGGATAATTTTGCATATCTCATTTTAATCTGAGATTTCTTATACGTAAGTATTTACTGGGGTTATTGTCATCATCCATGTACATGTTTTATAAAAGGGTTTTTAGGTATGTTTAATGTCCATTTTAACCATTTTGAATTTTAATACATGGTATGTAAGGAATCTTTCTTTTATTTACGTTACGAGGTACTTTTTGACTTTTTCGACAAAAGTACGAGGAGAATGTTTTTTAACGTATATGACATGAAAGGATTCTTACGGTTTTATAAAGCCTTATTTTCATGAAGCTTCCTCCAAAAGATTTCATGAATATTTTTAACAAAATTATTTTCTTTAAAAAGTGCATGAATTTTTTTGAAAATAAAATGATTTTGAAGAAAAAATGATATTTTCCTCAAGAATTCATTTCAAGTGTTTTATCAAAACCATTTTTCATCTAAGAAGAAATTATTTCATCTGTGTGTCTTTCAAATATAATGTCTCTATGATTTACATGGTTTCACATTCCTTCTTATTAAATGATATCCATTTCTTTTATATGGATTATGTAATGATGGGATGATGTTTATGACACCCATTTTATTTATTGGGTTATTATGAATGATGTATGTTTATTTTGTGGCACAAGTAAGAATGATTTTATTATGAGATGGGTGGGACCTATATCTCCGTCCAATGAATTGGGTAAATATTTATATCTCATGAGATAGACATGGCTGGAATGGAAAGTTAAACCAGTTCAGTAATACAGGAATGAAATGAGGAGTGAACTCGATTCAGAAAGGGACTTTGTCCACTAAGATGGTCTTGGCAGCAATTTTATGGATACTATGGAAATCATATCACGTGCTTAATGGTTTTCCACAATTACATGTTTAATACCCATGCTATTTTTCCATGATTAATGTTTCTTTAGGATCTATGCCTTACGTACTACCATGATTTATGTCATTGCTCAAGATTCTGATGTTTAAATATTATGTTCATGTTTTGAAGTTCAAACGTATATGATTTGTTATATTTTATCCATGCTTACCCTTACTGAGCATTTGAGATCATCCTTTATATGTTTTATTTTACCCAGGAATTAAATAAAGTATTTAGGTAAGAAAAAAAAGGGGAAGATCTTATGGGAGATGTTGAAGATTTTTCACCAAGATTAGAAGATTATATTCTGAGTTTCCAAAGACACTAAACTATTACGATCCTTGTGTGTCTGTTTTTGTTATGTATTAAGTATTCCGCTAAAGTAATTTAATGTCCAAGTACGTCAAGATTCAGGTCTCTAAATTACCAATGCTTCGTCAGTTGGTGAAGCCATCCCAAATCCTTCTTCCCAAGATCCATATATATAATAGGGGGAGAGGTTTTTGGGACGACCTCACCAAGTGATGAAGCGCTAGTAAAGTGCAGCGACACCCAACACATGGAAGAATACACTCTTGAATGAAGAACGCTCCCTCGAAGAAGAACACAGACCTCCTTCAACCTTCTTCCTCAGGACTTCATCCGACATGGGACATCCATTCTTCGACTACGTAGAACTGACACATGAGCATGAAATTAGAGTTGTGTTGCAGATGAGATGAAGGTCGACAACTTCACCTCCTTTCTTCTTGCACCAACGACATCATGAGAACAAATTTAGGGGTTTATTCCTAAATGTTTATCACTTTCCATGCACTCCCATATTTTCTTGTGCATGTTGGGAACAAACATTGCGGAAGATTATAGTTTCACATTCATGCTTCGTTCATTGTGAACGACTTTCTATCACCTTAAACATTGAGGGTGTGGGACAAACAAACACGGCCTGACCCCTGCGTCATTATTCTTTGGTGTACTCTTTGAAAAGGAGGAATGAGACGAAGGTGGAGAAGGTGAAGAAGGTAACAGTGCCGCCACCCATGACCTCCACAACTCACGCCGCCCCTGCGGCGTTCCTGTCTCCTGGCTGAACTGGATGTGTTCCCCGTCTCCATGCATCGGTTGAGCCACCCATGGCGCATCGGCGTCCTGGATGAGCCAACAATGTGCCCCAGCTTTGCACTCCGGCCGAGTAACCCACGGTGCACCGAACTCCCGGTTGAACCGGCCATGCGCCCCAGCTCCGCACTCTGGCCGTGACACCTACAGCGCACCGACCCAGCAGCTGAACTGGCCTCGCGCCCCAGCTACATTGTTGTAACACCAGATCATTTTATGAGAAATATTTTGTTTTTATTTCAGATAAATCATCAAAGGAATATTTCACTACACACAACACTAGCTTGGCTTGCTTTACACGCAATCACGACCTTCCTCGAGAGCTTGCGTCATACGCAATACCGAGTTTCACTAAACAACGATATGCTATTAAAATATTATTAAAACTATCCGTTATGAATAGTAATACCCACTTTTTGGAATTTTTTAAATTTCATCTATCAAAACAGACTTCATTTTTGGATTCGGAATATCGAAATTAGTCTAGGGTGAAATTTTGGTATTTTTCTAAAAACATTCAATTTTGGATGAATCGTGAAAACACTGGGTAACTATTTAAAAACCGACTTTTTATTTAAATAATTATTTATTTTATTTAAATTTATTTTAGGTCAAAATTGATACATAATACCTTTATATGTTCAAATTAATTCATTGGAGTAATTTTATAATAATTTTAGATATATAAAAATTTTATTGAACTTTTCACCGCCTTTTACCCACCTCTTAGGAGAATTTTCAAATTTACATAAAACATAATTTTACCGCTTATATGAGTGGAATTTTGAAAATCCGAGAGACACTGTTAATATCAAGGACTAAAATGTGGTTCAATGAGATGAAAATAATTTTTGGTGGATAGTAACTTTTTACTTTTTTTTAACATGGTTAAAAGTAAATAGGGTAATTAACGGTAAAACTGATATTATTATTACCCTAACACATGTCCTAATTCAATTAGATAATTGTAATTCGACCAAAAACAACCTTAGGAATAAACTATGACCGTTTAGGCTAGCATAGATTAGATTAGGACATTTATTATTAATTTATTTAAAGAAGGGTTAAAATAGTTAAAATCAATGTTTAATAACTAAATCATTTTAATATAGGGTTATACATAAGATAAATTCGACTATAAATATTAATTAGAAATCTAAAAATATTTCCTACATAATGGTTTTTTATTTGTAATTTTTAGACATTAAATAATTAATTTATGTATGACACAATGATGATGCAGTAATTATCTTATTAATGAAATATTGACATAATTGATGTTATAAATACACAAATAAATGATATTTGAGAATTTTTATGAATTATAATAATTTTCTAGTTTAATATTACATATTATTACTGATTTAATTAACTTACTTTGAACTAATCTTTCGGTTATGATTTTCACAAAAATCAATTACCATATAGTGTCAAAGTTGACATAAAATAGTGTTTTAAACAAATATTATATTATTAACTGTTATTTTGTTCCAAAAAATCTATGGCTCGGTCATATGACTTAGATAAGGTTATATATGTTAATAATAAACAAATTGGGGTTAGTTTTCCTTATAATATAATGTTTATTAATTTTATAGTGTAATAAAACAAGAAGAGACGGTAAAAGTCAATTTGTCTAACTTAATGTTAAATATAAATGGTAAGGTTAAAATAGAAACATAAACTTGTCTAAATTCTATTGGATGAGAGTATTTAGACCCATCCCAACATTATATTCAAAATAAATCAATTTGGTGCTATTAAAAACTGAATATGTCTTTATAATAAAATAATATTTTTAGTTTTTCCTAAGGTGCCCCTCTCCTCCCTTATAAAAGGGAACCTCCTCCGTCACATCCTCACACCACTTCGTGCCTTCAAGATCAGAAAAACCCTGCAAAATTCTCTTCTACACTTCCCTAGAAACATCTTACAGGTCCCGGTATTCTTCAAAAACCAATTTTAGTGCCTTAAAAGGAGGTCCCAAAGAGTCGCTTCAAAGAAGAGGTAATGTCTGTTACCGATTCTTTCATCTTTATTTCTTCATCCACTTCTTCTTCTATAGTTGTTTCATTATGAAGTTATAACATAAGTATAAATAATATACTGATATTTTATTATAAGTATGAAACAACCCTATTTCACCATCTATTCATCCTACGGAAAAAGAAATCACCGCGTGTGCGTACATACGGAATACCGTCTCCACGCCGTGGTGTAATCTATTTTCCAACACCACCTTACTTGGATGGGTATAATGTTGTAAAGAATAAATATATATGATTATTGTAAAGTGATATTGATTCTTAAATAGTATACAACACTCCAATACAATTCCACGATCATTGGAACGAAATCATCGCTCGTGTGTATGTACAGAATATCGTCTCCACGATGTGATGTGACTCGTTCTACATGTCCTTTATTGCATAATGATTATATAAATTAATTGAATGAATTAATATGATATATATTACTGTAATAAAATTCTGTAAATGAGGTATCTATAACCTAAAAAGAAGAATAAGAATTTATTCGACAAAACACACATAAGAACACAAAGTAATAAACAACCGAATAACAAGTAGTAATGAAATATTACTAATAGAAAGCTAAGAATATAACCATTTAAGATATCATAAAAATAATTATGATTCTTTAATAAGTCAATAAAATTATTTAAATCATTATACAGGAGGTTCAGACATTTACAAAGCAAATCGGACCTAAGGTAAGGGACAATCTCGCAATCTAAATTTTTATCTGCGATTGTTTATACTTAAGAATTTACTAGGGAATATTTATTAGCCACATAAATGTTTCCTCAATATGTAATATTATTGATATCCTCCTAAAATTTTTTAAATCCTATTTTACCCTTCGGTGAGTGTTTAGTAAAAGATAAAAAAGGAATCTTTTGTCGTTTTTCGTACAAGGTACTTTTTGAATTTTCAGACATAAGTACGAGAAGAATGTTTTTTTAGCTTATACGAAATGAATGGATTTTTAAAACATTATTTCCAAGAATATTCTTTTACAATTTTTCATGTTTACATTTAATCAACTTATTTTAGTTTAATATTTTATGACATGTTATGAAAGGAAAAATATTCTTGAAATAGAAAGGAAATTTTTCTCAAGAATGGAGTTCAAGTGTTTTATCAAAATTATTTTCCTTCTAAGAAAATATAAGGTTCGGTTTCTATCCCTATTATTACATTGATTTGATTATGTTGTGATGGAATTATTTTTATGAATTCATTTATCTTATATTAATTTTTTATGATGTCACGATGTTTAAGAATCCCATTTTTATTACATGGGTTATGTAATGATGTATGATTTTTGATTTTGTCGAACACAAAAGAATGGTATAATTATGAGATGGGTGGGACATATATCTACCTCCAATGAATTGTGTAAAGATTCATATATCATTAGATAGATATGGCCGGAACGACAAGTTAATTCAATTCAGTTAAACTGGAATGAAACGATGAGTGAACTCAGTTCAGAAATGGACTTTTTCTGTTAAGATATTCATGGAAATGAGTCTTGAATACTAAGAAATGATTCTCTATGATTATGTGTGTATGCCAAAAAGTTTCATGTTTTATTTTATGATTATTTGGATTACATTTCACTACTATGATTTATCCAATGTTATGATATTATGATCTCTTTTGCAGGTTAAGATTTCCAAAATGTTATGTTATTATGAATATGATGTGATTGATATTTCTTTTGTTTAGCCTTTCTAAGCATTTGAGCTCACCCTTTTGTATGCTTGCTTTCCCCAGGTCAGGAAGACGGTTATTAAGTAGGATATGGAAAAAGGGACTCTAGATATGATGAAATAAATGGGGGACAATGTTGATGCTTTATGAACCAATTGTTTGTGTTTCCCAGTTTCTAAAGACTCTATACATATACGGTCCTTTCCTGGTTTTGTTATATGTTGTAATAAGTTTGCTTCATTTCTGAAGTAATAATAATGTATTTAAAGTATGGGTCGTTATAGTCGGTATTAGAGGAAAGGTATAGTAAACCTTTGGAAACTATGATATGAAAGCCTTAGTAAGAACCCTAAGGATAAGTCTAAGAATAGAACAAAATCTTAGAGTTTTAGAAATGTCCATGAATGACCTATGATAAGACCAGAAGTGTAAAATTTTATTCTTTATTATGTGGTTTTCCTATTATAATTACTGTTTCTCACACTATTCTTCTTGGTTTTAGTCAATGGCTGGAACATGAAGGCACCGTGTTAATGCGTAATGCGATTGGGAATGCAATGATTGTCCCCCTGAGCAACCAAACTTAATGGGAGCTGGAATGAAAAATCTTGTAGCCATGATCACACAAATTTCTCAAGCTATGAATCATGCAGGACATCCAAATTATAAAATGAATGAGAAACATTCTGTTGAATCCTTCATGAGGCAGCACCCACCTTCATTCAGTGGGTCTACTGATCCATTAGTTGCTGAACAATGGATCAGTACTACTGAAAAGATATTTTCAGTTCTTCAATGTTCTGAACATGATAAATTCATCTTAGCAGTATATCGTTTGGAAGGAGATGCTGATCAATGGTGGAATCTTATCAAGAAGACGAGGCACAAAGATGAAATTGAGTCCATGGAATGGGAAGAGTTCAAGAACTTATTTTTCAATAAGTACTTCCATCGTATTCTTCGAACAACGATGGAGAAGGAGTTTCTTGAACTAAAGAAAAAGGATGATGGATCTGCTGGTACCTATGAAGCAAATTTTACAGGACTTGCAAGGTACACTTCTGGAATTATTATCCAACCTGAGAGTAAGATCAATCGATTATTTAGTGGCTTAAAACCAAGTCTTCGACGGGCATTAGACATAAGGGAATTCAATAGCTATGAGTAAATCGTTCGATGTGCTCTCAAGGTTGAGATGAAGGTTAGAGTAACCCATCAGTCATATGAATTTGATAAGAAGATGAAAATGGAATTCAATGGAAAATCTGAAGAGCACACTGGAAAGAAGATGATTTTTCCCTTATGCTCAATGTTTGGAAATAAACATGGAGGCAGTTGTCTTAAAGGGACAAGTAAATGTTCCAAATGTGGAAAAGAAGGTCATCGAGCATTTGAATGCCGCAATGATGGGAAGATTATTTCTAGTGATGCGAACAAAGAAATGGATACACAAAGTGCACCTCCTACACTTCAATGTTACAAGTGAAAGGAAATGGTGAATTAGGCCAATCAATGCCCTAATCCAAGGGTTGATGATGATGATCGATGTCAAAAAACTCTTAAGGATAAAGACAAAGGAAAGTCACATGAAATTTCTATCAGTGATGTGGAGTACGATAATGAAGTGGTGAAAGGTATACTTACCATCCACTCTAAAGTAGAAAATGTTTTATTTGTTTTTAGATCCACCCACTCTTTTATTTCTGAAGAAATTTCTAAGGGTATCACCATATTACCTCAACAATTAGATGTTTAGTTAGCTATGACAACTCCTAATGGCACAAAAGTCGCATCAAAAGTTTATAATTCTTCTCCTATTGAAGTTTGTGGGAAAGTGCTTCCGGAAAATCTTGTGATCCTTCCTATAGAGGAATTTGATGTGATTATTGGTATGGATTGGATTTCTTTATATGGATCTCATATCAATTTCCCATGAAGGGAAGTCACATTTCATATTCCAAATCAATCTATGATCGTCTATCGATGCAAGGATGAACATTTCCTTCCAGTGGAAATTTATTCCAACTTAAGGGTCTTGATTCTACTTAATGAAGGTTATTTATCTCAAATGGTTGTAGATAAACTCACAATTAATAATATTCCCATTTTACGGGTGTTTGATGATGTCTTTCCATAGAAATTACCGGGTCTTCCACCAAATCGTGATGTTGAGTTTTCAATAGAACTCGTACCGGGTGCTTTACCTATTTCAAAGACACCTTATAGAATGGCCCCAATTGACTTGCATGAATTGAAGAAGCAACTCCAAGAGAATCTTGATAAGGGATTCATGCGCCCTAGTGCGTCCCCTTGGGGAGAACCTGTTCTTTTTATTAAGAAGAAATATGGATCAATGAGACTCTGCATTGATTATCGAGAACTTAACATGATCACATTCAAGAAAATATATCCTCTCCCATGCATTGATGACTTATTTGAACGACTACGCAAAGCTCAATACTTTTCCAAGATTGATCTTCGTTCAGGTTATCATCAATTAAGGGTCAAAAGGGAGGATATACAAAAGACGGCTTTCCATACAAGGTATAGACACTATGAATTTATATTGATCCCATTTGTTCTTACTAATGCTCATGTTATCTTCATGGATCTGATGAATAGAGTCTTTAGAGACTATATTGATCAGATTGTGGTAGTCTTTATAGATGATATTCTTGTATATTTAAAGAGCAAGAAAGAACATGAAGATCACTTGAGAATTATATTGAAGACCCTGAGAAAGGAGAAGCTTTTGCCAAATTTACCAAGTGTGAATTTTGGCTTCAAAAAGTTGCATTTTTAGGTCACATAATCTCAAAAGAGGGGATATCTGTGGATCCAGCAAAAATAGAGGTTATCAAAATATGGTTGAGACCAACAACAATAAATGAGATCCAAAGTTTTCTTTGTTTGGCTGGTTATTATCGACAATTTGTGTATGATTTTTCACGATTATCTAATCCAATCACTAGGTTCACTTTAAAAGGAGTTTAGTTCGTATGGATGAGGGAATGTGAAGAGAATTTCAAGGAGTTGAAAAAAAGGTTATCCAGTGAACCTGTGCTCACAATTCCTTGTAGTGGAGAATGTTTTGTGATCTACAATGATGCATCCTAGAAGTTCTGGGGTGAGTTCTTATGAAAAATTATATGGTGATAGCTTATACCTCATGAAAGTTGAAAATCCATGAGAAAAATTACCCAACTCATGATTTGGAGTTAGCTGCGGTAATCTTTGCATTAAAGATTTGGAGGCAATATATATATGGAGAAAGGTGTGATATTTATACTGATCCTAAATGTTTAAAGTATATTTTACACAAAAGGATCTGAATATGCACCAAAGAAGATGGTTGGAGCTGATTAAGGATTACGACTGCTCAATTCATTACCACCCTAGGAAAGCAAACAAGGTGGAAGACGCATTAAGTTGACAAGACCATGCCAGTTTATCCATGATGAGGATCAAAAAATATCCAATGTTTATGGATTTAAAAAGGATGGATCTTGGAATTATAATGGAAGGGGAAAATCGTATCTTTCTCAAATGAATGTTCAACCATCTATACATGTGAAGATTAAAGTGGCACAGAAAGAAGATGTAGAGTAACAATAGAAGGTGAGAAATGTTCCTGAATTCAACCATGATAGTGATGGGATAATAAAGACCAGGAATCGGGTTTCTGTTCCTCCCATCCCAGAATTAAAGAAGGAGCTGCAGGATGAGGCTCATAGTTCTTCATTCTCTATTCAACCTCGAAGCACGAAGATGTATAGGGACCTGAAAGAGTACTTTGAGTGGGATGACATGAAAAGAGATGTTTCTGAATATGTCTCTTGATGCTTGGTTTATTAGCAAGCTAAAGATGAGATACAGAAGTCTAAGAGGATGTTACAACCATTACCCATACCCGAATGGAAATGGGAAAACTTATCTATGGACTTTGTCACCGGACATCCGAAAACATCCAAAGGAAATAATGCTATCTGGGTCATAGTTGATCGTCTTACAAAGCCTTCACACTTCATTGCTATTAGAGAGGATTTCTCTCAAGATCAGATTGCCAGGATATATGTAAAGGAAGTGGTAATATTGCATGGAGTACCAATTTACATTATATCTGATCGGGATCCGAGATTTACCTCGATGTTCTGGCGAAGTATTCAGCATACTCGGGATACATAGTTGAGTTTTAGCACTGCTTATCATCCTCAGATAGATGGTCAGTCTGAGAGGACAATTCAAGCTCTAGAAGATATGTTGAGAGCTTGCTCTATGGATTTCAAAGGTGGTTGGGATCAACAACTACCTTTGGCAGAATTTTCATATAATAATAGCTTTCACTCTAGTATTCAAATGGATCCTTATATTGCTCTCTATGGAATGAAATGCAAGACTCCAACTTTTTGGGATGATGTTAGGGAAAGAAATCTATTAGGACCTGATCTTGTTGATGAGATGGTAGAAAAGATACGATCTATTCAACAATACATAAGAGAAGCTCATAGTCGAAAAAAAAGTTATGCCGACAACAGAAGAAAAGGCCTAGAGATTGAAGTGGGTGATAAAGTGTTTTTATGAATATCTCCTTGAAAGATAGTAATGAGATTTGGAAAGAAGGGAAAGCTAAGCCCTGTGTATATCGGTATTTTCGAAATACTGGATCGTGTTGGGAAGGTAGCTTACCGATTGGAGCTTCCACCAAATCTCTCTCAAGTTCAAGATGTGTTCCATGTATCTCTCCTAAGAAAGTACATACGTGATCCTTCACATTTACTTAGCTCAGAAGTTGTACCACTGGAGCAAGATCTTTCTAATGAAGAACAACTGGTAGAGATTCTGGATCATAGCGAAAAAATCCTATGGAACAAGACCACTCGCTTGGTGAAAGTTTTATGGAGTAACCACCAATGAGAAGAAGTTTCATGGGAGCTTGAGGATATGATGAGGGAGAGGCATCCTCATCTGTTTGTTACAAAGTGACGAATTTCGAGGGAAAAATTCATTTTAAGGGGGGTAGAATTTAACACCCCAGATGAGAAATATTTTGTTTTTATGTTATATAAATCATCAAAGGAATATTTCACTACACACAACACTAGCTTGTCTTTCTTTACACACAATCGCGACCATCCTCGATAGCTTGCATCGTATGCAATACAGGGTTTCACTAAACAACGATATGATATTAAAATATTTTTAAAACTAGCCATTATGAATTGTAATACCGACTTTTTGGAATTTTTTAAGTTTCATATTTCAAAATGGACTTCATTTTTGGATTTGGAATATCAAAATTAGCCCAGGGTGAAATGTTGGTATTTTTCTGAAAACTTTCTATTTTAGATGAATAGTGAAAACACCGGGTTAATATTTAAAAACAAGAATTTTTATTCAATAATTATTTATTTCATTTAAATTTATTTTAGGTGTAAATTGATATATAATACCTTTATAAGTTAAACATAATTCATTAGAGTCATTTTATAATAATTTTAGATATATAAAAATTTTATTGAACTTTTCACAGTCTTTTACCCACCTCCTAGGAGAATTTGCAAATTTACATAAAACATAATTTTACCGCTTCTGTGAGTGGAATTTTGAAAATCCAAGAGACACGGTTAATATCAAGGACTAAAATGTGGTTCAATGAGATGAAAATAATTTTTTTTGAATAGTAACTTTTTACTTTTTTTACCACGGTTAAAAAGTAAATATGGTAATTAAGGGTAAAAATGATATTATTATTACCCTAACACATGTCCTAATTCATTTGGATAAGTGTAATTCGACCAAAAACAACCTTAGGAATAAAATATGACCATTTAGGCCCACATGGATTAGATTAAGACATTTATTATTAATTTATTTAAAGAATGGTTAAAATAGTTTGAATCGATGTTTAATAACTAAATCATTTTAATATAGGGTTATACATAAGATACATTGGACGATAAAAATTAATTATAAAGATAAAAATATTTCCTACATAATGGTATTTTATTTGTAATTTTTATACATTAAATAATTTAATTTATGTATGACACAATGATGATGTAGTAATTATCTTATTAATGAAATATTGACATAATTGAAGTTATAAATACCCAAATAAATGTAATTTGAGACTTTTTATGAATTAAAATAATTTTCAAGGTTAATATTACATATTATATCTGATTTAATTAACTTTGTTCGAACTAATAATTTCTTTATGATTTTCACAAAAATCAATTACCAAATAGTGTCAAAAGTTACATAAAATAGTTTTTAAAACAAATATTATATTATTAATTGTTATTTTATTCCTAAAAATCTACGGTTCGGCCAAATGACTTAGATAAAGTTATATATATAAATAATAAACAACTTGAGATTCTTTTGTCTAGTTATAGTGAGTTTAGTATCCTTATAGTGTAAGAAAACAAGAAGACACGATAAAAGTTAAATTATCTAACTTAAAGTAAAATCTAAAAAAAGGTTAAAATAGAAACCTAAACTTGTCTAAATTATATTTGATGAGAGGATTTCGACCCATACCCACCTCAGCTTCAAAATAAATCAATTTTGAGCTATTAAAAACTGAATATGACTTTATAATAAAATAATATTTTTTTGTTTTTCCTAAGGTGCCCCTCTCCACCCTTACAAAAGAGCACCTACTCCCTCTCTTCCTCACACCACTTTGAGCCTTCATGCACGGAAAAACCCTGACAAATTTTCTTCTCCACTTCCCTATGAACATCCTAGAGGTCCTGGTATTCTACAAAGACCAATTTTAGTGGCATAAAAGGAGGAATCAAAGAGGCGCTTCAAAGAAGAGGTAATGCCCATTACTGATTTTTTCAACTTTATTTCATCATCCACTTATTCTTATTTAGTTGTTTCATTATTATGTAATAAAATTAGTATCAATAATATACTGATATGTTAATATAAGTATGAAACAAACCTATTTCACTATCTATCCATCCTACGGAAAACAAAATCACCGCGCGTGCGTACATACGGAATATCGTCTCCACGCCGTGGTGGAATCTATTTTCCACCACCACCTCACTTGGATGGGTATAATGGTGTAATGAATAACTATATATTTTTATAGTAAAGTGATATTGATTCTTAAATAGTATACATACACTCCAATACAATTCCATGATCATGGGAATGATATCATCGCTCGTGCGTACGTACAGAATACCGTCTCCACGATGTGATGCGACTTGTTCTTCATGATCTTCATTGCATAATGAATATATAAATGAATTGAATGAATTAATATGATATATATTACACTAATATCATTCTGGAAATGAGGTATCTATAACCTAAAAATAAGAATAATAATTTATTCGACAAAACATGCATAAGAACAAAAAGTAATAAACACCAGAATAACAAGTAGTAATGAAATATTCCTAATAAGAAGCTAAGAATATAACCATATATGATATCATAAAAATTAGTATGATTATGGAATAAGTAAATAACATTATTTAAATCATTATACAGGAGGTTCAGACACTTACGATGCAAATCAGACCTAAGGTAAGGGACAATATCGCAATCTCAATTTTTATCCGAGATTGTTTATACTTCAGAATTTATTGGGGAATATTTATCATCCACATCCATGTTTCCTCAATATGTAATATTATTTATATCCTTCTACAATTGTTTAAATCCAATTTTACCCTTCGTTGAGTTTTTAGTAAAATATATGAAAGGAATCTTTTGTCATTTTTCGTATGTGGTACTTTTTTGGATTTTCCGACATAAGTACGAGAAGAATGATTTTTTAACTTATACGGCATGAATGAATTTTTAAAACATTATTTCCAAGAAGCTTCCTTTACAAATTTTCATGTTTATTTTTAATCAACTTCTTTTAGTTTAAAATTGTATGACATGTTAAGGAAGGAAAAATGTTTTTGAAGTAGAATGTATATTTTCCTCAGGAATGGAGTTCAAGTGTTTTGTCAAAATAATTTTCCATCTAAGAGAATATAGGGTTCTATTTCTATCCCTAATATTACATTGATTGGATTCTGTTGTGATGGAATTACGTTTATGAATTCCTTTAACTTATATGAATTTTATATGATGTCACAATGTTTAGGAATCCCATTTTTATTACATGGGTTATGCAATGATGTATGATTTTTGATTTTGTGGCACAAATAAGAATGGTATCATTATGAGATGGGTGGGACCTATATCTCCCTCAAATTCATTGGTTAAAGATATATATCTCATGATATAGACATGTCTAGAACGACAGGTTAATCCGGTTAAGTTAAATAGGACTGAAACGAGGAGTGAACTCGGTTCAGAAATGGAATTTTTCCGCTAAGATAGTCTTGGTAATGAGTCTTGACTACTAAGAAATGATTCTCTATGATTATGTGTGTATGCCACAAAGTTTCATGTTTTAAGTTATATTTATTTGGATTACATTTCACTACTATGATTTATCCCATGTTATGAAATTATGATCTCTTTTGCAGGTTAATATTTCCAAAAATGTTATGTTCTTATGAATATGATGTGATTGATATTTCTGTTGTTTACCCTTACTGAGAATTTGAGCTCACCCTTTTGTATGTTTTCTTTCCCCAGGTCAGGAAGAAGGTTCTTAAGTAGGATATGCCAAAAGGGACTCTAGATATGATGAAATAAATGGGAGACAATGTAAATTCTTTATGAACCAGTTGGTTATGTTTCCCAGTTTCTAAAGACTCTATACCTATATGGTCCTTTCCTGGTTTTGTTATATGTTGTAATATGTGTGCTTCAATTTTGAAGTAATAAAAATGTATGTAAAGTATGGGTCATTATAATTCTAGCCTCATGACCAAACTGAGTGGTTTAGTTCCAGTGGATCCCACCTCAATAGCCACATGCTAGATTAGATCAGGTGGACCCCACCACCCACCACCCACCCTCAAATTCCACATGGAGGTTTAGTTCCAGTGGACCCCACCTCCTAACACCCACATGGGTGTTCCAAATAAAAATTAAACTGTCATGCACTTTTATTTTTATTTTATTCTTACACGAAAAACCCAAAAAGTAACTTTCACCCTCGACCAACTGTCATCATGGTGAAATTCCTCTTTAGCGAATATAGGTGCTGCATGTTCAACAGTGCCCTCATATTTCAATTCCATGCACTGGTTCAAATGTTAGAAAAACCCGCTCACACTTTTACTGAACATCCATGAAAAAAAATTAAATAAATTCATTCTGGGCACGCCCAGCCTTGGAATCACACACCTTTAAGTTTCGCAGACTCGTAAAATTATCATATATTTAAATAAAATTATATGGAAATTTTTTGTCTTTACATTCTCCCCACCTCAGGCATTATGTCACCATAAGCCAAAACTCAAACTAAGGGAACAAGTGGGGGTACTGAGCACATATCTGAGCCTCCCACTCCCATGTGCTCTCCTGGAGGATCTCGTTCTTTCAGCGAACGCACACTAGAGGATTCTACCGTCCATGAAAGACCATCTCTTATCTATCCTCAGCCTCTATTGGGACCTCAGTAATTTTCTCCCCATCGTTGAAATCCATCTCGCCATGGTCAATGATTTGAGAAGGGTCATGCATGTATCTCCTCAGTTGGGACACGTGGGAGACGTCGTGCCCCTGCTGTAACTGAGGTGGAAAATCTAAGAGGTATGACACCTCACCAAATCTACTGAGGACCAGAAAAGTTCCGATGAACCTCGGAGATAACTTGTCGCCTCATCCAAATCTCTACATACCTAGTCGAGGTGAGACCTTTAGAAAGACGTGGTCTCCATCCTCGAACTCTAAAGGTCTCCATATCCTGTTGGAAAACGACTATTTCCAGCTCTGTGTGGTCTTCATCTGCTCTTGGATGATCTGCACCTTCGCATTGGCAGCCTGTACCATCTCTAGTCCCACTAGTGTTGACACCCTTGGGTTAGTCCAGTACAAGGTTGATCTACAAAGTCACCCATATAATGCCTAAAAATGTACCATCCCAATGGTGGAGTGAAAGGTGTTGTTGTACAAAAAATTCACCAAAGGAATTTTATCCTCCCAACTGCGACCGAAGTCGAGGACACAAGCAAGCAGCATGTCTTCAAGGGTCTGAATGGTCCACTTAGTCTGACCTTCCATCTGTGGATGGAAGGCTGTGCTCAAATGAAGATGCATCCCCGAAGCCTTTTGCAACCCCGTTCATAGCCTGGAAGGAAAACCTTTACCACAATCAGAGACAATCGTCATGGGTAATCCATGATGCCTCACAGTCCCCTGCACCTAGAGGCGTTCCATGCCCTCTACTGAACCCTACTCTCTGTTCGGTAGGGAATGGGCTGACATGGTGAGTCGGTCGACGATCATCCAACTCGAGTCATGCCACTTGGATGTACATGGAATAACCATCATGAAGTCCATGGATATCCCATCCCACTTCCACTTTAGGACCTCTAAATGATGAACCCGTGCAGCTTGTACTGAATGCTCTACCTTTACTTTCTGACAAGTGATGCATCGCGAGACAAGCTTTGAAAATTCTTTCTTCATTCCCGGACACCAGTGCTGCCGTCGGAGGTCCTGGTACATCTTCTCCATTCTTGGATGTACCGCTAGAGGGGATGTGTGGAACTCCGTCAACACTTCCTCCTGAAGTGAAACTAGTACCATGGTATGTCTTCTAAAGATAATGGCGTTCTCACCACCTTCAAAAAATCCATCGGGTTCCTGTCCTGTTGATATTTGTGCACGTTGTGTCTCACAGTCAGCACCCCCACATTGTGCCTCACTAACTCGGTAAAGATGTGGGGGAGTGACTGTAAGAGACTATAGAAAAGATGCTCCATCTCTATTCACAAAGGATATCTGCAAAGCGGCCAGCTGCTTTGTCACCTCACCTAGAAACTGTATACCAAATCTCCTACTGAGTGCATCTACAACAACATTCCCCTTCCCAAGTGTATAGACTATCTCAAAGTCATAGTCCTGGAGGAACTCAATTCAACATCGTTGTCTTAGGTTTAGGTCTTTCTGGGAAAAGATATACCTGATAATCTTGTGAACAGAATAAACAGTAAATCACTTTCCCATCAGATAGTGTCACTACATATTCAAGGTGAAGACCACATATGGTAACTCTAATTCATGGGTAGTGTAGTTCTTCTTGTTTTGTCTCTGCTGTCAAGAACCATATGCGATCACAGCTCACTCCTGCTTCATGACACATCTGATTCTGGTTCCTGATGCATCGCAGTAAACTATGTACCCTACTCCCTCCTCTGGAATCCTCATGATGGCGTCACTAGTCAGCCTCTGCCTCAGCTCCTGAAAACTCCACTGGCATTTCATTGACAAAACGAAGGGTTTCCCCTCCTTCATCAAGGCTGATAGTGGTGCTGTAATTATTGAGAAATCTGGCACAAACCTCCTTTAATATCCAGCCAAACCCAGGAAACTTCGTACCTCCATCAAACTCCTGGGTGGCTCCCATACATGTATCACCTCAATCATCGCTAGATCTACTGCAACTCTAGCCTCTAATATGACATGTTCTAGAAAGTGAACCTCTTCGATCCAAAACTGGCACTTTTAAATCTTACCATAAATCTGGTGCTCTCAGGGTGTGTCCAGTACTACCTGAAAATGATAGGTAGGATCCTCCTCAGTAGTCTGGTAGATCAGAATGTCAATGATGAAGAATACAACAAAGCGATCATGGTATGGCTAAAATATCCTATTCATGAGCTCAATGAAAACTGTTGGAGCTTTGGTTACACCGAATCATATAACCAAGAACTCATAATTGTCGTGCCGACACCTGAAGGATTTCTTCTACACATCCTTATCGTGTACTCTAAGCTGGTGATAACCTGATCTCAGGTATAACTTCGAGAACCATCATGGTCTCTTCAGCTGATCAAAGAGGTCATCAATCCTCTGGAGTGGGTACTTGTTCTATAAGGTAACCCGGTTCAGGCACTTATAGTCAACAATAAGTCTCGAGCTCCCATCCACCTTATAAGCGAACGAAATTGAGGCTACCCAAGGAGAATCATTGGGCCAAATGAATCCATCTCCCTGTAAGTCCTCTAGTTGTACCCACAGCTCACAAAGCTCTGCGGGAGCCATTTGATATGCTGGTGTAGATATCGGTGCCATCCCGGGGTGGAAGTCAATGTAAATGTCCACCTCTCTACTAAGATGTAGATCTGGGAAATCATCAGGGAAAACATATGCGTACTGGTCGCCCACTATAGGATAACTCGGAATCTCCACAAAAATAGCTCTGAGGGTAAGGCTATCGAACTGATGAGTGATCAGTTTCACTCTTCTTCGAGCAAGTCCATCCTGTGCTGCAAAAGCTCCCTTCTCACCAGTGAAGGTAAAACTGGTCCCATCCATGTGGGCACACTGCACTTTGTGCCTAATACAGTCAATATGAGCATGGAATGTAGATAACCAGTCCCTGGCCAATATGAAGTTGTAAGTCCTCGATGCCGCTACTAAGAGATCACAACCGAAGCTCTCACCTCCCAGAGTAATCTCATACTACAGGCACCAATGTGTAATCATTGTATGTACTCCCGTAGTAGTCTCTAAATTTAATGATCGAACCAATGGATCTTTCAGAATCTCCGTGCTCCGAATGAGGGCAATGGAAATAGAAGAATGTCTGAAAGTTGTGTCTATAAGTACTGCATCTATGGTGGAGTAGACACTAATCATACCACAAATCATTTCTGGAGCGTCGTGGTCATATTCCTCAGCTGCCTGAAGCTGAGATCTCCCATATCCACCTACTAATTGTGGTCGAGGTGGACCTCATGGTGGTGGTGGTAGTAATATCTCGAATCGTCACCCACCTCCAGCTGTACGACCAGATCCTCTGCCACGTCCTCCAAATCCCTTCAGACTATCTTGATCGAATCTTTGTCTATGCCTGGGCAGTCCTTTGACCATCTATTGATCAATCAAATGGCGGGTTAGATAGTCATGAGCCATGTGACCATGACCGCTGCATGTGAAACACTTCCCTATACTGGCATGTCCGTCTCTGGATTGGATTCCCCGCACAATTGATCCTGAGTCAGGCGATTGTCCACCTATAGGTATGGTCCACTTGGACTATTATGAGGTCTGTCTGCTTCCAGCTGTAGACAAATTTGGTACATGATGATTGGTAGTGGTTTTTGTTGCTGGTGGCTTCTCAATAAGGAAACTATCCACTAAGAGGGATCTCTCTAACACCATTGCCTACATCGGGATGCTATGTGAGATCACCAAAGCCCTGATATCCTGCCTAAGTCCATGCTCGATGGTCTGGGCTCAGAACAATGGGTCTCGAACCATATCTGTAGATTAGCATGAGTGGGCAGTGAACCTTGCTTAGTACTTAGGAACAGTCATGATGACCTAGTGCAGATAAATTAGCTCCTGAATGTGCACTGCGTAAAGAGTCACTGGAACAAACTCTACCCAGAACAGGCTCTCGAAGTCTTCCCAGAGAAGCGTCACCTTGTCGTGGACTTGGAGCATCAATATCCTCAATCTTCCCACTACTTCCTATAGAAGGCTGGTAGAAAGAATCACCATGAGGTCTGCTGGTGTACCTACCAATCAGAAAACACCCACCACAGCCTCCAGCCAATCCTCAGCTGCCTGCGTGTCCATATCCCCCATGATCATAGGTGGCATCTGGAACTGGAACTCATTAAACACAACCAAGCAGCATGCACTGTCTACATCTGGGGTTGGCGGCATCGGTGGCCCAAAGGGTAATAGTACCACTGGTGCCTCTACTAGAAGAGGGCCTTGCACCGATACCTCATCGCTCTGTGAGCTATCAGTGCATACAACTCTCGGAACTCTAGGCAGCTATCTGCGTGGAGTCACCCTAAAAAGAAATAGGTGGATGAGGATTGGATGGAGGCTCCTTCACATTAATGAGGGATTTGAGACGTTTCTCCCTCATTAAGAGGTTCGGGTGGTCCCCACCACTATAACCTCTCATGGGAGGTTAAGGTTTGGTGTTCCACATTACCAACATCCACTTGGAGTGGTTACAAACAATAAAATAAATATAAGTGTGCTTTATTTTATTTTATTATTTCCACAATAAAATAAAAAAACTAACATTCACCCTCAACCAACTAACTTCAAGGGTAAAGTCTTCTTAAGTGAATACCAGTGTTGAGAGTTCAATGGTGACCTCAGATTTCAATTCAGAGCATGGGATCAAAAGTTAGAAAAACCTGCTTGAACTTTTACTGAACGTACCCAGAAAAAAGTTGTGAAATTCCTTCTGGCCACTCTGGGCCTCAGAATCATGCACAATAAATTTTCACAAGCTTGAAAAATTCCACTTTATTAAAAAAATACATTGAAATTCCTGGTGTTTACAATACAGAGAACCTATAGGGGATATTCAACTATATATCATTATAGAAGATACACATAGACTTATCAGGTAGGAGGATGAGGTACTATAGGATATGAGTAGCCCTATTAATAGAGTAGTGTAGTGCATTAGAATCAAACCTAACGCCAGGGTAGTGGGATAGGTGAGATCCATAGAGTTTTGTATGTACTCATAATTAGTATGTATTTGATGTCGACTATACAAGCTAATTTTATTATTGATTCTACACATGAGATTACTTTATTTGACATATTGGCATCATTTTATTTTATATATACTCAATTTTTAAATGGCTTGGGTTTGGCAGTAGAGTTTTAGTATAGCGTCATGTTGATATAAAAATCATTAATCATATAATCCGCGGAAATATGTTATTTTAAATTTTGTTCCCAAAATATTAGTGGGTATCATATACTCTGATAAAAAAAATTTACTCTAGATTGTATAATTTGATTTGATATTGTGGACTGACTATTTAGTTTCATACCAGGACCCCATTCACTAGAACCATAGAAGGATAACATTCATGTTATTTGAGACTGAATTATATATCATAAAAAAGAATTAAAATCCAGGAAGTCCATATAGGGATAGTTCAATAGTATATCGTTGACCTCACATACCTTTTCATGAGACTTATTTTGTACAAATGTGATTGGGGTATCATTTCTTCCATACATTATTGGTTATACTTCAGTATGAGATTCTGGTGGAGTTCTCCATAGTTTGATATCAAATAGTATTTGGTTTATCATTGATCTGGTACCTAGGGATGAGCTGGTTTCCATTCAACCATATAGAAAAACTCATGTGTATATGTAAGATCAAAATACTCAGTCGTAGGAATTGGATTTTAAAGAGATTATTTATCTATGTATGTCACCTAGGGATTATCTAGTTCATTTACCATAGAGAATTATGGACAATTGTGTTAGGTGTTAGCAACTATAAGATGAACTAGATAGAAATTACGAATCAGTATCCTATTTACCATATTAATGATATTTTTACCTAATGAGTTTCTCCATTGTATTCATCAGATTAATTTGTGATTAGGGTACCACCAGTTAAAGGGAAGACAATCTATTATACAATGAAAAACATTGATAAGTAGTTATGGATTATATGCATTATTAATGATAATATGTGGGTTGAAAAATACCCTATATGTGTTGATGGTCTTGATGAAAAAAATACTTCACCGATTTCTAGATCATTTTGTGGTGGTATTCATTGATGAAAAATTAGTGTACTCCTTTTATAGAGATGATAATTCTCAATATCATGAATCCTTCTTGAGTACATTTTTATACCACTTGAAATACAACATGTTATATAAGTTTCATTTTTTATTACAAGTGTGTATTTATTTTGACACATCATCTTGGAATAAGGTGTATTAATATACCCAAAATAGGTCAGAGTAGTTGCTTACTCGATGATGATCAAGATTTTTTTTGAAATATGCTTCATTTTGGGGTATAGTGGGTTAATAATGAATTTCCATCGGGGTAATTTCATACATTGAATCACCACAGTCAAACAACAATGAAAAGAGAATGTTTTTTGAGTGTTTAAGGGGTATGTGTGAATGATTTCTTGTAGTTGAAGAAGAAATTGACCACTAACTAAATTCTAATCTTACCCAAACTGGGTAAAATGTATACAATATATTTAGATTCATACAACATTAGGTTTGGGGCACTGTTAATAAAGGTATATCGATACATGATTCAAGGATCCTGGAATTTTTGGTAATATAATTTAAACTAACCTATTCATGATCTCGATTTTTTTCAAAATAGACCACATCTTAATATATAGGTGTAATTATCTTTTGTGAGAATGTTTAATTATTTAAACTTGTCTCTTGAGCCTTAAATACATCTTCTATTCGCAATATATAAATCTCTGGTAGTGTTTATGTGTTGATTATGTGAAATCTATTTAATTTAAACTATCATATATTTTGGAAAAGGAAATTGTGTTGGTGATGATGTGAGTCTCAAGACATATAATCATTCCATTCAGGTGTCATATTATTAGTTGATGTTGATATCCCTATTCTATAAGATAAATATAAGTTGTTCATAGGATTGGGGACTGATGGAGATCATGTATTCATTTGTTTTACCATCCCTTCCAATCCATATCTAGAATAGGTAGTTTAAAAAACTAGAATTATTTCTATTATGGGAAGACATTGACAGTTGGGATCTAGCGCTTGACTAGACTATCTATGTTTGTTAGATTATCATCATATATGGTGAATTTACGTTCTTATTAGTATGTAGGAGGAGTTTATAAATGTGTCTCAGGCTTTGAAGTGAGACATTAACCAAATTTTAATTAAAATATAACATGATCATCATTGAACATATTGGATTCCATGAATAAATATGAGATCATGGATTTTGGGACGTGATCCTACATCGATGAGTTGGTTAGGTCTATGAATAAATTTCATATGAGTTTTTTACAGTCATTGAACATTATAGAATGATAGTTTGTTAATATTTTAATGGAATTCACGGTGGGTATAATGATTAATACATAATAGAGTTACATGATATGGGTGATTGGGGATTGTATGGAAATGGTATGAAAATACTTATTGATTTTGGATACTTTCACCATCAACGAGTTGGGTAATTTATATGTTTAGGAGATATTTCATTTTCATGGGGTGCCTCAAAATATTGTTTCAAATAGATATCCACATTTTAATTTATGCATCATGATTGTTGTTGTAGAAATATATTTGTGCTAAAGTTTTTTATCACGACCTACCACCCATAGATGGACAAAAAAATTTCGCCGACAATCCAAATGTTTTATGAAAATTAGAGAGTATGCATCCTAGGTTTTGGTGTAATCTTGGAAAAGAACATCTAACTTTTTGATTTTTCTTATAACAGAAATTAAATGAGACCATTCAAACAAATTCATATGAGAAATGTTATGGAAAGTGATACAGATATACTTAGTTCTAAAAGGAATCAAGATAATCCTATTTGTTGGGTAAGAGCCAAGTGTGAGAAACCATAATGCATACCTAATTGATCTAAAAGGATATGTGTACAACCAAAATTAAATATATGTAATAAAAATATGAATGGTTCCAAACTCCATTTATTTTAGTGGAAAATCATGTGTTCCTTTTTGTATCACCAAGATTGGTCCACATTCATATGTAGAAGGATGGTATGTTGAAGGATATTTTTGTCAGGAAATTTGATATTTTGGTGAGGATCATTTGGGAAGAATATATATTATCTAATATATAGTGTAATATTACCAAGAATGTTTTGTTTCATGAGCTGTATCTTTCTGAATATTCACTTTTTTGATATTATTTATGTTGCGAATTAGGCTGATTTATCCTTTGAGGAGAATAACATTTTCTATAGACTAATGTGAAAAAAATAATCAATGTAATATCATGCATTTGGTATGGGTGTTTTGGTATTATGGATATATTCAGAATGAAAATTTTTAGAGGGCATCAGATATATTTGACCAGTGGCCTAAACATTTTAATTTAGAGCAATTGTGAAACTATGGTTTGAAAAACCAGAGATAAGTTATTCTACGTTGGGGAGGATATAGGTTGCTAATAATTTTAATAGATTTTTTATTATTATTGATCAATCATTGTTTTAAAATAGTTTATATAATTTTCTCTAAGATCATATATGTTCATTAGATAATTAGAGCAGTCTAAAGATGAAACAAATTTCATAATTATCCCATATAAAATAGCTTACAATTAGTTATAAATATGAGACATGACTATAAGGAATTGATTATCAGGGTTTATAGATTTAAAAATTCAATGATGAATCCTATAAAACATTAAGGATGGCTTTAAATATATTTAATTTTTTTTGTATCATTTTATAGATCATTCAAGTGACTAGGGAGACCGCGAATGTGATTTTTTATTCAGATAGAGAATCTCGCATGGTTGGTGCATGATTTGGAAAATCATGTGGCCATATCAAGTTCATCATTATAGGTGGAAACCATTATATTTTTCATTCTCAATTATATATATATCTCACCTAATTTTCACCCTAATTTCACTCCCATTAGACTTTTGTGTGTCCAAATCCGCTCCCCCTCTTCTAAGGGTGTATCTCTTTTGACACTATAGTGTTTGAAGTGTTTTTTCATGTAATTTAATTATCCATGTATGTGTATGTGTTAATTTTCAGATATTTTCTATATGATTCACATCGTGGTTGTCCCTATTTTTTAGGTCTAACAATACATATTACTGGTAATTCTATATTTTTTCAGTTTTGATCTTTTTATATTTAATTAAAGGCTACAGATAGAAAAATGGTTGCGTATGATAATAATTTATGTGGTCTGTAAGCTAGTTCTAAAAGTCATGATAATTTCATAATGTGAATGTTGTGTATTCTATTTGAACATTATAACAACCCTTCTATTTATTAAACTTTAAGTCTTTATTTATTACATAATATCACCATAAATACAAACCAGAAGATAGATAATCCTAGTGTCTGTGGGGAATAGGTAAATAGAATAACTTCTTGAACATGGGATACATCAACATTATTGAAAATTTCCTTAACATGCTTCAAAAATAACAATTACTTTTAAACTAAATTGGATAACATGGGGCCATACATAAGAATGGGGTGAGTATAGAGCCCATTATGGGAATAATCCTGAAATTACATGAATATAATAACACATGTTTTAAAATAGACATATCAATAGGGAATAAAAGGTAAATGAATAATAAGTAATGATATAACATGATTATTATAACATGGGAACAATGGAAACAACTTAAAAAATTGAATCACAGACATAGATTAAAGATAAAATTCCCAGAAATCCTGATGGAAACAGTCACATAAATGAACAAGGATCATGCCAAATCCCTACATGTTGTATCATGAGACAAAAAAATACCCAATTTAGTGGAGAAGTATATAATTTTGTGTGGACCCGCCACTTTAATTTCATTAAGATGCTAAAGGGCACCACAAAGATCATACAACATGGATTCATTCATCAAGATATTTTATTACATGAAAATGGAGTAAAAAAGAAATAAATTTCATCCTTAATTAATATAGGTATATGATTATAATTGTGAACACCCTTGAGAGGAAATGGGTATGGTATTCCCTATACAATTCTTCTGTCAAGGAAAATCAAGGGAAATTTTCAAAATCATAATGACATCACATTAAAATTTATAAAATGGGATGGTGGGAGAGAAAGGTTTTGCTCGTCATTTTTAAATACAACTTTTAGTAATACGGGAACCAAACTATGTATCCCAATATAAGTAATTGGGAATAAAATTCATAAGATAATAAGTAATTGGGAATAATGAATAAAATGTGGGGATCACTCACATTACTACATGACACCAAATACTTGGTAGGGGATTTCTGATAGCATGTGGGAACCATGTTAAGAATATAGGTAGTGGGATTAATATTCTGGACCTTCTCCAAGGAGTTTGAGTGAAGTGAAATGGGATGATTTTGGGTGGGTTTATATAGGAAATAATATGGATTTAGTTAATATGTAGGCTTTGGATTATACATAATAAAATAATAAAAAACCCCAAACTATATCACAGTTTTTAACCGTGGTTTTTTCCAAATGGTAGTGTTTCTCATTATATTATACTTAAAGTGTTGAATATAATATAATTCCTTTGATTATGTGTAGGTGAGTCACAATCTCAATGAATTGATTTTAAAATTATAAAATGTATTAAATGTTTTGAAGGATTCAAAATGGAATTATAAAATTATTCTAGTAAACTTAAAATCACATTATGATTAATTTAACACATATATTTTTTCTTGGATACCCTTTATTGTATTTAGTATATCACTTTTGGGTCATTATGTTGTCATAATACACAATGTATATTTATATAGTATTTAATTTTAACAAGAAAATACGACTATCTCATAAAATTATAATCAATTCTATTGGATAATTTTGAAATTATTATTAAAAAAATTATCAAATTGTTTTTATAATTTTTTACTGTCATAATAAAATCATCATTGTTATATAATGGTTGGTTTTTTGTCAAATTTTTTTTTGAATCCATGAGAAAATTACATTTGATAACATGATAAATATTTGATAAGATTTTTTTAATAAAAATTACTTAATAATAATATTTTATCAAAATATTAATTATTTAAAAAAATCACTATTTCATTAAAATATTATTTTTTAATTGAATATGAAAATTACAAAAAACACTATTTGTGTTTTTTTATAAGAAAAAAATCATTTATAAAGTAACAATAATAAGAAGAAAAATATCCATTATTCTATGAAATATAATATACACACTCATATGTATAGGGTCATGATACATGTCACTTTTATACAATAGGAAACACCCTAAGAGTAAGGTGTGTAATGATGAGACATTCGTGGGGTGGTTCAACGTAAATGGTTCGGGGTGTGATCTTGATAAGATTTAATTTTTCACATAAATGGTTTCTATAATACTTATGTTGAGGGATCTCATATTGGATATGGTCATGGGTAAATTCTAGTGATGTTATCTCACTCAAAACATCTAATAAATTGTATTTATAGGGGAAAATCCTACTGGTTGAGGCAATCACATTTTTTTATGTTCCAATTGTATTTTTTAAAGAACTATATTTATATTAATAATGTATTCACTATACAATGAATATATTATCAAAATTAAGGATACATAATGGTATCTTTAATCAAATTGGATATAATAATAAAATTAGTGTATGTGATTTCAAAATCCATAAAACCTAATAATAGAATTACTTAAATCTAAATGGAAATGTTATTTATAACAATTTGGGTCCTTAAGATATTCCCCGCTAAAAAATTTCACCCCAAATTTTATTACATCCCAAGATAAAACATATGGGGATAAATATTCTTGATAACATCCTATAGTTCCTACATCACTTCTTTAAACATGTTCTTTCACGAGATAACTCTGACCTAGTGCATTTTCTTATTTCACGGAACTTTTTCTCTATTGTCTAAGATCATCATCGAGTACTCATCATATGAGTGATCCTTATAAAATGGTGTAACCCTTGGATTGATTACTTATGATGGGTCAAGTATGGAATTTCTCAAGTAGGATACATGGAATACATCATTTACATGAGATAGGTTATGTGACGATGCATATTGGTAGGCCATCACTCCAATGTGATCAGGGATCTCAAAAGGGATGATGTATCTAGGTCTAATAATTCCATTCTTATAAACATTAATCCCATTCTTCCTAATATTTGTGTGGAGGAAAAACATGTCTCCAATAAAAAACTATATGTAGTTTGGATGACTGTCAGTATAGATATTTTTTCAACTATGAGAAGATGTGATGTGTTGTTGAATTGTCTTAAACTTTTTTTATAATTTCCTTTACTATTTTAGGACCTATTATTTTGTGTTCCCCAATAAAATCCAAGCATGTAGGTGTTTAGGACATATTCCAATAAATGGATTAATAGGGATCAATTTAGATGCCTGAGTGAAAAGTTTTGTTATAAGATAACCCCACCAAAGTATGTTGTTGATTAGATCCCACTTATAGTTTAATAGAGAACTCCCTCAAGATGCCATCAAGTGTTGGGATAGAAAACATAAGTAGTCCATCATTTTGAGGGAGATAGGTCATTATGATGTTAAACACTGTATTCAGAGCGTGTTAGAGAATCTAACAAAAAATAGTGGCAAATATCATATCTCAATCACATACAATTGATTTTATCATTCCATATCACCCCACCACTTCTCTAATGTATGTTCAGGCATGTTGATCTAGTGAGTAATCCTATTAGATCCTAATGAATTGAGTACACTTTATATGAAGATACACTATAACATATATGAAATGATCTCTTTTGGATGTGTTTGGATGTATGGTGACAATTCCAATAGTTATGTTTTCCCGTTACCTTGTTTGTATGGGAAATGGTTGCATCAACCCCATAAAACTTTTCCTTGCATCTTTCACATACTAACATAGAAGGATCGTTGACATATATAAATTTATATATTTATTCGTATTGTCCCACCAATAGTTATTTAAGAGATTTTGAAATATATTAATGATTCTTGGATGGATATAGAAGTCCAACCTATACGCATCATCCAACAACTCCATCAATAACTCAGTATATGATGGTACACATCATCCTGAACAAAATCTTACAAAACATTCATTATTAACATTGATCTATGAGGATTTAACTTCTCTTATACTTTTCTCTTTCTTTTAAATTCCCACATTATTATATTTGGAATCTTTTAACCTCTCTATAATAGATGGTTGTGAAATAACATGTGAAATGATTCATGGTATTCAATCCATTTTTATTTTCACTTCAATCCTCTACATGTATAAGATAATCATATCGTTGTCAATTATACTCAATAATATCATTGATTGTTAGTTAATACATAGATATTCTTACTCATTATTCTATTTTACATGATGATAGTGAAATGAGAAATCATAGTGCTTGATCACCTATATCCATCTTCATTGTATTATATTCAGCTCTTTTTGTGGGAATATGTTCATGGGACACTTGTGATCCCTATATAGTTCAAAAATCTCTACAATAAGAGAATGAATCCAAGTTTTCAATATAAATATCACTACTACCAACTCCATGTCATGCTTATTGTAATTTTGTTCATTAATATTTGACTTTATTGAACTATAGGATATGGCTTTGGAATTTTGAATTAACACACATCCCAATCCATTCATTGATGAATTTCTGAATACTATGAAAATATATCCACGTGTGGGAAGTGTGATAACCTTTGTATTATTAGGCCTTTTTTTCACCTATTTAATGCTCTCTTTACATTCATAATTCTATTAAAATATGACACTTCTATGAGTTATCTTGGATAGAGGGATTGAAAATCACATTAAAGTTAGCATAAATTTATGATACTACCTATCTAATCCAATGAATTTATAGATATATGTCATAGATGTTCACCTCAACCATCCTTCAATTTCATATATATCTAAGGGGACCATTGATATCCAATTACTTTTAATGATATGCCTAAGTAATGATACTTCCTTCAACATGAACTCACATTTGTTATAATTTTCATAAATATTCTCATTCCACAAGGTCTTTAGAACAATACTCATATGATCCTCATGCTCCTCTTGGGATTTAGAGTATATTAGAATGTAATATATAAAGGCATAATTTTTTTAGGTAATATATAAATACTCTATTCATCATGTCCATGAAAATTATAGGACCATTTGTTTATTTTAATATCATTATTATTAACACATAGTGCATGTACCTTGTATGAAAAGAAGACTTGGGGAGATCATAATTCATCAGCCTAACATGGTAGTATAATTACCATAGATCTACCTTGGAGAAGTATTTTGATCTACATAGATGATAAAAAATACATAAATATATGGAAGATGATGCATGCTCATTATCATGATCTTGTTGATCTCATGATAATAAATAAAGAAGAACAATAACCCATCCTTCTTCTTGAGGAAGTAAACTAGTGCAATCCATTTTGAATCACATGGGCGTATGAAACCATTACTTATATTTTCATGTAGGTCTCTCTTCAACCCATCATGTACAAAAATATGTATTGTATATGGAGTCTTGGATAATGAAAACACTCTACAAATATATTCAATGGAAAATTCTACCAATCAGCTAAGAGTAAGTCTAGTAAATTCCAAAGGAAACACATCTGTGTATTCCCTCACATTCGGCATATCACTATGGATGGTGTTTCCCTTAATTAAAAAAGATAATATTTTATATAGGGTAAAAATATCCACTATTTATATGTTTGTTCTGAATAAAATTCATCCTCCTACTTGTACATGTATGAAATTGGTAGTCAATTCGCAATATAGAGAGTAATTTCCTTCCCATTGTAATATAAGTTGGGTCAATATAGGGAAAGACAATATATTCCATCAATTTCATGAAATTCCTCCAAAGAGAGTAGGACATGTTATTTGGGTATATCAGCCAAAACATTTATTAAGGGGAGGAGTTATATAGTTGGGATTCAACAATTCCAACATTTTCCATTTTCACCGATGACTCTAATTCCATGAACTGTGGTGGTGTTTGAATAGATATATTAAACATTATTTATATAATCGAATGTGTAGATCTAGAATAAAAAATTAAGTTCTCTATTTTTTAATTAATAACTAGTGAACCTATATCTACATCATTTTCTGGTTCCACCTCAGTGGTGGTGATGGAAAATGCTTGGCCTTGCTGCCTTCGAGATTGATAGTAGTTTCTGAAAAACATTTTCCTAATGAATTGATTTGTAAATTTCATCAGTTCCTTAAAATTTAAGAAAACAACAATGCCAAAATGTTTTATAGAATAATTCATTTCCTCCACTACATTAGTGGGTTTCTCATGTCAGTAATTTCTAGGTATGTTCCCTTCCTTCATGCAACTAAAGAATTTTTTTATCCCCGAGAGGTAATTTATAGAGATATTATTTCTGCACATTTGGCATGTGGGATGTCGGAATTTATTGGAACCATTATATTTCCCTTCCAAATTTAATAATTAACATCCACTTTCTTCTTCTTATCCATGTGATACACACGAGGTTCATTGATCAGTAGTTTTAATTTGTGGGAAAATCATTCAATTTATTAACAGCTATCAATGTCATAGATATATAGGCATTTTTGTATATATATATTTAGAAAAAAAAAATAAGTTTTCATCCATGAATTTATGGTAATTAAAATGTCATAGGTGTATTGTGAAAATTTTGTGATGTTTTCCTCATATGCACGGATAGATTCGTCGTCTTTTTTCTTAAGGGAATGTAAATCCCTTTCCATTATAAGTTAGTGGGAGGAATGAAAATAGTAATCAAAATTTATCTATAATTCCTTCCACCCCATTGTTTCAATCTAATCCTCAGGCTCTGTATTCTTCATCAATGACCACCAATGATCAGCTTCTCCCCCCATACAATAAAAAACTTATATAACCTTCTCTTGTTCGTCAAATTGAATTATATAGAATATCTTATCAATGATATTGATCCATTATTCCTCAATTAAGGGATTAGATGGTCCATTGAATGATGAAGGAATTTTCCTCATAAAGGACACAACTATATCTTGTTCATTCATAGGTGGATTTGGATGCTAATATGGATCTAGGTTTTATTTAAAACCTATGTGAGTGGAGAGTGTATTGCCACAAATTTTGGGAATACTACTCCTATCTAGGTTTGAATCTCATTGGGAAAGTCATCACATAGACCATCACATTGATTGTTAACATGATATCTACTATTTAAGAAAATTGCGTAGAATAAAAGGAAAATTTTAGATGAGTATTTTTAAACTATTAAACACATAAAATAAAATATAATGAAATTAAAGGGATAATTTTTTCACATACATTTTTCCTTAACAAATGAATTTATATGAATCAATCTATGATGTACATGATATATATCATAACATACAAGATTATAAGAATTTATTGTTCTCTTAATAATTATCTGAAATTTGATTAAGAAATTACCAAAGCCTATCACCTTCGAGTGTCAATCTAGGTTCCTAGTAAATCTCATTGTCATGATTCGGGTTACAATGAGTGTGTCCTGACACACCTTGATGGATTTGTTACCCCTATTTATATCTATGATATAACCACTTCAAATTATAGTATCCAAATGTTGATGTATTTTCTTGATAATATAGATACTATACATTTTTAAAATTTATGGATGTCTAATTATAATTATGATTATTCCTACATATTTTTCTAGAGTTTTTGTAATCCTAATTCAAAAAATATCTAAATATTTATTTTGATACCAATAATAATATCCATAATTTTAATTACATGTTAATTGAGGATTTATAAAAAAAATATTACACATAATATAACCAGAAATATCGAGAATCCTAGATTCTTTGTGAATCGTGTACATTACATAACTTCATGAAAATGGGATACAACAAAACTAATAAAAATATCATTAACATGCCTATAAAATTTCATGTCTTTTTAAATAGGATGGGATAAAATGGGGATATACATTAGAATGGGGTGACCTATAAATCATAGTAAGGTAATAAGAATAGCATGAAATGAATATAATAATACATTTTATACAATAGGAATATCAATAGGGACTATAAGGAACATGAATAATAATTCATGATATAACATGATAATCATAGTATGGAAAATGTGGAAATAACTTAAAACATTGCATCATAAACATAGGTGAAGGATAAAATTCCATGACGTTATGTTTTAAAAAGTCCCGTAATGGTATTAGGTCCACTCCCTATCCCAAAATGATGTATCATTAGACTAAACATTACCCAATGTGTTGGAGAACTATATAATTATTTGTTCACCCGACACTTTCATTTCATTATCATCCTTGAGTTTTCTACATGGATCATACAACATGGATTCATTCATCATAATATTTTATTCCAAAATAACTAACTATTTAATACATACATGTAAGTCCCAATTCAATGACTTATAATTCATTAAATGTGAACACCGCTGATATGAAAGGGGTATGGTATTCACTACACACTTTATTTGGCATGGAACATTGTGTTGGAATATTGGCAGCATAATGAATTCACATTAAAATTCCTTAAATAGGTTGATGAGTTTGAAATGGGTTTCTGAAAAATTAAACATTAAATATGCAATAATAGTGAAATGGAAATACATATCCCAATATAAGGAATTAGAAACAAAATTTCTAAGATAATATTGAATCTTGAATAACTAATAGAAGGTGGGGTTTCCATACTAAAAAAGTTTGAGTTATGAGGTGTTATCCCAACCCATATGCCTCAACATAATTATTTAGGAACATGAAATATCAATGTATACATGATCTGTAATGAATGTACAACATCTAATGATTCAAGGATAGGAACATGTACATTCCATCATATGAACCTCTATGAGTTGTACTACCTCAAAATCATTTTATTCATTCCACATTCACTTATATTTACAATGAATCGTAAATATGTGAACCAAGAATAGGTCCCATGTGTACCAAAAATCATAAAATCCAATATGAACCATTTTAATTTCAACCCATGCTATTTACACATATGATGATTATGTTTCCTGGAAATATCGCTACATTCCCATATCAAGCCAATTATAAAATTTTGTTAATATATGGATGCAAAGAAAAAACCATAAACATGTTATCATCACAATATGGTCTAACCAACATATTCCCAAGGGCAACACATCATTTTCAATTTTTAGATCCCAACATCCCTAAGATGAAGGAAACTATCATTCAATCATTATCAAATAATAACCACTTTTAAAATCATCATAAAATCATCATTAAAAATGGGAAACATGTCATAATAATGATTCTATGGGCTCTGACCCCACCCCCTAATTAATTCTGATCTTTTTTCATTGACACCAAAATGCATGAGTATGTGACTTCAAATACTTGGGATTGGTTTATTAAGAGATTGGGGATGCCATGAAAAAATAGTTAAAATTTTAGGTCATAGTATGGATATTCCCCTTCGAGTCTGAGTGAATAATAATTAGATCCTTGGTGGGTTAATATGGGTGATTATGAGGATTTAATAATTATTTATGATTTGAAAACATCATAATAAAATAAACAAAACTCAAACAATCCCATGGATTTTTCAAATGGTTTCAACGAAATGGGTGTGCTTCCAATTATTTTATAACTCAAATAGATTAATATAATATAACAATTACCTTACTTATGTGGATGTGAGTCACACTATTGATAAAATTATTTTAAATCATTAAAATATATTTCATGTTTTAGAGGATTCATAATGGTTTATAAAATTGTTAAGATAAATAGAAAATAATTTGTTTATAGAAAACGTATATTTAATTGTGGATAATCTTTATAGTATTAAATAAAATAATTTTGGGTCATTTTCATGGCATACTACAAAAATAATATTAATATGGAATTTAATTTGTGCCCAAAAATTCGACTATTACAGAAAATTATTAGAATCAACCACAATAAATTGTAGATGTTATGATACTAAAAATAAAATTCCTTTTATCTAAATAAGATTCTAAATATGTGACTTTTTTATTTCAAAATTTAAATCCACATTTATTAACAAATTCTCTGATTTTTCAAATTAACATTCTTCAAATAGTAATAAAAATTATATTTGAATTCATAATTGTTTTATCCTATATATTAATAATAATTATTTCCTAATAATATTTTACTAAAATATTATTAATTTGAAAAATCCATCATTTCATGAATATGAATTCTATTATTAAATTTGTATATTACCCAAAAAAATATTTGTGTTTTGTTATATGGAAGTAAATAAAATTTATAATGTTACAATAATATGATAAAAATATATCCATTATTATATATAAATATTGTACATAATCATATTTTTTTGGTTCTTGACATATATCCCTTTCTTACACCAGCAAAAATTCTAAGTGTATGGTGTTAGACAGAGAGACTTTTTTTGGGTTGTTCATCATTCATGGTTTGGGATGTAATCAGGATGAGTTTTAAGATCTCTTATAACTCGTTTCAATCATGCTGATGTTGTTTTATCTCATATTGGTATGGGTCAAGGGAATTCCCAATGATGTTATCTCTTGTGGAAGAACAAATAAATGGGTTTCATAGTGAACAATCCAACTGGTTGATGCCATCATATCCTTTATAAGTGTCAATTGGATTTTCTAGAACCCTATGTTTATAAAAATAATGATATCAGTGTCTAATGACTATATTATCAATAATAAAAATTATTAATGGTGTTTTAAATCTGATTTGTTATAATAAAACAAAATATGTAAGTGTGTTTTCTATAACCATAATACATATTAATGCATTTTAATACATTTAATTAAATCAAAATGTGATTTTTATTTATGAAAATTCATGTCATTACAACTTTCATGATGTGCATTAGATTCCTTAATTAATAAAAATGGTTTGGGCCTTCAAATTATGTGTTAGATTCATCATGATCCTCATTGTGTCTACTCATGACTAATATAATTGACAAGTGAACACCATGAGGTGCTATAATTCCATGGAAATGATATAATGCTTTTTTATAGGGTGCAATAGGGGTTTTATGAGTTTAACATGGCTAGACATGTTACTTGACTACTTAGCATGGAATAAGGGGTTCTTTGAGATAACAAAAAAATTAAATCTTTCATGAATCTAAAAGGAAAAAAATGGTAAATTGGAAAAGGATAATGCTTAAATAGTTAAATTGTTTTAAATTAAAATTAACATATGTTGAATTTGAATAATGTATGTGATTTATAAATTGTGAAATTGTGTTAAAGGGGTGAATATAATTTACCATGGGGAATAATAAATATTAGAAAAGGTGCACCATTGTTATCATAGTGTGTTCAATGGTCATGTATGTTAGAACATAGAAATTATTCTATCATGGGATGGTTAAAGGTGATGTGAGTTACAATACAAACCATTTAATTAGGACGATTCAATATTATTCTACTCATCATTTATTTGAAATATTTGACATGACACTTTGTACCCTTGGTTTTAGTGTCATCTTGATGATGGGGGAATAAATGGATAGAGACATGGTGCAGGTTATTGGATTGATGTTCCACGATTTCATTTATTAAATAATAGATAATTACACATTCATTCAAATAATGTATGAAAAAATTATGTTGTATTCTTTAGTCAACTAGCATAGTGTGAGGATGATTTGGTTGGCTCAGGTGTAACTTGGGAACCCGAGGGCAAATTCATTTAATTTGATAGTGATTAATTAAAAAAAATATTTCATAATAATGTATATTATTTTATTTTACACATGAATACATATTTTATTATAATGGATATTTATATATACATAAATTGATATGGCCTACTGAGTTGTCCCAACACCCATCTCTCGATTTCATTGGTACACGAGAAGACATTATGGATATAGATCTAGAAACGGGGGTATTCCTTATGATAGAAAGATGCTTTGAGAATTGGTATGGATCATAGTTTTTGAAACTAAGATTGATGTTGGGCCCCATTTTGAGGATTTTCAATTGTTTATTTCTTTTGAGGCTTTCTTTTTACACATGAGACTATTATGATAGGGAATGTTTACGTTACTAGCTTAAGGGAACATAACTAGTGTTAGGGATTTGATATGTGATTTTCATTTATTCTGTATTACTATTTAGTATTATCTATTCGATATCATTTCCATGATAATTGGGTATATACTCCCCATGATTCTCATTAAACTCTCAATATTAGTCTAAAACCTCTATGGTATAGGGAGGCGCACCTGCGGTCACATGAAATACTGGTTCAACTACTATCTAGAGTGATATTTGAAATGAAATTACAAAATATTTTTATTTGTATTGATCATATATTATTATAAGTTTTGGGAAGACATGGAATTCTAAGAGATAATTCAAGGTATAGGTAATTATGTTGTCATGATGAGACCATGTGTTGTATGACCTAATGTTTGACGTCTTAGGGGAGTTTTCTTCTTGGTCAAGACAACGGAGTAAATGCATGATTTTTTTAGATTGCATATGTATTCTCAATATGATAGATTTATCCATTGTGTAATCTTAGATTATCTCTAAGGATCATATGTATTTAAATTGCAATTCAAATTTTATTATTTCATGATGATGGAGTTATGGATTCTTATTAAGGATAATTAATTTATATTTTACTTTATTTTATTATTAGATTAGGTATGATTCATGTTATTGGTTTACACCGTGGTTTTAAAATATACTTACAATTCAATAAAATATAATTGTTATTTTATTTGTTACAAATGAATAATTTAAAATTATAACTAATATCTTTTATTGTTATGTCTATTTATGGACCACCGTGTTCTATAATCCTGTACTCAGGTGTTATTAATGATTTAATGAAATATTTGTTTTCTTCATATAAATTATCATTGATTATAATTAATGTTTTATATCTTAATATATAGGTTTTCAAAGATTCAATTTAATATTTAACATAAAATTAAATGAAATATTCTTCAAAAATTCTAATCTATGTTTTATTTTAAAATACGTAACATAAATTCTCTTCTGAATGGAATGATTTATAGAAATTGAATAACTTTATTTTTCATTTTATAAATTAAAAATGGTACCTTCATTGTTTTATTTCAAATAATCACAATGTGATAATAATTTTAATGGTTTTGAAATGTGTGTGGGGAGGATACCTATTATATTTAATTACTCACACCCTACCAAACACATACAAAATGGATGCATATTTGATGCTTTATGAGACAGGTTTAGTTAATGTGGTACTTGGTAATATTGAATGATAGGTTGATATGGTTAAAATTATATATAGGTGACTCAGAGAGGGAGCTCTCTAATCATATAGAGGTAGATATTTTTTTTCCACTTATGAGGAAATGAATTATTTTAGGTATCTTTATTATTCTTATGTTTTATTAAATCATTTCCATTATTTCTCATTATAATTTTTTTGGTTTTTTGATGTTTAATATTATGATGTTGATCGTACTTTACCTATAACAACCCTCAATTTTCTTACATTCAAATTACATAACTATTGTAGAATACTTATAAAATTATAGAAACAAACTCTTAAATACTATATCATTCTAGAGCCTTTGGAAACATGGAAACAGAATCATTGGTACCTATATGAGCTATTTCATATCCCACTATGTTATTCATGAGTATTTCCCTTCTTATACACATAAAAATAATACATATATTCATAACTTGAGGGATGAATATATAAAATGTTTTGATCATAAATGATCAGTAAGGGTAAACAAAAGAGATACAAAAGCATAGTCTTGAGCATAATGGTGTGATAACATGATCATGAAAATAGAATATCATACCACGCATATCAGAGATTATAAACATGAATCATGTAATAAATCATGGTAGTTCATATGACATGAATCATAAGGAAATATTGAACATAAACTATTAAATGATAACATAAGTTTAAAATGATGAATTGTAATAGATACATAATAATATATAATTATATCTATAGTAGTCCAAAAATTCCTTCCAAGGACATATTAGTGAAAACAACACATTACTAAACTAGTTTAACACCATATTATAGCCATGTATTACTAAACTAAGCTAACTCATCATTCCATCCATGTAATACTAAATGGAGTTCCTTTCACATTCCATCCACATCTATCAATTGAGATATAAATCCTTACCCGGTGAATTGGATGGAGATAGAGTGTAATTCCCCAACCTCATTAACCTAGATTCAGTTCATTATTATATAAAATTGTAATGATGAAGAGGACCCAGTAGATACTTATTTATTAACAACCTCGAAAAAGTAAAGAGATTGTAGAATTAACCCTTACCATGGACTTTTCCGTGGTTTATTGTACATTAACATCCAGTATAATAGTTAAATTATTATTATTAAATTATAAAAGAACTATATAAATATATATATTATATCATATTTTATCCCATAATATTTCGTTGTTAATAATATTTCATTAGTATCAACATTTTCGGTGATAACTGATTCATTTTTTATAAACATGGTTATGTAAGACATGATTGTTATGGATAAGATATATTTAATTGATACACAGAATGATATTATGTTCATAAATATTATTTTTAGTCATAAAATTAAAATTATTCTTTAATTATTATGATGGATAATGAATCTTATCACGTTCATGAAGACGGTAATTTGTACATACGCACGAGCGACAATATCATTATATTGATTGTGAAATCATTTTTAATTGTATGGTATATAATATATAGAGAATCATTACCATGTTATATTTATCATTTTAATCTGTTATACTCATTATTAAACCCATCCAAATAATAAAGTGTTTCAATAACAAACTAAACCACGACGTCGAGACGGTAAGTCGTACGTACACACGAATAGTGATAGTGTCATTCATATGATGGATAGAATAATTAAAAGGGTGTAACATTTTTATAATAAAATTAAAATATATATAATTTATTGGATTTATTATTTTAGAATGGAACCCACAAATAAAGAGGAAGTGGAAAAAGAAAGGAACTTGAAAGAGGTGATGAAATATTTACCTCTTCTTCGGGTTCTTCCTTTTGATTTGAACAAACGATCTCTTTAAGATGGAATTCTTAACAGGAAGGCCTCTGGGATGAAGGTAGGAAGGTTGGGAGGATATTTTGGTATGGTTTCTTCATTAAAAATGTTTTTTGAGGTGTGAAATTTAGGGAAGGAGAAGTACCCTTTTATAAGAGAGATGAGGGTCACTTTAGAAAAATATTGAAATATTATTTTATAATGAAATAATTTTCAGTTTCTAATGTTTCCAAAATGATATATTTTGTGGAGAAGGTGGGTATTGGTCAAAAACCTCTAAACATATAGCTTTTAGATAGTTTTTGGTCACCATATTAACCTTATCTTTTAGATATAATTCTTAGTTAAATAGTTTGTCATTTACCATGTCTCTTTGTATTTATACATTATATGGTTAAACTTTATGCTATAACAAGCCAATAAAACCACAAGTGGTTCATTACTAATATATATAACCATATCTAAGTCCTTTTTTGATCATTATATTCTTATCAATATTATATCAATTAATAATATATTATTTGTCTTAAAAACTCAATTATGTCAATTTTGACACTATTTAGTATTTGGTTTATGGGAAAATCATAACAACATGATTACATTGAAAAAAAATTAATCAACCACAAAATGTAACATTAACTGATATAATTATTTTAATTCATCAAAAGTCACAAATTAAATTTATTTTTATATGTATAATATCCATTATTTTAATCTTTCTTTAATAAAGTAATTACTACATCAGCATAGTGTCACAAATAAATTTAGTTATATAATCTCTAAAAATAATAAATATAATACCATTATGTAAGAAATATTTCTATATTTATAATGAATATTTAGAGTCGAATTTATATTATGTATAAACCTATATTAAAAATGATTTAGTTATTAAACATTGAATTTTACACTTTTAACTTCTCATTAAATAAAATAATAATAAATGTCCAAATCAAATTCAAGTGGAACAAAGGGGGTCATATTTTATTCCTAAGGTTGTTTTTGGTTGACTTAAACATATCCAATTTTAAAACCCCAAGGTTTTGAAAATAAATATTGAATGAAATTTATTAATATACCCAGTAAAACACAACATTGCCTCTTCTATGTTTTGAATCTTGAAAAATGGCCATCTAGAGTTGTGTTCAGTAAGTCATTTGGAGTCTGATAGAACCAACATGATTTTTTAGTAAATAGTAAAATACCCTTACGAATAGTAATATTAATTTTAATATTACCCTAATGAATAGTAAATTTTTTATTATTTTATTTTCTTAAGGCTAGAATATAATAACATTTTGGTTAAATTTTAATTGTGATACTGAAGGAGTTGTAGAATTAGAACTATTATTATTTGATTTAAGTATGATTTTATTTAAAATTAAAATTAATAATATATAGAAAATTATTTTTCAAAAATGGACTTCACTTTTGAATTCTACACGTTGAAAAATGGTAGGGGTGAATTTTTGTGATTTTTCTGAAATTCTATAATTTTTTAAGAATAGTAAAATATGATAAAATAAGACAAATGATAAATATTTGATTTAATACATCATAAGTGATGAAGGGATTATGTAAGCCCACTTGGTTAAAACTCACATGCCATTATTACTATTATGGGTAACATGAAACAATACTATTTTTTGTCTTGAGAGAAATAATAAAATAATGAATTAAATATTCAAAATTTACCCCTTTTATCCAGTATAAACCCCCCATAACTACCTCTTCTCTTCACTACTATAAGCCTTGAAGCTCCTAAGAGTTCTTAACAATTACCCTTACATAGGATCTCTCCACGTCCAAGAAGCTTCTGGTCTTCCCAAAAGACCAAAACCCCTTCCCTTAAGGTGTTTCCCAAGGAGGATATTTCAAGAGGTAAAGCACCCTTCTTTTTATTTTGGCTTTATTTCAGTTTATCTAATTTTGTTATCCTACCCTCTCCTCCTCTATCCAAATGAACATGATAACTAATGTAAGATCCATATAATGGATTTATATCATGTGAATCGAATAACTATCATAAATATTCTTACTCCCTCCCGTTTATTTTATAAACGAAATTGACGTCCATGAGGTTTTGATTTATAACCTTCATGGAAAAAAAATTTGGTTCTTAAATTTATTCTTCATTACATGTCATGAAACCATATTCATGGTTGAACCAGACTATATTATATGTTTTATAACAAAATTAATATTCAGGAACCAGAATATGTACATATAATTATGTTATATGACAAAACTAGTTCATAATATTCCAAGTACCGCCAAATAATTGAAGTGGTGGTCATCTAATGATTCATCCTAATTACATGTATCCAAATGATATAAATTACCATAATAAATAATATATGTTCATTAATAATATATAATCCCTATCTTGGAGATTTATAACCATTCCAAATTAACTTCATTACATAAAAACAAGTGAACCGAATATGAAAATAAAGGAAACAAACACTCCAGAACGACGAAATTCAATACAATAACATGTCAATAAAGACATAAATAAACTAACCAGGATTATGGTAAACTAAATACATGTAAAATAGGTTCTTAGTTAAGTTATTAAAAATTATAATTTCATATTCCAGGATCTTAAGTACAAGAGAGGAACGCGTTTTGAGTTGAGCTAAGGGTTTTTCACTCGAACATCAATTTTCTTTCGGGATACTTTCATTATATAATTACCTCAATTATATTCTTTTGTATTGTTATGTACTCATCATATATTCTCTTTTAGTATCATATATATGTTTAAAAACCAGAACCTTTCCTTATTTTATGAATCTTTACATGATTTTAAAAGAAAATTCAAAATAGTTTCAAAATTACAAACGGAATTCAATGGAATTTCTCAAATTCTTACCTACTTTAAAGGGCACTCTATAATATTTTTTTTTAGAAACCATTATCTTCAAATAGTCACTCATTTTATTATGAATATACTACCTTACTTTACTTCTGGTTTTATAAAAGTATTTTTTCTAAAATAACTATTCTTTTCAAAATAAAAGAGTATTTATCTTAAAATTGCTTAATGATTTTATAAGAGTATTTCTGTTTGATTCAAATAATCTTGTTGATTCCATTGTATTATTGGGTTTGATTATTTATGAAGTCATCTAACATATTTTATTTAATGTTTTATGACTATAACTATTGTGGATGATCTATCCTAAAACCATTCACCATATTACTCGGAATGGTTAGTGTTTTATGTTTAATGATTGGGGAAAGTTAGTTACATTTTGTATGATAGTTTTAATATGAATGTATATGTTGTTTATGTTGATCCCCACTCATATGATGAATGCATTAGTCTTGTTATGTGAGGGGTGTGGCCCGCTATAGCCCCTCAATGCATCAGTAGGTCTCATGAGACAAATAGACATGGAATTGGCCAAGGCCTTTCCAAATGTGAAATGGATAATGGCCGAGGCCTTAATCACTAGATGTTTTGGCTGAGGTAATGAAAAAATGATTCAGAATGTCTGGCGTATGCACTTTCCTCATTATGAAGCAAGTAATTAAAATTTCATGTGGTTATTCGACTATTAGAATACACATGATTATATTTTATTATGCCATTATTTACTCATCTCATTTTCCTGCCATAATGTGTTCATATTTATTATTAAAGGCATGTGTTTTCAATTATTCACCATCTCTAATGTTTATATTATCTTACTCTGTATTTCTTACTCTTAATGAGCATTTAAGATCACCCCATTTTTATGTTTCATTTTCTCAGAATATGAAGAAGTAATTTATGAATGACTTGCAAGAATAATCTAGGATACGCAATGTTTCTATGAAATAAAAGAGTGTTTTTGTTTCCCTTAATGTTGTAATGATAAACTTATGTATGTAACTTGTTTACAATAATACTAAACTACTCGGTCTTTTGAGATTCGTATTCCTTGTATGTATGCCAATATAATCAAATAAGGAATCGACTCTGGAAACTGGGGTTGGGTCCTTATAGTTGGTATCAGTGGATATTTAGTAGATTACTTGGAAACTAGATTTAGAAAACTTAGAATTAGGGAAGAGTCCCTAAGTTGGTCCTTGCAGATATACATACAATAATGTCCCGATATTTTGGTAAGGAATAGATTATGTGGATATTTCAATCAATACATCCCTATCTAGATACGAGCAGTTAGAGGTGGCTCTGGCACAGATTATCTAAGGGTAAATCCTTAAAACACCGCTTTGAGCTAGACTCGAATGGGAACTGGTGCACGAAAACGGGCCTTGATACACTCTTGGTTACAACACTCTCGTGGGATATGCTTAGGGAAATTCACATTTTCTTTACAATCCATTATGAAGGATTTAAATGTATAATATTCTTCAAAGAAACTATATTTGCAAATATGGGATTATCCATTAATAGGATCTCAATTTTTTTCTAAGTATTTTGTTACGTTAAGATTATACATTATGATTTATAACCTAATCTAGTGTATTCCCTTATCCAGATATGGTGCCTAGTGGACGGAATATAAATCTCATGAATGCACGTGTCCCCTGTAGGGATTTTCCTCCGATGCAAGATAATGATGTTGGCTCGGGTGCTGTGACTGGTGGTGACCAACTCATAACCATACGGGGATAACTTACTCAGGTTATGAATAATAACCTTACACATATGGAGCATCCGGATCCACCATGTGGAGGATCCATGCTAGATCGCTTTATGCGACAACAGCCTCCATCATTCAATGGGACTACAAACCCGTTTGTAGCAGAGCAGTGGATATGATCATTTGAGAAGATATTTCTCAACTTGGGATGTAATGAAAGAGAGATAGTTTTCATGGTAGTCTATCGTCTATCAGGAGATGCGGATTAGTGGTGGTCTTTAATCCAAAACACAAAGGAGGAGTAAGTGATAGAAGACATGGAATGGAGGGATTTTAACGAAATCTTGTAAGAAAAATGTTTCCCTCATGAACAATAAGTAGATATGGAGAGACAATTCTTGAATCTGAGGTAGAAGGAAGATGATAATGTTTCATGGTACGAAGCTAACTTCACAAGATTAGAAAGACATGTTGTGGACTATATATGAAATTCAAGGAGAAAAATAGATCGATTCTTCGATGGCCTAATGCCATTCCTCTGGTGGGCACTGGTCTCCCACAGTTTTTCATCATATGAGGATATAGTTTCATGTGCCATCAATAGAGAAAAAGAATTCTCTAAGTCTTATGACATAATGGGAATGAAATAAATGAAGAGGGCTGTTAAAAACCCTGTGAAAGGAAATAAGGAAACGGGGAACAAGGGAAGAGTCAGATTTCCCCCATGTAACTATTGTGGAAGGAAACACCCTGGTGCATGCTTAAAAGGAAAAGGAGTATGCTACTAATGTGGTCTGAAAGGCCATCATGCTAGTGATTGCAAAGGGAATAAGGAATCCAATGATGTTCAATGCTTTAGTTGTCAAGAGATGGGACACTATTCTAATGATTGACCAAAACGTCAAGAAAATATGCATTAGAAAAGGGAATGGGATCGGGGACAAGCTTATGAAATCACAACTTCCGAGGTTTAAGTTCCTAATTATGTGGTGGTAGGTACTTTATTTGTTTCTTCAAGTTTAGCCAATGCTTTATTTGATTCTGGATCATTGTATTGTTTCATATCATCACATTTTTCTAAGAAAATTAGATATTTCCAATTTTATTTAACAAGGGAGTTGTCAGTCAAAACTCTTAAGGGAATTATAATTGATACAATGTTCTATCAATCAGTTCCAATTAAGGCACATCAATGTTATTTATCTGATGATCTCATCATCTTACCCATGATTGAATTTGATATAATCCTCAGTATGTATTGGGTTTTGGACCATGATGCAAAAATTTATTATAAGAAGAAGGAGGTTACAATTTTTGACGACGATGATAATGAACACCTTATCTTTAGAGAAGAATCATCCACACCTGATTCATATTGAGATCCACCCCCAGTATATCAACTAAATTCAATTATTGGGGAGGAAGAGAATGAAATAAATGTGGGTGAGGAAAGGAATGTTCAAATAGATGTTGTACCTATTGTGAGAGAATATGTTGATGTTTTTTTCCGATGACTTACTTGGACATCCTCCAGAATGAGAAATTGAGTTGTCCATTGATTTAATTCCTGGTTGAAGGCCCATATCAATACCCCTTATAGAATGGCCACTGTGGAATTAGTGGAGCTAAAAAACTACTAAAGGATTTGAGTGAAAACATGATTTATTCGACCTGGTGTTTCTCCATGGGGAGCCCCTGTCCTCTTTGTCATGAAGAAAGATGGATCCATGACTATTTTCATTGATTACAGGGAAATAAATATTAAAATAATAAAGATAAAGTATCCCCTACCTCATATTTATGATTTATTTTACCAACTGCATGAAGCTCAATATTTTTCAAAGATTTAACTTCGATCTGGAAATCATCTGTTGAGTGTGAAGAAGGATGAAATTCCAAAAACAGCGTTTCGAACCAGGTACGAGAATTACCAGTTTACTATAATGCCTTTTGGATTGACTAATGCACCCTATGTCTTCATGGAACTAATGAACAGAGTTTTCAAGGAATATCTCGATTATTTTATAGTGGTATTTATTGATGATATCGTGGTATAATCTAAATGTTGCGAAGATCATGAAAGTCATTTGCGAATTATCCCGAAGACTCTTAGAAGACATGAATTTTATGGAAATTTTAGCAAGTGTGAATCCTAGATTCAGGATATTTCTTTTCATGGCCATATTTTCTCTAAGGATGGAATCTTAGTTGATCCTGCAAAGACAAAGGAAATCCATGATTGGCCCACACCAACAAAGATAACTTAGGTATGCAGTTTTATTGGCTTAGCAGGTTATTATTGGTGTTTCGTATAGAAATTTTCATGAATGGATAAACCCATAACAAAGCTGACATTTAAAGGGGTTAAATTTGTTTGGACAAAATATTGTGAAGTATGTTTTGAAGAACTAATGATAATATTAGTCAATGATCCTATATTTCCTCTACCATCGGGGAATGCCGAGTTTGTTATTTATAGTGATGCTTCAAAGAAATGACTTGGTTGTGTCCTTATGCAAAATGATAGGGTTATTTCTTTTGCATCACGACAGCTAAAAAATCATGAGAAATACTATCATACTCATGATCTTGAGATAGCTGTTGTAATATTTTCTTTGAAGATATGGAGAAATTATCTCTATGTTGAAAAATGTGAGATTTATAAGGATCACAAGAGTTTGAATTATATTTTCTCACAGAAAGAACTCAACATGAGGCAAAGGATAAGGCTTGAACTACTAAATTATTATGATTACACGATACAATACCACCCAGGGAAGGAAAAAAAGGTGGCAGATGCTTTGAGCAGAAAGGATAATGGAGTTTTGAACAATATGAGACTTGAAAGGGATCCTATTTTCATGGATCTAGTAGAGATGGATATGGGAATAACCATGGAAGGTGAAACATCAATGAGTTTTCAAATGGGTTCCAAACCATCTTTACTAGAAAGGATAAAAAGTTCTCAGGCTGATTATAAGGTGTTTCAAAAGAAGATTAAAGCTGTGAATGATGGAAGATTGAGTGACTTTGTATATCAAGATGGAATTTTGAAATTTGTGAAGAGACTTTGTGTTCCCGATATACCTAATCTAAAAAGGGAATTGTTGGATGATGCTCATAGTTCCAATTTCTATATACATCCTGATATCACTATGATGTATTGAGATTTGAAGGAACATTTCTAGTGGGACAACATGGAGAGGGAGATTGATGATTTTGTGTCATGATGTATGGTTTGTCAACACGTGAAAGTTGGAAGGAAACAACCAAGATGAGTATTGCAACCTCTTCCCATACCTGAGTGGAAATGGGACAATATCACGATAGAGATTGTCATGGGACTACCAAAGACTCCTAGAAAGAAACAATTCAATATGGGTCATTGTTGATCATCTTACCAAGTCAGCACAATTTATTTTTTTATGAGAAGATCTACCACTAGAACATCTTGAAATACTATATATTAATGAAGTTGTGAGACTTCATGGAGTACCCCTATCGATTGTTTCTAATTGTGATCCATGTTTTACATCATGATTCTGGAATAGTCTTTAGAAGGCCCTAGATACTGATATTCGTTTGAGCACTACATACCACCCACAATTTTATGGACAATTAGAAAAGGAAATTAAAACATTAGATGAAATTTTGAGGTCTTGTTCACATGATTTTTAAGTCATGTGGGATCAGTATTTACCTCTTATATAATTTTCCTACAATAGTAGCTTCTATTCAAGTATACAGATGGCACCCTATGAAGCTTTATATGGGAGGTGATGTAGTACACCAACTTTCTGGGATGATATTGGTGAAAGATAGTTCATGGGACCAGAATGGGATGTTGTTTTAAGTGGCAATACAAAGGGTGCTCCCGGTGAGTGTTTCACCTCTGTTCCCATAAAGCGGAGACTACACAAGGATTATTCTAATGTCCCTAGAAACGTGTATACCAGATCGTCGTCTAAGGTGTCAAGGAAGGTGGATGCAAATATTTTTCAAATCTTGAATCGGGATAAGTCTCAATCAGAGTGGGAGACAGTTGGTGACTTTAATTATGGAAATGATTTGTCGTATTATGATCTATAGACCTGTTTTTAGTGGTTGTGGGAATTTTTGTTTGTTTGATCCCGTCTTCCACTCTAATGTACTCTTTTACTTCTTTTTAATAAATGATCAGAAGCTTTTCTTCTGACTGGACTTGTCTGTGAAGATTATCTAGAACTATATCAAAATTTCTCAAAGTATGTAAAAGAGCTATGAAGATAACTGAAGGAAGGATTTTGAGTTTCAAGAGGGTGATCACATTTTCTTAATGGTATCTCCATGAAAGGGTTTTATACGATTCGGTATGAAGGGAAATTTTTGTCCCAGGTACAACAGACCTATTGAAATTATGGACTGAATTGGAGTCGTAGCTTACCATTTAGAAATGCCGCTAAGTCTCTCGATGGTTCACAATGTGTTCCATGTGTCAATGTTAAGAAAGTACATGTCAGTCCCAACACATGTACTCACTTATGATGAACTGAAACTTGAGCCTGCTCAATATTACTATGAAGATCCTATCAAGAATCTTGATACTAGAGAACAAGTATTGAGAAATCGGACGACTCGTCTTGTGAAGGTTCAATGGAGGAACAATAATTTGAAGGAATCATCATGGGAGCCTGAGGAGATTATGATAAAGACATACCCGAATCTTTTTAGGTAATATTTTGTGAATTTTGAGGATGAAATTTTTGTAAGGAGGGGAGAATGCAACACCCCAAGGTTTCTAAAATAAATATAGAATCAAATTTTATAATATAGCCATTAAAGCACAACTTTTCCTCTTCTATTTTGTGAATTTTGAAAAATGGTCATCTAGAGTTGTGTTCAGTAAGTCATTTAGAGTCCGATTGAACAAACATGATTTTTTAGAAAATAGTAACATTCCCTTATGAATAGTAATATGTATAGTAATATTACCCTAATGAATAGTAAATTTTATTATTATTTTATTTTCTTAAGGCTAGAAGATAATAACATCTTGGTTATGTTTTCATTGTGATAAAGAAGTAGTTGTTGAATTAGAACTGTTAATTTTTGAATTAAGTATGATTTTATTTAAAAGTTAAATGAATTATATTTAGATAATTATTTTTCAAAAATGGACTTCACTTTTGAATTCTACACTTCGAAAAATAGTAAGGGTTAATTTTTGGGATTTTTCTGAAATTATAGAATTTTTGATGAATAGTAAAATACGATAAATGATAATTACATGATTTACTGCATCATTGGTGATGAAACGATGGTTTAAGATTACTTGGTTAGAACTCACATGTCATTATTACTATTAGGGTTCACCTGAAACAATATTATTGGTTTTATTGAGAGAAATAATAAAATAATGAATTAAATATACAAAATTTACCCCTCACATCCACTATAAAAACCCCCCAGCACTACCTCTTCTCTTCACAACTCTAAGCCTTAAATCTCCTCAAAGTTTTGCCCAATTACCATTCCCAAGGGTCTATCTGCTTCCAAGAAGCTTCTGGTCTTCCCAAAAGACCAAAACCCCTTCCCTGAAGGAGTTTCTCAAGGAGGTTATTTCAAGAGGTAAAGCACCCTTCTTTTTCTTTCGGTTATATTTCAATTTATCTACTTTTTTGTCCTCTCCTATCCTCCTATGTCCAAATGATCATTATAACTTTAGTAACATATATATAATGGATTTTTATCTTATTAATGGAAGAAACATCATAATTATTCTTACTCCCTCCCTTTTATTTTAAAAACGTAATCGACGTCCATGGGGTCCCGATTTATAACATTCGTGGATGAGGATGTTTCGTTCATCAATTTATTCTTCATTATTGGTAATGAAACCATATTAATGGTTTATCCACACTATAATATATGTTTTATATCCTAATTAATATTCAGGAACCAGAATATGTACATATAATTAAGTTATATGACAAAACTAGTTCATAATATTTCAAATGCCGCTGAAGAATCGAAGTGGTGGTCATCTAATGATTCATCTACATTCCATGTAACCAAATTATAGAAATGACCATTATCAATTATTTATGTTCATTAATAATATATAATCCCAATCCTGGAGATTTATAACCATTCCACATGAACTTCATTACATAAAAACAAGTGAACCGAATATGAAAATAAAGGAAACGAACACTCGAGAACGATAGAATTCAATACAATAACTTGTCAATAAAGACATAAATGAACTAAAAATAATTATGGTAAACTAAATATATTTATAATAGGTTATTAAATAATATATTAACAAGTATAATTTCACATTCCAGGTGATTATGTACAAGAGAGGAACACGTTTGGAGTTAAGGTAAGGGTTTTTCACCCGAACTTAAATTTTTCATTTGGGATACTTTCATTGTCTAATTACCTCAATTAAATTATTTTGTATTATTATGTACTCAGCATATATTCTGTGTGAGTATCATATATATGATTAAAATCTACAACCTATCATTATTTTATGAATAATCACATGTTTTTAAAAAAAACATTCAAAACTGTTTCCAAAATACAAGCCGGATTCAAGGGAATTTCTCCAATTCTTACCTACTTTCAAGGGCACTTTATAATCTATTTTTTTTGGAAACCATTATCTTTATAAAATAAATAATTTTATTATGAAGATAATATCTTACATAACGTATGGTTTTATACAAATATTTTTCCAAAAGAACTCTTCTTTTAAAAATAAAATAGTATTTATCTCAAAATTGCTTAATGATTTTATAAGAGTATTTCCGTTTGATTCAAATACTCTTTTTGATTGAATTGTATTTTTGTGTTTAATCATTTATGAAGTCGTCTACCATATTTTATTTAATGGTTTATGAATAAATCAATTTTGGATGTTCTATCCTAAAACCATTCATCATATTACTCAGAATGGTTAGTGTTTTATGTTTAATGATTTGGGAAAGTTAGATACATTTCATATGATAGTTTCAATATGAATGTATATGTTGTTTATGTTGATCCTCTCTAATATGAGGAAATAATTGGACTTATTATGTGATGGGTGGGGCCCACTATAGCCCCTCGATGCATCGGAAGGTCTCATGAGACAAATAGATATGGAATTGGCCGAGGCCTTTCCCGATGTGATATGGATTTTGGCCAAGGCCTTAATCACTAAATGTCTTGGCCGAGGCCATGAAAAAATGATTCAAAATGTTCGGCATACACACTTACCTCATTATGATTCTAGTAATTAAATGTTCATGTGGTTATTAAACTAGTAGAATAACCATGATTATGTTTTATTATGGCATTATTTTCTTAGCTCATTATCCTGCCATAATGTGTTCATATTTATTGTTAAAGGCAAGTGTTTTCAATTATTCACCATGTCTAATGTTTATATTATCATCCACTGTATTTCTTACTCTTACTGAGTGATTGATCACACCCCTTTATTTTGTATCATTTTCTTAGGATATGAAGAAGTAATTTATGAATGACTTGCATGAATAATCAAGGAGACGTGATGTTTCTAGTGGAATAAAATAGTGTTTTTGTTTCCCTTCATGTAGTAATGATAAACTTATATATGTAACTTCTTTCCAATAATATAAAACTACTCAGTATTTTGAGATTTGAATACCATGTATGTATGCCAACGTAATCAAATAAGGCACCGACTCTGGGAAATTGGGGTCTGGTCCTTACAGTATCCAATAGAATTAATACATGTGTTAGGGAAATTATAATATCATTTTTACCCATAATTACCCTATTTACATTTAACCGTGGTAAATAGAAGTGAAAAATTACTATTCACTAAAATTGTTTTCACATTATTGAACCACATTTTACTTACTGATATTAACCGTGTCTCTTGGATTTTTAAAATTTAACTCAAAGATGTGGTAAAATAATGTTTTATGAATAATTTCAAATGATCCTAGAAGGTGGGTAAAAGACGGTAAAAATTACAATCAAATTTTATATATCAAAACATATTATAAAATGACTCCAATGAATTAAATTTAAAATATATAGGTATTATATATCTATTTTGACCTAAAATAAATTAAAATAAAATAACTAATTATATAAATAAATAATTAGTTTTTAACATTAATGCAGTGCTTTTCCAAATTAATCAAAAATTAAATGTTTTCAGAAAAATACCAAAAATTCACCCTAAGCTAATTTTGATATTAAGAATGAAAAAAATGTAGTCAATTTTGAAAAAAAAATTATAAAATTTCCAAAAGAGGGTATTAATATTTGTAATTACTACATTGATTGGTCATGGTTTGATAAAACTCCATGATGCATACAACGCAAGCTACTGAATTATTTAAATGAAAATGTACCATGGAAGCATGGGGTGTTACATTCTCCCCTCCTTAAAATTATAACCTCCTAGTAATTTTGAGAATTTTATTACATAAAATGATTTGTGTGGTTCTTTATCAAAAGTTCCTTAGATTCACTCATTGCCTCTCCCATCTTATGGCATCTCCATAGAACATTTTCCAGACGAATCATGAGGTTTCTCAGCACTTGTTCTCTGGAATCAAGAATTTTAACTGGATCTTCACAATAAGACAGATTAGGTACAAGTTCAATTTACTCATAGGTGAGTAGATGTGTTGGGTCAGGCATGTATTTTCTCAACAGTGATACATGGAACATATCATGATCGTTGAAGAGACTTGGAGGCATTACCAAATGATAAGCTGCAAATCCAATTCTTTCTAGAATTTATTAAAGTCAGATGTACCTAGGACTCAATTTACCCTTCTTACCAAAATGTATAACACCCTTCCATGGATATACCTTCAAGATAACAAGGTCTCTTACTTGAAAATTTAAATTCTTCCTTTAGTTATCAGAATATATTTATTGTAACTTTGGGCTTCTTTGATGTTGGTTTGGATAATCTTCACTTTTTACATTGTTTCTTCAACATGTTTTGGGCCTACAAGTTTTCTTTCACTAACATCATCCAAACAAGTTGTTGTGTGAAATCTATTTCTATATAATGCTTCATATGGTGCCATATAAATAATTTAATAGAACCTATTTTTATAGGAAAATTATACTAGAGGTAAATATTTATCTTACATACCTTGAAAATCAATTGAAAAATATCTCAACATGTCTTCTATGGTTTGAATAGCCCATTCTGATTGTCCTTCGGTTTGATGGTGGAAGGCAGTGCTCAAACGAAGTCTAGTATCTTGGGTTTTCTGAAGACATTTCTAGAATCTTCTTGTAAAATAGGGATCAGGATCAGGAACAATCGATAGAGTTACTCCATGAGGTATTACAACGTCATTAATATATAGTCTTGCTAAATGTTCATAGAGGTAAATCTTCACTTATAGCAATAAAATGTGGTGACCTGGTAAAATGATCAACAATAACCCATATTGCATCATTTCTTCTAGGTGTCTTTTGTATTCCCATGACAATGTCCATCATAATGTCATCCAATTTCAACTTTGATATGAAAAGACATTTCATGACTCCTCTAGGATGTTTCCTTCTAGCTTTCACTTTTTGGAAAACCATATATCTCAACACAAATTCAGCAGTCACTCTCTTCATGTTGTCGTAAAAAATGTTCTTTCAAATCTCTATTCATCTTTGTTCTACTAGGGATTTTAAAGAAATTGGAACTATGATCATCTTCCAAAAATTCCCTTATTAGATCAGGTATACCGAGAACACCAATCATCTTCCCAAATTTCAAAATTCCATCTTCATATATGAAGTCGATCAATCTCCCATCGTTCACAACATAAATTTTGTTTTGAAATTCCTCATCATCAGTCTGAGAACTTTTTATCCTTTATTGTGAAGATGGTTTGAATACCATTTGAAAAAGAATTGATGTTTCACCTTCCACTGTTATTCCCATGTCCATATTTACTAGATCCATGTATATATAATCCTTTTCAACTCTCATCTTGTTAAATACTCCATGATCCTTTCCGCTCAAAGCATCTACCACCTTATTTTCCATCCCCAAGTGGTAGTGTATATTGCAATCATAATCCTTGAGTAGTTTAAGCCATCGCCTTTGCCTCATGTTGATTTCAATTTGTAAGAAAATATACTTCAAACTTTTGTGATATGTATAAATCTCACATTTTCACCATAGAGATAGCATATATATATTTTTAGATAAAATTTTATAGTTTCTAACTCAAGATCATGAGTGGGATAGTTTTTCTCCTGAATTTTTTTTTTCATGATGCATAAGAAATAACTCTATCATTCTTCATAAGGACACAACCATGTCCTTTTATTGAAGAATCAATATAAATAACAAACCCATTGATCCTTGATGGTATATTCACAGTATGAGCATAGACTAATCTTCTCTTCAGTTCTTCAAAAAATTCTTCACACTCTTTATTCCAAACAAATATAACCCCTTTTCGTGTGATATTCTTTAATGGGTTCGCCAACCGAGCAATATTCAGCATGAAACGTCGATAATAACCTACTAAATCAGTAAAACTACGTACCTCACTTATACTCATTGGTGCTAGCCATTTTTGGATTACCATGGTCTTTGAAGGATCAATAGATATTCCATACTTAGAGACGGTATGTACATGAAAAGAAATCTCTTGAAGCCAGAATTCACAGTTTCTAAACATTCCATATAATTAATTTCATCTTAGGGTTTTAGAATAGTGCTCAAGTGGATTTCTTGATCTTCGTAGCTTTTTGAATATACTATGATATCATCAATTAATAGTACTACAATGTCATCATGATATTCCTTTAAAAATATATTCATTAGATCCATGAATACAGTGGGTTCCTTAGTTAATCCAAAAGGAGTTATTTTAAACTCATAATTTTCGTACTTGGTTCGAAATATTGATTTCATAATGTCTTCCTTCTTCACTAATAGCTCATGATATCCAGATCAAAGATAAATCATTGAAAAATATTTAGCTCTATGATGTCGTTTGAATAAATCATCAATGTGAGGTTGGTGATACTTGTTCATTATTGTTATAGTATTAATCTCCATGTAGTCAATGAACAACCTCATAGATCCATCATTCTTCTAAAGAAAAAAGAATAACGGCTCCCCATGGAGAAACACTAGGGTGAATAAATATCCTATTACTCAATTCATCTAGTTGTTTCTTTAGTTCCATTTATTCCACAATGGCCATTCTATACGGTGTATTGGATATAGCCTTAAACCAGGAATTAAATCAACGGGAAACTCAATTTATCGTTCTGGAGGATGTCCATGTAAATTATATAGAAACACATCAACATATTATTTCAAAATGGGTAAGTCCTCTATTCAATCATTATTTTCCACACCCATCGTTATTTGATTCTCTTCTTCCCAAATAATTGTATTTTGTACAGCTACAGGGGTGGATCTAGATAAGAATCAGGTGGTGATGTTTCTGCTCTAAGGATATGGTACTCCTTATCATCATCAAAAATTGTTAACTAGTTTTTCTTACAATAAATTTTCGCATCATGGTATGGAACCGAATCTATTCCGAGGATTATATTAAATTCAATCATGGGAATGACGATAAGATCATAAGAAAATGAACATTTATATGCCCTAATGGGAACCGATTCACAAAACAGTGTAGTGATGTTACTTCCCTTAAGATGTTTTACTAAAAACTCCCTTGTCAAGTCAAAATCAAAAATATCTAATTTTCATAGCAAACTAAGAATATATGAAACAATTTGATGATAAATAACCAATTAAATCATTGATTAATCATGGGGAAACTATTAAATTACCTGCCACCATATCTTTCAAAGCTTCAAACTCAGTAGTAGTGATCACAGATACTTAGCCTTACTCCTTTGGCACATGGACATTCATTTTCATAATGCCTCTTTTCTCTTCAATTGTATCATTCAACATTGACATCCACTTTCTTTCCCTTGCAATCACAAGCTTGGTGGTCTTTTTCACCACACTTTTAACAGACCCCCATTCCCTTCAGGAATGTACATGGGTGTTTCTTCCCACAATTACCACAGGATAGATATTCAACATTTCCCTTCTTCCCCTTATTTCTATTTCCAGAGTGATCTATAGATCACTTCTTCTCTTGATTTTCTTTGAATTAATAAGACATAGATAAATCCTTGTCAATCATGATTGTGCATGAGACAATATCTTTGTACAATGAGAAGGATTGTGAGACTAATGCTTGATGGAGAAATGTTTTTAACTGATAAATGAATCGATCAATATTACTCATTGGGTTACGTATATAATCTACTACATGCCTTTCTAACCTTGTAATGTTAGCGTAACAACTCGAGATTTTATGAGAAATATTCTTTTTAATTTCTTTGATGTCTTTTTTGGTACGCTACACCATGATTATCTTGTGCTATACGCAACACCGTATTAGATTGAAATATACGCAACACTATTCATGGCTCGTGTTACACACAATTTCATGTTTGTTTTGTGGAAATTATTTTATGAAACATTAAGTATAGATTTTGTTTAATTTATAAATGATATAAGGTTTGATTATGTTATACGCAACATTTAGTGTATATATATATATATATATTCAACGTATAAATGAAATATGGTTGGATTCTGTTATATGCAACAAAAAAGGAGTCTTGCAGTACACGCAACCCTAACTTGGCTTACATTACACGCAATCATGACCTTCTCGATAGCCTGTGTATTACGCAATACCGATTTTCACTAAACGAGATATTATTATAATATAGTAATGAACTTGTCGTTATGAATAGTAATACCCACTTTTTAAAATTTTATAAATTTTATCTTTCAAAATGGAATTCATTTTTGGATTCGGAATATCGAAATTATCCTAGGGGGAATTTTTGGTATTTTTTTGAAAACTTTCAATTTTTGATGAATAGTGAAAACACTAGGTTACTATATAAAAACCGACTATTTATTTAAATAATTATTTATTTTATTTAAATTTATTTTTGGTCATAATTGATACATAATACCTATATATGTTCAATTTAATTCATTGGATTTCATTTATAATATTTATAGATATATAAAAATTTTATTGAACTTCTCACCCTCTTTTACCCACCTCCGAGGAGAATTTAGAAATTCACATAAAACATAATTTTACCGCTTCTGTCAGTGGAATTTCGAAAATCCAAGAGACACGGTTAATATCAAGGACTAAAATTTGGTTCAATGAGATGAAAATAATTTTTGGTGAATAGTAGCTTTTTTACTTTTATTTACCACTTTTAAAAGTAAATAGGGTAATAAAGGGTAAAAATGATATTATTATTACCATAACACATGTCCTAATTCTATTTGATAAGTGTAATTCGACCAAAAACAACCTTAGGAATAAAATATGACCATTTTGGTCCGCATGGATTATATTAGGACATTTATTATTAATTTATTTAAAGAAGGGTTAAAATAGTTAATATCAAAGTCTAAAAAACTAAAACATTATTAATATAAAGTTATACATAAGATAAATTCGACTATAAATATTAATTAGAAAGATAAAAATATTTCCTAAATAATGGTATTTTATTTATGAATTTTAGACATTAAATAATTTAATTTTTTTATGACATAATGATGATGTAGTAATTATCTTATTAATGAAATATTTACATAATTAATGTCATAAATACCCAAATAAATGTAATTTGAGACTTTTTATGAATTACACTACTTTTATAGGTTAATATGACATTTTAGTATTGATTAAATTAACTTTCATTGAACTAATCTTAATGTTATGATTTAAAAAAATCAATTACCAAATAGTGTCAAAGTTGACATAAAATAGTTCTTAAAACAAATATTATAATATTAATTGTTATTTTATTCCTAAAAATATATAGTTCGGACAAATGACATAGATAAAGTTATATATATTAATAATACACAACTTTTGGTTCGTTTGGCTTGTTATAGTAAGTTTATTAACCTTATAGTGTAAGAAAACAAGAAGACACGGTAAAAGTAAAATTATTTAACTTAATGTTAAATATAAATGATAAGGTTAAAATTTTAACCTAAACTTGTCTAAAATCTATTATTTGAGATTATTTAGACCCATCCCCACTTTATTTTATAAATAAATCAATTTGGAGCTATTATAAATCCAATATTACTTTATTATAAAATAATATTTTGAGTTTTTCCAAAGGTGCACCTCTCCTCCTTTATAAAAAGGGAACCCCTTCCCTCTTCTCTACACACCCTATTAAGCCTTGATGCTCGGCCAAACCCTACCCATTTCTCTACTCCACATCCATAGAAATATTTTTGATGTTCTGGTCTTCTCAAAAGACCAACTCTACTTCCTTAAGAGAAGGCTTAAAGGAGGTGCGTCGAAGAAGAGGTAATCTCTTCTTTTGATTCTCTCAAGTTTCTTTCTTCTTCAACTTCTTCTTATTTAGTTGTTTTATTATAAAGTAATATCATCAGTATTAATCATATACTGATATGTTATTATGAATATTAAACAACTCTATTTCACCTTCTATCCATCCTACGGAAAATGAAATCACCACGCGTGTGTACGTACGGAATACCGTCTCCACGCCACGGTGTAATCAGTTTTTCCACCACCACCTTTAATGGATGGGTATAATGGTGTAAATAAATACCTATATATCGTTATTGTAATGTGATATTGATTCTGTAATATTATACATACACATAAATGAAATTCCATGTTCATGGGAATGATATCATCGCTCGTGCGTACGTACGGACTACCGTCTCCACGAACGCGATGAGATTCATTTTCCATGATTAACCATTAAAGAATGATTATAAAGTATATATAGTGAATAATAATGAAATATATGACAGAATGAACCAACTGTATTTATGTATATATATATATATATGTCATCTACTTACTTACATTCAAGTCAATAAAGAAAGGAAAACAACGTTCATGCGTACATACGACCTATCGTCTCCATGAATGGTGTGTTTCATTTCATTTATCTATCTATTATATATATATACTAAATATATATGATATATAAATCATGTTTTACATTATGGATGTATGTAAATCATGATATAAGTAATAACAATATCAAGAACAAAAAGTCCAAACACGTACGATAAATGAAACAATTTTACCCAAAACACTATATCAACATTCAATTGACAAATGAACAGGTAATATAAATACCTAAGTGAACCATATATGATATAATAACAATTAATATGATTCTTTAATAAGTCAATGACATTATTTAAATCATTATATAGTAGGTTCGGATATATACGAAGCATATCAGACATAAGTTATGGGATAATTATTCCAATCTCATTCTTATCCGAGATTGTTTATTCATAAGTATTTACTAGAGTTATATTTATCATCCATGTCCATGTTTTATAAAAATGTTTTCATGTACATTTAATGTCTTTTTTTCCCATTTTTTGACTTTTACTACATGGTATGTAAGGAATCTTTATTTTGTTTATGTTTCTAGGTACTTTTTTACTTTTCTGGAAAATTTTCGAGAATAATGTTTTTTTAACTTATACGGCCTGAAAAGATTTATATGGTTTTATAAAGCCTTATTTTTATAATGCTTCATCATAAAGATCTCGTGACTATTTTCAACAAAATCTATTTCTTTTAAAAATTTCATGATGTTTTTTGAAAAGAAATTGATTTTGGAGAAAAAAGTATATTTTCCTCAAGAATTCATTTCAAATTTTTTATCAAAACCATTTTCTATCTAAGATGACATTATTTCATATGAGTATGTTTAAAGTATAATTTCTCCATGATTTATATGGTTTCAGTTTTCTTATGATGAAATATCCATTTGTTTTATATGGATTATGTGATGATGGGATGATGTTTATGAAAACCATTTTATTCATTGGGTTATGATGAATGTTTCAAGTTTATTTTGTGGGAAAATTAAGAATGATTTCATTATGAGATGGGTGGGACCTATATATCCCTCCGATGAATTGGTTAAAGATTTATATCTCATGAGATAGACATGGCTGGAATGGTAAGTTAATCTAGTTCAGTGATACATGACTGGAACGAGGAGTGAACTCGATTCAGAAAGGGACTTTGTCCACAAAGATTCCCTTGGAAGAATGTCTTGGCTAATATGGATATCTTATCTTGGTCTTAATGGTTTTCCACAATTAAATGCTTTATTCCCATGGTATTGTATCATGATTGATGTTCCATTATGATCTATGCCTTGTATAGTTCCAAGATTTATGTCATTGCTCATGATTTTGATGTTTAGATTTTATATTCATGTTTTTTTCATTTAAATGTTTATGGATTATTTTATATTATCTATGCTTACCCTTACTGAGCATTTGAGCTCACCCTTTATAGGTTTACTTTTCCCCAGGATTTAAAGAAAGGTTTTAGGTAATAAAACAAAAGGGTAAGATATTTATGGGAGATGTTGAAGATCTTTCACCACTATTAGAAAATTATTTTTCCGAGTTTCCAAAGAAACTAAAATATTACGGTCCTTGTGCATCTGTTTTTGTTATGCATCAAGTATTCCGCAAAAGAAATGTAATGTCCATGTACGTCAAGCTTTGTGTCTCTATAGTTGGTATCAGATTAAAGGTTTAGTTAACTTTGGAAACTAGGATGTGAAAACATTAGTGATATCACTATAGTTATTTCTAAGGTATGTCTAGGGATGTCCCTAAGTTTAAGTATAAGTATAGGTTATAGTCCTAGAATTATGATAATGATCATGAATAACCTAGGATTGAGCCTATGGAATTAGAGATTGAATGTACTCCCCTTGATTATGTTGTTTTTCGAGAATGATTTATGCCTCACACATAATTCTTTTTGTGTTTTAGAAAATGACTGGAAACCAGAAGATTCATTTTAATGAAGAATATGATGGACAATGGAATCATATTATTCATGATCAAGCAAATGAAATTGGATTTGGAAGGTGAAACATTGTTATTATGGGTAAAAAACAATCTCATAATATGATCAATAATCTCAACTTTGGTAAGTTTCCTCACTCAGATAATAAGAGAAAGATGGAGTTTCATGATGATCATAGAGGAACGAAAGTTCAATTTCCCTCATGTAAATCATGTGGGAAGAGGAATCAAGGAGAATGTTTCAAAGGAACTGGAAGATGATTTGGGTGCGGAAAAGAAGGACACAAATCCAGTAAGTCCAAATGAAAAGGTTCAGTTAACACCATCGATAAAGATAATGTTATTTCTACGAGATCAACAATGATTAGATGTTTTAAATGTGGAATGTATGGGAATTATTCAAACCAATTCCCGAAGGGAAAATCTCATGAAGAGAATTAGCATGGTCATAATGGTAGTATTATTGTGGATGATGACGGGGAGACTACAAATGAGATATGAGATGAATGAAGTGTTGAAGCTTGGTCAATGGTTTAAGAAGGTAGTGGAATGATTGTATGTTTATCAAGAGTTATGTTGTATAAGTAATTTAATGGTACTATGGAATAAAGAAACATCTAAGGATTGTTACACTATTGTTTTTCCTAAATTATTTGAAAGTATATGATGAATGGTACCGGTAAACATGAAAGCTTATTCAGATATTTTTGGAAGGAAGATGATATTCACATAATGAATGGATAGGGAGGAAATAATATGTTTGATAGTATTCATTATCTCATGATTGATATAAGGAATAAGTGATATCATGGTTTGAGTATGTAGAATTTTGAGGATTTTGTTAAGTGGAAAGTGTTAACTTTTAACAGCATTCATTTTTTCACTAAGGTTCAATGGGTATTCATTTTTCAAGAGAAAACATGATTAAGGCATTCGAATGTTTGGAATGTGACCAACAAGACATATCTTATGATATATGAGGATCAAAGATGGTATTAACATGCTTGTTATATGAAATCTTTGGTAATCGTTTTCACTATAATATGAGATTGGACAACAGTATTTTGGATAAGCCTAAAGATTGGAATGGATTATGTTGGAAATAAGTTACTATTGTTTAAGGCTAGAACTTTTTCGATATTAATGATGTAATGTTATAATAATATATTTTTCGAAAAAAGGACAACCTGCAGTATGGGCGACAACCCGTCACTTTGGACAAGGCTGTGGGAATCGAACCCACAACCGAAGTGTGACAAGCCATTATTTCCTACCACTGGCCTACAAGAAGATCCTGGTTAGTAGAAACTAGTTTTATTTTATTATGCAGGATGATTGATGAAGTATATGTCCATTTTGGAAACATATCTGATTAATCTCACCATTGATGGACTTATGTATATAACTTTTGCTAACTTATGTTTGAGACTGATGGAATGACCTATCATTCTATCGAATGATCTGCTAAAACATCACAAAAGAAAAATTCAACTTCATTTCTTAATGAGATGAAGTGGAAACTATTCAAGGAACAAACAACGGTGATATTTTAAAAAAATAAAGTAAGTATTTCTTCTAATTCAAATTCTTCAACTTTAGGGAAATGATCTTGCAAAACAAAAATTTTGTCCTAGTGCCCTTATATCTGATGAACCAGATGGTACCCTAGATCGTCACAAATTTATGGCTTTGTGATTGTTGGATTTTTCATATCCATGTTCTCTACCACACTCCATCAAAACATGACGGTTAGATTTCTCTTCTATATCCAGATTTTCACCTGTGTTCTCATAAGAGGAAACCCAATGATTAGTTAATTTGGGTAACTGTTACGTTTCATACATTATTTTTTAAAGATAAGTTTTGGTATTCCTTTTTATATTGTGGGTTTCTATTAAAGAAACTTTCAAGTAGAAAACCATTTATAACCCCGACGAATTTCCAGGGAGAAATTCATTTTAAGGGGGGTATAATGTAACAACCCGAGATTTTATGAGAATTATTCTTTTTAATTTCATTGATGTCTTTTGTGGTATGCTACACCAAGATTATCTTTCGCTATAAGAAACACCGTTTTATCATTCAATACATGCAAAACTATTCTTGGCTCGTGTTACACACAATTTCAAGTTAGTTTTGTGGAAATTATTTTACGCAACATTAAATATAGATTTTGTTTAATGTATAAATGAAAGAAGTTTTGATTATGTTATATGAAACATTGAGTGTATATATATATATATTCAATGTATAAATGAAATATGGTTGGATTCTATTATACACAACAAAATAGGAGTCTTGCACTACACGGAACCCTAACTTGGCTAACATTACATGCAATCACAACCTTCCTCGATAGCGTGTGTAGTATGCAATACCGAGTTTCACTAAACGAGATATTATTATAATATTATTATGAACTAGCCGTTATGAATAGTAGTACCCAATTTTTGAAAATTTATCAATTTTATCTTTCAATCTTGACTTTATTTTTGGATTCGGAATATTGAAATTAACCTAGGGTGAAATTTTGGTATTTTTCTGAAAACATTCATTTTTTTATGAATAGTGAAAACACTTGGTTACTATTTAAAAACCGACTTTTTATTTAAATAATTACTTATTTAATTTATAATTATTTTAGGAAACAATTGATACATAATACCTATATAAGTTCAATTAAATTCATTGGAGTCATTTTATAATAATTTTAGATATAAAAAAACATTATTAAACTTTTCACCGTCTTTTACCCACCTCTTAGGAGAATTTGGAAATTCAAATAAAACATAATTTTACCGCTTCTGTGAGTAGAATATTGAAAATCTGAGAGACATGGTTAATATGAAGCAATAAAATATGGTTCAATGAGATGAAAATAATTTTGGGTGAATAGTAACTTTTTTACTTTTATTTAATACGGTTAAAAGTAAAAAGGGTAATTGAGGGTAAAAATGACATTATTGTTACCCTAAAACATGTACTAATTCTATTGTATAAGATTAATTCAACCAAAAACGGCCTGAGGAATAAAATATTACCATTTAGGTCCACATGGATTAGATTAGGACAGTTATTATTAATTTATTTAAAAGAGGGTTAAAATAGTTAATATCAATGTTTAATAACTAAACAATTTTTAATATAGGGTTATACATAATATAAATTCGACTATAAATATTCATTAGAAAGAGAAATATATTCTCTACATAATGGTATTTTATTTATAATTTGTAAAAATTAAATAATTTAATTTAATTATGACACATTGATGATGTAGTAATTATCTTATTAATGAAATATTTAAATAATTAATGTTATAAATACCCAAATAAATTTAATTTGAAACTTTTTAAGAATTAAAATAATTTTATAGGTTAATATGACATCTTATTATTGATTCAATTTACCTTTTTCGAACTAATAATTCTGTTATTATTTCCACAAAAATCAATTACCAAATAGTGTCAAAGTTGACATACAATAGTTATTAAAAACAATATTATATTATTAATAGTTATTTTATTCCTAAAAATCTAAGGATTGTCCAAATGACTTATATAATGATATATATATTAATAATAAACAACTTGGGGTTCTTTTGGATTGTTATAGTAAGTTTATTAACCGTATAGTGTAAGAAAACAAGAAGACACGGTAAAAGTACAATTATTTAACTTAAAGTTAAATCTAAATGATAAGGTTATAATTGTAACCTAAACATGTCTAAAATCTATTGGTTGAGAGTATTTAGACCCATAACCACTTTATCTATGAAATAAATCAATTTTTAGCCATTAAAAACCGAATATGACTTTTTTATAAAATATTATTTTGAGTATTTCCAAAGGTGCCCCTCTCCTCCCTTATAAAAAGGGACCCCCTTACCTCTTCTCTTCACACCCTTTTGAGCCTTGAAGCTTGGCCAACCCCGGCCAATTTATTTTCTCCACTTCCCTATCAACATTCTAGAGGTTCTAGTATTTTCAAAATACAAACTCTACTTCCTTAAGATAAGGCTTAAAGGAGGTGCATCGAAGAACATGTAATCTCTTCTTTCAATTTTCTCAAGTTTCTCTCTTCTTCAACTTCTTCTTATTTAGTTGTATCATTATAAAGTAAAAACATCAATATAACTCACATACTGATATGTTATTATGAATATGAAACAAACCTCTTTCACCTTCTACCCATCCTACAGAAAACAAAATCACCACACGTGCGTACGTACGGAATACCGTCTCAACGCCGTGGTGTAATCAGTTTTTCCACCACCACTTTACATGGATGGGTATAATGGTTTAAATAAATAAATATATATGGTTATTTTAAAGCGATATTAATTATGTAATATTATACATACACTTCAATACTATTTCATGATCATGGGAATGATATCATTGCTCGTGTGTATGTCCGGATTACCGTCTCCACGAACGCGATGATATTTATTTTCCATGATTAACAATTAAAGAATGATTATAAAGTATATATAATTAATGATAATTAAATATATGACATAATGATGATAAGGGATTTATGTATACATATATATATATAAATATATGTCATCTACTTACTTACATTCAAGTCTATAAAGAAAGGAAAACCACATTCATGCGTACGTACGACCTATCGTCTCCATGAATGGTGTGTTTCATTTCATTTATCTATCTATTATATATATATATATATATAAACTGAATATATATGATATATATATAATATTTTATATTCTTTAAGTAATTAAATCCTGATATAAGTAATAATAATATCAAGAACAACAAGTCCAAACAAGTACAATAAATGAAACAATTTTACCGAAAACGCTACTTTTACATGGAATTGACAAATGAACGGGTAATATAAATACCTAAGTGAACCATATATGATATAATAAAAATTAATATGATTCTTTAATAAGTCAATGACATCATTTAAATCATTATACATGAGTTTCAGATACATGCGAAGCATATCGAACATAAGTTAAGGGATAATTATTCCAATCTCATTCTTATCCGATATTGTTTAATCATAAGTATTTACTGGGGTTATATTTATCATCCATGTCCAAGTTTTATAAAAATGTTTTAATGTATGTTTAAAGTCCTTTTTACCCTTTTTTGACTTTTACTACATGGTATGTAAGTAATTTTTCTTTTGTTTACGTTACGAGGTACATTTTTACATTTCCGGAAAAAGTACAAGAAGAATGTTTTTTTAACTTATATGACATGAAAGGATTTATAAGGTTTTATAGAGCCTTATTTTCATGAAGCTTCCTCCAAAATATTTCATGACTATTCTCAACAAAATATCTTTCTTTTAAAAATTTCATGACGTTTTGTGAAAAGAAATTGATTTTGAAGAAGAAAGGATATTTTCCTCAAGAATTCATTTCAAATGTATTATCTAAACCATTTTCCATATAAGATGATATTATTTAATATTTGTATGTTTCAAGTATAATGTCTCTTTGATTTACATGGTTTCACTTTTCGTATGATGAAATATACACTTGTTTTATATGGATTATGTGATGATGTGATGATGTTTATGAAACCCATTTTATTCTTTGGGTTATAATGAATGTTTCATGTTTATTTTGTGGCACAAGTAAGAATGATTTCATTATAAGATGGGTGGGACCTATATCTTCCACCAATGAATTGGTTAAAGATTTATATCTCATCACATATACATGTCTATAATGGTATGCTAATCCAGTTCAGTGATACATGACTGGAATAAGGAGTGAACTCGATTCAGAAAGGGACTTTTTCCACTAAGATGGCCTTGGAAGAATGCCTTGGATACTATGGAAATCATATCATGTTCTTAATGGTTTTCCTTAATTACATGTTTTATTCCCATACTATTTTATCACGATTGATGTTCCTTTATGATCTATGCCTTGTGTACTTCCAATATTTATGTCGTTGCTCATGATTTTGATGTTTAGATTTTATGTTCAAGTTTTTTTACATTTAAATGTTTATGGATTGTTTTATGTTCTATATGCTTACCCTTACTGATCATTTGAGCTCACCCTTTATATGTTTTCTTTTCCCCAGGATTTAAAGAAAGGTTTTAGGTAATAAAACAAAAGAGTAAGATATTAATGGGAGATGTTGAAGATCTTTCACCACGATCAGAAGATTATTTTTCCGAGTTTCCAAAGGCACTAAACTATTACGGTACTTTTGCGTCTGTTATTGTTATGAATCATGTATTCTACCAAAGTAATGTAATTTCCATGTACGTCAAGCTTTGGGTCTCTACATTTAGCCTCATACTTTGCAATATTCTCATCCTCCTTTTGCCTCAGACTCGGAAATGGTCTTTCCAAATCCGATCAATGGTCATGAGGAATGTATTTTTCTAAGAAAATATCTTCAAAATCCCACTATTCCATGTTCTATACTTTATAATCTTCTTTTATGTTTTTGATTAATGACCACCATTGATCTGCATCTCCCGTGAGGCGATAAACTGCCATGACAACATCTTCTATTTCACTACTCCCTAAAGAATGAAATATTTTTTCTAAGGAACTTATCCATTTGTTAGCTGAAAATGGATTTTTACTACCATTTAATGTTGGTGGTTTTTTCCTCATGAAGCATTCTAACATTGATCTATCACATTGTGGATCAGGGTGCTCTATTTGTGTAAGGTTATTATTTATAACCAGAGTGAGTTTTCCCTGTATAGTGATAAGCTGGTCAGAACTAGTTTCTTCACCAGCTTCACTATAATGATATTCTAGAGGAGGGAATCCTTAATTATATTTTGTGGTTTGATATGGTTTCCATTCATTCCACTAGGCGCAATTTCTAAAAAATGTCATACACTAGATTAGTTTATGATTCACAATACATTATTACAAACTTCTAAAACACTTAACATAATTTGAGCAGTTTATGGATATAATCCATAAACATAAAAATGATTTTTTGAGGAATTATATAATCATAAACCCTTCATAAATGTTTGTAAAGAAAATGATATTTATCTTAATCATTTCCACCAGGAGTGTCATTTCCATTATTGCAGCAAGGACCATTTTCATGCACCAGTTCCCATTCAAGTCTTTCTCAAAGCGTTGTTTTTGGGTTTTTTCCCTTAGGTACATCTATGCCAGAGCTACCTCTACCTACTCATATCCAGATATGGATGTATTTATCATAAAACACACAAAATCTATACATTACCAAATTTTATTAAATTCTTCTATACAAATCCTAAATGTTAATCATAATGTAATGTTCTCTAATCAATGTTTTTCTATATATAGCTTCCAAGTATTGTACTAAACTTTATCTAATAGAAACTATAACACACTGAACCATGTTAACTAGAGTCGGTGCATTATTACATTACATTAGCATGATATAAGGAATCATGTCCAAAAAGACTGATCAGTTTGGTATCTTTGGATGTACTAGATACATTAATAAGTTTTACATTAAATTAAAAAAAGAAAAAAACAACAAAACTTTCTCCATTGACAAGATTCATACCTTATATTTTCCCTGCAGGTCAGTCATAATATACTTCTTCACATCCTGGGAAAAATAAAACATAGAAAGGGGTGACCTCAGATGCTCAGTAAGGATAAAAATGTAGTAGAAACATTCAAGAATAAGAATAAATACTTAAGTAAATGTATAAGACTAAAACAAAGGCCTTATAAACAGAATCATCATCAAAATATGGAAAATAAAAAAAAATCCATTTACTTATTCACATGGATATTCTACTAGTATAATAATCACATGTAATATCAATATCCAATTTTATAATGTTGGAATGCATAATGTTAGACTTCATAACCCCATAGTCACTTCCTTGTTCCATGAATAAAAATAAGAGTTTGTCAAGGTCTTCTTCCAAGACACTAGATTGTATCATGAGGCCTACTAATGCATCATGGAGTAGTAGCGAGCTCCACACGTCACTTACTACGTCAAATACATTACTCATATGTAATGGTTTAAACATAACATAAACATTCATATTAAAACTAGCGTATGAAATGTCAATAATTTATCCATAAAAATGAATGGTGTAAAAATAACACATCCACCATCAATAATATCACAAAACCTTTAATATAATATGGAATATTTGAATCATAATATAGCTTATGCAAACAATCTTAGAATCCTTCAATTGATGTTGACATAGATAAAATCAAAACTTTTTGTAATAAAATATCTCTTTATATTTTGAACAAATTTAGAAGTCATATAATTACAAAATAAATGATTTATTTTTAAAATATTATTATATGCTTGTGTGGGAAGCTTTTACGATGTTATAATGGCGTAATGTAGCTACTCCCTTTGTTTACGTTAAAAAGACAATATTAAAGTAATTTTATCGAGAAGGTCATAAAGTACCTTGTTAGGAAAATGATGGAAAGATTCCTTTCATAACATATGTAGTCGGATAAGGGTATTAATTAATTTAACCCTTAGTCTAATAAATAGTAAAAAAAATTGGAATTAATTTTTAAGAAAACACCATTATGGATGAATAAGTGGTCCCAGTAGATACTTATGTATTAACAACCTCAGATAAGTAAATATATTGTAGAATTAACCCTTACCTTGTTCTTTTCCTTGGTCGAGGGTACATTAAAATCCTGTATAATAGTTAAATAATTGTTATTTTATTATACATGAACTATATACATAAAGATGATATCATATATGATCATCTAATATTTCTTTGTTAATAACATTCTAGAAGTATCATCGTTTCGGGTTTTAACTAATTCAATTTCTTTTATATGCATGGTTATATAAGCCATGTTTGCTATGGATAAAATGTATTTGATTCATATATAGAATGATATTATTTTTATAAACATTATTTTTTATCATACAATGAAAATTATTCTTGAATGATTACGAAGGGGAATAAATCTCATCGTGTTCGTGGAGACGACAATCCATATGTATGCACGAGTGACAATATCATTATATTGATAGTGAAATAATATTTAATTGGATGTTATATAATATATAAATAATAATTAACATGTTATATTTATTATTTACATCAGTTATAATAATTATTATTCCCAATAAAATAATGAAGTGTTCAAATAACAAACTACACCACAACGTGGAGACAGTAAGTCGTACGTACACAACTATGGTGACTTTTTCATTCATATGATTGTTAAAATAATGAATATTGTTGTGAAATTTTAATAATAACATCACAATATATATAATATACTGGAGTTATTATTTTCTAATGGAAACAACAATAAAAGAGGAAGTGGAAGAAGAAAATAACTTCAAAGAGGTGATGAAATAATTACCTATTCTTCGTGTTCTTCCTTTTGATTTGATAAAAAGGGTTCGGTAGGATGACTTTATGACCAAAAAAGGCCTCCAAGATTAATGGAAAACTGTTGGAAGGATATTTGGGCACGTTTTGGTCGAACCAAATGTCTTTGGGTGTGAATATAAGGGAAGGGGAAGTAAACTTTTATAAGAGAAGTGACAGTCACTTTTTTAAAAGCAAGAAATATTATTTTATAATAAAATTATTTTCAGCGTCTAATGGATAAAAAATGAATTACATAGAGTCTATGGTAGGTATGGGTCGAAAACCATTCATCCAATAGGTTTTAGACTTGTTTATGTCACCATATTAACCTTATATTTTAGATTTAACTCTTAATTAAATAGTTTTTCATTTACCATGTCTCTTTGTATTTTTAAATTATATGGTTAATAAACATTCTATAACAATACTAAAGTACCCCAAGTGGTTCATTACTAGTACATATAACCTTATCTATGTCCATTGGCAGATCCATAAATTTTTGGAATATTATATCAATAAATAATATAGTTTAGGTTTTAAAAACACAACTATGTCAATTTTGACGCTATTTAGTATTTGGTTTTTTTGAAAATCATAACAACATGATTACTTTGAAAAAAAATTATTTAATCACCCCTTACATGTCATATTAATCTCTAAAATTAGTGTAATTAATAAAAAGTATTAAATTACATTTATTGGGATATTTATAATATTATTTATTTTAATCTTTCAATAATAAGATAATTACCGCATCGTCATTGTGTCGTTAATAAATTTAATTATTTAATGTCTAAAAATTGTAAATAAAATACCATTCTGTAGGTAATCGTTTTATATTTCTAATGAATATTTATAGTCGAATTTATCTTTTCTATAACCCTATATAAAAAAATTGGTTTTTAAACATTGAATTTAAAACTTTTAACTCTTCTTTAAATAAAATAACAATAAATGTCCTAATATAATTAATGTGGGACAAAGGGGGTCATATTTTATTCCTAATATTTTTTGTTCGAATTACACTTATCCAATAGAATCAGGACATTTTTTTGGTAATTATAATACCATTTTTACCCTTAATTGGCCTGTTTACTTTTAACCACTGTAAATAAAAGTCAAAAGTTACTCTTCACCAAAAATTATTTTCATATTATTGAACCAAATTTTATTTACTAATATTAACTGCTCCTATTTTATTTTTTAAACTCAACTCATAGAAGCGGTAAAATTATGTTTTATGCAAATTTTCAAATGATCCTAGAAGGTGGGTAAAAGACAGTAAAATGGTCAATAATATTTTATATATCTAAAATTATTATTAAATTGATCCAATGAATTTCATTGAACATATATATGTATTATGTATATATTTTGAGCAAAAATAAATTAAAATAAATTAAAAAAATATTTAAATAGAAAGTCAGTTTTAAACAATAATTTAGTGTTTTTCACTATTCATTAAAATTGAATGTTTCTAGAAATATACCAAACATTCACCCTAAGATAATTTTTATATTTCGAATCAAAAAATGAATTCCATTTTGAAAAATAAACATTCTAATATTTCAAAAAGTGGGTATTACTGTTCATAATGGCTACTTTGATTGTTCAGGGTGTGTAAAAACTGCAAGATGCGTACAACACAAGCTACATCACTATTCAAAGGGAAACATACTGTGGAAGATTGGGGTTTTACATAGATGTCCCACCCATCTCAAAATGAAATCATACACTCATGTTAAAAAAGATCATAAATAATCATATGATAAGCCATAAAATGAAATTAGTATTATAAACATGTAATAATACCATAAAATGTCATAATTATTGGTTTAATAATAATTTCATCATTAACATAACCATTTATAAGAAGGGGGATTCAAAAGAATATAACCTGTAGAAGAGAAACTGGTTTCATAAGAATCATTCCATGAAAACATAATCCATTAGATATGTAATATGAATGGAATCGTTGGATCATTTCATTTATGGGAATGATTAACATCAACATATTTCCTCTCATATGGAAAATAATTTGTAAATATATTTTAAAAACATTTCTTGTGGAAAATATCTTTTCTTCTTTCAAAATATATTTTTAAAACCTAAACCAATTTGAAAACATTTTTCATAAAAAATATTTTTGAAATTTATAATGGAAGAATTAAAAATGAATTATCATATTTAAAATCAATATTCCTTGAAATTTATATTCAAGTGTTATTTTGAAAACATTTTGAAAATCATTTCTTTTTAAATAAAAGATGTTTCAAATCAAAGAGAGAGATGTGGTCATATTTATCCTAAAAACAATTAATTCATTATCTTAAGTTAAAGGAGTATAAAATGGTACTAATACAAGAATATATATTGAATAAAAATAAGATAAGGAAAATCTTAGGTTTTCCTGGTAGATGGATCATATGATAACATCAATGGAATCATAAGAATAAACTATCTTGAAGAGCGATACGATTTTTTCAATAAACTATTAGCACATTGTAACTTTGGATCACACATACCATGTATGAAAAGGAAATTCATTAAATCTTAAAGTATCATTAAAATAAGGATATTTGTGATATAACATGTAAATTTTCATTATACAAAACTAAAAATTAATCTATGTGCATAAAAAACATGAGTCTCAAATAAAGAAAATTGAGAGAGAACTATTTTAACGATTTGGTAACATTTGAATCATTAACGCTATAAAATAAAGATAATAACATGTGTATGCATGTAACAATTAATATAAGTATAATAAACGTTTAATTCATCCATTTAATGTATAAAAATCACACACAATCGGTATGGGTGTTGAATAAAGCATGTATCTCGTGGAAATAAAAAAGTGACATGACATTTCCTTGCCCTGTGTCTTGACTCTCCTCGTACTCATACAAGATAGTAGTATAATAAATGAATGGTTATTATAAATATTTTAAATAATATTATTCTTATTTATAAAACAATATATGGTTATATTATGACTTTATAATAACCTATTATTAACACTTTTATGTTAAGGTTTCATTTCAGGTAATATTCACTTCGTTTTTTGCATGTCTCTTAATTGGTTATATATTTCGTCATTATGATTATATAATTATTTAAATTATAAAAAATGATATAAATATAATATATATTAATTTTATCTATATTATATTAATCTATATAATATATAATTATCAAATTGAATATACCATTCATGGAGATGGTAAGTCATAGATATGAAAGTACAATGTTTCCCTCTTTATTTTTGTGTTAAACGAAAGAATGAAAAAGAAATATATATATATATATATATATGTATATTATAATTTATCATTTCAAACGCTTTTTCTGGGGCACACGCGTCCGTATCATTCAGGGACGAGAGATGCTGTTTTTTGTTGGCTCGTATTCCTTCTTTCCAATGGTGGGTGACATCCACTTCTTATTCAGGGACGACTGCTCCTTGATCGAAATGGGGTGATGAGATGTCGATTCTTCCATCCATAGATTCCTCTTTGGAACTCGTCACCTTGATCGGGTCTCCATCATAGACTTAAGATGTTGTTCGTGAAACTCTTTATGTCTCCATATCTTCATGGACACTAGTTAATTACACTACATCTGTCAGGACATTCCAAGGGGTCCGGTCAGGGCAGAAACCATCGGTTAGGGGATTAGCCAGGTTGGGCATCACTGGCATGTTTGGATACTGGGGGATTGGCGTGTCTGTCTTTTGTCCCTTATTACAGGGCTTCTCGAGGGCGAGGAATCCCGAGGCATACCACATCAAACTCGGGGAATCATATGCCATGGGCATGTATCTGAGGTTTTCCTCATCTTCCCATGATTAACACAGGGTATGGCACAAGTTTAACATCTAGCAGAGATGGATTGGGATGATCAGAACACTGACTAGAGTGGATCATATGGAGGAACCCCCTGGAGGGAACACCGATACTGGGGCCATCACATGGGTGGCCTCCCGAATGCTGTTAGTTGGAACAGGGAATGGGGTGGCACGATCCCACTTGGATGTCGTGGCCCGAGTAAGGATCAGGATGGATGATGGAAGTTTCTATGAAGGGGATGGTTAATGGGATGTAACCATCATGAGGATGAAGATGGTTTTGGTATTGATCCTAGAAGAGGCTTCCAACAAATCCTCATGGCAGGGAATCAAAGTCCATGTAGTTCATCTGATGACAGATTACTGCCGATATGGGTTCAATGGATTGCCGCTAGATGGGGTCACAACGGCTTGCCGCTGGATAAGGTCACAATGACTTACTGCTGGATGAGGCTGTAATATCTTACCAATGACTAAGACACGTAGTATAACGTCATACGGGACGGGTGTGGACAAACTTGAAGACGGTTGGAACTGCTGGGTGTTGGGCTTGAACCTTAGGGAGGATTCCTATGTACCTTGCCTTGGAAAGGATCAAAGACCACATAGTTTTTGTGGTGGCATGGGGATTACACTCTACACTGCCTAGGATGAGGCATGAGATGGTGAACCAACGTGAATAAGGACCTGGGGTCCTAGTGGATGGAGGGTTTGAACCTCGTGGTGGCTTCCTACGTACCATTCCTTGACAAAGATCAATGAACATGTAGTTCAGGTGGGTGGGAACCGACGTGAAGGTGGACATGTGGTCAAATTGTTGTTGGGCTTGAACCTCTTGGAGGATTCATACATACCCTACCTTGGAAAGGATCGAATACCACGATGTTCAGGTAGTGGAATAAAGCTTACACTCTAGGCTTCCTAGGGTCTAATGGTTGTTGGGTGGAATTTGGGGCTTACACTCTGAGGCAGCCCAGGGTGTCGGTGAACCGATGTGGAGGAGGACATGGGGTCCAATGTGTGGTGGTGGGTTTGAACCTCCCAAAGGCTTCATACATACCCTTCCTTGGCAAGGATCAAATTCCTCATAGTTCGGAAGGGTGGTCACTAAACCGACATGAAGGGGGACCCGGGGTCCCTTTGGGTGGTGGGATTGAACCTCATGGAGGCTTCCTATGTACCTCGGCATATCAAGGATCAAAGTCCTCAATGTTCGAAAGGTTCATTTGGGGCTTACGCTACGAGAAAACCCAAAAAAGATGTCATGGTTGGTGCTCACTTTAAGCCCACGTCAGTCATACTCGGTGTGAGAAACTAGAGATAGTAGAGAACCAACAATCACTTTGTGAAACATGCATCCATGGGAAGTGATGTGGGTCTTACACGTGGTTAGTGGTCCAAAGAGGAGACTATGACAACCCTGCTTTTTATTACAACTTAAGCATGCTTTATTACATAAAACATCACTTGATACAACAAAGAAGATCGAGAGGTTTAGTGTCTTTGGGGATTAGGATCATTACATAAAAACATTAAACTTGAAATACAACATCTTTATTGAAATCTTCCTTTACATGACCACTACATTCCTTCGTACTTAGCATTGCATGGGATAACCTGAGGACATGCATAAGAAAAGGGTGAGCTATAAAGCCCAGTAAGGGAGTAAACAATGAATAACATGAGGAGTGAAATACATTTTAGGAAATAGGCATATCAATAGAGCATAACAGAAACATGAACATAAAGGCATGATAATGCATGATAGTCATAACATGGAAATGTGGCAACAACACTTAACATTGAATTATCATGAGCCAAGGCTCATTGCACATAGAGCATGAGTAAACCCTCATTGCACTTGAAGCATGAGTAAAACCTCATTGCACTTGAATTAGTATGAGTCAACACTCATTGCACATGACGTATCATGATACTATACTTTACCCAATGCAGTGGAGCGCTATAAAGGGCACACCCTTCTTAAACATTTCATTTCATGCATAAGTGTGCCACATGGATCATAAAACATGGATTCATAAAACATAATCATTTATTCCATGATAAAGGAATGTGGAATTCATACATGAAACTTTATAATCAATAAGTAAATGTGCATAAAGGTGAATACCATTGATGGAGAAATGGGCATGGTATTCACTACACAATGATATTGGCTTAGAAAATCGGTGTGATTTCGGCAGCGTAACGTCGTGACATAAAAATTCATAAAAAAGGTTGATGAGAGAGAAAGGGGTTCCTCATCATATTTACATGTAATGGACAGTAAGGAGGTCATATAGATACATGTCCCAACAATTGAAAAGGAATTTAGATTTATGATACAAAAGTATTTCTTGAATATAAAAGAGGAGAAAAAAGGTTTCTTTCGGAATTTCGGCATAGTAACGGGTGTACATGGGAGGCTTTTAATGAGAGAGAAAGGGGTATCCCATCATTAAAAAAATAAGAGGGCAGTATGGGAGATGTGCGAAACCATACCCCAACATTCATAATTGAAATTAAAAGGGCAATACAACTTAAAGAAAATTGGCAAAATGAGAAAGGAAGAAAAAACCCTTACTTGGAAGTGTGCTTCCAAACGCTAGAGAGAGGCTTGTGAGAGGCTTCTTGGGAGCTTGGGGCACATTGAGAGGATTCTAGAGAGAGTAGGGCAGAGGTTGGACGAACTTCAAGGGCTTTTAGTGAGGAGGAAGTGGGAGCTTGGGTGGGTTTATATAGGAATGGTTAGAGAATTCTTTATTATTTAGGTTTGGGACCCCTTATAATAAAATAATTCAAACCAAAAACCATCCCATGGTATTTTCCCATGGTTTCTGGAAAAAGAAAGAGGAAAACAATATTTTACAAGTCCAAGGTCGGAAATTATTAAAAAATTAGGGTTGCTTATGTGGATGTGAGTCACACTCCCATGGTAATTAATTTAAAAAGGCAAAGTGTTGAATAAGTCTTGAGGGCTCCATTAATGCTTTGAAAAGTGAGTCAAACAAACCCAAAACCTCATTATTTTAATGATAAAACAGATATTGGCCGAACATAAGGATTTTTGTATTTTATTACATCACCATTGGGTCATTATGATGTCATAAAACACATTATATATTTAAATGGTATTTAATTTTTACCCAAAAATTTGACTGTCTCAGAAAATTATGAAAAATTCACCGTTGGATAATTTCGACGTCCTGATTCCAAAAATAATATTTATTTTATCTAAATAATTTTCTAAATATGTGAATTTTCACTTTTAAAATAAAAACCGACATTTATAAAAAATTCACGGGTTTTGACAGAAATGGCTTTCAAACCTTAATAAAAATTTTAATTGCATTCATAAAATTATAAGATAATTTATATTTAATAAAAATTAATTTAATATTAATAATAATATTTTATTAAAATATTATTTAATTCAAAAATCCTTTAATTTAATAAAATATAATTCTTAATTAAATAATAACTAAAAACACCATTAGTACTTTAAAAACTAATTACAATGTATCAAAAATGACTAGAAATTATATTCATTATTATATAAAAAAATAATGTACATGAACATGGTGCTACTTATTTGTTACATAACCCCTTAAAATAGCCGCATAAGACCTAAGGGTAAGGTGTGCGATGGTGACAGACTCTTGGGGTTGCTCGGATAACATCGCTCGAGTGGTAATCTCTATCAACATCCATTTTTCCCGTAGACGATCACGTTCGAGCTTGACTTGATGAAGCTCAGCTTGGTCTTGGTCAAGGGAAAATCCCAAAGATGCCACCTCGTTTCCGAGCTCCGACAAATGGGCTTCGTAAGGGGCAATTCTACTGGATGAGGCCATCTCTTCCTTTGTCTGAGTAGAAAATTGGTTCGTTAAAGCCTTATATTTAAACTACCCAGATGATCACTGTTCAACGGCTATAAAAGTAACGGTCACAAATCTTAAAGTAAAACTAAAAAAGTTGATATCTTATAAAAACATCTTTCATAAAGAAACATTTAACTGGATCAAGAGGGATTTTCCATTAAGGAAATTTTTGGTCGTTACAACATTCCCCCCTTAAGAAATTTTGCCCTCGAAATTTTCCTTTTCCCACACTAAAACAAATGTGGGTAACTTAGCTTCATCATATCCTCCGACTCCCAAGTTGCTTCTTCAAACTTGTGGTTTCTCCACAACACCTTGACGAGGGGCATTGTCTTATTTTGTAGAACTTTTTCTCTACGATCTAAGATCTTCACTGGTTGCTCCTCATAAGAAAGATCGTCTTCTAATTGTACCACCTCGGAAGAGAGTACATGTGAAGGGTCTGGTATGTACTTCCTTAAGAGGGATACATGGAAGACATCATGCACCTTGGCCATAGTAGGTGGAAGTGCTAGTCGATAGGACACAACCCCAACACGATCAGGAATCTCGAAGGGGGCGATGTACCTTGGACTTAACTTCCCTTTCTTTCCAAACCTCATGACCTTCTTCCACGGAGATATGCGTAAAAACACCATGTCTCCGACTTCAAACTCAAGGTCTCGTCGACGATTATCTGCATAACTCTTCTGTCGACTCTGGGCTGCCTTGATATGATGCTGAATGGTTTTCACCTTCTCCACCATTTCTTCGACCATTTCTGGTCCAAGCAGCTTACGTTCACCGACCTCATCCCAACATGCCGGTGTTCTACACCTTTTCCCATATAGGGCTTCATATGGTGCCATTTGGATGCTCGAGTGGAAACTATTATTATAAGAGAACTCAACTAGAGGAAGATGTTGATCCAATCCTCCTTTAAAGTCCATTGAGCACGCTCTCAACATATCCTCAAGTGTTTGGATAGTCCGCTCAGATTGGCCATCAGTTTGAGGATGATAGGCCGTACTGAAGTTCAGTTCAGTATTCAGAGCATGTTGAAGACTCTTCCAAAACATAGAGGTAAATCATGGATCTCGGTCAGACACAATAGATAGTGGTACTCCATGCAACTGTACCACTTCCCTGATATATATCTGTGCCAGTTGATCCAAAGAGAAATCCTCTCGAATAGCAATGAAGTGTGCAGTCTTTGTAAGACGATCCACAACAACCCAGATTGCATTGTTGCCTTTGGATGTCCTTGGAAGTCCAGTGACGAAGTCCATGGTGATGTTCTCCCATTTCCATTCTGGTATGGGCAATGGTTGCATCATCCCCTTAGACTTCTGCCTCTCTGCCTTCACTTGCTGACACACCAGGCACTTTGATGTATATTTAGCGATCTCCTTCTTCATATTATCCCACCAAAAGTTTTCTCGGAGATCTCGATACATCTTTGTGCTCCCTGGGTGAATAGAGAAATTTGAACTATGTGAATTATCCAAAAGTTCCTTCTTCAGCTCCGAACTTGATGGAACACATAGTCTTTTCCTGAACCGCACAATTCCTTCTTCATTAACATTAAACTCTGAGGATATTCCCTTTTTATAGCTTCCACTTTTTCTTGGATTCCTACATCATCCTTTTGAGCATCCTTTAACCTTTCCAAAAGAGATGGTTGAGCAATCATTTGTGAAAAGATTGATGATGTTCCCTTCTTTATGATTCCCACGTCCATCTTCATCAAGTCTAAGAAGATTGGATCCTTCTCAATTCTCATCATTGATATAATTGCTGGATCCTTTCTACTTAGGGCATCCGCCACCTTGTTCGCCTTCCCAGGGTGCTAATGTATTGAACAGTCATAGTCCTTGATGAGATCTATCCATCTTCTTTGGCGCATATTAAGCTCTTTCTGTGTGAATATATATTTAAGACTCTTGTGGTCAGTATATATCTCACATTTCTCTCTATAGAGATAATGCCGCCAGATTTTCAAGGCAAAGATCACCGCCGCCAACTCCAGATCATGCGTTGGATAGTTTCGCTCATGGATTTTCAACTGCCTTGAGGCATAGGATATCACTTTATCATTCTGCATCAGAACACATCCTAAGCCCTTCTTCGAAGCATCACTGAATACCACAAAAAGCTCCCCACTTGTGGGTAAAGTGAGCACGGGTGCAGTGATAAGCCTCCTTTTCAACTCCTTGAAGCTTTCTTCGAATTCATCACTCCAAGAAAACTTTACTCCCTTTCAAGTTAGCTTGGTAAGAGGGTTGGACAATCGTGAGAAATTTTTCACAAATCGTCGATAATATCCAGCTAACCCCAAGAACCTACGGATGTCAGTTACCGATGTTGGCCTCGGGAATCCCTCAATTGCATCTGTTTTGGAGGGGTCCACAGATATCCCATTGCTTGTGATGATATGACCCAAGAATGAGACTTCCTTCAACAAAAACTCACACTTTCTGTACTTTGCATAGAGCTTCTCCTTGCTCAAAGTCTCAATTATAGTTTTTAAATGCTCTTCATGGTCCTCCTTGGTTTTGGAGTATATTAGAATATCATCTATAAAGACTACCACAAATTTGTCTAGGTAATCTCTAAAGACTCTATTCATCAAGTCTATGAATATTTCTGGAGCATTGGTGAGTCCAAAAGGCATTAATATGAATTCATAGTGCCCGTACCTTGTACGAAAAGCAGTCTTGGGGATATCTTCCTTCTTCACCCTTACTGGATAATATCCTGACCGCAAGTCGACCTTAGAGAAGTATTGTGCTCCACACAGCTGATCAAATAATTCATCGATTCTTGGGAGAGGATACTTGTTCTTTATCGTGATTTTGTTAAGTTCACTATAATCGATGCAAAGCCGCATTGACCCATCCTTCTTCTTGACGAAGAGGACTGGTGCACCCCATGGTGATGCACTTGGGCGTATAAACCCTTTATCCAGATTCTCCTGTAGTTGTTTCTTCAGTTCTTCAAGCTCAACCACAGCCATTCTATATGGAGTCTTGGATATTGGTAGCGCCCCAGGTATAAGTTCAATTGAGAACTCAACATCTCTTCTTGGAGGAAGACCAGGAAGTTCCTCGGGAAATACTTCAGTGAATTCCCTCACAATAGGCATTTCTTCAAGGGTGGTTTCTTCCTTGGACTTAATCATCTAAGCCAGATATGCGTGCTCATAAGGCAGTAATATCCATGCTTGAGATGATGGAGCTAAAGGAGATTCATCTTCCTCCTGACACTTGTAAAGAATCGGGGGTCGATTCTCCATATGGAGTGTGATTTCCCTCTGCCGACAATTTATGTTGGATCTATATAAGGAAAGCCAATCCATGCCAAGAATTGCATCAAATTCCACCAAAGGGAGTATGACGAGGTTCTCCAGGAAATTCAATCCACAGATTATAAAAGGGGAGGACTTATACTCATGGGATGCAATGATTGCCCCATTTTCCGTACTCACCGACATCTTTACTTCCATGATTTGTGGTGGTGCAGGGATTATTCTACTAAACTTTTGAGATATAAAAGAATGCGTAGAACCTGAATCAAAAAGTACGTTCGCTATTCTTGAATGAATAACTAGCGTACCTATCACCACTTCGTTGTCGGGGTTCACTTCGACAGAAGTGATGGCAAAAGCTCTTCCTTACTGTCTTGGAGGTTGTTGATTGCCTCCGATAACCCTTGGATTAGGGCACTGATTCGCAAAATGACCCAGTTCTTTGCATTTGAAGCATTGAACAACGCGTTGAGGTTCGAACGGCGCGTTTCTCTCCACTGTCGCAACCGTGGGTCGTTCTTGCTGACAGTTAACAGCTAGGTGCCCTTCTCTTCCACACTTGAATCATTTTCTTGTCCCCCTAAGGCAATTTCCAGGGTGCTTCTTTCCACACTTTTGGAAAGTGGGGTGCTGGAATTTCTTAGCGCCATTGGATTTATCCATCGGACCACCATCATTGAAGTCCACCTTCCACTTCTTGTCCCCATGATACCCCTGTGATTCTCCGATCTCCATTTCGACCTTGAGGGCACATCGGACAATTTCCTCATAGCTGTCGAAGTCATGGATCGCTAATGCTTTCCGCAAGCTAGGCGTCATCCCACCAAAGAAGCGGTCGACCTTGCATTCGGGGGTAACGACAAAGCCAGAAGCGTATCGTGCAAGCCTTGTGAAGTTTTCCTCGTACGCTCCCACAGATTCCTCATCTTTCTGCTTGAGGGAAAGGAAGTCCCTTTCCATCTTAAGACGGAGGGTGCGTGGAAAATATTTATCGAAAAACTTCTTCTGGAATACCTTCCATTCCAAAGCCCCGATCTCCTCCTTAGGCTTCGTATTTTTGATCAACGTCCACCATTGATCAGCTTCACCCTCCATACGATAAGCCGCCAGGAGAACCTTCTCTTTTTCAGAGCATTGGAGGATGGAGAATATCTTCTCAATGGAGTTGATTCATTTTTCAGCGATCGTGGGATCAGATGATCCACTAAAAGTAGGAGGCCTTTGTCTCATGAAGCTTTCAATAGCGACTTGTTCTTTCTTAGGGGGGGTTGAACGTTCCTCTTGACCAGTGTTTCTATTCAAAACTTGAGTTAGCTGAGAGAGAAGCGTGACAAAGTTCGCGATTCCCGCTCCCATTGGATTGGTCATCTCATAAGTACAATCATCACACTGATCTTCACAACGGTTGTTAGCCCGAGTTCTCCTATTACCGGCCATTGGATGGAATAAAAGAAAGTTAGGGGTAACACATAAAGGTTAATCCAAAGACAAATGTTGATGACTTATAAATAAACTTTAATCTCTTTAACTCGTGAGTCTATAGGATTCAATCCAGGCTTTTCATGATCTTCCTTCTAAAATATATTCTTAGGGGCATTTTTCCTTTAATAAGGGTTCATACTAAGATTGTGAATTCATCAAAACATATCCCCCGGGAGTGTCGTAACCAAGAGTGCAGCAAGGCCCGTTGTCGTGCACCAGTTCCCGTTCGAGTCTAGCTCAAAGCGGTGTTTTCGGGTTTTACACCTAGGATACATCTGTGCCAGAGCCGCCTCTACCTGCTCGTATCCAGACAGGGATGTATTTGTTTGATAAACCACTTACTTAGTATTTACCAAAACATAGGGATGTTTTTATTATGCTTAGTCTTGTATCTAAGGCTTTACTAGGGTTTCCTAATCCCAAAAATAACTAAACCTATCCTCTGATACCAACTATGACAACCCTTCTTTTTATTACAACTTAAGCATGCTTTATTACATAAAACTTCACTTGATACAAAAAAGAAGATCAAGAGGTTTAGTGTCTTTGGAGCTTAGGATCATTACATAAAAACTTTAAACTTGAAATACAACATCTTTATTGAAAACTTCCTTTACATGACCACTACATTCCTTCGTACTTAGCATTGCATGGGATAACCTGAGGACATGGATAAGAAAAGGGTGAGCTATAAAGCCCAGTAAGGGAGTAAAAAATGAATAAAATGGGGAGTGAAATACATGTTAGGCAATAGGAATATCAATAGAGAATAACAGAAACATGAACATAAAGGCATGATAAAGCATGATAGTCATAACATGGAAAAGTGGCAACAACACTTAACATTGAATTAGCATGAGCCAAGGTTCATTGCACATGGAGCATGAGTAAACCATCATTGCACTTGAAGCATGAGTAAACCCTCGTTGCACTTGAATTAGCATGAGTCAACACTCATTGCACATGACGTATCATGATACTATACTTTACCCAATGCATTGGAGCGCTATAAAGGGCGCACCCTTCTTAAACATTTCATTTCATGCATAAGTGTGCCACATGGATCATAAAACATGGATTCATAAAACATAATCATTTATTCCACGATAAAGGAATGTGGAATTCATACATGAAACATTATAATCAATAAGTAAATGTGCATAAAGGTGAATACCCTTGATGGAGAAATGGGAATGGTATTCAGTACACAATGATATTGGCTTAGAAAATCGGTGTGATTTCGGCAGCGTAACGGCGTGACATAAAAATTCATAAAAAAGGTTGATGAGAGGGAAAGGGGTTCCTCATCATGTTTACATGTAATGGACAGTAAGGAGGTCATATAGATACATGTCCCAATAATTGAAAAGGAATTTAGATTTATGATACAAAAGTATTTCTTGAATATAAAAGAGGAGAAAAAAGGTTTCTTTCGGAATTTCGGCATAGTAACGGGTGTACATGGGAGGCTTTTAATTAGAGAGAAAGGGGTATCCCATCATTAAAAAAATAAGAGGGAAGTATGGGAGACGTTCGAAACCATACCCCAACATTCATAATTGAAATTAAAAGGGCTATACAACTTAAAGAAAATTGGCAAAAATGAGAAAGGAAGAAAAAACCCTTACATGGAAGTGTGCTTCCAAAGGCTAGAGAGAGGCTTGTGAGATGCTTATTGGGAGCTTGGGGCACCTTGAGAGGATTCTAGAGAGAGTAGGGCAGTGGTTGGACGAACTTCAAGGGCTTTGAGTGAGGTGGAAGTGGGAGCTTGGGTGGGTTTATATAGGAATGGTGAGAGAATTCTTTATTATTTAGGTTTGGGACCCCATATATTAAAATAATCCAAACCACAAACCATCCCATGGTATTTGCAAATGGTTTCTGGAAAAGGAAAGAGGAAAAAAATATTTTAAAATTCCAAGGTCCTAACTTATTAAAAAAGTAGGGTTGCTTATGTGGAGGTGAGTCACACTCCCATGGAAATTAATTTAAAAAGGCAAAGTGTTGAATAAGTCTTGAGGGCTCCATTAATGCTTTGAAAAGTGAGTCAAACAAACCCAAAACCTCATTATTTTAATGATAAAACATATATTGGCCGAACATAAGGATTAGGGTATTTTATTACATCACCATTGGGTCATTATGATGTAATAAAACACATTATATATTTAAATGGTATTTAATTTTTACCCAAAAATTTGACTGTCTCAGAAAATTATGAAAAATTCACCGTTGGATAATTTCGACGTCCTGATTCCAAAAATAATATTTATTTTATCTAAATAATTTTCTAAATATGTGAATTTTCACTTTTAAAATAAAAACCGACATTTATAAAAAATTCACGGGTTTTGACAGAAATGGCTTTCAAACCTTAATAAAAATTTTAATTGCATTCATAAAATTATAAGATCATTTATATTTAATAAAAATTAATTTAATATTAATAATAATATTTTATTAAAATATTATTTAACTCAAAAATCCTTTCATTTAATAAAATATAATTCTTAATTAAATAATAACTAAAAACACCATTTGTACTTTAAAAACTAATTACAATGTATCAAAAATGACAAGAAATTATATTCATTATTATATACAAAAATAATGTACATGAAAATGGTGCTACTTATTTGTTACATAACCCCTTAAAATAGCCGCATAAGACCTAAGGGTAAGGTGTGCGATGGTGACAGACTCTTGGGGTTGCTCGGATAACATCGCTCGAGTGGTAATCTCTATCAACTTCCATTTTTCCCGTACACGATCATGTTCGAGCTTCACTTGATGAAGCTCATCTTGGTCTTGGTCAAGGGAAAAGCCCAAAGACGCCACCTATTTTCCGAGCTCCGACAAATGGGCTTCGTAAGGGGCAATTCTACTGGATGAGGCCATCTCTTCCTTTGTCTGAGTAGAAAATTGGTTCGTTAAAGCCTTATATTTAAACTACCCAGATGATCACTGTTCAATGGCTATAAAAGTAACGGTCACAAATCTTAAAGTAAAACTAAAAAAGTTGATATCTTATAAAAACATCTTTCATAATGAAACATTTAACTGGATCAAGAGGGATTTTCCATTAATGAAATTTTGGGTCGTTACAGAGACAGGGGCTTATGCGTGGTTAGCAGCCTGAAGAGGTTGGGACTTGCTCTAGGAGGGAGGCCCGATGTCGAAAAAACACAGTGGGAGAAGGACTTGGGACCGTAGAAAGGAGAAGCACCATTCCCCATCACACCCTTCGCTGGCCAAGGGGACCAAAGATAACAGGAGGAGTAGGGATTCTTCCTCTAATGAGAATGATACAGGCTTACACCAAGATGGTTTCCCTTTCCCCGTGCACAAATTCAACTCCCATAAGAAGGATATCATCCCCTGTGGGAACTAGTGGGCATGGAGAATATCCATGGTGGGGGTACCCCACGTGCGAGGCATGAGGAAAGGTCATAGTTTAACGCCATGTGATGAGGACGAAGGTGTTTGGCAGTGTAACGTCCTGCTACTCGGACGAGGTGGGTTTTCTCCGCACCCCTTGGACTTACATAACCAGTACCCTCTGCTCCTTCATGCAGATAGAGGATAGGAAATGTCGTGGTGAGAGGGGGGGTAATGGAGTGAATCATCAAGGGGACCACGTTAGCATGGCTATTCAAAGAAGCAATTTCCATTAGTGTGCCTATGAGAAGAAGCATGAGGTGATCCAACATAATGAGATGTATCATCCAAGGGACATTCAAGTCACATCATGAAAACCTATAGGGTCGCATGGGAAAAGGAATTGCAAAGTAGAGGGGTTCATATGTAGGGGCCTTGTAAAGCTATGCTACTCCGCATGGTGGAGGGCACTTGCAAAGGGGTGTGCTTAGTGAAGTGGGGTGCCTCAACCTAGGCATGGGGAAGAGGTGCATATGGGAAGTGCTTCGAGAAGTGTAAAGGCATTCTCGTAGCACTACCTCATGGAGAAAAGGTGCCTCGCGAAGCAAGGATTCATGAAGCAATGTGCTTCGTGATGTATAATGACACTGCATTAGCATGGCTTCAGGATAAGGGAGGACGTGTACTCCGTGACTGCTCTACACGAATTGGGATAAGGGAGGACGTCTTCAGCCTTGAAGAAAGCATGGAAAAACCAGCTTACTGGTTCAGGAGCACGTTGTGCCAGCGCCGATGGTTTTGGGCGGCTGATGGCCATGCCCAAGATGATTTCACACCTGTCAATGATGATTTATTATACAACCATATGAAAAACATCGATGGAAAGGCATTGCAGCCAGAGACTTCTCCTCCTCTATACCACACAATAATGAAGGAAACTTTGAGGAACCCGAGGAAGGGGTGGTCTGAGGAAAGTGACCTTCACCAGGTTGGCAACTTCACAGATTATTGGGGATGGGCCTACTGAGTAGGCGCCTCGTGGGAGGAGTTTGGAGCTGAGATGAGGAGAGAGGGCTTCTATGAGGTGGCTTGGGCCTCTCAATTCCACACATATCATCCGAAATAGCTGAAGCCATAGCTGTTTATAAGATGGTTGTCGAGGACCAATACCTTCCACTTACACCATTGAGAGGTTGGTATCAACTTGAGGGATGTCCACCAGATATCAGGGGACCCGATACTGGTGGTGATGTATGAGGAATTCCTCCCTGTCATGAGTGCATTGGAGGATCCAAAGAAAATTCCACAGCTGGCGATGGCACTGATGGAGCTTGTGCTCGGGGAGGACTAGGACGCAGTAAGGGATTTCCACTTGAGGTGGTGGTTCAACCAATTCTAGAACTTCCCGGGAAACATGCAGTTTCCAATGAGGCCTTGGACCTTCCCTAAGGGGGCTCAAAGGGAAAGGAATACTCGTACTAGCGGCTTTTGAAGGATATCCAGTGGAAGACGTGGTGATTTATCGTCAGCACCTAGAAAGATCCAATAGTCCGGATGGAAGTGTTAATCGCAGCTCTGATCTATGGTTGGATCCTTCCAGTGAGAGATACCAACATGAGAGTATGCCTAAGTACATTCATCATGGCGTCCAAGTTGGCAATATGAGGGAAGGTCAACCAAAGAATCCCGATGGTCGCCAAACTGTAAAAGTTGTTGTGGCATATCAGCGAGGGAAAAAGGACACAGAGGGAATGTGGGCCATTCCACCTCCTGTATGGGTGGATAACAGCACATATCAGGGGGGTCTATGAATACTCGAACCCTATCTCTCCTCCGGGTGACAACTTCCACCCGTCAATCCTGAACACTATTGGGAGCTTTCCAGCCAAGCTTACCACACCGTTGGTTCTAGACCGGGTATGGTGGGTGAAGGAATTCAAATTCCACCCCTTTCTATTTCTGAAATGGGTATTTACTGATGAAGTCCAGCGGACGGAACAACACCGGGCATATATTTTGGACTTTCAAGGTGAAGTCATTGTGGAGAGGTTGGACCATGAGCCCCTCTATGAGTCGTATACCCTACACCAGTTGGCAAGTAAATTCCAGTGTATACAGTGACTGACACCATAGGTCTATATGGAGGTGTGCTATGAAGAACCCCCATTAGTGATGAGGTATATGTGGATCATGTTCACGCGGTATGATGGGAAAATGCAGAATGAGTTGCTTCCGCCGACCGCCGTCCTTGGCCTGGTAAAGGAATATGCCCAGAGTTTGGAGGGGCTTATCCAGGGGAGATGCTGAAGCAACCAACCATTCGGGTCGGTGATGGTGAGCATTCTTGACCTCGGGGTCGGGGCTGGAAGGCAGCATGGGCATCCCATGGTGGCAGGGTTTCCGTAGATGTGAGGCCCACACCAGATGATGGGGAGGCAGTAGCCATTGATCCTGTAGTGGTAGCGGACCTGGCGGTTCTTGCAGAACATGGCCATCCAGAGGGGAGTCCACCGAGAGGTTTCCACATGATACCTACCCAGGCTTTGGGGAAGAAGCTACGCCATATTGACATGCCAGCAGATGCTCTGTTCATGGAGGCCTAGGAGATTTGGGAAGTCAATAAGCAAGTCCTCAGACACTCTTAGTTGTGGCAGCACCAGAACAATCTCGGGATGGATTTACCAGGGATAGACCCTATCCGGGAAAGCATTGTGGTGCCCCAGGTGAAGGCAGATTGGTACCTAGTAGAGCTAGAGGAATTTGGGCATTACTGGGGTGCCCCTCATCCAATGATAGATCAATTCAGATTGTTGGTCGATCGCACTACTCCCCCGTAGTTGTCAGTCGCTGATTTTAGAGAATGCTTCCCTTGATAGGAAGAATAAGAAGAGGCATCCTAGGGAGATGAGGCCGAGTGAGGGATCCCGTTGGAGGAGGGAGACATTGGATGTCAAGACTCTGGCCTTGAAGAGTTCACAGAGGCCCTTGAGAAATATTTTTGAAACCCACTCCTTCTAGACTTACATTGAGATCATTCCAGAGTCGTTGTTAACGTCTGAACCGTGCAGGAGGGTCTCATTCACAGAACTCATTCTCGTCCATAAACGGATGTGGATTTGGGAATTTCAGGATCCATGTATGCCGCCTCATCAATTATTGTGTCTAGCGGGACTTGGACACTTGAGGTGACCCCTTCGGAGTGTTCAGATCTTATGACCATAAACTTGTGGCCTCGCTTCGGGGTCCCGATGGCATCAAACCAAGAGCGGGACCAGGGATTTGATCTCTGTATGTCCCATATTCCAATTTCATGATAGTCATCCCCTAACCATGTTCACAAACGTCCATGCCACTTTCTTGCACGTACAGTTCTACAAATGTATTGGGATTCCTTGGTGAGGTTTGTCGGGGAATCTGGTGGCGTCCTTTCTAGAGGAATGTCGATGGTCGTAGAGGTGGAGGTTCATACTGACCTAGTAGCAGTGCTACCGATCACGGGTGTGACAGTCAGCAAGGCTAAACTAGAGATCATCGAGGTTGGATCAGATGATTTTGATCGATATGATAATCTAGATCCCACCACACCTGATCCAATGCCAGATGTGGACCTGGTTGAAGTGTTCCTCCGGGCGTTCCCTACGTATGAGCCTTCCAATCGTGCCGAATGGGACGAGATGGACTCTGATGAAGAGGATACCAAGATAGTCCATCACCGATCATGGAAGAATATCATGCGCTTAATCAATGACACCCCCAATCACTAGGTTTGGATGAGATGGACAGACATCGATGACGACGATGCAAACTCTGTGCTGGGGGAGTGGATGACCAACTTCCTCACATGCACGTCCGAGATCTTATGGCAGAAAAGATTCAGGAGTATGACTGTGGCCTTGGTGTGGGATGGCAGTGGAGGAAGGCGGTAAACATCAAGAGGCTCGAGCAGGCTGATGATGAGGTCCAATGGCTACAGAATCGGGTGGATGAGCATTCGACCTCCCTCAATGCGCAATATAAGATAATATTGTTATTGATGGTCCAGATGGTAGAATATGAAGAGGGAATGAAGCCAGCCTCTGAGGAGATGACCATCATCAGGACCGAGAGGGAGAGGGCCCAGATAGCAGCCAAGGACGTGTGCCCTCTCGCTGCTAAGGAGGACCGAGAGCTGAATAGGCGGTAGCAAGTCCTGGACACCAACATCCGGATGGTGGCAGAGATTCTACGTTCTTTTAATGCGGTCAACCCATCCATGGGGGGAGTCGACCCCCATGTACTATAATAATTACAAACCCTCAAAAGTACATTCATTCATTGATTATTTTATGCCCTAGGATGCATGAGTTCTGTTGTTTACGATGGTTTATTGCATCCTTGTGATGTTTGCAGATTGTCCGACAATCATTCCCTAAGCTCACGTGGGTTGGGTCCGGTGTGAGAATTAAGGGATGACCACCTTATCACTCCAACCGAACGTAAGAGTGAAAATCAAGATTAGGGCATCTGAGGTTTGAACAACCAGTACAGATTTCCTAGAGGAAATTTGAGAGACCTTAATGGAGAATGAAGCTCTCAGAACAGCTGAATTTCTATTTTCCCAGTGTGCTCTTATGCATGAACACAGTAACACCAGGGGAACTAGAATCAATCCGAATAGATGGAAATGGGAGGTGTGAGTCACAATACCAAAGATTCAGGACACTATGGGGGTGGCGTGACAATAAAGATTAACTATTGACTGCATTTCAAACATAGAATCCTAATTTTGTTATCTAGGAATGGAGATAAGAAATGATGGCCGACTGCTGACCATGTTTGAAACATGGGGCCTGACTCAAAATTTCAAACGTTAGACTTCTGGAACGTTTGACTAGGACAATAGGTGGTCCATGGGCTGAGCATCCATACTGTTAGAGGGTTCTCCTAGACATGAAAGAGGATGAGGGTCCGAATAAGGGGAATGCAAATAATGGAACATGGAGTGATGGTTTGTTCGAACAGAATCCAAAACTCTTGAAAATACGCCACTGTGGTGGAATCACATTAGATGGGATCATCATTCTGATCATGGATCATTTGTTCTTTTAAACAGGACCTCTATATCAAGGGATTCGTCGCTTCCCATTGTCATCATGGGGCATCCCTAAGTTGTTCAGGGAAAAATTGCAGTTACATGACTCCCCACAAGGGGTCAGGCCAGGGGCCGGAAATGAGGAGGAACATAATTTATGATTCCTGGGGCTGGACCTGAGGTGAAATTCCTGGGAGTCTCTATGTATCCCATGCGGATGGGAATCAAGACACACGTAGTTCTTCAATAGATCTTAATTTATGGTTTTTGAGCTCAGACCATGGATAGGGGAAGTCGGTGTGGAGCCTCGAATGACACCTTTACCGCGACTTTGTCCTCCTAATGTGGAAATTCACACCGAGGGATAGTGTCAAGAGTGTTAAAGATCTACTTGGACACGATGAGGTGGAAAATGATGTGACTCATTTATCCAACATTCAATGCTTAAAGGGGGTGGTGTCATGATAGAGGATTATTGGTGACAGTGTTCAAAACAAAGCATCCATATCGTGTTAGCCTGAAATGGGGACCATAAAATGAGTGTCGACTGTTGAACATGTTTGAAATGTGGAACATGTATTGATTTGTTGTCTGAAACCCTCGAGGACGTTGGCCTGTGATGGTAGGAGAGCCCTTGGGCCTAGAGTCAATGCCATTCAGGGGTCCCTTTGGGTGTGGAAGATTATGGGAGAAAAATGGAGGAGAACACACAGCCTTAAAAATGGATAAAATCATGTCCACACAAAATACAACACTCCAAACATTGAACTAGTGTACTCCTAAGAAGATTAGTGCATCGCCGACAATGGTCAAGGAGGGTGCTCTACCTGAGAGTGGCTAACTTGAAGGGATGATTATATAATACAGGGATAGAAATCTCCCATGAGGGAGTGGTATGTGGCGTGGTAATTACAATCCCAACGCGAATGAGGACACAGTCCCATACCACACCATATACTCCCCTCCCCAGGAAAGGGTATGCCAAGGGCCAAGGTGAAAGAGAGATCTCTGAGATTTGGAGCTAGACCCAAAGTCTAGACATTCAGGCGGTCCTATATATCACATGAGGATTGGAATCATGATATACGTAGTCCTGCGAAGGGGAAATATGAAAAGATCATAGTTTTGGGTCTTAGAACTCGGACCACAAAGAATTATGACTATCCAAAGTAAAGGTGGTCCTTAACCCAATCCCTAAGCCTACATGAGTTTAACTCTGTGTAGGACTCAAGGTTGGATAAGTTATTTTCAATACGTGAGATATATTCATGGGGGTAACTAGTGAATCCTTGAGTGATTGCCTTATCGCATCTTTTTTCCTCCTTACATGCGGATGCACACTGAGGAATAATACCAAGAGTTTCGATGTTCTATTTCAACATGATGAGGTGGAGAAGGATTTGAATCTTGTAACCATCATTTTGGGCTTAATGGGATTGACATGACGGTAGAGGATGACTGTTCACCATGTTCGAAACACGACATCCATATCTTGTTAGCCCGAAATGGGGACAACTAAATGAGTGTCGACCGCTAACCATATTCTAAACGTGGGAAATTTATAGATTTTTTGTGTGAAAAACTTGAGGGTGTTGGCATGTATTGGTAGGAGATCCCTTAGGTCTAGCATCCATGCCATTTGGAGGTCAATTTGGGTGTGAAATGTGATTCAAGCCTTCATGGGGGAGAACAAGAAGCCTGAAAAATGGGTGGAAGCGTGTCTGAGTAGATTCTGACATTCCAGGCATTAAACCAAAGTACCCTGAGACACATTATTGATTCACCGAATAGGACCGAGGGGCTCATCTTGGGAGGAACCATTTTTGAAAAGATGAGGATAGCACGAAGGGGTGGAAAACTATCAGGGGAAATAGGTACACGACATGGTTGTTACAAACCCGACGTGAATGAGGATATAATCCCGCACCACACCGTATATCCCTTTCATGGAAGAATGTAGGCCGAGGGGCCAAGATGTGGCTGGACCAGAAGATGAGATGCTCGGGCGGTCCTATGTATCTGATGGGGATGGGAATCAAGCCATACATAGTTTTAGAATCACACGTAGGGGGTATGATACCCTAATGATGGGGGTTGTACGACATGGAAAGTAACCAGACATGAATGAGGACATAATCACATAACACACCGTACACTTTGGGTATGAACTTGGGCCGAGGCCCGTGAAGGACAAGGAGCCTAAGGCTGGGCCTCGGTCAGAAAGCCTGATCAGTTTGCAGTTTAACATCATGAAGTGAGGATGAGGAGGGGACTATATATCCCACACAAGGTAGGTGTACGACATGGAGAATTACCCAACATGAATGAGGACATGATCACATACCACACCGCACACCCCGGGTAAGAACTTGGGTCAGGGCCAGATAAGGCCAAGAGGCCTGAGGCTGGGCCTCAGTCAAGATGGCTCGACCAATTTTTAGTTTAATGTCATGCAGTGAGGATGAAGAGGGGATAAGGTATCTCATCTGGGGATGCATATGGCACGACGCGTTACCCGATGTGAATGAGGACATAATCCCATACCACACTGTACAATCCCATAAGAGTGAACCTGGGCCGGGGGCCTGAAAGGCTAAGGGGCCTGAGGCTGGTTCTCAAATGGGAAGGCCATATGTCCTCTTTTATGGTTACTACCTCATAAAAACTCTTAAGCCCATGTGAGAAGTGCTCGGTGTGGGAAACAAGGAGCCGGTCTCGGCTCCCCCCCATCACATGGGGGTCAACATGCTAGATTTTCCCAGAGGGAGTTCGTCACTTGGAGATTCAACTAGGATGAATGAACCACTACACTCAACGTTTGGGACATCTTGAGGTGGATTCAATGATGCAGTAAAGATATTGAACATGTTCGAAACACAGCGTCCCTATAGTGACCTGGAATGGGGGCAACAAATGAGCATCAATCATTGACCATATCCGCAACACAGGACTTGAATCGGCTTATTTATCAACATCTGTGAGGGTGTTGAGCCGAAGTGGTAACAGATCCCTTAGGAATGGAATCCTTACCATTCAGGGGGCCTTCAGGATGGGAAAGATGATGGATTCCCAATCAAAGGAATGGGTGAAGCATAGTTGTACCCATATATGAAAGAGGCGAACTTCTCTAGGGAGTGGGACGTATGGCTAGATCGAGATTAGATCGATATGAATGGGGATAAAGTGTGAACCCCACCATATGACTTGACCTGAGGGAAATTCTCTGGCATTTGGGCTGGGCCAATAGATGAAATGTCTTGGCATTAATACGTATCCCATGAAGATGGGAATAAAGTCGTACATAGTTCATGAAGGCCATGCAGTTTAATGTCACACAGTGAGGATGTGGGAGGATAGAAGAACGAGGAGTGGGAAAATGGTGTGACCCTTATAATCCTGTTATGAGTGGGTCTTAGGCAGCTTATATGATATCCTGCAAGGATCCTCTATGAGAACTACACCCTAGGGGAAATAGTCAAAGAGAAGAGCTTAGGGTCTGGGCTCAAGAAGAAACGGTTGATCATTCTTATGTATCCCATGCGAATGGGAATCAAGCCATTTGTAGTTCTAAGGGTGCAGTTTAACATGTTGTAGGATGATTCACAGTTTAAAGTCGTGTGGGACTAGACAGTTTAAGGTCATGCGAGACCATCATGAAGTTTAATGTCATTCAGGACCATCCAGTTTAAGGTCGTGCAGGACCAGCATGCAGTTTAGTGTTATGCGGGACCATCCAGTTTAACATCGTACAGTACCAGCATGCAGTTTAGGGTCATGCAAGACCGCCCTATTTAAGGTCGTCCATGACCCTCATGATGTTTAGGGTCATGCGGGACTGCCCAATTTAAGGTCATGCAGGACCAGCATGCAATTTAGGGTCATGTGGGACAGTCTGGTTTAAGGTCGTGTAGGACCAGCATGCAGTTTAGGGTAATGTCGGACTATCCAGTTTATGTTCTTCCAGGACCAACATGAAGTTTAGGGTCATGCGGGACCAACCAGTTTAAGGTCTTGTAAGACCGGCATGTAGTTTAGGGTTATGAGGGACCGTCTATTTTGAGGTCGTGCAGGACCCACATGTAGTTTAGGGTCATGTGGGACTTTCTAGTTTAAGGTCATGTAGGACCAGTAGGCTCAAGAAAAGTATTTCTTGAGAGGCTTGGCATTGGTGGGAGGAGATATAAACTCTCCATCCATGGTCACTAGGTAGTATTCTCCATTGGGGTAAACTCTGTGAACTATGTAAGGTCCTTCCCATTTGACCTCCAACATGGGTGGTTTCCTTCCGGGGATCATGGGCACCTGGAGGGCCAATACCAGGTCGCCTTTTAGAAAAGAGAAGAGGTGAACCTTCTTATTGAAGGCTCTAGATATCTTATTCTAGTGCCATTCCAGATTGTTCAGGGCACACAGCCTATTCTTGTCATGTGATTACAATTCATCCATACGAATTTCGGCCACCTTATCTGGTGCATGCTGGTCATAGACCGCTATGAATAATGAATGTAGGTGGATCTTGATGGGTGGGATAGTCTCAGCTCTGTACACTTGGTAATATGGGGTCAACTGGGTGGAAGTGCGATTCATCGTCCGATAGGCCCAGAGGGCAATGGAGAGATTATCCGGCTAACTGTTCTTATTATGACCAATCATTTTCTGCAAAATGATAGATATGGTTTTTTTGAATTCCTCGATATTCCCATTCTCTTTCATGTGATAGCGGGAGGTATGGTTTGAACAGATGTTGTACTTGGCGTACATAATTTTCAACTCAGCTGGACAGAAGTTGGTGTCATTATTGGTGAGGATGGCGTGAGGGACCCCAAATAGATAGATGATATTGGAGTTCACTAAGTGGAGGATTGAACAAGCCTTGACCTCCATGAGCGGAACTAACTCTTCCCACTTGGAAAAGAAATCTGTGATAGTCAGGATGAACATGCATTGGCGAGCTTTCACCGGTGGATATGGCCCCACGAGATCGAGTCCCCACACCACAAATGTCCAAGAGTACTTGGTGGAGTGGAGATGATCTGGTAGATGATGCATGAATATAGCTTGGATTTGGTACAAGTGACTTCTCTTGGTGAACTTGATACAATCATGGATCATGGATGCCCAGAAGTACCCCAGTGTCCATATCTGATGGGACAGCTTCGGCCCTGCCTGGTGGGCACCACAGGAACCGGTGTGGACCTCTTGCATGACCGAAGAAATCTCGACTCTTTGAATGAAACAGAGGATAACACCATCAAACACGTTCTTGTAGAGGATATGCTCAAGGCTAGGAACACTCTTGAGGGTAAACTGCAGCGTGCGGCATCGGATTCGCTTGTGCTCGCTCGGATCAGTAGAGAGGCAACCATTTTGGAGATACTCGAAAAAGGGGCTCTCTAGTTAGGAGTCGCATCATCCACTACATCTAAAGAACCTGGGGTTCCTGACCTAGAAGTTCCGGTAGTAATATGGCTTACCCGTAGGTTGTCGTCATCATCTAGGGTGATAGGAGAAATGACTCTCTAATGTGCCACATGTATAATTAGATCATCCTGGTCGGGTTCTTCAAGTGGTGTAGCCATGCCGGGCATAGAATCAGCTCAACCGTTCTGAGATCGAGGGACAGGAGAAACTTCCTGTCATGATAGAAACTAGGGCATTAGCTGGAGGGTTCACACCAACAATGGTACGAGCATTGAATTTCTGATGACATATCCATTGTTTATCTGCTTGATGACTATTTTGGAATCCCCTTTCAAATGCAAATGGGCCATATCGATCTTGAGGGCTAGCTCGAGGCCAGTGATAAGAGCCTGATACTCTGCCTCATTGTTGGTTAAGCCGTCCGATAACAGGAATGAATACGGAAGAATGGCTTGTGCTGGGGTAATAATTACAATACCCAAGCCCACTCTATTATGTCTAGGATCATTGAGTCTCCTACCAGTGGGGCTTCAGGATGCACCGTTGAAGTGAATCATCCAACAAGGGATGGAATGATCTACCGAGAGGATTGCCTCATTGATAAAATTTAGGTCCATGGGATGGTCTGTGAAGATTGTATCTGCAACTATAAAGTCTGCAAATTCTTGTCCCATGATAACTTTCTAGCGGAAGAACATGATGTCAAACTGCATGAGATTTACTTCCCACCATGCTTGTTGGCCATTGAACATGGGGCGGTTCATAATATACTTCAGCGGGTCTTCCTGAGACACCAGTTGTACCTCATGGTGATGTAGGAAATGTCGCAACTTCTGCACTGCAAATACCAGTGCAAGGTAGCTCTTTTAGATGTGGGAGTATCTGGTCTCCGTATCGAGGAGCATGAGGTTGAGGTACTAGAGGCTGTTTTCTGTCCCTCTAATTGTTCTTCTAGGCGAGAAGGGTTCCGATAAATCATTACAGAGTAGTCACGTACATGAATAGCGGCTTTCCGGTGACGGGTGGCATCAAGACCGGAGGCTGGAGCAGATATTTCTTTATTTACTCAAACATGGTCTGGCACTCTTCATCCCATTTGTAGGCAGATCCTTTATTTATTAGCCAAGAAAAGTGCTTACACTTGTTGTCCAGATTCGCAATGAATTAGCGTATGTAGGATAAATGTCCTAGGAAACCCAAAATCTCCTAGATACTTCTTGGGAGAGGCATCTAACTGATGGCCTTGATCTTCTATGGTTTCTCTCGATGCCTCTGTACCGAACAACAAGGCCATGAAACTTGTCGGAGGTGACCCTGAAGGCACATTTTAGTGGGTTCATCTTCAAGTGGCGGGAATGGAGGAAACCTAACACTTTCTTTAAGACCATGATATGGTCCTAGCGCTGGCGATATTTGACCACATATCATCCACATAGCATTTCAACAATATCTTGAGGATTGGATTGAATATGCAGTGCATGACGCACTGATAGGTGACACCTGCATTCTTCAGGCCAAAGGGCATAACCTGGTAATAGAAAGTACCTTGGAGAACCCTGAAATCTATAGAATCTTCATCTATGGGGTCCATATAGATCTGATTATATCCAGAGTAACCATCCAGGAAGAGGAGGTCTTGGAACCCAGCCTTTTCATCGATCAACAATTCTATCACTGTAACGGGAAATTAATCCTTCAGACAGTGATAGTTGAGATCTTGGAAGTCAATGCAGACTCTGATCTGTCTATTCTTCTTCACTACAAAAATGTTGGGTCACCACTTGGGTACTGGACCTTGAAAAAGTTGGCTCTGATGATCTTGTCAACTTCGGCCTTGACCATGGCACTGTGAGAAGGGTGTATCTTATTGGGAGGCTGCTTGATACCGCAATGATTTGTCGGGAGACCGAGGCAGTGGACGACTACCTAATGATCTAGTCCTTGTATCTCATCATAACTCTAGGAAAACATATCACGGTGATGTTTCAAGAAGTCCACATATATCTGCTTCTCCTCAAGGGACATGGATGCACTGATCAATGTGATTCATGGATCTTCCTCGCTACCAAGGTTCACTTGTACCAGTTCATCGACTGTAGTGGAGACACCTTCCTCAAACACATGGGAGCGTCCTCCAGATCCTCTTCCTCACATGCGGAGGAGGGATTCCCAGTGGGAAAAGCTTCCTCTAGGTTGTCAGATCCTGATGGAGGCTAATACCAGCCTGGACAGTAGTGGAAAACATATTAGGAGATTCATGTGCCGCTAAGACCAAAGTGCTGGAAGGCAGTCAATCTGATCCCATCTGGTCTTTGGACCAAGGGGCCACATTTGATTATATCAAAGAAATATTGGCACGTCATCTTGAGCCAGTTAATCCCATCCCAACAAAATAGACATGTATGACGTACTTCCATTACAATGGGGAGGACATCCCGATATCGTATGGGGGTAGGAGGTTCTGGGATTACCTGAGCATGATTTGTGTAGGAGTACGAAGTGATTTTCCACTATTGCTTGGACATGAAAAGATGAATCCCTCTTATACTAGATACAACAAAACATTTCCCCATGTCGGGGGTCATGGCCTCCAATCGATGGATCGAGAAGATGTTTGGGTCATCCCAGCCTGCCCAGGGGATAGTTGCAACTATTACGGGTTCGACCTCACTTTCCTAAATATTCTTATCCTTGCTCTTATAATAGTAGACATCCAGGTATCTGGCTTCACAAGAGGAAAAAGGAGATGCATCACCTTGGAGTATTCATACTCAACCATTTAGGGAGTACATGAGGCACTAGTGATACGATGGGGGGACCACAACATGAAGGTGGAGCAATAGTCTGCCAATCAATGCATTGTACGCGGTGTCTTGTGAGACAACCATAAACTCGGTATTGGCAACTAGGCCCCTAAACTGGGTCTTCAAATGGATCATGCTGACTGGGGTTTGCTCAGTCCTGTTATATCCATGTATCCTTAAATCGGAGGGATTTGGGTTATCTTCGGATAAACCCATCTTTTGCAATGTCTGTGTTGGGATATGGTTATTCCCAGAGCTAGTGTCAACAAGACAGCGGCAAACCTCCACACCGTTAAATTGGTTGGTGATGAACAATGGGAGGATGTTCCCCTATATAAGAGAGCATTCACCATCTCTAGATAATGAAATTATGGCCTGGCATTCGAAATTCTCAACTGTTTCATCATGAAAGGCTTCTGCAACTGCTTACTCCATCTCAAACTGGAGAGGGATTCTTAAAGCCTTCTCAAGGGCCTCACTCATATCTGACGATAGGAAAAGGGCTTCAAGGATGGAAACCTCACTGGGATGTCGCGAGGTGATAGATAACATCATTCTTCTGTTCCAGGAGAGAAATTATGCTTACAGGAGATCGCTCTAAGATTGGAGTAATGGTGGGCCCTCCCAGCTGGACCGGCGACTGGCTAGTGGTGGGCATACCCACTGCTCACTAGTCGAAGCCTAGTTATTTGCTTCCAGATGAGGACTGGAAGACTGAGATCGGCCTATATCCAGGTGAAGCTGGTCGTGGCATGACCAAAGTGGTTCTGCCCGATCTAGAAGCTCAAACAATGGTGGATGCCATCCTGGCGACACCAGATGAAGAGGTTGCACGTGCTGAGTCCTGCGATGGGGTAGCTGTCTGGCCTTAGTGGCATGAACAACCTTGCTAGAGGTGCCAACTGATGTGCCTCTATGAACCATACGGTTGTGGCACCGCTGACAATGACGCCGGCTAGGGACATTGGGGATGTTTGTTGGGCACTCCCTGTCTCTGGGAGTCATATAGGGGTTTACCAACTCCACGGTATTTACCGAAGCGTACCCATGAATATCAAATGATGATTCATCCACTACTGGGAATATTTTGGGAGAAATTTACATCACGGGGGTCATAATGTAACCGAGAGTGTTGGATGACGATGGAATTGGCAGGGCGTGTTGCTTTTTTTTTTTGCGCCGACGATGCATGCTCTTCTGGGAAGAGGTCGACGGAGATGATGATGCAGAAGGGCTGGCCATAAATTCTAAAGACTTCAGCTGATTCAGGTGTGCCCGAATAATTCCATGGGTATGGGAAATCGTCTTGTGAGCCATATAGTCATCATACTACTGGGAACCACAGTTAGGAACCTGCTGCCACTCACCTTCGTTGTCGCTACTTTTGTATGACCTTACAAATAAACATGCCACTAGTTTCGGGGCTGGGCCTAGCATGACAATGTTGTTATCGACCTTTTCTTAGATCTAGTCTTTAAACACATATAACTGCTTGATGGTGTGCCCCAGAATGAGATGATTGGGGAATTAGTTGGGGCGATCAGTGATATTTTACTCTTCTGGCCTTTTGCACTTAGACAAGCGTACAATCCCTTGCTCTATGGCACTATTGAAGTAACTGGGGACCAGATTCTCGTTGAATGAGTAATTCCAGTTTCTAATTTCCAAAAAGGGGTCCCTTGGAGCTTGGCCCTGGTGAGGATCCGGAGGGGCCTTTTGAGGAGGCAGACCATGATTGTCCCACCTGGGTGGTGGTGGGGCTTTCCACTGATGCGCTTTCCAATTCTGAGGCAGACACTGTTGAGCAGGGGGATATGCTTGAGGTGGAGGGCCTTTGCGAGGCTGTGGGGCCAGTGCTACAGGTAGAAATTCTAGTTGTATGGGGGATTCTATTTGGGCCTCCGCGACGGGCTCGGCTCTGGAATCCCTCCTCACTAGAATTATAGGGGGCAACAGACGTGCCTGGATGGCCTCTTGCAGGGCTTCCTCGAAGCTCTGGGCCTTGTCGGAGAAGCCTCAGAATCCTATAGGGTAGTTCTGGGTGATTAGAGAAGGAACCAGTTCATTCTTGACATTTCCAATGCACATCTTCAGTATTTTATCCTGAGTCGGTGGCATGTCAAGGGAGTATGTGAGCCCCTTCCAATAGGTGATAATGTCTGCAACTTTCTCATCATGCCTTTGCTTACACTTGAAGAGGTCTGTGATGCCGGTTTTCCGGGTGGTGGAGCTGGACTGGTAGAGAAATTACCTGCAAAGGACCTCCAAACAGGTCACGGATCTGAAGGGGAGCTGGTTGTACCAGACGAATACTGGCCCCTACAGTGTCTGAACAAAACATCAGATCTTGGTAGCCTCCTACTATGCTGGAGTCCCCAAATGGGCCCAAACCTTGAGTTCATGGGGGCCAGGTGCTGCAGCGGCTCCCCCGTCCCGTTGAATTGGGAGAAAGTGGTTTTCCTGAAACATATATACACCGATATACCCTCCACCCATGCCTGGTATGGCTTTCTATCTGGTGGGATTTCCACCTGCCGCATTTCCAATGCCTCAAGGCGGACTATGAGCACCGCCATAAGATCATATGGTTGTGGGTGTCTGTCTTGATGGGGATCCCTAAATACAAGTGTGTTGTTCAGTTCTTCAACGTGGTAGACAGGCTCACCATCTTGTGGAGCGGCTGGTGGAGCGACCCTTGGGGCTGCCGAGGGAGCCTGAGTAGTGTTCTGTGGATTTCCATTCCATTTAAGTGAGTTTGGAAAGACATACCACACCCTCTCTCTATGAGCTCCGGCTTGAGCCTTGTCCGTGAGAGCAGTATGATTCGGGTTTCCTTGGTATAGCTCGCCGATGGGAAGTTGTTCTTGCCCATACTGTACTGGGCTAGGATTTCCATAGTCGGGCCGTCACTCTACAGCGTGTTCATCCAGGAGTTCGTCGACCAACTTCTTCTACTCAGCAAGTTGTTAGTACAACGTGGCCATCATGGGGGCCTCCTCCTTCTTCTGCACTGAGGAGGATGAGTCGGAGTGCATGGAAGCTCTGATGTTCTCTTTTCCCTTACTATAATTCCTGCCAAGTACCAACTCCTTGGTGGGCGTAGGGTGACCTAGGAGGTTCCTCTGTTGATGATTAATCCTCCCCGATGGGTCTGGTAGTGGTGGCACACCCTCAGGGGGTAGGTCTCAATCGAGAAGCTCCAGCTCGTCCTCCTCGTCCACTATGTTGGCCATGTTGAATTTGACCCTTCCTGGGGGCATGTCCTCAATATCGCATAGGGAGTCGGGCTGCCACCGAATAAGACTGAAGAGGAGGGTAGCACACTTACCCCAGCCATAGATTTTCACGTGGGAGATAGCGTCCATGATAATTTTGTGGAGTATCTTGATAATATGAACGCATAGCTGCTGGAGGATCTAATGAAGACATCGTGATTCAGGGTGTTGGGCCACGGGAGGGCGGCAAGATCGACTAGATGCCACTATTTGCTGATGTCATTTAAATGATCTTGGATCCTTGGATAAACCATCCACTGATGATGAATAATAAAATGTGTTTCCTAGAGGGTGTAGTGGAAACACTCAACTTCCTCTGGGGTGAGGGATTCCGGTATGCATAAATTTTGTGTTGCCATGGGCCAGAACATCTCCGGGAAGTAGTAAGCTGTGAGGATTCTACTGAAGCTCCTCAGCTCAAAGTTAGGGTATGGTCCTTGTTTTCCCCACTTTCAAACTGGTGGTGGCGGATGAACTGGCAACTGTACCGAGGAAGACTGCTGGGACGACATGTTGACCGGTGGAGACTATGTTGAGCGGGCTAACTGGATGCAGATACTCGAGCTATCCTCCAAAAAGTGTAGCGACCTGGCTGCTACATCGCGATAGGGTAGGCTGATGGATACAGTCCCTAACTCTGGGGCCAGAGCTACTAGTGATAGGACGTGATGCTGCTCGCTTTCCATTGGTCCCCAGAATATCTCTCTGTGATCTCTTGTGCAGGTAGAGAGCGCTTACAATGATGATGGTGGTGATTGCACAACCGCAACCTATGGGGTCACCAGATTTTCATCCCCCTAGACATACCTATGGATGGATACAGGAATCATGTGGACATCACATTCCAAGAGCACTAGGCTGATGCGCCTCCTCGCTGCCCCGGCCCTTGACTCGGATGAGCGAGGGAAGGGAACCCGAGCTGAGTTGTACTCCGCTTCAGAGTCTAAGAAGAAGACCAGTTTTATCTGCTTCCAGGACTTCCAAGGATTCTTCTTGTCGTAGTGAAGACCTGCCTTCCTACCCCTGGGTGGATCCTCAAGACATGGCTGATTTATGACATGGGGTCCTTCAGCTCCACTGGTGCTAGGGCGGAGAGGTTTTCCACCCGAGAAAGCCAGGGTGCGCGGAAATCTGGGACAAATGTCAAAGGGGACATGGGGATGGCCTCCATTAATAGGGCTAGAGTAGGAAAAACCACTACTGTAACATGAAGGAGCAAGGGGAGGACCTCCATGCTTGTTTTCCTAGGCGACCTCAGTGCGAGGAAGGTCCTTGCGCTGGTCTAGCTGCACACGTGTAGGACCTCCGTGCTAGGTGCGGGTGGAGCGAGACTAACCATTACCCCTCTGGTTTCTAAGGTGAGGAGGACCTTCACCATCTTCAGAGAGGACGTAGGGAGATTCCCCACATTGGATAGAGATCGGATGGGAAATGTCCCTACATATTCGGTCAGGGGCAGGAGGAAGGACTCCATACCCAGTGTAATGTGCATGGGAGAGGCTTCCGTACCAAGCATCACTGTCGCGGGGAAGACCTTCATTCGAATTTGGGCTATCACGAGGCGAACCTCCATGCTGAACCTTGAAGCGTGGAAGTCCCACGCTCCCTATGGTAGTGGTATGAGGAGGACCTCCATACATGATTGGCTCGCGGTGACCACAACTCGTGCCAACAACCACGAGAGTCGACCCAGCCTGCCCGTGGGGCGGTTGGGGCCTCAATCCTGGACGGGAGTATAATTTCCCATGCTCAGTGTATATAGGGTCCTGATGATATGCATTGGCAGTGGATTGGGCCACAACAGGTTCTGACATTGAGGCCCCTTGGCAGGCTTCCTCCACTTTCGCCTGATGCTGGGGTCGGGTAGGATGAACCAGGGCTGTTAGTGCAGGTTTATCATTTTCCTCGTCCTTGTCTAGTATGACTGGGCAGTGGCACTGACACGACCAGGTGGTAGCCCTCGCTGGGAGACCCTATATTGGGACTTTGACCGGGCTGGGTCGGACGTTGCCTACCTCATCATAGTAATGTAGGGAGTCATCAAAGCACTCTAGGGAAAGGCTCTCGAGGCGTTTGTATGTCGGGGTGGGGAGCAATGGCTCCATGTTCGGCCCTCAGTGGCGGCGTTGGTGACAAGGTGTGGACGCCTCCAGATCTAGGTGGGCCATATACCGGGTTGGTATTATGCCCTCCTCCTCTTAACAATTCACAAGGTCGTTAATTTCCCTTCATTGGATAACTTCTGATGGGGAGATGTGGTGTGGGAACCCCACAGTCGTGGATGCAGAGGCTGTCACGGAAGTGGTGAGGCCACACAGGGTGGGCATGTTGGAATTTCACCAACCCCTGCGTAGACGGCAGGTGGTGATCGTGTTCCTTGTGCAGCAACTTGATTCTTGATAAGCATGGAGATTAACTCGTCAGTGCTGAAAGAAAAAGGAATCGAATTCCAATGCCCCAGTGCCATCCCGTATCTTGTGATCGGTAAGAGGGATCCATGCTGACAACGTCACAGAACAAGATTTCCAATGTTCTACTGCCCCAACTTCTGGTTTGTTTAATGCCATGCCCACTATTTTCTTGGCGGGACCTACTTCCGAATATCGGGATCCGGTGACACGTCAATCCATTGATGCCCCGAGCGCTATTAATCTCCATATGGAGGAGAAGAATTTCATGTCGGGTTCACCATTTCTGTTTCTGATGCATTCACTAGGGCACGCACGTCCGTATCTTTTAGGTATGAGAGATACAGTTTAATGTTTCCCCACATTTCCACTTTCCAAAGGCATGCGGCATCCACTCCTTATTAGGGGACATATACTCCTTGATCAAAATATGATGATGGGATGTCAGATCTTCTTTTTGTGGATTCCTCCTCCGAACTCGTCACCTAGTCCAGGTCTCCCTCGTAGAGTTAAAACATTGTTCGTGAAACTCTTCCCGGTGCCATATCTTCATGGACACCAGTTAATTACCCTACTTCTATCTGGACATTCCAAGGGGTACGGTCAGGGTAGAAACCATCGGTTATATGAGTAGTCAAGTTTGGCATCACTAGCATGTCTGGACACTGGGGGATTGGTGTGTCTGTCTTCTATCCCTTATTATAGGCCTTCTCAAGGGCGTGAAAGCCTGAGGCATCCTACATCGAACACGGGGAATCATATTCCATGGGCATGTATTTGAGGTTTTCCTCAGCTTCCCATGTTTAACAAAGGGTATGCCGCAAGTCTAACATCCAGCGGATACATATCGAGCTGATCATAACACTAACTGGAGTGGATCAGATGGAGAAACCCCCTTGAGGGAACACCAATACTGGGGCCATCACATGGTTGTCCTTGCGAATGCTGTTAGTTGGAATGGGGAATGGGGTGGCATGATCCCATCGTGATGTGGCGGCCTGGGTGTAGATCAGGATGGATGATTGAAGGTTCCATGAAGGTTATGATGAATGGGAAGGAACCTTCATGAGGATGATAATGGTTTTGGGCTTGATCATCGAAGAGAATTCCTACGTATCCCCGTGGTTGGGAATAGAAGTCCATGTAGTTCATCTGATGATGAATTACCACCGATTGGGGTTCAATAGCTTGTTGATTCATGGCGATGCAATGGATTATCACTGGATGAGGTCGCAACATCTTACCCCTATATGAGATCACAATGGATTACTGTTGGCTGAGGCACTTACTTTAACGTCATACGGTACGGGGGCGGACTGACATGAAGAGGGTCAGAATGACTTGGTGTCGGTCTTGAACCTCAGGGAGGGTTCCTACGTACCATGACATGGCAAAGATCAAAGGCCATGTATTTCAGGTGGTGGCATGGAGCTTACACTCTAGGCTACCCAAAATGAGGCAGGAGTCAGTGAACCAACGTTAATAAGGACCTGGGGTCCAGGTTGATAGTGGGATTGAAAGGGAGGCTTCCTACGTACCTTGCCTTGGAAAAGATAAATGACCACATAGTTCAGGTGGGTGGGAATCAAAGTGAAGGTGGACCTGGGGTCCAATGGTTGTTGGGTTTCAACCGTGATTATGCTTACTATGTACCCTTCCTTGGTAATTATAAAATACCACTTAGTTCAGGAGTAGTGTGTGGGGATTACATAATAGGCTTCCTCGAGTGTTGGTGAACCGATGTGAATAGATCAGAGAGACCAATGGGTGTTGGGCTAGGACTTCATGGAGGCATTCTACGTACACTGCCTTGGAAAGGATCTAAGACCACATAGTTCAGGTGGTGGCATGGGGATTACACTCTAGTCTGCCTAGCGTCCAATGGTTGTTAGGTGGTATTTGGGGCTTACGCTCTGAGGCGGCCTAGGGTTTCGATGAACCGACATGAAGGAGGACCTGGGGTCCAATGGATGGTGGTGGGATTGGACCTCATGGTGGATTCCTATTTACCCTACCATGGTAAGGATCAATGTACTTATAGTTCAGAAGGGTGTTCGGTGAACCGATGTGGAGAGGGACATGGGGTCCCTTTGGGTGGTGGGCTTTCTCCTCATGGAGGCTTCCTATGTACCTCACATTATCAAGTATAAAAGTATTCATAGTTCGGAAGGGTAATTTTTGGATTATTCTCTGAGATGGACAAATGAAGATGTCATGGTCGGTCCTCACTCTAAGCCCACGTGAGTTATGCTCTGTGTGAGAAACAAGAGATAGAAGAGACCCAATGATCACATCGCCAATGGTGAATCTACATGATGTGAAGTGGGGCTTACACATGGTTAGAGGCCCAAAAAGGGGAGGGGGGCTTATGCTTGGTTAGCAGACCGAAAAGGTTGGGACTTACTCTTGGAGGGAGGCCAGATAGACACAATGTGAAACAGGAGATGGACTTGGGACCGCAGAAAGGAAAAGCATTGTTCTTCATCATCACCTTTGTTGGCCCTGGGGACTGAAGATGAAAGGAGGAGTAGGGATGCTACCTCCTATGAGAAAGTTATGGGCCTACATTGAGATAGTTTCCCTTTATCTGTGAACAAACGCCACTTCCATAAATATGGATATCATCCCCTATGGAGACCGGTGGGCATGGAGAATGTCTAAAGTTGGGGTACCCCATGTGCGAGGCACATGGAGAGGTTACAGTTTAACATAATGTGTTGGGGATGAAGGTGCTTGGTAGTTTAACATCCTACAGCTCGGACAAGGTGATTTTTCTCCGCACCCCTAGGACTTACATAACCGGTACCCTCTGCTCCTTGGTGTAGAGCGGGGACAGACAAACCCATGGAGTGTGGGGGTTATGGAGTGAACCATCGAGGGTCCCATGTTAGAGTGGCTTTGCGAAGAAGCAAAATCCATTAGCGTGACTATGAGAAGAATCATGAGGCGAAGCAACCCAAAGGGCAGTATCATCCAAGGGACAATGAAGTCATATCATGCAAACCTGGAGGGTCACACGGGAAATGGAATTACAAACTAGAGGGGTTCATAGGCAGCGGTCTTGTGAAGCTCTGCTGCTCTACATGGTGAAGGGAACTTGCAAAGTGGTGTGCTTCACAAGTGGGGTGCCTCAGCCGAAGAATACGACAAAGGTGGATATGGGAGGTGCTTCTAAAAGTGAAAAGACATTCACGGAGCACTGCCTCACTAAGAAAAGGTTCCTTGAGAAGCAAGGTATCATGAAGAAATGTGCTTCATAATGTACAGTGACCCTACCTTAGCATGTGGATAATGTGTACATGAAGGATGTTTCTCAAAGCAGAAATACTTTGTGACTACCAGGGTCCCCTTGGGGATCCCCATCCTTCGCGAAGGCCCTTAGTCTTTGCAAAATGCATCACTATCGGAAGAGGGGATAAAAACGAGATAAAGGGGAGGCACATTGCGGAGTAGAAGTACCTCACATAGCTCATGATTCACAGAGAAGAAGGGTGATTCATGATTTAGGAGCTGGGAAGTCGAATGGTCGGATTATACATCCACTGAACATGGGGGGAGTTTGGTATTTATAAGGGATAGGCTCTGCGAAGCAGTGCTCGCTCAGCATGAAGATGAAGTCCTTTGCTCCGCGGGGGGTCGCGATTGTCAATGGGGTTCGCGGAGCATTACCACCTCCTTTCTTTACGGTGGGTTGTGAACACCAATGGGGTTCATGGAGAGGTACCACCTCCTTTTTTCACGGCAGCGCGGTGCGGCTAGTTCACCACGAATGGGCTTCGCGAGGTAGCCTTCTGTTCGGTGATTACTTCTCGTTCTGACATTTTGGCATCAATATTCCTATAGAATTAATATTTCATAAATACCATATAATTTATCTAAATATAACTTTAATACATTCTATGTGTTGTTTGAATAAATCACATCGCTTTGAGGGGATAGTAGTCCACATTTTCTCAAAAACAAATTATCATATTTACACTAAGTGGAAATTATAACGTTATTTATTGTAAAAGGATTCAATTATTATAAAGACATATTATATATAATATATAACATAGATAAACATATATTCTCTCAAAATATACACTATGAGTGGTGATAATTTAAAAGTGAACAATCATCGTTTCGTGAGGTGGTAGTTGACTATATAGGCAAACACCGTGTTCGTTGCCAATTAAATGGAGGAGTGTGTAATTTTAGGTCAAAACCATATACTAAAGTCATTCATGTGTATTTATAATATATATATATTTATAAATTCATCTAATAAATATAATGGTGGGGTGGATAAGAAAAATAATAGAAATGATCTTGGGAAAATGAGTAAACTCTTAACTGGATAATGTCTTTTTTTTGTTCCAAAAAGGCTTCCTTAGAATAATTTATTTCTATTATGAGGATTTTTGGAGGATGTATTTTATGAGGATATTTGAGTAGTTATTTTACATGTTTATTAGGTTTTTGGAGGAGTAAATAAGGGTAGGAGAGGAGGCATTTTTATAGAGGAGGGGGAGTGACACTTTTGTAAATCATTGCAAAATGGATTCCACCCACATGTTTCTCCTCGAATATGGATCCCATATTAGACCAATGTAGATCCAAGGTAGGTTGGGTTCTATGTATGGACATCCAATGGATCTTGTACAATATTATACGTATTTTAATGTCTCAAATTTATGGTTTAGTCATTAGTTAATCATAATTTTGTTTAAAAGATGTAAATAATTTTAACTACATTAACAAATAGTTTTTTGTAAAACTATTCAATGAACATATTATAAATTATAAATTATAATGATTAAAAATATGGATTCCATTTTTAATAATTAGAAACACTTATTTGGAATAACATAATTTAAAATTAATCCTTCAATCGGTATGACAATGTAGTTTTTTAATGTAATAGAATTCAAAATATTTCTATGTTTTTATAACTAAGTTCAAAGTAAAATAAATCTAAATGACCAAAATTGTATTAATTTCTAAAAAAATTATATAATTAAATTTTAAACTAATTTAAAATATAATTTATCCTTATTAATAAATTAGATTAAAATGTAGTTCTGAATTAAAATTCAGTAACTTTTACTATTGTTCGATAAAATAATGTTTATTAGAAAAATCCCCAAAATCCATACTAATATAATGTAGACCTTATAAAATTAAAAATTATGATTAATTTATAAAATTAAATTTCTAAATTTTTCTAAAAATTATTTTATTTATTTTCATCGAAGGACATGAAATAAAGTTCATTTGAGAAAATAATATTTTTACACATATATACATTATAAATATTTATATTTATCATTATCAAGATTTTATATTTATGTAAAAAAATTATAAAAATGGTAGAAATGTATTTTTTTATTAATATAAATATTTTTAATTGGTTGTTTATGACTATGTCATTTTAATAATTACAACAATAAAATGATGTCTCGTAGAAACTAAATGTTGCACATAAGGTACACCAAGTTTGTGTTTTGTGTATCGTACGCCATGTTGAGAATTAGTTTAATAAATAAAAAGTTTTTTCATTTGAATTGAATGTTTTAGAATGTATCTGAAAATAAATAAATGAAAATTAAATTTATTTAATAAAAAATAGGATCCATAAAAACTAGAGGTGTTACATTCTTCTACTAATGAATTTTACCCTCAAATTTTTTCATTCTGATAAAAAATGAGGATACATAAGCTTTATGATATCCTAAAGTACCCACATAGAATCCTAAAACTTCTTATATATACAGAAAAAATTTACTAGGTTAGTGGTCTTATAATGTAGAACTTTCTCAGATCAGTCATGATTTCAAATGGTTATTCTTCATTAGAAATATCATTCTCCAACGATATGACCTATATGTTTAGTAAATGTGATGGGGTAGGTATATAATTCCTTATGAGAGACAAATGGAACACATAAGGGGATTGAGATATATTTGGAACAATTTCCAATAGATATGCTACCGTCATAATATGATCAAGATTTTAAAATGGACCGATATACCTGTGGATTACATTCACTTTATTTATAAACATCATAACCTTTTCCTCGGGTGAGATTCATAGAAACAACTTTTCAACAACATAAATTTATAATTCATGAGTTCGGTTATTAGTATAACGTTTTTGGTGACTTTGAGTATCCTTTATAAGATTTTATATGGTTCTTACCTTCAAATCCATTTATACAGTGATCTCAGGTCCTAATAACATTCTTTCTCTAGCCTCATCCTTGTACATTAGAGCTTAACATTTCCCCTCATATAGGGATTTATAAGGTGTCATCTATATTCCCGAGATATTTTAATTAATTTATGGAAAAAAACTAAATGAAGGTGTTGATCCTAGAATACATTGAAATCCAGAGAAGAAGGAATCATCTTATCCTCTAGGGTTTTAATTGATCCTTCAGATGGAAAATCATTATGTGGATGATAAATAGTAATGAAACTCATTTCATTATCATGTTCATATAGAGGATATTTCCAGAACATTGAAGTGAAAATCAGATCCCTATCTGATATAATTTAATGTGGTATACGATGAATCCTTACCACTTCTATAATTTATATCATGGAAAGACGATCTAGAGACAAATATTCTATGATATTAATGATGTTGCTGACATAGTAAGGTGATCGGCTACCACCCACATAGCATCATATCCATTATAGGTTTTGGGTATTCTAATAATAAAATATATTATGATGTTCTCCCATTTCCATTCTCATATGGTAAATGGATAATACATCCCCATTTACATTTTATCTTTTAGCCTTAACTTTTTGGAATGACAAGCATCGAGAAACAAACATTGTGATATCTCTCATCATGCCATCCAACAAGATATATTATTTCATGTGCCTATAATTCTTCATACTTATTGGATGAATATATAATGAATAATTTGGATATTGTTATAACATCTGCTTCTTCAAATATGGTTTGTAAGGAACAGATACACGATTCTCGAACCTTATCATTCAATCATCATCAAGGTTAAACTCAAGAAAATTTATAACATTATTTTGCAGCACTATATCTTCCTTATGCACCTCATGAATCATCACATTGATAGAGGTTTGAACATTAATTTGAGAATGATGATATGTTCTCCATCCTTTAGGATTTCGAGATCCATCCATTGCCAATCTAGAAATATTATATCTTTTGTGATCATCATCCTAGATATGAAAGAAAGATCTGTCTAAATCAAATCACTTCCCACCTTATTCTCTTCATAAGGATGATAATATATAGAGAATCCACAATATTATATCAAATATGACAATCTAGTCTCATGAATGTTAAACTCCTTCTATGGGAATATATATTTAATAAATTTATGATCAATATATATATCACTCCTTTCTACATGCCTCTAGATTTTTAATTTAAAAATTACTACTGCTAACTCCAAATCATGATATGGGTCATTTTATCTTGAATCTTATAATCATGTGTGGAATAAGTGATAATTATGGGATTCTTCCCAAGAAGAAATCGCAATAAAATCATGGATTCATCACTATAGATTACAAACCCATGTCCACTATTGGGTAATGTATGCATTGGTGCACAGACTATTAATCTATTAAGTTTCAGAAAATTTTCCACCCATTCATCTATCCAAAGGATGTTTACACCCTTCCGAGTTATAATGGAAGATGATTAGATAGGTATGATAGACTCTACCAATATATTCGATAATATCCACATAAACCATGAAATCAATGGATCTTAGTCACCGTTTTTGGTCTCATCTTGCATTCTTTAGCCTTTGTTTTTGATGGAATTACTATCATAAAATCTCTTAAGATTATATGACCCCAAAATGAAACATTTTTCCGCTATAATTAAAACTCTATTAATATTTCATATATTTTCTCATTCCATTGGGTATTTAGTACAATTCTATGATTAACATCATGATATTCATTTCAATTTATTTTTATAATAATTTCATATATAAAGACTACAACAAACTATTCAAGGTAATATCTAATGACAATATTCATTAAATCAAAGAAGATTGATGGAGAATTAGTATGTTTAAAAGTCATCACTCTATATTCATAGTGTACATACCTATTACATAATTTTGAATTTGTCATGACCTGTCCCCTAGGGACCATGTTGTGACTACCCGAAGCTCGCCTTCTATAGGCCAAGTTTTGGAAACTATCTCTAGAAAGGTGTATCCCTAAAATGTGAATGCATTTCCTTTAAACTTATACAAACACACAGTCCAAGAACACAACAAGATGTAACCAAGAAGTAATACTGCAGTAGTAAAAGTGTGTACCGAATCTAAAAGGGATGAATTACAAGACCATCTAAAAGATACAATAAAATAGAAAATATAAAACATCTCATTTGGTCATCCAACAGGGATCCTACATGATGGGTATGTACAGATGGACTGTACATCTCTCCACGTCAACTATCACCGCTGTCCAGTGCCAAGTCTTGGCTCCCCATTTCATAGTCAAGGTTGCCAGTTGTTTGCACTAGACTCAACAAGACACCACAAGGTTCAAGCGAAGGCCATGTAGGGGTGAGTATAATAATACACAGTAGGGACACCAATACCCCCATTGGTTTCTTAGATTTATGAAAAGGAACAATAAAATAATGTTCTCAATCATAAAGAACAAAGAAATAGGCACAACTCAAATCAAGTATAATTGAGTACAATATTACATTTGATTTTTCATAAGGCTACATCATCTTACTCTGTCAAGAGGCACTGCAGCTGACCCACATTAGATCGATATGTACAAATCCATACAATACCCAAAAAATATTTATAGGTGATGATTCATATAGAATCATTGGGTATTGATTCACGTTGAATTTCTCGGTTTAGATTTATAGAGAATCATTGGGTGCTGATTCACACCGAATCTGTAGTTGCTGATTCACACAGAGTCGATGGGTGGTGATTCACACTGAATCGTTGGGTGATTATTCACATAGAATCATTGGGTGCTGATTGACATAGAATCACTAGTTGTGGATTCACACAGAATCCTTTGGTGCTTATTCACAAAGAATATCTCGATGTTGATTCACACTGAATCACTCTACATTATTCACATCTCATCTAGACAAAGGATTCCCGCTAATAGTACACATGTTTTGGGAGAGACTGATCCTCAAGAAATCAGTCATATTTCATTGAGCATGTATTCCCATGAAGAAGTTACCCAATGATTTGTCACATCATAAGTGTTACAACACAATAAAAAACACGTCAACAAGATGACCGGTCTGTAAGTTATTGCCATTTTAGAGATGAGGGCTCAATTGTATTCGGAGTTGATCGAACCCAACCATACTCCAACGCTCTCTAAAACTCTCATGGAGTATCTAAAAAGGACCGTCTCACTCCAAGGATCTCAATTCCATAAATATTTTGTCAAACCGATGTCAAGGTCGCATGATATGACCATCTATGCATTTCTAGGCCTAAGAGGGCTCTGAGTCTGGTCTGACCCGGTCTGACCCGGTTCGGGTAAACCCGACCCAACCTTGTTAGGATGGTCCATAGTGGGATGGACATGTTGGGTCATGGATCGGCCTAACTCTCATCGACAGGGACGGTCCACGGAAGCTCAGCTCTCCGACTGGCGTGACCTGCATGGGGGTCGCGTAGTCAGCCACTCGAATGGCTCAAAGAGACGCTCTGTTATTAAAATGGAAGCACCAGGTGGCATCTACTCATCCCAAGCAGGAACCATAGGGAGTAGATCCCATGAATTCTTTGTGGCTTCTAGCCGCTGCCTATCTCAATGCGGCACATGATGGTGCACGACCTCCCGCCTCTATGGACAGTCATTGCCATCCGCCTGTCCTACCACCGCGACGTCGAGCGGCACCGCCCTCCTCCATGGATGGAAAGCACCAATCATCGCCTACACTTCCGGTCATCGGTACCTTGCCGACCGAAATTCCGCATGCCACTGAGTGAGCTCGTGTGGTCTGTTGTTCCTTCCAGATGAACCAACGGGTCTCCTGAGACGCCCCTGTCATTGGGCGCCTTCCAGTTTCATCTTTCCACCAAGTGGGAAATTTTTCCCCCAAATAACACAAGACGAATGAAGCAGCATAGGGTCTGGCCTTGTTCATTTGGCATGTGCTCTCCATGTTAGAATTATAACAGGCAAGAAATTATTTAATTCATCAAAGATTACATTAATAATAAACCCCATACTTTGAAGACCATTGGTGACCACTTCAGACGTCGGTGCATCCACGTCATAGGGTATTGCAGATGAATGAGAAGGTTTTTAGCATTGATGCTCGGCATCCATTGACCTCTGGAGCTATTCAAAAATGTGCATCATCAAATCCTCCATTCTCTTTTGATGGAAGGTGTTGCTATACATTTCCAGAGGTTTCTCATAGTTGTGTCAAAAACCCACTCCCAAGATTCTATTAAATAGATGAGAGATTTGACCGTGTCTCATGACATTAATGTGGTTCATTTATGAAGCACATATAATGTAGCAATGCTGTGGTTACAAAGATGAAGGGTCAAGCCATTATATGGCTTGACAAATCACCAATCCCACAACCACCGATGAAATTTTATAGAAATGAAATAAAATAATGTTATTAAGTTATATTATTATTATTATTTTTAATGTCCAGTTTTTTTCATTTTCACTTGACCTATTGCGGTCGAAGTGAAGCTTCCCTTAAGAGAATCCAAGAGATGAGGATTCAATGGTGCTCTCAGGGTTTTAATCTGAGCACTAATTGAAAAGAGAGAAAAAATACCACCCTTATGTTTACCGAACGTACCTTAAATAAAATCAATATTTTATTTCGGGCACACCGGGCCCCAGAATAATACCCCGTCAATTTTCTCACACTCTTATTAATAAAAAATAATTTTTAAAAATTTACATGAAAGTACTAGGTCTTTAAATTCTCCCCAAAATAGGAATTTTTGGTTCCCAAAAGCTAAAACAAAACTAGTGGATCAAAAAGGGGTACTGAGCATGTATGTAAGCCCCCCACTCCCATGTGCTCTCTTAGAGATTCTTGTGCTTCCAACAAACTATCATTAGAAGTATCAATCTCCAATGAAGGACTCAATCCAGTTGATACTCTATATCCACCAATAACCTCACAAACGTCTCCCCATTGTTGATAACCAGCTCACCTAATTCGATAACATGTGACAGATCATGAACAAACCTCCTCCGCTATGAAACATGGAACACAATATGCACCCAGTTCATATATGGGTGAAGAGAAAGGCGGTACACCACCTCGCCTACTCTGCTGAGGATCTGGAATGGTTCGATGAACTTTAGAGATAGCTTTCAGCCCCAACCAAACCACTATAATCCTCATCAGTGTGAGACTCGTAGGAAGATACAGTATCCCTAAAACTCCAAGGGTCTCTATCTCTTGCGAACATAAGAATTATACTAGCTATATGTAGTCTTCATCATGTACTGGATGATATGCACATTATCTACAGTAGCATGTACCACCTCTGGACCCATGAGTACTGACTCACCTCGGTATCTCCAACAAAGGGGTGAACTGAAAGGTCTCCCATACAGGGCCTCAAATGGAGCCATTATGATTGTGGAGTGATAACTATTGTTGTATGAAAACTCCACCAATGTATGGTTGTACTCCAAACTGTGGACAAAATTGAGGACACAAGCACGAAGCATGTCCTCGAGTGTGTGAATAGTCCACTCCCTCTGGCCATCTTTTCTATGGATAATGGTGGTATTCAAGCATAGCTGAGTCCCATACTACTCATGCAATCCCTTCCCATATAATGATGTAAAACAAGCATTGAGATATGATATAATCATTGATGGAACCCCATGAAGTCATACAATCTCTTGTATGTAGAGGCATTCTATTCTCTCTATTGATCCCTACTCTTGGATGGGTAGGATGTGGGCTGACTTTGTGAGTCAGTCAATGATCACTTAGATGGAATCCTGGACCCTTCAAATACGTGATAGCACCTTCATTATGTCCATGGATATACCATCCCAATTCCACTCTGGAACCTCAAGTGACAGAGCTAAAACTGCTGGTACCTAATACTCATCCTTCACTTAATATCAAGTGAGGCACCAGGATACAAACTCCTCCACTACATTCTTCATCTCTGGCCACCAGTACTAACACCAGAGGTCCTAGTACATCTTATCCACTCCGAGATTTACAACTAAAGGGGATGTTTGGAACTCCCTCAGAATGAACTCTTGTAGCATCATTGGTACCATGATGCTTCTTCTGAAGAGAATGATGTGCTCCCCACCTTCAAAAATTCCATCTGGAGCCCGTCCTGAGGATATCTGAGCACGTCAGGCCTCACAGTCCACATCCCCAAGCTGAACCTCCAAAACACACTGAAGAAGTGGGGGAGTAACAGTCATAGACTGGAGGTAAGGTGTTCTATCTCTATCCACAAATGATATATGCAACATGGATAGCTGATCTGTCACCTCACTTAACATCTTTTGACCAAACCTCATTATGAGTCCGTCTGCCACTACATTCCCCTTTATAGGTTTAAGGACCCAGCCTTAACATATTAAATAATATTGAATTAAATGAATAATTTACATTAAGGATCTTTTTAGGATTAGAGTTTTAGAGAATCAGACCATGACTATTACATTACATCTAAGAAATTACTATGTAGACACTTCTACACAGTATCCAACATTTCATAAAATAAATTTTTTAAAAGAAAACAATTATTCTTTTCTTGATAAAAATCATCTTGAGTTCTTCCTTTCTCTTACCTTTCCTTATACCCCATGGTAAACATTTCAGAAACATGGGATGTTCATAAAAAGTTTAGTAAGGGTTATAAAATAAAGAAATAAAACACTCATTAATCAATAAATACAAAATATTATCTCCTTAACATACCTCATGAAATCATAAGATTTATGAATAAAAAATAAAATCATAAATCATAATGGTAACTTATGGAATCCATATCAAACATACATTGTAGAATTTATAGCTATATATGTAGTTACACTTGGAATACCCCTCAGAGTATATTCCCTAAATCTCACCAAAGAAACATTAACGTTTACCTCTATCACGTATCCCAATGAATTGGAGATCTATCTCGGGCTCACCCTCCCTAGTATTATCACAAAGACACCCGTATACTTATAAAATTACTGTGAACGATAACATATTCATTACACATAAACCAAATATTATAGAAATATAATATTGGAACATTTCAATCACAATACATCATTTAAATATATTGACATAACATATCCATTATAAAAACCATTTTCAATTAAAAAAAATTTAAATTATTTTATGGTATTTATTTTCCTTTTAAAATCATTATAGCTTGTTAGGGAAACCAATGATCAAATAATACACGGGGCAGAGGAAATGTTGTTTTCGCCACTTACGTTAAAAAGTAACATTCTTTTTGTTTTGTTTAGTAAAACACCTCATAGAAAAAGATTCCTTTTGTATCAAATGAACAGAAAAATGTGTTTATACACTATATAAACTAAATTCATCTATAAAAAAATATACCTCGATGAAAAGAGATTGAGACAAATTCCTTTTCCTTGTGTCCAACTTGACCCGTTCGTTCTTTAATCTTTGGAATAATTAACTAAAGTTAATTTTTACTTTCTTAAAAACCTTTTTCATGTTTATTATTCTTTTTATATCAGTTATTACCATGTATTAAACATTATATAATCAATTTTGTTAAAAATGGCCATTTCGTTGATAATTGGTACTCGAGTCAAAAATGATCTTCTTATAATTGCATGTTGTTCATGTGGAAAAAATTCAATTATATCTAAAATTTTATTCATTATTTAGATATCATATATATCATTTATATCTAGTATATATATGTATTTATAATAGTATATAAAATTTTATGGTATGAAATGAAATGGAGCATTCATGGAGACTATAGGTTATACGTAAGCATGAACGCTACTTTCATTTATATTTCGTATTTAAATGGAATGAAAGAACAATGATACATAGGTATATTATAATTCCAGTATAATATCATATCTAATTTCATTAACTCCATCCTTTATATGTTCCATGTAATTCATGAACAAGTAATATCTCTTTGAGGGGGCAGTAGTTCGCAGCTGCTCATATAAAATTATCGTATTTACCGATGATGGAAACCATAAAGGTATGATATAAATGAAAAATACAGATTCATAGAGAAAATAGAAATATGAAATATATCGCATATAAATATAGTTCCATTATAATGGCCACCATAAGAGGTGGTATGAGAAGATTGAACAATCATCATTTCGTGAGGTAGTAGCTCACCGTCCACAAAAACAATATGTTCTTCTCCCATTAGACGAATGTGTGTGTAAGTGTTGTTCGAATCCTATCATAACTACAACCTAGTATATATAGGAACCTTTTTTTGTGAAAAAAGTTAATAAATTTTATTTAGGGGGCTGGAAATTTAAAATATAAGAAATTAAAATAAAAGAAGACATTACCTTTAAATCGGGTACCACCCTTTGGGTTGAACCAAAATAATTTCTTGATGTTCTGTCTGCTTATGGTAAGGTTTCATTATGGAAGAGAGGGATGTATAAAGCATAATTGATATTAGTATGGATAATAAAAGGGGCTTTAGAGGTGTGATTAATGAGTTATAGGTGAGGGATTTTTATTAGGGGAGGAGGGCCTCCTCAAAAAAGATTGAAAATATTATTTTATTATATAATGATTTTCAGTTTCTAAAGGTCCAAAACTTATTAAAATCAGAGATAAGATGAATTTTATTCTAAATATAATCACCCAATAATAGTAGGATATGTTTTGGATATTTTATTAATCGTTATAATCTTATTTATTAAAATAATTCATTAATATGGTAAACAATGCATCATTATTGTGTCATAAATAATTTTTAATATATGATGTCTAAAAATTATTAAAAACTTCTATGATGTGGGAAATATTTTTAGATTTTAAATGAATATTTATATATGAAAAGATAACTTATATAACCCCATGTTTGAATCTATTTACTAAAAGATTTATGTTTATGTCATTTTTGTCATTAATTTAAATTAATTAATATAAAGTGCATTATCACTCTAAAGTAGCTCCATGGGGTCCCAAAATTGACCCAAGGATTCCCATGGTCGGAAATGTATCAATAAATAGGATTATGACATATGTTAGGGTAATTTAATATTATTATAATATTATTTTTACATTGAATTACCATATTTACCTTTAACCGTGGTAAATAAAAGACAAAATTTAATATTCACCAAAAATATTTTAATCTTATTGAAAAAAATATTACATACTGATGAGAAAAATGTATGTCATATTTTGGAAATTCAATTATCAATATCAGTAAAATTTCATTTAAATGAAAAAGTCAGTTTTTAACTATTACCATGTGTTTTAACAATTCATCAAATATTGAAGGTTTTGAAAAAAAAATACCAAAAATTCAGATTAAGATATATTGGATATTATGAATTCAAAAATGATATTTATTTTCAAAAATTCAAAAAAAAATAAGTTGGATAAATTAATTTAAAATTAATCCCCACTTTCAAAACTAAAAAGCATGTTTTTAGGAAATAATAACTATAAAAATATTGTCATTTGTTTAGGTCCAATTTCAAATTGAAATTATATACAATGACCAACATTGGATTAAAAAGTAAAAATATAATCTAATAAAACATTAAAACCATTTAAAAAGATAATATAACAATATATATAAATTATATTAAATTGCAGTTTTCAATTAAAATACAACATTTTTCATAATTCATTAAAAATGAATTTTATTAGGAAAATACAAAAAATTTACCAAAAGTAAATTTTGATGTAATTATTCTAAAAAAGAATTTTATATTTTCAAATATAACATATAAATTTGACCACAACTAGATTCAAAGAGTGTTCGCCAACTAAAGGTGGTAAATCAAACTTTTATTGAAAATAAAAATATGTATTCTTTAAATAAGATTAATTCATATTTTAAGCCTCTAAATTTCATTGGATAAAAGTAAAATCATTTAACAAACATGTATAGTCATATTATAGTTAATTCTATTCATTCCCTCCATTATAATTGCTAGGCGTTAAATACCATTTAAAATAATAATATTATATTATTATTTTTTATTATAACTCAACAATGTCTCAAATGTAAGACTTCAGTGAAACCCATTTTTGCGTATCGGGTACGCCATAAAAAATTTAATCCATTTTAAAGTAAAAATAATATTTAATTCATAAATATGAAAAAAAATATGGAAAGGTCTTATTCATTATTTATCTGGGATTTTACATCCTTCAACCCATTTTGAAATTACATCCTCACAATTTTACTCACTTATCAAATAAGTGGGGGTATTTATCCCTCATAACATTTTTAGATTCTTGTATTTCCTCTTCAACCATATGGTTTTTCCAAAAATCATTTTCTGGATGAATTACCTTATTTTGTACCAATTTCTCTATATGGTCAAGAAGCTGGACCGATTTTTCTTTATAAGATAGATTCTCTTCTAACTGAACTACCTCTGGGCTCAAAAAAAGAGATTAATCCACCATATAGTTTCTCATCATTGAAACGTGAAAAACATTTTAAACTTGGGATAAACATAGAGGTAAATAAACTCTCTACAAAACCGATCCAACCATTCCAAGATTTCATAAGGTTCAATGAACATCGGACTCAGCTTTCCCTTCTTACCAAAATGCATCAAATGTTTCCACGGAAAAACCATGAGAAAGACATGATCACCTACCTCAAAAGATAGATCCTTACTCCAGTTTTTTGCATAACATTTCTTTAATTATCTATGTTGTTCTTATATTCTTCTTAAACAACTGAACCATTTTTCCATCTATTATAACAATTTTATTCCCATTAACTTCCTTCTAACTATATCATACCAAAAAATTGGAGTTCGACGCCGCTTCCCATATAATGCCTCAAATGGAGTAGTCTGTATACTGGAATGAAAACTATTATTATAAGAAAATTTAACCAAAGAATGATGTGAGGCCCAACTTCCTTGGTAATCCATTGAGTCATCACATAACATATCTTCCATGGAGTTAATTGTTCGTTCTTATATCCCTTCTCATTGAGATTGAAAAGATTCACTAAAATTTAATTGAGTACCCAACAACTTCTGAAGGCCTTTCCAAAAGATGGAAGTAAACCTGGGATCACAATCAGATATAATAGAGAGGGTATCTACATCCTACCTGACTATCTCTTTAATATACAAATGAAAATTTTGATATGGAGAGAAAGTATGTTCAATAGGAATGAAATGATTAGATTTAGGAAATCGATCAATAATAACCAAGATTTCATTATTACCTCGATATTAATTTGGTAATCCCACAATAATGACCATGGATATATTTTCCCATTTCCACTCTGGCCCTGGTGAAGACAGAAGTATCCCTTTCATTATCTGCTGCTCTTCATTAACCTATTGACAAATTAAACACTTCACAGTAAAATAAGAAATATATATTTCCATTCTATCTCACCAGTAATAATTTTGAAGATCATTGTGCATCTTAGTACTACCTGGTGAACTGAAAATAGAAAACTATGTGCTTCACATAATATCCTTTTATTCAGCTGTGACTAATAAGGCACACATAATCTCTTCCCAAACCACAAAACACAATCATTATCAATGTTAAAATTAGGCAACTTACCCTTCGGAACCAACTCTACCTTTTTCTGTAACTCCTTGTCTTCCTTTTTTGATTTATTAATTCTATCTGATATAAATGATTTCACTGACACCTGAAACAAAATAGAGGAATTTACTACACCAAAAACTTCCATGACAATGTTCACTAAATAAAAAACAAACGGATCATGTTCCCGAACATAGCACAGTGAATGTAGTATTACAATTTCATCTCAAAGCATCTACCACTTTATTTTCCTTTCCCAGACAGTATTTAATTGTGAAATCATAATCCTTGAATAATTCATGCCATCTACTCTGTCTCATGTTAAATTCCTTCTAAGTGAATATATACATCAAAATTTTGGGATCAGTATATATTTCAAACATTACTTCATACAAATGATGCCTCCAAATATTTAAATAAAAAACAACAACAACTATTTGCAATTCATGTGTAGGTTAATTTAACCCATGAGGTTTCAACTGATGTGTATAATATGAAATTACCTGATCATTTTGCATAAGGACACATCAAATTCTCTTCAACAAAGCATCACAGTAGATAACAAACTCACCATTTATGGAAGTTAATGCCAAAATTGAAGCATTCACCAATATTCATTTCAATTCCTAAAACAATCATCAGATTCTTTTTTCCAAAGGAACATAACACCTTTTCAACATTACATAGTTATTAGGCTAGATAATTATGAAAATTATCAAAAAACCTCCAGTAATAATCTGCTAATCCAAGAGAACTATGGATCACAGATATATTTGTAGGTCTTGTCCATTCTTCAAAAACAATTGTTTTAGCAGGATAAACAGTTTTGCCATTTTTTGAAACAATGTGACGATGTAATGAAATTTTTTGTCACCAAAACTCACACTTTCTGAATTTACCATACTTTTTTTAAATTTTTCAAGACATACCTTAAATTACATTCATGTTCTTCTTTAATTTTGTAATAAACTGAAATATCACCAATAAACACTACCATCGTTTATCACCTGAGTCAACAAAGCCATAACATTAACAAACTAGTCAATTCTAATTCTAACCATCTTAGGATGCTAATTTTTTAGGACATTTCCTTCTGTATGTCGTCCTACGACCATTTACCTGTTTCCTCTACTAAAAACCATTCTCAACACAAAAATATTTTAGGCGTGTTAACATGGTTATATGTAAAGACTATATCATTGACATAAATTAATTTATAGATATTAATTTAACAATACCCTAACTCTATAAGTTATCTAAACCGACATTTAAACCCAACTATAAGGACCCGAACTTAAAACATTAAATAATATTGAATTAAATTAATAATTCAAAATGTGGGACATTTCATGTTTAGAGTTTTAGAGAATTATTCAATAACTATTAAATTACATCTCAAAATTTAAAAAGTAGACACTTCTACTCAGTATCCATTTTTTCATAAAATAAAAATTAAAAAAGAAAACAATAATTCTTTTTTTTATATAAATCTTATTGAGTTCTCCGTTTCTCTTACCCTACCATATACCCTGTAAAAAAATTTCAAAAACATGGGATGAGAAAAAAAAGCTCAGTAAGGGTTATAAAATAAAAAGAGAAAAAATTATTTATTCAGTACATAGAAAATATAAGATATTTAACAAACCTCATGGAATAATATGATTTATGAATAATGAAAGGAATTCATAAATCACATATTTAACTTATAGCATCCATATCATACTTACGTTGTAGCTTTCACAACTACATATGGAGTTACAATTAGATTACACAGCACAATATATTCTCTAATTCTCATTAGAGAATCATTAACATTTACCTCCATCATTTTACCCTATGCATTGGAGAGATATCTCATGCTCACCCACCCTCGGTTTATCACAGAACAACCCATATACATAAACAATTCCCAAGAACCACAACATATTCATAACATAAAAACAAATATAAATGAAAGATAACATTTCCACATTTCAATCACACTATATCATTTAAATATATTGACATAAAAAATCCATTATCAAAACCATTTTCAATACCAAAAAATTTAAAAGAGTATAAGGTAGTTGTTTTCCTTTTAAAAACATTACTGTTCGTTATGGAATCCATAGATTAAATAATAATCGTGGTGGTGGAAATGTCTTAGTCACCACTTACGTTAAAAAGAAACTTTTTATTTATTTATTTAAAAACCCCGTAGAAAAATATTCTCATTGAATGAAATGAAAAGTAAAAGTTTTTTATACACTATATAATGGAATGTCTTGTATAAAAAGAAATATGCATTGATGACAAGAGATTGAGAGGATGTCCCTTACCTCTTGTCCGACTTGACCTGTTCATTATTTAATCTTATGAATAATTAAATACAGTTAGTTTTTACTTTCTCAAGATCCTTTTTCATGTTTACTATTCTTTTTTACATAACTAATTACCATGTTATAATCATTATTTAATCATTTATGTTATTAATGGTCATTTTGTTGATATTTGGTACTTGAGTCAAAAATGAACCTCTAATAATTAAAAGTTGTTCATGTCGTCAAAATTACATTATCTCTAGAATTATATTTATAATTTAGATATCATATATATCATATGTATCTAGTATATATATGTATTAATAATATTACATAACATTTTAAGCTATGAAATGATATGCACAATTCATGGAGAATGTAGGTTATACGTACGCATGAATGCTACTTTAAATTATATTTCATATTTTAATGGAATGAAAAACTAATGATACATAGGTATATTATAATTCCATTATAATATCATATCTTATTTAATTAACTTCATCTTTAATACATTCCATGTTAGTCATGAACGGGTCCTCTCACTTAGAGGGGGTGGTAGTCTGCACTTCCTCAAATGAAATTATTGTATTTACCCATTATGTAAACCATAAAGGTATGATATAAATAAAAAATACAGATGAATATAAAAAATATAAATATAATATATAAAATATATAAATATAGTTCCACCATAATGGCCACCATATGTGGTTGTAGGAGAAGATTGAACATTCATCATTTCGTGAGGTAGTAGCTCACCATCCATGGAAACAATATTTTCCTTACCCATTAGATGGATGTGTGCATATTTTTTTTCTAATTTTTATCATAAAAAAACCATGTATATTTAGGATACATTTTTTGTCATAAAATAAAGTAATAAAAAGTGTTTAGGGGTTGGAGATGTAAAATAAAATAAAATAATTTAATGGAAGATGTTACCTTTAAATCAGGTAACACCCTTTGGTTCGAACCACAATGTTTAATAAAGTTCCTTATGACAAAGTTAAGATATATATGTGAAATGGATGGATATAGGGAGATTAATTGGATAGATGTCGGATGATCCAAGGGGCATGAGAGGTTTGAGTATTGGGTTTTAGGTGATAGCTTTTTATAAGGGGGAGGTGGGGCTCATTAGAAAAGCATGAAAATGTTATTTTATTATATTATGATATTCAGTTTCTAAATCTCCAAAACTTATTAAAGTCGAAGATAATATGAATCTTATTAAAAATAAATCATCCAATTAGAATTGGATAGGTTTCAGATATTTTCTAATTTTTATAATCTTATCTATTTTCATCATTAATTAATAAAGTAAAAAAGCATCATTATTGTGTCATAAATCATTTTTCATATGATGTATAAAAATTATAAAAATTACCATGATGTAGGAAATATTTTTATATTTCAAATGAATATTTATGTTCAATGAGATAACTTATATAACACCAGGTAAGAAATGATTTACTAAATGTTATATGTTTATGTAATTTTTTTCGTTATGATAAATTTATTAATATTATGTGTCATTATCAGTCTTAAGTGGATCTATGGGGTCCCAAAATCTTCCCAAGGATGACCATGGTCGGAAATTTATCAACCAATTGGATTAGGGCAAATTTTATTATAATTTAATGTTACTATTATATTATTTTTACTTTGATTTAGCATATTTACCTTTAAGAGTGGCAAATAAAAGTCAAAAATTATTATTCACCAAAATTTATTTTCATCTTATTGAACTAAAAATTACTTACAGATAAAAACCCTTTATGCTGGATTTTTGAAATTAAATTCATAGATGCAATTAAATTTCATTTAAATGAAAAATTCAGTATTTTACTACAACTTATTGTTTTCACTTTTAATAAAAAAATTGATGGATTTCAGAAAATTACATAAAATTCTACCTAATCTATATTTGATTTTCCAAATTCAAAAAATGATGTCTAATTTACAAAATTCAAAACATATAAGTTGGATTAATTAATTTAAAATTAACTTCCATTGTCAAAACAAAAAGCGTATTGTTTAGAAATATTAACTATCAAAAGATTAACACTTGTTCATGTCCAATTTCAATGTGAAATTACATCCAATAATCAAAATTGGATTAAAATATAAAAATATAATCAAATTACACTTTAAAACCAATTAAAAAAATAATCTAACCATATATTTAAAATTGGATTAAAAGGTATTTCAGAATTAAAATACATTATTTTTCACTTTTCAGAAAAAAATGTATTTTTTTAGGAAAATACAAAACAAATATACCCAATGTAAGTTTTGATGTTCTGATTATAAGTAATTATTTATCTTTTTCAAATATAATATGTAAAATTCACCAAAACAAGATTTAAAAAGTGTTCACCATCAAAAGGCGGTAAATTGACCTTTAAATTAAAATTAGTGTATTCCTGCATAAAATTAGATTAATTCACATTTTAAGCCTCTAAATTTTACTAGATATACGTAATAAAACTTAACAAACATGTATAATCATATTTTATTTATTTATGTTCATTCCCGCCATTACAATGAATAGGCGTTAACTACAATTTAAAATAATAATATTATATTATTACTTTTCAGTATAACTCATCATTGTGTGCAACATAAGATTTAAAATAATAACATTGTTGGTATCAGGTATGCCATCAAACATTTAATCCCCTTTAAAGTAAAATTATTATTTAATTTTTAAATATGAAAGTAAATATGAAAAGGACTTATTCTTTATTTACCCGGGATGTTACATCATTTCCTACTTTTGGAAGATGCATCCTTACAATTTCATTCACCTATCAAATAATTTGGCGTATTTATCCCTCATATAATTTTCAGATTCCCCTATTTCCTCGTGAACCATATGGTTTATCTAGAAAACCATTACTTGGTGAATTACCTTATTTTGAAACACTTTCTCCTTACGGTAAAAAAAGTTAGACCGATTGTTCCTCATAAGATAGATTCTATTCCAACTGAACTACCTCTGGGCTCAAAACATGAGATGAATATGACATATACTCTCTCAACATTGAATCATGAAAACCATTATGTACCTGGGATAAAAATGGAGGTAAATCCACTCTATAGTAAACCAATCCAACTAATCTAGGATTTTATGAGGTTCAATGAACATCATACTCAAATTTCCCTTCTTACCAAAACACATCACACTTTTCCATGGAAAAACCTTGAGAAAGGCACGATAAACTACCTCAAAAGATAGATCCTTCCTCCAATTATCCACATAACTTTTCTACTAGCTCTGATCTTTTCTCATGTTCTTCTAAAACAACTAAACTATTTTTTCCATATCTTCTACCAATTTCATTCCCATCAACTAACTTTCACCTACATCATCCTAAAAAACTAGAGTTTGATGCCGATTCCCATATAATTCCTCAAATGGACCCATCTTTACACTGGAATGAGAACTGTTATTATATGAAAATTTATCCAAAGAAATATGCGGGTCCCAACATCCCTGGTAATCCATTGAGAAATCATGTAGCATATCTTCCATGGTTTGAATTGTTCATTCTGACTACCCATCTGACTGAGGATGAAAAGCTATACTAAAATTTAATGTAGTACCCATGACTTCTGAAAGCCTTTCCTAATGTTTGATGTAACCCTAGGATCACGATCAGATATAATGGAGAGGGTAACTCCATGCAACTTTATTATCTCTTTAACATAAATCCGAGAATGTTGTTCTACAAACAAAGTATCTTAAATAGGACGAAAATGGGTAGATTTAGTCAATCGATCTACAATAACACAAATTTCATTATTACCTCGAGATTTCATTGGTAATACCACAATAAAGACCATTGATATATTTTTTCATTTCCACTATGTGACCGGTAATGACTGAAGCATTCCTTTTGGTAACTACCACATTGCTTTATCCTATTGACAAGTGAAACACTTCATAGTAAAATCAAAAATATATATTTTCATTCCAACTAGCCATTAATACTCTCGAAGATCTATATACATCTTAGTAGCAATAGGATGAACTAAAAATAGAAAACTATTAGCTTCACATAATAACTCATTCTTCATCTGTGAATCACAAGGCATACATAATCTCTTCCAAAACCCTAAAACACAATCATTATCAATGTTAAAATCAAGAAACTTCCCCTTCTGATCCAACTAATCCTTTTTGTGAAACTCAGTTTATTCCTTATATGATTTCTTAATTCTATATGATAGAGACGATTTCAATGACACTAGATACCAAATAGAGGAATTTCATGCACCAACAACTTCTTTTCCAAATTTCATCCAATCAAAAACCCAAGGATCTCATTCCAAATGCATCATGGTTAATGTAGAATTACGTTTTCAACTCAAAGCATAAACAAATTTATTTTCCATTACTGGATGGTAATAAACTATGAAATAAAAATCCGTGATCAATTCCATCTATCTCCTATGTCTCATGTTCAATTCTTTCTGAGTAAATATATATTTAAAATTTTTTTGATCAATATATATTTCACAATTAATTCCATTCAAATGAAGCCTGCAAATTTTTAATGCAAAAACAACATTAGCTATTTCCAAATCATTTTATGTTTAATTTATCTTATGAGGTTTCAATAGATGTAAGGTATAAGCAATTAACTGATCATTCTGCACAAAGACACATCCAAGCCATTTCAACGAAGCGTCATTGTAGATAAAAAACTCACCATTTCTGGAAGTTAATGCCAAAACCCAACCATTATCCAATATTCTTTTCAATTACTGAAACAATCATTACATTTATTGTCCAAATGGAATTAGCAACAGTTCGAGTTAACATAGACATTAGGATAGATAAGCATGAAAAATTCTCAACAACCCCCTGGTAATAACCTTCAAACCAATTAAAACGACAGATCTCGGAAATATTTGTGTGTCTTGGACATTCTTCAACAACTTTTGTTGTAGCAGGATCAACAGTTATGAGATTTTTTGAAATAATGTGATAAGGGAATGAAATTTGACTTCACAAAAACTCAAAATTCCTGAATTTACCATATAATTTATTTTTTTTGAGGGTTTTCGAGAAAAAACATAAACTACATTAATGTTCTTATTTACTTTTGGGATAAACCAAAATATCATCAATATACAATAACAAATTTTATCACATGAGTTAGCTGATCCATCACTATAGCAAATTTTTCAATTCTCATTCCGACTATCTCAAGATGCTGATTTTTAAGGTCATTTCCCTATGTATTCCTTCATATAAAAAAAAAACCCTATTTCATTTAAAAAAAACCACTCACAACATAGAAATATCTTAGGTGAATCGACATGGTAATCTGTAAAATCAATATCATTAACATAATTTAATTTATGGATATTAATTTAAGAATAACCTAACTCCTAAAGTTTTCTAAAATAACCTATGGTACCAACTATAAGGTCCCGACCTTAAAACATTAAATTATCATTAATTAAATGAATATTTCACATTGAGGGACTTTTATGGTTTAGGGTTATATAGAATTAGGCCAGAACTATTACATTACATCTTATAAATTTCAAATTATACACTTCTACATTGTATCCACCTTTTAATAAAATAAAAATTCTTAAATGAAAACAATAATTACTTTCTTATAGAAATCTTATTGAGATCTTCCTTTATCATACCCTACTATATACCCTATAAAAAACAATTCAAAAACTTGGGATGAACATAAAAAGCACAGTAAGGGTTATAAAATAAAGAAAGAAAACATTAGTTCGTCAATACGTACAAAACATAAGTTCTTTAATATACCTCATGACATAATAATATTTATGAAAGAAATTTAGAACTCATAAATCAAGAAGGCATATTATGGCATCCATATCATACTTATAATTTAGCTTTCACAGCGACATAGGGAGTTACAATTGGAATACCCATCATATTTTTTTTAAATCTCATAGGAGAAACATTAACGTTTACCTCTGTCAAGTTACCCAGTGCATTATAGAGCTATATTTGGCTCACCCTCCCTAGTTTTATCATGGAACCACCCATATACGTAAACAATGCCCAAGAACCATAACATATTTATAACACATAAATAAATATAATAGAAAGATAACATTTCCTCATTTTAATCAAAATATATCATTTAAATATATAGACATAGAAAATACATTATCAAAACCATTTTCAATACCAAAATAAAGAAAATAGTATATGGTATTTATTTCCATTTTAAAGACATTTTGGCTTGTTAAAAAAACATAGATCAAATAATACTCCCAGCAGCATAAAGGTTATTGTCACCGCTTAAATTAAAAAGTAACCTTCATTTTTTTGTTTTGTAAAACACCTCGTAGAAACATATTCCCATTGAATGAAATGAAAAGTAAAAGTTTTTTATAAACCCTATAAAATAATGTTGTGTGTAAAACAAAATATGCCTCAATGAAAAGAGATTGAGATGGAGTCCCTTACCACGTAACCGACTTGACCCGTTCGTTCTTTAATCTCCTGAATAATAAACTAATGTAAATTTATACTTTCTTGAGATCATTTTTCATGTTTATTATTCCATTTAAATAAATTATAACCATTTTATAAACATTATATAATCATTTATGTTAATAATGGTCATTTTGTCAATATTTGGTACATGAGTAAAAAAGAACTTATTATAATTACATGTTGTTCATGTGGTCAAAATTCCATTATCTCCTAAATGATATTCATGTTTTGGATATCATATATATCATATATATCCAATATATATAGGTATTTATAATATTACATAACATTTAGAGGTAATAAATTAAATGAAACATTCCTCGAGATGGTTGACCGTACATACTCATAAACGCTACTTTCATTTCTATTATGTATTTTAATTGAATGAAAACATAGTGATACATAGGTATATTATAATTCTAGTATAATATATTATATAATTCTATCAACTCCATCCTTTATACGTTCCACGTATATCATGAATGAGTCATATCACTTTGAGGGGGCGGTTGTCCACACTTTATCAAATGAAATTACCGTATTTACCCATTTTGGAAACCATAAATGTACAATATAAATTAAAAATACATAAGCATAGATATAATATAAGTATAATATATATCACATAAAAATAATGTTCAATAATAATAGCTACATGAAGATGTGGTCGAATAAGATTGAATAGTCGTCATTTAATGAGGCAGTAGTTTGCTGTCTACATAAACAATATGTTCTTTTCCCATTAGAAGGATGTGTGTGTAAGTGTAGTTTGAATACTTCTCATAAAAAAACCTAGTATATTTAGGATAATATTTTTATTATTAAATGAAGGTATGGAAGAGTTTTGGGGGTTGGAGAAGTAAAATAAAAGAAAATAACTTAAGAGAAGATGTTACCTCTAAATCGGGTAACTCTCGTTGTTTTGAAACAAAAGGATTTCACGATGTTCTTTCTGCCTAAGGTGAGGTTACTAGATGGAAGATATTGATGAATGATGATTAATTAGGCCGTGTATGGATTATCCAAGGTGCTTGACATGTGTGATTAATTGGTTAGGGTGAGGTATTTTTGTAAGGGGGGATGGACATTTAGGAAGGCTTGAAAATATTAATTTTTTATATAATTATTTTCAGTTAATAATTGTCCTAAACTTATTAGATTCAAATATAAAATGACCCTTGTTTTATATAAAATCATTGAATAATAATTAGAATGATTTTTGATATATTTTTAATCTTTATAATCTTATTTATTAAAATCATTCATTAATGAGGTAATCACTACATCATTATCAAGTCCTAAATAATTTTATTTTTTGAATTTCGAAAAATTATAAAAAAATTACCATGATATATTAAATCTTAATAGACTTTATATTAGTAATTATAGTCAAATAGTTAACTTATATAACCCCATGTAAGAATTTATTTAATAAAAGAAATATGTTTAGGCCATTTTTATCATTACTTTAAATTAATTAATATAAAGTGTCATTATCAATTTTAAGTGGCTCCCTGGGGCACCAAAATCAACCCAAGGATTCCCATAGTTGGGAATGTATAATCTAATAGTATTATGAAACATGATAGGGAAATATAATATTATTCTAATATTTTTTTACTTTTAATTAACAAATTTAACTTTAACCGTGGTTAATAAAAGTCCAATGTTTCTAATCACCAGAAATTATATTCAAATTATTGTACGAAATTTTGCATACAGGTTCTACCATGTATGTCAAATGTTTTATATTTAATTCACATAAGCAGTAAAATTTCATTTAAATGAAAAATTCAGTTTTAAACAACTACTTATTGTTTCCACATTTCATTAAATATTGAAGGTTTTCCGGAAAATACCATAAATTCATCCTAAGCTATATATGATATTCTGAAATCGAAAATGATGTTTATTTTACCTGATTAAAAATTAGATGTTGAATTAATTAATTTAAAATTAATTCCTACTATAAAAAATGTGTTTTTAAGAAATAATAACTATCCAAATATTGACATGTGTTTATGTCCAATTTCAAATTGAAATTATTTGAAATGACCAATATTTGATTAAAAAGTAAATAAATAATTTTATTACACTGTAAAACCATTTAAAAAGATAACATAACCATATAAATAAATTGGATTAAAAGGTAGTTTTGAATTAAAATACATTATTTTTCACTGTTCATTAAAAAAAGTATTTTATCACAAAAATACAAAAAAATTACCCAAATAAATTTTGATGTCTTGATTCTAATGAGGAATATTATTTTGTCAAATAAAACACATAAAACTGAATGAAATTAGATTTAAAAATGGTTTACAATCAAAAGGTGATAAATGAACATTTTTAATGAATATTAGAGTATTTGTGCTTAAAATTAAATTCATTCACATTTTAGGACTGTAAATTTAATTGGATAAATGTAAAAACATTTAAGAAACATGTATAATTCTATTTTAGTTATTTATATTAATTCACCCAATTATAACGGTCAGGCGTTAACTACCATTCAAAATAATAATATATTATTATTATTTTTTAGTGTAACTCAACATTTTATACTATGTAAAATTTCCAAGAAACATATTTTTGTGTATTGGGTACGCCATAAAACATATAATCCCCTTAAATGTTAAATTAATATTTAATTCATAAATATGAAAATAAATATGAAAATGTCTTATTCATTATTTATCTGGGATGTTTTTGTAGAGACCCGAAGCCTGAAGTACATTCACATTACATTACTTTTGCGGAATACATAGTACATAACAAAAACACACACACAAGGATCGTAATAGTTTAGTGTCTTTGGAAACTCGGAATATAATCTTCTAATCATTGTGAAAGATCTTCAACATCTCCCATAAAGATCTTCCTTTTTTTACCTAAAACCATTCATATATCAAGGGGAAAAGAAAACATAAAAGGGTGAGCTCAAATACTCAGAAAGGGTAAACAAAAGAAATATCAACCACATCATATTCATAAGAACATAACATTTTGGAAATCTTAACCTGAAAAAGAGAGAATAATTTCATAACATGGGATAAATCATAGTAGTGAAATTAAATCCCAATAATAATAACATACAAAATGAAACTTTGTGTCATACACACATAATCATAGAAAATCATTTCTTATTAGTCAAGACTCATTGCTAAGACTATCTTAGTGGACAAAGTCCATTTCTGAACCGAGTCACCCTCGCTTCAGTCCTGTTTCACTGAACCGGTATAACGTACCATTCCAGCCATGTCTATCTCGTGAGATATAAAATCTTTACCCAATGCGTTGGAGCGAGATATAGGTCCCACCCATCTCATAAAGATACCATTAATATGTGTGCCACAAAATCATAAACCATACATCATTGGATAACCCATGTAATAGAAATGGGATTCTTAAACAACACGACATCATAAAACAATTCATATAAGATAAAGGAATTCATAAAAACAATTCCATCACAACATAATTAAATCAATGTAACAATAGGGATATAAACAGAACCCTATATTATCTTATATGGAAAATAATTTTGATAAAACACCTGAACTCCATTCTTGAGGAAAATATCCTTTCTACATCAAGAACATTTTCCTTTCTTAACATGTCACACAATTTTAAACTAAAAGAAGTTGATTAAAAATAAACAAGAAAACTTGTAAAGTAAGTTTCTTGGAAATAATGTTTTAAAAATCCATTCATGCCGTATAAGTTAAAAAAACATTCTTCTCATACTTTTGTCGGAAAAGTCAAAAAGTACCTCTTACGAAAAATGACAAAAGATTCCTTTCATATCCTTTACTAAAAAATCACCGAAGGGTAAAATTGGATTTCAACAATTGTAGGAGTATGGAAATAATATTACATATTGAGGAAACATGGATGTGGATGATAAAATACACCCCAGCAAATACCAACGTATAAACAATCTCGGATAAAAATGAGATTGTGATATTTCCCTTACCTTAAGTCCGATTTACTTCGTAAGTGTCCGAGCCTCCTGTATAATGATTTAAATAATGTCATTAACTTATTAAAGAATCATATTCATTGTTATGATATCATATATGGTTCACTAATGACTTTATATTACCCGTTCTTTTGTAAATTCCATGTTAAAGAAGCGTTTTGGGTAAAATCGTTTCATTTATCGTAGGTGTTTGGACTTTTTGTTCTTGACATTATTATTAATTATATCATCATATACATACTTTCAGAATATAAAACATGATTTATATATCATATATATTCAGTATATATATATATATAATAGATAGATAAATGAAATGAAACACACCGTTCATGGAGACGGTAGTCCGTATGTACGCATGAACGCTGTTTTCCTTTCCTTATTGTCTTGAATGGAAGTAAGTAGATGAAATACATATATACATAAATCCAGTAGATTTATAATGTCATATATTTCATTATTATTTCTTATATATACTTTATAATCATTCTTAAATGGTTAACATGGAGAATGAATCTCATCGCGTCGTGGAGACGGTATTCTGTACGTACGCACGAGCGATGATATCGTTCTCATGATCATGAAATTGTGTGGAAGTGTATGTATACTATTTCAGTATAAATATAAATTTATAATAATCATATATAGTTACTCATTACACCATTATACCCATCCAATTAAGGTGGTGGCAGAAAATAGATTACACCACGGGGTGGAGACGGTATTCCGTACGTAAGCACGCGCGGTGATTTCCTTTTTCCGTAGGATGGATAGAAGGTTAATTAGATTTGTTTCATATTTATAAGAACATATCAGTATATAAGAAATACTGATATTATTACTTTATCATGAAAAAACTAAAGAAGAAGAAGTTGAAGAAGAAAGAAATTGAAAAAGATCGGTAATGGATATTACCTCTTTTTGACGCGCCTTTTCTTAACCTCCACATAAAGAACTAAGGATGGTCTTTGAAGAAGACCAGGACCTTTCGGATGATACTAGGGAAGTGGAGAAGATATTTTGGCAGGGGTTGGCCGAGCTTGAATTCTCAAATTGGTGTGAGGAGGAGAGGGAGGTGGTGCCCTTTTATAAGGGAGGAGAGGGGCACCTTAGGAAAATCTCAAAATATTATTTTATTTGAAGGTCAAATTTCGTTTTATAATAGTTAAAAAGGGTCTTATTTAGAAGATAAAGTGGGGATGGGTCTAAATACTCTCATCCAATAGTATTTAGAAATGTTTAGGTTATTATTTTAACCTTATCAATTAAATTTAACTCTAAGTTAAATAATTTAACTTTTACCGTGTCTTTTGGTTTTCTTACACTATATGGTTAATAAACATACAATAACAATCCAAACTAACCCCAAGATGTTTATAATTAATATATCTATCCTTATCTAAGTCATTTTTCCGAACCTTATATTTTTAGGAATTAAATAACAATTAATAATATAATATTTTTTTAAAAACTAATTTATTTCAATTTTGACACTATTTAGTACATGATTTTTATGAAATTTATAACAGAATGATAAGTTCTAAAAAGTCACTTATATCAACAATAACATGTCATAGTAACCTATAAAATTAATTTAAGTCATTAAAAGTCTCAAATTACATTTATTTGTGTATTTATAACATCAATTATGACAATATTTCATTAATAAGACAATTACTGCATCATCTTTGTGTCGTAATAAATGATAATTATTTAATACCTAAAAATTCTAAATAAATTTCTATGATGTAGAAAATGGTATTAGATTTCTGGATATTATTTATTTTCAAGGTTTCATGACGTTTATCACTATATTAAAATTATTATACTTATATGATTCAAGAAAGTGACATGTTGTCACATTCTTTGGTTTTAATAATAATTAAATTATTTTCATGGACAAAAGTCCATAAAATGAATCTAATTAGACCCTTAGGTTATATTTGTCTACTCTTAGCCATCAAATAGGATTTTTACAAGTGTTAGGGTAATTTTATAATCTTATATTTACCTGATTTACCTTTAACTATAGTAAATAAAATTTATCATAGTTACTATTCACAATGCCCAAAAATAAAAAGTAGCTTATTAACATAATTTGGATCCACTGATTCCAAATATGGAATCCATTTTTCCAAATTAAATACACAAAAGTTCCAGAAATTAAATTAAAATTAATCCTGTTGTCGAAAGAAAACGTGTTTTTCTTTAAAACATTGCAAAAGATTGAATTGATTTAACCTACGAATTCAAGGTAAAATCAATACTAATGACATACATTATATTAAATGGTAAAAATATATTCTATTTATACTTTAAAACCATTCAATATTATAATTTAACCACATAAGATATTACGATGAAAAAAGTTGTTTTTAATTAAAATATAGCGTGTTTTTACTATTCATTAAAATATGAAAGTTATCGGAAAAATATCAAAACCTTATCTAATGTAAATTTTTATATCCTGATTCAAAAGTCGAATTTTATTTTGTCAAATTGAACTTATTAACATGTCAAAAACTAGATTTAATGTGGGTGCGCCATCAAAAGGTGGAAAAACTGTATTTTTTTTAAAATACTTATTTTACCCGAAAAATTTATTTTGTTCATATAACATGTTCTAGAAATGTGTAAGATGAATAAGAATGTTATAAAATTCAAAATTTAGTTAACACTATTCATAAAGGCTAGTTCATAACAATATTATAATAATATATTGTTGTTTAGTAAAACCCGGTATTGCGTACAACACACGCTATCGAGTAAGGTCGCGATTGCGTGTAATGCAAGCCAAGCTAGGGTTGCGTGTAGTGCACAACTCCTTTTTTGTTGCGTAGAACAGAATCCAACCATATTTTATTTATACATTGAATATATATATATATATACACTCAATTTTTCTTAGAATAACATCTATCAAACGAACTTGAAATTGTATGTAACACGGTCCAAGTATAGTGTTGCATATACTGCAAGCTAATACGGTGTTGCGTATAGCGCAAGGTAATCTTGGTGTATCGTACAACAGAAGATATGAATGGAATTAAAAAGAATGTATCTTATAAAATATCGGGTTGTTACATTCTTCCCCACTTAAAATGAATTTCTCCTTCGAAATTCATTGGGGTTATAAATAATTTACTATTCATAAACACCCACATCGTAAAAAGAAATACCAAAACTGAACTTAAAAAACTAAAGTATGAAATATAACGGTTACCCAAATGAACTCATCACTGGGTTTCCATATAGGAGAAAATATGGACATGGAAGAGAAATCTAACTGTCATGTTCTGATAGAGAGTGGTAGAGAACATGGCTATGAAAAAGCCAACAATCACAAAGATATAGATTTGTGATGATCTAACGTACCATCTGATTTATCAGATATAAGGGAACTAGGACAACATTTTTTGTTTTCAAAATCATTTCCCTAATGTTGAAAAATTTGAATTAAGAGAAATACTTACTTGATTTTGGTACAATATCACTGTTGTTCATGCTTTGAACAATTTCCACTTCATCTCTTAATGAAATGAAGTTGAATTTGTTATTCGTGAAGTGTTAACAGATCATGTGATAGAATGATGGGTCATTCGATCTCTTTCAAACAAAAGGATAGCAAAAGTTATAAGTCCATCTTATGGTTAGATTAATCGTATATGGTTCCAAAAATGAACTTATACTTCATATATCATACCACTTTATAAAATAAAACTAGTTTATACTAACCAGGGACTTCTTGTAGGTCAGTGGTAGGCGATAAAGGCCAGTTGCACTTCGGTTGTGGGTTCGATTCCCATAGCCTTGTCCGACGCGATGGGTTATCGCCCTTCCTGTAGGTTTTCCTTTTTCTAAAACTACATTACTATAAAATCCCATCAGTAATATCGAAAAAAGTTCTATCCTTAAACAATACTTAGCATATGTCCAACATAATCCATTCCAATATTTAGGCTTATCTAAAATACTTCGGTCCAAGCTCATAGTATAAAAAAAATGATCATGTGAATGCCATCATTTATCCCTCATATATCTTGTTCGTCACATTCCAGTCATGTGAATACCATAAAATGAATACCCATTGAATCTTAGTGAAAACACGAGTGCTATCAAAAGATAACTCTTTCCACATACCAAAATCCCCAAAATTCTTTATACTCAAACCATGATATCACTTAGTCCTTATATCAATCATGAGCTCATGAATACTGTTAAACATTTCATTTTATCGTTTTCCCTTCATTATGTGCATATCATCTGCTTTCCAAAATATTTGAATCACTTTTCATGGTTACCGGTACCATAAAATTATTGAAAACCACAATAATATAAAAATATTCTAATACACAATAAAATTACCTCAACAACATTATTCTTTAATACCAATACATAAACACTTCAATCCATCCTCTTCAATTATTGTCCTGGAATAAGTCCTTCCTTGATTTAGAAGTAACTTTTTAGGTCAGGGCATTGAGTTGGGTAATGCCCATGTTCTCCACAAATAATACATTGAACTCCATAACAGTCTGTCACTCTATGACCCTTTTCTCCACACAGATAACATCGGTCCCTCCATTTGAGGTATTCCTCAAGGTTCTTATTCCCTTCTTTAGAAATCTCAATCTTCCTTTCTTTATGCTCCTCAACATGCGAACATGCATAATAGTCTATCTTCCTCTTCTTTGATGAATTAGGTATACCACAAAATTTCACCTTGTTAATCATATATCGCGATGACTGATTCGGCATAATCACAATATCATTCTCTCTAGGAATTGCATAATTTTGTTTCTTATAGTCACCAATTTGTCCATTGGATTCAATGTTAACCGATTTCCGTCTGGTTCCCTCCATTAACTAAAACACAAAAAGAATTCGTTGAGAGGAAAAAATCATGCTAGAGAAAACAACATAGTAAAGGGGGAGTACCCTCAATATCTAACATCTGAGGTTAAATTCTATGATCTTTAGCGCAATTCTAGGACTATAACCTATATGTATACTTAACCTTAGAGACATCCCTAGACATACCTTAGAAATATCTCTTGGGGTCTCACTAAAGTTCTCGCATCCTAGTTTCCAAAGGATGACTAAACCTTTCCTCTGATACCAACTGTAGAGACCCGAAGCCTGACGTACATTGAAATTACATTACTTTTGCGAAATAATTAGTACATAAATAAAACACACACACAAGGATCGTAATAGTTTAGTGTCTTTGGAAACTCGGAATATAATCCTCTAATCGTGGTGAAAGATCTTCAACATCTTCCATAAAGATCTTCCTTTTTTTACCTAAAACCTTTCTTTATATCCTGGGGAAAAGAAAACAAAAAAGGGTGAGCTCAAATGCTCAGAAAGGGTAAAAAAAAAGAAATATCAATCACATCATATTCATAAGAACATATCATTTTGGAAATCTTAACCTGCAAAAGAGAGCATAATTTCATAACATGGGATAAATCATAGTTGTGAAATGAAATCCCAATAATCATAACTTACAACATGAAACTTTGTGGCATACACACATAATCATAGAGAATCATTTCTTATTAGTCAAGACTCATTTCCAAGACTATCTTAGTGGACAAAGTCCATTTCTGAACCGAGTCTCCCTCGTTTCAGTCTTGTTTCACTGAACCTGTATAACCTACCGTTCCAGCCATGTCTATCTCATGAGATATAAAATCATTACCCAATTAATTGGAGGGAGATATAGGTCCCACCCATCTCATAATGATACCATTCTTATTTGTGCCACAAAATCATAAACCATACATCATTGCATAACCCATTTAATAAAAATGGGATTCTTAAACAACATGACATCATAAAACAATTCATATAAGATAAAGGAATTCATAAAAATAATTCCATCACAACATAATCAAATCAATGTAATAATAGGGATATAAATAGAACCCTATATTATCTTAGATGGAATATAATTTTGATAAAACACTTGAACTCCATTCTTGAGGAAAATATCTTTTCTACTTCAGAAACATGTTCCTTTCTTAACATGTCACACAATTTTAAACTAAAAGAAGTTGATTAAAAATAAACTTGAAAACTTGTAAAGTAAGTTTCTTGGAATAATGTTTTAAAAATCCATTCATTCCGTATAAGTTAAAAAAACATTCTTCTCGTACTTTTGTCGGAAAAGTCAAAAAGTACCTCGTACGGAAAACGACAAAAGATTCCTTTCATATCCTTTAATAAAAACTCACCGAAGGGTAAAATTGGATTTCAAAAATTTTAGGTGGATGGAAATAATATTACATATTGAGGAAACATGGATGTGGATGATAAAATACACCCCAGTAAATACAAACGTATAAACAATCTCGGGTAAAAATGAGATTGTGATATTTCCCTTACCTTAAGTCTGATTTACTTGGTAAGTGTCCGAGCCTCCTGTATAATGATTTAAATAATTTCATTAACTTATTATAGAATCATTTTAATTGTTATTATATAATATATGGTTCACTTATGACTTTATATTACCCGTTCTTTTGTAAATTCCATGTTAAAGAAGCGTTTTGGATAAAATCGTTTCTTTTATCTTAGGTGTTTGGACTTGTTGTTCTTGACATTATTATTACTTATATCATGATTTACTTACTTCCAGAATATAATACATGATTTATATATCATATATATTCAGTATATATATATATATAATAGATAGATAAATGAAATGAAAAACACCGTTCATGGAGACGGTAGTCCGTACGTACGCATGAACGCTGTTTTCCTTTCCTTATTGTCTTGAATGGAAGTAAGTAGATGACATACATATATACATAAATCCAGTATCTTTGTAATGTCATATATTTCATTATTATTTATTATATATACTTTATAATCATTCTTAAATGGTTAACATGGAGAATGAATCTCATCGCATCGTGGAGACGGTATTCCGTACGTACGCACGAGCGATGATATCGTTCTCATGATCGTGAACTTATGTTTAAGTGTATGTATACTATTTCAGTATCAATATCACTTTATAATAATCATATATAGTTACTAATTACACCATTATACCCATCCAATTAAGGTGGTGGTGGAAAATAGATTACACCACGGCGTGGAGACAGTATTCTGTATGTACGCACGCGCGGTGATTTCCTTTTTCCGTAGGATGGATAGAAGGTTAATTAGATTTGTTTCATATTTATAATAACATATCAGTATATATGAAATACTGATGTTATTAATTTATCATGAAACAACTAAAGAAGAAGATGTTGAAGAAGAAATAAATTGAAAAAGATCGGTAATGGATATTACCTCTTTTTGACGCGCCTTTTTTTAACCTCCACTTAAAGAACTAAGGATGGTATTTGAAGAAGACCAGGACCTCTAGGATGATACTAGTGAAGTGAAGAAGAGATTTTGTCAGGGTTTGGCCGAGTTTTAATGCTCAAATTGGTGTTAGGAGGAGAAGGAGGAGGTGCCCTTTTATAAGGTAGGAGAGGGGAACCTTAGGAAAATCTCAAAACATTATTTTATTTTAAGGTGAAATTCGGTTTATAATGGTTCCAAAGGGTCTTATTTCTAAGATAAAGTGGGGATGGGTCGAAATACTCTCATCCAATAGGATTTAGACAAGTTTAGGTTATTAGTTTAACCTTATCAATTAGATTTAACTCTAAGTTAAATAATTTAACTTTTACCATGTCTTTTTGTTTTCTTACACTGTATGGTTAATAAACTTACCATAACAAGACAAACGAACCCCAAGTTGTTTATAATTAATATATCTATCTTTATCAAAGTCATTTGGATGAACCTTATATTTTTAGTAATTAAATAACAATTAATAATATAATATATTTTTAAAAACTAATTTATGTCAATTTTGGAACTATTTGATACATGATTTTTATGAAATTCATAACATAATGATAAGTTCGAACCAAGGTACTTATATAAACAATAACAAGTCATAGTAACCTATAAAATTAATGTAAGTCATAAAAAGTCTCAAATTACATTTATTTGGGCATTTATAACATCAATTATGACAATATTTCATTAATAAGACAATTACTCCATCATCTTTGTGTCATAATAAATGATAATTACTTAATCCCTAAAAATTCTAAATAAATTCCTATGATGTAGACAATTGTATTATATTTCTGGAGACTATTTATGTTCGAGGTTTCATGAAGTTTATCACTAAATTAAAATTATTATACTTATAAGATTTAAGAAAGTGACATGTTGTCACATTCTTTGGTTTTAATAATAATTAAATTATTTTCATGGACAAAAGTCCATTAAATGAATCTAATACGACCCTTAGGTTATATGTGTCTACTTGTAGCCATCAAATAGGATTTTTCCAAGTGTTAGGATAATTTTTTAATCTTATATTTACCCGATTTACCTTTAACTATAGTAAATAAAATTTACCATAGTTACTATTCACAATGCCCAAAAATAAAAAGTAGCTTATTAACATAATTTGGACCCAATGATTCCAAATATGGAATCCATTGTTCCAAATCCAATACACAAAAGTTTCAGAAATTAAATTAAAATTAATCCCGTTGTCGAAAGAAAATGGGTTTTTCTTTAAAACATTGCAAAAGATTGAATTGATTTAACCTACGAATTCAAGGTAAAATCAATGCTAATGACATACATTATATTAAATGGTAAAAATATATTATATTTATACTTTAAAACCATTCAATATTATTATTTAACCACATAAGATATTATGATGAAAAAAGTTGTTTTTAATTAAAATATAGCATGTTTTTACTATTCATTAAAATATGAAAGTTATCGGAAAAATATCAAAACTTTATCTAATGTAAATTTTTATATCCTGATTCAAAATAAGAATTTTATTTTGTCAAATTGAACTTATAAACATGTCAAAAAAAAGATTTAATGTGGGTGCGCCATCAAAAGGTGGAAAACTGTATTTTTTGGAAAATACTTATTTTACCCGAAAAATTTATTTTGTTCTTATACCATGTTCTAGAAATATGTAAGATGAATTATAATGTTATAAAATTCAAAATTTAGTTACCACTATTCATAACGGCTAGTTCATAACAATATTATAATAATATATCGTTGTTTAGTAAAACCCGGTATTGCGTACAACACACGCTATCGAGGAAGGTCGCAATTGTGTGTAATGCAAGCCAAGTCAGGGTTGCGTGTAGTGAAAAACTCCTTTGTTGTTGCATATAACAGAATCCAACCATATTTTATTTATACATTGAATATATATATATATACACTCAATGTTGCGTGTAATAACTTCTATCAAACGAACTTGAAATTGTGTGTAACACGATCCAAGAATAGTGTTGCGTATACTGGAAGCTAATATGGTGTTGCGTATAGCGCAAGGTAATCTTGGTGTATCGTACAACAGAAGATATGAATGAAATTAAAAAGAATGTATCTTATGAAATCTCAGGTTGTTACAGTTTTACCATGAGTGTTTACTATCATAATGTCATATTCCTGGAGGAACTCTTGCTTTTGTCGTTGTCTCAGGTACAGATCTTTCTGAGAGAAGATATACCTAAGACTATTGTGATCATAGTGGACTATAAAACGTTCACCCATCATGTAGTGCTGCCACATATTCAGTTAAAAGACCATTATAGCTAACTCCATGTCTTGGTTAGCATAGTTCTAATCATGCTATCCCAACTTCCATGAGCCATAAGTGATCACCACTCACTCATGAATCATGAAAAAACCTAGTCTGGTCCCTATTGTGATGTAGTAGACTATATACCCAACACCCTCTTCCGGGTGCATCAAGACGAGGGCAATCTTCAGTGTCCGCCTCATCTCCAAAAAACTTCACAGGCACTTCTTCGTCCACAAGAAATGCTTCCCCTTCCTCATCCAAGATGGAAATGGTGCCACTACCCCAGATAAGTCAGGTAAAAATCATGGGTAGTACCCTTCCAATCCCAGAATACTCCACACCTCAGTGACACTCCTAGGTGGATCACATGCAAGCACAACTTCTATCTTCGATGGGATCCTCTAGAACTCCAGCCTCCGATATAATGTGACCCAGGAAGTGGAATTCCCATATCTAAAACTGTAACATTGAGAGCTTTCCATAATTCTGGTGCACTCAATGTGTATTCAGAACTATCTTCAGGTGCATGCCGTGTTCCTCTTACGATTCTGAGTATATCAAGATGTCCTCAATGAAGACCACCACGAAGCGATCAAGGTATGGCCGGAAGTTTCTATTCATGATCCCCATGAACAATGCTGGATAATTATTCACACTGAAGGGCATCACCAAGAAATCTTAATGGTCATACTGACATCTGAAAGATGTCTTTGATACGTCCTTGTCTCATACCCTTAGATGATAATAACCTGATCTGAGGTCTATAATAAAAAGCCATTGAGCTCACATCAGCTGGTCGAAGAGATCATCTATCATCAATAGAGGATAATTGTTTTTCATGGTCACTTAGTTTAGGCATAGATAGTCTACACAAATCATTAGACTCCCATATTCCTTCTTGGTGAAGAAGATAAGGGATGACCATGAGGAAACAATGGGCTTTACAAAAAAACTTTATCTGCAATTCCTCCAACTGTACCCACAACACACGTAGGTCCACATGATCCATCCGATATGCTGGTGTACATATTATTATCAACTTTTTGTATATTTCAATGTGAAATTCCACTATTTGAGAGGATGTAGTCCCGAAACATCATAATTGAAAAAATCATCATACCGGTCTACCTCTACCAGAAAATTCGGACTCCACTCGTCAATTGCTCAGAGGGTGAGGCTATCCAACTAATGAGTAATTGGCTTCACCATCCTCAGAGATTGTCCATCCTTTACTGCAATGGTATCCTCCTCACCGGTGATGTTAAAATTGATCCCATACTCACGAACACACCACACTTTTCACCTAAAATAGTCAATTTGAGCATGGACTGCTGATAGTTATTCCATACCCAAGATGAAATTGTAAGGCCTCAATACTGCTACTATGATACCTCAGTTGAAACTCTCGCCTCTAAGAGTGAGCTCACAATTCTTTCCTCTATGTGAAATCATAATATCCTCTCCCGTAAGAGTCTCTAAAAATAAGGATAGAGCCAAAAAATCTATCAGTGTCTTTGAGCACTAATAAAGTGTCATGGAAATGAAAGAGTGACATGAACCTATGTCTATAAGTACTACAACTAGGGTGGAGTAGACACCGATCATACCTATTATCATATCTAGAGCACTATTTTTATAGGCCTCTTCCACCTGTAGTTGAGCTCACACCTCTCCACCGGCTCCTTGTGGTCGGGGTGGAACACCTGGGGGTGGTGGTGGTAGAATATCAAACCTTAGACCACCACCTACTTCATGACCTTCTCCTCAACCATTTCTTCTTCCCTGAGGTACTCTTTGCTTGAACATCAGTTGCTACCTCGACAGTTCCTTGACTACATGCTGATCGTTGGTATGACAGTTTAGGAAGTCGTGAGCCATGTGGCCCTTCTCGGCACACGTGAAGCACATTATTCATTCCTTGCAAACCCCCTCTGCCTCACGAGCTCCACACCTCTGACCCTACATCCTGGAGTCACCGTTCATATGGTCTGGTCCGCTTGGACCTCTATGTCATCTGCCAACTGCTTGCTTCCAATGACTCACCAACCTATCGTCATGTGACGACTCTCACCATTGGTGCCTACTTAGCTAATAATCTATCCACTAACAAAGCATGTTCGAGCACTCCATCCTGTGTCGGGATAATCAATGATATCATCTACACTCTGATCTCCCACTGGAGACCCTCCCAAAGGTTTGGGCTATGTTGAATGGGTCTAGTACCATGTTGGTGGAGTTGAGAAAGAGGCCACTTAATCTCACCATGTACTGGGACACTGATAAGATACCCTACTATAGGTGTAGCAACTCCGGGATACCCCTAGTGAATGGTGTTGTTGGGACAAACTCCACTTTGAAGAGGTTCTCAATGTCCATCCAGGTGATTGTCACCTCATCATTTAACTGGAGCTTTATGCTCCACCATCTTCCAACCATGACCAGGAAATGACTAGCAGTTGGTATCACCTTATGCTTCATTGGTGTCCCAACTAGGAAAAAAAATCTAGCCACAACCTCTGTCCATTCCTCATCTGCTTGGGGATCTTTCTCGCAATGAAACAGCATAGGTCTCTATCATTGGAACTAATGAAACACACTAAGTCGAAGTACACCATCCGCTAGTGGGGATAGTTGAAATAACTTTCAAATTTGTGGTGGTGCTTTCGGTGCACCACCCAAAGGTGCTAACGAGGTAAGTGGGCCCTACACTGATGCCTCATCACTCAGTGGGCCATCATCGTGTACTCTCTCTGGAATCCTAGATGTTAGTCTACAAAGCATCATCCTGAAAGGAAATAGGTGTGCCATAGTCAATATGTAATACCTGGTGAGCTGACTCAAAACAGATCAAGTAACAACATTTCCAAAACACAAGTAATCAGTGTTTACATGCACTGAGTGAGAAATCCAAATTTAGGGTTCTGGTGTATGGTTACGATGCCACCGCAACAACACTAGACTCCCCGAACTAAAAAACCACACTCAAAACAATTAACAATATTTCTCTATTTGTAAGATCAGATTCATATTTCATTGGTCGAATCGACTCCTCTGATACCACTTTGTCACAACCTATCACCAGAGGCATTACCCGTGACTACCCCAAACCCGCCTTCTATTTCCCAAGGGTTGGAAACTAGCACCGAAAATGTGTATCCCTAAAATGGGAAGGAATTGACTATAAACCAGTACAAAAAAACAATCAATGAACACCAAAATACGTAACCACGAAGTAAAACTTTAGTAGAAAAAGAGTGTAAAAATGTAAATGGGCCGGAATACAAGCCCTATAAAAAGATAAAATACACAAGAAAATTGTGAACATATCCTGATATTGTCTGCCAGAGATCCAACATGAAGTATAGGTACAAATCGTCTACACATCTCTCCCTGTCAACCATCACCGCCATCCAACATCAGGTCCTAAGTCCTCGAGTCCTAGTCAAGGCTTCACGTCGTCTGCTCAAGGCACAACAAGGTGTGGAGGAAGCCCATGCAGTGGTGAGAATAAAAATACCCAGTAGGGACCCTGAGTCCCCTAAAGGACTCTTTGCTTTCACTAAGGGATACCACAATCATGATCTCAATCAAAAAAGAACAAATCAATAGACAAAGCTCAAAATACGAATAACTATGTACAATAGTACATATGATTAGTCATAAGGTTAGATAATCATAATCTGTCAAGAGGCACTCCAACTGATCCACACAGGATCAATAGGGACCAACCCCCACTATACCCACACACGATCGATAGGTGCTGATTCAGACCTAATCACTGGGTGTTGATTCACACTGTTTTACTCGGTGATGATACACAAAAAATCACACGGTGGTAATTCACATATAATCGCCAGATACTTATTCACATAGAATCGATGGGTGCTGATTTACACAGAATCATTTTTTGCTGATTCACATAGAATCACTAGGTGCTGATTTGCACAGAATCGCTCTGTGCTGATTCACACAGAATCATTGTGTGGTGATTCCCACCAAATCTATCGGTGTCGATTCACACAGAACCACTCTTCATTTCCACATCTCAGACAGACACAGGATTCCCACTCATAGTAAACTTATTTTTTTTGTTGAAATTGCTTCTCATACCATCGATTGTATTTCAAGTAGCATGAAGTCCCACATAGATGCTACCTAATGATATTTCATGTCATAAATGTTCCAACTCAATAGACGATACGTCATCCAAACGTTCAGTTTGTAAGTTATTAATATTTTAGTGCCAATGGCCAGTATGGATTCACAGTCGATCCAAACTGGACATACTCTAACACTTTACAAAACACTAATGGAATATCTCAAATGTATTTTCTCATCCTTAAGATCATGGAACCATAGTCAGTTCGTTAAACAGACGTCTGGTTCGCAAGATACGGACTTCCAAGAAATTCTGGGCCTGAGAGGGGTATGGGTCCGGTCCGACCTGGCCCGACAGAGTCACGTCTGACCCGACCTAGTTCGAGTCAACCCGACCAGGCCCAGTTTGGCTGGGACACAAACCAACCCGGCCCGGCCTGGCTGGGCTTGGCCTCGGCGGTTCGGCCGGCCGGCCAGTGTGACCTGCATGGGGGGTTATGCGGTCCGCCTACTGAATGGATGAAATAGCAGTTAACCTATTTAAATGGATGCTCCAAGTGGTGATGACTCGTCACCTGTGAGACTCATATGGAGCGGGTCCCCTGCCTTCGTCGCGGCTTCGTGCTGCGTCATGTCTCCCCACAGTGTGCAACAGCGTGCAGTTTCACACCTTTATGGCCGACCATTTCCAACCTTTTATCCGAACACTATGGCACCAAGAATAATTTACCTCCTCCGTGAAAGGCAAGCACTTGCTACCTCGTATGCCACCGACACTGGTTGTTGGTTCCACCATGTTGATGGAAATTCTATGGGCCACAAGGCGGAGCTCTGATGGTCTGTTCTTCCTTCCAGACAAGCCTATGGGTCTCCTGGGATGCCGACATCATTGTGTGATTCTTAGTTTCTGCTTTCCATTGAGTTGGAAAATTTTACCCTGAATAATGAAACATGAACAAAGAGGCAGAGGGTTCAAACATGTTCGTTTGGAATGCGCCCTTAAAGTTATCATTATAACAAGCAGGAGATTATTCAATTCATAAAATATATCTTTAATAATAAACCCAAAACCATGAAGATTGTTGGTGGATATTGAGGATGGTGGTGCTTTCATGTTCAAGGGTATTGGGGAGGAAGGAGATGGTTCATGAGCTTTGATGTTCTTCATCTGTTGACCTCCGAAGAAATTCCATAATGGGCATCACCAAATCCTTCGTTCTCCATTAGTGGAAGGTGTCATGGTACATTGACAGAGGGTTCTCACATCTGTGTATAAAACTCAAACCCAAAATTCTATTAAATAGACATGAGATTTGACCGTGTCGCTTGACAATAATGTGGTTTATTTATGAACAACATTTAATGTTGCAATGATGATGTTACCAAACTGAAGGGTCAATACATTAAATGGCTTGGAATGTTATCGGTCCTGAAACTGCATATCAACTATTACGTAAAACAAATAATATAACATTGTTAAGTTATTTCATTAATTTTTTATGTCCAAAATTTATCATTTCCCCCCGAATTATTGCGGTCAAAATGAAGACACCCTTAAGCAAATACAGACAATACAGATTCATTGATTCCCTTAGTTTTTTATTTTGATCACAAGTTCAAAAGATAAATAACGTCACCCATACATTTACTAAATTTACCTTAATATGTTCTAAAATTCGTTCTAGGCACAACGGGCCCCAGAATCACGCACCATAAATTTTCACAGACTCGTATTAACCCCAAATAATTATAAATAAATTATATGGAATTTTTGGGTCTTTACAACATTGGGTATATCATATTTCAAGACCCTTAATTGATGATATATCTAACAAAGTACATTCTTAGAAAAGTATTTTTCTCTGTGAAACTGATCAAACAAATCTCTAATATGGGGATGTTTTTAATTGTTCTAGATTTTGAAATTTTTTAAACTTTCAATAATCAATAAAGAGTTTCATTGATACATTATTATTTTTCACAAAATGAATTTGAGCACCCAAATGTGACCCACATGGATAAATAAATCCCTTATCAAGGATTTCGTAATTTTTATTCAGCAATTCCTGCAAATAAATGTGACCCATTCTATAAGGATTCTTTGATATTTTGGTAGAACTATGTATGAGATATATTGAGAAATTAACTTCATGTTTTCCTTGTAGGCTATAAAACCCTTCCAGAAAGACATCCACTAAATTCAAAACAATAATCATTTCATCAATGTCGATTTTTTCCCATGAATTTGCGATAAAAAAACCATTTGAATGGGAATTAAAAAACATACAGTGGATGTAGTTTTCACAAGATGTTCATGATTATAATCACATCGACAAATGACCATAGGATGGTTTGAAATATCAAGTGTAAAATTACGTCTCCCAATACTAACTTGGGATTAATGCATATAATTCAAATCCATGCATATGATGACATAAAATACATTCAATGGAATAATAATATGTTTTTATGAAGAAACATTCCTCAAACTTCAACTATAGAGGAATCGTAGAATTCAAATGAAATCATAAAACTCTTAGGGGATTGAACTACTGATTCCAAATATAGTCATTTTGGTGGAATCTTAACAACAACAAAAATTATTTAGAAATGAATGTGTTGTTAAATCCAAAAAAATTTGAAATTTGAAGCTATATAGTGGATTTTAATTTTATCTTTCATCAAACCATTATAACACCCCTTATAAATATACAGATTATATGATATTTTCTATTTTCCCTCGAATTTAGAGGTTTTTGAAATCAATCATCAACACTAGAACATGGGTTTGGGTAGTGGTTATCATAATTACCATTCATCTAACACTTGTAGTACTCAATGGTGGGATGTGCATTCTATGCTGCATTTTCTCTATCAACATCTTGTGCCAAATAATTCTAATCATTTTGACAATCAATTACTTGATGACCATCCTTTCCATATATAAAACATTTACCATACCCCTTATAACAAATTTCTCCATTATAATTCCCACATATAGAGAATTTATAAAAACTATACTTATTTTATTTATGGATTTTAGAGTTTACATTCAACTCCATCTTCATTTTCCAATAAAAAACATGGCATTGATACATGAATACAACCTACCTATGAATATTTATTTCACTACGAACTATCTCTTCATTGATACTAACAATCATTATGGCCAAATACCTTTATAAAATTTCTCTAATCCACTGAATAACCTTTCAACATTAATTGTGGGTTGGATAATATTTCCTTATGTGTACCTCACAAGTCTTGTGAAATTAGCCTCATAGGTGAAAAAAATCCATTATCCCTTTGCTCCATTTCATTGAATAGTTTCTCCATCTTGGTTTGAATAATATGAGGTAATTAATTAATGAAAAATAAGTTATTAATATCATCTCAATACATGGATTATATCTCATCTTGTTAACCTATATCCTTGAATAGATTCCACCACTGGACCACATTTCTAACCAATTGATAAATAACCAAAATTAAATTCTCATGATCTGAATAATAAAAAATGGAGAATAAATTTTCTATTGTATGGATCTATTAATCCGAATATAGTGGAGCAGAAGACCCATTGAATGTATGTGGATGTTTCCTAATGAATGACTCGATAGAATTTTATTTCCTCTTTTTCTCATTTGAAATTACAAAATGATTCATATATTGAGAAAGTAATTTCATTATATAAATAATATTTTTCAATCCATCTCCCATATAATTAATTTCCCTAGGAGGAAATTTGATTCACTATCTGTCACAATCTCTATTAACTTTGCTCAATTGGGATCCACCCATTGACTAAAAAAAGTATTTAGTGTGAAATAGTTATCATATTTTGGAACCACATAATCATGATAACTCACTTATAAGATGTATAAATTATAACCCCTTCCTTAACATATGTAATTTTAGGTTTATCATTATTTATTAATATCATACGTCTATTTAATTATTTTATTTTGGTTTTGGAGGTGTTTGTGTCTTCCCAAATAATATCCCCTAGGAGTGTCAAATAATGTTTGCAGTAAAGCCTGTTGTCATATACCATATCACCCCGAGTTAGGACCAGGACAACATGTCAGAGTTGTTACCCCTAGGTACATCATTGATAGATCCACATCCACTCGTAATATCCAGAATGGGGTGTGTTTCAAGGAAACCACTCACTCTATCCTTTTGAAAAATTTGATGACATTTTCGAATATGTTTATTTAGACATATACATATCACTAGATATTTTCATAGGGTTTTCACATATAATTATTCTTCATAAAATCAAAAGGATAAATAAACCTTTTTTAGATAAAAAATATAGAAACCCTAACTTGTGGAATATTTAAAACATTATACAATCAAACATCAAAACACCAAATTAGTCTAGTGACTTTGGAACATGGAAACATGGTCAATAGAACATAAATGACCTACATCATCTCCCACTAGGTTATTCAGGACTAGAACCCTTCTTAAACACATCAAAAAGAATACATATATTTATATGAAGGTAGAAGGAAACATAAATATTGTTGATATTAAATCAATAATAATGGTTAAAATTCAGATACATAAGAATAATTCGGCAAATAAGGGTACAAGAACATGATTATAAAAATGGAAGATCATACCCTGCATGTCAAATATTTTAAACATGAATCATGGCATAACAATTAGTAGATCATATGAAATGAATGAGAAGGAAATAAAGAACATAATCCATGATATATTAAAATAAGAATAAAACATGGAATTGTGGAAGACATATAAGAATATATAGTCATTTCTGTTGTATTCAAGGCATTGCTGGCAAGAGAATATTAGTGGAAAAAGACATTTACTAACCTGAGTTCACACATCATTCGATCCCTATATTACTGAACTGAGTACACTCATTGTTTTTACCATATAATAAAATGTGAGGGTGCATTTCTCATTCCATGAATGTTTGTCTCAAGATATATAAATATTAATCCAATACATTGGGGGGAGATATAGGTCCCACCAATCTCATAATGAAATCATACCAACATGGTTCACAAGACAATAAATATTCATAACATTACACATGAAATGAAATTCTTATTAAAAAATTAATTCATATCATAACCTGTGGAAAAAAATACATGTTTCATAATCATATCATCATAATCCAAAACATTGAAAAGAAGAGGGTTTCAAATATAGATAACTCGAGGAGGTGAAATAGGTTTTAAAAGCATCATTCCATCAAAACATAGGCAATTCAATAAAGAATATGAATGGAACATTTGGATCATTTTAATGAATGGAATGAAAAAAATAAAATATTTAATATTATATTGGAAATAAATTGGAAATATAATTTGAAAACATATCCTAATGAAAATATACTTTATTCTTTTAAAAATTCCTTTTAAAATACAATATTTTAAAAACAATTTTATTTGAAAAATAAAATAAAAATATATAAAGGAATCATTGAAAAAATATAACTTTTTAAAATAATTTTATCTATGAACATTATCCCCATATAACAATCAAATACATTTATGAAAATCGTTTTTTTTTATAAAAAAATAGTTTTATGACCGAAGAGAGAGATACAATCTGATTTAAGAGAAAACATTTTCTTAATTATCCAATGTACCAAAGTGTAGAAAATTAGAAGTAATACATATATATATATTTAATAAAGAGTGGAGAAGCAATAATATGAGCTATCATGATATATGGATCATAATATTTCATCAATGGAAGCATGAGAATAAAAAATATTAAAAATCAATGAAATTGTTTCAATAAATTCTAATCAACAATAAAAATTGGATCATACTCTCCATGTATGAAAATGAAATTAAATGCAGCTTAATGAATCATTAAAATAATTATATTTATGATATAACATGTAAAATGGATGTGTATACACCTAAAAAGGAATTTTCGTGCATTACAAATTCATTAGTTTCATTGAGGTAAAATTGAGACAAAATTACTTTACCAATTTTGTAACTTTTGAAACATCAAACCCATGAAATAATATCATCAAATTGGTCTATAAATATACATTAATTTATGTATAATAATCCTATAATTAAAACAAGAGAATTATATGAAACAACAAAAAATGTAATGTGTGTTGAATAAATCATGAATCCTAGGGAAATAAAATGTGAGATGAAATTCACATAACTTATGTCATGACTCTATTTGTACTCATACAAGTATCCTATATAAGTAATTTTGGTTAATTATAAACATTTTATAGAATAATATTATTAAGTAAAATACCATATATGGTTTGATTATGGATTTATATTACCCTCTTATCTATAACTTTATGTTAAGGTTTCACATTGGGTAATATTCAATTTGTTTTTTTGAATGTCTTAATTTGTTATATCTTTAGTTATTTAACATATATCATGAATCACAAGAATATAAAATATAATATAAAACTAATTTTTATTAATTATATGTGTATTATAATAATATATATAATATAGTTTTATGAAATATAATACATCGTTTATGGAGACGGTAAGTCATCCATACATAGGAAAGTTGTTTCTGTATTTATTATCATATTTAGAGAAAAATGTAAATGATATCTATTTATTTATATAAATATATATATTATAATTACATTAAGATTATTATTTAATATAAATAATATAATTTAATTAAACACATCCTCAATGCATTCCATGTAGTGAGTGAATGTATTAAATCGCTTTGAGGGGGCAGTGGTCCACACTTACTCAAATGAAATTATTGTATTTACACAATGTGGAATGTATAATGATATTTGATTTAAAATTATTATATGATATTATAGAAATAAAATAAATAAAATAAATAAAATATATAAATATAGTTTCCATCCTAATTTCTACCATGACATGCATTGAAGGAAAAAATAAACAATCATCATTTTGTGAGGTTGTATTTTTCCGTACACATAAACAATATGATAGTTATCCATTTATTAGATGCGTGATTAATTATTAGAAAATAAATTATCATAAAAAATCCTATTATTTTTTGGGTACTATTTTAGTAATAAATCATGGAATAATGATAGTGTAAGGGGTGATAATGAAAATAAAAGAAATGAGTTTGAGAGAAGGTGTTACATCATAATCTGGTAAATTCTTTTGGTTTGTTCCAAACGGCATTCTTCAAAGGCTTTCATCCAAAAGGGATGTTTTTATGTATAATAATGGATATTTATGGGTATTTGAGATGATATTCTCTGAAACTATGTTGTTTGATAGGTGTATAGATGGGATGTAGAGGATGACTTTTATAGTTGAGGAGTGGTACTCTTGTAAATCTTTCTAAATGTCATTCAACCAACATTGATACCATTTAAAGTGGATACCATAATGCAAAAAATATATTCAAGGATGTATATGGTCGAAATATGTCTGGAAAATTGATATTGGACATGTTTCGTGGTTGTTTTGGTCTTAAATGTTTGGTTTAATCCATAATTAAGCATAATTTTACCTTAATTGATGTAATTAATTTTAATTAAATTCTGTAGAAATTTTGGTAAAAAATTATATTGAACTAATTATAAATTGTAAAAAATCCTAATTCCAAATATGTAATCCATTTTTAAATATTCCCAAAACAGAAGTAGCATAAATTAATTTAAAATTAATCTAATATTCTTGTCGAAAATGCGGGGTTTTAAAGTAAAAACCTAGAGAAGTATTCTAAATTTAAATACTTAATTTCAATATGAATTTGATATCAATGAATTAAAATATTTTAATTGATAATGATTTTCTATAGTCTGGTAGACAATGTGGGTTTTTAATGTAAAAACAAGGAAATGTTTGCTAAATTCTTATTCCTAATTTCATTATGATGTTGATCTCAATAAATTAAAATGTATTAATTGATATCATTTTTATATAATAAAATTTTGAAACTAATTTAATATATATTTTACACTTATAAATTAATTAGATTAAATCGATGTTTTCAATTTAAATTTAGTATTTTTCAGAATTCATCCAAGAAATATGTTTCTCATAAAAATACTAAAAGTTCACCATAATATAATTTAAAATGAAGAAATTAAAAAATGAATTTTATTTTACCAAATTAAATCTCTATATGTTTCTAAAATTAATTAAATGTTTTTCAAAAAAGGATATGATAAAGTAGTTTATTATAGAAATAAGTATTTCTAATCATGTAACGACTTTACCAAATATTATATATTTCATTATAGATATTATATTTTTATATAAATGATGTTTAAAACTGTATTTTAAAAGTAGCAATTACATTTCATCCTACTACATATAATGTATAGGTTATCATTCTCTCATTTATATAATTATTACAATAAAACGATGTTTCGCAGAAACTCAGTGTTGTGTGTAATGTACAATATGTCAAGGCTACATGTAACGTATGTCATGTCCATATTTTGTGTGATGTATTAAATGTTGGTGCCTTGTAAAAGGAATGATTGAATTAGTGAATTGAAATTATTTAATGAAAATATATTTCACATGATATAAAAGGTCTATAAAAACTAGGGGAGTTACATTACCTATGCTAAATAGAAATGTTTATGGACACTATATAGTACACTTTTAAAATTGATCAATATATGTTTTTCCACTAGTAAAAAAATGATGACCCTTCATGATGACAAAAAAATCATGACTACTATCAGCAAAAAAATTCATTGATAATGGTTCCCTTTATCAGCCCTTTAGTTTAATGCTGCTAATTTTCTGAAAGAAATTATTATTATTTTCATTCAAACCACCAATATTTTATTCGCTTCGAAACCCCATTACCATCACTATGATCCAACCACCTAGAATCCAACTATCCATTCAAATTTGCACCCATTTTTTATCATATTCCTACTCTATTATTAGAGATTTTCATGCCGTTTAGTTTTTCTGGCTGTTATAGTTAAACCCCTGACCTCTATCATAATGTCATAATGCCTCTTACACTACACCATAAAAATATATATAGTGACTTTTGGTATTTTTAAAAATAAATAATTTATTTTCATTTATATATTTATTCATATAAAAATTAAAAAATCAATATAATTATTTATAAATACATTATAAATATATGTTAATATATTGTATGTTAAGATTTATTTTTTATAAATATTTAAATATATATATAACCATAATTTTATATTTAGATATAATTTTTTTAATGTGTTTGTAATTATTTATTATAGATACATTTAGAGAAACACATTTAGAAATGATGAATGTACATAATATTGACAAACACATACAAACGCATATTTCAAAATATGTAAACATTTATACTGTTCACATACCCATAAAAATATGTACATATATAAATTTTTTACACATATTAGAATATAAAAATAAATGAATCTATTTTTTATAAAAACAGATAATTATATATAATCATAACTTTTATAAGTGTATGTATATTAATTATTTTGTTAATGCTAAATAAAATAGGTAATTATTTACTTTAAATAAAATTATTCTTAAATATTTATTTACATGTGGTTTATATATTTATAAGTTTATTTTCATGTAAATATGTTTAGATATTTATTTTTAATTTTTTTAATTATATGTAAATATCTGAAAATATTTATATATTTAATTGTAAAAAATATTACAATATGAAAAATGAAAAAAAACAATATTATATTTACATGGAAAATTACCTGATAATAAATATTTTATCTACTAGATAAAGTCATTATGAATTTGTAAAATGATGATTCAATTCCAAGAAATGAGATAAATTAAGGTACCGTGATTAAAAAACTAATTTTGTGAGGCCCTATAAGCCATTTTTGACCTCTTAAAAATGTGGACCACATACCCCAAAAAATAACAACTTGTTGATTTTTTTATCAATTCTAAAATTGATACATGATAGGGAATGAAAAAAAACATGTATAAAATGTAATGCATTTTTTGTTTTCATGTCACGATTCAACTTATCTTGTAGCCAGCTTGTATAAGAAGTTGATGCTGACAATATCTTGTTTGGGTAAATATGAAAATCAGTCCCCCAATGGTACTTTTGTTTTTTATGGAATCCTCTCGGATGTGGGCTATAATTTTTAAACTAAGGGCCATGAGGTTTCTATTTTGAATTTCTGCATTAGTGGATGATCCTATGAGTTCAGGTGATGGAGTGATTCTAAAAAATGCAGAGCTGTTACCTCCAAATATGAAGGTCATTATAATTTTTAATTTTTATAAATATGATTTGAAAGTGGTGAGATATTTAAAATAATTTACGTATCCATGGACTGTGGGGGCTGTAAATAGGATTCTTTGAGGATTAGGTGATCCACATACAAATGAATATCTTCTAGGTAGCAATGAGTTAGCATATGATGCATATACTAGTGAAATTGTGGATGCTAATAAAAAATATAGAGTGGATCTTTTAACCAATGTAGGGATGCTAATGGGAATAATAAATAATTGGAAGGAAAAATTATTTTTTATTATAATAAAGGGAATGTTTTTACTCAGTAGAGAAACACTGGAATGGTGGATGATGGTCTGTTTTATGATGATGATGTTGGGAAAAAGGAGAGGGAGGTACAATTCGGTCCAACCAACGAAGCTATGTCGAATGAGGCAGTATGGGATGTTCTAACAACTAACATGGATACTCATGGTTGGGTCATTGATGATATTAATATACCACCACAATTTGTGGGATTTGGATTTCTATATCCAAACAATTAGGATATGCTAGTTCATTACCCAATATATGGGGTTCATGGAAATGACGTACTAATAATTAATTTCCATACGGAATTTTGGAAACATTATTGATCTACATATGTTTTTGACTGGTTGGAGGACATTACTAATGATGATAAGGTGACTAAATGTATCCCCGCTCAAGATTTTATCTATATTAAAGCCTCATTAAAAGAAATTATCTCATAAATAATGAAGAAGATGATTGTCAATAAGGGCATAATCAATTCTCCCCCAAATAGAAGAGCGAGGAAGGACTACTCCAACATACCAAGGATTGTACCTATCAGATCCTATTTTAATGTGTCAATAAGGATTGATGCTGATATTTTTAAAAACTCCATTAAAGGATTCTCTCCATCTAAATGGGAATCCTCTAATGAGTAAAGAAATGAGAATAAATTAGCATATTATGATTTGTAATATTTTTTTAATATGTGGCCTAGCTATCAGCACCATATAATCCTCTTGTTTACATTTTCACTCTTCTTAATAAAGGGTCAGAGGAATTTTCATATGACTAAACATTATTGGAAATAGTAATTTTTAAATATTCTATAAGACATTGTCAACTAAATATCTTAAATATGATGAGTTAGGTACTATTCGGACTCATATAAATCATATTTATCAAAATACACTAAATAAATATAAAAATAAATTTATTGATATATTAATATGTGATTGTTAATGATATATATTTTTTAATGAAATATATGATTTACGGTAGTTAAAATATCACTGATAAATGCCATCTTATATTAACACAATAAAATAATTGATAAAATGTAATATATCATCACTTTAAAATGTTTGGAAATTGGGGTTAAATTATCATATATTTATTTAGTTATTCTAAAAGCACACATTAATGAAAAATTTATTTATTTTAGATATAGTGATGTGATTAATATCTTGTGATATGTAGTATATTGAATGATTATAAATTCATTTCTATTCATTTATTGGTTTTTAATTTTCATAAAAACTCATTATTTCACATTTATAATTTTTTGACTTTGTAGGAGCCCATTTTTATCATCTATGAAAGATTACACATTTAAATATTTGTTTATTGAGTGAAATCATTTTCAACTTTGTATTTGTGTTTTATATGAACTAGTTTACAGGTCATGGTGATTAGTAAGGCTTTTTGGGCCTTATAGAGGGCCGACATGGGCAGTGGGTCAAGGAATCCTTGGTTGGTTCTTCCCAAAATGGTATCATAGATTGGGGATGGTTATATTATTTGGGATTTCTTGGATGATAGTAGATAAGATCATAAAATCTCAAGATATATGAATGAGTGAGTGTCTGATTGATACTTTTTTCTATAGATCCATGAGTTACCAATTGTGGTCAAGATGTCTGGGTTCTGAATTCAAGCCCTATACCAAATTATTCAAAGAAAATTAAATTTTAATTTTAGTATATATGTTATATATTGAATATAGATGAGTAATTTTCAGAAACTCCATGTCTGTGGGTGAAATGGGATGAAATATAAGGCCACACACTTACTATTGATGATACATGAAACCATGTGTGGTGTGTGGGGCATGTTCTGCAAAACATAAAATAGATATCACAGAGTTACCTCTTAGTTTTTTAGAATTTTTGGATGAATATATAATGTTTTTTTATTAACTTTTTTGATAAGTTGATTCTTCAAAAATCTAAATTACTTTAAAAATTTTATAGTGTTATGTTGTACATTGTTAATGGGTTTTTAGGTAATTAAATTTATTGAGATTATTATGTTTTATAATAAATCATTGGGAATAATGTTTGAAGAGTTGTATTATATGATATTTAATTTGTTACTGTATTGTTTTTTCAAATATATGGTGATATTTGTATTGAAAAAAATATTTATAGTTTTTAATAAATAATTATTTAAATTATTTTACAATTTCTTTTTAGTGATTTATAATGTGTACTAAAGCTATATTGTAATTTTTTTTCAAAAATGTTTCATTAATGATTTTAATGGTATTATTGATAATCTTAAAAATTATTTTTTATAAACATTTTTCATAAAATATTTTGGGTGTTATAAAATTTTTACCAAATTTTTCAATTTGTTATCGAATTTATAAAGGGTAATTTCATAAAAATAAAATTTTTAGATTTTATATGAAATGGATTAATTATAAAGATAGGATTTTAAAATTAAAATATGGTTTTTTAATTTGGGGGTCTTTTATGTTTTATTTTTTTAATAATAAATAAGGGAATTTATCATTTTATAATGTATGTTTAGTCTTCATTATTCATTGTTATTAATTTTTTTTTCTATTTTTTTCTTACGATATTAAATTTTGATCCATATATTGATCGTAGTTTAGGTTTCCATTGATATTAGAGTGTTTCCCAACATAATTCTCTATGGATTTTTATGATGGAGCTACATTATATTCTTTTAATGTGAACACCATTGTTAATAAATAATTATTTGTATTAATAATACCATCTTCTTTAGTTATGTATCATCATGTTGCTCTTAGACTAAAAAAATATAGGGTATAGGATAAATAGATTTTAAGAAAACATTCTTCTGTTATTCGATGGAATATAAGGATTATATGTGGTGGAAGAATGTATAATGAATGTTATGATGATTTTTAACATTAGTGATATTACGTTATATTAATTTTTATAATTATACATAGTGGTTTAGGATGGAATTGGTGAGAGTTGTTAAGTCCCCTCTCCCAGATGATTGTATCTCTCTCTAAAAACCTAAAAAATTTATAGGGAAATCACTATAGATATTTATCACATATTATTTCATATGTTCAAAATGGTATTATATTACCAATTTATCATCCCATCCTCATTGATACTATGAATTCTGATTTTTGGACTTTTTTCACTTCCATGATTGAAATTTAATGTCTTCAATGGGATCCACCATAGAGTACTAGTGGTAATGGATATGTCTTCATTATCTATGGAATATTACCCCCATAGATTTTATATAATAGTGATTCCATGAACATCTGAGAGATTTTCCATCTTCCACCATGGATGAAAAATGTTGTGCACTTATAATATAGAATCTATTGTTGAAGAGGATCTATGATGCTAGATAAAAGTAGAGTTGATTTTTTTATAAGCAGATAGGTTCTAAAGCCATAATTTCTTCTAGGTGTTGTAGAAGAATTATTGGATTTATAATGAATCATTATGTTATATATAATAGAGATGAAATTAGTTTCAATGATTATTATTATAATATTAAATTAGAAAATGTATATGGGGAGATTATGGTCTATTATTCTAGGTAAGAATTACTATGAAAGATAATTTCCATAAAATTTTATATATTATGTTTTGAATTAATGGTAAAAGAACATGAATGATATATATACTCTTTTTTCCTATGATTATGAAGTGGGTTTATATTGCTCATATAATATCCTATGGTTCATATTAATCAATGTGATTCCAATGAAAAAATGACCAATCTACCACGTTATTCCACAAGTAATTTCAATGATATTTATTATATATATTTTTAAAAACACATATGTTCTACAAAATATTCTTTTAAATAAAACAACTAATTTATATTTTATTTTTTATTGAATTTAATAATAGAAATGACACGATTAAAAAATAGTGGAATCTAGATCTATTTAATGTTCTAACAATATCTTCTTCTAATGATGAAGTTTTTTTGGTCACTTACTCAGTTTCCATTATATGGATTCAATTTATGATTTTATATTCAAAAAATATTTCATATTATTCCAAACAATATATTTCATAAGATTCGACCTCTTTACAAAGTTTAATGCAAAAAACAATACATTATCTTTAATATAAATCTTATGAGTTGTTTATGGTTGGTTAGATTTCTAGTTTAATGGGTTCAGTTATTTAGATAATTTTAATGAGAGAAGAGTTAGAATGTTATTTATTTTCTATATGTTGAGATTATAAGGGAAGTTGATTATCATAAATGGATATTAAAACATTCTAGATGAATATGCATTACATTACAAAATTATATTCTCGAGGAAAATATTTATTTATTGTCTTGGGAAACCTATTACTCATTCTTCCAATTTTGGTGAATGATAATCAAATTGTCCCATAGGGATCATCCACTTTAGTACTCATACTTAAATCCATTCTACATCACATAGGAAAAGGGAATATAAGAATGGGATGATCTCAGATTCATATTAAAGGTAAAAATGACATATGTAATAATAATCATGAGAATAAAGTTCTGATAATAGGAGAATAACAGTTTATGACCATACCATGCATATTAGAGATCATATACATGAGTCACACCATAATAATTGGATGTTCGTTAGAAATGTATCATAATGGATTCAGGAGAATAATCTTCCATATTATAACATAAGAATAAGAAATTGATTTTTTGAAATACATGTAATCATATAAAATCATTCCCTGTATGTGGAGCCTTATTTCAAAAACCTATCACGTATCTTCATGGGGACTACCCCAACTCAGTGGGACCCACAACCATCTCCAGTAAAATTCTTTTTCTTTTTAGTGGAATTGGTTTACTTACAAAACGATCTTAGTAGAAATAGATTACTCCCAAAACCTTCATAGTTGTAAATATTAACTCCCATGACCATCTTCGTGGACAAAGTCAATTACTGAACCAAGTTCACTCCATGTTCTAGATGTTTTAAACTGACATGATATAAATAATTACATAATAAAATTGAGGGAAATATCAGTCATACCCATAAAATAAAGAAATCATGAATACATGTCCCACAAGATAATAAAAAATTCCTTATATAATGTCCCATAAAAAGATATGGGTTTCATAAACATCATATCATAACCCACAGAAAAGATATTGGTTAATTAATTATTTCATAATTTAATAACTAAATTATATAAGGGGTTTAATAAGTGTTCTATTTTGAAATAGCCCATATAAGTTGAATAGGATTTGTAAAAAAAATTATCTTAATCATAATCCCTTTAATGAAATAATAAAAATGGTATCCTGGGATCATATCCCCCGAAAATATTAAATTATTTCAAAGAATTTCATCTTATATGGAGAAGTGTTTTGATATATCACTTGGAAAATTTCTTTTTTATAATATCCTCTCTTTGATAATCAATTTCATAAATCCATTTCAACAATTATTTTCTTATAAATAAATATTTCCAATTTAATTTAAGATGTTTAATGAGGAAAATATCTTTTATAATATGAAATGTGAATTTGAAAACATAAATCATTTTTAAAAGACTTTTCATTGAAAATATAAATTAAATATAATATTATAATATTAAATATAAATTAAAATACTTTTTATTTTAAAATAATTCTAAAACAAATAATATTTTCATAAAAACATTTTATAAACCGCTTTTATAGGAAATAATATAAGAACATATATTGAATTATAAAAATTTTATGGAACCCTTTTTATAGTAATATTTTTTAAAAAATATTAATAGAGATTTAAAATACATTGAAAACATCTTTATTTTATTTTTCTTAACTTATAAGAAAATAAATAATTCATTTTGAAAACCTTGTTCTTTCCAAACACTTAACCAACTTTTCTAGAAAGCCAGAAATTTGTTTTTAAAAAAATGAAAAACTTATAAAGAATGATTGAAAATAAATGAAATCCATTTTTTAAAAATTAATCATAAAATATAATTTACAAAAAGTATTGAAAACATTTATATAAAATAGGGGTTTGGATGGTAAAATATGTCCAATCAAAGAGATAAATAAAGTCACATTTTCTGAAAAACATTTTCTCAATTCAATTTTTTAAAAAGAGTTGAAAACATATACCAATTCTAGATGATATAATGAAAAAATTGAGTATAATAAATTTATAAGAGTTATTGAGAGAATGATCATAATAAATGTTCAATGTAAAAATAATTATAAATAATCTCGATAAAATATGAGATTGTAACAATAAACTCTTACCACTTTGGTATCTTCAAATAAAAGTCCCAATGATATAATAAAATTAATTGAAACATAAAATAAAATTAATAAAAGGATACTCATGATATAAAATTTCAAATGTAATTATATCAATCTGATATAATAATATAGGTTTATAACATAACATGTGTCTCAAAGATGGAAAACTGAGACAAAATTAGATTACAGATTTGTAACTTTTGAACCGTAAACCCATTGAAAGAGATATTAAAAATTTGATATTAAAATTAATATAACCTTTAGAACAATAATAATAAAATAATTTCATGGATAGTATATTAAAAATAAAAAATAAATGAGTTTTGAATAATGCATGACATGTAGAAATAATAGTGTGACTAGAAATTCCTTTACAATATGAGTTACATTTGAATCATGATATATGATAAGGAATCACATAGATATATAAATTTTAAAATAATTAAATAATAAATATTAACTTTACAACATTTCATATGTCATTATAAACACAATACAACTTGAATAAGTGGATAAAATAGCATATATCTCATAAAAATTTAAATCTGATGAGAAAAATCCTTAACTGAAGTCTTTCTGTTCTTAAAACATGTTTCAACCTCTATTATAGTAATTATAATGTCTTTATTAATATACCATAAAAATATTTCTATTTATCATACCATATATGATTTTATTTTGACTTTATGTTATCTATTTGTTAACAATTTCCTATTAAATATATGTTTCGAGTAATAATCAATCCATTTTTCATATGTGTTTTGATATTTTATTCTTGATTATCTTACATAAATCATGATAAAATTATATCTAAAATTATAAATTTATATAAATATAATATATATTCTATATTTAAGTGTTTATAATAATCTATAAAATATTGAAAAATGAAATGGAATAGACTATTCATAGAGATGGTAGGACGTATGTACACATTAACATTATTTCTGTTTTTATGTCGAATTTAATCAATTTAAATAAATGACCTATGTATATATATATTATTAAATTATCATTATCATTATATATATATATATCATATATTTTCACTAATTCCATACTTATCACATTATAATTAATGTGTGAATTTTTCACATCGTTTTGGGGAGGTAGTAGTCTACACGTCCACAGACAATGTTTTCATATACCAAAAAAAATGGAAATCAAGTTGAAATTTGAATTTAAATAAATAAATAACAATAAATACATCATACATATAATATATATAATATAAAAACAATAATTACATGTAACAACCCATGATATAATGGTATATTTCTTTTAAATAAATTCAAAAGCATGCGCTGCAAGCAACATCAGGTGTGAGAGAACTATGATCTATCAAACTACCCATTAAATAAAGTGGTTATTAATAGTAGAAACAAACTAATTAAATTTAAAATATTTATATTTCAAAATTTAATTTTTTTAAATTTGGAATATCAAAATTATTTTAGGTTGAATCTTTTGTATTTTTATGAAAATTGTCAATTTTTGATAAATAGTTAAAAAATACAACATTATTGTTTAAAACATTCTTTTTCATTTAAATATTTTTTTATTATAAAATTTATTTCCATGTAAAAATATATAAATAATAAAAATATTAACCCAATTTAGGTACTTGGGATGAATTCTATAATAGAAAAAGATGTAAATATTTATTGAACTTTTGAACGTCTCTTTTAAGATCATTCTTGCCACATCTGTAGGATTAGAATGAAATGTAATTTTACATATTTTTTGAATTAAATTTAGAAAAACAGAAATACATGGTTTTAATTAGTTTCTAATTTTTCGTCTGTTAGGTACAACTTAATTTTTGGTGAAATGAAACATAAATTTTTTACCACAATTATATGTAAATGGGGTAATGAATGGAAATAATAATATTATATGAATTGTAAAATTAACCTTACAGATGTCCGAATTTCATTAGTATTTTTTTCTAGTTAATAATCATTAATGGTCTAATGTTATGATCCTTTTAATGAATCTTTTGTAAGATTGTGAAATTTATTATATTTTATTTAATAAAGCGTTAATAATGCCATACTAAAATTTTAAGACCAATATAATTATAAATATGTGGTTATATAAGTGATATGGTATATTATAAATAGTATTTATAAATACAAATGATTTTCAAAATCATGTAATCTTATAAAAAATTTTAAAAAATTATATATTTAAAATACATAGTGAAAAAATAATGATGTTGTAATTGATTTGTTAAAGAAAATATCAAATAAATAGTATTATCAATATAAAAATATATAAAATTATAATTACTTATGGTTAACCACGAATTGATTAATTGGAAAAGGAATGTTAATTCATCTTATTCAAATTACCAATTTGCCTTGATGTATTTTTACTCAAATTTAATGAATAGTTTCAAATTGGAAAATAATGACATCTTAATGAATTTATTTATTATTAAATTATTTAAAAATAAAAAAATGATAAATAATAAATAGGGGATATGATATGGTATTCGATTTATTCTAATTTTTATTTATGGTCTATATTTATATATTTGGATGTTGAATGGTCTTATTAGATTTTAATATTTGGAGAGTTTCCTAAAGTGTTGCTCCCCTATCATATAAAAAAGAACCTAATAACTCACAAAATCACACCATTATGATCCTTAATGGTCAATAAAACCCTAACCAATTATCCTCCAAACATTCATATTCAACTTTTTTAGGTCTTTATTTAACAAATAACCACCCCTGATGTCCCTAAGAGGAGATCCAATGGAAGTCCACTGATGAAAAAGTAATTATTTTACAAATTCAATTCAATTTTATTTCCAATTCTACAACAACTTTCTATATTTATAATATAAAAAATAATTAAATCCATTATACTCCACATATTAATATGTTCTCGTTATTATGGGACAACCATATTATTCTTTTTATCCATCGTATGGAAGAACAATATCACCATGTGTGCGTATGTATGACTTACCTTCTCCACATCATGCTCTAATTTTTTTCATCTCCAATTTATTTGGATTGGTATAGAGATGAGTATAATCAATATAAATAATAAATACGACATTATAAAAATTATTTATAATTAATATTCAAAATATTCCTTTCCACTTTACCATTATTGGAAAGATATTATCACTCATGTATACATACCGCTTACCATCTCATCCATATGATGAGATTTATTCTTCATGTTAAAAATTAACGAATGGTTATAAATATTATTTTATGTGTGAATATAATATTTAAGTACTTATTATCATTATTCATATGAATAAAATATAATCTAAAAAAATAAATAAAACATACATGGAAAAACATGCACAAGAAAAAAAGTATATATCACCTGGAACAATGGTAATAATGAAATATTATTAACAAAATGATATTAGTGGATTATATGTGATATAATAAATACAGTTGTGTTCCTTATATAATTAAATAACATGAATTATTGATTATAGATGATGTTAATTCACGCATGACTAAAAGAATGTACAAGGCAAGGGTTAATTATTCATTCACATTATTGTCTAAGATTTTTTATATGTATGTATTTACTTAGAAATGTTTATCATACATGGCCATGTTTATTAAAAACCTAGTAAAATATGTTGAACCTTTTATGTAAGATAATATTTAATAAAAACATCATATTAAATGTTTTAAATATTTATTCTTATTAATGATTCTTATTAATGCTAAAATTTTCAAATTGGTTTTAATTATTTATTTATATGTACATGAAGAATCTAAAATTTAAATCCATTTAAAAAGTATCAAAGTGGTATGGTACACTTTTATTCTATAAATTAATTTTATATGTTTTCTTTTATAAATATTCTACTTTTAAAAAAATTATTTATGTGAAGAGGTTGTATTTGTCTCAATATATTTTAATTATTTTATTAGAGTATTTTCACCTATCTCAACATACATTGTTGAATCATATGCTAAATTGTGGTTGATCTCTTATGATATGATTTTATATATTTTATTGAATTATTTATGATCAGTTTGATTCTTGATGTGTTATTTAAATAACAAACTTGGTTTAAGGTTAGATTATTCATTTTTTTACTAGATTCTAATTTGAATTATTATGTTTATTTCTCCCCATTTTCATATGAGGACTGTATTGGATAGAGTATGTGACCACTGGGGCATGTTATAGTATATTAGTGCATCGTTTTATCTAATGAGATAAGCTAGTTATATAAGTGGTCGAGCCATTTCCCATCTATTTTTATATATGGATTTGTATGAGGCTGTATCCATTAATTTTTATATCTCATTGGCAAGGCCTCGATAATATGATTTAGATGTATGGAATTATGAATCCCTTCCTTGTGAGATTATATATAGATATTACAATTGATTATTTTAATAGTCAAATATCCATGTGAATTTTTAAATGGTATTATTTTATTTATTCTTTAAATATTATGCTCGTGTTTATGTTTTAAAGGATTTTGTTTTAGTTTTATTCAATCCTTAAATTTTTTATATAATTTATTAAAGAATCTACTATATTATTTACCCTTTCTATGCATCTAATCTCACCCCTTTATTTTGTTTTAATGTTCCCAAGATTCTAATATGTGTATTATGATTTATATGATGGATTAACAATATATAATAATTGAATTCTCAATGAATTATCTATGTTTTATTTTTTGTCATGATTTGTAATGTAATGTTCATGTATAAAATATATTTACCAAGATTGATAATCACTTTTATCCTTAGGGATTTCATTCCGTGTAATCATGATAACAAATTAAAATAATGCACTGGATCTAAGATTCTGGGGATGGGGTATTATATTTGGTAGTAGAGGTTGTTTTGAAATAACCTTGGAAATATGATTTAGAAAACATAGATTATGGAACATATTCTTAAGAAAAACATTGAGGATAAGTATATGAGAACATCCCAATGAATCCATGTTTATGGCTATGAGAAGATACCAATAAATATTTTATTTTATGTTAATTATTTCACTTTTTTGGGATTATACATAAGGATTTGATAAAATATAGTGTATTATATTGTTTAGAAATTTCTCCAAGGGAGAAAAATGGAAACTGTATCAATTCACATAATCTATGAAGGGATTAACTTCCTATGAAAGATAATGATTTTGGAACTGGAGAAGAAACCGGTACTTACCATATTATAACTATTATGTGATAGTTGACTCATGATATGGAAAATAACATTATCCTTATAAATCATCTTAATCAACAACGTGGAGATTGAATGTTACATCACTTCATGAGAAAACAACCTCAAACAGTAAATGGGTGTATAAATCCATTTGTAGTTGAACAATGGATAAGATCCGTAGAGAAGAAATTCATTATATTGGGAAGTGATAAATGTGATAATGTTATTATGGGATTTTATCTACTTTCTAGAGATGCAGATCAATGGTGGTCATTGATCTATAACAATATAAATGATTAGGAAATAGAACACATGAAAGGGATGTATTTCACGGAAATTTTCATTGAAAAATATTTTCCACACAAACAATGAGCGAATATGGAGAGATAATTATGGAAAATAAGTAAAAAGGAGGATGAGGATTTTTCCATGTATGAAGAAAACATTAATATATTAGCAAGCCATGTTACATACTACATATCTAACATAATTAATAGTATTTATCATTTATTTTATGTGTTGAATCCATTCCCTAAAAAAATTGGTCTCACAAACTTTCTCATCACATACTCACATAGTATCATCTTATATCAAGAGGGAGAAATAATTCTCTATATCTTATGAAATGAAGGTAAAAAAAAGAGAAGATAATAACTGTGGAATTAGAGAATGATAAAGAGAGAAATTGAAATAATTATTTCCCCAAATATGATTATTATGAAAGGAAACACCCTGATTCCTGCTTAAAAAGAAAAATTAGTCCGCTTCAACTGTGGTGATAATGTCCATCATACTCATGATTGCATGGAAAATAAAGAATATAACAATGTGTAATGTTATAATTCTAATAATATGGGACATTATTCTATTGATTTCCCTAAGAATAAAGAATATATATAAATCCAAAAAATCAATGAGATATAGGTCAATCTTATACTATTACTAAAATCAAAGCAAAATAAATAATGTATTTGTTTTTTTGGACTCAATAATTATGTTATTATATTCTAGTTATGTGAATAATGATATATATAATGATTGTACAATGGTAATTCTTTTTTATGTGTTTTAAAGAATGAATGTTTTCATTATGGTTTTAATGCGATAACTGTATTCAAAGATTTTGTATGAGATAACACAAGAAACATTATGCTTGATGGAAATCGGATGTTAAGATTTATATTGGAAATTTGGATCCCTTTTGGATTGTTAATTTAGATATTTTTAATTTTATATGATTCCTACGGTTTGAATGTATTATGTTGAACATCAGATATTATTTTTCCAGGTTAAAATCTTTAAATATATTTTTTAATGCTGTAATAATTATATAATTTTATAAAAAGGAGAACCCATAGGATGGGTGACAAGACATTACATCTCGAATGGTTGTGTGACTTAGACCCACAATCGAGGGTGAAAACAATGCATCACCTATCACGGGCCTATGTGATGTCGTGGTTAGTATAACATAGTCTTCTATATTTAAATGGTATGACATATGATGTATATATTATTTTTTGGAACCCCATACAATTAAGATAAATATAATAATTTTTTTATTTCCCTTTGAAGAGAAAAACTACCTGTGGAAGGAAATAGATTAATGAAAAAACATTAGTATTCAATTTTGTATAATTCCTTGAGTTCATAGTCTTTGATAAAAATTAATTCCTTAATTATAGGGAAAGGAAAATGAAAATGAAAATGTTATGCTAGTACATTTTTGATGAATCATATTGTCCCTTTGAACATTTCATATTTAGAGCACTGTGATTGTTATCATTCTCTAATCATGTTTTCCATCACTCTACATCATTACATTATGGGTATGTTTTTCTTTTATTACCATGTTTTCATACATTGAACCCTTTTATGTGTTATCTATGGTAACCTGCATACTTCAATTTGTTTATATTATACTGTAACATTTATCGACCCTTGTTCTGATGTGTGATTTGAATAAAATAATTTTGAATAGTCGAAACATAGTTTCTAAGCCCAAATTAAATAATTGTGAGAACAAATGTTATTGAATGATGGGAGAATAAAACACCCCATGATATCATAATATGTTTCTTTAAAAATTAATTAAATATTCTGTGCAACATGTAACACTGACTTCGAGCACACTATAATCAATCAATGTAGCTATAAAAAAGTGGATATGAATACATTTAACCACATAATGAAATTTATAATTTTTATTATTCAAAATATACTTAATTTTTGAATTTGGAATATTAAAATTATCTTAGGGTGAATTTTTCAAACTATCTTGAATTGTTTCATTTTTTTTGGAAATATGAATAAATACTACATTATTGTTAAAAAACAACTTTTTCATTTACATTATTATATTATATTAAATTTATTATAATGTAAAAATTGATAAGTAATACATATATTAATCAAATTTAGTTCATTGGAGTCATTTTTATAATAGAATAAGATATATAATTTAATTGAACTTTTGGATGTCTCTTTCAAACTCTTTCTAGCCACAATTGTTGGATTATCATTAAACATAATTTTACCCTTTTCATAAATTTAATTTAAAAAAAAATTCATGCATGGTTTTAATTATTTTAATTTTTTTTATTAGGAACAAATTAAATTCTAGTGAAAAGAATCTTTAGTATTTTTTACCATAGTTAAAGGTAAATCAGGTAATGAAGGGTAAAAATAATATTATTAGCATTATAAAATAACCCAATTACTTATCCTAATTTAATTAGATAAGTTTTTTGGACCATAATCATCCTTTTACTAATTATATGATCTTTTTAAAGCAACATGTTCGCGATTATGAAATTTAATATATATTGTTTTAAGAACAATTAAAAAGACCACACAAAATTTTTTAATAACTATATCTTTTTAATATGAGGTTATATAAGTGATATGGTGCACTATAAATATTATTGAGAAATATAAAATGTTTATCTACATCTTGATAAATTATTTATAATTTTTTAAAATACATAATTAAATTAATTAGTGATATAATTATGATGCAATAATTAATTTTTAAAAGAAAATATCAAATAAATTATATTAAAAATAATAAAATGGATATATTTTGAATTAGTTATGGTGCCCCACAAATATTATAAGTCAAAATTTCCTCTTATGAGGTTATTAAATGGTTAGTTTTGATGTTGTCCATTTTTATTTTATTTATAATTAATGCATTCAATAGTGTCACAATTTACACAACTAATATTTATTTAAAATATTAAAATAATAAATTTTTTAGATATTATAGAAATAATTTAATAATAAAAAATTATTACTATATATTAGAAAATGTCCTGAATGTTCCCTTGATGGATAATTAACACAAATTAAGTAAACATTTACGACCTTTTTATATTAAAATGTTGTTACCACAATTATAATTAAATTGATTAATCAACGGTAAATAAAAATTATAAGGTTTTAAATAAAACCAAAACATGGAAAAATATTTATGAATAATATATGACCCATATGACATTACGATAAATATTTTATTTTTTACTATAAACATTTCCATGAAAATAAATTATATATTATCTAAATCAGAGATAGTTATAAAAGATCACTATCATTAATTTAATATCTTTTATGTGTGCACCTAAGGTCAAAATAAATCTCTGAAGGAAGAAATATTTCTATTTTGATATAAATGAAATTATTTCAATAATTTGAATTCATTTAAAATTATTATATGTTATATAAATCCAATTAAAAGTCTCTTGAATTTTAAAACAATATTTATTTAATTATCCTAAAATTAGAATAATGATTTTGATAAAATTAATTTTGATATATTTTGGATTAAATAAAGTTTAAAACGAAATTTGAAGATATATATGTTATTTTTTAAGTGTTTTAAAATATTAATCTCGATTTTCCACATTGTCTTGTGGTATTTTAAGACAAGGTAGATGATTAGTACTAAATTATACAATAATGATATCTTTTTGAATTAATTTATTATTTATTTACATATAATCACAAAAAAATTAAATAATCCCAAGGGTATAGTATATAGACTAAAATATATTATAATATTAATTTTATGTGCATGTTTATGTATTTGAATCTATAATAGTCTTATTTTATTTTAATATTTTGAATGTTTCCTAATGTACCACTCCCCTCTTATTCAAAAAGGTACCTCATTCCCCACTTCCTCACACCTCCTTCAGCCTTTAATCTCAGTTAAACATGGAAAAATTATCCTCTAAAAATACTTACCTATCTTTTGGAGGTCATAGTGTTAAAAAAATCCACCACTAGTGTCCTAAGAGGAGATCCAAAGAGAGGCCACTATAGTAGAAGAAATTGTTTTACTAATTAAATTCAATTTATTTTCATCTCCTACTTCATATTTCAATGTTATTACCATAAAATGTAATATCACTACTATCAACTATATACATTGATGTTATCATGATTATGGGGCAACTATATTCTACTTTTTATACATTATTCGAAAAAATAACATCATGCGCGCGGAAGTAATTGTGCCATTTCGATAATGTGGTGTTATCTTTTTTTCATAACTAGATTATTTAGATGGATATAACGATGAATATATTGGATATAAATAATTAATATGACATGATATTGATTCTTTATATGTAATATATCATCACATTTCTTACCATATTACCATTAAGGGAATGATATTGTCGCTCGTGCGTACGTACGACATACCGTCTCCAAGATGTGTTGAGATTAATTCAATATCTTCAAAATTAAAAATTTATTATAAAATGTATATGACGAGTGAATATAATAATTACGAGCTTAATATCATTATTTATATGAAAATAATATATCATAAATACATGGAACATGACTTACGTGACAAAACATGCTTAGGAAAATGAAGCAGGTTACACTTAAAACAATGGTAATACTGAAATATTATTAACAAAATGATATAATAGGATTATTTATAATATTATAAATATGGTCATGGTCTTACTATATTTTAATAAATTCTTTAACCATTATATATGATGTTAATTAGCCCTCAACTAATGTAATTTACAAGGTAAGGGTTAATTTTGGTAATATAATTATTATCCGAGATTGATTATACATAAGTAACTACTGGGGAATATTTATCATCCATGTCCATGTTTCATAAAAATATTTTCAAAATGAATCTTTTTATGGTTGTATCTAAGGGACACTTTAATTTAAACATTATTTTAAATGTTTTGCGGATTTATTCTACTATACATTTCTCATTAATGTCCATGTCTTCTAAATTATATAAAAGGTTTATTTATATTGACCTGAATTATCTGAAATGCTAATTCCATTCAGAAGATTAAAAGTGGTATGAGACACTTTTATTCAAAAATATATTTCTCAATTTGTTCTTTTATAATTACATGGATTTGGAATAAATTATTTCAAATACAAAGTGGTATTTTTTGATGTTATTTATAAGGATTTTATTAATGTATGTTCAACTATGTCAACATCATTTGATAGATCTTATTATTTATCGAGGTTCACCACTTATGATATCATTTATCAAATTTTTATTTAATTATTTATGATCAATTCGATTGTGGATGTTCTATTTGGACACTAATATTGGTTTATGGTTACCATATTTATTTTTCATATACTAGGTTTTTAATATAAATGATTACGTTGTTTACATATAACAATTTTATCATGATGAATTATAATGGCCCAGACCTCTCCGGCCCATTCCTTTGTCAAAAAGAAGGTCACAAAGTGTTCTGGAGGGTAAAATGGACTTTTCTTACACTTTTCAGAATTTTGAAACTACACGCCGTGTAGTATGAGTACACGCTGTGTACCCCCTTGACGGGTATACCTCGTGGTCATGGTCGTGTCCTTCCCGTGTAAAAGAAATGGGTACACATCGTGTACCCTAAACTACATGCCATGTAGTCCCTCCCCGCGTCTGCGTTACCCTCAAGCTGTGTGTTGACCAGTCAATGGCCGTGTTCCGTGTTGGAGCTGTGTCCTTTCCATGTGAAATAAATGGGTACATGTCGTGTACCCAGTACTACATGTCGTGTAGTCCCTCCCCGCTTATGCATTACTCTCAAGCCGTGTGTTGACTAGTCAACGGCTATGTGCCGTGTTGGAGTTGTGTCCTTGTCGTGTGAAAATAAATAGGTACACTCCATGTACCCAGTACTACACTCCATGTAGTCCCTCCTCGCGTATGTGTTACCCTCAAGCCATGTGTTGACCAGTCAACAGCCGCGTGCTGCGTTGAAGGCTGTGTTGGAAGCCGCGTAGAGACCATGTGAAATAACCGAGTACACGCAGTGTACCATAAATTACATGCCGTGTACTTTTGCTTTTCTCACCTATAAAAGGAGGGGTCCCTCAACCTTTTAACTCATCCCTCTCCTCCCCTTTCCTCTGAGCATAGCTCTCCCAAGAGGCTCGAAGGCTCCTTTTCATCCATAACATCTTCGTCCGAGCTCTGATTTACGATCCGTCAGCGGCCACGGGATCGTAAAGACAAGGTTGAACTTCTGAGCTTGGATCCGTTGTCTTTACTTCAGCCATTCCTTTCCAACATAAACCAGAGGAGGTTTTTCAAGGACTCAACAGATGTGATGGACGCCGATGGACGTCTTCTAAAGTTGATCTGGGGGAGCGTTGTGATCAGAACCTGTTGTAGTAGAGATCTTACCTTTGTCTCTCTAATTTGTGCATCATTCGGGGTGGGTATCCTCTTGTTTCACAAAACACAGTTTAACCAGTTTAATAAAGATAATAACTGGATTATATAATGGGGTTGGGAAGTTTGTTATTACTGTTACTCTACTTGTTATATCCTGTGATATTATGTTGACAATTGAATAGGCTTAATCCCAATGAAAATCATGGTCATTGGGGGCCTTTGCTTACACAATTAAATGTTTCCCTATCTTTCTAGACCGGTTTTTGGATGGAAACTTCGTGGAATGTGGAAATTGGTTAATCATGTAAAGTTGGGTGTTTAAAATCGGGAACCATTGTGTGATCACCGCAGTTAAAAAAATGGAATAATGAACATGTGGGTTTTGGATTGGTTACTAGTCTGTGAAAGGTAGGGGTGAATCTTGGGTTGTTACGAATAGAACAGGCAGCAGGGTTGCGGTAAATGATGTTAAAGGGGTGATGATGTGGCACAAACATTGTTTTGTGGGTTGTTTTGGATTGGGTGGGCAGTGGGGCTACAATAAATGGTATTTAAGGGATAATGATGTACAGTGTAGTTGCAGTTATGGTGGTTGTAAGTGGGGCTGCAGGAATAGGGTTGAATATGAATGGACCATGGGTTGAGAATAATAAATAAAAAGTGGAAGAGTTAATAAATGGTGGGTCATGATAATGGAACGGGATTAATAATCAATGGTTTGGTTGGTTGATAAGAAGTACTTGGTTGTGTTGCTTGTGTTTTCTTAACTTGATTTGTGGATGGCATGGATATATTTTACGAATGATTGATGTGGTTGGTTGTGGATAGTTTCCCAGTAGTTAAGGAACTAAATAAACTAATTATGTTGAAACATGAAAACCTAAATGTGGTTGGGGTTGTTTGTTGTATGCATGCTTCGTAGTAGCAGTGTCTAGGAACATGCTCAGTTTCTCTGTTTAGAAGACATAGGTTGGGATGTGTGTTCGGTATATATATATCTGTATCTTTTGTGTTTTATCACACCCCACCCATGTTGAGTACTTAGTGCCGAACACTCCCATTTCATGGGAGAGGGTGTTTCCCCCTTAGTTACTAGCTTCTTCCCTAGGCTATGATGCTTGAGGCGAACTTACACCTAAGACACTTTGGGCAGGTTTCGATTAGGGTGGCCTTAGCCGAAAACTCTTTGGGTAGGTTCTACTATTTCCCAATAATCTTCAAGATGAGGGCTAGGTGTGTGCGAGCGAGATACATGGTTGTGAGGCCTAGGTGTGTGCGTGTGGTATACGTGGTTGCTAGGCCCACGTGTGTGCAGGCGGGATACGTGGTTGTGAGGCCTAGGTGTGTGCGAGCAGAATACCTAGTTGGGAGGCCCAGGTGTGTGCAGGCGGGATATGTGGTTGTGAGGCCCAGGTGCGTGCGGGCGGAATACCTGGTTTTGAGGCCCAGGTGTGTGCAGGCAGGATACGTGGTTCTGAGGCCCATGTGTGTGCGGGAGGGATACATGGTGGTGAGGCCCAGGTGTGTGCGGGCGGGGAGAGTGTGGCAGAATCAGGACGTTTACCCTTAGGAAGAGCAGCTAACTAAAGGGAAATGGTGTGTGGTACCCAATACTCTTGTTCTTATATACTACTACCTGTTGTGATTGTGTTTTTGGTAAGTGTGGCTGGTGAGGTAGGTTGCATAGATTTCTTCGTTATGTTTCTTCTTTTGTTCTCACGGGACATTAGGATGTCTCCCCACTTCTGCACGAGAGCTTTAGGTTTCCCTACTGAGTATACATGTATGCTCACCCTACGTTTAATTTCAGGTTTTCTAGGAGGACTATTCGGGCCATGTGGGACCCTACTAGTCGGATAGTTGGAGTTGTTGTTGTTGTACACTTATTTGTTTTGGTATTGTACTTTGAGCTTTCTTGTACTTGTACCTTGCTTCAGAACTATTTAAACATACATGTGGGATTGGTTTGGGTTTATTTTTATACACTTTTTCTTTTCCTTTTCGGTGGTTGACTTGTCCTATTTCCCAATATTAAATAATAAAAATGGTAATGCCTCCCATATTTGTGAAAACTCATACCCTTGGTGCTAGTCTCCACCCCGAGGCCTACTGGAGGCGGGACTCAGTGGTCATTATCTCCCTTTCACTATTTCCAGCTCATGAGGGGCCTCTTTGGTAGGAGGGGGTCATGACAGAATGGTATCAGAGGTGATGGTTGAGAGATAGGATGGAGTATGGGGATAGGAATAGTGAGTATTTCATTGGATGGTAGGGCGGCGATGTTAGTTAATCTTGGTGCGTGACATAGGCCAGGGAAGACTAGCTAGGAGACAGGATTTTAGGTCCCCTTGTGATCTGATGCTAGGACTCTGAGCCTACCGAATGACCAAGTTAGACTACATTGATTACAAGGTAGAGGCCCTAGGGAAGGTACATTCATCATCATGACTGTGTTTTACTTGATTTGGGTGTTCTGGGAAAGAAATTGAAATAAAATCACAAAATAAAACCTTGAATTTCCTTACTACTTGGGCTTAGGCAATCCTTGTTTACCGTACAACTATGGCACATGGACGTCATCCCCGGGTGGCTTAGACAGCCGAGGCTCAGCAGATTCAGGTGGTCGGTCAGTTAAGGATTGACCGAGAGGAGGAAGATAGCCAGCTGTAGAAGACTCTCCATTCTTTCTAGCAGCAAACCCTCAAGGAGTAAGAGGGTATTACTTTGGATACAGAGACAGAGGGGTGGCTTGAGAAGCTAGGGATTACTTTTACCTTGATTCATTCTCTGAGGGAGTACTGGGTTCCCCTAGCAGTCAATCTACTCAGAGGTGTTGAGCGACAGTGGTGGACACTCTACCTCGGATAGAGGATAGTGGCAAAGGTTTCATGGGATGACTTTGAGAAGGAATTTCGAGAGGAATTCCTTTCTTCCATAATAAAGGCGGAGAAGCGGCATGAGTTACTCTCACTTCAGCTGGGGAGTATGTCAGTACGAGAGATGGGGATCAAGATCAAGGATCTCATGCGCTTTGTTCCGGATCTCTTTCCGGATGGGGAGTCTTGGGTGAGACGTTTGGATGAGGTGCTTCGTCCATCGCTCAAGTATGCTGTCACCCCCTTCACCCTTACGACATACATGGTGGTACAGAAGAAGGCAGAGGTTGTAGAGACGATGCACTCACTGGGAGGTGCACCCCGAGAGGGGAACCAACGAGGCTTGTCAAAGGGGAAGGCAATCAGCAGCAGGTCTCCTAGGATGGGACCTTCCAGGTTCAGGCCAGTGGGGAACATGCCCCAATAGTTCAAGTTCAGATCCTCGGGTCCTCGTCCCTTTTTCACGAGCCCAAGACCGAGGTGTTTTTTATTGTGGAGATTTCGGGCCCATTCAAAGTCGGTGCCCAACCCGAGCTCAGTACGTTGGAGGTGGGAAGGTTCAGCGCCCATCTCAGCAGCACCAGTTGCCAGCGAGGCCCTTCCAGCAGTAGCAGGACCATGCTCCTCTGAGGGTAGGCTTTGTGGGAGGAGGACGACCTCAGGGTTCCCCTCAGGGACCTCTACCAGGGCATGGTCAGGGAGGTGGATGACATCAGATAGGCAGAGGAGCTGGGCATTGACAGTTGCACGCAGCAGAGTTGACAGCTCCGGCAGGACCAGAGGTGGTGCATGGTATGATTTGTTTGTTCAGCACTCTCGTTTCTACCTTGTTTGATTCGGAAGCTTCGCACTCCTTTGTTGCACCTAGTCTAGCCCATACTTTGGGACTAGACGTAGAGAGACATTCCATACCACTGGTGCTGAGTACACTAGTTAGAGGCCAGACTAGCGTATCTTGGGTTTTCCGGGGATGTGGACAGACGTTGGGACCACATCGATCTAGTGGGGAACTTCTTCTATTACAGATGCAGCCATACGAAGTTATCCTAGGCATTGACTGGTTGTTTTCTGTTAGTGTCGTTATCGATTGCTTCCAGAGAAGAGTCGTGTTCTCTGACGTAGATGGGAAGCACATATCTTTTGTTGGATAGAGGAGCTATCTGGTAGGAAGCCATCATGTGAAGCCTCTCCTTTCCTTGTTAGGCGGGTTATCAGTGGTTCCAGCTGATACAGAGATGATGGATGTCCCAGAATATATTGGGGAGTTCCTCGATGTTTTTCCTGATGAGGTTGTGACTCTACCCCCCCGACGTGACGTTGGGTTCGGTATAGACTTATAGCCTTGTGCCCGTCCGATTTCTATGGCCCCTTATCAATTGGAACCATCAGAGTTGTGGGAGCTACGGATTCAGATTGACGATCTGAAGGGTAAGGGTTTTGTTCAACCCATCGTATCACCATGGGGTGATCCAGTTCTGTTCGTGAAGAAGTAATATGGTGGTCTCAGTCTATGCATAGACTACTGAAGGTTGAACCAGGTAATAGTCAATAACTGTTACCCCCTTCCAAGGATAGATGATCTCTTCGACCAACTGAGGGGAGAATGATGTTTTTCTAATATTGATCTACGATCTGGATATCATCAGCTGAGGGTGAAGGACAGTGAAATCTCGAATACGGCTTTCAGTTGCAGGTATGGGCACTTTGAGTTTGTAGTGATGCCGTTTGGAGTTACGAATGCATCGGCTGTGTTCATGGGACTCATGAAATTTTTCTTATGATATTTTCTGGACTGGTTCGTTGTTGTGTTTATCGACGACATCCTAATCTACTCAAGATCAGAGGAGGGGCTCGTTGAGCATCTCATGGCAGTCTTAGAAGTCCTTCATCACCACCAGCTTTATGGGAAATTGTCAACGTGTAAGTTCATGAGGCAAGAATTACACTTCCTTGGGCACGTGGTGTCTCATCATGGAGTGTCAGTGGACTCGTCGAAGGTGGAGATAGTTGTTTCTTGGGCAGCACCCAAGAGCGTGGAAAAAGTTTGTAGTTTCCTGGGGTTAGCAGGTTACTATCGGAGGTTCGTTTCGGAATTCTCTCGAGTTGTTGCTCCATTGAAGGCTTTGACTAGTAAGAACCAGGTCCTCCTATGGAGCGAGCAGTGCCAGGAAGCTTTTGAATACCTGAAGGAGAAGTTGGTCAGTGCTCCAGTTCTCAGGTTTCCAGAGGAGGGGTTGTTGTATGAGGTGTTTTGTGATGTTTCTTACCTTGGTCTGGGGTGCGTGCTGATGTAGAAGAAGGGAGTGATCTTTTATGGGTCTAGGCAGTTACGCCCTCACGAGTGTAACTATGCCACCCATGACCTAGATATTTCAATAGTAGTATTCGCACTGAAGTTGTGGAGACTTTACATCTTTGGGGAGCACTTTTTGGTCTTCTGATATCACAAGAGCCTTCATCATATCTTCTCCCAACGTGACATTGAACTTTCGGTAGTGGAGATGGGTCATGTTTCTCCAAGACTATGACTTCGAGATCTCTTACACTGAATGTAAGGGAAACATTGTGGCTGATTCCCTGAGAATGAAGTCAAATAAATAAGTGGTTTGGGAATCCACTGATGCCTGGAATGAGATGGGAGAGTTGGCCGCCTTGCACTTGGATGCAAGGGTAGAAGATGTTAAAGGCTGATTGTTTCAGATGACGGTGCAGTCCTCCTTGTTATAGCAGGTTGAAGAGTTTCAGTGGGGGGACTTCGAGGGAGAATTGATGCATGATCGTGTCGATCAGGGGAACGCTCCAGAAGGATGGTCAGAGGACATCCGACATAAGATGCTTTTCCATGGATGGATGTTTGTCCCAGAGACAATGCGTGAGGGAGTTCTCCATGAGTTCCATAGCTCAGCCTTGGCGGTGCATCCAGGAGTTTCAAAATTGTACAAAGGCCTGAGGGAATAGATTTGGTGGCCTGGGGTGGAACGGGCAGTGGCGGAGTTTGTGGCTAAAAGCCTAGTGTGTCAGTAAGTGAAGGCTGAACACCAGGTTCCAAGTGGTTTATTACATCCTTTAGATATCCCTGAGTGAATGTGGGATGGCATCTCAATGGACTTCGTCCCAAGACTACCCAGAGCTCAGGGTGGGTATGATGCTATCTAGGTAGTGGTGGATCGACTGACGAAATCAGCTCACTTCTTAGCAATTAAGGAGTTAGGACCGGTGAGTACCTTAACACAAAGGTATGTAGATGAGGTGGTACGTTTTCATGGAGTTCCAAAGACTATCGTCTCAGATCAGGATACTCAGTTTACCTCACGAGTCTGGAGGGGGTTACAGCATGGTTTTGGCACCTAGATACGTCTTAACACTGCTTTCCACCCCCAGACCGATGGGAAGATGGAGCAGACTATCCAAACGTTGGAGGACATGCTGCGAGCATGCGTTCTAGATTTTGGATGATCATGGGTACGACACTTTACTTTAGTAGAGTTTGCCTACAACAAAAGCTTCCACTCTACTATTTTCATGGCACCATATGAGGCTTTGTATGGAATACCATGTCGTTCACCCATATGTTGGGAAGAGGTTGGTGAGACAGGTGCTCTTGGGCCAGAGGTAGTTCAGAGACCACAAAGAATGTGCAGCTTGTACGTGAGAGGATGAGAGCGGCTCAGGACCGACAGAAGTCTTATAGTGATCATCGGAGGAGGCCCTTGGAGTTTGAGGTGGGGGATCATGTTTTCTTGAAGGTTTCCCCTCGACGGGGGTAGCAAAGGTTTGGGAAAGGGATCAAGCTCTCACCTAGGTTCATCGGACCTTTTGAGGTGCTGAGGCGAGTCGGTGAGGTGGCATATCAACTAGCCCAACCACCTCAGTTGGTGAAGGTTCATGATGTCTTCCACGTCTCCCGGCTACGTCGATACTTACACGACGACTCTCACGTTATCGACTGGGGAGAGTTGGATATGGGAGATGACGAGACCTTCGAGGAACGACCGGTCAGAATCGAGGATCGTAAAGAGAAGGTGCTTCGTGGATGGACCATTCCCTTGATTCGTGTGTTGTGGAGTCATGGCGGCCTCGTGGAGAGCACTTGGGAGTGGGAGTCCCAGATGCACGCTCATTACCAAGAGTTGTTTTGACTTGTGTTTTTCGTTGTTCTTTTGAGCATTGTTTTTATGTTTTACTCTATACCTTTGATATGGAATGCTTGGCTTTTCGGTTGTGTGACCTTTTGTTTCCTTGTTCTCTGGAAGTGTGTAACATATCCAGATGTGTGGGGAAAGGGAAAAACTTGATCCTTAATCGAGATGCATTAATGCAGATGCGATTGAACCCGTGAGAGAGAGTTAGTGCTGCCTAAAGCGGATAATATCTCGACATAAGAGAAGGAATTTCCTCAAACCACATGTTCGTGCAGTGTGTTCGTTGTGTGGTGTTGGGGGTTGTGAAAGTTGAAAAATCGTAATGTATGAAAGTGGGAAGACCCAATTCTTAATCGAGAGGAATTAATGGGGATGCGATTAAACCCGTGCATGTGAGTCAGTTCCGCCTAAAGCGGATAATATCTCGACTTAGGAGAAGTAATTCCTAACACATATGATTAGGGTTGTTGGTTGGGATCCTGTTATAAAGAAAACCCTAAGTGGTGTCTTGTTGGGTTCCTCTGGGTTTGTTTTTGAATTCTCGGGGGCGAGAATGTTTTAAGAGGCATCTGATGTAATGGCACAGACCTCTCCGGACCATTTCATTGTAAAAAAGAAGGTCACGAAGTGTTCTGAAGGGTAAAATGTACTTTTCCCACACTTTTCAGAATTTTGAAACAACATGCCGTGTAGTATGAGTACACTCCATGTACCCCCTCGCCGAGTAAACCCTGTGTTCAAGACCGTGTCCTTGTCGTGTAAAAGAAATGGGTACACGCTGTGTACCCTATACTACAAGCCATGTAGTCCCTCCCCGCGTCTGCGTTACCCTCAAGCCGTGTGTTGACCAGTCAATGTCTGTGTGTCGTGTTGGAGCCGTGTCTTTTCCATGTGAAATAATTGGGTACACGCCGTGTACCCAGTACTACACGCCACGTAGTCCCTCCAGGCGTATTCATTACCCTCAAGTACTGTGTTGACCAGTCAACGACCATGTGCCGTGTTGGAGCCATATCCTTGCCGTGTGAAAATAAATAGGTACACGCTGTGTACCCAGTACTACGCACCGTGCAGTCCCTCCCTGCGTATGCATTACCAGAAATCCGTGTGTTGACCAGTCAACAGCCGCGTGCCGGGTTGAAGGCCATGTTGGAAGCTGCGTGGAGACAGTGTGAAATAACTGAGTACACGCCATGTACCATAAAGTACATGCTGTGTACTTTTTCTTTTCTCTCCAATAAAAGGAGGGGTCTCCTCCTCCTTTCAACTCACCCCTCTCCTCCCCTTTCCTCTGAGCAGAGCTCTCCCAAGAGGCTCGAAGGCTCCTTTTCTTCCATAACTTCTTCGTCTGAGCTCCGATTTACGATCCGTCAGCGGCCATGAGATCGTAACGACGAGGCAGAACTTCTGAACTTGGATCTGTTGTCTTTCCTTCAGCCTTTCATTTCTAAATTCCACCCGATGAGGGTTTTCTGGGACTCGACAGAAGTAACGGACACCGACAGATGTCTTCTAAAGTTGATTTGGTGGAGCATTGTGATCATAACCTTTTGAAGTAGGGATATTACCTTCGTCTCTCTAATTTGTGAATCATGAGGGGTGGGTTTCCTCTTGTTTCGCAAAACACAATTGAACCGGTTTAATAATGATAATAACTGGACTATATAATGGGGTTGGGAAGTTTTTGATTACTGTTACTCTACTTGTTATATCCAATGATATTATGTTGTGAATTGAATAAACTTAAGCCCACTGAAAATCATGGTCATTGCGGGCATTTGCTTACGCAAATAAATGATTCCAAATCTTTATAGACCGTTTTGTGGATGGAATCTTTGTGGAATGTGGGAATTTTTTAATCACATAATGTTGGCTATTTAAAATCTGGAACCCTTGTGTGATCACCCTAGTTAAATAAAATGGAATAATGAACATGTGGGTTTTGTCTTGGTTACTGGTGTGTGAAAGGGAGGGGTGAATCTCGGGTTGTTATGAATAGAACAGGTAGTAGGGCTATGGTAAATGATGTTAAAGGGGTGGTGATGTGGCACGAACTTTGTTTTGTGGGTTGTTGTGGATCGGGTGGGGAGTGGGGCTGTGATAAATGTTATTAAAGGGATAATGATGTATGGTGTAGTTGCGGTTATGTTGGTTGGGAGCGGGGCTACAGGAATGGGTTTTAATGTGAACAGACCATGGGTCGTGAATAATAAATAAAAAGTGGAAGAGTTAATAAATGGTGGGTCATGGTAATGGAACGAGATTAATAATAAATGGTTTGGTTGGTTGATAAGAAGGACTTGGTTGTGTTTCTTGTGTTTTCCTAAATTGATTTGTGGATGGCCGGGATATGTTTTATGAACGATTGATGTGGTTGGTTGTGGATAGTTTCCTAGTAGTTAAGGAACTATATAAACAAATTCTGTTGAAACATGAAAACCTAAATGGGGTTCGGGTTGTTTGTTGTATGCATGATTCGTAGTATCAGTGTCGAGGCACGTGCTTAGTTTCTCTGTTTAGAAGCAATAGGTTGGGTTGTGTGTTTGGTATATATATATATATATATATATCTGTATCTCTTGTTTTTTATCACACCCCACCCATGTTGAGCACTTAGTGCTGAACACTCCCATTTCTTGGGAGAGGGTGTTTTCCCCTTAGTTACTAGCTCTTTCCTATTCCTTGTTCCCTAGGCTGTGATGGCTTGAGGAGACCTTACACCTATGTCTCATTGGGTGGGTTTGGATTGGGGTGGATTTAGCCCAAGACTCTTTGGTCAGGTTCTACCGTTTCCCAAGAATCATTGGGATGAGGCCCAGGTGTGTGCAGGCGGGATACGTGGTTGTGAGGCCCAGGTGTGTGAGGGCGGGATATGTGGTTGTGAGGCCCAGGTGTGTGCGGGCGGGATACGTGGTTGTGAGGCCCAGGTGTGTGCGGGCGGGATATGTGGTTGTGAGGCCGAGGTGTGTGCGTGCTGGATATGTGGTTGTGAGGCCGAGGTGTGTGCGGGCGGGATACGTAGTTGTGAGGCCCAGGTGTGTGCAGGCGGGATACATGGTTGTGCGGCCCATGTGTGTGCGTGTGAGATATGTGGTGGTGAGGCCCAGGTGTGTACGGGCAGGGGGAGTGTGGCAGTGTCAGGACGTTTTCTATTAGGAAGAGTAGCCTATAAAGGGAAATGGTGTGGGGTACCCAATACTCTTGTTATTATATACTACTATCTGTTATGATTGTGTTTTTGGTGAGTGTGGCTGGTGAGTTTGGGTGTTTATATTTCCTTGTTAGGTTTCATCTGTTGTTCTCACGGGACATTATGATGACTCCCCACTTCTTCACTAGAGCTTTAGGTTTCCCTACTGAGTATAATTGTATGCTTACCCTACGTTTACTTTCAGGATTCTAGGAAGACTACCAGGGTCGTGCGAGACCCTACTAGTCAGATAGTTGGAGTTGTTGCTATTGTTGTACACTTGTTTCTTTTGTTATTTTACTTTGAGCTTTCTTGTACTTGTACCTTGTGTCAGAACTATTTAATCATGCATGTAGGATTGGTTTGGGTTTGTTTCTATACACATGATCTTTTCCTTTTTGGTGGTTGACATGTCTAATTTCCCGATCTTAAATAATAAAAAGTGTAATGCCTACCATATTTATGAAAACTCATACCCTTGGTGCTAGTTGACACCCCTAGGCCTACTGGAGGTGGGACTCAGGGGTCATTATCTCCCTTTCACTATTTCCAGCTCAGGAGGGGCATCTTTGGTGGGAGGGGGTCGTGACACGAATGTATTAGACATTGTATGTGATAGGTTGGGCCTGAAATAGCCCCTCGATGCATCGGTAGGTCTCATGAGACGAACTATATATGTAATTTATTTTGAGTCTGTACCCTTTTATTTTTATCTATTGATTTAGCTAAGGCCTTACACATTTAATTTCAAATGTCTTTGAAAAGGCCTCAACGATATATTTTATATGTCCATCATTAGAAAACCCTTATTATGAGATTAGTTATTGATATTATATGTTATTATTTGGATATTATAATATCTATATTAAGGTTTAAATTACATTATTTTAATTATTCATATGATATTATTTTTATATTTATGTTTAATAGAATTGTTTTTCAGTCTTATACCATCCTTAAATGATTATGGTAAATTGTTAAGGCTTCTACTATATTATTTACCCTTACTGAGTATCAGAGCTTACCCCGTACATATATTCTACTTTTCATTATATTCCAAAATTTGTATTTTTATTGATATGCATGGTTAATATAGGAGAATAATGGAATTATCAAAGCATTATCTATGTTTTATTTTATTTAATTATTTCTAATATAATGTTCATTTACGTAATATATTTTCCAAAACATCTAAACTCTTCAATCCATTGTGATTTTATTCCCTGTAATCATTTCAATATATTTAAATAACGCTTCAGATCTAAGATTATAGGGTCATGGTGTTACATTAATTTATTATTACCAACCTCAAAAGGTGTTAGTGGATGATTGAAGGAGATCAGTTTATGATGAGTTATTCTACCAAACACATGAATGATGATTATGTATCTAACATGATGAAAGTATTTCTTGGTGTAGCTAAAACCATAAACATAAAAATATATCAATATATTAAGGATACTGAGGTTATTATATAATCATTGAAAAATAATAATTGCATGAGTGGAGAAATAAATAAATAAAAAGTTCTTATAGATGGATATTACCTCTAATTTGGGTAAGTCGTTTTGGGTTTCATCAATGAGCATCGATGGATAGATTTATTTCATATGAGAGGATTGTATAAAAATGGTAGGAAATTTGAAAGCTTATTTTTTTATTTTATGAATGATCCAATGGGATTTTTAAATGTGATTAAATAAGGGGGTGACTATCTATTTTATAGTGGAGGATGAGTGACATTCAGGTAAATATAAAATGGAAAACACTAAAGACATTTCTCCCTTACATCATGTACATCTATGAGTGGTAAATTTTCTTATAAATCATGGATATGGTTGATTATTCCAGAAAATGGATTTTGGAGATTTTTGTAGGTTATTTGGCCCCTTATTTTTAGGTAAAAACTATAACAAAACTCGTATTTTCTATAATCAATAAAATTATTTTTCATTACACTGACTAATAATATTGTTACAAATGTAACTTGATGATATTAAAAATTCTAAATTATTTTTATTCAAAATATGGAATCCATTATTAAAATTAAAAAAGCATAACTGGACGAAATAAATTTCAAAATAAACCCATAGGAAGGATGGAACATCGAGTTTTAAATGTGAAAAGGTTCAGATGATTGGATTGTATTTATACCCTATATCAATTTTAAATTGATTCCAATAAAATAAATGGTATTAATAAATGTATAATGTATCTAAATATACATTACAAATATTTTAAAAATATAATATAACTATATAAATAAATTACATGAAAAAACAGTTTTGAATTAAAATTCATTGTTTTCTATCACGACCGACCTTCTTCAAAATGGGGGAAGGGGTGAGAAAGTGTCATGCCCTTCCTTCCTCATGATGAAGGGGTGAAAATGAAACTTGGGTCCTGGATTTTGTAGGCCCTAGAGTGGTGAAATCCACCAAGGGTATAGATTTTAACATAAAATGGATGGAATTTCACTTTTTATGGAAAAATATTGGGAGATAAGATTATAAATCCCAAACATCTCCTAAAACCAAAAGAAAAAGAGAATCAAATCCCCATTTACCACATTCATGTAAATCATGTAAATATGATACAATGTACAAAAACAATATAAGGTAATGAACAAAAATGAATGAGACTAAGTAGAAAATTCAATAATTCTCATACCCGAGCTAGTAATGATTAGCACAATCATCAATGTCCTTGTGGAAATGTAAAAAAAATTATATACATAGGGTGATTATACAAGAATACTCAGTATAAAATCAAAATCTACCAATTCATAATGGGGGAACATAATAATATCAATTTGAGAAAATTGTAGAAACTCAAATCACCTACCAAGGGGTATTAAACAACCCAGCCTCTCCAAGACACACTCCCCCAATATGGAAAGCCATGTAAATTTATAGTATAAGTACATAGATATTTGGGTACCCACACTACTTTCCAATGGGTTGATTTATCATCCATAAAGGCTAAAATCTTGATTCTACCACTCTTACCATATGTAGTCCTACTGTCACTACCTGTCCGAACACACTTGGGCCTCACACAACACACAATCATAACAGAAGGCACATGGGCCACAACAACCAAATATCTTGCCTAAAGATACATGGTCCTCACCCCAATGAAACTTTGGAGATAATACTAGCCTATAAACACATAAGACTGTCATCTACAATAGATGATCTCCCAAATATTATTGGACTATGGTAAGACTCAAGCCATTATAGCATACCCTGAAATACTTGAGTGGTATGAAACCGGAAGCTGATGTGAGGAAGAAAGTCAGCAACTAGCCATCCATACTCCCACTGGGATGTTGGGAAAGAGACCATCCCCCATGAAATGGTGTTGTTCGACACATATTTCTCAACATGGGTGGGGTGCGTATGTAAATCACAATAATCTAAAATTTAAATACATATAGGTAAGAAATCACTAATCTCATCCAACATGTTTCTGATAAAACAACCAACCCACATAGAACCACTTTCTCTTTCACACCTATTTGAACAACCACACAACAACCTCTTCAAAATCATTACCCAGCCCTTTTTCATTTATCAACATTTTATTTATTTATTTATTTAATAGATTCTCAGTAATATATTCAATCACTACTGGGAAACTACCTAGATCATTATCTAAAATCACCTCAGAAGTCATGTACTTTCGTTAACTAAACACATAATAACCAATCCTCTACCGACTAATGTTCACCAAAACTACACCGCATAATCCTTCACTCAAAACCTAGTCCCGCAGCACCACTGCCCAAAAAATTCCCAAATGAAGTCCCACTATACAGAAATTCCATATCTTTATAGTAGTCCCACTGCTCAATGTTACCCCATGCCCACAAGATAATAAAGGCAGTTCAACTACCTACAAGATAATCAATTCCACAATCAATCTATCTCTCAGACTGATATTCCATCACACCTCTCCTATACCACCACACACACAAATCCCTTGGTATCTATCCCTAACCCAACCCCCACTATGCACTCAAAGCAATCCCTTCTCATAGTGCCCAAATCTTATGCCAAACCATGTAGATACAACTGTGATCCCAACAAAAACACCACAAATCTTACAAAAGGATACAAAACTCCACTAAACACAACACGTAGCCACACCTATCATTAGTATGTTCTTATATTTAGATTTAACTAGTATGAGTTTGTTAATTCAACTTAATTATTACTAGGGGGATCACAGAACAAGATTGATCTTGGGAGAATCCATTTATTTAACCAGGGTATGTGATTTTGTAGATTTGATGATACAACCAAATACCAAACATCATAACGAAAATAAAAAGAGGTCTACCACATGGGTATGTAAAGACCACTAGAAACCATGAATTTTAGAAGGAATATATTCAAAAAAATCCATTAAAGAATCAAATATAATAAATAAAATAAGAGTTCATCATCAAACCTCTCTAGGCCCATTATTATATTTACATGTGTTGTCTCTTGATCAAATCCATTTATTACCTATTTCATGTTATTAAGAAATTATTTAGTTGTTCCTCAAAATGATACATTTTTATTCCCACCTCACATGATTCATAAATAAGAAAATGAAATACCTACATGTTTATTAAGGGATAAAAGTTCCTCCTTGTTCCCGGAACAGCGGTGACGCATGTATCAGGGATAAACTCAAAGAAAAATAGAGAAGTAGAGCTCTGGGACAGTATTATGAATCTCCCCAGGAGGTATGCACTAGGTGAACCATGGGAAACTAAAAAGTACAAGGAAAGAAGGTATCTCGTCTTATGATAGTGAGAGATCCTAAAAATCGGAGAGAATATTTTAAAGTTCATCAAAAATAGATCGGGGTTTGACCATGCAACTTGGTAGTTACAAGGAAGGTGGAACGTTATGAGACATTGGGAATTTAACAATTCACCTCATAAATATTGGAGATATACTAGTGCATGACTGTGACTTCATAGGATACCGTATCTTGGAAGTATACACATAATATGTGAATAAATGGAAAAATAGGAAAAAACAAAAGAAACTAGAAATGAGTCACCACATGGTGAGTCACCGACGTTGAGAAACTAATGTGGAGGTATTGATTCCATGGGATAGTTAAGCAATAACCTATCGATGCCTTGACATACCAATTCCTTGACCTACTAATTCCCTGACCTACCAATTCTATATCCTACTAACGCCTTGACCTACCGACACCCTTGAATAACCGATGTCGACACCCTCAACTCACTGATATCGACACCCTCAAATCAATGATGCTGATGCCCCTAACTCATTGATGCTGGTTCAATGACATAACACCACACTAAAATTATGAATCACTGACAAGCTGATGCGTTGAAATTCCAATGCAATGACATTCTAATTGAAAAACTAGAAATTTGGAAAACTCTTGATGTAAGACATCGAAGGTTCCCAGAACACCTCAAACAATTTATTTTAAAAAAGTAATTCCTAAGGAAATGTTGGTTTATTACCTAAGATACCTCTCAAACTATTCCCATCCTCCTGAAATCAAAACTAACAAGAAAGAAAAAATGTCTGAAAAACATCCCATTAAGATACCTCTTAAGATTAATCCACCATGTGTTGTTGATAAGTTGGAGTGAAAACCTTGACATCGAAGTAAACCTCCATGACATATATCACATGAACAACTCTAGAAACACTAATTCTTCACTAACCCATGAAAACAAAAAAAAGGTCACACCGTCCAGACACATGGATTAGAGAGCACCTTCATCCATGTCAAGATGTTATCCACCTTGGTCGGCACCATCTTGCCCGCATTGGTTTAATCAAATCCTCATTAATACATCATGATTAGGGATCAGGTTCTCCCCTCCACATATTCAAGAATTTAATCCCGAAAATTACCAAAAGAACATATCTCATAAAAAGTGAGGTCAAAATTAAATAAAAAAAGGTGAAAAGGATAACAGTAGATCAAACACATGATAGGCGTACTGGGAAAGCATATGTGCTTCTCGCAGCCAAGTACTCTCCTTGTGACCATTATACCTCTATATCACCCGAACCAATGGAATGGTACATCCATGTATCAACATCTCCCTAAGATCCTAGATTCATACTGGTCTCTCCACGAACGTCGTGTTATCGTTGATATCCAAATCTTACCAGTCGAGGACGTTGGTGTCATCATGTAGATATTGATGGATCCGATATACATAAAAGAAGTCGTGGATATTTTCCAATCACAGAGGAAATACCAGATGTTATTCAACCATTATAACTCATCACAACACCCCAAAAGGTCCAATGAACCTGGGAAAACGTTTAATTCCAAATCCAAACCTCTGTTTTCCACACCATGGGGATTCCATTAAGATCACATGGTCCCCAACATCGAACTCCAAAAGCCTTCGCCTTTGGTTTTCTTAGGACATCCTCCTATCCTGATCCACCTTCATCCTATGATGAACAAGTTGAACCCTCTACGTTGGGATTCTCTATCTCTGGACCATGAAGGGTTTCTTCCCCTACCACTGTCTAGAACATAGGTGAATGAAATGGTATTCCATTTGAATATTTAAATAGTGGCACGCCTATAGTAGTGTGATTTCTATTATTGTAGGAAAACTCTACTAGGGGAATTTTTTCTACCAAAGATCCTCTGAATTCCCAAACACGTACTCACAACATATCCTTAAACATCTAGATGTTTGTTTATGTCTTCCAATCAGTGTGATTGTGGAATGTGGTGCTATGGTGTATTTGGGTGGCAAAAACATGCTACAATCCCCTCCAGACACTTGATGGGAAATTTGTACCCCGATCTGAGATAATAGATATTGTAACTTCATACAGCCACACTACCTCATCCTCATACATATTTGACATGGAATCTACTGCACTTGACTCCCGAATAACCCAGATGTGAGCTTACACTATCAATAAGTCCACTACTTCCCAAAGAGCATTATATCCTCCCTCATACCAGGGTAATACCAAGAAGAAATCCATAGATAAGAAATTCCACTCCCACTCGGAATCTTGTAAGGGATGAAAAATGCCGTCAGGAACATGGTGCTCAACCATCACCTACTGACACACTAGGAACCATTCAACAAACTCGGATATTGCCTAATTCACCACAGGCTACCAAAATTGCACCACTAGGACTTGGTATATATCAGATTCTCCTAGATTCACCATTAGGGGTTATCTATAAAACTCACGGAGAACTCCCTCACAAATTTTTATTGGGACAAACATCATTCCAGGGAATAACATCTCATTCATACTATCCACCAAGCATCCCTCCCGAGCATCAACTTGGGATTTGTGATAACACATCACTTCAGCCTCTAAGTCTCCCCCAATGAGACTCCTCTACCTACCACAACAAGGAATATTGCACTGTCATCTGAAAAGGATAACATCTGCCATAGCCCTACCCAACATATAGTAACAAAGAGGCCTACTCTCCCATTTCCTTTTGAGCACTCATGGATTCCCATACTGGCCTCTTATATAACATAATAATCAAGGAATTTTCTCCCACATTCCACTTTCATATGGTGTAATACACATTGAAGTCATAATCTGGGAGAAAATCCATCCAACTTCACTGCCTCAAGTTTAGGTCTAATTGTAAAAAAAATACCTTAGTGTGTTATGATAAGTGATAAACAAAAGCACTCATTGAGGTGGTAATGTCTCCAAAAAATAAGCTTGAACATGACCAATTCATGCTCGATCTAATTGGTGGATTAGTTATATTTGTGGGAATGTAACTACCTAGACCTATAAGAGATCACTCCCCACTACTGCATCAACACACACCCCATGCCTATGTCAGAAGAATCACCGAACATCACGAACATCACTCCTTCCTCAAACAACCTATTCACTAGGTAAATAAACAAATTCCCCTTGAAATATGTGAATGATGCTTGAAACTACCCACTCCACACAAAACCCAGGTCATTTAGGGTCTATTATGTCAATGGAGATTCAACTCGAGAGAATTCAGGTATGAACCTCTGATAATAGCCTGCCAGACCCAGGAAACTATGATCCACCACCACATTATTGGGTGATTCCCATGAAACAACCACTTATACCATTGAGAGTTATGCTATTTTCCAATACTGAGACCCACATGTCCAAGGATGTGCACCCCTCTCATCAATAACATGAACATGGAAAAATTACATAGACCTGGTGGTGTCGAAGGACCTCCAAGATAGTACTATGATACCCGACATGCCCCTCTAAAGACCTTGAGTATATCAGGATATCATCGATGAACACGATTACAACCCAATCTAGGTACTCAGAAAAATAGAGGTCATGAGCCACCAGAATACAGATTGAGGATTCATGACATTGAAGGGCATGACCCCAAACTAAAAATACCCATACCTTCACCCAAAATAAATCATCTTGATGTCACCCTCCTTTACCATCAACTTTTGATATCCAAACCATAGATCATTCTTAGAGAACCAACCCCTCCCCTTTAACTAGTCAAAAAGATCATCAATCCCTTGAAGGGGAAATGGTTATTGATATTCACTTGATTTAGTCTCCAGTTCTCTATGTGCAGTCTTGGACCACCATCCATACTATTCATGAAGAACACTGGATCACCCTATGACAACACAACTTGTCGGATGCAACCCTTATTCATCTGGACGTCAAACTAAATTTGGAAATCCATCAACATAGAAGGCACAATAGTATATGGATCCATCGATATCGGATGGGCACTAGGATGCTAGTGGATCCCGTACTCATGTCATGTTGAGGGAGTAGAGTCTCAAACACTTCCGGGAAGATATCCAGGATTTAAAAGACAACCCCAGAATGTCCAAAATATCTACATATACTAATTCCACTGATATCTCACCTAGAAAATAAAGAAGATTCTTTACTCACTGGTTTCCCTCTTGAAAACACGGATTGCCATCAAAGGATACACACTACCCACCCATATCTCGGAACATGACCCTTTTCCAGAAAGAGTCAACAATAGTTTCCGTAGAAAACAACCAGTCAATTCCTTGGATAATATCATATAAATGCATCATTAATTGTTGAATATACCAACTAGACTAATGTGGCCCCAACATCAGTTTGAATCCTCAAAAAACACCAAACAGGCTGGTCTAACCTCCCAATGGAGTACTCAACATTAGGGGTAGGGGAAGTCATTCTACGTCTAGTCCAAGAACATGGGATAGACTAGGTGAAACAAAGGATTGTGAGGATACTAAATAAAACAATTCATTCAAAAGGGTACTAAAAAGTCTGATCATACCACAAACAACCTTTAGAAATATTGGAAGTTCTGTCATTGGCATGTATAACTGCCCATACACATCTCCTCTACCTATCTAATTTGGACAGCCTCCCCAACCTCGCCTAGGAAAACTTCCTTGAGGAGTTCCCAATCGTTGGCCTTTTCCTACACCGTCTACCCTCGGTGGAGTGGGAGATCACTGCCCCTACTGTTGGAAGGGCGTGACTGAAAACTGCTACTACTGAGGTGGGAACTGAAAAAACCCACCCCCACTGTACGACACTCGAACTGGGCACTGGTCTGGATGATTTCCTTGGCCTTCATAGATAAAATACCACGGTCCTAGGACCATAAGAAAAGGGAATGTACCAGGCGATCATAATTATAACTGAGGAGGCCTACACACCACTCACTGAATTCTAAAAGTATTTGACACCAGAGATCTTTTGATGATAGATTTCCCCCTTGATTAACTCAGATAACTCCCCACTCATGGCACACCTCATAGTGAGTGAAACCATTCCACTACATCATCCTTCTTCTAAAACACTATATATGTCTATTGAGTTAATGGAGTAACAACATACTGATGATAAGGTCGCAGTGCCTCCTATAAATGTCTCATTAAATACTCCTCATTTAGGAGGATATCTGGTGAGAAGCATTGGTGATCCTTGAACTAGATTCCCACTTCCCTCATCAACACACACTTGTAGTGGTGGGAGCGTAGATCATGCCTCCTATAATTCTTCAGATTGGAAGAAATGAAATCTTCCTGGAACTCCTTTTCAAAATAATCCCATGAGACCTAGTTCTCTTTACTCTCCCCATGGAAAAGAATCTACCAATGACACGATTCTACTTATAACTGACTCACTGTCAGAGGAACATAGTAATATGTTGGAGCACAGATCAAGATTAAAGTAATCACCAGCTCCTTGAGCCAGCATTCCATCTCCATGTCTGAGACGCTACATTCACACTTCCCTAGAGTCTGCTTCTAGAAGGCCTAAAGCTTCTTCTGCCACTAGTCATCTTTCTCTTCTCAATTATCCCTCCTATGATCAACTGACTAAACCTATTGGGCCTTAATAACATGTATCACATGGGGGAGATGTCTGGGTGCCATAGCTAAAAATGTAAACATGGCACTCTTAATCCCGATTAGTATGGACAATTTCTTTTAGTATTGTTTTAATGCTTAATTTATTTTAATTTTCCCAAACCCCCAACATACACATGAAAAAAAGTCATTATTTTGCATCATCATTTCCTAAGTTCTCTAACCTATAATAGGTATAGCATAACTTGGTCATTCATTAGGTATAGTGATATTACATTGGATCACGGGGGGCCTAAAATCTCGTGTCCTAGACAATATTCTCTATCCAATTTCACATTCGAAGATTTCAAAAAACTATTTCCCTACCATCCCATGCAATCCTTACTATACCTAACTCTGAACTTCATCATACCTTTCAACTCCCAAAACCTTCCAATGATACCATTTTCCCATGACCTGCCTTATTCAACATGAGGGATGGGATGAAAAAGTGTCCCACCCATCCATACTCAAGTTGATGGAGAGATAATGACCACTTGGTCCCACCTTCAGTGGGTCCTACAGAGGTTACTAGCACCATGGGTATAGAATCTCACATAAAATGGAATAGATTTCTCATTTTATAGAACAAGATCAAGAGATATGATGGTAAATCCAAAACAACTCTAAAAACACAAAATAAAAATGAATCCAAAACCCATTCCCCCCATGTATGTTCACTATGTAAAGTTGATATAATGTATAAAAACAATCCAATGTAATTTACCAAATGAAAATAGACTAAGAAGCAACAAAAACTGACCCTGATGTCTGAGCTAGAAATTTCCATCACGGTCCTCAAGGTCCTCCTAGAATCCTGAAAATAGTTTTATATATGTACAGTATGTTTAAAATAATACTCATAAGAAAATGTAAAGCTACACGTATATAATTGGGATAAAATACTAATGTCCCTATCAGAAAACTGAAGTGCCTAAAAGCACTTACCAAAGGATACTATCCAGCCCATCCACCCCAAGGCCGAGTCACCTACCATCGCAAGTCAAGTAATGTAGTAGTATAAGCACATCGATATGGGAGTACCATGCACCACATTCATACTAGTTCAGTTCTTGTCCCTAACAGGTAACATGTTTATAATACCACTCTTAACAAACGTAGTCCCACTGCCACAACCCACCCTCACACACTCGGGCCTCAAACCACACACAATCACACCTGCTAACCACAATAACCACATCTCTGTCCTAAATATACCTAGAACTCATCCCAAAGACACATGGGAAAACAACATCCCCTAAAAAAACCAAGGCCTCTCATCTATAAAAATACATCACCAGATGAATCATGGAGTATGTTAAGCCTCAATCCATTAGAAACTACCTAGATACGCTTGAGCGGTAAGAACCTGTAAGAGTTTGTGAGGATGAATGATAGTAACTGGCCATCAATCCTCCCACTGGGATGTTGGGAAAGACACCATCTTCCATGAAATGGAGGTGTTTGGCACATAGTGCTCCAAAATGCTAGGGTAAATATAGAAATAACAAGAAACTACAATTTATATACATAATGGAAAGAAATCAAACATCCCAAACTACGAGTTTACAAAAGAACAACCACCCTAAAAGGAAACACATTCATTGTTACCCATGTATGAACCACTACACAACAACCACTAACAAAGCATAATCTAACACTTTTTTAATTTATCCACATGAAATTTATTGATTTAAGGGATTCGTTGTTATACATTTCAGCACTATCGGGAAACTAAAACACACATCATCTTAAATCACCTCAGATGGCGAGGATTCTAGTTAACTAAACACATGGTAACTAACCCACTGCTCATGATCATTCTATATAAATACACCACACAATAATTATCTCACAACCCAGTCCCACTACACCAATTCCCAAAAAATTCCCCAATGCAGTCCCATTGCACAACATGTCCATATCTATATAGCAGTCCAACTTCCCCATGTAGCTATGTGGCTACAACACAAAAAAGGTAGTTCAGTTGCGTACAAGTTCATACATTCTACAATAAATCAATCTATCGAACTAAGTCCCAATCAAACCTCTCTTGTACCATTAAACACACAAATACCACTATAATTACCATTAACACCAGCCCTACTATACACTCATACCACACCCTTCTCATAGAGCCTAACAACTCTACCCAACCTTGTACCCAGAATCGTGCTCCTAAAAAGAGCACCACACAACTCACACAAGGTTAAAAAACTCCACAAGATACTCCACTCAGCCACACCTATCAACGTGATGTTCATATATTCATATTTAAACAGTATGTGATCTTTAATTTCACATAATCTTATCTAGGGTGATCACAGAAGTGGAATGATCCTGGGGGAATCCTTTTTTTAAATAGTGTATGTTATTAAGAAGATTTAATGTTAATGAAAAATACAAAACATGATAAGGAAAATAAATAGAACACCACAAGTGCGCAAGAAAATTCAACAAACAGTCTGGATTTATAGAATTCTTACAATCACAACAACAAATAACGGAATCAAATATAACAAATAAAATAGGCGACCAACATCAAACCACTCTCTGCCCGTTACTTTATTTCACTACTATAAAAATACCCTATTCCAACAGATTTTAACCGTTGGTATAGGTCCCCAAACCGCTGGTATAGGCTATACCAACAGTTTGGAGGACCGTTGGAAAGTAAGTCGTAAAAATAGGTCTATACCAACGGTTTTGGGAAAACCGTTGGTATAGGGTCTATACCAACGGTTCCGAAAACCGTTGGTATAAGTAATTAGAAAATCTATACCAACGGTTCTCAAAACTATAGGTATATGTATTTCAAAAAAGAAACATCCGGTGGGATTTGATCCCAAGACCTCAAATTTATAACGGAATGACTTAACCACTAATCTAACATGACTTTTTTTAACATAATTTCATAAATATATATATATATTATTCTAATTATTTTAAATTTTGATTTATATAATGTTCTCTATAGGCAGATTCCAAAAAAAATCAAAGGACCTTTCTCAACGGTTTTGCAAACTATTGGGAAAGGTCTTGATTTTTTTGGGTATTCTGGCCAAAGGTTGAATTGTGGACACCCTTTCCCTACGGGTTGGCCAAACCGTTGGGAAAGGTGGCCAAAAAATGGGCTTTCCCAATGGTTTGGCCAAACCATTGGAAAAGGGTGCCTATACCAACGATTTTTTCAAACCGTTGGTATAGAAACGTTGGGAATATTCATTTTTCCAGTAGTGTTTACCCGTGTTGTCTCTTCAATAAATCCAACAATTACATATTTATTTTCATTAAGAATGTATTCTATTGTTACTACTAGGGATTCATTTATATACACTACTCTCTTGATGAAATATAAATGGGAAGAAAAATAAATCCCTACCAGATGATTAAAGGATTGATGTTACTTCATTCCCCAAGAATATGGGTCACGCGAGTAGTAGGGAAGAACTCCAAGAAAAACATAACATAAGAGGTCTGGAATTGGTATATGACTTGTCTAATGGGGAAGGCTCTTGAAAGACCATAGGAAAAGAAATGGAAAAAGAAAGAATATATATTGGCATACAAAGGGTGAGATCCAAAATATTAGGGAGACTATTTCAATGTTCTTGAAAATTGGATCATGGTTTGACCACACGACTTGGCGGTTACAAGGCTGGTGGACTGTTATGAGATATTGGGAAATTGAATTATCCACATAAGAAATTGTTGAGATAGACCAATGCATAGCTGTGCGTTGATTGGTTACCATTTCACAGAGGTAAACTAGTAACATGGGAAAAATTGGAAGAACTGGAAAAAACTGGAAAAACTAGAAATGAGTCACTGATGGGTTAGTCACTAATGTTGAGCCACTAATGCTAAGCTACCAATGTGATAGTCAACTAACACAATAACCTACAAACTCTTTGATCAACCTATAACTCAACCTACCAACACCTTGACCTACCGATGCCTCATCCTACCAACGCCTCAACCTGCTGATGCCTTGACCTACCGATGCCACGAAATACCAACACCCCGACCTAAAGATGACCTAACCTACTGAGGCTCTCAACTCACCGATGCAGATTACCTTGACTCATTGATGTTGAAAACCTCGACTCACCTATGATAACACCCCTAAATCACTGATTTCAACACACCGACATGATAACGCACAGACATGCGGTACACTAACATGTCAACACACTGAATTTCTAACCCACTAACATGCCTACTCATTGACATACTGATGCAAAAACATAAAATTTTGAAAACACTAGAATAAATCCAACAATAGCTCCATGAACTCCTCAAACACTTGATTTTCATAGTAGAAGGGAATGGGAAAATCAGAGTTATTACATTTTATCTATTTATCATGAATTGATTCTTCTTAGAATCATTACAAAAATTTACAAAAATTAATTTTTATATTATGATTTAAAATATTATTTTTATTTATTATAATAAAAATTATAATGTACTCAAATATATATTAAAAATATGTTCACCATGAATTAGTGGTAAAATTAACTTTTATAAAAATACACCTTTATTCATATAATTGGATTCATTTTTATATTGTACCTATAAATTCTATTGAACGAGTATTAACAAATTATAATTAATATATTATAAATTAATTTAAATAAAATAATAATAAAATATTTTTCATATAATTTATTGAGATAATATTATGTTTGTATATAGGAATATAAATTTCTGAGAAGAGGAATTAATTAATTTTCTTATATTTATCATATTAACTATAAACTAATTTATCTAAAAACTATATATTTCATATACATATATAACTATTTATATCAAAATTTAATTTAAATTTTTTATAAATTCTAATCCAAAGTATTGGTTGTAACTACAATAATTTTATATTAAAAAGAATAATAAAATATTTTAGATTGGTAAAACTCATCCATGCAAGAAACAAAATATATCTAAGGAACTAAAAATAGTGTATATCATAAGAAAAACATTTTGTGTTTGTAATTGAGGATAATATAAGTGTTTTGTGTAGTGGATGATTAACTTGGTGTTGCTATAAAATCACAAAACATAGTGTTTTCATATATAAAAATATATCATGTGTTTCATGAAATGTTGAATGTTATAAATTTTAAGAAAAAATATTTCACAAAATATTGTTGTGTAACACCATAAAATAAATATTTCCCTAGAAATTTTTATTGGTTATAAAATGATTAATACTTGAAATTGTATTTCATAGAAGCCACATCATAAAAATGAATAGTAAAACATCATTTCGTAATGAAATGTTTGAAACATAATGGCAATCCCATGTAACTCATAACTAGGTTTCTATATAGTATAACATATGTGGAAATTGAAATCCTGGAGAAGGAAGAAAAATCATACTAGCATGTTCTGATGGAGGGTGTTGGAGGTCATGGTTAGTAGATTCCTAATTATATCCAATTAATAACCCAAAAATGATTAAAAATGCCACTGATATCATTAAAAATTGTTATTACATAAAAAAAATTCTATTTCTATACAATTTCCCATAAATTTGATGAATTTTCATGAGAATATATACTTACATGATTTCATCAAAACCTCACCGATTTTCATGACATGATCAATTACCACTTCATATCTTATTCCATGAAATAAATATGAATTTTTTTTCTTAAATCATTAATAGATCATTAGATATATAAATAAAATAATATTTCATTCCAGTTATCATTATAAGAACAAAAAGGTTAGCACAATTTAACCAATATATGTAATACTCTAATGGATAGATACATATTTAATCTATAAAACGTTATCTTAATTTTGACAGAAACCATTAAATATATTGTTAAAATTATAATCCTTCCAAATGATTAATTTCATACACAATAAAAATACGATCAATAAATTTCTAAAAAATAGCTTAGCATTGATTGTATATATATCAAAGTGTAGATCTTGTTTGTCACATACCATAATGTGAAGACCATCATTAGGTTTTTTTTATTTTAAGATGAGAAATTTCCAAAAAAGGAAAGCCTTTTTTATTAGCAAAAAATAAGGGAAAACATATAGGAGTATGAAGAATGGAAGTTTGCATTGGTCCCTTTAAATAAAATAGAGAAAGTTATCAGGGATCACATCACACCATAAAAATTCAATGCCATTGATGCCATTATTTGCAATACCATCTTCCATAGAATTCGCCTCCTTGTAGACATGAGTGATGAAATAATTCAGGGACGAAAGATGATCCATGAAATTGGTCTACTGATTAGTAAGATTCCAAGATTGATGAGAGGAACCATTACTAATGGTGAGAATAATAGTGGTGGAGTCACATTCAAGATAGATATTCTTACAACCACGGTGATAAGCTTGCTCCAGTGCTGAATAATACCTATTATTTCCACTTCGAGAGATGAAGCAAGGCCACAGGAACCATATAAACTTCCAAGGAAAACCCCATTGGGATCTCTGAAAATGGCACCATAGCTAGAGGGACCGGGGTTACCTCTGGAGCCCCCAACGGAATTTACTTTAATCCATCCCACAAATGAGGGCTTCCAAAAACCCACAAACAAACCGTGTGTGTGTGGGGGGGGGGTCTACCCCTAACACCCATCTTGTAAAGGGAAGTGGAATCATGGATCGAGTTTGAGGAGTAGAGCTTCAATGGCATCCTTGAGTCCTGAAAATTAGCAAGAATAGTTGAAATAGCAGCCGCAGTAGTGAATTTGATGATGTCATGGAGCACTTTATTTCTTGTGGACTATAAGCAGTGATTTAGTTCTTCCATAGAAACCTGAAATAGACTCTTGAGAAGGGGTGAGAGCGCAAGCCCCTTACAACTCATGAATAGCTCACGAATTGAAGAAACCCAAGGGAGGCTCACTTGACAAATATAATAAACGACATTCCACATTAAAGAATTAGTGGTGCATCTTAGGAAGAGATGATTGATGTCGTCTATCTGCTGATGAAAAAGAGTAGATATTATGAGTTATATATTACTTAATATTATATTTCCAATGACTATCATTGTTTAAAAAAATTACTTTTCTTGTTTTTAATAACTATTCAACATATTTTTCGAAAATCCTTAGTGAAAACCTAAATTGAATAATCATTATATACTTTACAATAACCAATTCATGAATCCAAGTACACAAACATTTTAGATATTCAACATTGTACTTATTCCATAAACTATTATACCTCATAATTTTACATAATACCTTTTCCCAGTCACATTTCACCTATAGTCTCATTATCATCATCTATATAACCATTACATATACCACCTTGTTGATTCTCTTAGTGAACATTCCAATAATGAAATCCCTATTCATAATTTCCATTCATTTTACATTTAATTAATTCCACCATCAATGAGGAATTATGGGGTATATCATTCTAATTAATTTTGTTAAAAAACAATTCGTTTTTCATTTTCAGATAAATTGTTGGTGTTCATATTTTATACAATCAAAACATCTTATCTTCCTATATGACAATTAAAAGGGTTATTATTCTAAAATTCTAGACATGTATAAAACCAAATCTGTATTCGTACATGGATTATATTATCTAAACACTCATAGAACACCTTCATTATCTTTAAGGGCGAGTTAGAGAGTTGGTTATGGTATACATTTTAAATCATGTTTTGTGAAAACTAAGTATACGTGATCACAAAATCATTCACTCTTGTCATCATAATATTTGATTGATCGAATTTTTTATTAATCATGTTCAATAGTAACCTAGTTATTTTTGGTTCTATCCATTGATTAAAACCAGAATGCATAGTTTGAGAAACACTTGTCATAGTGGGAAGCCACATAATCATTAAAAATCACTTATAAGATGTCTAAATTAGAACCCCTATTTAAAATCAATGACACAAAAGAATTATACATAGAGAATTACCTATAAATATCCTCATAATTATCCCTAGGGATCTCATTAAATAATTTTCATCATATATTTTAATTTTCGATGAAACTATTCCATTGATACAAACTATTGCAACTTAGGCTAAACATACTTGGATATAATATCATTTAAGATTAATCTTTAGAACATTACAAAAGCGTATTCCTATGTACCATAATAAATATAATTCTTTGAGACCCAAGAACATGTTCTTCTAATTTTTTTTGAATATATTCAATATCTCCAAAAAATATCTCCATTAGTACTACCACTTAATATATTTTCTAATAACCTAGTGAAATTATACCTATGAAAGGAGTGAGGTCATATGATCATTAAGGGTAAAAAGATATATTTAATCATAATTATGATCATTTGGGTATGAGAACATGACAATAATATTTGACGATCATCACATGAATATCAAAGATCATATTAATGTGTCAATACATAAATATTTACATTCCATAATACAAGAATAGAAAATGGATCAGGAGAATATTCCATAATATAATAACATAGGAATAAGTAATGTAATATTTTGTTACACACATAATTATATAAAATACTAACCTATAAGTAAATGCTTCTTGAAAAATACAATCAGGGATCTTCATGGGGGATACACCCACTTGGTGGGGAAAACCATGATTCCCAATCCTATATCATTCCCGGAATTTGAATGGTATCACTACTCAATCCATATTAGTAGTAACATTTCCCTCTCAAGTCCATATTAGTAGTCAATGTTCACTCCCATAATCATCTCAGTAGTAAACAGTTATTTAAAAGACCAAATTAGCTAGAAATTCTATTACTAAATTGAGTTCACTCCCCTCTCCAGAAATGTCTATCTCATTAGATATAAATCCTTATCAAATGCATTGGAGAGAGATACGTCAACCATCCATCACATAAAAAAATTATATATATGTGTACCATAATATAATAAAACGTTCAACATATCATGACCCATAACAAGATATATTTTTCATAAACATTATATCCTAATCATTGGAAATGATATAGGTTTCATAATCATTTCATAATACTATAATCCATGAATGTAATTCTACTTAATAAGTGTTCTATCCTGGTATAGCTCATTGGATAGAACCATATTTCATAAAAAACCATTCATTTTAGATATAATACATTTAAAAAAGTATAATAATGGTTTCCTTGGATCATATTCCCAGTAAATCATAAACTATTTTGAAGGATTTCATCTTAGATATTGAAGGATTGTGATTGATCACTTGGAACAAGTTTTACAGAGACCAAAATTTCATTGAAATCGATTACACAAAACCATTTCAAAAATTATTTTCTTATAAATAATAATTTAAAGTTTTATTTAAATTATTTCATGAATAAGATATATTTTCTTGTTTGAAAAAATATTATTAAACATAATGCATTTTAAATTATTTTTGAAAATATATTTAATAACATATAAAGGATGCTTGAATTTCTTTGAAAACATATTATTTTAAAATACATTGAAAACATATAATGAAGGAATGAATAAAATATAGAAACATTTTTAATTGAATATAAAATAAAAAATTATAAGGAAATCAATATTTTTATTACTCTTTATTTGGAAAAACATTGAAAATTTATAAATAATTACTGAAAAAATTTAGAAATTTTTTTCATTCAAAACAATTTTAAATCATACATGGAAAGATAGAAAATGTTTTGAAAACTATTTACAATGAATACAATATGAAAACATATGATAAAAGATATAAAATATTTTCAAATCCTTTATTATAAAACACATTAATAATATATAAATAATCATTGAAAATCATTTAAATACATTATATTTGATAATATTAATATGATATCACTTAAAAAAATTCAAAACATTTTCCAAATTATATTTAGTACCAAAGTACGGAAAATGGTAACAGTGCATGAAGATATAATGAAAAAAAATGGATAAGGAAAATTATGATAAATTGTGAGACATGTACCATAAATTTTCATCAATTGAATAATAATAATAATAAATCATGATAAATAATGTGGTTATAGCATGAAAATCATACCACATTGGCATATTTGAATCAAAGTCACCATGAATGAATACCATTAAATTAAAATTATAATATCATGAGAATAATTATATCCATGATGTGACATGTAAAAAATAACTACATACACTTCCTAAATGATTATATGTTCATAATAGAACTTGTGTATCAAATACTGAAAATAGAGTAAACATTACTTTATATAAATGAAAAAATTTGAACTATAAACCCAAAGAAAGAGATATTATAATATGGATATATAAATAACCATAAATTTATGCTGAAAATAATTTAATACATTAATTTTTAAGAAAAATTAATGGTCAATAAGGAATAAGTCTCACTGAAATGAATGTGATACTAGAAGTCCCCTTACTATTTTTGTAACATGGAATCATCAGACCTGTGAAAGAATAAAATCAATTGAATGTTTAAATATAATAAGAAATATTTAGTTCAGGATATAACATATCATACATATGTATACAAACATGAAAAAAACAATTTTGGGTGATTATGGCATATATCTTCTAGAAATAATAGCGAGACAAGAAAACCCATATCTTACTTCTTGAATATCTCTATTCACATTCAAAAATAATGTATAATAAATATAATTTTTTTATAGATTTACCCTAGAAGAAAATTATTATATATAATATGATATATTATTTTATTTTTCAATTATATTATCATATTATAAACAATTTCATGTTAATGTTTTGTTTCTTGTAATAATCACTTTGAATTTTGTATATGTATTGACATGTTATCCTTAATCCTCTTACATAGATACGATTTCAATATTTCCAGAATCTATAAATTGATTCAAATATCATATATATTCATTATATGTGTATTAATAATAGTATATAAAATATATAAATATGAAATTTAATAAAACATTTATTGAGACGGTATGTCATATGTATGCATGATTTTTGTTTCCGTTTTCTTATCATATTGAAAGAATGAAGGTAAATTACATATTCATATATATATATATATATAATATAAAAAAAATTATTAACTAATATATATCATAAAATTTTAATAAACCGTACCTTAATACATTCAATGTAAAATGTGAACAAATCACACTTCATGGAGGAGGTTGTAGTCTACACATCCACAAACGAAGTTATCTGATTCCCACAAAATGGAATGAATGAAGGTAAGTGTTATATAATAATTTAAGAAACTAAAATACATTATAAATAAAATACATACCTTATAAAAACAATAATTATATCCTTATCCTCTATAATGAATGGTAGTAATGGAAGAATGAATGACCTAGGATGCTGAGGTCGTTGTCTGCCGTACCCTAGAAAAATGATTGTGTATCCCATTTCATGTATGTAGGTGTAGGACAATAACATAAAATAAAAACATATAAGAGTATTTAGGATAATATATTAATTATATAATCAGGTAATAAGAATAATTTATGTATAAGAGAATTAAATAATTCAAAAGTTCTTATCGAAAGATGTTACATCTTCTCTGGGTAACTCATATTAGTTTTCTTGAAAAGGCTTCATTGGTTGGATTTTATCCAAAAGGTGGGATTATATAATTAAGGTATGGAATTTAAGAGATTATCTTGGATTTTTTGAGATGAAATTAAGTGCTTCAAAATTCTGAATAAGTGAGGTGGTGAGTGTCCTTTTTATAGTGAAGTAGGAGTGACATTATTATTAATATAAAAAGGAAAACAATTTTTATAGGTATCCCTTTCTTAATGATCATCCAATAATGGTACAGATTCTATAAAATGGTATATATCGTCTAGATACATCTATGAAATTTCTCATGTACTGGTTTCTTGGTTATTTAGAACCATAAGATAAATTTTAACCCCTAAGTAAACTGATTTTTACCTTAGTCGGTTTAATAATTTTAATTACTTTCTTGAATATATTTTTTTCAAAAATTAAGTTAAAATTATTTTATAGAATATATTTCTATAAATAAAAATATATAATACATTTTATCAAATTTTTAAAAATATTTTTATGAAATTAATTAATAAATAACATAGTAGATTAGTTGAATCAATGAGCTTTCATAGTGAAAAAGTTCAGACATTTGACTTTTTTAAATCCAATTTCAATGTGAAAATGATTCAAATTACCTAAATTATATTAATAGATTTATAATGGATAAATATAAAATTTAAAAAAATTTCTAAAACATAAATATATAAATAAACATGATGAAATAGATATTTCCAATAAATAGTTATTGTTATTCAATATTAACAAAAAAAATGAAATTCTCAGAAAAATTAAAAAAATCACCCCAATTAAATATTCATAATCCATGTTAAAAAATAATATTATTCTATAAAATAGAATTTATAAATGGTTCGAAAAACATATTTAGAATATTTGTTCCATTATGAGGATATAAAATTTCATTTAAAAAAAACATCTTTTTATTCATAAAATTTGATTTCGTCTTATCTTATAAGTTTCAAATATATTGGATGGTTGTAAAAAAATAATTTAATATATATTATATAATTTTTTTTAAAAAACACAATAATGTTTTATTTAAATTATTGAGTTAATAATTTATATGTGCATATATAAATATTTTCCATTGAAAATGAATTTCATTATTTACATATAGTTTTCACTTTCATTTCTAACAATTTTATAACAAAAATATTCAATATATATACAAGTTGATATCATATTTTCACATTTTATTTAAAATTATTCATAGCATATATTCCACCATCTAGGTGGTAAATATAATAATATTTGAATAAAAATATTAATTATATATTTTAGTTTGATAAAACTCTACCTTGTTTGTATCAAAACCTATCAAAAGAACATTGAATTTTGTGTTACATAAGTAAAAAATAGTTTCCCATGTAATAAAAACTAATATATATGTTTTTTAGTTAAATATTATCTTGGTGTAGTGTGAAACACTATCCAAACATAGTGATTTTATATAATAGTACCTATATTTAGTGTTTTATTAAAATCACAATATTAGATAAATTCAAAAAAAATCAATAAATCTTGTGGTGTTACAAAGATGTCCAAATGGTTATAGTTTCAGTGATTTTTTAATTTATAAAATTTTATTTAATTGAATAGAGATAAATTATTAATCAAATGAAAAATTAAAAATAAGAACAAAAAATATTTTAATATAAGTTAAGATAAAATTTATCATATGTTTACTCTTTGAATATCCCAATCACCACAAGAAATGAAATATAATAATTAATGAATTTTTATATGTAGTGATAAAGATATGAAAAATTGCTTTTTAATTATTTGTACAACCAACACAATTTTATTTTTATCGGGCAGTCTAAACCAATTTTAATTGATTATATTATCCTTGAATCACAATCCTGAGACTCACACTCGTTATCATAGAGGAAATACCTCAAAACTAATAACATATTCTACATGGATTAACAACCCAAAATATAGTTTAACTGGTATTATATCAAAATAATGGTAAATTTCAATGCAAAAATATATACCAATTCATAACATACAATGAAAGAGATAGGAATCTATAACACAAAAAATGTTCGTATACAGTGGAATATTTAATTTTTTAGGTAACATTAATCATTATATGATTATTATTGTGAGAAAATTTAATTGTATACTGGAAATTATCAATAATAGTGATCCTAAAATTATAAATTTATTCCTTAAACCATTTCAAATCATTTAATGCACACTACATTATTATTTCACCTTTCATCGATCTGGAATATCTTGCAACATTTTATTAGTTTTGTTAGTTTTTTTCCAGTATTTATCTAAGGAGAAAAGTTATAAAAATAATATCCAATATACATATTCTTTTATGATGATATATTAATGAATACATAAACAATGTAAAATATTATAGTTTTTCATATACTCTTTAATAAATCATCAAAATTATTTTATGATTTCATGGCGGCATTCCAAAATTTAGTTACCATTTATTATATTAGTAATATTAATTTAATTTAATTTAAAATAGATCCTACATTTTTTATTGAAATATTGCATCATGAAAAAAATAAATATAAATATTACAATCGCTATAAATAAATATATTTAAATAAATAAATATTTATTTATTTCACTCCGAAATCTATTAGTGTAAAATTTTATATTTCATTTGTTTTTATGACTCATTTCTCCATATTTATGATTCATACATGTATAAGTTTAATCATATAATTCATTCTATTAATTTATGAATAATTTTATAAATGTATGAGTAAATTTAGAATATGTAATTTCCACTTGAGTCATTTCATACAATTCATATGAGTGAATTAGTTAATCTAATGAGTCATTCCTATATAAGAGTCAATGTCTGAGTTATTTCTGAACATATATGTCAATATATCATATGTATGAGCCATTCTAGTTATACGTTTGTGTCATTAAACAATCATACAAGAAAGTTTTAGTTTCATACAAGTCATTTGGATTTTTTTATGATCCATTGAATCTAATATATTTTACATTTTTATAATTTGTGTGTTACTGATTTGAAAAAATATTACAAACCCAATATAAGAAACCAGTTATCAGATTTAAATGAATAATAATAAATTTATTTAATAAGAATGAATGAAAATAATCCATAAGAATCTTTTTTTATATATGTAGTGGGAGAAATCATTAATGAAATTTTTTATTATTTCTTATGTTATAAAGAGGTAAATGATGATTCTTTTGTCATCCAAACACTATAAAATAATGTGAGAAATTTATAATTTTTATGAAATGATTAAATAGAGTTGTATGAAGCCACTAAATCATTTTGTCCTAAATTATAATTTGATAACCATGTAAAAATAAAAAACAATCCAATTTTTCATAATCAAATAGTTAGGAAATAATTCCAAATTTTCTGAAAAAGGATATGGTTTTATAAAATCAAATAAAAAATTATTTCATCCGTTTTAAAAAAACATTTATATTTCCAAATTCATCTTGATTGAATGTTCACAGTTTTATGGAATAAATATATATTTATTATATATGGATGTTTTGAGTTGGAAATTTAATATAGATATTGAAATGTGTAACAGTAGTGTTATTAATAAAAATTTAAAGAACATAAATCTAACTAAAATCATGTATTATAAATATTTGGATAAACATATTGTGAAACTATGTAAAATATCGTTAAGATTACCTATTTATTCCATATTAATTATCATTTTATAAACAATGTTTCATTAAATTCTCATTTATATCATACATATAATAGTGAGAAATCATCATATAAAACATATTTTAATGGTATAATGTTCCCGGAAAATATTGGTAAATATTTGGGGAAATATATAATAACAAATCCTTAAGGATAAAATATATAAACTTGAATATAAAATAGACTTTACAGGATCACTTGAGAAAAATAAATATAAAATTAATATAGTAACATCATTTCATTCCTCAACCATACTGATTACATTCATAATTTTCCCATATATAGTTGAGTCCAATAGTTTAGTAAAAAATGTCTAATTAGTTATCATTATAAACATATTATAACAATGTTTATCATTTTTATATAAGATTGGTAACGAAACTCTATTTAAGATTTATATGATTAGTTCATCGATGATCTAATGTATTATTTTTAAATGAAATAATATAAGTGATATCATAGAAATTTGGTCACTTATAAAAAAAATATCAAAATTTGTTAAAATATTTTATAATCTATATATATCGCACACACTTGAATACAATAAAAATATATTCTACTTAAACTATAGGTAAATAGATAAAATTTAGTTTCTTTGAACCATATGAAACTAATATTTTACAAAAAAAATTAACTTATTCAACAAATATTTCTCTATCAATTTTGAAACATCAAACATATGAATTGTAATTAATTTTCAATTCAAAAGATTTTTTTCCAATTTAAAATATTCTTATATTCATAAAAATGTTAATATTTTTAATTATTCCTTTAACATAAATCATGTCATTCTCTATTAGTTATGATTGAAATATAGAAAACATATAAGCACTAAAAATTAAAACTCGTATAGATGTTGTAAAACAAAGTATGCTTTCAATCGTTCTTATATTACAAATATTATCTACTTATTTTATAGAATATTATAAAACTAATTTAAAAGCATCACAAAAATATTTATTTGAACTATTATTACAATCATGTCTAAATATTCTAACCAAATGTTAAAATTATTTACATTAATTTAAAAATTCTATCAATCATTACATATATGTGTAGTACAAAAATTAATTTTAAATCTCAATATAAATGACGTCAAATTACAATGTCACAAAATTAGAAATTTAATAGAGTATATTTCACTTGAAGATACAACGATGATATCAGTAATATATATTTTAATAATCAGAAAACATTTTGAACAGTTATTAATAAATAATCTTGGTTATACATTTCCTTTCTGAAAACTAATTTTACAAAATTATTCATAGAATCATTTATAACATGATCTAGGATCCTAATTCAGTTTATAAATACTATTATAACACATTAATCAATATTCTTGTTTCTTTTTATTTTGAAAACATGATGGATGTGTTATATATACTTCATTTCAAATTAAACCATTTAGAAAGATGAATTTTAAATTTTAATTCAATAAGCATAAATCCATGATAAAAAAAGATATAAAAACTATTGTAGCCTATAATCTACGAGAATGATATTTTTTAATTATAATAATTATCTTATTATTAAAAATATACATGAACTCTAAATATGACTTTTTCATATAATTGTTCCTAGTTCCAAATGATTATTTATAGGTCTCTATATAGTCTTATTATCATGAATAATAATATACAATCAACTAATGAAAATCAACTATTTCGAGAAAATTGTTTTAGTTCATCATAAATAGAATTTGTTTAATAGTGATCATTTAATGAATACAAACTAAATCATGGAAGAAAATTATAAAAAAGTAAAATAATGGAAAAATTTAAATAGAATTTATTATTATAATCTAGATGAAAATTTCTATTAACTCTATCTATATTATGATATTTATATTTTTTTAAGATGATTCATGAGGATATTCCTCCATCTTAAAGGGTATATTAAATTCCATAATTTTCTTTTCTAAAAAATTAAAATCGTTAACATGATCTACATCATTATTCCCTTATTATAGAGTGTTCTCCTAAAACATGACATGTTTAGATTATGTATCAACCATGGTTCATAGGTTATAGATTTTAATTTATTTTATGACATTATAATATCATAATAATTTCCCTTAATCAAATTCAACATAAATTTTTTCTAAATAGTCATTTATATTGTAAATAAATATTTTGAAACAAAATCTCAAAAAACTGACATAATATTTGTTTCCCTTTCAAATTTTAGGATGAGTTTTCATAAAAATTATACTCACAATAATTATATTAGTGAAATATTAATATGTGATCACAAATTATATGTAATGTGTTTGGGTTATTTAATTCATTTATCAGTGTTTAATAGATTTCATATATATTATAATTTTTTCTTTCATGTAAACATTACGTTATGGTGTTCTTTGGACTGAAAATTATAAAGATAAACATTTTATTCAATAAACTATTCATAATTTTTTTTAAAGTATGTTACTCATTAAAATCTATTTTATGATGTTAAATAACCATTCTTGTTTTGATCCTATTTTGAACAATTAATAAACTTCTACCAAGTTTCAAATTTACGTGTCAGTTAATAAATCTACGACAATCTAAAAAAATAATCAATATAAAAAATATCCCTTAGCATAAATAGTTGCGGTTAAAATGTGTTCAAATAAATAAATATATGATTGTTATAAATATTATACAATAATTATATTTTTGAGTGATCTAAACATTTATTTATGATGTTATCCCATTATTCAAGAATAAAAATAGTGATTTTATTCTAGTTCTAAAAAGTTATATAAAAAACATGTACATGTTTTTAATGAGTATGTACCAAATTAAATTTAGTTGGTCTCAAAATTATATGACTATAATATTTTTTTACTATTTAATATATAAATTCATTATCTTTTTATGTACTAGTTTATCATAAGTAATGTAATAAATGTTGTAATATTATTTAATACAAAACAAAACAACTTCATCCTTAAAAAAATTCACACTTTTCATTTAAAATTTTATAAAACACGACTTCATAAAATTAAAATTAAATACTATTCATGCAATTTTAATGACATTAATATATGAAATGATAGAAATAATAATATATTTAGAAATACCAACAACTCTAAAACATTTATTATTTCCTTTTGAGTTATCCTGAGAATAACATTACACCCATTTGACCTTTTTAATGATCAAAACATTGAAACATATATATTTTGGAGATTTCCTTAGTCACTATCTATATAAAATGATATATTTGTTTGTCTTATAGTTTATATTACCTATAAAGGTAGTTTTGAGGAATTTGTTTGTACCCTTGAATTATTTTCTGAAATTGAGTTGTAAAATCAATGTTGGGTAACAAAAAAATGATTTCAAACATGTATTCCTAGTTAATCATATTTATAAAAATATATTATATGGAATTAATTTTAATAATGAAAATGCATCATGCATAAAAAACATGATACAACACCTTAATGTAGATATCTTATCTATTTTGGGAAATTTTTAATCATATCCATATCCTATTTATATCTTTTTATTATCATTATTTAAATATTTTTTTTAAATTATTTTCATGAACAATGTAGATAGATCATGTATTAATATATTAATTTATATTTTAATCCTTTAATTTTAATTTTTAATAATTTCATTTATATCCCATATATATTTGTGGAAAATTATTTAATTTTATGGTTATTTTTGATAAATTTTGATATTTTTGTCATCATTCTTATTATTATTTTATTTATGTTATACGTATAGTACACTATTTAAATAATATCATCTAATAATATTTTAATCCCATCTTATAATTCATTAATACAATATTATTTCATAATAAAATTCATTAAAATCATAATCGATTTCATTAACATAATTTACTAGAGCCATTAGACATAACATATTATATTCATTTTCTAGTCTAGATTTTTGAATATAATCTGACCCCATGGTGAAACTCTATAGGACTATAATTTATCCCTTCCACTTTTTATTTAGCTTATCCATTATGTGATGGTTGTCAATGTTCACGTTACTACTCAAACATAGAAATTTTCATTTTTAATAGTGAAAAAATATATATTATAGAGAGTATCCTTTAATTGATTTTTATATTCCATTGTCAAATTTGAAAACTTCATCCATTTCAATTTCATGTATCTAATAATTATAACATCAAGTGAAAAAAAAATATTTATTTAAAAGATAGACATTTCCTTTTTTATGTCTCCTCAATCGAATTATTTTTCAGTTCCGAAAAATATTTTAATAAGGAACCCCTTAGTTAATTAAGGGTATACTATTTTATGATTTATATTGATTTACAAAAACATTATTTACATTCCTTTAATTTAGTAAATATATCAATACAATTTTAATAAGTGAAATACTGTCCATGGTTTCCCATAACTCACTCATAATATTTATAATACTATTTAAATGATAAAAATTATTATGAATACATTAATTTTCACTGAGCATAAAATCTTGATATTCCTTTGAAAACTCTCATTGATTTTTTTTAAATTTGTGACTTACATATTGTGTGACTTGAAAATCATAAACATTTCATGATTATTTTTTATAATAATAAATGAATGAATATATTTCATCTTATAACACAATATAATATATTCATAATCATGTAGTTTGGGTCCTATGTGACCACATTATTACAAGTGAAGGATTTAAGTTCATCAATAGATAATATGTTATTTTTTTCTATGACATTCCATTTAACAATGTTATACTATTTTAGAAAATATATCATCATATATTTATAGTATCCATTATCAATTATATTAAATTTAGGTTCACATTGATGAATCAAAAAATCATTAAAGTAATATAAATTTACCATAAATGATCTACTCCATTATATGGATATGTCTTAAAAGATGTTTTAAGTATATATATATATATTAGTTAAATGGTGTTTCATTGGTATTTATTATTTTTCCCAAATTAGATATGTCTAAATGGATGGGATAGGGTTGAATTGAACATTTATAACAAAATTAATGATTATATTATAAATAAAAAATTAATCCAATGGAAAATTAAAAATATTTGAATGTGGTCCATTATAGTAGTTCAAATGAAAGTATTCATATGTATACTATTTACATGTTTATGTCCCTTAGAGAAATAACATGCAATAATAAACAACCTTTTGATAGATATTCAGAAACTAATTACATATTCTTGTTATTATTTATTCTCACCCAACCCAACCAACCCAACCAAACATTTAATTAGGTTTCAAAAAACATTATAGTTATAACACCTCAATAGTATAATATTTGATTACCATTGAATGATTCAAGGTGTTTGATTGGTTCATCTACACAAATCACTGAACATAAATTAAATAGTGATATGTTTAGACCACATCAAAAAATAGATTTTGAATTAATGGAAATGAAGATTAATATCTAATTTATTTATTATAAGTTCATTTAAAACAATTCTACATTAAATATTAATTTAAATCAACTATTTTTCATAAAATGAATAATATGATCATTTATTGTTTAGTTGATTAGTTTTTTTAAAAAATTTCATTTTTATAACAGGAATTTCAATGTCAATAAAAATTTAGTTAATTATGATTAATTATGTTTTTCATTAAAAATTTAATAAAAAAAATTTATTTATTAAATGATATAAAATAGGAATAATAATAGTTAATATTTGAAAATGTCATATTTCAATTAAATAGTTTTTTATTTATATTTTATGAATAAATAAAAAACTAAATTTAGAAAATTTCCAAATTGAAATTAATAAAAATTAATACTATTTTATAAATTTATCATATTAAAAGAGACTTAGTATAAGCTATTTATATTTTTCAAAAAGGATAGTTTCTAGCTAGAAAATATGAATTTTCAAAAATCTGTTTATTTATATGACTTTACAATACAGTAAGAATGAACTAGAAATCCAAACTAACAATTAATTAACAAATTTTGAATTTTAAGAATATAATTATAAATATAAAAATATTATATTAACTTCTAAATCCTATGGAATTTTTTAGAACATACTAAATATTACCTTAATAAAAATAATACTTTAGTTTTTTTCATTGAATCATATATTTACAAGGCACATTCTGGTTTTTTCCTTTACTCCAAATCCTCAAAAACAATATATTTTTTTAAAAATTAATTTATATTATTAAAATAAATATTCAAAATATGTTAATGTTGTATGAAAATCTAAATCTAATGACTGTTATTGCTCGAAAAGCTGTTTTTATGTGATTTAGTATACTAGTATTGAAATATAATTTTAATGCATTCAAAACATTTATCTGATAAAATATTTAAAAACGTGGAATTATAAATTTATAAATATTTTTATTGGTCAATATTATCTATTTTGATTAATTATTTGTACCACTGTGAGAATAAATTACCATGTAATAAGTATATTTTACTAAAGAAAAAATGTCAAAAAGATAAACACATAAAAAACAAAAAATTTTGTAAAAAAGGACATTTTGAGGTTATTTACAATACAAAATAATTTTCCTCTAAATTTTTTTCTATTTTTTGGACTTGGATACTACAATGTTTACCATACATTTTGAAAATGTAAGCGGTACTAACAAAACTACAATATCTTTCACTTATAAAAGGGTAACGTATTAAAAAATATATTGTACACTAATCATTAAATTCACTCATTTACACACTAAAATGTTTCTCCTTATATAATCCTATAATAAATTTAAATACATTTCATTGAAATTAGTTAGAAAAATTCCATCATTTTGATGGATACATACATAGAAATTTCTAGTTCCTGACATGAGTGTTGTCAACTACGTAATTTTTCTTCATAATTATATTATTTAAAATTAACTCTAACGAAAATAATGTAATTATATTTTTATCAATAATATAATTTAATTTCAGTATCATTAATGGTATTATAATTGTATTTTTATATACACCTACTGTTCGAAAAAAAACAAAACTTTCATTCCAATGTTTTGCAGACTACCACCTCCTTGACAAAATGTGTTTTATTTTACTTCATCATCTTACAAGGCTGGATGTAGGGGTATTATTAAAGGATAGATAATGTTGTTCAAATTTAATTCATATTTTGGAATAAAAAATTATATATCCTATTAATTATATGATCAATAAAAGATCATCGTTAATTTCATCATTTAAAATAAGCATACTAAGAGGATAATTATTTATTCAAATTAAGTAATGTTTTCACCTCCATTAATTCATTTAATATTTCCATCCATTTATATCATATCAGATTAATAAATAATTTATAATATCATAATTATACTTGTATTATGATATTACTATAATACCACCTCATCAACATTTATAAAATTAGGGTATGTTAATATTAGGGTCTATTTATCCATATAATTGAACAGTAATAATAATAAATTAATTCGTGAAATGTTATGGACATGTAATTACTATTATAATATGATTAAATTTTAAATAATGATATTTTTTACTATGTATATTTTTTTATAGTATTTTATTGACTAATTAAGAAAACACCCTTCATTTGTTAAGAATCCCGAAAATATGGAAAGTATAAATTCCAACATCAATGATAAGGGAAAAAAATTTCTTGATAGATTTTTTAACATAATTAATAAAAATAAATAATAATATATATTTAATTATATATATATATATATATATATGTATATTATTTTAATTAATAATAAATAATAACACCGCTACTATGAAAAAAAGTACAAACAATTAATACAAAAAACACCTGATCTAGAAAATATAATGAATTATTCAATAGAATGATAATTTATGATAATTTTTGGTTGAAAATTGATATTATTATAGTATTAATGAAGTGTTTATGATAGAAATGGGTTTTAAAATGTCATTAATGTGTGTTTTTGAACGTTCAGAAAAAAGGTGAAGGTTTTTTCCTTAGATTCCCATCATTTAGAAATGATTAATTTCATGCAGTGAATTTCAATTACGTGATCTTTATTCTACATATTTTAGATAACTTATCTTGAATTATATTTTAATAATGTTATTTGGAGTTCAAATACAACCCATATATTTCAAGGTGTTTTCAATTGAAATTTTCAAATGTTGTATAGGTTTTTTTGGTGTTAATTCTGAATTCTTGAGACATAATATGTTTTCCACACCATGTTGTATTTTTAATTTGTTTTCACTAACCATGAAATATTTTTATCATTATATTTATATTTCAGGACAGTTTTATAAAATCATTCCTGCTAAATCAAGTGGTTATTTATTCATTTTTTTTCCTAGTATTAAGGATTTTCAGTAACTTTACTTTCATTCATTGTGTAACAATGATTCTCTTGAACATTTTCATATAATTTCAGGAAATTATTACTTTAATAATATTATGTGATATCTTATACTTTTTAGGGATATAAATTCCAAATAAAAAAAATTAAAAATATTTCATAATTCATTGGTAATGTTCCTTTGAAACTATCAACATTATCTCTTTGAATGGCATAAGACCTTGTTAGTCATGTATTTACTTATCCATATTTTCATTTCTCTACATAGTTTAAACAATACATTTTTAGATAATTTATATTGCATAATTTCACATGATAAATATTTTTTTCTAATAATATATGAAAATATATTTGGAAATACGTATGTTGTTATTCTATTATAGATGATTATTGGTAAGTTTTTTATGTATTGTTTGACCATCCACCATGTTCCTAGGGATGAGTTACGGTATATTATGCATTTTATTAAAATGGAGAAATGTATTGGAATTACTAATGACTACAGACTGCTAACACCAGTTGACTAGGAATTTTATTTCATATTTTCTCATTATAATGATAACCATGTTTTATTGAGTAAGTGTTTCATCTAGGAATGGTATGAAAGGTATTGATAAATCATATAGAAAATTAATTGGACATAATGTTGTGATGATTGGGGGAGAAATTTATATATCCCCTTCATGAATTAAAACCTTTCATGGGAATAATGTATTTGGTAATTTAGTGTATCTGAGGATAATATAGAATATATCATGACCACATTCTTGAAGACAGGTAAAGTGTCATGGGACATGTCCGTCATAGTATATTTTTAGGTCTGACATTATTTCTTCCATTAGTCGGATATCTGTATTATTGATATCTATGTTTTAATTTATTATAATGGATATAACATGTTCTATGATTCATGAAGATTATGACTTGATGTTGTTTACTTGACCATACACCAATGTTTAATCCTAGATAATTCCATTATTTCTCCAAACATATGTTTTTATTACTGATCATTTTAGGAAACCACTTCCTTATGTTTATATTCACCATGTATGAAGAAATTTATTATATTACATGGTCAGATGGATAGAACATGTAAAATAATTAATAATTCATTTTTAAGATATATAAATAAATAAAAATATTGAAATATACTTTGGGAATATATAAATTATTTGAGAAGTTCAATAGATTTAATAGTTTTTGTTGTAGTTTAATTCCCCATACCTCTAATCCTAAAATTATTATTTTTATGAAGGATACTTAATAATCATAATTTATTATGTAATTTTGGATGGTTATATATATGTTTTTATAGCTGGTATCAAATCCGGTTTGTAAACTATGTGTCTATGAGTAGAAGATCTAGAATCTTGGGTCTAATGTAGTATAATTGGTATCAAAGGAATAGTAATAAAAATGTGTAATATTAGGATGCTTTTTTAGGATAATTTAATTGTTGATAAGTTATAAAATATCATAATATACATGGTATATAAGAAATTTTGGAATATTATATTATTTTATAATTAGTGAATTATTTATGGATTAGGATGGGAGGACAATAATGAAATCCCTTGTAATAACACTATGTATTGGATGACATTCTGATGTTTTGGTGATGAAAATATTATGTATTTTATTATAAGTACAACCTTTTATTGGTTGTACATGTTTATAAAGGATTCAAAATTGACGTACATAACTATTAGGACCCTGAAAATGGTACATTTGGTATTAAATCGATTGTCAACGAGTGTATTGAGAATATACCTCAATCCATTCCTAGTATGATGCCCTCAGTGGATATGCTTTAGTTAATCAAATTATCATAATGAACAATTATTAATGATTTAGGAATGATGTTAATTAATATTTTCTGAGGTCATAACATAAAAATAACCATGTATAACAAAGGATTAAATAAGTAGATTCATAGGTTCATTAGAGGGCATCATATGTGAAAACATTATGTCACAAGGGATTATATTTTCAGATTGATGTTTTCACATTAATATTTTAAATTTTATGATTACCATATTAAATTTGGTATTTTATTTAAATAATATAAAAAATAAAATATTTGAATGGTATATATCTAGAAATTAGTTTTTCCTATTAGAAAATAAGGTAAAATAAATATATAATAAAAAATTTCAAAATTTTTACATTTTTATGGAAAATGTGAGTGTACTAGTATTACCCAAAATTGTAATTTTTATATAATTATATTATTGAAATGATTGGTTATTAATATTTTTGAGTGATATTTAATGATGTTGTTATAATATTTACTGATATTTTTGAGGATTGTGTAGAGAATCAAATGATTTTTCTTTAGTGCTTTTACATTAATATTTGGAAAATGTATATTAAGTTGTATTAGTAGCCCTAAAATTTGCCTTAATGAAAATTTTATATTTTTAGGGAAAAAAATTAAGAACATATTATTGATATGTTTATAAAAATCAATATTATGATATGCTTACTATAGGGATAATAAATTATGGTTTGGTTTTGAAGAATTATGAAAGGTAACATTGGTAACCATGAGATTGATAATTGATTCATGATATTATTTTTTATTATTATTACATTTTTAGTGGAATGATATAAATTTAATAGTTTGTGGCATTGTTTAAAAATGGTTAAAACAATTTGAGGATTAATGTTACAGTTAATTTTTTAGAAAAATATTTAATATCTGGTGTTTTATTGACATGGATATTCAAATAGTTTTGGGTATTTTATGTTATAGGGAATATATGTGTAAGTTATATACAAAAATGTTTATATTATATTATGATTTAATAATGTAGTTTGACGAAGGATATTTTTAGTATTTATTAGAGTATATATTTTAATGATTAATTGGTTTAGAAATCATTATGTCAGTTCATGGTAGATTGGGATATCTATATAATTCGTTAGCTTATTATGTATTAGATAACCCAAATTAATGTAACATAGGTTAATATAGGGAAAATATTTGTTAAACTAGGAGTGATATAGGTTCCATAATGTTTGATACAGGCTGAGTTGTTAGAAGAATAGGCTAGCATGAATGTGATATATTGTGAAATAATTCAGGTGAAAATTTCTAGTAGTAATTTATGACAATCAAATAATAATGATCATCTGACATCTTAACAGCTTTGGTTATATTAATAGATTGAACTAGAGGTAAAAATTGTTGTGATGGATAATCAATGGAGTACCTAACCTGAGAACCCAAAATAATTGGAGAATGATTTAGAAACCCTATGATTATTCAAAATATAATGAAATATGAAATACAATGTAAACACAGTTGAAGTCCCAATCCAACAAAGGAAGAGAAATATAATGTCTAATAAATTATCAACTGATTAATATGATGAAGTAAAATAGATTCAAATTCATATATCTAGAAAACAAAGAATGAAATAGAGATTAAATTTCATGAAATAGTTGATTAATTGCTATAAATATTGATTTCAATGTAATAAAGCTCACATGTGTGAGGAGACGAGATAAGCTAAAAAATATTCTTTGATTTATATTCAAGATAGTCGGTAAATTTGAAACACAATGTCCCAATCCTAGGTCCAATGTGAGATATAGCCACCAATAACCATGTGATAATAGAAAATCCAATGAACCAACTAATAATGAATTATAAAGAGATTTTCAATGTAGGATGAATTCCACCTATTATATGTATGTTTTCCACACCTACTGGATTTTTTTTATAAATTAAAACACATAATGGTATTATTATCATATAAATAGTTTTATTAGTTTGGGGGATGTTAATCATTATGGGTATACATATATAAATGTATGGTTAATTATCATTTCTATATAGTTATTACTTTTATATTATTATTCACATTATGGGGATTCAATTTTTTAGTAGGAGGTTGGAATGTAACCCCCTAAATTTGTAATATATGATTACCATTAAATAATTCAATGTTATTGATAATATACTACACATGAAAGACAATTCTAGAACAAAAACGTGATTCAATTGGACTGTTTAAAATAAAAAATCATTAAATTAGTGTAAACAATTATCAATATCCACTTAGTAAATTATATTGATATAGAAAATAATTTCTATATTACATATGATTTAAATTAAATTAGTTTACTTAAAATGAATAATAAAAAAATTATTTGTCAGAAAAGTTAGTTTTTATCAAATTTTATTTCTTACCGCATTTAATTCAATTTCAAGAAACATATGATTAATCGTGATAATTTATGATTGATATTAAAAATTATTTATAATTAATATACATGGTAAATTATATTAAATATTAATATTAATAGTTAATCTTTTAAAGTATCACTTTCTAATTAAAATGTATTAGAAATTATATTTCATAATTTTATTTAACAACCTAATTTATAAATATACCAAATTGAATATTATAAAAATTAAATTCATTTATTAACTCCCCCTTTAATAATTTAAATAGAATAATTTATTTATATTTTTCAGAAAACGATTGTTTTTAGTAAAAAAAATGGTCTATATAAAAAATTTAATTTCTTGTCATTAATAATATAATTGAATGCCATAAAAAGTTACAAAAACCAATATGTAATAAAATGTGAAATTTATAAGTAACATTATCTATTGTAAAATAATATCTGAACTCATAATGTATATCGAAGACATTTTTATAACAAATAAATATGTATTTGTACAAAAAGCATCTTTTTGTCCTTAATAGAAATAAATTATTTTGAAAGGGGTTTGGTTTTTGAATTTAATGGAATATTCCACAATTTTTTTAATAAAAAAATTAATATTTTTAAAATTATTTTTCAATGAAACTTAATATTAACTAAAAATTTAAACATTAAAAGGGGTTTTATGTATATTTTTATAAGTGATTAAGTGCGTTTATTTAAAAAATAATTTTTTTGAAAACTACAAACTTTATTTTAAAAATGATTTTCATATAAGAAATTGGAATTATAATATTGGGTAAAAAGTTAAGTCTTATGTTTTTCAATTAAAATTATTACTTAGGTTATAACCAAATTAGAAATATGAAATTTTGTATAAATTAAAGAACAAAAGGTATAAAAATACATACCACACTAAATGGTCTCAAAAGAAGAATTTTTTGAGTTGAGTTGTAACCAATAATAATTTTAATATCCTATTTATTTCATTTTTTTCTTTGAAAGAAGATTTGTAACATTAAATTATTGATAATGTAAGGGTTACTGGAAAACAACCATTTCTATCACTTATAAAAGGGTAACATCACAATCATTTAAAAGATCACCTTTCCTTTGAATTTCTCTTTCTATATATTATAATTTTATCCAATAATGACATTATACCACTTTTAAAAGCATCTAGTAACTATTTTTTTTGGAATTGGACTTAGTTTACACAAAGACTTTGAAGGAAAAGTTATGTTCCTAAGGGGAGTATTATCATCTACTCTATTCTTATTCTAAATTTAATTATTTAAAATTAAATAAAAAACATTATAATATAATTATATTTTAATAATTAATTTTCTATAATGTATAAATATTATTGTTATTGTCTTCATTTAGTAATATACCACACCTATCAAGAAAAAAAATCAGTTTTCCTACATTATGCGGACTACTACCTATATGGCACAATGTGTTTCAATTTACATCACCTAATTAAATGAATTGATCTAATTATTTTATTTATGAATATATATTATATATATTGTATCAATATTATTTTGACAAATTTTATAACAAACTAGTAATAGGATCAAATAACGGTCATTGTTAAATAAGTTATTTAAAATAAGAATACTAAGAGGATATTAATTTTTTCAAATTGTGTACTACTTTCACATTCAATTCTTCTTCCTCTAATTTAATAGAATTATTTTATAAAAATAAAAATAATCAATATATAAAATCATATTAATTTTTTATAAATAAATTACCGAAAAACCTCCTTATAATCATTCATTAAATTTGGGTATATTTATGCTTTGGTTAGTATTACTACCTAATTGACAGATAATATTATTTTAAATCATGAGTAAAATTGGGAAATTAATTAATCATATATTATTATATAATTTTTTAAAGAATACTAATTTTTTATGAAGAAAATATATTATTAATTTTCATTACACTAATTAATAAAGCACTCTTCAATTTTCATGAATCATTGAAACATTATTTTTATCACCATCATCTTCAATTATATTGAAAAAAATGATCATGAATAGAATTTGAAACACAAAAAATAATATATATAAGAATAATTAATGATATATCAATGATAAAAATACAATATATAACAATGAAGTACACTTGTATTATGAATTGTGTGATTATTACGGAAATGTTTTTAATAATTGAGGTTAAGATAATTTAGTGAAACATTTAAAATTTTGTATGGGTTTTCATCATCATTTCCTCTCTTTGAGAACTGTCATGATGTATTATGCACCTAATTTCAGTTAGGGGGTGCATATACTTACTATTTGAGATATCTTATCATGATTTATAATATAAAAATTTTATTTTATATTGAATTACGATCACCATATTTCAATGTGTTTGGACATTAATGATTCTAAAATAATATGGGGTTTCTTTGTCTCAATTCAGATTTCTTGAGAAATAATACAATTTCTAAACCATTTTGTATTAATACATTCTATCCAGTAAAGATGGATATATTATTATCATAATATTTTTTATTCATGGAAAGTATTACCTATATCACATACCTTAATTCCAATGCATATTTTTTTATTTTTTTGTGAGTAATAATGTTTTTTCACAACTCATCTTTCATTCATTGAATTAAAATCATTATAATGAACATATTTTATATAATTTGGGTACATTAGATACATTGATTGTATTATGTGGTTATATACTTTTTTTATTTATAATCTTATAACACAACCCATTTGAAAAATATTTCACACAAATTAGGTTATGTTCTTTAGAAACTATACACTTTATTTCTCTTTATGGCTTATGACTATTTTATTCATGTATTAATCTATATATATACTCATTTCTCAATATCATGTGAAAATTATATTTTTAAATAATATATTTTTGAATATGTTCACCTAGAATAAATATTTTACTATCAATATGAATAAAATTATTGTAAATATGAATGTTTATATTCCAATAATTGGTTATTATATATAGATCCACATTATTACTCTATATGGGTTATGATCATGTTATCTATTTTACTTATATGGGAATAATTATTTGAATTATTCAAAATTAATGACTGGTAATGTCTATTGTTTATGTATTGGATTGTTTTAAATCTCATTATATAGTGTTTTAGATTTTCTTCGTTAATAGGTTTATTAGGGAATAATTTGAATGAACAGGGTGACTCTTATAGAAAATGGATTGGACATAATCATGTAAGGGTGTAATCAAAAAATTTATACCCCTTGGATGCATCATCATGTCTTAGGATATTAAACTAGTTTCGGTATTTACTATATTCCTTACCAATTTAATAATATTTCATTATTATGGTCTCACTGATAGGTAAATTGTCTTGGAATTAGTGCATGATAGTAGGTATTTTATGTCTAAAATTATATGTCCCATCATTATGAGATCAGTATTTCTGATATCCATATTTTAATTTATTTTCATTGATAGAGCCTTCGGTCAGTTTCATGTTGAATATGACTTTGTGTTATTTATATTTTTATTCAATCACATGTATTCTATTATTATTCCATGACTTATTTAGTATTAAGTTTCACTTATTGAGACTTTTAATTCACCCATTTATTATGATTCCATTCCAAATATTACAATGAAATGTAACACATGTAAAATGTTTAGAATTATAGTATATATCAATGAATTTATCATAGATTTTGAAGATGTATCATGAATTAAGTAGTTTAAAATAAATATATATTAGAAAATTTTATTTTTTTATGAATGAAAAGGTATGAATTAGTTTATAATTTATATTAATTGTATTAATATCTAAATATAAAAATATTCATAATATATAAGTGAGAAAATAATCATTATTTAATTATAAGATATGGGTGTTTATATCATGGATTTTATAGATGGTATCTATGATTGTATGTAAACTACCATTCTATGAGAACCATATCTAGGAGTAAGGTTATGAGGTTTCAAAAAAATGTATTTTTAACATAGAGTCAAATTCAAAAGACTTTTCATTTTAAACCACGAAGAATAAAAAAATAGTCTTAACATTTTATACCAGAAGATAAAATATAATTTATATTTTTATCCCATGTATAAAAAATATATTTTATAATGACAAACATAATAAACAAATATATCAGACAACGTAATAGATATAAAGATTCAACAATCACAAAAATGAATTTTAATAAATTAAATCATAGAATGAATAATTATCTTAGATAATTATATGAGTAGTTGAGAATAATACATCTATGTTCAATAATAAAAATATTTATAGTAATGATTGTAAAGAGGTTATAGTGATCCCATTAAAAATTTCAATTTATTTAGAATATGCCGCTTTTATTTCCTACATATAAAAGTCTGGTATATCAATGCTCCATTCATTTCCTCTAATGATATCTTTAAATACATATTTTTCCATGCACAAAAAAATTTGTAATCATAGTTTTTTATCATTTTTATAGAAATAGACATGAATATTTATGTAATGAAATGCTTTTTGATTTTCACATCTTCATTCAAAATTTACCATATTTATTTAATGATTTAAGAAAAGGAGGTGAAAAATTTAATATAAATCCTTATTTAATATTCATATAAATAGATCCTACTTTTTTATAAGTAGTATAAATTCATGAGTCAATATAATATAAATTTAACAAATAAGATTATTAAAATAATCAAAATTAATAAATCAATTGTAATAATATTTTGAAATGAAAAGGTAAACATTTTCATAATTTATTTCGGTGTATTAGTGATTTCATTTAGTGAATTATTATTTCCCCTATATGTGTTTTCTTATTAGTAATTATAGAAAAAAAATAGTCATTCTGGATCTATATGAGTAATTATGGACTAATTCCCCTCCACATGAGTAAATTCATCCATAATATTTAAGTAAATGAGTTAGTTTTATGAGTATTTCTTATTTTGGATCCAATGATGGAGTCATTACTATGTGAATTCAATAATATATCCTACATATGAGCCATTATAGTTATTTGTATGAGTAGTTTGTGTTTTCATTATTCATTTGGACTTTTTTATGAGTTATGTATACCTTTGTATGATTCTTTGAATATATGTTACTATAATTTTAATTTGGTGTATGTGTCATTTACATGGATTAAAATTGGATATAAGAAGAAAACAATATTGTACGTATTTATAAGAATTAAAAAAATCCATTTAATTATAAAAAATAATCATATACAACATCACTCTATTCATCTAAAATAATTTCATGATTATATCAAATAAAAAAATTTCTCATCACTAAATTTAGAGGTAATAAATTGAAGGTTTTTTTATTTTAAAAAATAACCATGGAAAGTGTGTCGTTATTAATTATCAGAACAAGGTTATATAATGTAGAAAGTTGGACCTCACTTGTTACCCCTATTTAAAAAAGTTCTCTTGGTTATATAACCATTCAAGAACACAATAAAGACCTGTAGTATTAGCTATTATATGGAATAAGATGAGAATTTATTATCTATTTTTTTCATTTGAGTTTAAATTCAAATTATAATGCATTTACGGGTGTTTTATTTTTTTTAGTGGAGTACAAATGGATGTGTGTATTGTTGTGGAGTTTGATTGGGCTTTTGTATCGGAAAACCTGATAAAGATCAACAATCATCTTTCACAACATGAAACTACAACTTTCTCAAACTAGTTTATATCTAAATAATTCCTCATTATTAGGATTTTTTTTCTTGAAATAAATTTTTTATTGAACCATGTAATCAATTACCCAATAATAAATAGATAAGGAATTGCATTCACAAGAACGAAACCATGAACATATTTTTATTATTTTCCCTATGGGTTGATGTTTTAATAGGGTTCATTTGAATGTATATGATTTTATTATCGAGAAATATTTTCCCTACTGATATAATTTATCTTGGATATAGATAGAAATTGGGATATAGTTATATTATTGTGAACATTGGGGAGGAAAATAAAAAGAATCATATGTAGAAAATATATGTTTTTGTTTGAAAAAATTGCATATTAAAATTACTAGTTGTTGTGATTACAATATTCATCGATTTGTAAAAAAAGTGGTGGTTTCATTTCAGTAGAAATAATCCATATCATGTATGTTTATTGTATATATCCAAGGCAATGATCATTTGAAAAAACATCCCAAAAAGGGTAAAATTGTAATGAGTGATGAAAATTTATTTCCTTGAGATGAGAGATTAATTTGTATTAAAGTACTCTTATAAATTTTCAAAGAAAAAATCATTTTTACCTGAAGTAGTATTGAATTATAAACATATATATATTTATATGTAATATTTTATTCATCCTGGTAATCAGAATAAGGTGTCATTATTTGTCACGTCCTGTTATATAGAGGTAGTGAATCATGTTATTAATATTGAATCATTTATTTCAATAATGTCCAATAAAATTAATCCTCCCTCTTTACCTAGAGGGAGTAAAGGGAAATAAATTATCAAAAAGATAAATATTATTGTGTCTTGTTAGGTGGGTGGTTGTGGTAATAGGTCATCCCATTTCATCTCATCAACTTCTCATGATTGTAAATTATTAGTATGACATTTTTCAATTAAGCCACATGGTAAGAATAATTTGTTTTTATTTACTCTAAAAACATATCATTTTCAAGTATGGTTGGCTCATATATGAATTTTAAATATAGGAGATTCATATAAAATATGTAGATACATATATAGGATCCCCAGGACAGTCCTACTGAACCTGCTGTAAATGGAAAAACTACTCAAGGTATAATCAATTAGGTTATTTCCTTCCCCTATATAATAATGTGATTTTAATGTAGTTTCATAATAATATGATGAAATATATTAGAAAATAAATATTAATATTAACTAAACAATTAGTTTATAAGGAATATAGATCTATGTTATTAATTTTTATAGTTATCACAGGAGAAGAAATTTTTTGATGTTGTGGAGACCATCGAATAATGACCTCTCTTTATTTAGTTGAATCAGTCGATAGAGGTACAACTGTATACCTTTCCTCTTCCAAAAAAATTGATAAATAGATAAATCTTCTATTATAACAACCTTGGTAATGGTTACATGAAAAATTTATCATATTAATAAGTACATTATATAGTATTGTTCAATTTTACATTCAAAAGGAAAAATAATATTTATATATAAATTAGATTTTCCAACATTATATTATTTTTTTAATTTTTTTGAATAAAAATACTCAAATGCTAATATGATAATGTTAATTTAATTTATATATTGATAATTTTAACATTATACTACGATAATTTATTGATATTTTTTTAGAAAAAAATGTTTCTTCCACGAATAGTGGTGAATACTAACTTCATTAAAAAGTATTTTATTTTCATGTGTTTATAAAGTCCAATTATATTTTTATAATTTTTAAAATTTAATTATATAATTTTTCTTAAATTTAAATCTAATTATAGAATTTTTAATTTATTTTAATCATTATTTTTGAATAATAAAATTTTAATACTTAAATAAAAAATTCTGGGAATTTTTTTCTTTAACCTTTTTTGGATTTAATTTTTAATGATATTTTACTTATTTTATAATTTTTATAATTAATTATATATTTAATATTCAGAATATAGGGGGTCAAAATATGTTAAATATGACCCTTTTATTTTTCATCAAATCTAAACGTGATATAAGTAATTTTCATATCACAAGAAATATTAAATTAGGTTATTTATGTTAGAAATAAAACGATAAGGAGTATAAAATGACCAAGAAACATGCCTTAATTTCAATTAATGAGTCAATTTACTTCATATTTTTAACAAATCATTACCTTGTTTTTGGTATGTCGTGAATATTTTTTCCCCTAATTTGGTTGTGTCTTTTCTCAGGGTTTTTTGAGTGAAATTTAAAAATTTTTGGAAGACCATGGTGTTGTTCAAGGATAGAACATAGATAGATTAAATAGTCTATAATAACCTATAAAATTTCATGGACAAGGTTGAGACACTAGAATTGGTTACATTGTTTATACAAAACTTGAGGCCATGACACCACATGTTGCACTATTTAATAGTAAGGAATGCATGGTTAGAGAGAATTAAAGTAACTACTTAGCCACACAATAAACCCCATATATATATATATATATAGGAATAACCCATGGTTAGGGAACATGATTACTTTAAACCATACATCCTCTCTATTAATCTATGTGAATAGTTGTTAATTCCATTGAAAATATAATTATAAATATTAGGAACACAATTAAAGATGTTAGACAACACCATTCAACAAATATATGATTCCTTGGTCCTCGAAGTCTTTCTAGAGGTAAAATTGACTCATCAAACCTCTTAAATTTGAAATTGAACTGGGGTTGATCTCACTGGATCTCAATTTAGTAACTAGATATCCTATGTTTTTAATTACCTAATTCTTCTTCTACTATACTCTGTAGAGATTCATAGACCATCATATTGTTGGTGGATATTATAACCATTTTGATGGATCTTGATTATAATTTCCATTCCCTAGTCTTCTATGTCATTATTATTCCTTGGAAGACCCCATTTCAGTTATTAAGATGAGTGGATATCATGAATAAACACTGGTTAATATATATGGAATTAACGAACAATTAAATCCCTGGTTTTTTATTGATTATATATTAGATTTTAAATTATTTTAAAAACTAGAATTTTAAATGTTCAATGTTTTATTCTTTATTGTGTATAAAAAATGAGAAAAAAAAACCAATTTCAATGGAATGGAACTTATAAGGAAGAGTTTATAAATGGATCAATAAATTTAAATGATGACTTCATCAAATGATTGATTGGTGATTCTGGAGAATGTTGGATTAAATTATAACATTATTTGAATAAGAATGAATTTTATGAACATGTATGATTTGGTTTTGAAATGCAATGTAATTTTAAAAAATGAAATTATGGAAATTGAAATATTATTTATTAAATTGTTAGGAATAAAATATTTTCATATAGATTCATTATTTGATTCATTGAAGCACATGTGATCATGTGATGTTATTGGTTATTAGGAAAAGAATGATGTAAATGTAAATCCTTAAAAATGGATTGACAATGAAAAAATTTTCTAAACCATGTTCGGAATGATTTCCCATTATATGATCTACTAATAGGGAATTTATTTTAATGTTGACAACAATTATGAATAATGATTATGACTGAAATGTATGAGGGCCCTATTAATAGAAACTAACACACTTTAAAGACTATTACTAGGTGATGTGATCTGTTTCATTGATCATTTCATTACATTGATTTTTAAATGTTTTATTCATTCTAAATATTATATATTAATATTTAATATAAAATTTCCATTTAATATTGGATTAATATATCTTCCGTGATTCAGATTATGAAATAATATTTTGTTAAAAATATTTAAATACAATTCCATAACTTTTTTATTTTATATGAAATAATTAATGGTACTTCGTTATGGTATTTCTTACGGAACACATGGTGAAACCCTACTGATAATTATTGCTCACATTATACCTTTTTTTGGTATAGTGATCATGACCTTAGTATATCATAGATAATGTTTAAATTATTAAATTTTAATTAGATATGAGGAATCAAATCCTTAAAGAACAAATGGTTTATTAGTCTGGATAACCTATATACATACTTGAAAATCTCATTATAACTGGAAAAAAATAATATACAAAATGTCATATCTCAGGTAACTCCATTATTCAACATAGTTTATCCCTGACTATAATTCAAAAATCATATCATATTATAACATGAGAATAAATCATGGTAATGTGATGATATACGATTCCCAGTAATTGTATGAATACAGTATAAGAAATGAATAAAAAAGTCACAATCAATATAAAAATGTAATTTGATGAAATAAATGTCATTTAATCAATAACATGAAAATAATATGGTTGAATAAATATTGATTAGATAATTACATATAAATAATCTTTGGATCTAAAAAATAAAATATGGATATTCTTAAAATTTTAATAAACAAATGGAGTATTATTAAATAAGTTCATATTTATAGAATGTATAATATCTCATCCCAAATGACAACTAAATAGGTACCAAGGAAAGTGTCCACCTGGCTTATTGTGTGCCTTACCATACACAAGATTCTACCATCTAGTATCAAGGGTCGAATAGTGGTATAGTGGGGAAACTGTTACCTCATTTTCAGAGTGTGACAGTTGTATATCGAGTGGAAATTAATGTACAATATCAAAATAAGTAATAATAAATTTCCAGAAGAAGAAGATAAATATAATGATAGTGTAAACCTAATTGGGAAATATCAGCACATATAATAATCCACTTGTGTACATATGGTGCTACAAGATACAAGAAAGAAGTAAAATTGAATGTTAAATATAATAAACTAATAAGATCCTAAATCTAAATCTATGATAATTCAATGTAATAGTTCAATCAAGTCCTCCCCAGATCCCAAGTACATAATATAGAACAAGTAGTCAAACTGTGGACCTTCAAACATGAAGATTGACTCGTGTACATCAGTGCAATGAACACCTAATCCGGGTCTGAGATATAATCCCAGTAGGCAACCACCTATGATGTCTATGTGAATCCAGTTAATTCAATAAGAAATAAATTGTCTTCCAATACGTGTGGATACATTGTGATAAATAAAATAATAAATAAATCTTTTTCCCATGTTACTAAATGGATACTAGATCGATTCAGCATGCTTAAGCTTAATAGAGATGTCTGAACTAATGGATCATGTATAAGTAATATGGTATCCACCATGTTCATCATCAATATGTTATCATGTGTGAACATAACCTATGGTTTTTAATATTTGTAGATACATCAATAATATATCAATTTTGAATGATCTTAATTAATTAAAAGGGGTATCATACAACATTGGAGGAATAAATCCTTCAAATATAGTGATGGCCTCAAAATTTCATCCAAGGAGATCCATAATGGAATCCAATTTGTCGCTATAGGATCATATAATATAAATAATCAAAATTATTCTTTACAAGGAGATCTATAACAACATACCTCAAATCACCCTCACAATGGTAAAATCTATATTTATACCTGTTACCTCACAAATGCGACTAACTATCTCCAATTTAATGGAGGATCATTATTTCCAATGAGTCCATGCGTGGATTCTCTAAAAGGGAATCGGTATCACCCCAGATTATGAATAAATAGACTTGAGAGAATGTATAATAAAATACAAGTATCATTCCCAGCATGTTAAATAGTACCATGCAAAGCACAATGAGTCCATTCACAACATCCTAATGTCAGGACCCATGGTATCTATAAGCCCACAAGAATTCATGGAATATTAACCAAGAACACAAGTCATCAACATGAATTTCAATTTCACAAGGTAAATAAGATATGAAATGCACTTTATTCATGACCAAACATAATGGAATAAAGCATGGAGCACAAGGAACATGGAAATACATAGAAGTATAAGGCCCGTGAAATGGAATAAGCCAATATCATATGAAACGATTCCTAAAACATAATAATAAGGAACATGTCTGCAGGAATAAGACATAATAATATTGCATAAAGAACTATAAAACAATACCAAACAATAGGGAAAATGGCATGGAATATGAAAATAGTATAAATAGTGAGGCATAACACATATTAACAAGGCACATTATACAAAGTATGGGATATAAGAATAAAAAATACTTCTTTTAATTTTTGTTATTTAACCAAATAAACCTAATTCATTTCATTCAATGAGTTTAACTGTATAATGAAGAATATGCATTAATCATATGGTCCTACTCATGGCCAACATTCCCCTGTAAATTAATTCATTAATTTAAAACTTTTATTATATGTTAAATATAACTCAAATGTGTTCTATAAACATGAGGATTAAGAGTATTAGTCATAAAATAAGAAAAATCCCCCATAAGAGAGGCTATGATCATGGAGATCACCCAAATCCATAATCTTCTACTCACTAGGGTCGTATCAGACATTCCAACACATTAAATGTAAATTTATTTAAAAAAGACTCATTTTCAAAATTTTCAGGCCCGTAACATAATGATTCACCATATAGAATGTCATAAAACATATATGATGTAACTAGAAACCCAACCATATAGAAGGAAAGACCGTCATGTCCAATATTGAGGCATAGTTTTTCTAGTTTGATAGAAATTGGGAAAATATATGAAGAACTTAAAATTAAAGAGAATTACTTCACTCGAAAAAATGATAGTGGGGGAGAATATAATTGAAAGAAAATAGAATGTGGAGTTGTATAATTGCAGGGAGATATCCAAATCACAATATGACACTAGAATCAAAGTCTAGATGAGGGTGTTACCACCATATACAGATGTAGAAAAGAGGAGTTCCATTATGGAGGTGTTATGTGCTAGTTATTGGTGAATGAAAGGAGGAATATATAAATAGAGAGCAATGGGAAAACTGAAAATGGATATATTTAATGAGACAATTAGTTTGAGTAAGTGGTGGGATAGTCTATGCTCTCAATTTTCATGTGCTACTGCCAAATGTGGTTGGTCATGTGGTTCATGAGCACGATTTGTTAAAACCATGTGCAAACCATTCATTTCCCCTATATCCAAAATCAACAACAATTTACATGGTCATGTGGCCCCAATGGCATTGTTAGACCAAATTGGTCAACTAATCCAAATCTAGTGGACCAAGATGTTGTGTTTATACTCTGTGATAGAAGGTTCAGAAAAATAGTATTTCCATCCTGATTTATTCTTAAAATTGTATTTCAAGCCTCAGTGATACTAAATCATGAAGAAACACACATGGGACCACTCAAGTAATAAACTAAGTATAAAAAACACATTTGAGGGATCTGAAAATCATAATTCCATTCCAATTGTTTATTAAAAACTAGTCTTCCAAAAAAAATGATAAAATTAAAACTCCCTGGGAATTTCATCTATTCCAGAAACACAAGGTTCGATAACATACCCACCATAGAACTTCTCATCCACTATAATAAATGCGGAAAAAATGAAACAAAATATAACCTACAATGTTCACGTTATCCCGTTTAAATGGTAGTGTTGCATATTTATATGAACAAGAAAAATGTAAACACCACTAATTTATATAGTACATAATTCGTAGATACTGATGAAAATATTTTTTTTTCAAATGGAAACATTGATACAGCACCATCCAAAGCCTGTATATCCCACGAAATGACCACAAGTTCATCTCCTAGACCACAAAGTTATATAATTGGTATGGACTAAACAGGGTGAGATTATTACACTAATGGAACTAACGATTTAAGAATTCCCTTAGCACTCCAAGAGAGTGGAAATCCTAGTCCCATGGTATTTAATTGACTAGTTTAAAAACACTGAGAATAGATGGATAGTGTACAAAATAACAAAAATGGTTACCTTTTTATGGTGGAACCAAGATTTTTCTCATAGAACACTCACCATAGTCTACAACCAGATTCTAGTGATGTATCTATCCTAAACACCCACATTAACTAAGTGTTCCCTAGAAAGAGCATGGGTACATTAATGATCTATCCTGATGGGATTTCCAACTATTTTATACATCCCTTATAAGACCAATTAATAAATATAGAAACCTAAAAATAAAAAATATGATTCCAATGAGATCATCCAAGGAAAATAATAACTGGAGTTTTACCTATGAGACATCATTACCATGAAAAATATTCACATACTAATAATGTTGACTAGGTCCAAAGGGGAATCCTTTTGGAGATCATGTCAATGGGAAAACACTATTATCCATATGATTGGCCATTCTATTCCATGTTGGGATCCAATATATCACTTATGACTGACAATGCCACTATTGAAAACCACACTTTTAAATCACAGTCTCGTATAGAACCCCTATCTACACCAACAAAATTTTAATTTAGCACAATATATAAAAAACTCTTTGAGTGTATTTAGACGATGTCAGGATAGGGAACATGATCATTATTTATTTGAGAGCAGACTAAGAGGATTTGAACAGTTCAAAAAATGGACCCATGAAAAACCTAGTGAAAAGATAGTGGAGTGATCAATAGGGATTCAAAACAACCCTTACATTGACATAAAGAATGGTTAGTCTATCTTCTTATACTGATATCCATTAAATAGGATTTACATTACCAACTGACACATCTTCATTATACTTCCACAATTCAATTACCACCTAAAGTATCTTGGGATATCTAAAGGTCAACCACCATACTCCATCCCTCTCTAACAGTTTCTACAGAGTTTTAAAACACAACCAACAACAAAATCATTGTGATATACTTAATTCATGGACATAATAAATAGATACATGCCACAATTAACAAGAGAATGTATGAAAATTTCAAAATAGTATTTCATGGTTGTGTTCCTTCTACATGAAAGGGAATAATCATCAAACTTATGGCACAATGCTCCCCACTATAGAAGAATTATTACGATCAGAATAATTGGAAACCCTAACACATGATCCATCAAAAAATTTCTATGATTACTAGAGTTGGGCCACAAATGTCAAAAGGAAGTAAATGGAATAAATGGATAGAGTGTCCACTAAATGTGCACTATGCTAGATCATACCATAGACATTTGTGTGACACTCCACTTGTGTTCTCTCCAGGAATTCCATATCATTATTCATATGATCCAAATTGACTATCCATCATGTCAAAACATATAATCATCTATAACATCAACTAGAGAATTAGGATTGGATTTATTTCATCAGATCATAGGTCAGTATGCTCTGAAGATGACTAGTGAACGTAGTGAAAAAACTCAAGGCTTACATGAGTACCACCAAACATAAACCGTTCATATCACTATTTTTAAACTCCACAAGTAAAATGTGTACCAACACATACTACCCGAATTATGACATGAGAAAATAGAAAAAACACTGATAAAATCCATATTCTTATTAGCCATATGAATTATAGTATCTGATTTCCATTGAAGATAAAGTAACCCAGGGTCATATTAATTTATTTGAATATAAAACAAGATAATAATCTTTCGATCCATCCAATAAATAAAATAAAGGAGAAAAGGGACATGCTACCTAAAATGTGGCTGACAACACAATTGGAATGTATATAACACTAGAATTGAGAATTTAAAAATGCTTACACACTTGAATAAAAGGTCAAAACAACACACAATTAGCATCAAAAAAATAATTTCATTTTAGAAACAAATAGACCTACATAGAAAATGACACCTGAACCATACCACTCCTCGAAAAGATCATAATATTTATCAAGGATTTTAAGGATATGGATGTGTTTCATACAGTGGTATTTTCCCGTACATGATATAAATCATTAAATCAAAAAAAGGTTATTCCTATGAAGAGTAACTAGGTTTAAGATCCTATAATTTAGGTTCAAGTGATATATAAAAAGTCTTATAGGTAACACTAAGCTTCCCATTTATAGGTAGGTGCAAGATGAAAAATGTTAGAAATGTTTAAACATACCTTAGTAGAATATCTATACAAAATTGACACTTATGATTCCATCTTAAGTCATCTCATTAAATTTTATTTATTTCTTTTATCCTTTTAATGTATCAAACTAACAGAATTTACCAGCTAAGATAAAATTTATATATATGTGTATTTTCATATAGAAAATTCCTCACTTAAATATATATATGATACATTAAATAACTTTTTTAAAATTATTTATTTAACTAATGAACCATCATAGTAAGGTAATTGATTAAATAAAACACTTTTCGTCCGGATTAATTTATTTATAAGTCGATGTGGTTAGATTAGTTAACGAAAATTTAAATGTATTTCTATTTATAGAAAAACTATTTAGTTTTTAAGTGGTACTATTAATAACCAATTCCTCATACAAATACACATCTCAGAATATTTGAAGGTCTTAAATTATTTAAATAGGTACTATAAATGTATGATTCATCTTTATTCTTATATGTAAAATCATATAAATGGATGTATACACTTTAAATGGCCATCAATTCATAGAATAAGCACACCCCCATGAGATCACGATCTAAGGCATATCAAATGAAAAGGTGACATGTGAGGGTCCCTTCAATCCATAATGGGTTCAACAGAAACAACCTGAAAACATTAAAATTCAGATTAAAAACCCCATAATAATTAATTACATAATCCACATTCCCTAGATGAGAAACACACATATAGTTTTGGATTTTTTAATTTTATGCATATGGTTCATTATTCCCAAGTAATAAAGGTACAAGACATAAAAGGAAACCAATTCGTTTAAGGGTCAAAATCATTTAAATTTATTCCCCAGTATCTAGGTAGAAGGCTCGTAACAGATGGTTATATTATATTGGTCACCACTTCTCAATTTATAAATCACCCACAAACTTTACTAATTAAAGGTTTTTACAATATAACCATAATAATTTTATATATAATTAAAAGTAAATTCAAAACCCTTAATTTTTTTTTTCAAATAATTTCTATATATAAAGTGCATCTATAATGATATAATTAATGGGTAATCTTCTTCAAATTCATAATATTCCCATGAAATGTTAATATTTGAAATTTTAACCCATTTAATAAAACTATTAATTTTTCATCCCATGGAACGAATGGTTCCTATATAAAACATGCCACGATTGGTTAACTAGGTGTCAGATTAAATCAATGATGTAAAACACCACATACGTTGATGTTATCACCAAAATAACCAATTTTTTAAATTTAATATTTAGAAATAGGTATTAAAAACATAATAATTTAATATGGTTTCCTATGGTAATGAATAAAGGAATCAAAACAATTAACCATGGAAGGTGACTATATAAATAAGGAAACACAATGTACATGATATTCATAACAATAAAATAATGGAATCATGGAATAACACTAAATGAAATCACTTTAATTTACCTATTAAAATTTTATAAAATAGAATTCAATGAAACACATAAGTATAATAATTTTATCAAAATCGCATAGCACAGATTTTAACCATAAGTAAAATAACAGACAAGGAACAACACAAATTTCAAACATCCAAGAATTAAAATCTATATGTCATGAAATATTCATGGAATGAAAATACCTATGTGATTATATAAATTCATGTAATGCTAAATATTTATCATATAAGGAAAAGGTTAAATACTATAAATATGATAAATTTGTAAGAAGTGTATTGTACTGCAATCAGTCATGGTGAAATCAAAATCAACTGTGATAATGAACAACATTAACTATAGTCCAATATTCATCTACATGGACTATTCATCATATTTGGGTCAATTACCCCAAGGAATAGGTATTTTACAAGTTATGATGCACTCCCATTCAATAATATAATTTCCCAAAATAGTAAGAAAAATGAAAAAAGAAACTAATGATACCACATTATATCATCTCGACTTGATTAACCACTAAATATGTAGACATAATGGTTGCCACATGGCCTAACGTGAGACTACCCCTATTCTAGAGGAATGTGACTAGAAAAGAAGGTTTCATGGTGGTACAATGGGAGGATAATTAATTCATAGTTATAGTCTTTAAATTATATATTAGGTGAAAAACAATGTATAACTGAAAATATTTTAAAAGATAAATACAATGACTCAATAAAAGTAAACAGACAAGGAAAATTGAAATAATAATGCATGCATGTCTACATGGTGATACATGATACAAGTAATAATCAAAATAATTAGTATTATAAAATTAAAATTAACTGGAGATCAAAGGATAACTCTACAATCATCCTGAGTACTAGCTTAGTCATGTTCACCACAACTCCCATGAAAATGGAACAACACAAGAAATCAATCTGTGGACTTTAAAACACGATGATCTACTCAGGTACCACTATGAAATGGTGGCTAATAAAGGGTGTGTGATATAATACTTGTTGTCCCCCACCAAAGGTGTATTGATTAATCCATTTCATATAATATAAAAGTAGTAGTGTTATAATATAGTTTAACAAAATGTGATAAATAAATTAATAATCTACACATCGATTCAGATTATTAAATGGTTACCTCATCGACTTGACATGTATCAAATTAACAAATATGTATCAAAGAGGTGAACCTATAGTAATAATATGGTATGAAAATAAGTCCAATTCAATATTTCAACTTGTGTGGACTAACCACAAACATTTTTTTAGTTTGGCAGATGCATCCCTATTATATCCATTTGGAAAGATCAGAATTAATTTAAAAGGTTCTCACACATAATACATGGAATGAATCTATAAGATATATTAATATAATTTTGGCCACATTAATGGAGATCCATAATGTAATCCAAAGGGTCATTATATAATTCTCTAATATATCCAATACCTCATAGTTTATCCAAGGGGATTCATAAAGGCTTCCCTCATATCACCATTTACATGGTAGTCACTGAGTCCAAAGAGGATATCTCACATTGGGGATTGAGTATTACTAGGGTAATGGTGTATCAATCATGATAATGATTCCATCCATGATTTCCCCCATCAGGAACCAGTTTTAACTAAGAGTTTTAATAATATAGTGACAGATCCCATAAAAGGAAATCCAAGTATCATTTCAAACATGATATGCAATACCAAGTGAAGCATGCTGAGTCCATCCACAAAATCCTTATGTCGAGACATGTCTTCACTCTCATACCACAAGTTATCAAGGCATAGAAATCAATATCACATGTCTTCAACAATAATTTCAGTAAGTAATGATAAATAAGAAATCCAATGCATTTTTTTATATACTCTTAATCATAGCATAAATCATGAATCATAAGTCACTAGACATCAATTAAAAGTAAAAGGAAAATATAATTGAATAAGAATATTGAATTAGAAATGATGAATATGAAATAATGACAAGGAATAAAGAATGAATAATAAGAAATAATAATAAAACATAAGGAACTAGAGAACAATACCAAAGTATAAGGCACATGAAATAGAATAAGAAAATAAAATAATAAATGATGCACATAACAAAAGAATAATGCATAAGGTTCATAGTATAAGACTTAACCATAAAAAAGGCATTGAATTTAAACAAATTAATCCAAATAGATTTCACTGAAATAATTCAACAATGACATATACCACAGGAAATTAAGATAAGGGAGTAACTAATTTCCAATAATCACTCATAATTCAATTCACTAATTTAAGTCATTTAGTATAAGTGAAACAAATCTCAAACATCTCCTGCTAACATGAGTTTTAAGTGTATTAGGAATTGATGAAGGAAAGACACCAATTTTTGTTGATATGTACAATTAAATCACCAAATGTGGTGATCCTCTACTCAATATGGTCGTGTCAGACATGGAAACACATGTATATTAAATTATAGAGTAAAAAAGATGTGTCACCAGAAGTGTCTACCGTGAAACATTATAATGACCATATATAATGTTATGAAACAGTTAGGAAATATCTATACCACCTACAATAGATAAATGATGACCCACATCTCCAATATAGAGGCCTGATTTTGTTCAGTTATTGAAAAAAAATAAACAGAATAAATCTAAGAAAATTTGTTGGACTATGATGCATGAAAATAGCTCATAGTGATATTAGAAAAAAGAATAACAAAAGTAAAATTAGTTTTATACATAAATAGAGTATTCCAACTCACATTATGGAACTCAAATGAGAATCCATATGAAGTATTTACCTCCATTCATAGAGAATGAAGGGATGGGCTCCATTATCAGGGTTCCATGAATGTGTGAGGGGTGAAGGAAACGAGGAAGAAATAAATTAAGAGGCATTAGAAAAATTATAATTTCATCCCTTTAGTGAAGTGCATGGTTTGGATTCTTGGTTGGTAAAACTTTTCACCATACATGCTCACGATTCATCGTATGGATGAAAGACTCACATATCATGCACATATTTTGGTAAAACAAGTAAAAACAATGTGTTTCACATCTTTCCAATCCCTCTAAAATCGACATGTCCATGTGTCCCCTCATATATGGTTATAGGAAACTATGTACAAACTCCCAATCTAATGGACTAGGCCACACAGTTTCTTCTAAAAGACATATTATAAAAAAAATCTTGTTCCTTGCTTATTTATTTCATAAAATTTCATTTTAGGCTTCCAAGCTATCAAAAAAATAATAGAACACCCCTGGTATATATGAAGACATAAGATGTATAAAAACCCTTTGATGTGTACCAACTCTTGTAATTCAATTCTAAAACTCATTATAAAAATGGTACATCTACCAAAAAACAAAATTCAAATGCCCATGTAATATAATTTGGTTAATAAATATATGATTATAATTTATTAATAATTACAAGCATTGGAAACATACCTTCACAGACTTTTTCTATGATATATAAATAAGTAATTAAGTCATTGTTCAAAACCCAATATGGTCAATCTCATGGGACCTATCAATGCATCAAAGGTCTATAGTGGGACCCACTTATCAATTACTATTTTAAATGAAATACAAAAATATAAGGTGTGAAAATAATCAATATAACATTCTTATTCTACTAGAATATTTTCTATATACCTTATAAATCAATAATCGTAATCAGAAATAGTTTAGATTAATATGGGGAATGGTATAAAAATTGAATATCCTTTGTGAAACTGAGGAAAAACTATCCAAATAAATCATAAGGATGTTTTCAAAAATCATACCCATAGTAAATAACATGTATATTAATGGTTTTCTATTTCTAATGAATAAAAAACTATAAAAATGTCAATGAAAACATTCATGAGTAAAATTACATTTTCCCTATGAAAATCACTTTTTAAAACAAAAAGATCAGTAAATATATTGAATGTAAATATAATAGAAGATAACCTTAAAAACAAAAACAATTATGATTTAAAATATTTTGTAGTCATGATGGAGAGAAAATATAATCATAATTTCCATTTTAAAACCATTATTTATTTCAAAATTTTAATAAAATTCAAACATTTAGTAATTTGAAAATAACATGAAGATTCCGGTTAGTTTTGTTTTTTAAAATAATTAAAAATAGGAGAAAATTTCTTTATTTATTTATATTAAAACTTTAAAAATTTTAAAACATTTTTGGGAGACATGCGTGTTGATGAAAAAAGATTTCTTACTGTAGAGAGAAATAATATCAGATATTCTTAAAATCATTTTCTCAATCATTTTTAGTAGTGAAGAGTGGTAAATGATGTTATTAATTGAAAATTATAATGAATAACTTGTAGTTAATAAATTGTAGTTATATTAAATTAAAAATTTCAGTTGATTCCCCAATAGATATAGTAGCATGAACAATCCTGAATAATGACAACATTGTGAAATAAACCCTTACCAGAATGGTATCATCTGAGTTGTAAGCTCCATAAAATCAAAAAAATTAAATGAAACATTAAATTTAATTAGTATATTTAGATTTACTATATAAAATATAATTGTGATAGTATAAACACCAAAAAAATTAAATAATTTTTAAAAATGTCATATGTCTCGTGGAAATAAAAGTGAGATGAGAAACCCATACCTCATTACCGATTTCATTCGAATGTTCCCATACCTCATGTATAAGGATTTTATGAAAGAAATTAATTTATACCATATCCATAATAATATATATAATATTATATATGATCCACTTATTACATTTGACAATATGTATTTTACAATATTTCATGATTTTCATTTTTGAGTGTTAATTGCCTTGTTTTCTAATGATAGTTTTGTCATTCATGTTATAGTTATTTTGATTAGAATATATATAAATGATCTATAAAATTATAATAATTTTATGGACATAATATATACATAGTTTATCATTTTTTATGAAAACATAATAATTCTATAAATGGAAAAATAATTAACTCCATTCATAGATATAATAGGTTGTACATAAGCACGAACAACAATATGGTACCCTTAATGAGTGAGAGGGTAAGAAAATGGGTGATATATTAATGTTTCATACATAATTGAGCATGATATTCCTATCTAAAAAAATAATTAGGTGTTACATTCCACCCTAAAATTAATCTGCTTATCAAATTTAAGCATGATCTCATTAATCTAGGTTTTGAAATTTTCAAATACCATTGTTTGGATCTCACATCTTAAGAAGGGCTAATAAAACAAAATCATAATAATATTTAATTTGTATTAAAATATTTATATAGAGTAAAACATAATTAGTGTTCTTTAAAGGATAAGATTAATTGGATGTGAAGATATAGACATAGATGAAAAGCATATATAATTATATAAATTGATATACATCACTATTCACAAGAATCTGAATGATCATGAATTCATATGGACCCCAAAACCAAAATAAAATTATTATTTAAGACACTATATTTTCAAAATATATGAATTTATCAAGATAATATTTTTTCATAATAACCTTTTTCTAGGTTTGATAAATTACATTACTATATATAATAAGTGTAAATAAAAATACACTTACATGACTGCATTCTATTTCATATGAAAGATTTATTATTATTGGTTTTTCATCGATCATTTTCCACATCATTTTATATTTCAATAAATTAATATTCATGATTAATTTTATTATGCTTGAAGAAAAAATATTAACTTATACCAAATAATAAGATCCATAAAATTTTGACATGTATTTCCCTCTATTTATATATATATTCCAATCCAATATCATCTTCACAAGTTATCTAGTAAAATAAATTAATCTCTAAACCTCTATAGTAACACAACATGTATAATATTAATTTTTATCTGTAAAATTATTTAATTAAAAATAATTAATAATTAAAAAGAACAAAATGTAGCTCAGTGGTAAGATTTAAACCCCTAAAATCCTTCTATTGTATATTCAATCCACACATATTTTTTTATGTAATGGGTTGCCAATTATAATGCAGGTTGATCTTTATCAAACACCATATTTATATTATTACTATAATGTGTCCAAATAGAAATAAATCATAATTTCCTCAATAAAAATGATTAGATAAACATTAATATGTACCAATACATTCATAAATTTCTCTTTAAAAATATTATCTCAACATTGATCACATATTAAATGTTATCCTACCTCAATCATGTTTTTACTAGAATTTATACATTCCATTAATCCACATTTCATTCCAATATTCAACTTATGATTTCAAATTCTTAATTAAATACATCTATAGTATACTCGTTATACATTTCATAATCCTTATAACCATAATATCATTGATTAAAAAACTTCTGAAAATGTAATCTTGATAAAAATATATATTAATTAGTCTACTTCTTATCTAGTAATAACATATTCTTTACCATGACACCATATCTTATATTGGGGTGTATTTCCTTAATAATCAGGGTATTCTTTTGTGTAGTTCCCCAAATCCATGTAAAGAATGAATTTCAGATTGATATATTCTATTATTCTGTTGATGTAATGATAATTGATGAATGTTTATCCTTATTTGAATAAATCTACATCTCATTTTAATAATGTACCATGTTATTTAATTATAAAAGTATCACATGATGAAAAAACCTTGTTTATCTTATTATTTTTAACCAAATGTTTCTCAACGGTTCTTTTATTCTTATCTATAACATTTAAGTAACAATATATTAATAATTATCTCACCATCAAGATAAAAATTGGAATTATATCCTCATAATATATGATATTTTGGGAGATTAATTCCCTATAGTATATTGAATTAATCCCATAAAATAAACGATCAATCATCTTCTCTGTATTGCAAGAATTTATAAGATTGCAATTCCTTACACTATGTTCTATTTATATGCAATTGATCACCCTATATTAGAATATAACATAATGATACATAATATATAATCCCAAAACATGTGATAAAATTAACATAACTAAAATATTTATTCATAGATAATCGTATAGTCATAAAAATTATTTTGTTGTGGATATCATTATTTTCAACACTATCATGATTTTTTATAAATAAAATATGCATCTTACTATGAATATCCTTTTGGAGTTTCAAACCATGTTCATAATAATGGCTTTTTCATGCACCATGTGGTGATCTGGTCAACCCCAATGATTATTTTTGAGAGTTATCACCCCCTCGAACATCTATTTCAGAACCACATCCAATTGTAGTATCTAAAAAAATGTTGTATTTTAAGGAAACCCCATATAATATATTCCTTAGAAAAACATTTTTATGTTCTTATATACATAAATTTAATGTCTTTAATTTGGTTATATTACATAATCTATGATTTCCTAAATAATTTTTTTAAGGATTATACTATACATCCTTTGATACCAATTATAGATTCCTCGACCATAGTAACCCAGAGTCAGCATATTCTTTTTAATAATTACATATGATAGATGTAATCACATTATAAAGGAGTGAGAGTTTTAATCATCATGGTAAATTGTATACATTCCACAAATTATCATTACAAATTGGAAACATAAAATACACCAAGTGTTTTCTTTTTGAATTCCATTATTATACATAGTGTATCCATGTATATCAATAAAAAACATGATGATATTCTTTGGAAAATAAAATATAAGTATGGTAAGATCTTGGATACTCATTAAGGGTAAGTGTTTGGTTAAAGCTATGAATAAATAAGGAAAATCTAGTAATTAATGATAAATAATAGAAACACTATCCTTTTAATATTTCACAAGTGAACGGTACAGAAGAAAAAATTATGATCGAATAAATCTATATAAATAAACAGATGAAATTAAAAACATAACCATTGATATTCTAATTAAGTAAATAATTACATGGAATATTAATAACTGAGTTTTTAATGATGGAAAACAAAATTTCAGATATCAAGAACATATTGTCAATGATTTGTGCTAATACATATAAACAAATGGGTATGGGCTAACCCAAAACCCTCCCTAATTGGTCTCATGAGACATAATGATGAATTGATGGTCTATTGTGGCCCATTAACATAAATTACTATGTTATATGCATTACTCATATAAAATTACATGATGATAATCATCATAAATATTTATATTGAAAAAACTAGAATTTTAAATTATAGTACCTCTCCCATTAAGTAAACATAATCAGAAAACATTCAGAATAATATGGTGAATGGTATCAAAATATTATACATACAGTAAAACTGAAAATAATTCATAAATATAATGAATAATGATGATACCAATACAAAATAAAACTGATTACATGTATAATAAAGTGTTTTTGTCTTCGATGAATACGAGTACTCTAAAAATGTCACTGAAAACAATTTTGATAAAAATAACATCTTCAATTTAAAAAAATATTTAAAAAACTAAGTTAATAAAGATAATTTTCATTGAAAATTAACTTTGAGTCTAGTAAAATAATCATTAAATCATTCAGTGTACACGGATGTGAGAAATTATATTTATTCTATACATGTTAAAAAATATTCCATCCATTTATTCAATATAAGACAAATGGAATTTTATTAAAAAATACATGATGATTTTTATGAAAACATTTTTTAAAAATTAAATATTTTTCAAAAAATGTATCAAAAATATATTTTCAAACATTAAAAAGAAAGTGAGAATTTTTTAGGAAAACAAGGGTTCTAATGAAAATGAATTTTTAATGGAAGAGAGAAATAATTTCAAAACTTCTTAAAAATGTTTTCTATTCATTTTAAGTATCAAAGTGTGGAGAAATTGATGCAATAAATTAAAACGTTAATTAGTTAAAATATATGATGAAAATAAAATGACATTAGGATATAAATGTCAAATAATTCTTTTAAGGGGGATATAATCATAAACAATCCAGAATAATGACCAGATTGTGAAATACACCCATGCCAATTTAGTAACATCTGAGTTATAGTCCCCATAAATCGAATAAAATCAAATAAAACATTAAATATAATAAATATAAATTTTTTCGTGATATAAAATATCAAAGGGGTAGTATATACACTACATAATTTAAATAAGTGGAGGATTCAATATATTTCTCATGGAAGTAAATGTGAGACGAAAAACCCATATTTAATGTAATATTTTTCTTCGAATGTGTCTATAACTCATTTGTTATTGGATTAACCAAATTATTAATTTATTAAATAAAAAATAACACTTAAAATATCATTGATAATCCTATTATAATACTATTCCACATATTAGATAATAATTTTTTATTATTTTCATTATTTCTTTTAAATACCTGTAAATTACATGGAAATTTTTTTTCTTAAATACACTGGAATTTTTTGAGTCCGCAGTTTCTAACGACACCTGATTCCGAGGCCCGGAGTGCCCGGATTCATTTTCTCATGTTTGTTTCAGGTATGTTCAGTAAATGTATGTGCGTGATTTTCTATCTTTTGAACCGATGCATGGAATTGAAAAACGAGGACACTTATGAAATCACAGTGCTGATATTCGCTTAAGGGGACCATTACTGCAATTGCGTTTTATATAGATTTATGGTTATTTTAGGGGGTTTCCTAATTAAAATAAATAAAAATATGATTAACATATTTTTATTCAGGTGGTGGTTAAATCCACCAAAGGGAAGTTGGATGTGGGGCCCACACTCCACATAACCTCTCATGAGGGGATATTGTGTGGTGGGCCCCACACAAACACCAAACCCCTCAACTCCCTTTAAACCACCCCCCTTTTAAACTCTTGGACTCCCCTTTGAATTAATGATGCCACCTCTATTTTCTTTTAAATTTTAATCCTTCCACCTTCTCTCATTAATGTGTCAACACCTATGATTAATAAATCCCACACTTAATTAATCTATTTGAATTCTTTTGAATTTATTTTTCCAACATTAAAAGAAGAGATTACATTCTCTTAATTGGGCTGGAATAATCTTGGTTTGGAGAAAAAAGAAGAGGAGAAGAATTCATGAAGGAATAATACACTCTCCATGAAGAATGCCTATCTTCTTTCCTCTTCCTCCACGTTAAGGGAGAAGACGCCGCATGCGATGAAAATCGCCAATGACAATGAATTTTCCTTCGATGTTGAAAGAATGACATCTATCTTTCGTGACACTGTCTTCCGCGACTCCATCAATCGAACATTGAAATCAATGTAGGGGGTTGTTTTGAGTTGTTTATATTTCTGAACATCGTCGTTCTAATTACAGAATGTGAATTTCCAACTGTTAACGTCATAATGAGGAGGGTTCATGTTGCATGAACATGGCCTGAACCTACCCCATATGTGTTGATCTTAATAACAATGGAGGTGGAGCCAATATAGCACGGTGCCATCGCACCACACTGGAGAAAACCCCGGAAGATGAAATGGCGCGGTGCCGCCGCGCCAGCCGCATGGAGGAAAACTGCGGTCCGCATCCACGGGACACATGGCTGGATGAACTGGCCATCTATTGCAAGCTGGGCTGGAGGAACACTGCACTCGTAGGTGTCGTGTGGAGGAGATGCGGCCCGCAACCGCAGGCCGCTCGGAGGGCAAACCGGACGGCTGCCTGCCCGCCGGGGAGAAGAACTGTGGCGCCGCATGGTGCCATGTAAGGGGAACCATGGCCCGCTGTGCAGTCCATATGGGCTGCACAAAACCAACCGGCTACAACTGGACGCGCAATGGAGGGGCGGCGCCGCTTGGCACCGCCGGGTGAACCGAACCGGCCCACATCGCGAGCCGAGTCCGCGGGTGGGCCGCACCCCACTGTGCCGGACTGACCCACCAACTAGATCGGAACCACCATTCCGGGTCTGCGGGTGGTCCATGCTCCATCGGGCATGGCCAACCCTCATCCGGGTCGGAACCACCGTATCAAGTCTGGCCGACCCGCCAGCCCACTAGGCTTGACGGGCCAGACCCGTCTTCGCTTAAATGTGAATATCTCCTAGACCGCGCATTTGATCGACACGCCGTCCACGAAACTGGGACCCTCGCGACGAGGAAGTCATTTTGCGAAACTCTAATTGAGTTTTGGAGAACTTTGGAAAATGGCCAGGTTTGGAACAAGCGTAAATCCAACAGGGGCCCCTATAAGGGAAATGCTAATAACTCTTAGATTGTGCGTCTGATTGAGGCGACGTCTGCCGCGTAGGGTTCCTCATGATGAGACGGAACTACAGAATACATATACTCAGGTCTTCATGGTTGTTTATGTATCGTCACATGGCTTGAGGAGTAGACCCTCTCGAAATCGATGATGTTGTGTGCGGGAACCATATGGGCTGGCATTGACTGAGATGACGGAATCCTCTGTGGGTTCGACAGTGACTACTTATGTACCGAGATCCTCCGTGGTTTTGGTAGTAGTGATTTATGTACTAGGATCCTACATGGGTTCGACCGCAATGGCTACTGTACCGGAACCCGACGTGGGTTCGACAGTGATGACTTTTGTACCAGTATCCTTCGTCGGTTCGATAGCATTGACTTTTATACCAGGATCCTACGTGGGTTCGATGGAGATGACTACTTTACCATAAACCTACGTGGGTTCGACAGTGATGACATCTGTGCCAGGATCCTACTTGGGTTCAACAGTGCTGATATTGTTCCAGGATCCTATGTGGGTTTGAAAGAGCTGATGATTTAGAGGCTACATATAATCATCTCTACACCTCTTCGTGAGTTGAATACATGTGTGAGATGAGTCTTGTCTTTAAATAATTATCATTAATGTGATTGAATTTAATTCATGTGTGGACTGGGTTGTGGTTGGGATCAAGAGTTGGAGCCAGGATGTGACTGGTAACTTAGGCATATGTATGTGCATATACATAAGTAGGGTTGGTTGATACTTTGTGAATGTATGTTTCTACTATGGTTTATCCTTTCTGGATTTTTTGAGACCTTGAGGGGCTCGGGGTCCCTACTGAGTAACATTATACTCACCCTTCACGGGATATGCCCACATCTTGATGTGTTGGATACAGACGGAAGACATCACTGCCCGAGGGGGAGTGTACGGGGACTGGACGGTACCTGGAGGTGGACCACATGACGATTCTATACCCGGAGGAGACAGATGGATGTGGAGCACTGAGGAGGATATCTGTACCTACCTTTCAGGTAGGATCTGTGGTGGATGATCCAAAAGATGCTAGGCACCTTCTAGTTGTTTGTGTTTTTAGTTGTACATTTTTATACTTTCATAGTACTTTACTATTGGGATTGTATTTATGGACCTTGTAATTTCCTTCACTTATTCTGTAATCAGTTTTTACTTAGATTTTTCTTCTTCTTGTTCTCTGGTTGTGTTTGTTTTCATTTATAAAGGAAATGCCTTCCCAGTTTAGGGATTTACGCCTTTGGTGCTAGTCACCAGCCCCTGGTCTATGGAAGGCGGGCATGGGGTAGTTACGACATGGGCCCAGGAAGACGGGTCATGAATAATTGGTATCAGAGGAGTCAGTTCTGCCATAGAACATGGACTCAGATTATTTTATGTGGAAATAGTGTTAAGTGTTTTGGGTGTGGTTATCAGTTTTGGGAAACCAGTGTTGATGTGGCGACCGACGTATCCATACACTAGGGTTATGACTTCTGACATCTGATTCAGTCCACGAGAACAGTGATTTCATGTGTGTTTCCTTCAAAAAAGTTTTCTTTGTGAATAATTTGTGTCAGTTCATCAGGTACACTGTTTTTATCGTGGTGCACCTATTTATTTTCAAGATGGCCCCACGAAGGCAGCCAGCTAGGGTTCAGATTTATGTACGAGATGGTATCCCACTGAGCGACGAGGCCTCGATACATGGCCCCATCACAGGGGAGGCACCAGTGTTACCACTACAAGTAGGGCCACCAATACTACTTGCTCTAAAAGTAGAGAGTGCACGATGCCTGAGTGCACTGCATGATTTCCAACGCCATAGGCCACCCAGGTTTTGGGGAGAGACAAACCCACAAGCAGCCGAGGATTGGCTAGAGGCTATCGTGAGAGTTTTCATATTGGTAGAAACACCAGCCGACATCATAGTGATCCTTGCTGCGAGTCTCCTGCTGGCAGCAGCAGGCAGATAGTGGAGCTTGATGCTCCAGGTGCATGATGAGGTATCACTACTGTGGACAGATTTCGAGAGCCTATTCCTGGCAGAGTTTGTACCATCCACCCTTCGTGTGATGCAGATTCAAGGGTTACATCATATGCATCAGGCAAACATGAATGTATCTCAGTACTCAGTGAGGTTCACTGACCTCTCGGGCAACTCCATGGATATGGTACGAGACCAATTCATCAGGCCTCAGACCTTTGAGAAGGGACTCGTCCATGAGATCAGGGCATCGAGGATTCCCTCAACATCCTTACACAGATGAGGGTATTTGAGCGAGCCCTCTTGGTGTAGAGTTTCCTTGCTAAGCAGTCCCCAGCATCGAGACCCACCACTAGTCGACACACACAAGAGTCCTCTGCAGCTGGCAGCAGATAGATGACACAGGGGTCCAAGAGGACATGACCCACTGGTGGTCGACTACACGACTCAGGTTTGGTTGTACGGGATACACGAGACAGAGCTAGACATATGTGGAGCAGGCAGTGCTATGCATATGGTGGGTAGGCTCACAAGGATCAAGACTGCCCGACCCGCCCTGCAGACGAGCAGCAGGAAGTAGAGAGACCTCCCAGGAAGAGGTAGAGGTTCGACCGTGGTGGTCCACTGGGAGCATGCGGACATGGAAGAGGAGCTAGCCAAGCAGTATGTGGTGGACGACATTTCGAGGACCTACCACCAACACCACCACTAGGAAGTCCACCCTTACCGCAGGGAATGGGTGGATAGGGGAGAGCTCAGCTTCAGGCAGCTGAGGCCTAAGACCATAGTTCTCCGGGAGCAGGTCGACAAGAGAAGTACTAGTTCTAGGCAGAGAGTCCTTTTCTCTTTAAGATTCTAGCTTCGTTGATTTCATTGTTTGTGGTTGCTTTGTGTTTATGTTCTTTGAGATGCAGTAATAAATGACACTTGTCCTTGTGACATTTGTTTTTCTGACTTTAGTGTGGATAATACTAAGAGGTTCCAGATAAAACCGTTGACTTGACCCTCACATTCGAGATTCCTACTTGAGGAGATCCAGTGACCACACACTGATGCCGATAGTGTGACTCAACACTTGGAGGAAAGAGTAACTGTTGGATCCCATGGTAGTAGCGTCAAGGCATTATGAAGTCATCCATGGAATGATTTAGTACCATTAATGTCAGGACAGACTGTATTAGGAAATGGGCATGGTTCATCCAGGGGATGAGACCATATTTCTCTTTTTGTCAAAATAGAAATCTTAGTAGATCCTATAGGACGTAGGTGAAGAAGGGTGTAGATTAGTTCTTTGAAATTGGATGGTCTCACCCATAGTTTCTTGGGAAAATGCTTTACATTCTACTATGACCACTAGTGTCTTATTTATATCTTCTTTCAGAATGACCTGAACCTAGGACAACGATGATGACTTGAATCCATCTAGGGATATGACCGCGAGATAATATACACTCCTGGATAGGGGAACATTTTATAAGATTCTCTATGTAGGAGAATAGGCATTCAGCTACTAGGAGAGGAGACGAAGTACCTGGCTGTGTTGTAGATATCCTTTGTGGATCGGGACAGAGCAGCCTTCCTACAGTCTCTCATAGTCATTTCCCCACTTCTTCAGCGAGTGAGGGAGGCGCATCATGGGGATGGTGACTGTGAGCCACGACATGCTCAGATATCCTCAGGGCATGCACCAAAAGGATTTTCTGAAGGAGGGTAGCATGTCATTCCTTATAGAGGACGTACCATGGTACCAGTTCCACTTCCGGAGGATGTGTTGTGGGAGTTCCACACATCCACTTTAGTGGTACATCCAGGAGTATTAATGATGTACTATGACCTTCGATGACAGCATGGATGTACTGGTATAAAGAAGAATGTAGCGGGGTTTTTCTCTTGATGCCTCACTTTTCAGCAAGTGAAGGCGGAGCATCAGGTACCAATAGGCTTGGTTCAGCCTTTAGAGGTCCCAAAGTGGAAGAGGGATGAGATATCCATGGACTTCGTGACGGGTCATCCATGTAAGTCCAGGGGACATGAATCGATTTGGGTGATCGCCAACTGACTTACCATGTCGGCCCACTTCCTGCTAACCAGAGATGGTACGAGCTACCACAGAGGAGGAGCAGGTCATCCAGGAGCGGATAAAGATTGTGCAGAGTTGAAAAAAGTCATATGCTGACAGGAGACAGAGACCTCTAGAATTCGAGGATGGATACCATATCTTTCAATGGGTCTCACCTAGATGAGGTCTATGGAGATTTATCTGAGGAGGAATTTTATCTTTACAATTCTTCAGTTTTTTAGGTCCTCAGCAGGGTAGGCGAGGTGGATTACTGCTTGACCCTTCCACATCAGTTGCACCGAGTGCACAAATTTTTCCACGTATCTCAGCTGAGAAGATACATGCACGATCCGTCCCACATCATCGACCACAGGGATCTAGATATCGATGAAGGGGTGAAATTCATGAAGGTCCCAGTGAAGATCAATGATCAATAGAATCGGTTCCTACGAGGATGGTTGATTCCTCTACTGTGCATTCACTGGCAGCACAGGAACCTCTAGAAGAGCACATGGGAGCGGGAGGCTCGATGCATGTTCAGTACCTTCATTTGTTCCATTAGTGTGTGTTGTAGATTACGGGGATGTATATCCCTGAGGTTGGGATAATTTAAAGACCCAGAAATCTTTTGGAATTTTTTTACTTAAATACACAGAAATTTTACGAGTCCGCAGATTCTGACTACACCAAATTCTGAGGCCAAGTGTGCTCGGAATCATTTTATAAAGTTTTGTTCGGGTATATTCAGTAAACGTATGTGCGAGTTTTTCTATCTTTTGAACCGATGCCCAGAAATGAAAGCATAGGACACCGATGAACTCGTAGCGCCGATATTCAATTAAGGGGACCTTTACCACAATTGTGTTTTATACTGGCGGGAATTTATTTTAGGGGTTTTCCTAATTAAAATAAATAAAAATATGATTATCATATTTTTATGTAGGTGGTGGTTAAATCCACCAATGGGACGTTGTAGGTGGGGACCACACCCCACATAACCACTCATGGGAGGATATTGTGTTGTGGGGCCCACATGAACACCATAACCTTCAACTCCCTTTAACCCCCCCCCCCTTTGAAACTCTTGGACTCCCTTATGAATTTATGAGGCCACCACTCTTTTCTTTTAAATTTTAAACCTTCCCCATTTCCTCATTAAACTGTCAACACCTAAGATTAATTAATTCCACACTTAATTAATATATTAGAATTCTTTTGAATTTATTTTTCCAACATTAAAAGAAGAGATAGCTTTCTCTTAATTTGGTTGGATTAATCTTGAATGGGAGAACAAAAAAGAGGAGATAAATCCTTGACAGAATATTACTCTCTCCAATAATGACACCCATCTTCTTTCCTTTTCCTCTACGTCAAGGGAGAAGACGTTTCCCATGAAGAACATTTCCAATGACAACGACTTGTCCTCCGACGTTGATGAACAACATCCGTCTTTTGCGACACAGTCTTCCGCAACTCCGTCAATCGAACATTGAAATCAAGGTAGAGGGTTTTTTTTGAGTTGTTTTTATTTCTGAACATTGTCATTCTAATTACGAAATGTGAATTTCCAACTTTTAACGTCATAACGAGGAGGGTTCGGGCCTCATGAACACAGCCCGAACATCCCCGGTATTATTTTATCTTAATAACGACGGATGTAACAACCCGAGATTTTATGTGAATTATTCTTTCTAATTTCATTGATGTATTTTGTTGTACACTACAGTAAAATTAGCTTTCACTTTACGCAACACCGTATTAGCTTCCAGTATACGCACATTAATCATGGCTCATGTTACACACAATTTCATGCTCGTTTTGTGGAAATTATTTTACACAACAATAAGTATAGATTTTGTTTAATGTATAAATGAAATAAGTTTTGATTATGTTATACGCAACACCAAATTGAGGATTCACTAAATGCATCCTGGACTTCGCTTGCATTACACGCAATTAAGACCTTCCTCGATAGCGTGTGTAGTACGCAATACCGAGTTTCACTAAACGATATATTATTATAATATTATTATGAACTAGCAGTTATAAATTGTAATACCCACTTTTTGAAATTTTATAAATTCAATTTTCAAAATGGAATTCATTTTTGGATTCATAATATCGAAATTATCCTAGGGTGATTTTTTGGTAATTTTCGGAAAACTTTCAATTCTTTATGAATAGTGAAAACAATGGGTTATTATTTAAAAACGGACTTTTTATATAAATAATTATTATTTTTATTTAAATTTATTTTAGGTCAATATTGATACGTAATACCTTTATAATTTCAATGTAATTCATTGGAGTCATTTTATAATAATTTTAGGCATATAATAAATTTTATCGAACTTTTCACCGTCTTGTACCCACCTTCTAGGAGAGTTTGAAAATTTACATAAAAATTAATTTTACCGCTACTGTGAGTGGAATTTTGAAAATTCTAAAGACATGGTTAATATGAAGTTGTAAAATGTGGTTCAATAAGATAAAAATAATTTTTGTAGAATAGTAAATTTTTACTTTTATTTACCATGATTAAAAGTAAATAGGGTAATTGAGGGTAAAACTGATATTATTATTACCCTAACACATGTCCTAATTCTATTGGATAAGTGTAGTTTGACCAAAAACAACCTTAGGGTTAAAATATTACCCTTTAGGTCCACTTGGATTAGATTAGGACATTTTTATTATTTTATTTAAAGAAGAATTAAAATAATTAAAATCAAAGTTTACAAACTAAAACATTTTTAATATAGGGTTATACATAAGATAAATTCGACTATAAATATTAATTAGAAAGATAGAAATATTTCCTAGATAAAGGTATATTATTTATAATTTTTATACATTAACTAATTTAATTTATTTATGACACAATGTTTATGTAGTAATTACCTTATTAGTCAAATATTTACATAATTTATGTTATAAATCCCTAAATAAAAGCAATGTTAGACTTTATATTAATTCCATTAATTTTATAGGTTAATATGACATGTAAGTATTGATTTAATTAACTTTTTTATAACTAATAATGCTGTTATGATTTTTTAAAAAAATCAAGTATGTAATAGTTTCAAAATTGACACAAAATATTTTTTAAAACAAATATTATAATATTAATTGTTATTTTATTCCTAAAAATCTAAGGTTCAGATAAATACCATATATAATGATATATATATTAATAATTAACCACTTGGGGTTCTTTTGTCTTGTTATAGTATTTTAATTAACCATATAGTGTTAGAAAACGAAAAGACACGGTAAAAGTTAAATTAATTAACTTAGAGTTAAATCTAAATGATATGGATAGAATAGTAACCTAAACATATATAAAATCTATTGGCTGAGAGGATTTCGACCCATACCCACCTTATATTTTAAATAAATTAATTTGGAGCTATTAAAAACAGAATATGACTTTATTATAAAATAATATTTTATGTTTTCTTAAGGTTCCCCTCTCCTCCCTTATAAAAAGGGCACCCCTTCCCTCTTCTCTTCACACCCTTTTGAGCCTTGAAGCACGGCCAACACTTGAAAATTACTCTTCCCATACTCTCTAGTTAAATAATTGAGGTTCTGTTCTTCTCAAAAGACCATCTCTAGTGCCCTACTATGAAGTTTAAAGGAGGTGTGTCAAAGAAGAGGTAATCTCTTCTACCGGTTCTTTCAAGTTGTCTTTCTTCTTCATCTTCTTATTATTTAGTTGTTTCATTATCAAGTAATAAAATCAGTGTCCATAATATACTGACATGTTTTTAAAAATATGAAACAGCCCTATTTCACCTACTATCCATCCTACGGAAAATGAAATCCACGCGCGTGCGTACGTACGGAATACCGTCTCCACGCCGTGGTGTAATCTGTTTTCCCAGAACCACCATACTTGGATGGGTATAATGATGTAAAGAATAACTATATATTCTTATTATATCAACATACTGATTATAGTATATTATACCATCCCCTACAATTCCATTCAATAAAAATGGGATTGATATCATCGCTCGTGCGTACGTACGGATTACCGTCTCCACGGCGCGATGAGATTCTTTTTCCTTGTTAAAAATTCAAGAATGATTACAATGTATATATAATAAGTAATCATGAAATATATGACATAATAATTCTACTGGATTTCTGTATATATATATGTATTTCATCTACTTAATTCCATTCAATTCAATAGGGAAATGAAAAACAGCGTTCATGCATATGTACGGCCTACCGTCTCCATGATCGGTGTATTTCATTTCATTTATCTATAAATTATATATATATATACTGAATATATATATGATATATAAATCTTTATTTACATTATGTAAGTAAGTAAATTAAGATATAAGTAATAATAATATCAAGAACAACAATTCCAAACTTGTATGATAAATAAAACGATTTTACCCAAAACACTTCTTTAACATGGAATTTAAAAAAGAACGGGTAATATAAAGTCAAAAGTGAACCATATATGATATCATAACAATCAATATGATTCTATAATAATTCAATAACATTATACATGATATTACGATACATACGAAGCATATCGGACCTAAGGTAAGGGATTACTATTCCCATCTCGTTCTTATCCGAGATTGTTATTCGTAAGAATTTACTAGGGTTATTGTTATCATCCATGGGCGTGTTTTCTAAAACTATTTTCATGTATTTTTAAAGACCTTTTTACCCATTTTTGAAATTTACTACATTTTATGAAAGGAATCTTACTTTTTTTTACCACAGGGGGAACTTTTTTCCTTTTCCGACAAAATTACGAGAAGAATGTTATTTTTAACTTATATGGCATGAACGGATTTTTACAGTTTAATAACGCCTCATTTTCATGAAGCTTACTCTACTAGATTTAATGACTATTTTCAATGAAATCCATTTCTTTTAAAATTTCATGGAATTTTTTGAAAAGAAAATGATTTTGGAGAAGAAAGGATATTTTCCTCAAGAATTTATTTCAAGTGTTTTATCAAAACCATTTTACATATAAGATGGAATTATCTCATATGTGTATGTTTCAAGTATAATTTCTCTATGATTTAAATGGTTTAACTTTTTCTTTGATGAAATGATATCCATATTTTTTGTATTGATTATGTTATGACGGGATGATTTTTATGAAACACATTTTATTCGTTGGGTTATGATGAATGATTTATGTTTATTTTGTTGCACATGTAAGAATGATTTCATTATGAGATGGGTGGGACCTATATCTCCCTCCAATTAATTGGGTGAAGATTTATATCTCATTAGATATACTTGGAAAGAACTGTAAGTTAATCCGGTTCAGTGATACAATACTGGAACGAGGAGTGAACTCTGTAGAGACCCAAAGCTTGACGTACATGGACATTACATTACTTTTGTAGAATACTTAGTACATAAAAAAAACACACACAGAAGGACCGTAATAGTTTAGTGTCTTTGGAAACTCGGAATATAATCTTCTAATCATGGTGAAAGATCCTCAACATCTCCCATAAAGATCTTCCTTTTTTTATATACCTAAAACCTTTCTTTATATCCTGGGGAAAAGAAAACATAAAAGGGTGAGCTCAAATGCTCAGTAAGGGTAAACAAAATAAATATCAATCACATCTTATACATAAGCACATAACTTTTGGAAATCATAACCTGCAAAAGAGATCATAATTTCATAACATGGGATAAATCATAGTAGTGAAATGAAATCCCAATAATCATAACTGAAAACATGAAACTTTGTGGCATCCACACATAATCCTAGATAATCATATCTTATTAGTCAAGACTCATTGCCAAGACTATCTTAGTGGACAAAGTCCATTTCTGAACCGAGTCACCCTCGTTTGAGTCCTGTTTCACTGAACCGGTATAACCTACCATTCCAGCCATGTCTATCTCATGAGATATAAAATCTTTACCCAATGGATTGGAGGGAGATATAGGTCCCACCCATCTCATAATTATACCATTCTTATGTGTGCCACAAAATCATAAATCATACATCATTGCATAACCCATGTAATAGAAATGGGAATCACAAACATCATGACATCATAAAACAATTCATATAGGATAAATGAATTCATAAAAATATTTCCATCACAACATAATCAAATCCATGTAATAATAGGGATAGAAACAGAACCCTTTATTATCTTAGATGGAAAATAATTTTGATAAAACACTTGAACTTCATTCATGATGAAAATATACTTTCTACTTCAAAAACACATTTCCTTTCTTAACATGTCATAAAACTCTAAACTAAAAGAAGTTGATTAAAAATAAACTTGAAAACATGTAAATTAAGCTTCTTGGAAATAATGTTTTAAAAATCCATTCATGCCGTATAAGTTAAAAAAACATTCTTCACGTACTTTTGTCGGAAAAGTCAAAAAGTACCTCGTATGAAAAACAACAAAAGATTCCTTTCATATCATTTACTAAAAACTCACCGAAGGGTAATATTGAATATAAACTATTGTAGAAGGATACAAATATTACATATTTAGGAATCATTGATGTGGATGATAAAATACACCCCAGTAAATTCTAAAGTATAAACAATCTCAGATAAAAATTGAGATTGCGAGATTTTCTATTACCTTAGGTCCGATGTGCTTTGTTCGTGTCCGACCCTCCTGTATAATGATTTAAATAATGTTATTGACTTATTAAAGAATCATACTTATTTTTATGCTATCATATATGGTCGTATTCTTAGCTTCTTAGTAGTAATATTTCATTGCTACTTGTTATTCAGGTGTTTATAACTTTTTGTTCTTATGCGTGTTTTGTCGAATAAATTCTTATTCATCTCTTTAGGTTATAGATACCTCATTACCAGAATTTTATTAGTGTAATATATATCATATTAATTCATTCAATTCATTTATATAATCATTATTAAATGAAGATCATGTAGAACGAGTCGCATCACATCATGGAGGCGGTATTCCGTACGTACGCACGAGTGATGATATCATTCCTATGATCATGGAATTGTATTGGAGTGTATGTATACTATTTCAGAATCAGTATCACTTTATAATAGTCATATATAGTCATTATTTACACCATTATACCCATCCAAGTATGGTGGTGGTGGAAAATAGATTACACCACGGCGTGGAGATGGTATTCCGTACGTACGCACCCGCGGTGATTTCTAATTCCGCAGGATGGATAGATGGGGAAATAGGGTTGTTTCGTACTTATAATAACATATCAGTATATGATTGATACTGATGTTATTACTTCATAATGGAACAACTAAAGAAGAAGAAGTGGAAGAAGAAATAAAGATGAAAGAATCGGTAACGGAAATTACCTCTTCTTTAAAGCGCCTCTTTGAGACCTCCACTTAGGGCACTAAAATTGGTCTTTGAGGAAGACCAGAACCTCTAGGATGTTGCTACGAAAGTGGAGAGGAAAAATTTCCAGGGGTTGGCCGAGCCGGAAGGCTTAAAGTGGTGTGAGGAAGAGGTTGAGGAAGTGCCCTTTTATAAGGGAGGAGAGGGGCTCCTTTGAAAAAACTAAAAATATTATTTTATTATAAAGTCACGTTCGGTTTTAAATAGCTCCAAATTGATTTATTTAGAAGCTAAGGTTGGGATGGGTCGAAATCCTATCATCCAATATAATTTAGACAAGTTTAGTTTCCTATTTTAACCTTATCATTTAGATTTAACATTAAGTTAAATAAGTTTACTTTTACCGTGTCTTCTTGTGTTCTTATACTATAAGGTTAATAAACTTACTATAAGCAGCCAAACGAACCCAAAGTTGTTTATTATTAATATATATAACCTTATCTAAGTCCTTTGGCCGAACCATAGATTTTTAGGAATAAAAGAACAATTACTAATATAATATTTGTTTTAAAAACTACTTTATGTCAATTTTGACACTATTTAGTAATTGATTTTTGTGAAAATCATAACAGAATGATTACTTAGAAAAAAGTTAATTAAATCAATACTAACATGTCATATTAACCTATAAAATTAGTGTAATTCATAAAAAGTCTCAAATTACATTTATTTTTGTGTTTATAACATTAATTATGTAGATATTTCATTAATAAGATAATTACTACATCATCTTTGTGTCATAAATAAATTAAATTATTTAATGTCTAAAAATTAACAATAAAATACCATTATGTAGGAAATATTTTTATCTTTCTAATGAATATTTATAGTCGAATTTATCTTATGATTAACCCCATATTAAAAATTATTTACTTATTAAACATTGATTTTAACTATTTTAACCCTTCTTTAAATAAATTAATAATAAATGTCCTAATCTAATCCATTTGGGCCTAAATGATCTTATTTTATTCCTAAGTTTGTTTTTGGTCGAATTACACTTGTCCAATAGAATTAGGACATGTGTTAGGGTAATAATAATATCATCTTTACCCTTAATTACCCTATTTACTTTTAACCGTGGTAAAAAAAAGTAAAAAGTTACTATTCACCAAAAAATTATTTTCATCTCATTGAACCACATTTTACTTAATGACATCAACCGTGTCTCTCGGATTTTTGAAATTCCACTCACAAAAGCAGTAAAATTACGTTTTATGAAAAATTCAGTTTTTTAACTACCACTTAGTGGTTTCACTATTCATCAAAAATTGAAAGTTTTCAGAAAAATACCAAAATTTCACCCTAGGCTAATTTCGATATTCCGAATCCAAAAATGAAGTCCATTTTGAAAACTAAAATTTATAAAATTTCAAAAAGTGGTTATTACTATTCATAACGGATAGTTTTAATAATATTTTAATAGCATATCGTTGTTTAGTGAAACTCTGTATTGCGTATGACACAAGCTATCAAGGAAGGTCGCGATTTCGTGGAAAGAAATCCAAGAAAGTGTTGTGTGTAGAAAAATATTCCTTTGATGATTTATATAACATAAAAGTCTCGGGTGTTACATTCTAGCCCCCTTAAAATTAATTTGGCCCTCGAAATTCGTCACTTTGTAACAAACAGATGAGGATACCTCTCCCTCATCATATCCTCAAGCTCCCATGTAGCTTCTTCTAATTGGTGGTTCCTCCATAAAACATTCACCAATCGAGTGGTCTTGTTTCGTAGGACTATTTAGCTACGATCCAGAATCTCTATCGGTTGTTCTTCATAAGAAAGATCTTGCTCCAGTGGTATAACTTCTGAGCTGAGTACATGTGAAGGATCAGGTATGTACTTTCTCAGGAGAGATACATGGAACACATCGTGAACTTGAGAGAGATTCGGTGGAAGCGCCAATCGGTAAGCTACCTTCCCAACACGATCCAGTATTTCGAAAGGACCGATATATCTAGGGCTCAACTTCCCCTTCTTTCCAAATCTCATGACTCTCTTCCAGGGAGATATCTGTAAGAACACTTTATCACCCACATAAAACTCTAGGTCTTTTCTTCGGTTGTCGACATAAATTTTCTTCCGACTCTGAGCTGCTCTTATGTGTTGTTGAATAGATCTGACCTTTTCTGCCATTTCAGCAAATAGATCAGGTCCTAATAGATTTCATTCCCCAACTTCATCCCAGCAAGTTGGAGTCCTGCATTTATTTCCATAGAGAGCTTCATAAGGAGCCATCTGAATACTGGAGTGAAAGCTATTGTTATAAGAAAATTCCACCAAAGGTAGGTGTTGATCCCAACCACCTTTGAAATCCATAGAGCAAGCTCTCAACATATCTTCTAGGGTTTGAATTGTTCTCTCAGACTGACCGTCTATTTGAGGATGACAAGCAGTGCTGAAACTCAACTCTGTATCCAGAGTATGCTAAAGACTTCGCCAGAACATCGAGGTAAATCTCGGATCCCAATCAGATATAATAGAAATTGGTACTCCATGCAATCTTACCACTTCCTTTACATTTATCCTGGCAAGCTGATCCAGAGAGAAATCCACTCTAATAGCAATGAAGTGTGCAGACTTTGTAAGACGATCAACTATGACCCAGATAGCATTATTTCCTTTGGATGTTTTAGGAAGTCCTGTGACAAAGTCCATAGTGATGTTTTCCCATTTCCATTCGGGTATGGGTAATGGTTGTAACATCCCGTTAGACTTCTATCTCTCAGCTTTAACTTGTTGACAAACCAAGCATCAAGAGACATATTCAGCAACATCTCTTTTCATGCCATCCCACCAGAAGTACTCTTTAAGGTCCCTATACATCTTCGTGCATCCAGGATGAATAGAGAATGAAGAACTATGAGCTTCATCCAGCAGCTCCTTCTTTAATTCGAGGATGGGAGGAACACAAACCCGATTCCTGAACTTTATTATCCCATCACAATCAAGGTTGAATTCCGGAACATTTCTCACCTTCTTTTGTTACTCGACATCTTCTTTCTGTGCATCTTTAATCTTCACATGTATAGATTGTTGAACATTCATTTGAGAAAGATAAGATTTTTCCTCTTCCATTATAATTCCAAGATCTATCCTTTGTAAATCCATAAATATTTGATCTTTTGTGATCCTCATCATGGATAAACTAGCATGGTCTTGTCGACTTAATGCATCTGCCACCTTGTTTTCTTTCCCATGGTGGTAATGGATTGAGCAGTCATAATCCTTAATCAGCTCTAACCATCTTCTTTGATGCATATTCAGCTCCTTTTGTGTGAAAATATACTTTAAACTTTTATGATCAGTATAAATATCACACCTTTCACCATAAAGGTAATGCATCCAAATATTTAATGCAAAGATTACCGCAGCTAACTCCAAATCATGTGTTGGGTAATTTTGCTCATGGATTTTCAACTGTCGTGAGGCATAAGCTATCACCATATCATTTTGCATAAGAACACACCCCAATCTCTTCTTGGATGCATCACTGTAGATCACAAACCTTTCTCCACTACAAGGTAGTGTGAGCACAGGTGCACTGGATAACCTTCTTTTCAACTCCTTGATATTCTCTTCACATTCCTCTGTCCAAACAAACTTAACTCCTTTCTGAGTCAACTTGGTGAGTGGATAAGATAATCGTGAAAAATATTTCACAAAACATCGATAATATCCATCCAAACCATGAAAACTTCGGATCTCAGTTACTGTTATTGGTCTCGACCATCTTTCGATAACCTCTGTTTTTGTTGGATCCATAGATATCCCCTCTTTTGAGATTATGTGACCCAAAAATGCAACTTTTTGAAGCCAAAATTCACACTTGGTAAATTTGTAATAAAGCTTCTTCTTTCTCAGGGTCTTGAATATAATTATCAAGTGATCTTCATGTTCTTCCTTGCTCTTTCAATAGACAAGAATATCGTCTATAAAGACTACCACCAATTGATCAAGATAGTCTCTAAAGACTCTATTCATCAGATCCATGAACATTGCAGGGGAATTAGTAAGACCAAATGGAATCACTATAAATTCATAGTGTCCATACCTTGTACGGAAAGCCGTCTTTGGTATATCCTCCCTTTTTACCCTTAATTGATGATACCATGAACAAAGATCAATCTTGGAAAAGTATTGAGCTCTGCGTAGTTGGTCAAATATGTCATCAATGCATGGGAGAGGATATTTGTTCTTGATAGTGATCTTGTTAAGTTCTCGATAATCAATGCAGAGTCTCATTGATCCATCTTTCTTCTCAACAAATAGAACAGGTGCTCCCCAAGGTGACGCACTAGGGCGTATGAATCCCTTATTAAGATTCTCTTGGAGTTGTTTCGTCAATTCCTGCAACTCAATTGGGGCCATTCTATAAGGTGTCTTTGAAATAGGCAAAGCACCCGGTACGAGTTCTATTGAAAACTCAACTTCATGATTCGGTGGAAGACCCGGTAATTCCACCGGAAAGACATCATCAAACTCCCGTAAAATGGGCATATTCTTAATTGTGAGTTTCTCACCAACCATTTGAGATAAATAACCTTCATTTAGTGGAATCAATACCCATAAAATGGAAGAAATTTCCACTGGAAGGATATGTTCATCCTTGCATTGATAGACGATCATAGATTGATCTAGAATATGAAATGTGACTTCCCTTATTTGGAAATTGATATGAGCTCCATATAAAGAAAGCCAATCCGTGCCAAGAATCACATCAAATTCCACTATAGGAAGGATCACAAGATTTACAGGAAGCACTTTCCCACAAACTTCTATCATAGAATAGTTATAAACATTTGATGTGACTGTTGTGCCATTAGGTGTTGTCACATCTAACTCAACATCTAATTGTTGAGGTAATACGGTGATACCCTTAGAAAATTCTTCAGAAATAAAAGTGTGGGTGGATCTAGAATCAAATAAAACATTTGCTACTTTAGAGTGGATGGTAAGTGTACCTTTCACAACATCATTATCGTACTCCACATCACTGATAGAAATTTCATGTGACATTCCTTTATCTTTAGCCTGAAGAGTTTGTTGATGTCGACCATCATCATCAACCCTTGGATTAGGGCATTTATTGGAATAATGCCCCATCTCTTTGCACTTGAAACATTGAAGTGTAGTAGGTTCATTCTGTGTATCCCTTCCTTTGTTTGAATCATTAGACATCTTCTTCCCATCATCGCGGCATTCAAATGCCCGATGAACTTCCTTTACACATTTGAATCATTTACTTATCCCTTTAAGAAAACTCCATCTATGTTTCTTTCCACACATTGAGCATAAGGGAAATCTCATCTTCTTTTCAGTGTGCTCTTTAGATTTTCCTTTGAATTCCATTTTCCTCTTCTTATCAAACCCATATGACTGATGGGTTACTCCAATCTCCATCTCGACTTTGAGAGCACATCGAACGATTTCCTCGTAGCTATTGAAGTCCCTTATGGCTAACGCCCTTTGAAGACTTGGTTTTAAGCCACTAAAGAATCGATCGATCTTACTCTCAGGTTGGATAATAATACCAGAAGCGTAACTTGCAAGTCTTGTAAAATTTGCTTCATAGGTACCAAAATATTCATCATACTTTTGATTCAGTTCAAGAAACTCTTTCTCAATATTTTTTCAGAGAATACGAGGGAAGTACTTATTGAAAAATAAGTTATTGAACTCGTCCCATTCCATGGACTCAATTTCATCCCTTTGCCTCGTATTCTTAATAATATTCCACCATTGATCAACATCTCCTTCCAAACGATACACTGCTAGGATGACTTTATCATGTTCAGAACATTGATGAACTGAAAATATCTTTTCAATAGTACTAATCCATTGTTCAGCAACTAATGGATCAGTAGACCCGCTGAAAGAAGGTGGACGATGCCTCATGAAGGATTCAACAGAATGTTGCTCCTTCCTTTGTTCGTTTGGAAGTCCTGCATGATTCATAGCTTGAGAAAGTTGTGTGATCATGGCTACAAGATTTTGCAGTCCAGCTCCCATAATGTTTGGTTGCTCAGGGGGACAATCATTGCATTGCCCGTCGCATTCCGCATTAACACGGTTCCTTCGGGTTCTTGACATTGACTAAAACCAAGAATAATAGTGTGAGAAACACTAATAAAAATAGGAAAATCACATAATCAAGAATAAAATTTCACACTTAAGGTCTTATCCTAGGTTATTCATGGCCATTTCTAAAACACTAAGATTGTGTTCTATGCTTAGACTTATCCTTAGGGTTCTTACTAAGGCTTTCACATCCTAGTTTCCCAAGGTTGACTAAACCTTTCCTCTGATACCAACTGTAGAGACCCGAAGTTTGACGTACATGGACATTACATTACTTTTGCAGAATACTTAGTACATAACAAAAATACAAACACAAGGACCGTAAAAGTTTAGTGTCTTTGGAATCTCAGAATATAATCTTCTAATCATGGTGAAAGATCTTCAACATCTCCCATAAAGATATACATTTTTTTATATATCTAAAACATTTCTTTATATCCTGGGGAAAATAAAACATAAAAGGGTGAGCTCAAATGCTCTGTAAGGTTAAAAAAAGGAATATCAATCACATCATATACATAAGCATATAACTTTTGGAAATCTTAACCTGCAAAAGAGATCATAATTTCATAACATGGGATAAATCATAGTAGTGAAATGAAATCCCAATAATCATACCATAAAAAATGAAACTTTGTGTCATACACACATAATCATAGAGAATCATATCTTACTAGTCAAGACTCGTTGCCAAGACTATCTTAGTGGACAAAGTCCATTTCTGAACCGAGTCACCCTCGTTTCAGTCCTGTTTCACTGAACCGGTATAACCTACCGTTCCATCTATGTCTATCTCATGATATATAAAAACTTTACCCAATTCATTGGAGGGAGATATAAGTCCCACCCATCCAATAATGATACCATTCTTATGTGTGCCACAAAATCATAAATCATACATCATTGCATAACCCATGTAATAAAAATGGGAATCTCAAACATCATGACATCATAAAACAATTCATATAGGATAAAGGAATTCATAAAAATATTTCCATCACAACAAAATCAAATCCATGTAATAATAGGGATAGAAACAGAACCCTTTATTATCTTAGATGGAAAATAATTTTGATAAAACACTTGAACTCCATTCTTGAGGAAAATATCCTTTCTACTTCAAAAACAAATTTCCTTTCTTAAAATGTCATAAAATTCTAAACTAAAAGAAGTTGATTAAAAATAAACTTGAAAACTTGTAAAGTAAGCTTCTTGGAAATAATGTTTTAAAAATCCATTCATGCCGTATAATTTAAAAAAATTCTTCACGTACTTTTGTTGGAAAAGTAAAAAAGTACCTCGTACGAAAAATGACAAAAGATTCCTTTCATATCTTTTACTAAAAACTCACCGAAGGGTAAAATTGAATATAAACTATTGTAGAAGGATAAAAATATTTCATATTTAGGAAACATTTATGTGGATGATAAAATAAATCACAGTAAATTCCAAAGCATAAACAATCTCCGATAAAAATTGAGATTGCGAGATTTTACCTTACCTTAGGTCTGATATGCTTTGTACGTGTCCGAAACTCCTGTATAATGTTTTAAATAATGTTATTGACTTATTACAGAATCATACTTATTTTTATGATATCATATATGGTCATATTCTTAGCTTCTTAGTAGTAATATTTCATTGCTACTTGTTATTCGGGTATTTATAACTTTTTGTTCTTATGCGTGTTTTGTCGAATAAATTCTTATTCATCTATTTAGGTTATAGATACCTCATTACCATAATGTTATTAGTGTAATACATATCATATTATTTAATTCAATTAATTTATATAATCATTATTAAATTAAGATCATGTAGAACGAGTCGCATCACATCGTGGAGGCGGTATTCCGTACGTACGCACGAGTGATGATATCATTCCTATGATCGTGGAATTGTATTGGAGTGTATGTATACTATTACAGAATCAGTATCACTTTATAATAGTCATATATAGTAATTATTTACACCATTATACCCATCCATGTAAGGTGGTTGTGGAAAATAGATTACACCACGGCGTGGAGACGGTATTCCGTACGTACGCACGCGCGGTGATTTCTTTTTCCGTAGGATGGATAGATGGTGAAATAGGGTTGTTTCATACTTATAATAACATATCAGTATATTAGTGATACTGATGTTATTACTTCATAATGAAACAACTAATGAAGAATAAGTGGAAGAAGAAATAAAGATGAAAGAATCGGTAACGGAAATTACCTCTTCTTTAAAGCGCCTCTTTGAGACCTCCTCTTAGGGAACTAAAATTGGTCTTTGAGGAATAACAGAACCTCTAGGATGTTTCTAGGGAAGTGGAGAGTAAAAATTGTCATGGGTTGGCCGAGCTTGAATGCTCAAAGTGGTGTGAGGAAGAGGGGGAGGAGCTGCCCTTTTATAAGGGAGGAGAGGGGCTCCTTTGGAAAAACTAAAAATATTATTTTATTATAAAGTCATGTTCGGTTTTAAATAGCTCCAAATTGATTTATTTCTAAGATAAGGTGGGTATGGGTCGAAAGCCTCTCATCCAATAGAATTTAGACAAGTTTAGGTTCCTATTTTAACCTTATCATTTAGATTTAACATTAAGTTAAATAAGTTTACTTTTACCGTGTCTTCTTGTGTTCTTATACTATAAGGTTAATAAAATTACTATAAGCAGCCAAACTAACCCCAATTTGTTTATTATTAATATATATAACCTTATCTAAGTCATTTGGCCGAACCTTAGATTTTTAGGAATAATATAACAATTACTAATATAATATTTTTTTTAAAAACTATTTTATGTAAATTTTGAGACTATTTAGTAATTGAATTTTTTTTAAATTATAACAGAATGATTAGTTCGAAAAAAGTTAATTAAATCAATATTAACATGTAATATTAACCTATAAAATTAGTGTAATTTGTAAAAAGTATCAAATTACATTTATTTTGGTGTTTATAACATTAATTATGTCAGTATTTCATTAATATGATAATTACTGCATCATCTTTGTGTCATAAAGAAATTAAATTATATAATGTATAAAAATTAAAATTAAAATACCATTATGTAGTAAATCTTTTTAGCTTTCTAATGAATATTTATAGTCGAATTTATCTTATTTATAACCCCATATTAAAAATTATTTACTTAATAAACATTGATTTTAACTATTTTAACCATTCTTTAAATAAATTAATAATAAATGTCCTAATCTAATCCAAGTGGGCCTAAATGGTCATATTCTATTCCTAAGTTTGTTTTTGGTCGAATTACACTTGTCCAATAGAACTAGGACATGTGTTAGGGTAATAATATTATCATATTTACCCTTAATTACCATATTTAATTTTAACCGTGGTAAAAAAAGTAAAAAGTTACTATTTACCAAAAAATTATTTTCATCTCATTGAACCATATTTTACATACTGACATCAACCGTGTCTCTCGGATTTTTGAAATTCTACTCGCAGAAGCGGTAAAATTAAGTTTTATGAAAAATTCAGTTTTTTAACAACCACTTAGTGGTTTCACTATTCATCAACAATTGAATTTTTTCAGAAAAATACCAAAATTTCACCCTAGGCTAATTTCGATATTCCGAATCCAAAAATGAAGTCCACTTTGAAAAATAAAATTTATAAAATTTCAAAAAGTGTTTATTACTATTCATAATGGCTAGTTTTAATAATATTTTAATAGCATATCGTTGTTTAGTGAAACTCGGTATTGCGTACGACGCAAGCTATCGAGGAAGGTCGTGATTTCGTGTAAAGCAAGACAAACAAGTGTTGTGTGTAGAAAAATATTCCTTTGATGATTTATATAACATAAAAGTCTCGAGTGCTACAAACTCGATTCAGAAAGGGACTTTGTCCACTAAGATGGTCTTGGCAGCAATGCCATGGCTATTATTGAAAGCATAACATGTGCTTAATGGATTCCATAATTCCATGTTTTCTTCCTAGGATATTTTATCAGGATGGATTTTCCATTTTGATATATGCCTTACGTACTTCCATGATTTATGTTTTTGCTCAATATTTTGATGTTTATATTTTATGATCAAGTTTTTTCATTCAAATGTTTATGGATTATTTTATGTTCTCTATGTTTACCCTTACTGAGTATTTGAGCACACCCTTTTTATGTTTTTGCCCCAGGATTTATAGAAAGGTATTAGGTAAGAAAACAAAAGGGGAAGATCTTTGTGAGAGATGTTGAAGATATTTTACCATGATTAGAAGATTATGTTCCGTGATTCCAAAGACACTAAACTATTATGGTCCATGAGTGTTTGTTTATGTTATATTTTAGGTATTCCCCAAAATTAATGTACTATCCATGTATGTTAAAGCATTGTGTATCTACAGTTGGTATCAGAGGAAAGGTTTAGTCAACCTTTGGAAACTAGGAAGTGAAAACTTTATTGGGATCTCTAAAGATATTTCTAAGGTATGTATAGGTATGTCCATAAGGTTGATTATAACTATTGATTATAGTAATATGATTATGGTAACAATATTACAATTAACCCTAATATGTTATATATTGAACGTACTCCCCCTTTATTATTTTGTTTTCCCTAGCATGATTTTTTCCTCTCACACTATTCTTTTTGGGTTTTAGACGATGGATGGAACCCGAAGGAACTGTATTGATCAATGTAATGTTCAATGCAATTATTTTCCTCATGAAAAAACCAATGTTATAGGAGATGGAGTGAAAAATCTTCTTGTTATACATACACAAGCTATGAATTATTCTGTACTTCAAAATGAGCATAGAAGAGAACAATACTCTATTGAGTCCTTCATGATGAAACACCCACCTTCCGTCAATGGGTCTCATGATCCACTTGTTGATGAACAATGGAAGACTACCATTGATATGATATTTTCCATACATCGCTTTTCAGAACATGAAAAAGTCATTTTAGATATTTACCATTTAGAAGGTGAAACAGACTAGTGGTGGACTCTAATTAAGAAAACAAGGCACCATGATGAAATTGAATCCATGGAATGTGTCGAGTTCAAGAACTTGTTTTTCAGAAAGTACGTCCCTCGTATTCTTCGAACAAAGATGGAAAAGGAGTTCCTTGAACATAAGCAGAAGGATGATGAATCTGTTGGTATATACGAAGATAATTTCACATGACTTGCGTGGTATGCATATGGCATTATCATCCAACCTGAATGTAAAGTTGATATATTTTTCAATGGCTTAAAACCAATCATCAAAGGGTATTATCTATAAGATACTTCAGTAGAAATGAATAAATTGTACGTTGTGCTATCAAGGTAGAACTGGAAGTTGGTGTTACATATCTATCTCATGTTTTTGACATGAAACGAAAGATGGAGTTCAAGGAGAAATCTCAGAATAATGGTGAAAAGAAAATTAATGTTTCTTTATGCTCAAAGTGTCGAGAAAAGAATGATGGAGATTGTCTTAAAGGGACTAGAATATGTCATAATTTTGGAAAATAAGGCCATCGAGCAGCTGAGTATCGAAGTAATGGAATAAGGGTTGCTAATGACGTGAATAAAGAAAATACTGAAGAGAACCCACAACCAAAACCTCAATGCTTCAAATGCAAGTAAATGGTGCATTATGCTAATCATTGCCCTAATGCAAGGGTTAATGATGATCAACGTGAGCAACCACTTAAGGAAAATGATAAAGGGAAGTCACATACAATCACTATTTGTGATGTTGAGTATGACAATGATGTTGTGTAATGATTAAGTGTTTATGTAATGGGATTTCAAAATAGTATCATGGAATCTCATTTATGGCATCGTGGAATTTTGGAATATCTATGTTTTGGTTTTCATTAATTATATGGTACCGGTGACCATGAAAAGTGATTGATATATTTTTGGAAGGAAGATGATTTGTGCATAATTAAGGGATAAAGAAAAAAATTGAAATGAGCTCATGACTGATATAATGACAAACTTATATTATGGTCTGAGTATATAGAAATTTTACGATTTTTCTATGTGGAAAGTGTTAAACTTTGACAACATTCATGTTTTCACTAAGGTTAAATGGGTATTAATTTTTCAAGAGAATACATGATTAAGGTATTCACATGTTTGGAATGTGACCAACAAGATATATCGTATGATAAATGATGGTATTCACAAGCTCGGATGATGAAATTTATAGTAAATGTTTTCTTTATACTATGAGCTTGGACAGAAGAATTTTGGATAAGCCTAAAGATTAGAATGGATTATGTTGGACATAAGTCAGTATTGTTTAAGGCTAGAACTTTTTTTCACATTATTTATGTAATGTTATAATAACGAAGTTTTAGAAAAAGGAAAACCTACAGGATGAGCGACAACCCGTCACATCGGACACGATTGTGAGAATCGAACCCACAACTGAAGTGCGACATGCCTTTATCATCTACCACTGGCCTACAGGACATCCCTAGTTAGTAGAAACTAGTTTTATTAAGCGGTATGATAGATGATGTATAAGTCCATTTTTGGAATCATATACGATTAACCTCACCATACATGAACTTATGTATAGTTAATAACTTTTTCTACCCTTTTGTTTGAGACATATGGAATGACCCGTCATTCTATCACATGATCTGCTAACACTTAAAAAATGAAAAGTTCAACATCATTTCTTTAGGAGATGAAGTGGAAATTGTTCAAGGCACCAACAATGGTGAGAGTATACTGAAATAATGAAAGTATTTAATCTAATTCAAATTATTCATTTTTAGGGAAATGATCTTGAAATCCAAAAATGTTGTCCTAGTACCCTTATATCCGATGAATCAGATGGTACCTTAGATCATCACAAATTTATGGATTTGTGATTGTTGGATTTTTTATAGCCATGTTTTCTTCCACTCTCCATCAGAACATGATGGTTAGATTTTTCTTCAATATCCAGATTTTAACCTATGTTCTCCTATGTGGAAACCCAGTGATTAGTTAATTTGGGTAACCGTTACTTTTCATAATTTATTTTTTAAAGTTCAGTTTTGGTATTCCTTTTTTGATGTGGGTTTCTATGAAAGAAACATTCATGTAGTAAACCATTTATAACTCGGATGAATTTCGAGGGCGAAATTCATTTTAAGGCAGTAGAATGTAACAACACGAGATTTTATGAGAATTATTATTTTTAATTTCATTGATGCCTTCTGTTTTATGCTACACCAAAATTATATTTCACTATACGCAACACCGTATTAGCCTGTAGTATATGCAACACTATTCTTGGCTCTCGTAACACACAATTTCAAGTTCGTTTTGTGGAAATTATTTTACACAACAATAAGTATAGATTTTTTTCAGTGTATAAATGAAAGTTGTTTTGATTATGTTATACGCAACCCCAGACTGAGCTTTCACTACACGCATCCTTGACTTGGCTTGCATTACACGCAATCCAGACCTTCCTCGATAGCATGTGTAGTACGCAATACCGAGTTTCACTAAATGATATATTATTATAATATTATTATGAACCAACAATTATGAATAGTAATACCCACTTTTTGAAATTTTATAAATTTTATTTTATAAAATGGGATTTATTGTTTTGATTCGGAATATTGAAATAATCCTACAGTGAATTTTTGGTATTTTTATGAAAACATTCATTTTTTGATGAATAGTGAAAACACTAGGTTACTATTTAAAAACCAAATTTTTATATAAATAATTATTTATTTATTTATATTTATTTTAGGTAAAAATTGATATATAATACCTATATAAGTTCAATTTAATTAATTGGAGTCATTTTATAATAATTTTAGACACATAAAATTTTATTGAACTTTTCACCGTCTTTTACCCACCTCCTATGAGAGTGTGAAAATTTACATAAAATATAATTTTACCACTTATGTGAGTGGAATTTCTACAATTTGAGAGACATGGTTAATATAAAGTAGTAAAATGTGGTTGAATAAGATAAAAATAATTTTTGGTGAATTGTTATTTTTTTACTGTTATTTACCACAGTTAAAAGTAAATACGGTCATTAACGGTAAAAATGATATTATTATTACCCTAACACAAGTCCTAATTCAATTGGATAAGTTTAGTTCGACCAAAAAAAACCTTAGGGATAAAATATTACCCTTTAGGACCACTTGAATTAGATTAGGACATTTATTATTATTTTATTTAAAGAAGAATTAAAATAGTTAAAATCAAAGTTTAATAACTAAAAAATATTTAATATAGGTTTATACATAAGATAAATTCAACTATAAATATTAATTAGAAACATAAATCTTTTTCATACATAATGTTATTTAATTTGTAATTTTTAGACATTATATAATTTAATTTATTTCTGAAACAATGATGATGCAGTAATTACCTTATTAATCAAATATTAACATAATTGATGTTATAAATCCCTAAATAAATGCAATTTTATACTTTTTATAAATTACACTAATATCTAGGTTAATATTACATGTTATTATTGATTTAAATAAATCTTTTTGAACTAATCATTCTGTTATGATTTTTTTTAAAATCAAGTACATAAATGTGTCAAAATTGACATAAAATAGTTTTTAAAACAAATACTATATTATTAATTGTTATTTTATTCCTAAAAATCTATGGTTAGGACAAATTACTTATATAAAGATATATATATTAATAATTAACCACTTGGGGTTCTTTTGTCTTGTTATAGTATGTTTTTTAACCATATAGTGTAAGAAAACAAAAAGACACGATAAAAGTTAAATTATTTAACTTAGAGTTAAATCTAAATGATAAGGATAAAATAGTAACATAAACTTTTATAAAATCTATTTTCTGAGAGGCTTTCGACCCATCCCCACCTTATATGAGAAATAAATCAATTTGTATCTATTAAAAACCGAATATTACTTTATTATAAAATATTATTTTTAGTTTTCCTAAGGTTCCCCTCTCCTCCCTTATAAAAAGGGCACCCCTTCCCTCCTCTATTCACTCCCTTTTGAGCCTTGAAGCTCAGAAAACCCCTGAAAATTCCTCTTAAAAACCTCTAGTTATATCATAGAGGTTCTGGACTTCTCAAAAGTCCAACTCTAGTGCCCTAATAATATGTTTAAAGGAGGTGCGTCGAAGAAGAGGTAATCTCTTCTACCGATTCTTCCAAGTTTTCTTTCTTCTTAACCTTCTTCTTATTTAGTTGTTTCATTATAAAGTAATAAAATCAGTATCTCAAATATACTGATATGTTATTATAAATATGAAACAACCCTATTTCACCATATATCCATCCTACAGAAAACGAAATCACCAAGTGTGCGTACGTACGGAATACCGTCTCCACGCTGTGGTGTAATCTGTTTTTCCACCACCACCTTACTTGGATGGGTATAATGGTGTAAATAATAACTATATATGATTACTATAAAATCATAATTATTCTATGATATTATATAATCCCCTCCAATTCCATTCAATAAATATTGTAACGATATCATCACTCGTGCGTACGTACGGATTACAGTCTCCACGACGCGATGAGATTCATTTTCCATGTAAACAATTCAAGAATGATTATAAAGTATATATAATAAATAATCATGAAATATATGACATAATAATTCTAATTGATTTATGTATACATGTATTTATGTCATCTACTTAAATTACATTCAATTCAATAAGGAAATGTAGAACAACGTTCATGCGTACGTATGGCCTACCGTCTCCATGAACGATGTATTTCATTTCATTTATCTATCTATTATATATATATCTGTGTGTGTGTGTGTGTATTGCATATATATATGATATAGAAATCATGATTTACATTCTGGAAGTAATTAAATCCTGATATAATTAATAATAATATCAAGAACAACTAGTCCAAACACTTATGATCAATAAAACGATTTTACCCAAAACGCTGCTTTAACGTGGAATTTACAAAAGAACGGGTAATATAAAGTCATAAGTGAACCATATATGATATCATAACAATGAATATGATTCTTTAATAAGTCAATTACATTATTTAAATCATTATACATGAGGTTCAGATACGTACGAAGCATATCAGACCTAAGGTAAGAGATTACTATTCAAATCTCGTTCTTATCCGAGATTGTTATTCGTAAGTATTTACTAGGGTTATTGTTGTCATTCATGACCATGTTTTCTAAAAAAAATTATGTATTTTTAATTTCATTTTTACCCATTTTTTTAAATTTACCACATGTTATTAAAGGAATCTTAATTTTGTTTACCACACGGGGATCTTTTGGACTTTTCTGACAAAAGTACGAGAAGAATTTGATTTTTAACTTATATGGAGAGAATGGATTTTTACGGTTTCATAACACATCATTTTAATGAAGCTTACTCTACAAGATTTAATGACTATTTTCAATAAAATCATTTTATTTTAAAATTTCATGGCATTTTGTGAATGTAAAATGATTTTGAAGAAGAAAGGATATTTTCCTCAAGAATTCATTTCAAGTGTTTTATCAAAACCATTTTCCATATAAGATGGAATTATTTTTTATGTGTATGTTTCAAGTATAATTTCTCTATGATTTACATGGTTACACTTTTTCTATGATAAAATCATTTCCATATTTTTTGTATGGATTATTTTATGATGGGATGATATTTATGAAACCCATTTTATTCTTTGGGCTATGATGAATGATTTAAGTTTATTTTTTGGCACAAGTAAGAATGATTTCATTATGAGATGGGTGAGAAATATATCTCCCTCCAATGAATTGGGTAAAGATTTATATCTCATGAGATAGACATGCATAGAACGGTAAGTTAATCTGGTTCAGTGATACAGGATCAGAATGAGGAGTGAACTCGATTTAGAAAGGGACTTTGTCCACTAAGATGGTCGTGGCAGTAATGCCTTGGCTACTAAGGAAATCATAACATGTGCTTAATGGTTTCCACAATTACATGTTTTATTCCTAGCCTATTTTATCTAGATTGATGTTTCATTGTGATATATTCTTTACTTACTTCCATGATTTATGTCTTTGCTCAAGATTTTGATATTTAGATTTTATATTCAAGTTTTTGCATTCAAATCATTATTCATTATTTTATGTTCTCTATGTTTACCCTTACTGATCATTTGAGATCACCCTTTTTATTTTTTTTCCTTAGGATGTAAATAAAGGTTTTAGGTATGAAAACAAAAGGGGAAGATCTTTATGGGAGATGTTGAAGATCTTTTACCATGATTAGAAGATTATGTTCCGAGTTTCCAAAGACACTAAACTATTACGGTCCTTGAGTGTTTGTTTTTGTTATGTATTAATTATTCCGAAAAATTAATGTAATTTCCATGTACGTTTAAGCTTTCAGTCTCTACAACGGATGAAGATCCAATAGGGCGTGGTGCTGTCGCACCACGCCAGAGAAGAACCGCAGCAGATGAAAAGGCACGACACACTCACGACATGCTATGGAACTGAAGGTCGCGGCTAGGCTGGGCCGTAGCTATGCTGGACTGGAACCCTTACACCGACCGTGTAGAGGAAAACCAAGGCCTGCATCCATGGGACGATTGGCTGGAAGAACCGTCCGACTACTACCGGCTGTGATGGAGGACCGTGACACCCGCTTGTGTCGTGCGGAGGAGACGTGGCCCGCAACCGCAGCGCCACTTTTCACTGTGTGGGGAGAACCATAGTCCGCAATGCGGGCCGTTCACACCAGACTGAAACGGCTGGCTACAGCCAGCTGGGCAGAGGAGGGGCGGCACTGCTTGGGTCTTCCGGGTGAACGGAACCGACCCGTAGTGCGGGTCGGGTCCGCGGGTGGGCCACGCCCCACCGTACCGGGATGGGCCGAACCCCCAACCGGGTGGCACCCACCGGGCCAGGTCTGCAGGTGGGCCGCGCTGCACTGGTTTGGGCCAACCCTCAGTCGTGTCGGACCCGCAGAACGGGGTCAGGCCGACCCACCAGCCCACTGGGCTTGACGGGATGAACCCGTCATTGTTTAAACGTGAATATCTCCAAGACCGCGCGACTGATCGACGCGTCGTCTGCAGCACTAGGACCCTCACGAAAAAGAATTATTTTTGAGATACTCTAAGTTTGTTTTGGAAAACTTTGGAAAATGGCTAGGTTTGGATCGATCGTAAAAACAACCGGGCACCTGGAACGGAAATGCTAACTCTCAGATCGGGCGTCTGATACATGCGCCTTCTATCAGATTAGGATCCTTAAGATGAAATGGAACTACACGATAAATCCAATCCATAATTCATGGTAGTTGATGTATCATCACTTGGCTCAAGGAGAAGACCCTCTCGGAATTGATCGTGTTGTGTGCGGGAACCCTAGGGCTGGCTGCGACTAAGATGATAGAATCATCCGTGGGTTCGATAGTGACGACTTCTTTACTCAGATTCTCTGTGGGTTTGACATTAGTGAATTCTGTACTAGGATCCTACATGGGTTCAACATTGATGACTACTGTACCGGAATCCTATGTGGGTTCGACAGTGATGACTTCTGTGCCAGGATCCTACATGAGTTCGACAGCAATGACTTCTGTACCAGGATCATACGTGGGTTCGACAGTGATTACAACTATACCAGAATCCTACATTGGTTCAAAAGTGACCACTCTAGGCTATGATCCTACGTGGGTTTGATAGCACTGATATTTTTCCCGGATCCTATGTTTTTTTGACAGAGGAGATGATTCATAGGAAACATCTAATCATCACTACCCCACTTCGTGAGTAACATACCCATGTGAGCTGAGTCTTGTCTTTCAATAATTATCATCGATGTGATTGACTTTACTTCCTATATAGACTAGGTTGTGGTTGGGCTCGAGATTTGGAGTCGGGATGTGACTGGTAACTTAGGTATATGTATGGGCATATACCTAATTAGGGTTGGTTGATACTTTGTGATTGTATCTTTCTATTGTGGTTGATCCTTTGTAGATTTTGTGAGACCTTGAGAGTCTCGGGGTCGATACTGAGTATCTTTATACTCACCCCTTCACGGGCTATGCCCACACCTCATTGGGTTGGATGCTGATGACGGACAGCCCTAACCGAGGTGGAGTGTACGGGGACTGGACGACACCCAGAGGTGGGACTCACGACGAGTAAGTACCCAGAGGAGACAGATGGATGTGGAGCAATGAGAAGGATATATATACCTACTCTTCTGGTAGGATATGTAGTGGACAATCCAAGAGCTTCTAGGAACCTTCCAGCTGTTTGTCTTTTTATTTGTACCTATTTGTCCTTTCCTTGTACTTTACTATTGGGTTTGTATTTCTGGCCCTTGTACTTTCCAGCAATTCTTCTGTATTTAGTTTGTACATAGAGTTTTCTTCCGCTTATTCTCAAGTTGTGTTTGATTGAAGTTATAAACACAATTCCTTCCACGTTATGGATTTACACCTTTGGTTCTAGTCGCTAGCCCCTGGCATATGGAAGGCGGGTATGGGGTAGTTACGACACGGTCCCAGGGCAATGGGTCATGACATTTCTTGTCTTAATTATCTCCTTTTATCATGTGTGTTTTGTCAGTGATGTTTCAATTCATGGGTATATGATATATATATATATCATCTAAAAAATATAATAATTTAAAAATAAAAAATTTACATATTTTAAACATCTTTAATCCAATTTTGAATGTTGTACATTGAAAATGAATCAAATTGCTTTGTGGAGATGGTATAACATAAGTACACATGAGTGACGATAAATTTCCATTAATGATTGAATGTGTAAGAAATTGGTTGGTATATTAATTTTATATAATAATCATAATATCATATATATCACATATATTAATTAAATTTTTAATTATTATATTTCGTTTAAAGAAAATGTGAAAAAGGAATCGCCTTACAAAGTGAGGCGGTAATCCACTATACACTCAAGAAACATTAATAAATATGAAACATAATGGAAATTATAAAGGTAAATGTGATATTAAAATTATTTAAATATAATAATATCATAAATTCCATACAGATGTGGGAAAATCCATCATTATATCCATCCTTGAACGATAGTAATGGAGAAAACAACATGAGTTCATGACGTTGTTGTCCACCATAGAGAATATAGATTATTTCATTTCCCATTTGATTAATATAGATAAGGATATATATTATTCCATAAACAAGATAAAATATAATAATATGGTAGATAATGGTTTAACTATATTTTAATTATCATCACATAATTTAATGGGGAAAAATAATGATGAAAAGGATATAGATTAGTTATGATAATTATATTGTCTATGAAAAACCTCATTTGGATATCCTCTTATGAACCTTAGGGATGGTATTTTGGGATGGAAAATAAATATTATATGACTAAGAGTGTTTTATAAATACTTAGTTTGGTTTTTTACAAGAAAAATCTCATTTGGGATGTGACTAACATGGTGGACGGGGTTTCCTTTTATAAGAATGGAAATGGAACCCTATTGGAATGTACCTTGAAATTTCCTAAAAAAATATTATATATATATATATTCATTCACGTAAAAAATCTCCCAAACAAACATAGGGTAAATTTTTTTATTTTAGATGGATGAAATAAGTTCATAAAATAATATGTTTCTAGTATTTAGGACATTTTAAAACTTATCAATTTAGTTTAACCCCACAGTATATAAATTTGGACGTTAAATGTTGTTATTAATTCATACTACTTTCATTATTCGTTATCGACCAATTTTAAATTTAAAATATTATATAATAGAAATTATTTTGATTTTAAATATTTAATCCATTTTTTAAGAATTAATTTCACATAATATAAAGATATCATATTATAATTAAACTAGTAGATGCGACAAAAAAACATGGGATTCAAAGAAGAAATTCTCATTATTGTAGAATATTTTAATATCAAAATTGAATATATAATTTATTTAATTGAATAAAAATAGTTAAATATTAATATAATTGAATTAATATTACTTTAAAACTAATTTAACATAAAATTTATCTTTCCAAAAATGTAAAATAAAAATGATGGTTTTAGTGAAAATCTATAATTTTCGCTATTTCTTGATAAATTAAACACATCAGAAAAATAAATTGAAATACCCTAAGATAACTTTGATATAATGATTTCAAAAATGAAGTAATTTTTATAAAATTAAATTTATAAAATTGTTAAAAATTATGTTTAATATAAGTTACCATGAATCAATAAACCACTTTCATTGAAAAATACAGTTTTCAGAAATCATTTCATTTTTAATTAATTGATTCATACTCTTATTTACAATAAATTGATTACACATGAAATTATTTAACACATGTTTACAACATAGAATATTCATTAATTATTTAGTACTATTCCCACCTTCAAACATCACAACTAGGATATAATAGAAATTATTAAAAATTTATATGTTTATAGAGACTCATGTTTTATTTATCCCCAGTGCTTTAGGAATCCCAAGCTACCAATGATATTCAATTTAATTAAAACAATTAATCAAAAAGTAGTAGGATGTTATATTTTTTATTAATATCTATATTCTATGTCATACATTTAATCAAACATGATGTTCCAATATTAAAAATATCAAGGTGTAACATTTTGTATATTATCTTTTTATAGCTCCAAGAAATGTGAAAGAGTCAATTTTAGGACATAGATGTTTACGTTCCTTTGTAGAAGGAGTAATGGAGGTGAAAGGGGGGATGTGATCTACAAATTATAAGTAATTTACGAGATTCTTCATACATATTGGTGTATCTTTTTATGAATAAAGGTTTAGTACTATTTTACCAATTTATTTCTTGTAGTTTCTTCTTGCGGGGTTCTGATTATATGAAATTTTATCATTTATCAACCAATTTTATTGGTAATAAAAGTTAACTCTTAAAATAATTTTAAGATAGGTACTAGACAATATCCCATGGGTATCCAGAATTCCATTCGTTCTATGTCATGATCAACTCTGGTATTAGGGTACCATGGTATGAGGATTGTTTTGATAAAAAGATATACTTGTTGTGAAGGGGAATCAATCTTATAATGATTTAGGTTTGTTCTATAGGTTTTCTTTATTGATATGAGGTATTATTAATCTAACATTAGTGATACTTTCGAGCATTTTTTTAAGAATCTATTATCATAACAAATCTTAAGTCACCATAGGTGTTCGAGAAATGTATTTTTAAGTAATAATTTGATCTAATTTGAAGACATTTCCCAAATTATGATATACTTATTTTAAAATTCATGACATGAATTATTCTACATTGAATTTATATTAATTTATCAATTGTATAATTTTTAGACTATGAATCCTTATTTATTCATTCAATTGTTTCCATTGACATTGGGTATCATCATTCCTCTAAGGATATGATTGAATAGGCTATAGGTGAAGGGTTCTTTTAAACCAGAACATGTGAATCCTTTAGTAGAAAAATATCATGTGTAGATGGTGGTGCTCACTATCTACGCATTGGGATATGTACCTACACCTGTTTTTATTTAATCATTGGCCATGAAAACTATAATGAATAAATATAGAAGTCCTGATCAGGATTATATTTTATATAAATAACATGTTTTTAAGTGACTAATAATCCATAATGATGATGAGGATTATTTAAAAAGTTTTCAAGTTCCTTTTGAGTTATTATTAATTCCATAAGATACTAAAGTGAAGTTTGTTACCTTCATGTATTAGGTACTGAGTATGAATTATATATATTAAATGGTGGCAATACATAAGAATATGGGCTTGGAGTTTGAATAATTTAGAGTTATTTTCCCTAGTAACATCTATAATGACTTTCTGGAATTGGTGTACTCCATGGAGTTTATTATCCCACAGCTTGGTGGAATGGTAGTGACATAATATGGAAACTATTTTTCAATGATTTTTGAGTTTCCATGTATAGTTGTATGCAATGGGAATATGAGGGAATCACAGTTCAAGACGGTTCACTAATGTGATATCCCATCATTGGTTTTATTTCTGTAACTTACTTCTTGTACTAATGTGTTAGAGAGAGTACTGATGGTTAATCTTAACATGGATAGTAGGTTAGGGTTAATGGGAGTTATATTCCCTCCCAATAGATGTTATATGAGTTCATTTAAAGAAAATTTAAAGTGGGGCAAGTCATGTGGTGGATCTAGACAGTAATCCTCATACAGATCTCTAATAGTTTGGGAAAGAGGCCCTCTGGCTAAATTTAAGTGTGTCATGGATAGGAATTCGGAATTGTTATTCATATAAGAACCTATGAACTCTCGTTATTATGGATGTTTAGGTCACTTTTATTGTTTCTATAATATATTTTTACTCCCCATAATGGAAGAAGATCATAAAAAACACAATTTATTCTAGCAAAATGAAATTCCCCAAGAATTAATGTGTTACCACCACAAGAATCTGGAACGAAGATTATTAATGAAGTAGATGACTATTATTGGGAAGGTGATGTAGGTTCAGTAATTCAGAGTGGTTCCATCACTATAATATTATATATAGTTTCTAATTTATTTTATACTGGTTCATCTAACCCATATATATTTACTCATAATGTAAAACTGCTAAATTTTACAATGGATATTTTGAATTTTGTGTTAGATATTACTATTACCACTATAATAAAGAAAGTTTAGGGTGACAGTTTACACTCTACAGTAATATCTATATCCATTATTTATCTTACCATGAATTTTATGGTTCCCAACATGAACCGTATTAATTTCATTCTTGATATAGATTGATTTATTTCTCCCAAGGTAGTAATTGAAAATTATACATTTTGGGGATTCATTTTTATGACTGAAGGGGTGTGCAATGTTTTTTTGGGAAATGATTCCTAATTTACTGTGGTTCTTGGACATCCATTTCATGGTTTCATAGAATATTAATATTCCTTGGTTTTGAAATTTATGGATAGACATTGAGAGATGATTTCCTTCCAATTTCCATTGAGTTTCCAGATGAATTTCATTATATATTATATGGTTTTCTACAAGTAAAAGAGGTAAAGTTCTCTATATATTAATAACCTAGTACTTAACTAATGATTATTTCATCAAATCATATTGAACAAATGTAGTTGAGATAATTGATATATCTGTTTAATGATATTCTATAAAAAATATTTCTACGCCCTTTAGTGTCACCACAGAGGACGCCTATTCAAATTTTAAATAGAGATAACAGAACAATATTCCTACGCATAAATTAAAGAAACCCCAATCAGGTTACAATAATGATAAAATATCATTATCTATGAATGAATAGATATTTTTCCCAATTAATGTTTTAAATTAGTTCATGAATATTTCTCTTTGATATGGTTTTCACCAATGGAGGATGGAGGTGTTTTGAATTTGGATGGTCATTATCCATAGTATGTAACAAAATTATGAGTATCTTTTTTTTACATTTTATTTAACATGTTATCTTATAGTTATTTTGTCTTTTATAGAGAGTATATTCAATTAGTAACATTAATCATTTGTGGTGGTTTTTTAGACGATATCCTAGGTTTCTGTTAGATTTCGAAGAACCATGTATGTTATTTGATATTACTTCAAGAAATATTTGAAAAGAAATAATGATATGAAATTATTTAAAAAACAATTTTTTGTATTTTGGAGGTGATTTAATTGGAAATATTTGTCTCATAGCATGGTATCTAAATTGATCATGAAATAGATAATACTATTATGACATTATACAGACCACATAATAAATTCAATATAGGAAGATTCTTCAGTTCGGTAGGATATTACTCATATAAATCATGAGTATTTTAGGATGTTTTAATATTAGATAATATATCTCAATTATAAAGGTAAAAATAACCTTCTGGATGAAAATATTTATAGTGATATTTTCAGGATGAAATTATTTTTGATTTTTTCTATTTATATTGGCTATTCTAGTAGATAGTCAGGGCTATGTGGTCCTCTATAGTGCCATAGGTTCAAGGTTTGGTTGTTTCATTATACAGGTTGATCATATTGAAGAAAATTGTTCTATAATATATAGGCCACATGATAATAATTTTACAATCCATGAATATAAAATCGATGATGGGATTCATTATCTTAAGAGATTCCATTATTTTCTTTATAGTGAAAGTATTACCATTGAAATTATACAAAAAATAATATGTTATAACTTCTCCCAAAATGATAATAACATCTAAATGAGTCATTATATGGATTTACTATAGTACTTTTATTGAGGAATTTATTATATCCTATAAAAGTGGAATAAAATTTCAAATTCATTGTGTAGGACAACATTGACCCATAGTATGAAATAATAATGAGAAGAGTAGAATATCGTGTCTCTATAAGAATATATTCATTTTGGATCCTAGGATAATAGGTATAAGGTTGGTTTAGATAGATTTAAAATGAAATCAACCCTTTTCAAGATGATTTTTCAAGAGCAGGAGTTTTCGAATAAATTATCCCAATTTATGGAATCTCTTTATAGTGGGGAGATTTTTGGTCAGTAGCAATTCTCTTCAAAAAGTATTATATGTTTTTAAAACAGTTTTTTTCTTATTCATCTATGAAGGTTATTAATGGGTCATTTCCCTAATTCTCATGCGGTGGTGCACCAACGAAACATGAATGTGTTTTGTGTTATTATCAAATGATTCTGGTGGCCAAGTAGGATATTATACATCATTAACACTGTATATTATTATTATACTAATAAACTGGTCAAAACTAAGCACCATAGACCTTCAGGTCTTCTTCTTCCATATCTAGTTCCATCATTGAAGTGGGATAATATTTCTACAGACATTATTATTGTCTTTACTTTTATACCTTGTATGAATAATGTTATATGGGTTGTCATTGATAGGCTAACCATATTACATATCATTAAACACATTTGAGATAAAAAAAATTTTGTCCCATGGGATGTCTCTATGTGATTGATATAATTAGATTCAATTGTATTCTATCTATTAAAGTCTCTGAGAGCGATCCACATTTCACTTATAACTTTTAGTAGGGTCTATTGGTGGAAACAAGACCCCATGTAAATTTGAGTACAAAATAAATTCAAGGGATCCACACTCCCTCATCTTGACTCTTTTATATGTGAGTCTACCATCTAAGTTTGTCTCCAGATCCATTTCTTAGTGTTGATGGATCCTCTAATTAACTTTGATGCTTTTCCCAATGTCACTTCACTATTGGGATACCAAATATCCATAGTGCCTTCATACTTTAGCACAATATATATAAGGAACCTCTGGAGAATAGTGGACTTTTTCAGGTTAGTTTTTTGTTTGTTTAGATGGTGTTAATAGATGGAAGGGTTTTCTTCATTGAATGACATGGCCAATAAAGAGAATGAGATAACTGATGTTGGAATGGTTGGTTATGTCTGTGTCTCAACACCACTTCATTTCATTCTTCTCTTCCTTTTTCTTCCATGGTGATTGTTTTTTATTTTTAGCATCAAATAACATGCACATTAATGGATAAAAATCTTATTTCATAACCAAATGTTTCCATGTTTAAATCCCTATCGATGAATCCCCAACATCTTTCAAACTCATACAACTATTCTACTATGTAGTTTCCAGTGTTTACATTTTCATGTGGTCCTTCTCTATTTCTGTATAACCCCATGTGGATTTATTGTTTTTTTTCCCAGTCATGGACCCATCCAGAAATGGTCCACATCTGCCCATTTTTACTTATCCCTCAATGAAAGACCACAATCCATTCAGGTATGATGTTTTTCTTGGTGACTTCAGATGGTGGGGGTGGATCTTGACATTGTGGTACTTCTCTTGGATGTTTTTGTTTTTTATTTATGGCCATAATTTTTTGGAAGCACAGTTGTAGTTTTTTTCATTGTATAAGAACTTAAATTTTCATCGATGACTTCCTTATTTATGGATCTTTTTTTAACTTCAATCATGATGTACCTCCCTCGTTCCCAAGTTCATCACTCTCACATCCTAGCTTCAGGAATGATATCCACCAAGGACTTAAGATCATTAGTCTATAGGATCGATAATGGGATATGTGATACAAGAGAACTGTAGGGTGGTGAATGTTTGGGAGATGAAAGGTGAGATTAATCCCCTCAGGTTTTTTTGGGAAAGTCTTATCTTGGTCTGGGCTCCTTGGACGAGTTAATTATAGACCATTTTTTATTTAGGTTCTCCCCACTTTTTATGGATGTATTTGGTTCCCACTAAACATATTAAATGGAGATTATTTAATATTTAATAAATGAATCTCAAGTTGTATATGTTACCATCCATCAAAAAATATCCAGATAGAATGATATATAATGATTATATAATAAATGATGTGTGGTTATGTTCAAGATTTGTTTTGATATTTGGATGACCATTTAGGACTGGTTGAGAGGTAATATTATTGCACTTTCTAGTATACTATTAGGATTCATTATTTTGAGGTATTGTGTGGAAGGATATGTAAATCTACATAGTTTTGGAAGGATATTTTTGAAGTATCCTTGGGTTGATTTAATTTGATATAATGGATGACTATAATGATTAAATTTAATTTTCATGGAATGGTATGGACACAGAGATGGTATAAATATTTTTCATATCATCATTGAATATCATTGTATTTTTCTTTTACAGACCATTTATTCATGAGAGTTTCACCTTGGTTGGGTTATTGACATATTGGAAATAGGGAAAAAATGCACTGAGGTTTGTGGGTCCTTTTTAGATTGCTGAGATGGTGGAGAAAGTGGATTACTATTTATCACTTCCACCATAGTTGAATTCAATCCATGATTTGATTCATGTATCATATATTATAAAGTTTCATTTACAATCTTCTAACGTAGGAATCTAGTAATATCTTGTTGTTAAACTTTAATTATCTATGACTGAGCATCGAGTACGAATTATTGATTCTGTGGAAGAAGTTCATCATTGTATGATGATAACTTTGGCCATATTCTATAGAAGAAGTGTTCTCATTCCAATAATAAATGGGAATATGAAGCTTTGTTTAGAGGTATGTGGCCCCAAACATTGAATATGAATCTTTCTTGATATGAATTACATGGAGTATAAGATTATATAGTGTGATGTTGAATCATATTGTGACCTTATTTTTGGTACTTGATAAATATTTTCATTATCCTGATTTGGGTGGGTCTTCTCTCTGGGTGTATCTAGTAAATTTTTTTACGTATTTGAATGTAATGTGGTTGTGCATTATTGGTATATATTTATGGAAAACTATGCACTTTAACCTAGTACACCATGCATCCAATGATGATCCAATGGAATAGGGTGAATGGTTTTTAAAAACCATACTTCCAACCCTCCAAACCATGAACACATGGGAACTGAGGCTTGAATGGTTGATACATGGAAAATTAAACCATCAAGCCAAATGGTTAACACTATATTAATGTCTAGTATAGGTGCATAGTTATTGAACATAATTACTACTAACTATACTAACTCTCGTAGTAAACCCTCCCAAATTTTTTTAATTCACCTAAATATTTTATTAAATATCTTGGGACCCTAATTTATGATTATAAACATCACTATTTGATTCCATTATATTTTTAGGGACCTTAAAGGCTCTTTGAAGGTGAAATTGACTTATCAAACCTCATCTTTTTGTGAATATATGTACCTTTGATATCATTGGATCCCCTTTCAATAAGAGTATCTCCTATACATTTTTTTACACCGATATTTTTCTTCTATCCACATTAATGTTTTATATAAAATTATTTTGTTGATGGATCTAAAATCTATTTTGAGGGATCTTGATTCATTATATTATTCATTGATCTAGCACATTGTTATACATAAATAGAAGATCTTGTTTAATTGACATGTTTATTTGATCTCATGTTTAAAATTAGGTGGTTTCATAAGGCTTTATACTAAAATTGAAACCCTGGTTTTTATTTTTGATTTTTAATGTGTTATTAAATGATTTAAAACCCCTAATATGATATGTTTATTAATTTTTTTAATGGGAGCAGAAATTCTGAAACATCTCTAATATTAAGAGAATATAAATTCTTGGTTGGATTTATGAAATGAATGGATTGAATTGAAAAGTGATTTTATAAAATCATTGAATGATTATTCTATGAAATATTGGACTGAATTTAATGAATATTTAAAAGGGAATGAATTTGATGAAAACCTAATATTTGGTTTTGAAATGGAAATGCATTTTGATACTATAATTAGGATAATTGAACTACGATTGATGATGTTATTAGTAATGAATAATATTACAAAATAGTGATTGACTGATTTATTAAAGTAAAAGTGATCATTGGTAAGTAGTAGTAATTAAAGAAAGAATGTTGGGACTCTAACTTACTTGCATTGGACTATTGATTAAAACACTAAACAAACAACTTTTCACATGATTTCTCATGTTTGCATCCCATATTGGGGTGTTGATTTGATTGTTCCCACCTATCTAGAGTTGTAGTGATGATTGAGATGTATAGGGATCATATTACTATACATAAACATTCATTAGGGGTTATTACAAGGTGCTATGATATGATTGAATGAACATTATATGCCAATGGTTATTGAGAATTTTTATTCATACATTTTTTATATAAAGGTTTTATATTAAGATTTCATTAAATCATATTTTAACAAGTTTACCTTCTTAATGATTATGAAATATTCTTTTCTTGAAAATATTTAAATTCCATGCCATGGATTATTTTTTATTAATTTAATACATTAAGTCTTTATTATTATGATATTTTTTATTCATTACATTTTGAGACCCTACTACCCTGTTTATCTAACAATATACCCTTTCCTTTAGGTGGTAGTAGATTGTCAATTTCTCTGTATAATCAAAGAGAATATTCCACTCATATGTGGTGGATGTTCTTACCACCTTGGACCCAAATAGATTTATGATACAAGTGGAGATATGATATACCTATTACATGGGATGTTTGAGCTTTCATCGTGACAAATATTGAGTCTTTGGATAATGTACTATTTGGGGATTTTTTACTTGATTTTGTTTGGAAAATTTACCATTTGAATTCTTGATAATTCCAACCTGAATCATTTATCTTTCACTTTCATATGCAAAAACTATTCGATCAAGATTCTTGTATGAGGCCAAAAGCTAGATGTCAACCCATGGGGATAAGAAATTCACTTCGATTCATGTGAGTACTGGATCAATTATCTTGGTACTGGTGTATTTATAATAGTACATGAAAATAGTCATCCATGATTTCTTTATAAGTCCTTTTTTATTTGGATTTTATGATGACAATTTTAAAATTGTAATTAATGGAAAGTAAAAAATTTCATGCACTTATTTTTAATAAATATAATATTTTAATCATGTTGATAACAAAAGGATATGTTCATTTATTAATATTCTTTTTAAATCTAAATGATTTATATTCATATAGTTTATTTAATTTTAATTAACTTCTAGAAAAATAAGTATGTTAAATGAAAACACAATGTTGAAGTAGTAATTATAAAATTAATATATGTGTAAAATAAATAATATTATAAATATTAAAATTAGTATAAAATTAATGAATTTATGTTACACATTACTTTTCTCTATATATATATACAATGTGTGTATTAAATTTTTTTATTCCAATTCATTTTTATACATTATATTATAAAATTCAACGTAATTGAATTGTTCTAAAACTTACATTATTGATATTTTATAAAAACTATATTTTATTAAATGATATATAAACAATAAAAATCATATATATTGGAAATTAATTATTATAAGGTATCAACTGTGGTCCATTTATAGTCATTTTTATAAATTTCTTTTAATTAATTTAAACATTGTGATAGAAAGAACCTTATTGACACTGTAAGTGTGAAAAGTGTTATTGTGGGATAAAACAAAAACATAATGATAAATATGTTATCTAAAATTATCAAAGATCTATTAAATATATATTTATAATTATCCACATCTAATATAAGAATATTAGAAATTTTGATCTGTTTGGAAATCAACATTGATTTATTTTAAATTAATTTTTAATAAAATTCAATAGTACCCCACAAATCATAACAAAGTAAATGAGTTATTCTCATTTCAACACACTTAAAAATTCATTTGGTTAAAAAATTATCTTCCAAACTACCTTTATATCATAACTCTATATATTAAATAGGATTTATTATAGAGTGCATAAGAAACAAATATGTCTTACATATTTAAAAAAAGGTATTTACTAAAGAAGTGGTATATTTTTAACCAAATATTTTAGTTTTTTATTAATAATACCTAAAATATTCTTCATCCACTATAAAATATGAAAGTTATTATACTCTATATAATATTTTCTTATGTACGTAATGTAACATCATGTGTTGTTTTTCATATCCATTCAATAGGAAATGAAACAATTTTGTTTTAAAGGTTCTGTCAGAAGCCTCATTTATTATTAAAGCAAAGAAAATAACTTTTTAAACTGGCTAGAGGGAGACCAATTACTTATCCCGAAGTCCTAGTGGTAATTTTAGCCAATTACATGGCCTGTAGGCCCAAAGTTTTGGCCCAAGGCCCATTCTGTGAACAGTACTACTACAGTACCCACACTGCTACAGTTCCCACAATTGCTACAATGCCCACCATAGCTGCAGTTCCCTCTTCTACTACAATACTAGTACAATAACAATGCCCCATGAGTTTTGAACCTCCTTTTAATTTAGGATTATGGCGTGATTACCACTAATCCAAACCTGATCAACTAGGAAATGAAACAACTGTTCATGTGTACAGTGGACTACCATATCATGAATTGATGTATTTTGTATTCCATCACTTCCTTTCACTAGTTGATTATAATGACATAATAAATGATTATATAATATAATATTGAAAAAAATTCCTTCTAAAAAGTAAATATATCTAATAAATCTATACCATACTATTCATAGAAAAACTATAGCATCGTTCGTGTATACGTGTAAACTACCACATCCACGAAGCAATGTTATTCATTTTCAATCACCAAATCACAAGGATGATATATATGATTGTTTTAGAAGATGAAATATGTTATTTATGATAATATTAAAAATCTTGAATGATGAAATAATATATATCTTCTTCACATTCTGATTTTTAAGAAGTTGAAATGGCACTCACATGTACAAATGGATTTCCATCTCCATGTATCTAACATAATCAGTTTTTCATAAAAATGTGCAATGAATTGATTGAAAAGTATATTTCCATTAAAAATGATTATGATTTCATTATAATTTTGGATATAATTTATCAATGCCCTCTTTGACCATAATCAACCTAACAATTCCATTTTGTACATATAAATAGAATATCATCAAAACATATGATGAAATAATTAATGATTAAGTAATTGCTAAAACATAGTAATATGTGAGAAAAAAAATAAAAAAAATTAAACGATTCCCAAGAAAGTATATTTTTAACATATTTTTTGAAGATAAAGATATTACATGATGATCCAGATTCAAGGGAAGGTACTTTATTTTTTAAAAACCTCTTTTAATGTTTCCCATTAATATATTTTATATTTTATATCAATATTTTGAAAATTATTTTATTGATATTGTTTTATGGATGTAAGTGAATTATAAATGACATGTTATTTTTTTCCAATTTCATTAAAAATATTTCTATTGGAATATATTTTCAAAATAGATTAATATTCATTAGAAAAATATGAGAGGAATGTTTTATTTTAATGTATATGATTACAATAACCATTCCCACTACCATATCAATTATTTTACTTAGATAATCTTTTATAATATTGTGTGTTTTCATTATATAAAAACAATTTATATTATGATATGGTTATATTCATTTGTTCATTAAAATATGAAAATATTTTCTTCTGGTTCTAATTTTTTTATTATTCATGATGTTATTTGTTATTTTATGTTTACTAGGTATTATATATGATAATTGGTGGTTATATTATAATATGATGTTATATGAGACCATTATTTATCTCCAATTCCTTGGTTAAAGGGATTGATTTATCCAATTTAATTTATCATATGAGAATATAGGAATATACTATGAAGTTTATTCCAATTGAAAATATTATAATTATTTTGTTTTTAACTGAGATGGTTATTCAATGTGTAACGGTGAATGTTATCCCATTTTTAAGATTGAAATTATAATAACCCACCAATTAAACTATATTATTTATATGTTGTTTATATTTATTTTGAATGAAATATTATTATTTCAAAAGTTAAAAAAAGTATATTCTAATTTGTATGGTTTGAAAGTATAAATTTATAAAAAATATTTTTATGAGGTTTCCCTAATAAGAAATAATCATTTTGGGTTTTATTTATTCATTTATTAATTAATATTAAATGTTTAATGAAAATATTTTTAAATTTAAGGTGCTCTCTTGGGTAAGAAAATGCTTATTTTGTGCCCAAATATTATTTTGAAAAAAAAATTGATATAATTATTCAGTGACTAACTATTTATTTCCTTCATTTCATTTCCCATACTATGATTTTTATGCACATCCCAGGTTTTAAATTTTTTTTTACATATTTAATGGAAGGGTATGGGAAAATAAGAAGTTTTTTTGATAGTAATGAATATTTACCTTAAAAACAAATGTGTTTCATTTTAAATGATTTACATAATGGTACAACTGCATAATTATTAGACATATCCAATTTGAATATATAAGGGATTTTTGTATGATTTATGAATGATCCCTCTAATAACATAAAATGAAAATATATTTGGGAATGTAAGAGTATGAATTCAAGATTGAATTCAACAGAATATGTAATGTTTAACATTTTTTAATTATAGTTTTTATCAAAAAATATTTTTATATAACATCAGTTGTTAGGATCCTATTAATAAAATAAAATAAAAACTAATTTACATTATGGATAAGTAAAAATTATTTTCTATTTGAATATTTACATATTTATATGAAAAATATATGTCTATTCATAATGTTTTTTGATCAATGAGATATGGATGTTGGAGTAGTAAGGCACCATGTGGATGATGTACTTCAAAATAACCAATGTAGAAAAGTAACAATTAGAACTGAGTAGTTTGTTAAAATGTTAGATCAATGGAAGCATGATATAAATGTTGGTCGTATTGAAAATTGAGAGTAATCAGATCTACCATAGTAAAACATGATGATATTAGAGAACATTATAAAACAAAATTCTCTAGAATTAAGTGAATCATATGACATTGTGGTAAAAAAAGGGGTGGATTAAATCCCTAGAAAATATATTCAATTTCATGTTATGATTATATAATAATATTGAGATTCATTCTATTTCTCATTTTTAAGGAGAATCAAACCAACGGTTGTTGATGTTAATGAATATTAGAGAAATGTGAGAGAACTATGTATTGGAATGGGATGGATTTAAGAATAAATTCATTGAAATTTTTTTACTGAAACTTCTAGATTTAGAGTGCAAAATTTATTCGTGGTATTTAGTAAAAGGGAAAAAGATTCAGCTTCCATGTATGAATTAAAAATCAATAAATTGTAAATGTACACACAACATTTTATAAATGATTTTTTAGTAAGATTATTCCTTTTTTAATGATAATTTCTAAAACAATATCAATCTGATCCAGCTTCTTGTAATTTATGATGTTATAGGAAATTTTTTTATGTGAAGAGAAGGTGGAAATTAATTTTATTTATGATTATATGTTCTTCAGTAGAATGAATGAATACTAGTATATGGGGACGGAACAATGAAAAATGGATTAAAAAATAACATTCTATGAATATTTATTTATCATTTTCAGAGATTTGTGGAAAAAACCTCACTGGGGAATGCCTTATGAAGTCTAGTAATTGATTGCAATGTGGTAATTTTTTGTATATGGAAAATAATTTCAATCAAAATCATCAAGGTAGTGGTAAGACCAATTCAGTAGAACATGAAGTAAATTGTATTTAATTTAATGTTATGGGTCATCATACACACGCGCGATCTAATAAGAACCCGAATAGTGAGAAGTTTCAAAAATATAAGCACAAAGAGGTGGTGAAATCCATTGGAACTACATCAGAATATGTTATTCAATCTAATGAAGTTATATTAGATCAATTTTTTTTGTTTATTCATATTTTTATAATGTATTTCTTGATTTAGGATCTATAATGTCATTAAATATTTAAAATTTTTTAGTGAATAAAATACTCTACTTCATGGAATGAATATATAACTATTGTTAAAAGGACATCAAAAAAGTATCAATGAAAAAATAAATTATAATCTTATTCATTTAATAATTTTTTGAAATAATATACCTATAAACTGTACTTTATTTTACCTTGAAGAGATTAATGTTATTTTGTTTATTCTTTGGATCTCTTTCTACAATGATAATATATATTATTGAGCTATGTATATTTTTATGAAAGTGTTTTTGTTTTTATAATTGAATAAACCCTTATGTTTGATAATCAACAATTAATTTGAAATCTATTTATAAATGGAAATGATTTTTATCAACCATATGTTATTGATAATAAGGGAAAAATTTATATTAATGTAATTTTAATAGTAAAGGTTAACCTGGATGTTCTTCTTGAGGGGATTTCGGGTGTTATTCTTGATCGTGATATAGAATTTTCTATTGAAATAGTCTCTAATTAAAAAATATTTTATATTCGACCTTATTTAATGAATCATTTAGATCAGATGTAATTTGAAAAATATTTTATAATAGTTCCTTAATAAATGATTCATTCATCATATAACATCACCATAGGGTTCCACTATAATATTTGTTATAATTTAATATAAATCCATGATGATTTTCGTGGATTATTAATTTTTAAATAACATTACTATCAAGAATAAATAGTTATGGCCATAGTTATATAGAGATAGGTATTTTTATATTATTAATAAAATTCAAGTGTACTCTCAAATAATTTGTCAGGAGGATTACATTAGGAAAACATCATTTCATACAAGATATGTGGGTTTGGAGTTCGTGGTTATGCCCATCGGGGTGAAAAATTATATAGATTTGTTAGTGAATCTTATTAATAGAGTCTCTCATTATTATTTAGATATGGTTATGGTTGTTTTTATTGATAATGTATTTATTTATTCAAAATTACTCGAGGATCAATAGAAAATATCTGTTTTTTATTAAAACCCTAAAATAAAACAAGTTATATGGGAAATTTGGATAATATGTTTTTATGGTTGCAGTATAGTTAATTACTAGGAAAAATATAATTAAAAACTTGTTTAAAATTAATCCCACTAAAACTAATGTGGTTTATTAATTTTAAATATTTTCAAAATTTAATGATATTCCTAATTTTCATTGATTTGTAGGCTATTATAGGTGGGGTTTTGGATAGTTTTCAAAATTATCTATCCGATAAACTATTTTACCATGAAAGGGAGTTAGTTTTATGTGTAAATTATGGTATTACTAATTCTATGAACACAAATTTATATTATTGAATGATCTATTTTTCCCCAACCCTATAATAATGGCAATTGTTTCATATAATTTAGGCTTTAGTCGAAGGAATTTTTTTCTTCATGATACATAATGATAATTAAATTTCTCATTCTTCATGTCAATTATTACCACATTAAAGAATTATCTGGTAGATGACATCAAACTAGTTTTTGTACTATTTACATCAAAAATATTGAAACATTATTTATATGGATCCTTGTGTGAAATTTACACTTAATATAAAATAATGAATTATAAATTCAATCCAACTGTGTTTAATATGATATAGAGGAGATTATAAGAGTTAATAAATGATTATATCTATATAACTAATTATCATCATGAAAAAAAACAATGATTCTAATTATTTGAGTCTGAAAAATAATTCTACACTGACCTTGTCAGATTTAGAACATGATTATTTTTTCAAATAATTTGATATTTTTAGATGTTTTTGATGTTGGATGTTTCTTAATTTTGTTTCATATGACGATAAAATAATCTTTATCAAAAATAATTATACAAGATCATATAGAATACTATACTACAAAAGAAAATGTATAATTCGTTATGAAGGGTAGGTGTCATGAATTTAACATTGAAAAATGGTGTGTTTAGTTTTGTTAGAAGATTACAGGTTCCTTGTGTATCCTAGTTGAAGAGATAATTTTCGAGTGATGCTCATAGCTGACTATTTTCTACTCATGCTTGATGTAAAAATATATTCAACAACTTTTGGTTGTATTCTTAATGGTATGGAATGAAATGACATATTAATGATTTCACCAAGAAATGATTTACATGTCAACATATTAATATAGAATAAAAATTACCAAAGGGGATCCTTCATCCTCTACCCCCACCAGATAGTAAATGTTAAAATATATATGTTGATTTATCTATGGGAGTAACAAATAATTATATAGGTAATAATGTTATTGGGTTTATTGTTGATTGATTTTATAATTATGTGCATTCAAAAACCCTACTATATATAATATCAAATTATCATATTTATACATTAAACATCATATGGATTTTTTTGTTACATAGAATTCCTATCTCCATTATATTAACCATAATTCATAGATCATTTAAAATTTTTGGAAAGGACTTTATAATACATTTTAAGTGAATATAAATTTCATTATTCCCATTATTCCTCGGTCAAATGGATAATAAAATTAATAATTCCGATCATGGAAGACATTCTTTATTCTTTTTCATCAAATTACCACGAATGTTTATATCATTATCATTAATTAGCTCATTATCTATATAATAATATATCTCATTAATGTATATATATGGAATATTTTGATGCATTATATGGAATGTGGTTTCAAACATCTATATTTTAGGATGAAGTATGTGAAAGGATATTGATGGGACCATAATTTTTATTAGAATTGGATGTGAAGGTGAATATAATACAATAATATCTGGGAAAAATATTAGTTGTAAGTAAAATAATGTTGATAATTGGAGGAATAATATTTCTTCAATGGTAGTTGATAATATTTATCTTAATGTATATTTATGGATAATTTCATTTGTTTTGGTAAAAATGGGATGCTACATATTTGTTAAATTAGACATTATGAAATCATAGGGAAAATTAGTTTACATTTATATGGATTCAAAGTACCTTTGAGTTTATTCATGTATGCAATAATTTTCATGTTTTGATATTATGATAGTATCTTCTAGATTAATCTTAGGTTTTGAACCCTGTGTTTGATTAGTTTTAAGATAAGATTCCTTATGGGAAAAAATATATTCAGATATTTTAACCATAAGGATCATTTATTTTGGACCAAGATACTAACCTAGTTTTCATTTCAAGGAGAAATTATATAGTTGAAGGGGAAACATGGGAATCTGAAAATAATATAGTAAAATCATACTCCCATTTGTTTTATATGAAAATAAAATTTTTAGAATGAAATTTAAAAAGTTGAGAAGGATATAACAACCCAGTTCATATTGATATAATAAATGACGATAAATTAATCAGTCAAATATAAAAAACTAGAATTTTTTAGTCATAAATAAGAAACAACACTTCAAAAATAATTGTCCTTTCAAGAATAATATAGTTTTTTATAATATTGGTTTTTAGTTAATTGAATTTAAATATGGATGAATTTATTTCAATCTTGTATTGATAATTTCAAAACTATTTTAGGATAATTTTTTTAGATTTTTATTAAAGTAGTTTATTATAAATAGTGAAAATACATTTTTTGAAAAGTTTATTTTATTTTAAAGTATTTTCAATGTAAAATTATTATTATTTTTAATTAAATTATCTTATACATTTTAATAAACATAAAATAGTAGAATTATATATAATTTTTAAACTATGATTCATAATAAAACCATTATAATACATAAAATGAATTCTTTTGAAACTTCATTTTTCTTCAACATTACATACATTAAATTTAATATTAATAATTCCAAATATATGTAGTGAATCATGAATAATATATTCCATATTAGGAATATTGTTTTTCAATTTTTAAAAATAGATATCTTATCTTTTTTGTCTATAAAAATAGTAATATTAGTGATTATGTTACCATGGTAAAGGGTAAACACTACTAGAAATTGGTTTTATCCACACATATCTATAATTTTTGTATAGAGAAACCATGGGTATAGATATTCAACACAAAATAATACATAAATTTTAAAAAAATAGTTGGTACAATTTGAGGTATAACAATATTTTTTTAAAATATTGTTGGTGTGGACTCTTAAATAGTTTCCATAAACTCAGGAAACCCCTATCATCCCCATTTAAAGACCTAATCATCTCCCCTCTTACAGGCCTTGACATCCCCCATCTTCTTCTATGGTAATATAACAACCATTGGTTAGGTTTTTTACCTAAATTTCCTGAACTTTTTTAGAGATATTTGACTGGTAAGCATTCATTCAATCCTTTTATTTTTTCAACCCTCACAGAATCAGTGAAAGATATTATTATCTAGTATTCGCTAATAATTTAATGAATTTTTTATTATGATTTTCTTTGACATCAGATTATTGTGTTCTGAATAATTCTTCAATTTTTATTGATTTTATTTAATTTTTATCTATTATTGTGATTCTGATGGAGTGTATTATCATCACATATATCATTCTGTTTTTTAATTTATTAAATAATAATGATATTATATAATATATTTGTATTTATAAAAGATCAATTTTATTTTAAATTAATGTATTTTAAAAACATATCCTAGTGATTTTGATGAATTTATTTTAAAATGAAGAATATTATTGTAGAATATTTTAGGTATGGAGATATTTTTAGTTTTTGGAATCTAATGTAAGTTTTCAATAGGGGTTAATGTTATGTTTTATTATCCTTGAGTTGTAAGATTTATTTATTGGAATTTAAATTGTTATATCATGTATCATGGTGGAACTATTTATATTATTTTTCACCCAAAAAAAATATTTTTATGATTATGTACATAATTATACTATTATAATTAATTATCTAATATTTATTTTTTTTATAATGTTATGTTCTTCATGAATTTACTTTATTATTTATAGAACTCTTCAATCATGTTTCTTCGAATTCCTTATTATTATTTTGAAATGAATGATTGATAAATGATTTTGTCAAATAATAAAATATTAATAATTCAAATGATTAAAAATTTCTATATCATTATTACGTCAAAATACTTATATAATCCATTGTAAAATTCCATGAAATAATTATATAATAAAAAATGGGGTTTTTTGGATCATATTCATTTTATGAAACAATAATTCCATTAATAAATTTTTATATATGAATTTAGTTTTTTATGAAAAAACATAATTTTATGTACCTTAGTTTCACCTGTTTTATTCAAATATAGAGTAATAAATAGTTATTTGATATTAATTATTCCTTATTTCATTTATCATATATTTACTAGTTTTACATTTATTTTCAATAGATGTTAAATGTATAAAAAACCATATAACTAAACTTTTCCTAAAATATGAGTTTTCATCCGGGGAATCAGAATGGATGGATTTATTAATGTGGGATGGAATGAATTAGTTGATTATTCTTCATGGATATTCCAAGAAATAACATCAATTTTAAATTGAAATATAACATTAACTAAAATCAATTTTACTTGTATTAGAATATTATAAGAAATGTTAACCTTAAATAAAATACCTTCATAAATAAATGTTATTGTATATTATGTTTTCCAATGAGAAGACCTCTATGATTATGATATACATATTTTTATGCATATATTCTTTAGTTGTTATTTCTTCCAAAACATGCACCTTGATTTAGTTTCTATGAGTATGCCTTAGTATTTTCTTATCATATTCCTTAGTCTTCATTTGGATTGATAGTAGTATTCTATAATGGTCACATACATTATAAATTGTATTCAATTTGGTTTCCTATTATATTATTTAATTTCAACTTCACTATACATTAAATTTTACATTGGCATTTTATATGACTATAATTAGTGTTTATATTTGTGATTGGACCATAAATTTTATAAAAAATTGGATAGAAGTTCAATGTATCTTACTGATCATATTTCAACCGTGTTTCCAAATAATGTGGGAATTATATAATATTTTTAATTTAGTAATGCATCACATAAAGGTAAAATATAGTTTAAATGTTATAATTATGTTGGAAGACCAGGGTTAAACCAAAAAAAAATTATCGAACATATAAATAATGAAAAAATAAAAAAAACAAGTAATATTTGTATCACAATAGAGAGATTATACAATCTTCTACCATTCATTAGGTGAAATAAATATATTGTTCAAATAATTTGATATTTTTTCAGCTTATAAATTGGAATCATAATGATATAGATATTATGGCATCACAAGAAGGCAATGATATGAATACACATTTGAAAAAACTGAAGATGATGATGTTGAGAGAGTAAACAAATTAATGCATATTGCTAGAACCCTTTAATGTCAAGAATGAACTAAATTGACAATGTTTGAATTTTTAAGGTGTTTATATCACACACTAACATTGTATAGAATTTTTAATACCGCCATTAATTATATTATTATCTATGTAAAGAATAATATTCTAGATGGTGTATTTATTACCTTGAATCATTTTAATTCATGTGATGTTAAATAAGAATCTCATATTTTCTACTAATAATATTCATGCTTGTTTGAATGATTTCAATTGATATTGGGATAAAACAACAATCCTTAATGGCTGTTAAGAATGTGGTACATCACATTTACTGAAATCTATTTATCAAAATCCATCTTATGTGCTAGATAAATTCATGTGGCACTTCCCACTAATTCTCAGGCATCAAAATCTATTCATATTTTAGGAAATATCAGACAATATCTGCTATTTTGATGTTTAGTTAATTAGTGATATTGATGAGTTATTTCATACAACATATGGATTGGCATGGTATGCATTTGAAGAATAACATCCTGATTTTGTAGTTGATGTGTGTAATGTTATTTGTTGTCAATCATATGATGGTTTTAATATATTTGGTGAGATACTTTCTTCACATAGCATGTTGCTAGTTTTTTAGTAACATTTATAATATTCTATCATGGTTTTGTATTAAAAAAACATTCACTATCTTGGTTAAACCAATCCATAGACAATTAAATCCTAGAAATGACATAGACATCTATATGAACCCTTTAATAAGAGAGTTGAAGTATCTTTTTGATATGGATGTTTCTACATTCGATGATTCTTAAAAAAATATATTTTATATGTGTTCATACCATATATGGACAATAATTGATTTCCCTAGTAATGAAAGGTCTTAAGGTTGGAGCGACGAGGTAAAACAATCTGGTCTAATTTTAATAAAGTATACACAGTTGATAAGGATTTAATATCATCATAATTTCAGTTTTATGGATCATCTAGAATTTTGGAATATTGATCATCAATATAGGAAGAATCACTAGTGTTTTGACAATTCTTTTGACATTTAATAGACACCTCAACATATGTAATAATCTTATGTGATTAATGAATTGGAAGTCTTTATTTTTTCATTATATAAAGGTCATATGAAATATAAAAAGAAGAATAATATTAATAGTATATACGTTTATAATTGAAAGAAGATAAGTATATATTTTTTAGTTTCTATATTGGTATTCTAATTTGATAGAACGTTTTCTATACCTAATGAACATTAATAGATATATATCTTAAATATAGATTTTAATTCATCAAAATATCTAGAGGATGTCCAATGGAACCATATAATATCACTGAGACTTGCTGGATTGGGGTATTGAACCAGAACAACATCTTTTGAGTATTAGTGAAATAAATTGAATGTGTCTTGTACTTCTAATGTGATGAATCTTTTCATAACATCCCAGTTCCTGGTGCCACCTAGAGGGGCCCCGTACCCGGTTGGTCTGATGGCCACAAGGGAATTTCCCCAAATGCCTATTTCTTCTAACTAAAAGTGAGGGTCTTGGGTTTGATAGTGAGAAAACTATTCCCTTATTGGTAGAGTAACACGTCTGAAATAAACAGATAACCATAGAAGATATAAAAACAATACCATAAAATAGTAAATAGCATAATACTGAGTAAATAAACAATATCAGCACAAATATATATGTATATATATCAATAATTATTTATGACAGAAGTATCTTGGAAAGAAGTCCATCAAGTCACAATGCAGCAATACAGTACTAAACAAAAGTACAAAGGATAAATAGTTAAATAACTCCAGCAGCATCGCAAGACTCTGCTTGGTCCTATTTTCTCCAACTCCAATCCAATCAAGTACCTAATTGTGAGGGGCTCTTGTCCTTATCTATACCTACAATAGAATAATCTATTTGGCCCCAAAAGAATGTCCCGAACAAGGTGTGCAGTTTATCCCAATAGGCAACCACTTAATTATCTATGCCTAATAGTTAGTAAATATATATGGTAGAAAATATGGAAAATGAATTAATAAAAAAGTATATACTCAAATGTAAACAATCCTAAAATTTCAATTACATTAAATTAAATTTTCCAATTTTTCATCTATGAAAAAACAAGAAATAATTAGGGATGTTCTAACAACCTACCCCCTCTAGTTTAACCAACCAATCTCATTTAACCCTCTAGGTATTTTTTCACAGTCTAACACCATTGGTTCCACTTATACATCCATATAACAACCTCTTGGGTAAGCTAACATGGTATATCCCCATTGGTATCATGTAAACAATGACTCTCTGAAGAATAACTCAAAGTAAATTTCCCCAATAGTATTTTAATGATAAACTACAGACACTCTGAAGAACCACTGAACATTAATTCCCCCGGTGGTCTTGTAACAGTAACTATAGACACAAAAAGTGAGAAATCAATATCAATCCCCCCTATGGTCTCCCAGTATGATAATGAAATAATAGACACTCTAGGGAAGCCCTCAATGTCAATTCCCTATATGGTCTCACTACACCAGTTTCCCACTACTTGTGTAATGCATTTGTGCACAAATGATGTTCAACATCCAAAGTAAACCTCAAGAACTTGTTCTCTAAACAAATATGAATCATAACACAAAATCAGATAAATCAATCCATACAAACCACACTAGGCATGGAAATCAAGCAACATGGCATGCAAAACTAGATCAAATTGTCTATATCAAATAAAACAAGGTAAAATGCCTCCATAGCATTAAAAAAATAACCTTATTTACAAACAAGAGCCCTAACACAAGAAAAAAAGCATATTGAGAATCAATAGTGTTAAAATCCATAAAACCCAATATGTCAATCAACGGTATTGGGTAGTTTTGCAAATAATATTCCAAGACTAACTATGGAATGGAACAAACCACTATCCTCGGCGTTGTATGATAAATATAATATTTCATCGGCTCTCGAATCATCCTATAATGACATAGATCTACAAAAATTCTTAAAACGTTCAACCAAGGATATCTCACGAAAGAGAATAATTCACGGAAAAATTCTCTAGAAGATTGAAGAACTCACCATGGTGATTCCAACATAATTGACAGTGGTTGATTCGAAGAATGGATGGTTGATCAAGGGCTTGGAGAGAATCACACCATACGGTCACTCCTGGACGAGACGAGATGAGAAGAAGGCATTTCTCCCAATTAGATGTATCCCCGGTACGATTTAACTAATAAAAATAAAATTAAAAAATGTGTATTTTAAAAGTACAAGACGTGCATATTAGTTTAACGGGACCTTCATTTTGTGGTCTCTATGTCATCTCACATAGACATATACTCAGCCATCACATGGTTAGTACACGGTCACCCGCGGCAACCCAGTACATGACATGTAATACTAAGTACACATCATATACTCCTTTAATTTCTAGATTATATTCTTTTTTAAAGAACACCAAAAAAAAATCCATAACTAGAAAGATGGTCCTGGTTCATACAAACATCACCCCTTAAGGAAATTTTTCCCAAATTCCCTTACAAAGGAGTTGAAGAAGAATAATCCTCAAATAGATATGGCCACTAGGATTGTACATCGGCCTCCACCTCTTAATTACCTCTATGTATATTCTTGTGCTACCCTTGCACTCATACCAGTGGAACAGACTGGCCATAGAGAACCTTTTTACTATAGTCAACAATCCAGATAGGATTCCTCTCGAAAAATGTAACGCCCCGACCCTAGCTACCCAAAGTCGGTGCATTACTTCGTAACATTGGCATGATCAATAAGATCAAGTCTGGAAAGACCGATTAGTTTAGTAGCCTTGTAAACACTAGATACATTCATAAATGTTACATTACATCATAAAGTGAAAAACTACAACAACAAGGTCTCCATAGTCCACACTCATATCCTCTTCTGACTATCCCTGCAGGTCATTCATAAAATACTTCTTCACATCCTGGAAAATATTAAAACATTTAAAGGGGTGAGCTCAGATGCTCCGTAAGGATAACAATATTGCGGAAGCTTTCATAAATAAAAATTAACATATAATGGAATTTATAACTAAAACAAAATACTTTTAAACATGAACTTCAATATAATATGGCAAAAGTAAAATGGGATAATTCCATTTACTTATTCACATGGATATTCTACTGGTCGAATAATCACATGAAATATCAATAACCACTTTCATAATGATGGAATGCATAATGCCAGACTATCATAACCACGTAGCGAAGGCCTCGTGCCAAGACCACAAATAAGATTTTGTCAAGGCCTCGTGCCAAGACACTAGTTTGTCTAATGATACCTACCGATGCATCGAGGAGCTATTGCGGGCTCCACCCGTCACTTATTAAGTCCAATGCATTCCTCATATGAATAGGTTTAAACATATCATAAACCATAACATAATTATATCACATAAAACATGGATAAAGGAAACATAACATTTCACATTTAAATCCCAAGATATCAATACAACACATTGATATAATGAAAATTCTTTCGAAACCATTTTTAATACCAAAATAAAAGAATGCTAAAACATTGTATTTATTTTTCATTAAAAAAACGTGATGGCTTGTAGAGTAAGATGAAACTCAAATAATGGTCACGGAGGCGGAGAAGTCGTTGTCACCGCATATGTACGGAAAGAAAAACATTCCCTTTTTGTCATTTAGTAAAATGCTTCGTATAAAAAACATTCCTTTTGAATAAATGTAAAAGTCAAAGGGGTTTATACACCGTATAAAAGAATGTTGTGTATAAAACCAAATATGCCTCAATGAAAGGAGATTGAGACGAAGTCCTTAAAAAGAACATTTTTAAAATAAAATATATCTATCATGTGTATTCACTATAGGTACACATAAAGAATGTAAAAATACAAAATAGGACATAATAATATCATGACATAATTTGAAAGTAGGAGATTAACCCAAAGAATGGATGTTGGGTTAAGAAGTTCCATTACCTCGTGTCCGAATTCACTCGACCGTTCTTTGATCTCCTGAATAATAAACTAGAGTTAATATATACCTTATTAAGATCCTTTTTCAAGTTCATTATTCCTTTTATATCACTTATTACCATGTCATTAACATTATGTAATTATTTATGTTAATAACGGTCATTTTGACGATCTAAGGTACTTGAGTCAAACATAAACATCTTATAATTACACATTGTTCATGTGTTAATATATCCATTATATCCATAATTATATTCATGATTTATATATCATATACATAATATATATCCAGTATATACATTCATTTATAATATTACATAGCATTTAGAGGTAATAAATAAAATGCACTGTTCATGGAGACGGTAAGCCGTACGTACGCATGAACGCTACTTTCATTTCTATTTCATATTTAATGGAATGAAATCATAATGATATAAATGTATAATATAATTCCAGTACAATATAGTGTATAATAACATTTACTCCATCCTTTATACACCCCACATATGGTATTAACGATTCAAATCACTTTGAGGGGGCGGTAGTCCGCACTTCCTAAAATGAAAATATCGTGTTTACCCATAATGGAAACCATAAAGGTATGCCATAAATGAAAAATAAAAAATCATAATGAAAACAAAAACATAATATATATCATATATAAAAATAGTGTCATCATAATGTCCACCATTAGATGTGTTATATGAGTGTTGAACAATCATCGTTTCGTGAGGCAAAAATTCTCCATCCACAGAAACAGTATGTTCTTTAACCATTAGATGTAGGTGTGTGTAAGTGTAGATCGAATAATTATTATAAAAAAATCTTAGAATATTTAGGATACTGGTGTTGTTAGAAAATAAATGAATAAAAAGTGTTTAGGGTGTTGGAGAAGAAAAATAAAATAAAAGAACACAAGAGAAGGCATTACCTTAAAATCGGGTAACTCCTTTAGATTTGAGCCAAAGGCTTTCTTGGGAAGTGTTATGCCCAATGTGAGGCTTCTAGGAGTAAAAGGGGGAAGTTGGGAGAGTATTTGGGCAGAGGGTGGCCGAGCCAAATGGCTTAAAAGTGTGAATGTGGTGGTAGAGGTGGGGGACTTTTATAAGAGGAGAGGAGGGGCACTCTTGGAAAGTAAGGAAATGTTACATTATTATACAATTTTTTTCGGATTCCAAATGTCCCACACTTATATAATTCTATTATAAGGTGATAAGGGTTCGAAATATACTCATCAAATTGGATTTGGACAAGTGTAAGCCTTATATTTTACATTATCCTTTCATTTTATTTAAATCGTTAATTAATGAGGTAATCGCTGCATCATCATGGTGTCATAAATAATTTAATTTATTTAATGTCCAAAAATTATAAAAAAATACTATGATGTAGGAAATATATTTATCATTCCAATTACTTTTTATAGTCAAAAATATGACTTGTGTAACCCCATGTAAAAATTGTTTTTGTAAAACATTTCATGTTTGTGTCATTTTTTACTTTAACAATAAATAAAATTTATTTATGTCATTTTCCAACTAAAGTGGCTCCATGGGGTCCCCAAGTTGACCCATGGATTTTAATATTCGGCCATGGCACATCAAATGAGGGTAGGACATGTTTCAAGCTCATCTCATATTATTAAAACATTATTTTTACCTTAAAATACACTAATTACCTCTAATCGCGATTAAGAACTTAAAAGTTACTACTCACCAAAAAATTATTTTAATATAATTGAACCACATTTTACTTCTTAATGACAACCATGTATGTCAGATTTTTGAAATTCAAAACACAAAAGTGGTAAAATTTCATTTAAACGAAAAATCAGTTTTTATAAGTACCACTTAGTGGTTTCACTATTCTTCAAAAATTGAAGTTTTTCAGAACAATGCCAAAATTTTACCCTAAGCTATAATTGATATTCATAATTCAAAAATGATGTCTATTTTAAAAAATTCCAAAAATCTAAGTTTCAATAATTAATTTTATAATTAATTTCCGCTGTCACAACAAATAGCGTGTTTTTAAGAAACAATTTATATCAAAAGATTGGCAATTGTTTATGTCCAATTTCAAAGTGAAATTAATTCTAATGACCACCATTGGATATAATGGTAAAAATATATTCCAATTATATTTTAAAACCACTCAATAGTATAAATTATCACTATAAATTATTTTGATCAAAAAAGTTGTTTTACGTATTTTTCACTATTCATAAAAAATGGAAGTTCTCAGAAAATTACGAAAAATTCAACTTAGGATAATATCGATATTACGAATACAAAAATGAAGTCCATTTTGAAATATAAAATTTCTATAATTTTAAAAAGTGGGTATTACTATTCATAATGGCTACTTTGATTAGTCGTAGTGTGTTAGAATTCGAACATGCGTACAATGCAAGCTATTGCATTATTGAAGGAGAGGCGTATCGTGGAAGATCAGGGTGTTACATTCTCCCCTCCTTCAATAAATTGCATCCTCGCGATTTGAAATTTTTCTTTGAAAATAAAAGGTTGAAAATAGAAAATACCTTTGTGGAAAACCCACATCGGAAATAAGGTTAATAAAATTTACCCTTAATAAGAGGGAATGGGAAATGAAACAGTCACCACCCAATTATGATCTCGATTAGGAGAACATTGGTGGAAATTAGAGACATATAATTGGAGGAAAACGTAAATATTTGTAGGGAGTGATTGAGGTCATCAATCACAAACAAGTGTCAAACTGATGGCCTCAAAGCCTTCAATCTATGTTGATTTAAAATATCATCAGTTCAACAAGACATAAGGTATTACAATAGCACATTTTTTTGATTTAATATCCCTTTAATAAAGTTTATGAATTAATTTATTCATAGAATAAGCTATAGGTATATATATATATATATATATATATATATATATATTTATGCTTGACAAGTAGAGTTTCAACATTCAACTAATTTCTACCACAAACTCATCTTTCACTCAAAAAGATAATAGAACCCAAAAATATTCTATTTATCCTAATTGTATAAGGTTCCAAATATTAACACATACCATTAAGATTAGTAAAACTATTTTGTAATAACCAGGGAATTCTTGTAGGCTAGTGGTAGGAAATAAAGGCCTGTCGCACTATGGTTGTGGGTTCGATTCCTGCAGCTTTTTCCGACGCGACGGGTTATGCCCCACCCTCCAGGTTGTCCTTTTCCTAAAACTATAGTATTATAATAATCCAAAAATAATATTCAGAAATTTTTTAACCTTAAATAATACTATCCAAAGATCAACTTAATCCATTCCAACATTTATAGTTATCCAAAATACCTCCGTCCAGACATTCTCTAAAAGGTCTCTAAATTCCAAAATCAATTGTAACCTCAGATTCCCCAAAAAAATGAAAGTTTCTCTTATTGTCACATACTAAAAATATGTTTACATTCATCATATTAAATCCTTAATGAAAACAACATGTACTGCAGTACAATCCTTATATATATCACATTATTCTTATAACCATAATCTAGTTCTTGAGTCCAAAAAAACAAATACAATAATTATTCAACTTCATCTGTAGTAATAGCATAAGATTGACCTTGATCCCTTGGCCTTTTCTGAGTTATGTTTTCCTGACGCTTAGGACATTCATTTGCATAATGCCTCATTTCCCTAAAATTGTAGCATTCAACATTGATAGCCTTTTTCTTTCCCTTGCAATCACGCACCTGGTGACCTTTTTCTCCACATTTATAACAAACTCTCATTCCTTTTAGGCAAGTACCAGGGTGATTCTTCCCACAATTATCACATAATGGAGAATCTTTCTTTCCTTTTTTCCCTTTATCTGTTTCTTGTTCCACCATTCTCTTCTTCTCTTGCTTTACTTTATTGTCATAAGACTTAGAGAATTCCTTTTCTGTCTTGATAGCACATGAGACTATATCTTCGTATGTTGAGAAAGATTGTGATACTAAAGCTCGACGAAGAAATGGTTTTAACCCATCAAAGAAATGATCAATCTTACTTCTTGGGTTACATATATAATATGCCGCATGTCTCGCTAACCTTGTAAAGTTGGCCTCATACTTTGCGACATTCTCATCCTCCTTTTGTCTCAGACTCAAAAATGTTCTTTCCATATCTGCTCGATGGTCATGTGGAATTTATTTTTCTAAGAAAAGATCATTGAACTCCCTCCATTCCATATTTGATACTTATTCATCTTCCTTTTTGTTTTGAATCAGCGACCACCATTGATCGGGATCTCTAGTGAGGCGGTAAACTGCCATGATTACCTTTTCCCTTTCAATACTCCCCAAGGCGTGGAATATTTTCTCTAAGGTGTTTATCCATTGCTTAGCTACTAATGGATTTGTACCCCCATTAAATGTTGGTGGTTGTTGCCTAATGAAGCGATCTAACATTGATCCTCTACGTTGCGGATCAGGGTGCTCCATATGAGTAAGGTTATTATTCCTAACCTGTGTGAGTTGTCTCAGTATGGTAATAAGTTGATCAGCACCAGTTGTATCTCTAGATCCACAATAATTATCTTGAGCAGGAGGGCAATCCTTATACGGAGTGCGTGCATTGATATGGTTTCCATTCCTTCCACTAGGCACCATTTCTAAACAATGCTATAAACTAGATTAGTTTATGAATCAAAATACATAATTCCATACTTGTAAAACTCTTAACACTAATTGAACTATTTATGGATATAATCCATAATCATAAAAAGAGTTTTCTTTGAGAAGTATATACTCATAAACCATCATAGTGGTTTGTAAAGAAAATGAGAATTATCCTAAGCATATCCCCTGGGAGTGTCGTAACCAAGAGTGCAACAAGGCTCGTTGTCGTGCACCAGTTCCCGTTCGAATCTAGATCAAAGCGGTGTTTTCAGGTTTTACCCCTAGGTACATCTGTGCCAGAGCCGCCTCTACCTTCTCATATCCATACAGGGATGTATTTCTCGGAAAACTCACAAAATCTCTACAACAACAAAATTATAGGATGTTATTCTATACAAATCCTCAAAGTCTATCTTTGGGCTATGTGTTCTAATCAGAGTTTATCTAAATCTTGCTTCCAAGGATAGTACTAAACTGCCTCTGATACCAACTGTAACACCCCGATCCCAGCTACCCAGAGTCGGTGCATTACTTCATAACATTGGCATGCTCAAAAAGATCAAGTCTCGAAAGACCGATTAGTTTAGTAGCCTTGGAAACACTAGAAACATTCATAAATGTTACATTACACCATAAAGTGAAAAACTACAACAACAAAGTCTCCATATTCCACACTCATATCCTCTTCTGACTATCCCTACAGGTCATTCATAAAATACTTCTTCACATCCTGGAAAATATTAAAACATTGAAAGGGGTGAGCTCAGATGCTCAGTAAGGATAAAAATACTGCGGAAGCTTTCATAAATAAACATTAACATTTAAGGAAATATATAACAAAAACAAAAGACTTTTAAACATGAACTTCAACATAATATGGAAAAAGTAAAATGAGATAATTCCCTTTACTTTTCACATGAATATTCTACTGGTCGAATAATCAATGCAATATCAATAACCACTTTCATAATGATGGAATGCATAATGCCAGACTATCATAACCACGTAGCCAAGGCCTCATGCCAAGTTCACAAATAAGATTTTGTCAAGGCCTCGTTCCAAGACACGAGTTTGTCTCATGAGACCTACCAATGAATCGAGGAGTTGTTTCGGGCTCCACCCGTCACTTATTAAGTCCATTGCATTCCTCATATTAATAGGTTTAAACATATCATAAACCATAACATAATCGTATCACATAAAACATGGATAAAGGAAACATAACATTTCCACATTTCAATCACAAGATATCAATACAACACATTGATATAATGAAAATGCTTTCAAAACCATTTTCAATACCAAAATAAAATAAAGTTAATGCTTTGTATTTATTTTTCTTTAAAAAAACGTGATGGCTTGTAGAGGAAGCTGAAACTCAAATAATGGTCATGGCGGCGGAGAAGTCGTTGTCACCACATATGTACGAAAAGAAAAATATTCCCTTTTTGTCGTTTAGTAAAACGCTTCGTATAAAAAAGATTCCTTTTGAATAAACGTAAAAGTCAAAGGGGTTTATACACCCTATAAATGAAAGTTGTGCATAAAACCAAATATGCCTCAATGAAAGGAGATTGAGACGAAGTCCTTAAAAAGATCATTTTTAAAATAAAATATATCTATTATGTGTATTCACTATAGGTACACATAAGGAAAGTAAAAATACAAAATAGGACATAATAATATCATGACATAATTTGAAAGTAGGAAATTAACCCAAAGAATGGATGTTGGGTTAAGAAGTTCCCTTACCTCGTGTCCGAATTCACTCGACCGTTCTTTGATCTCCAAAATAATAAAATAGAGTTAATATATACCTTCTTAATAACCTTTTTCAAGTTCATTATTCCTTTTATATCACTTATTACCATGTCATGAACATTATGTAATTATTTATGTTAATAACGGTTGTTTTGACGATCTTAGGTACTTGAGTCAAACATAAACTTCTTATAATTACACTTTGTTCATGTGTTAATATATCCATTATATCCATAATTATATTCATGATTTATATATCATATACATCATATATATCTAGTATATACATTCATTTATAATATTACATAACATTTAGAGGTAAGAAATGAAATGCACCGTTCATGGAGACGGTAAGCAGTACGTACGCATGAACGCTACTTTCATTTCTATTTCGTATTTAATGGAATGAAATCATAATGATATAAATTTATAATAAAATTCTAGTATAATATAGTGTATAATACCATTTACTCCATCCTTTATACATCCGACATATGGTATTAACGATTCAAATCACTTTGAGGGGGCGGTAGTCCGCACTTCCTAAAATGAAAATATCGTGTTTACCCACAATGGAAACCATAAAGTGATGCCATAAATGAAAAAATAAAAAATCATAAGGAAAACAAAAACATAATATATATCATATATAAAAATAGTTTCATCCTAATGGCCACCATTAGAGGTGTTATATGAGTGTTGAACAATCATCGTTTCGTGAGGCAAAAATTCACCATCCACAGAAACAATATGTTCTTTAACCATTAGATGTAGGTGTGTGTAAGTGTAGCTCTAATCCATATTATAAAAACATCCTAGTATATTGAGTATACTGGTTTTGTTACAAAAGAAATGAATAAAAAGTGTTTAGGGGGTTGGAGAAGAAAAATAAAATAAAAGAACACAGGAGAAGGCATTACCTTAAAATCGTGTAAGTCTTTTTGATTTGAGCCAAAGGCTTCCTTGGGAAGAGTTATTCCCAAAGTGAGGCTTCTAGGAGTAAGGGGGGAATTTGGGAGAGTATTTGGGCAGTGTTTGGCCGATCCAAATGGCTTGAATGTGTGAATGAGGTGGTAGAGGTGGGGGCCTTTTATAAGAGGAGAGGAGGGGCACTCTTGGAATGTAAGGAAATGTTACATTATTATACAATTATTTTCGGATTCCAAAGGTCCCAAACTTATATAATTCGAGGATAAGGTGACAAGGGTTCGAAATACACTCATCCAATAGTCTTTAGACAAGTGTAAGCCTTAGATTTTACATTATCCTTTCATTTTATTTAAATCGTTAATTAATGAGGTAATCGCTGCATCATCATGGTGTCATAAATAATTTAATTTATTTAATTTCCAAAAATTATAAAAAAAATACTATGATGTAGGAAATCGTTTTATCTTTCCAATGAATATTTATAGTCAAAAAGATGACTTTTTTAACCCCAAGTAAAAATTGTTTTAGTAAAACATTTCATGTTTGTGTCATTTTTTACTTTAACATTAAATAAAAGGTATTTATGTCATTTTCCAACTAAAGTGGCTCTATGGGGTCCCCAAGATGACCCATGGATTGTCGTGGTCGGCCATGGCACATCTAATGAGGGTAGGACATGTGTCAAGCTCATCTCATATTATTAAAACATTATTTTTACCTTAAACTACACTAATTACCTCTAATCTTGATTAAGAACTTAAAAGTTACTATTCACCAAAAAATTATTTTAATCTCATTGAACCACATTTTACTTATTAATGACAACCATGTATGTCAGATTTTTGAAATTAAAAACACAGGAGTCGTAAAATTTCATTTAAACGAAAAATCAGTTTTTATAAGTACCACTTAGTGGTTTCACTACTCATCAAAAATTTAAGTTTTTCAGAACAATGCCAAAATTTCACACTAAGCTATAATTGATATTCTGAATTCAAAAATGATGTATATTTTACAAAATTACAAACATATAAGTTGAATTAATTAATTTTATAATTAATTCCCGCTGTCACAACAAATATCGTGTTTTTAAAAAATAATTTATATAAAAAGATTGGCAATTGTTTATGTCCAACTTCAAAGTGAAATTAATACTAATGAACACCGTTGGATATAATGGTAAAAATATATTCCCATTATACTTTAAAACCACTCAATAGTATAATTTATCACTATAAATTATTTTGATCAAAAAAGTTGTTTTAAGTATTTTTCACTATTTATAAAAAATGGAAGTTCTCAGAAAATTACGAAAAATTCAACCTAAGATAATATCGATATTATGAATACAAAAATTAAGTTCATCTTGAAATATAAAATTTCTATAATTTTAAAAAGTGGGTATTACTATTCATAACGGCTACTTTTATTAGTCGCGGTGTGTTAGAACTCGAACTTGCGTACAATGCAAGCTATTGCATTATTGAAAGAGAGGCGTATCGTGGAAGCTCGGGGTGTTACAAACAATTCCTCCACCTTCATGTCATCCTACATTGGTTAGATAATATGAGACATGTCTGAGAAGTAATGTTGTAGTTGCAAAATGTGGAAGTCGTATTGCATAGCCCGATACCTCTAAGTTAATAGAAACTGATAGGCCACCGACACAACTATCTTCAAAACCTCAAAGAGTCCAACATATCTCAGCGAATGCTTTCCCTTTCTCCAAGTATTCCTATTTCTAAACCTTTGTCTGACTTGTAGAAAAACCTGATCTCCGACCTCGAATTCCTATTGTTGTCTCGGTCGATCAGCATAAGACATCTATTTTGATAGTGAAGTATCCATCCTACTTAAGTGTGATCGGCATGGACTACCATACAAGTCCTCATAAGGGACCATCTAAATAGTTTCTTGAAAACTACTATTGTAAGAAAACTCCACAAGAGGTATGTTCTTCTCCAAATAACATCCAAAATCAAGGACGCATTCTCAAAGTGTGTCCTCTAGTACCTGTATTATATGCTCAGACATAACATCTATATGGGATGGTAAAAAATACTAAGAAGTACATGTGTACTGAAATCCCTCTGTAGTATCTTCCAGATCGAAGAAGTAAAACTCGTGTCCTTGTATGAAATAATGTAGTGGGGAAATCCATTTAAACGTACAATCCCTTGGAAGTAGATCTATCCCAGCTCATCAACACTGAAGATCACCATTATCGACAAGATGTTAGTAACCTTCATGAGTCTGTCAATAACAACCCATATTATGTCATTCCCTCGAGGCGTCCTCGGAAAACCTGTCACTAAATTCATTGTAAAATCATTCCACTACCACTCAAGAATGGGTAACCGCAGAAAAATACCTTCTACTCACTTATGCTCCCCCTTCACCAGCTAACAGATGTAACACCTCATGAAAATACCAAAACAAATATCTCTTCATACCTGGCCACCAATACTGATAGTTAAAATCTCGATATATCTTTGTGGCACCAGGATTAACTGCCCAAACTGAGGAATGAAGGTCTCCATTAGCTCATCGTGTATGTCTACCGATAGCCATTCTCACCCATGGAATCACAAGATCTCCACCTCTCCTACAGTCAATCACTAAATAGGGTCCTCTCCTATAGAACTATGCCTTCTAAAGATAATATTTTCCTTATTCAGAATCGTTCAAGAATAGTAGAGGTAACATCTATAGAATATAGAAACATCTTCCAAATTTCTATCGTGCACCTACAAGTACATCTTAGAGAACAGATACATAAGTTTCCACTCACTACTGGCCTCCTAAACTAATTGTATCTGAGTCCGATAGCCCAATGCATTAGCCACAACATTTCCTTTCCCAGGAATGTAAGAAAGATAAATGTCAAAATAATGAAGTTACTCAATCAAAATTTAGTATCTCATATAATGATTGCACTGTGTAATGATATATTTGCGACTTTTTCTATCGGTAAAAACCACAAATTCCTCTCCTAGAAGATAATGTCACCAATAGTGTATGTAATGAACAACTACAGCCAACTCGAGATCGTGCATCAGGTAAGTCCTTTCATTTGACCTCAACTGCCGAGAACTATACACAAATACTCATTCCCCATGCATAATCACTTATCCCATCTCGATACATGATGTATAATAGTATATATTATAGCTCTTTCCCATATCTAAAAATACGGGTATCAGTTCTATAGTCAACCTCACTTTCAGCTCTTGAAATGCTGACTTACATGAATCGGACAATACGTACTTCACACACTTCTTAGTCTGGCCCATTAGTGGTGATTCTAAGCATGAAATGTCCTGTATGAAACATTTTTGGTATCCATCCAGCCCTAGAGAACTCCATACCTCACATCTGTTCTACGGATTCCCCCAAGAAATTGTTGCTCTCACTTTCTCTAGGCTACTGATACTCATTCCTCTAAGATAAAATTACATAAGATGTGAATTTGGTCCATCCAAAAGTTTCATTTTGAGATCATATCATATAATTGATTATATCCCAGTATACTCACAATTATCTCAAGATGTGTGGTATAGTTGTGTCGAGTGTGAGGGTACTCCCAGACATCATCCACGGAAACTACCACGAATGATTCCATGTGTGGATTGAATACTCAGATCATTAGTGACATGAAAATTGTAGGAACATTAGTGAAACCTAACAGCATATCCATATACACATATAGACCATACCAGCTCCAAAAATCATTAATAGTTATACCCAATTATTTAACGCAGAACTGATAATAACGGAATCATAGGTCAATCTTCGAGAACACCCAGGCTCCTCGGATCTGATGAAAGAGACGATCAATCCTTGGCAAGGGATATCATTTTTTGACCATCAACTAGTACATCTTCTGATAATCCAAACAATATCTGAGGGTACCATCAATCGACTTCACAAATAGGACAAGCGAATCCCAATGAGAAGTGCTGGGTTAAATGAAACCCTTCTCCTTTAACACCTCTTACTACTTCTTAATCTCATATAACTCTAGTGTATCCATCCAATAAGGAGGAATGGACACTGATACTACTCTGGGACCATGCTCAATAAAAAATTCCACCTCTCGCCCCAGAGGAAAACCAGAAATTTCCTCTTAAAATACATCCCTAAAATGATCGACCACTAGAGGAAAGTCTAACATTGATGTCCTCTAGTCATGATGATATATACTATTGATCGGAGATGTATCTCATCCCAACCAGAGATTCTTGTGTCCAGATCTGCTCACCAGAACATCCCATTATCCCTTATAAAAAATGATCTTCCCTCTAATGACATAAAACTCCCCCTACGACGATATCATTCAACAAAAGCCTAGAAGGGAACTAACCAGTCCTTCCCGAGAATGACGCCATATCATGTCATCACTTTTACATAAAGGTCCCATGAGAAGTGAAACCCACTAAGCTCAAGAGGGAAATCATTGCACTGGTGTATACTAGCCATCTTTTTCCCCAACGGAGTGTCCGACTTCAAGATAATAGTTGAAGTAATGATACATAGCCCAAGGCTATCCATAATAGCAACAAATATGAAACTATGGGAAGCACCTATATCTAAAAGTGCAGAAGCTAAATATAAGGCAACTAGGATCGTACCGTGAACTATAGAGGTTTTGGGATCTTTCTCCTTCTCAGTCTATGCCACTACAAATTTCTAGCATGTACCGCACCCTTGTGACCCTACATCACACCTTGTGATGATCCAACATGTTATCACTAAATTTTTACAAACCTGATACCATGGGCTCAACCTCCACCTCGGCTTGAATAGCCAATAGAATTCCATTTCCAATATTGATGAGAAACTATTGGTGGTACTCCTAAATGTGGAGTCATATAGGAACCACAGTCACCAACTAATGGTGAAAAAAATGGACAGAACCGCTAAATATGGCCCATCTTGCCACATTATTGGCACGGAACTGGGTCTCTCGGGTAATGTGGTCTCGTATTCTCACCCTTCCCACACTAGTAGTATACCAACATTCTACTTGAAGGTGAATATCTCCTACTCAGATATCCACTAGTAGAAATTATGTGGTACATCCTAGTACCAACTAGGGAATCACTAACACTGGATACTGAAATGCCCTGGACCACCACTCTAGAATTCCCCAGGATATGCTATGTGATCAGCTCCTTGTTGACGATGGAGTATATGGTTTTCAACCTGAAGATGTTGACATGTGATCGACTGTCTTCCCTAATACCATTATCAAACATCTTTTCTATGAATAACTCATCACCCCCGATGATGGTTGTGAAGCATTGTAACCCAGTAATGTGAGAAGAATTCTCCATGACAGAGAGAGTACCCTACTCCAAACTCTTGAACTCTCAGGCTCGGTCGGCCATCAATGTCTATGGGTTTAAGTAATCATAGAAGGTACACTGGAACTCGTCCCACACCAAGACCTATTAGAATCCTACCTGTGAGATCACATCCCAATATCTCAGGGTGTAATCCTGAAGCATATAAGTAGATAGTTTCACCCCCCGATATGAAGGTGACTCCAGATGCTCGAAGATCGTAAACATGGATTCGAACAATGAATTTTCCGCGAGAGGTCCTCCATCCCCTGCGAATGTGGGAGGATGATGTTGCTGAAAGACCCGAATCCACTCTTTCATAGATGAGGAAGGATGCGGTGCTCCCTGTAAGGTCTATATAAACCTCATGAAGCCATATTAGAACTGTTTGTCAGCACCTGTATCTGGAGTAATGGCCGGTTCCAGGAACGGCCTGACGGGAGGATCTTCTAGTAGTTTCTAACCAACCATGTTCAATGTATGGTCACGACCCTGAATCTTGCATACAATGGGAGGAAATCATGGTGGCCTGACTCTGAATGGTTGATCACACAAATTATTTCATCATTATCAAAGACTAAAACCTAAAATTTCAAAAAATAAACTAATGAAGGAAAGAATATAAGTTTTTTTAAACAGTGATGCATGGCTTGTATGACTCATACAAAGCGTGTTCCTTTATGACATCACATGGGTGTGTACTCCTACCAACCCTGGCTGTGAAACAACCTATACACGCTATGTCTTCTCCCAAAACATGGTGTATAATTGAATCATTTTACTATGAAAGAGTTATTATACATAACTAACCCACATGGTTTTCCTAGAATGGGACTACAAGGCATGTTCATGCAAGACACTGAGGGTACTAGATGGATTCAACTCACCTGTGTTGTTAGTCACCTATCTAAATACATTAGTTACACTACACATCTTGTTAATGCCTAACAAAACATGTATAACATAAATTTCATCAATCCATGTTAGTAATAACATTGGAGGACACATGGTCCCTACAACACAAAGTTTACATCTGATACACGCCATGTTCCTCCAACGACTTCCCAGCCACGTGTATCTACCCACATAGCCAGTGACATGGCTAGATACTACATGGTGTGTACATATAGTGTATGAAATAAAATTGAAAAAAATAGTTCCTTCTCGAACAGAAGGATACATGGATTTTATTTTGAAATACCGACTATTTATTCTTGGTTTTTCCAGACATTAAGACTATGAATGTACTACGGTACCAAGAAAACACTAACATAGACATTAAAGAGCCATTTCCGATCTTTGTGAGCCCATACTCCCTAAAAACCTATTTTTTAATCTTATACATGTCATATAGAATCATAATAGTGATATCAATCACATGATCCACTAAATTTCGATACATGAGGGACCATAACACCTCAAGAACCAAAGTTTGGAATTCATCCAAATGAAACCATACAAAATCCAATAATTTATAAAATAGATGGTTTTTTATCAATTCATCTATCAAAACAAATTGCATATCTAGCACAATATCTTCCACAACAACATGAAATCAATAATGCACCCTAAATGGCATGGAAAGAATGCATGACATTTGATCTCTATAAATTTCCTATTTGATGCATGAGCTAGAATACCCTCATATCATTGGGTTTAAATAGAAATAGAACCCCATTATTATCAAGATTAATTTCACCAGACATGTGAATCACCTAACAATGAAATAAAATCAACTGTAATATTGAAAACTAGAAAAATATCAATAATTGAGGTAAATTTTCATTTCCCTATACATGGGTTAGCTACACTCGGTCATAGATTATTACCATAAAACTATTCCTTCGTATACCTAACTATATGCTCTATACAGTAAGTAAAGATGAAAATAATTCCTATGATTCTATTTTCTTACGTCGTAGTTCTGGGTGCCGCCCAGAGGTGCCTCGTACTAGGTTGGTCACATGGCCTCAAGGACATTTCCCTAAACGCGAGACGCTTATATCTAGTTGTGAGGGCCTTGGGTGTGATAGTTGGGAAAATAATCCCTCATTGGTAGAGTTACACATTCAAAATAAATAGATAACATTAGTGGTTGTAATAATAATACCATACAACAGTAAACCAAAGAAGATTGGGTAAATAAAAAATTGCAACATATATATAAATCAATAATAATGCAGGTAAAAAGTATCTAGGAATGAATCCAAACAAGTGATAATGCTAGAATATAATACTGAATCAAAGTAAAAAAAGAATTTTAGGCAAAAAAACACAATTAATATCTCAAGCCTTAGCTGGGTCCCATTTTTTCCAGCTCTAGAACAATCAATTACCTAAAGTAGAAGGGCATATGTATTTATTTATAGATGCAACTACAAAATCAATTTGGGCCCAAAATCATGACCCAGACTGGGGGTGAGAATAATCACAGTAGGAAACCACTAATAGATCTAATACTAAAAGGTTGTGAATATATATGGAAGGTAATAAGAAAAATGAAGCAATAAACAAGGAATTACTCAAAAGTAAACAGTCCTACAATTTCAATGGCATTCATTTACATTTATAAGTGATGCAGCCAAGAAAAAACATGTACCCCTTTAGGAAGATCTCAATTCCTATCCCCTCTAGTTCATCAAAAAAAATATCTTGTAACCCTTTCGGTATGTTCTAACAGCTTAACCCATCTAGTTCAACTTATACAAGGATATAACGACCTACTAGGTAAGCTCACATGGTCTAGCCCCTTTGGTATCATGATAATAATGACTCTCTGAGGATGTACTCACTGTCAATTCCATCTATAGTGCATTAAAGAAAAACTACATGCACTTTGAGGAAGCACTCAACATCAATTCTCCAGGTTCTCTCATAACAGTAACTATATACCCTCTGAGGGAGCACTCAACGTCAATACCTCCTATGGTCTCACGGCATGATAAAGAAATAATAGACACTTTGGTAAATACCTCAATGTCAATTCCCACTATGGTCTGACTACTCTTGGTTACCACAACCCTGTGTAATGTAATCATTCACAAATGATGATTATATGGCAATGTAAACCTCAAAAACTACTTGGTTAAATAGCTACAAAGCATAACAAAACATCAGATAAATCACACCATCCTTACAACACTTGGCATGGAAAAAAGGTAGCATAATAGGATAAACTAGACCAATAGTTAATATCAAATAAAATAGGAAAAAAAACCTCCACAGTATGGGAAAAATAACCATATTTACAAATAAGAGCTCTAACTAAAGTAATCAAGCATATGGGGCATCAACAGGGTTGAAATCCCAAAACATGCAATACCCTAATCTAGGATATTAGGAACGTTTTCACATAATATTAAAATAATGACAATAAAAAAGAAGAAACTACCTACCTTAGTGTAATATGATCAATTAACTATAGCGTCGACCCTTGAATCTGCATAGAACGATGTATATCTACTAAAATGTAGAAAATGTTCATCTAAGGATATATCAAAAAAGCGGAGAAATCGAGGAAAAAATCTCTAGAAGAAGGAAGAAAACATCGTGGTGATTCCAACATAATCAATATCGGTTGATTCAGAGAATGGATGGTCGATCAGGGGGTCGAAAAAGAATTGTGCTCTACAGTCACTCCTAGACTAGAGGAGTCGAGAATAAGGCATTTCTTCCAATTAGACGCGACCCTAATCCAATTTTACAATTAAAAAAAGTAAATGATGTTTCATTTAAAAGTGATCAGCATGTATATGCCTTTACCAGGCCACACTTTAGGTGTTCTCTTAGTCACCCCACATGACCATGTACTTGGTCGTCAAATGGTGAGTACACAGTCACTCGTGGAAACCAGGTACGTGGCATGTAATCCTTAAATTTCCAGATTCTCTTCTCTTTATCAAATACAACTGAAAAACCCATACATGAAAATAAGATCTGGGTTATTAGAATTTTAGGAAAATATAAATTGTTCGAATTAGTTCATAATAACAAGATAATTGATGGCTATTCAAGAATTATATCTAAACGTATAAAAAGAATAGATTGAATAAAAAATTCATAAAAACTCATGATTATGACATCATTCTTCATGAATTTATTATAATATCGATCCAATATTTTATATCCAATCATATAACGGTAAATGTGATAAACATGTCTCATTATTTTTATACTATAGTGAAAAAATGTTATCAGTACATTTCTCAACAAACATATAGTAAGATGTACCATTAATTTTGTGTGAGTTTGAAAAAATAATTCATTTTTCAATTTTGAACTACATAATTTATTTAAAAATTAATCATTTGACTACAACACATATTGGGGATAAATTTATTTTTTTGGATGTGTCAAATTGAAAAAAATATGTGAACATTGAAATATTCTAACAGGAAAAAGAATCATTTGTATGGTTATATGGTAGAGGATATCTAGCTTAAGAATGTATATATTTTTAATCAATTTATTAATATAATGTGAGAACAAGATATATCCATCCAATGAGAACAAAATAAGTGTAGAATGGGGAATTTTACACCTCATTTTACTATCTTCGCAAAATAAGGGGATTTCTTAGGTCACATATATTGGGTAAATTGAGCCTTGAAGAGAGGGATAAGGAACATTACAAATTCTTGTTTAATTGTGGGTTTTACATAACTATATCAAGAAATTAATTTCAATATTTATATTTTATCTCAGAATATATCATTTCATATATTAATTAATGGTTTTATATCATTTTATTTATGGAAAATAAATAACATATGAGAATATTTCATCGGTATTTTCCTTTGAGAATGATACATGCTTTCCACAGACCAGAGTTTCCTTCTAGGTTGAAATCGAAGGTATGACCACTAAATTAAATAACATAAAATATAGATATTATTTTAAATGTATTATTCCAATATATTTGAGTTATTGAATTTTTCTATTGACTCTGTTTCTCTTGAATTATGTGAAATTTATTTTTGGCCAAATTCATTGGTTCATGAATGAAAATATGTAATAATAAATGTGTATAAATTTGTAATAAATAATCAAGTTGTGAAAATGAGACCAGAAGATAAATAGAATTATGTTAATTGCTACACTAGGCCATTATTCATTTATTTCATATAGTCAGCCTCGATAAAATATTTTGTCTTATTATGGGCTTATTTAGAAAATATTATTATGGGTTCAATACTCTCAAAGTAATGTCACTATGATTAAATGTAAATTTTATTCATTCGATGACGCAACATGGTACATTTATTGATGATTATGGATTCATAGTTATTGAAATGACTCAATTCCTAGCAACTAAAATATAATATATTTTTGAATCAATCAAAAAAATTGTTTATATGAATGATCATATGATACCTGGTAACAATTTCCTTAATGATGTAATGCCAAGACCAGTTTTTCATGATAATGGGAATGAAAGTGAAACCATTGACTCCCCCATTAGAGTTGACCAAAATATGTCACTTGATGACTCAAATTTTTCTATTATGAGAGTTGATGCTGAACCTGCTATAGTGTGGAGTAATATATAGAACCTACCATATATGTTCATAGTTAATATAGTTTACCTTTTTGTGGGTTGTTTAGGAAGGAAATTCTAAAATTATATAAATTTCATTTCAGCTTGGAATTATAAGTTTGTTTTAGTATTTTTAGGCTTCATTACATTTAATTATATTCCTTTCAAGTTATAAAACTAGTTTTAGTTGTATAATTTCATAAGTATCAATTTTACTGATGTCCTAATGGCCAATTGGCCTAATATCCTATTTGTGATTAGGCTAATTAATGTAATGGCCCACATTCCAAATGGATAATTGGCCTAATCGCCTAGTGTTCAATTTTCCTAATGTCCTAATGGTATTTTTACCTAATAGACCATTATAAAATTGTCCAATTATATATGTTTCCTAATTTTCGAAATTTCTTAATGAACAAATGTAATATTGGTAAAATATCCCAACAACTAGTTCTCCAAATAGACTAATGGCCTAAGGACCAATTCCCTTAATGGACTAATGGACTAATTTTCTATTTGGGTGATGGCCTAATCGAAAATAATCCATTTATCTAATTGAATAATGGCCTAATGGAAAATTGGAATAATTGAATCATGACCTAATCCTCAAATGGCTAATGGGACTAATGGAAAATTGTCATAATGGCCTAATGACCAATTAGAAAATTGTTCTAATTGAAAAATAGACAATTAAACAATTTGATTAACAGGGTAATAGAACTTTATCCTAATATCCCATTATATAATTGGATTATTGAGATAACGTCCTATGGTCTAATGACCATTTGGCCTAATGGACTATTGGTGTGACGCCCAGTTGGACTAATGGCTGAATGGTCTGATGACTAATTATCCTAATTTCCTACTTGTAGGACCACAAATTGCCTAATGGACTAATGGGATAATAACCACAGGGCCAAATGGCCAGTCAAAAATATCCCTAATAGCCTAATTGTATTATGGAAAACTATCTTAATAGAAAATTCGCTTAATGGAAAAACATTCAATCGGCCTAATAGCCCAATTTACTAAATTTCAATTAGCCCAATGGCCTAATAGTAAATTTTCTGTATATACTAATGGATAAATATGATAATTACAATTAACCTAATGGGATAATTTAAAACATTCCAAATGGATTAACAGACCAATTTTCCAAATGGACTTATAGCCTAAATTTATAATGGCCATTCGAACATGAGGCATAAAGGCATAATATACAATTTTACTATTGGGCTAATGTTTAATTGACCCATTAGCCTAATGGACTAATGTATTAATTTTCTAATTTTCCAATTGGGAAATTATCCTAATAGCCTAATGACATAATGGACAATTGGACTAATAGAATAATGGTTAATTTTACAGCTACTTAATTGGCCTAATGGTCTAATGGCCAATTAGAGTAATGGACTAATGGCCTATTTTCCTATGTGCAATTGGACTAATGGGAAATTGGTTTAGTGGCCAATGGGTCTAATTTTAATTTTCTCTATTATCCCAATGTCCTAATAGCCAATTGACCAAATGTCCTAGTGGACTAATGTATTAACACCAATTAGACTAATGTCCAAATATCCAAGTTGGTAAATTGACATAATGGACTAATACTCTAATGGAAAATTCACATAAAATCTAAAGGGACTAATGGCTAGATTGTCATATTGTAAAAATGGAAAATTGGAAAATTGTATTAATGGAATAATGGAATAATGCCCAATTTTCCTAAAGGCATAATTTTTATTTTTTTAATGGAATAAGTGGAAATTTCATAATTGTTCTAATGTATTAATAGATAATTGGAATAAGTGACTAATTTCCAATTGAAAAAATGGATTAATGTCCTATTATTCTATTGACATAATTTCCAATTGAATTTTTTTTCAAATAGAATAATGTACTAATTAGTCAATTGGAATAATGACCTAAATCACTAATGGAAAATCTACACGGATTGAACAAATAAATTTCGTAATATGTCTAAATTGGAATAAATGGCCTAAATGATCTAAATTTTCCAAAATGTCCAATTGGCCAAATGGACTAATGGCCTAATGTCCTAATTGAATAATTTTCATTATAAAATAATAATATAATGGACTAAAGACAATTTTTCTTAGTGAAATAATGGCCGATTGACTAGCTGCCTAGTAGCCTAATGTCAAATTGTCCAATGGGTCAAATGGATTAATGGATAATTATACTGATGGTCTAATGACCATTTGGGAAATTGAAAAAATGAACTAATGGAGAATTGTCCTAATATCATAATGGCCTAATGGAATGACAACTATTTTCAACCATGGCATGAAAATTGGATAATTATCATAATGGCCAAAAGTCCAAATAGTCTAATTGAACTAGTAGCCTAATCGACTAATTGGAAAATAGAACTAACTACTGACTAAGTAATAATAAATTGGCCTAAATTGGACAAATAAATGTTCTAATTGTACAAAATTTTCCAAAAATAGGCTAATTGACCTAAATTTCCATAAAAATTTCGTAATTATCATAATTTTCTAGAATTTGTTGAAATGGAAAAAATTTCTCTAATTGGCCTAATTGATAAAAAAGGTTTAATAATCTCATTGTCCTAAAATGATAAAATGGAAGAAATGTACTTATTTTCCCAAATTTTGTAATGTCCAAATTGGCATAAATAGACAAAATGGAATAATCATTCTAAATGAAAAAACATTCTTATATGGCCTAAATGGCCTCCTTGTCCTATATGGCCTAAATGTCTTAATTGGTCTAAATGGCCTAAATGGAATAAATATAACATTTATCCAAACATTAATATTTGGAAAAAATAGACAAATTGGAAAAATTGGTCCAAGTGGCCTAAGTCGACTAATTGGCCCAAATGGTATAATTGGGTAAAATGGCTTAATTTTCCAAATAGAAAAAAATTTCTAAATTTATAAATTTCCAAATGTCCAATTTATCAATTCGACAATATAACATACACCATAACTTAAAAATGATCATAATGACCAAATTATCGAAAAAATACCATGTGTCCAAATAACTAAATAATATAACACAAATTGAATATGACCAAAATGAACATATAAGAGGATTCCATAACATAGCCAAGATCGGTATATTTATTATTATATATTTTTTATGTTATACCACTATTATTAAATTTAAAATTAAATTTATATTTTGATGATTCTTTACTTTATAGGTTTTTTAAGGGATAAAATTTTAATTTAGTCATGGTATATAACATTTATATTATTAAATAATGCAGTATTATGATAATATATGTCATTTTCAGAAACTGGCATTAGGAATTGATGGTCGCGTTCATCGAGAAAATGTATCTTCCATGAGTTGGATGAAAAAGTACAGAAGTGCATAAAATGCACAAATGAAATAAAATATTATATGTTTTTATTTCTATTTTTGAAATTGATATGTAATTTATAATTTAATATATTTTCTATGTAACACCCAAAGAATTTATAAATAAATCTAATTTCAAATTCATGAAACACTTAGCCTCGACTAAAAACACTTAGTTATATCAAAGAAATTAAACATAATTTTTCCACATCTATGATTTAAATTTTGAAAATCTGATATAGAAGGTTCTATTCAGTAGGATATTTAGAGTCAGAAAAGAAAACATAATTTTTAATGAATTGTAATATACCTGTATGAATAGTAATATGAATAGTAATATAAACCATATGAATAGTAAATCATAATATTATTTTATTTTTTTATGGATATAGGATAATGAGATCTCGATTATTTTTTCAAGGTGATATAAAATGAATTGTAGTTTTAAAAAATTTTTTTTCAAATAAATTAATAAATTAATTAGAAAATAAAGTAATAATATTTATAAATTTATTTTCAATAAATGCAGTTTATTTTTTTATTTTAAGTTTCAAAAATAATTTGGGTAATTTTTTGGAATTTATTTAAAATACTCAAATTTTTTATGAATAGTAAAATAGGATAATTTAATTTATATATACATTTTCATTTAAATTTACTATTCCTATAATCGTGGAAAATGTAAGAATAATTAGTTCAAGCTCACATGATCTTATTACTTCTACTGGTCAAATTAATCAACATTTTTGGTTGTCTTTAAGGAATTAATAAAATAATGAATAAGATATTCTAAAATCACTCATCTCATCCACTAGAAAACCCCATAACTCCCTCTTCTCTTGACTCCTCTCAAAACTTTTTTCACATATAATTTCTGCTAAAATAAACTACCAAGATCATCCCCCACATATATAAACCCTTTCTCCCATAAAAAGACCAAAACCACTACTATAAAGAGTCAAGATGTAAATTCCCCTTTTCATTTCTTTTAATCTAAGTTCCATTATTTTATTTTACATTACTCACCAACCTTCATGAAAATGTTATTATAACATCAGTAAAATAAATTTATTTTATTATTGATTTGATAATTTAATAATTCATCATCATATCCCCTTTCTCCTTCTTTTATACTTGGAATCAAACACCATCTGAGATGTGTTAATTTATCACATTCAATGAGGACATGTTTTCAATTTCTATTTTCGTCATCAATTTTAGACATGAACCATTTTGATGGTTTAAATAGACTAATAACTATCTATTATAACTTATTTAAGGTTATGGAATATTTTTTTACATATGATATTAATTTATAAATCAAATTGAGTTCATTGTGATATAAACCCACCAGTTAACCCAATCAATTATCATTAATGTTTTCTATAATGATTCATCAACACTCCCAATAAAAAATAATTTTATAACCATGTAATATTCTACATGTTAAGAAATAAAATAAAACATCAATTATGTAAAACCATTCTCATCTTAAATTTTTATCCGGATATGTATATAAGTAAATCAGTCATGAATACCATGGAAGAAATCACCCCCAAAGAATAAATTATACTCCTTAAACCCATACTGAATGATAAAAGTGTACTTAATATGGATATAATAAATAAATTAAATAATTTTTAGGTTCTATAAATTTTAATTAATTAATAAAATTTGGTGATCTAGGACACTATGATCAAGTGAAGAAAACCATCAGAATTAATGTAGGGGTTTTCTACCCAAACCTCCATTTTCATTCAGGTTACTCTTATTCTCTACCTACCTAAATTAAATTATTATTTATCCATTTATAATCCTCCTAAAATATGTTTAAATGTTCTATATATGTGAACCATCCATAATCCTACTATAATTTTTAGGGAGTTATATGGTTTCAAATGATCTCTAAAAAATTCTTCCCAAAATGCAAGCCCAATTCAAGGGAATTTCTAAAATTCATATCTATTTTAAGGGCACTCTATAATCTTTATCTAGATACCATTGTCATTGAAAAATCGCTCATTTTAATATGAAAATAATATCTTACTTAACTTCATTTTTTATAAACAGTTTTCTTCAAAAATAACAATTTATTTCAATGTAAAAGTGAATTCATCTCAAGAATTACCTGCAGATATTATATGAATATCTGCATATATTTCACCACTGATGTTCATTCTTATTTATTATTGGGATTAATCTTGTACGATATCATAAAATATATTTAATTTAATGGTTTATTATTAGTCAAACTATGGATGTTCTATCTTAAAACCACTAACCATTTCTTTATGAATGGTTAGTGTTTATGCATAATGTTTGTGGATATTTATTTACATTGTATATGTTAGTTTCTGTATGAATGTATATGTAGTTTATGACTATCCTAGTTCATATGATTAATTAAATTTAATTAATATGGAATGTTTGGGTCCATCATTACCCCCTCTATAAATCATTATGTATCCTTAGAAAAACCATGGTCTTGACAAAAGGCCTGCACAAAATGGTTATTTAGGGACATGGAACAACACCTTGAAAATATAGTTATGATGACTGCCATTAAGCATTACTTGATTATGAAACTAGAAATTAGATGTTCATTTGTTATTGGACTAGTATAATAACCATTATTATTCCTTATTATGTAATTATTTATTCATATTTTATTCTTTCCATAATGTGTTAATAAATACTTTTAGAGGCATGTGATTTTAGATATTCCCCATACCTAATGTTTATGTTTATAATATCTTCCATTGTATTTATAACCCTTACCATTAATATTATCTCACCCCTTTCTTATGACTCATTTTCCAATGACAAGAATAGGTATATTGTGAATGAAATTCATGGATAACCTTGTATTCATGTGTGTTTTCAAAGGAATCTTAATATTGTATTTCCATTCAATTTGTAATACTGATCTTAAGTTTGTATATAGTTTTCCAAAACTACCAAACAATTCATTCCTTATAGATACGACTTCCTTGAAATCATCATAATGTTAGGAAATAAGGAATCATTTTTAAGAAACCTGGGTTAGGGTCTTTACAGTTGGTATCAAATAATGTTTAGTAAGAAAGTTGTAAACTAGATATAGAAATCGTTTATTAAGGAACCAAATCCTAAGATAGAATATGAGGATAAACATAAAATAAGATGATTTAATTTTGGATAGGAATACATTTTTTTAATATTTCTAGAAAATAAATCCACATATAGATACTACATGTGGTTGTGGTTATGTCATAAATTGAACCAGGATTAACAACTCTGACAAGCAGTTTCCATCTTGACCTGAGGTATTCAGGTACACGAAAATGGTTTTTACTACACTCCAAGTTTGAAACTGTTGTGGTATATACATAGGACAATTCACATTTTCATTATAATACATTGTGAAGAATTTAAATATATATTTTCTTCAGTGAAACCATATTTAAGATTATAAGATTATCTATTTATAGGATTTCAATTTATGTTATGTAATTTACTATGTTTAGAATAAAACTTTGTATCCATAACCTAATCTATCATATTCCATTATTTAGAAATGATGCCTAGTTTAAGGAATGGAAATAACATGAATGTTTGTATCCCATGTTGGGATTTTCCTCTAATGAAAGATAATGATGTTGGATCTAGTGTTGTGATTAGTTCTAAGATATATATAACTATTTTTGGAATGTTCACTCAGGTTGTATAAATAGCCTTAGATGGTCTGGATCGAAAACATGCAGGATCTATGTTATACCACATTATGAGACAATATCCTCCATAATTTAATTGAACTAAAAAGCCAATTGTTATGGAGTAGTGTATATGTTCATAGAGATGATATTTCATATATTAGGATGTAACGAAAGAGAGAAGGTTGTCATAGCAGTTTATTGTTTATCGGGAGATGCGGGTCAGTGGAGGTACTTAATTCAAAACACAATGGAGGAGGAAGAAATAGAAAAAGTAAATGGATGGGTTTTAAGGAAATATTCTTATAAAAATACTACCCCCATGGAAATCGTGTAGAGATGTAAATGCAGTCCCTAAATCTGAGAAAAAAAGAGGTTCAAACTGCTACAATGTATGATGCTATCTTTACATGGTTAGAAAGACAATTCGTAGAATACATACATAATACAAGGGAAAGATGATTGATTCATTGATGGTTTAAACCCATTCCTCAAAAATGATATAGTATCCCAATGTTTTTCATCATATGAATATATATCCTCATGTTATATTAGGATGGAAAATAAATTCCCTAAGACTTATGATTTTATGGGAAGGTAAGATATGAAGAGTGCTACTGAAAACATTGGAAAAGAAAATAATGAGATGAGGTATGAGGGAATAGTTTACCTTCCACCCATTTATAAATATGAGAAGATACACATTGGTACTTTTTTGAAGTGTATGGATGTTTGTTAAAAGTGTGGATAAAAATTCTACCAATACATGGATTTTAAGGAGCCGAAAGAAGCTATCGATTTTCAATGCTACGGTTGCGAGGAGAAGGACCATTATGAAAATTTTTATCCATAGTGTGATGGAAACATTCCCTAATGAATGCCTATAAAGTAAATCTATGATTATGTGATCACAAATTCATATATTTATGTACCTCATAATGTGGTGGCAAGTACTTTAATTGTTTCCTCAAACATAAAAAATGCATTATTTAATTCTAGATTCTCACATACTTTTAAATCCAATAAGTTTTCCATCAAAATTATATATTTTTAATTTGATTTAAATATGGATTTATCAGTGTAAAATAATAAAGGAAGTATCCTTAAAATAAACATGTGTTAGGAAGTCCACATTATGGAATATGAACATTCTTTATCTTCTTATTTTATCATTATACCCATGATTAACAATGATATAATCCTCAGTTTGGATTTAAATTAAAATTACGATGTAAAAATATATTTCATGAAGAATGAGGTTAAATTAATTGAGGAAGATGTGGAATCCCTTATCATTAAGGAAGAAACATCACCGTCTAACCCTCATTTAGATCCACCCTCATTAACTATACAGAATTCAATTACTGGGTTATGTGAGAACATGATATATGTGACTGATGAATGAAATGTTTAAATCATGTGTGTTCTTATTGTGTAAGAATATATTGATTTATTTCTAGAGTATTCACCTGAACATCCTCCAGATCATGATGTTTATTTCTCAATTGATTTCATTCCAGGTTCAAGACCTATGTCAAAGACTCCTTGCGAAATGGACACTACAATATTATTAGAACTAAATTAAATCCTAGTGGGATTTAGTTATAAATGATTTATTCTCCATGGTGTTTCTATATGGGGTGCCCCAACTCTTTTATTTAAAATAAAATATGGATCTATGAGGTTTTGTACTGAATACATGGATAACAATCCAATAACAATGAAGAAGAAGTATCCCCTTCCTCGCATTGGTGATTTATATGAAAAAATTAATGGAGCCCAATATTTTTCGATGATTGAACTTAGATCTTGATATAATTAATTGTGTGGGAGTTTAGAAGATATTCCAAATATAGAATTTCAAATCAGGTATGTTAATTAAGAGTTTACAGTAATTCCATTTTGATTGACTAATGCACCTCTGAGTTAATTTATCTATTGAATATGGTTTTCATGAAATATCTCAATTAATTTATTATAGTATTTATTGATGAAATCTTTGTATAATACAAAATATAAAATGATTATGAGAAGTAATTGAGGATTATTCTGAAGACTCATAGAAGAAATGAATTATATGGGATGTTTAGAAAGTGTGAATTTTGGCATAAATTAGTTGCCATTTTTCCATATTGTCTCTATGGACAGAATATCTATAGATCATTGTAAATGGAATGGTTGTTAATAAATGACCTACCACAACAATAATAATCAATTTATGTAGTTTTACTGGTTTTGTAGCTTATTATCAATGTTACATTCAATACTTCACATATTTAGCCAACCATCTAGCCAAGAATACTTGTAAATGGGATATGATTATATGGAAAAAAGAATTTGAGGAATGTTTTGATTAATTAATGATGAGATTAGTGAATTCTCAGATCCTAACTCTACCATTGAGGAATTATAGGTTTTTTGATCTATAGTGATGCATCAAATAATGGTCTTGGTTGTGTCTTTATGTAATATGATATATTTATTTCATATGCATCAAGGTAGGTAAAAATTCATGAATAAAACTATCATATCCATGAGCTTGAGTTATACACTGTGATATTTCCTCTAAATATAATGTGACACTATATATATGGAGAAAGGTGTTAGATATATATAGATCACAAAAGTCTGATATATATCTTCTCGTAGAATATACTCAACATGAGGAAAATTTGATGTCTCAAACTACTCAAGGATTATTATTGATCTATACAGTACCACTCATGAATGGTAATAATTGTTGTTAATTCATTGAATAGGTTGGATCATGAATTATTTTAAAAAAAATGGAGATTGAATGGGATTTTGTTTTCATGGATCTAGTATCGATGGAAATTGGAATTTTCAATGAAGGTGAAATATCATTAATTTTTCAATTAGTTGGCCAACCATCTATATATGAAAGAATTAAAATTTCTCAACTTCATGACGCGAATCTTCAAAAGAAATCTACTTCTTTGGATGATGGGAAGTTACAATACTTCTTATATGAAGGTGGAATTCAGAAATTTGGGAAAAGGTATTGTGTTCAGAAATACCCGTGCTAAAAAGGGAGTTATTGGATGATGCCAATAGTTCAAATTTCACTATACACCCAGGTAGAAATAAAATTTATAATGATTTAAGATCATTTATAGTGGGAAAACATGATGTAGGAAATTTATGATTACATATCTTGATGTTTAGTATATCAACAAGTGATTGATGAATGAAAACATCATTGAGGAGTCATGAAACTTTTACCTATTCCAACATTAAAATTGGATGAAATCACTATGGATTTTTGAACTATATTTCCCAAAACACCTATAATGAATGATTCAATATCTATATTTGTGGATCAACTTTTAAAATCTACACATTTCTTCGATCTAATAATGGATTTTCAACTGGTGCGACATGCACGACTCTATATAAAAAAAGTTAAAAGACATCATGGCGAACCTAGTTTAATAGTGTATGATCTTGAGTATTGATTTACAATGAATTTTTGGATAATTATTCACAATTCCATAGTTATTGAGCTTCGATTGGGTACTGTATATCACTGTCAAACTGGCGGGCAGTCAAAAACGATGATCCAATATTTAGCGGACATGATGAGATCGTGCTCAACTGATTTTCAAGTTATGTATGGTCAATATTTTCCTTTGGTGGAGTATTTCTACAATAATAATATCTATGAACGCATTAAAATTCCACCATATGAATCATTGTATAGAAGAATATGTTGTACAGTAAGATATTGTGATGAAGTTAGTGAAATGAATCTTGTGGGTCCAGAGCTTGAGGAGGAAACAATAGTGAAGCTTAAGACTATTAAAACCCATATCAATGCATCTCAATTTAGACTAAAGTGATGTGATGATAATAAATTTAATGATTTGGAATTTTAAGTGGGATATCAATTTTTAAAAAATGTATCTCTATGGAAGAATGTTATTTGATTTGGTATTAAAGGGAAACTAAGACATATGTACAACAACGCGATTGAAATTGTAGATAAATTTGGAACTATGGATTATCAGTTGGAAATTCTACCTAGAATGTCTATAGTAAAAAAATGTTCCATGTTTTATTTTTGTAAAAGTACATGCTAGATGTGACACAATTCATCACTTATGAAGGTATAGAATTAAAATCTAACTTATCTTTATATGTATAGCCTATCCAGATTATAGACACTATGAAACAGGAGTTGATGAATCAGTCCAAAAGAGTCGTAAAGGTAATTTGTTAAAATAATATAATTTAATAAGGAAAATGTGATCCTAAGGATCTTATGATGAATAACTACACAAATCTCTTTGTGAGGTAACATTATGGAATTTTTAGGATGAAATTTTTGTATGGGGGGATGTAACCGCTAAGGATTTATTAAAGTTTTTAATATTGATTTCATGATACATTGAGTCTCTAAGAAGCAACACATTGATATAAAATAGATAGTAAACATAATATTTCCACATTTTTGATTTGATTTCCAAAAACTGAAATACTCAATTTCATTCAGTAAGATATTTAGTTTCTAATAAGACAAACATAATCTTTGGAGAATTGTAACATTCCCTTATGAATAGTAATATAAATAGTAATATGACACTTATGAATAGTATCATTGATGATGTAAGAACACATGGTTTTAACTCAAATTCACTAATTACTCTTATGGGTCACATGAATCAACATTATTGGCTGTCTTGGGGGTAATAATAATATAATGAATAAGATATTCAAATATCACTCCTCTCTATCATTATAACACCCCTCACTCCCTCATCTCTTCAGTCCTCTATGAAATTTTACCATGTCAAAATTATGATCAAATATACTCCCAATATAATTCCCCACTTCCAATACCCCTTGGTCTCTTAAAAAACCAAAACACCTCTCTTAATGAAGTTCTCATGTAAAATAACATCAAGAAGGTAAATTCCTCTTTTCATTTTTTGTAATTTTATGCTCCTTTCTTTTCTTTTTCTTTCCACGCCTCCTTTAATGAAAATCTTATTTTAACTCCAATAACATAAATGTACTATAATTTTGTTATGGTAATATAATATTTCCTCATCATCTTTCTTTTCCCCTTCTATTACACTAGAAATGAAAACAAAATCTGAGATGTGTTAAATTATCACATTCAAGGACGACAGGTTATGAATTTTTATAACCGTCATCACTTCATGTCATGAAACCATTTTTAAGATTGAAACAAATTATAATATATTAATTATATATTATCTATGGTTTTGTAATATTTTTAAACGATTTATTTTAAATTATAAATCAAAATGAATTCGTTGTCATCAAAAACTACTTATTAACCCAGACAATTATCATTAAACGTTTATATATTGATTCATCTTCACAGCCAATAACCAGTTGAATTTTATAACCATGTAATATATTATATGTTAAAAACTAAATTAAAAATTCTTTTCTAGACATCCATTCCAATCTTACAAGTTTATAAATACATGTATATAAGTAAACTGGACATGAATACCGAGGAATAAAATGACCCCAAATAATAAAATAGAACCTATTAAACCCATCAAGACAGGAATTTATGAACTTAATAAGGATATAATAAATAAATTACATAAATAATAGTACATGGATATATTAATTAATGAATTTAATTTTTTTATCCAGGATACTATGATCAATTGAAGAAATCCATCGAAATTAAGGTAATAGTTTTTTACTCGATCCTCCATTTCCATTTGGGTTACTCTTATTCCCAACTAACATCAATTAAATTCACATATATTTATATATTCTCTTAATAAATTCTATATAAATGTTCTCTTAATCATTACAAACCAAAATCCGACACTCATTTATAGTTATTTATATGTTTTAAAAGGGTCTTTTTAAAAAACCCTGAAATACAAGCCCAATTGAAGTGAATTTCTAAAATTCATAAATGTTTTCAAGGGAACCCTATAATATAATTTTATAAAAAAATTTCTTTCTAAAATAACTCATTGAAAAATGAAAATACTATCTTAGTTTTATTCTTTTTTTATATAAATATTTTTCCAAAATAAATCATTTTTTAATGTAAAGGAGTTTTAATCTCAAAATTTACTCTAACAATTTGTAAGAGTATCTTTATCTATTTAAACATTGTTGTTGATTATTGTGTATTATTTGGATTAATATTTATTTATATCATAATCAATTTTTTATTTAATAGATTATGATTAGTTTTAATGTGGTTGTTCTATCTTAAAACCTTTCACAAAATTAATCTAAATGGTTATTGTTTATGATTAATGTTTGGGGAATGTTTTATTAAATTTTATATGTTAGTTTCAATATGAATATATATGTTTTTTTTGTTTACCCCTATTCATATATTGTTTTAATTGGACTTAGTATGTGATGGGTGGGCCTGAAAAACCCACTTTATGCATTGGTTGGCCTCATGACACAGGGTTTGGACATAACATGAGGCCTTGAAAAAATGGTTATTTATGATATTGCCATGATGCCTTGATGGTATGGTTATGATGACTGGAATTATGAATTACTTTATTATGAAATTGGTAATTGAATGTTCATTTGTATATTTGACTAGTTGAATACCCATGATTATGCTTTATTATGGTATTATTTATCTATGTTATATTATTTCTGTAATGTGTTCTTCATTATTTTAAGAGGCATTTGTTTTTTGATATTCACCATGCCTCATGTTTATGTTTATGATGCTGTATACATTATTGATTACCCTTACTGATAATTTTAGGTCACCCATTTCTTATATTTTATTTTCCTAGGACATGAATAGGTATATTTATAATGATATGTATTGATAACCTAGAGTTATGGATGTTGCCAAATGAATTTCTATATTGCATTACTTTTCATTTTTTAAGGATGAGCTTATGTATGTATACAGTGTTCCAAAAATACTAAATTATTTGTTCCTTTGGGATACATCATTATTGTAATCATTCCTATGTAATTAAATAAGTGATAAGTTTTAGGAAACTAGGTTCATGGTATTTATAGTTTATATTTTCAATAGTATTACCTAGATTCCATCGATTATAAAAAAATGGAATCCTCGGTCCAAATGATAACCTTAGTTGGGTATTAGGTGTGGTCCACTAAGGGAGAGCCTGGTCTCGAACCTAGAAAAAATCATCCCCACTTGGTACTGGTCGTCATCAAGCTCCTACAAGACCTCACCGACCACCAAGATTCAAATCGTTTATTCAGAAGAGCGTAGGCCAACAAAATATATTTATAGAATCATTAATGTAGTAAAATGATCGCTGAACACTGCCTAAAATCTATGTCAGTTATAGCACCACAACTCCTATTATAGATGGCTAATACTGTTTATTCATATATATCTTCAATTAAATATTTAAATGATTCAACAAGATATAGAAATGATGGTCTTATTGGTGGTTTATTTGATGGATGTGAAAGTGATTGTGTTGGTGGTGGTGATGATTATGATAATGATGTTGATGATACTGGTGCCCCAATGAGGATTTCGATGATGTGGGTGTTGCAGATAGTTATGAGGATATAGAAATTGGTGATGGGGGGATATTAATCCCCTCTGTTTTTTATATAATAATAAAGAGACTTGTGGGTTTTTTTTACTTGAAGTGATTAGTTTTATGGATTTATATTTATGTTACTATATTGAAAATTGTTTGAAAATTAGTACAAGAAGTTTTTTAATTCTAAATATTAAATATATGTATTACATTGAATGTGTATGGTGGTTTCTATCTAATTTAAAGGTTCAGGATGGACAGGATGGGATGATACTACCAAATGGGACAGTCAGATATACACATGGATCAATGATCTCTGGGTATATGTTTTTTTCTATGAAAATTTAACCCCATGGCTCTTATAATTGAGGATCTCTATATATACCCCTAGTTTAACTAAAACTATCATTATGATAAAATATACTAATAAATACCCATGGTTTCTATTGAAATAATGTGTATAAAACTAAACTGATAGCTCCATTAGCTTTGGATTATAAAATAGTGGGTATATGCAATACCAATGGTTTTAATGGCTATTCCCACAATTCTAAACTGTGTGTATATGTTATGTTTCTATTATTGAAATCAAACCATTAATGCTAGAATTAAAATAATCAGGACTATAAATTTACCATCAAACATGGGAAAATTTTAATGTACGTGTCTATTTAATTCATAATGATACCAAATTTAATTGTATTTAATTCATCCCATTTGTAAGTGATTATGATATTTATAATATTTTATTTTATGAAATGTAAAAAATGTAATCCTATTATCTTTTATATATATTTTTTTAAAATTGGGGATAGAAATATTCTATGTTTAGTTATAAATATTATTTTTAAATCTATGTGATCTATCATCATTATTGTAATTTATTTTTAATTTTTTTTGAAAAAATAGTTACTATAAATTCTTAATCAATAATAGCGCACTAATAATTCAATTAATAGAATAAATAAAAAATGATATTAAAAATATTATAAGTATTTTAATTTGAAATAAATAACATTACCCATGAATTTTATAGTTAAATATAATATATTTTGTATTTAATAATAAATTTTATTCAAATTTCTTTTTTTCATTATGTAATAAATTAAAATATAAATGAATATTATAAAGGTGAAATTATTGATATTTATGGAAATAATATTATATTAAATGATATAAAATTAATAAAAATAATAAATTCAACCAAATAAATATTATACTATTTAAAATATATTACATGGTATATTTATTTTATTTATTTTTATTTTAAATAACTATAATGATCATCAATGTGTAAAAATATTTTTGTCATCGTAGGTGTGAAAAGGGTTAAGAGGGGTCAAAAAAATTATATGTAAAATCAATTTCTAAATATATGAAAAAACTATTTAGTGGGATTATTTTATCTATTCTTCATTTAAGAATTAATTATTATATTTGTTTGTGATAACTTTTGAACCAATATAACTTATATTATATAAATTTTTTAATTATGTCCATGCGATCCCACCAATCTCTTATAAAAGGAACCACATATTATCCTTCCATACACATCAAAACATATTTGGACCATAATGTGTTTACATAAATACCTTCATTAAATATCTAAAAACATTATGGAGCCCTTATTTTCCGCCTGACACCATTCCTCGAGGTCACAAGTTGTTAAGAATACATGATTTAACCATAAAGAGGAATAGTTTTTATCTATATGTTTTCCATTTATTTCTTCGTCAATATCCATGATATCTTATTCAACCAATCAAAAAAATAATATCATAAATATATTTACTTTTTATTTTGTTTTTTTAATAATTTATTTCTATGACATATTCCATTCAATGGATAAGGCACCCATCTTTTTTGTTTATAGAAATCTAATACCTCACATACTAAGGAAAATCATTATGTATTACCATATCTCAGAAATGGATTTTTCTGTTGTAAATAATTTTTATTTATAATATTAAGGCCTTATTTTTCATTTTTAAATTATAATATATCATTTATCTTCTTACCATTCAGGTCGCTAAACAATAATAACATCGTTCCTAAGTACATGTATATTAACACCTCTATAGAGAAATGTAATTTTTTTAAACACCGCTTCAAATGGATGATATATAAATGTATATTTAAAAATTAATATCATATTTATTATATTATTATAATTTTATTAATATAAAATAATAATTAACTTCATCCCCACTAATTGTTGAAAGTGAAAATGTTACTCATGCGTATATACAACCTACCATCTCCATGTTTGTAATATATATCATTTTTCACAATCATATATAGGAGTTTTATTTGAAATTAAAAAAAACATGTATTAAAATGATAATAATGACACTATTATTCTTGATATTATAAAATACTCACCTCTTTGGCGACATTCAACCTCCCAGAGTCATTTTTGATTATGAAACGAATATCATCAAAACATATGATGTAATGATATATGATTATGCAATTTTTATAACATGATAATAAATGTTCTAAATGGAAAAGTGTAAATGAAAATTTTCTCAATAATTTCAATAATTAATATAAGTTTCTTATTCATGATTTTGAATAAAATACATGATGAGCAAGACTCAAGGTAAGAAACATTCTTCTTAAGAAAACAATGTTTGTGTTTCGCATAAAACTCATTTTTTATTCCACATCATTATTTTTTAAATTAATATACAGATATATAAATATTGTAATAAGTGAATTATAACGAATGTACTATTTTTATTTTTTAATTTCATTCAGTGGTTTTCTAATAGGTAATTTTTATTTTCCATAAAAAATAAAAAAGTTAATGCTCTTTTTTAACATATATGTCAACAGTGATGTTTCCCGTCATTATAGTCATTGCTTTATTTTTATCCCATTAGAATATTTGATGATTTAATAAAATAAGATTCCTATTTCCTTATGTGTTGGTTAATTTCAAATAGTTTTTTAAAATATGAATTTTTTTTCTTATGGGTGCAAGAAACATTTTTTTTATTTCAAGACATTTTTTATTTATTTATAGTAAATGGGAATCTTTTATAATAAATTGTTGTTCAATTATAATTTTTTTTCAGGGATGATATTATATATCTCAAATTAATAGGGTAAATGGACTAAGTTTTATTATAAGGATACTCCTAAGATATTATTATAATACACAATGAAGTTTATTCAAATTGTGATAGTGATAATTATTTTTTGTATAGCCATATAAATTATTCTATTTGTAAACATGAATTTTATCCCACATGAATGAGTTATATGAAAATTATAACAATAGTTGCCTATATTATTTATTTATTATTTCACATAGTTTTTAATGAAATCATGTGTTTTCACAAGATAAAAGAATATATAATCTAATTTTTATGGTTGAAAATTATAACATTGTAAAAAAAACTAGGATGAGTTTTTCATGATTTGAATGAAACCATATGATTTTAATTTGTATTTAATTATGTCATGTGATACGTTTTATAAAAAATATTATGGAAGAAAAATATATTTATTGGATAAGATAATATTTATTTTTATTCCAATGAATTATTTTAAAAAAAGAAATTATTTAAAACTATTTGTTGACAAATGATTTCATTTATTTTACATATGCCAAATAAAATTAAATTTATTATAAAAAAATATTTAAAAAAATATCAATGTGAAATTATAGATTGGGGAAAATAATAAGTCATTTTTAAATTCATGATGATTATTTATGAAAAAATAAATCATTCTTAGAGGTATATATTATTTTAATGTAGTTTTGATTTTTTGTGTACACTTTGTATATAGTTGGGTTTGATCTATAAAAAAATAATACGTAATGCTCTAAAATTAGAAATCAAAAGTATTTTTGGGAAATTAAATAACTAGATATAGTTTATAGTCACCAGAATATGTAATATTTGTGTTTATTTCCCTATATATTCTCTTTTTTTTTCTTCTGTTCATTTTTCATACATTATATGAAATATTTCATCAACACAAGAGAAAATAATATATAATTAAATAAGGTAATATTCAGATGTTATTTAATTACTATATTGATAGAGAGAATGAGTACTTCTTTCATAAAGAATCCATCCAAAAGGTTTTGTTAAATGGTATAACACCACTATAGTGAATTATCATAAACATTATATAAAAACGGATTTATATTGGTTATTACATAATTAATTTACTTGATTATTCCCACATATTTATATATATGAAATAATCATGTTTCTAAATACACACATGATAATAAAATTTAATGAATGGTATCTTGTTTATAGTGCAATTATGAAAACTCATTGGATGGTAATAAATGAATTAATATTCCTCATCATTCCTGTGACTATTATTTTTTAGGATGTAAATTCACATAAAGACATTCAAATTCTGTAATACATGTCTTCTCTAAATAAATTCACTTGAATGTGATGACTTTTTATATTCTTATTTTTTTTGTCATTATATATTGAATTATGATCATGGTAACAAAACATTTGTAGTAGTGTTGTGTGGTAATGTTTTTTAAGAATCTATATCTTTATTTTAGGTATAGTTTATGATTTTGGGTTTTTTTTATGAAAAAGTGTGGAAATAGAATTTTATGAGTACACACGATGTATTCCGTTGTATAATCAGTGTAACTAGTTTCCTCATACAACTGTGTAATGGTAGTGTAATGACCAAGAACATGGCTATGTGTCGACATGGAATACGACTTATCCAGGGTGTCAGTAAAGGATACTACACAACATGTAGTTTTAATGAACAAAAAATGAAATTTTATTTTTGATTTGATATATAATAGTGGGGACACGTCTCAAATTTAGAAAATTCTAATTCTCGTGGTTCAAAATGTAGCACATCGAAATGTCCTAGGAACTCTGAAACCATCTCAATTCTACATTCGATCTCCAATTGAGACACCATCAGGGGCATTCGTATCCCACCGATCATTACTATGAACCCCTAGAACATTTATCCATGATTGGTTCTCTCTTGTGAGTTATTCAAGGAAATTAATTTTTTATTGTTTTATAGATCTATTCCAATCTTGGCCGATTTAAGGGCATACATTCAATTATATCGATCGTATGAAATCGAGTTAGTTGGTTTGGGACCTTCGTTTTGTTGTCTTGGAATATATATTATAAAAGTGTTTCATTCCCATGTTCGGGGTATTTATTGATTTGGAATTTTACCCTATTAATCTTCAAATATGGTTTATTTTATTGGTAAATGGATGTTTCTTATGTATAATCTTAAATACAATTTCTAAAGTACTCCCCATGGGTGTTTTTCCCTAGATGGATTTTTTATGGCCATTTGGTATAGAATTCCTATTAGGGTTTCTTTGTGTCCCATGATTTTTTTAGTTAGGATGGTGTTATTTATTATATGGAATGCCTGTGATATGAATTTTGAATTTCTGATCAAGGGGGATTGGACATTGAGAGCTTCCTAATGTGGTTAGACCATGAGAAATTACTTGGTGGTCATTTATATTTTATTAAATTAATGTTATACTAGGGGTTTAGACGATGAGAGCTTCTCAGGTGGTTGTTTATAATTGATTATTTCTATGTTAGACCAAAGGGGTTGGACTGTGAGCGCTTTCCCAAAGGGTCCTTATTTTATGGAATTGATGTACAGTTAGTCCAAATTTGATTGACTATGAGAATATCCCATAGGTTAATTTTATAATGATCTGATGATAGGTTAGAGTAGAGGGGATATATTATGAGATCTTCCCAATGGGTCATGTATGAATAAACGACTCATTATGATGTGTCTTGAAAGAAAAAGCACAATCTTGGATTCATTATAATATGATTGTGGATGGTCTTATGATACTTCTATTTTGGTTATATAGAATCATGGATTCAATGCCTCTCCTAGATTCCACAGCTACATGATTCAAAAATTGAATAATAAATGTTAAATGAGTGTTGTTGAAAACTGTAGGATTCATTACCTTTATGTACATCCATGTTTTTTCATAATTCTTTAATATTACCTGGTATAAATATTAAATGACACTTTGGCACAAATAATTTGGTGGTTTCCTAATTGTATTCATCTCACACCATATTTGGTCCATTATTTTATACTCAAATAGATTATATGATTGAAGGTATAAATAAAGGAAATCACATTTTTCCTCAGTTACGTGATTGCTGGTGGAGCTGGAGAGAATTGGACAAAGATGAGGTTTTAGATGTTATTAAATATTACGTGATTTTCTATAATTTTTTTTGTGTATGGTATTCAAAACATTGTGACATTTTTGGATGCCTTCGTAGACCAATGTGACAAGCATAATTTATATATATTATCCAGCTAATTTATTACTAATAGTCTTTTACTGTTTACATATATTCTATTTTACTACTGCTTCCAATATGCTTTAATATTTTCTTTATTCTTTATATACTCTTCCAATGAGGGCACAATTTCCCAATTATCACACCTTGGCCCTCACTTCATGTCTGAAGCCACTTTTATTGGGGAAAATGCACTTGTGGTCATGTGACCAACTGGGTTCAGGTAACCATTGGGCGACACACGAATCCAGGACATTACAATGTGGTATTAGATGAATTATTTCATAATTTTTCATACTATTTGGAGCCAATATATTGGGATAGTATGGAATATGAAGTTGGTAATAAGCTATGCTCGGGAGTAGCTAACCCATGTACAGGTAAAATCCATGTTTCCAGGAATATTGGAATTTCTATGGTTTTTCAATTATTATAGTTTATTTTTTTCACAATAAGGTGATTCACTTTTCTTTTTTCATGATGATTGATATCATTGTGGTTCTATTTATGTTTCTACTAGATGATATGATGGTACGCCATCTCATTAATCAATTATAAAATTTTAGATATCACATGACATGCATTCTTGCCATGCCACTTAGAGAGCATTATTGATTGCATGTTGTTGTGATAGATGTTGTGGTATATATGTATGATGTTGTGAAAAATTTCATGATAGAAATACCTTCTATTTTAATAGTGTATTATTCTATGTATTGATTCATTTATATGTACACCAATCATTGGTTCTAGATGTGTTATGGGCCCTCTTTGATCAGAGTTTGGTGGATCATGTTTGAACATTAATTGAATTAAATTATGATATGATACGAATAAGTATTCAAAACATTTATTCATGGGGATTATAGGCACTCAAGGATCTTAACATGGCATTCCATGGCCAAATTTTATGTTTTTGGGGGTTCTTGAGATTTTTGGGAGGCTTACTACTCGAATAACATAGGATACACGACCTGTGATTTTATCATCACACACAATGTGTTCTTCTTTTCTAGAATGAATTTAAATCCTAAAGAACATGATGTTTACTGTATATACACATCATGTAGTTTTTGACCATGTTAATGACTATGTGGGAAGGGACACATGGTTGGAAAAACCATGGTAGATCACACAATGTATTACGAGTACACACGAAGATAATATTGACCGTATATCAAGAAATGTGACATACAACAGCAGTGGCATGAATTTTTTTGTACATTTTGTGTCTATAGTGTGTAGATCATGCAGTGTTACACCCATAGAACCATGGATTTATAGCCATGTAAATGTACCTGGGTTGGAGGGAATGATCTGGTACACACCGGGTCTCAGGAGGAACATTCCATGTGTCTGGGGTGTTACACAACCATGTTTGTAGAGGTACACACAAATGTTAATGAATCAAGGGAACTCATCATGCAGTGGATCTACACGTCGTGTAACCCTATTGTGTAAAACATGAATGTTTTCATTATCTTATTCCATTGCTCCACTTCTATGTTGAATCCCTTGATAATCTTGTACTATGGTGTGTGCTTGAAATTATAGAGTCATGCCATCGAGACATCCTCCAATCATAATCTTGTTACATGCTGATGGTCAGACACCAGAAATGGTAGATCATAGACTACAAGAAGATCCTTTTATCATGTCTATCTTTGTACCAGCTATTATACCAGACACAAGTAATGATGAACAATTGCCTGATGGCTTTATGAGGATGATGTATATTTTTTAGAGAGCAATGCATCCTTACCACACTATGGAAGAGATGACATGTTTGTTCTAGAAGCATCATCCTCCCACATTTTTAGGGAATGGAGGACCTCCGACTACCGAGCCTTGGTTGGAGGAAATTTTTTCTATCTTCGATCATCTACAGACGCCTCTAGATAGGAGGTTGAAGCTTTTAACTTACATGCTATGTTATTCTCCCAAGAGATGGTGGGATGTTTTCCCACAGGAGGGACATAATTGGGTTATTACATGGGAATAGTTCAAGATAACCACCTATGATTACATCAACCCTGAGACGTTGAGGGGCGACTCGTCCTAGTTCTGGATTTTGGAGTAGGACTCTATTTCAATGATGGATTATTCTCCTCACATTAAGGATAATTAGTGCTTCAAACCTATTTTAAGAGCATATATGTTATCACTAGATAATAAATTTGAGGATGGTCTTAGATACGACATTCAATAATAGGTTAATGTTTTCTTGTTTACATTGGTGAATTCTTTAGAAAACAAGACGCTAAATACCAAGAACAATATGGGGGAAATTGGAGTTGCGAGCCAATGTATTTCAGCATCGAGGTCTGGTACACCTTTGACCGGAATGAAAACATATCGAAGGGAGCTTTCACACGCTAGGATGGGGGCACATTTAGTGTTTTTGGAGGATGTTCACACCAGTAGCGAGTGAGATGGGATCTGTGATGACCCCATGTTTACGAACATGACCACTTGTTTCTTAACAGTTATAGAATTGGGATTCATCAGGATGAGGAGGTGGTCATGGTAATTGTATCGAGATGATAGGTTCTTAGAGATAGTAGGGTGGACTAGCTCAGGGTAGCCAGACATGGTTATAGGGCCATGGTACATGTCGTACTTTTGCATTAGAGCACACCCAATAGGAGAAGAATCCTGAACCTACTGTGGTAATGTACGATACTAGTTTCCTCAGTTTAAGCTCCATATCTTTTTGATATAGTGGCTTCCCATATTTTAATATTTGTTTACATTGTGGACAGACTTGGGCTCTATATCATTACTTATGATGATGTTATAAGGCTAGACACTCTTTTGGGGATTAGGACAGAAAGTATACGTTAGTGCAAGGAGTGACCCCTTGAGGTTTGTAGGTGTCACATATTATGTGACCATTATGTCATAGAGATTATAGGAGTAGATTTGATTATATAAAAGGAATGGTTTACCACCTCTCCATACATTATTGACTTCTATGGTCGTAGGGTGTGTTTCATGTCACCAGAGGGAGGATCATTTTTACACAGAGGTGTATGAGATGTCCCATCGAGTAGAGAAGGAATCGATCATCACGAGTTAGGTTGTTTTATAGCCCAAATTGCGAGTCTATATTTGGATGACCCAGGGACATCAAAGATGTACTTTCCTCCAGTGGTGGATTGTTTCAAGGATGCCATTCAGACCAGCATTACCAGTTTACCTCCAGAGGAATTGGTGGATTTCTGTTTTGAGATTGTGCAAGGGGGTGGAACCAGTGTCAATTCCTCCAAATAGGATCGCTAAACCAGAGTTACTGGATGTCAAGATATAGTTGGAGGAGTTACAGAAAATGTGTTTCAGCTAACCCAGTAATCCCCCTTGGGGTTCTCCTATCATTTTTGGGATGAATGCATACGATACCCACATACAATATTTAGATTATCGGATACTGGACCAGATTACGGTCAAGAACTGATATCTCATACTGAGGATTGATGATCACATTAATCATCTTCAAAGAGACCATGTGTTCTCCAAGACAGAAATAAGATTATATTATCATTAGATGCATGTTAGACCATAATATATGCCACTTATATCCTTTTTGAGTAGGTATGGTCTATATGAGTATTAAGTTATGTTGTTCGATCTCATGAACACACTGATAGTTTTCATGAAACATATGGATCAAGTGTTCCATCATTACATGGATTCTATTTTTTTAGTCTTTTTGGATGAAATCATGCTTTACTCTCACACTTAACATGACAATTCCATCAATCATTATATTTTATTGACTACACTAAGAGAGAATAAATTAATTTTTATTATCTCAATGTTCCACATTTGGAGCAACAAGATTAACATATTGGGTCATGTATTCTTGGATAAATGTGTATTATTAGTCCTAGAGAAGGTGTGAATGGTTGTTTCCTGGGAGAATCTGAATATCATTTTTGAGGAAAGGTGTTTTCTAGGGCAGGCTGGTTACTACAGTTGGTTTATTTAGGACTTTTCATGCCTAACAGTGCTAGTGACAGGAAATTCTAATAAGGGTTATATGTACTTGTGGACATATTATTTCCATTTAAACAATTAGAAGCATGAAGAGAGATTGAATTCAGTAGCAATACAAATTTTTTCAAAGTCGGTAATGAGTTACAACATATACTATGACACAAAAACTATCTTTTGTGGAGTAGTACTTATGTAGGAGGAAGGAGTTGTTGTGCCTTAGTCTTGGAAGTTGGGGCCACATGAGAGGAATACCATATGCCTAATATCATTCCAGATGATGCTGTGCATTATTTATGCAATTGGATACATCACATACTAGGAGATAATTTTTTGGTGTAAACATACAAAATAATCATAAAGTAAGTCTTTTCTAATAGTGTTCTGAATTAGAGAAAACGAAGGAGAGATGCGTACCTTCAGACTTTTGACATAGAGCTTACCTACACGCCTAAGAATGGAAATGCAGTGGATGATGTGTTGGGTAGGTGGACTCAGATACATGATGTTTATGAGGCTAGTAGTGAGTGGAATCTTGTGGATCTGTTCTCTAAGATTTATTTTGAGATACATGACATACATGGGAATACTTTTCTTTCCTCAATAGTAATTACCTATAATCAATTGGATTTAGTGAAAATGGGGCCGCTATCTGATTTTGAAGGCCTTTTTCTACAAGAGGGTGTGTTAGGTAAGGACACTACTCTTGGGTGGATCATTGGTAAGGATGAAAATTTTCATTTTCGTAGATATATATGGGTGTCATCAAACATACACTACGAAATATTTTAATATTTTTATTCCTTCATATGGGAAGTCCATCCTTGTGTCACCACGATTTATCATGATTTACATTATCAGTATTTGTTGCTCGGTATGAAGAGGGAGGTAGCTGGTTTTTTAAGAGATGTTTGACCTGTCAATAGGCAAGGGTAGAGCATCAAAAATTGATAGAGCCATTAAAGAAGTCACATATTCCTTAGTGAAAGTGGAATGATGTCGCGGAGTATTTCGTGATGGGGTTACCATGGATGATGTGTGGTAATGACGCTATGTGTGCTATTATCTACAAGTTCACAATGGTAACAGACTTCTTGCTGATCAAGGAGACCTACAGTGTTGATGATCTTGGAATGTTGTACATTCGAGAGATAATAAATTTCCAAGGGGTTCTATAATCTATCATTTTAGATAGGGACTCTGGTTTACATCTCCTGTATGGAAGGAACAATATAGGTATTTGGGTACATATGTGCTTATGAGTATAGCATTCCATTGGTAGACAGATAATGATTCTGTGTGCATGATTCAGGTTATAAGAGGAAATGCGTCAAATATGCATCATGGATTTTCAGGGGCTCTTAGGAGAGACAAATATTCCTAGTGGAGTTTTCCAAAAAAACATTTTTTCAAGCCACGATTCAAAATTTTCATTCTGAGGATTTGTATGATATCCCATTTCGATCACCCATATGTTGGCTTGTGGTAGGAGAGGAAGCTATGTTGGGACCTCATCTTTATAGGGAGACCACTAAGCATGAGAATTTGATTCAAAATAGAATAACTACTGTACAGTCTCTATAGAAATATTTTATTGATCAATAGAGACAACCTCTAGAGTTTGAGGTCAGAGATCAGGATTTCCTACGTATCACACAAAGGATAGGACATAGAAGGATTCTGATATAGGGGAAGCTTCCAACAAGATATTTCATGCAGTTTGTAGTTTTGGAGAGAGTCAGGTCGGTTGCCTATAGGTAGCAGTTAACAAAGAGGTACTGGGTTATGCATGACTTCTTTCATGTTTCTAAACAACGATGTTAAAATTTAAAAACGTCTCATGTTTTTCCACCATTGGATGTTGAGTTGGAGGTAAATGTATCCCTCGAGGGTCACCATATTCGAAATGTAGATCACGTCATGAAGTTTATCTAGGGCCAGTCCATTCCTCTTGTATGGGTGTTATGGAAGCATGCGCGAGTGCCGGGCGATAATTGGGAGATGGATGATGATTTTTTATCCGATTTTCAGAGTTATTCACTGGTTCTTCTTCTCAACCCTTGGAGGGAAATTCATGGAAGAATTGATTTAAAGGGCAATGTTTGTAAAAACCAAAATCTTTATTTTATTTATGAATATTGATTTCAATTTTACTTTTAGGAAATCAAGGGAATTGAATTTTATACGGACATGCAGAGTATTTATTTGTACATACCATGTTCTCGGTTACCAAGTACAACTATGTACTAGCCATGTAACGGCTGAGTACATGGCTGTTTGGTTACCTAGAACACTTCTTAAGTAGAGACTGGTTATGGATACTACATGGTGTGTAGTTTTAATGTACACACAGTGTACTTATCTTTTTATTTGATATATTAGAGTGGTGTCATATCTCATATATAGAAATATCTTATTCTTCCAGTGTTTCATATAAAATCCTGAAAAAATTACCAATGGACTCTGAACCCCTCTTGATTCCACATACAATCTTTGATTGAGAAACCATTAGTTGTGTTGGAATCCCACCAGTGAGTTCACAAATCCCCTAGATAATTTCTTCATGATTCCACCTCTCTTGTGAGTTATTCAAGGTTGGGATTTTTTTACTATTTTGTAGATCTATGACAAACTAGGCCGATTCAAAGGCCAAAGATCATGTATATTAATCATATGACATTGAGATATGTGGATTGTGCATGTGATTATGTTTTTTTGGATTATTTATGCTTATAATGTTGCAAACCCATGTTCATGGTATTAATTGATTTGTAATTTAACTTTATTTAGAACTTTTTTGGTTTATTTTATTAGTAATGGGATGTTTCTTATGTGTAAGTTTAAATAACTTGTCTAAGTTAAACCCCATGTATTAATTTCACTTGATGGATTGTTTATATCAATTTGGTTAGGAATGCCTATTACCCTTTCCTTGTTTTCTATTCATTATTTTGTTAGGATGGAGTTATTAATTATATGTAACATCTATGATATGAATTGTTAATCATTGACCAAGGAGGAATGAATTGTGAGAGCTTCCAAAAGGGTTTATACTATGAGAGCTTCCCATGTGGTCATTTTTTTGATAAAATGAATGGTAGACTTTGGGGGTATAGATCGTGAGATCATCCCATGTGGTTGTTTATAATTGATTATTTCTATGTTAGAACCAATGGGTTAGACCATGAGGGCCTTCCCATAGTGTCGTTATTTTAATGAATTGATGGAATATTCGACCATATGGTATTGACCATGAGATCTTAATATAGGGTCATTATTTAATGATTTGATGATAGGTTTTACTATAGGGGATAAACTATGAATACTTCCCAACGGGTTGTGTATGAATAAATGAATGATTTTGATAATATTCCAATAAAATACACTTGATTGTATTAGGTCTTACTTGATTATCGATGGTCTAATAAGATGTATGTTTTTGTTAAATTTCATTGGGGTTAAAGAGAATAGTCTAGATCCTAGGGTTACATGATTTAATGGGTGAATAACAAATTTCAAATGAGTGTAATTGAAAATTGTATGACTGTTTACTTTTGAGTACATCCATGTTTACTTCTTCATTCTTTCATATAACCGTCTATATAAATTCAATGATAGTTAGGCATGGATCTTTTGGTGGTTTCCTGTTAGGATTCATCTCACATGCTATTTGAGTCATTATTTTGGACCCAATCCAATATATGATGGAATGTATAGATTGGGTAAATCACTCTTCTTCATCAGATGTTTGATTATTAGTGGAGCTAAAGAACTTGGGCCATACTGAGGCATGAGATTCTATTAGAGATTACTTACATTTCTGTACTTTGGTTTCAGTATTGTATTTAAAAAAAATTTAATTTGGATTTTTTGATAGTCACATGTGAGATGAATCATTTATAAACATATTCTATATTAGTTTTATTAATTTCAGCCTTCTACTTTTTACTTCTGTTGAATGATATTACTACTTCCACAATTGTTTAATATTTTCCTTATGCTTTGTATACTCTGCCAATGGTTGAGTAGCTTCCCAATTATCACACATTTTCCCTCGCTTCTAATTGGAATCCACTTTCATTTATGGAAATGAACACGGCGTAATTTTAAAAACTGGGTTTAGGGAAACTTTGGACGACATCTGGATCTATGTTCTCACATTTTAGATATTTAAATCTTGTATTTAATGAGAGAGTAAGATGTATATAATTATATTATCAATGATGCCATAAAAGCATTCAATGGGAATAAATATATATGGTGGGGGTCATTGTGACATCCATGGTTCCACTGTTTTGTGAATATTTAGTTATATATTTAATTATATTTTTGTGTTAATTTTTTTTGATTAAATTTTGAAAATATTGTGTTTTTCATTCCTTGAAATGATAAGGGGACAGTTACCATAACCAATTGTGGTAACTATACAGGGGTTGATATTCATTTATAGTGACATAAACATAATTTGATAAATGTGATTCGAAACATGGGATATAGATTTTCATTTCCTTATGGTGGAATACTCCTTTTTAAAATAAAAGTTTTAATGAAGTCAAATAATCTGTGATCAATTTTTTTTAATTTTCAATATATTCAATTGAACAAGGTTCATTCCAATGGACTAAAATTCATATAACATAACCCCTAGGAAACACCACATAGTGTCCTCCACCACTCAAGGATCCTTCTATGTCAATCCACTTTCATTTTGGTATTAATATTAATGTTAATTTCTATAAAACATATCCTCTATTATTATAGTTACCACTCCATTCCTCATTATTGAAATTTCAATTAACCCAAATCCATTGAGGATAATGTTTAATATTACCCAAATTTTATTTGATGTTTCAATATTTTCTATTTTTATATCATTATTGGATGTTTTCTCTTACTCATTGGTTTTGATTTTGGGATTATACATATAACATTCATTTAATCTGTTAATATTTCCTATGAACATTCTTTTTAAATTGAATCTATGAGTTTTTTATCCATATAATACGTGTTTTGACTGATATAATTTTTTTCCATAAATATAAACCATAATTATAAGAAAATATACTGGGTTTTAATTTAATTATTGTTTTGAAAAAATGGTATTTCTATCTCTTAATTATAAAAAATTTATTTTTCTATAAAACTACACACATAATGGGATTTTTAAAATTAAAACATAGGATTATCATGATTAAATAGGGTTATATTTTTTGAAATTCTATATTTTAATTTATAATAATTTGGGATAATGTTTTATAAATATTTTTAGAAGGTTAATTCCATGTTAGGTCTCATTAAAGGTGATATTCATTAGTGAATTAATATACATTTTTCTTTTTTCTAAAATAATAAAGTGTTTTTACGCAGGATTTAAAATGAGATGCTTTATTAGTTTAATTATATTACTAATATTTTAATTATCTATAAGGAAACTTGATTTTATTTAGTGAATGTGTATGAATTAAATGATACTCATGATTTAATTCATGTAAAATTGAAAAAAATTATTATATTTAATGTTATTTTGATGGATTTACCTTAGTTACCAATTAGTGTTTTTATATACTTATTACTGAAAAAACAGGTTTCCTATGTGAAGGGTGATTCAATGGGAGGGTGGGAATTATTTATATTTGATTAATATTTTATCTAGTAATATTATTCATATGTATTATTATTTCTTAATATAATTAATATGTCATGGAAATCCTAGGGTAGTTAATTTTTGAAATCAAGGTTTGAGTATAACTTCAAGAATGATGAAACACATTATATTGATCCCTATGATAGGGATATTCTACTAATAAGATTATTTGACTCTTGATTATACTTGCCGTTAATAATTTAGAGTTTACATGGTTGGATCTTACCATGAAATTCTACAAAATCAGGTTCACTATTATATTATTATAGATTGTCTCTTGGGATCCTAGGTTTTTCCATGATAGTTGTGATTTGATTATTTTCTGTTGTAGAGTAATAGTTCCTTAATGTGGATATGTTATTTATAATCATTATTACTTTTTTGACATTTAGTTTTTTGTGATTGAATCTGGTTTATATTTGTTATTTAATGCTCTTTATTTTTTATTAAATGGAATTATTTAATATTATTTTGAAAATGAATTTTTTAAATAAAATATATCTCTTTAATATATATATATTTTTCTAGAAAACACCATTCCATAATTCCCTATTCATCTTTTATGAATGCATTAATTAAAGAATTAAACGTTTATAATAAATTAATTAATAATATTTATGTTTTTTATTTGTAATATATATGTTTTTCAATATGGTTTAAGATTATTTTTCACATACAATTAAAAGTTCTCTTTTTATAATATTTAAAATTTAGTATTTTTAATTTTTTTTGAATTCTCTTAAGAATGGAAGGATTTAACCAAAAAAATTAGTTGACATATTATATTATACATTTGGAATCATAATTTAATAGTTTTATTTCATATAATAAGGAAATATATTTGCTTTTAAAAGGATGTGTGTCTTGTGGGGGGCAGGATATGAAATGAGTATTATTTCAATCACAATACAAAAAAACAAACATTCATGAGTGGATTATATGGTTTGGGATATAGTTTCTCGGTAATGTTTATCTTAGTCTAAGAAGATAATCCATAAATATGATTTATGTTTTTTGAGGTGGCTCAAAGAGCGACCTCCTAGTTCAAAATTTGACTGATATTTTTAGAAACCTTTGAATATCTTATTTCATTTATATATAATCATTTTTAATGTATTATTATAAATCATCCAATATTTCTCATTGTAATTATGTATCTATTTTCTATTTATTGTTTTGAATTTCTATAGTACTCTGCCTTTGTAAATTTGAAATTTTTATGGTTAGAAATTTTTAAAATAGGTTCCTCTTCTAGGTTTTTTTTATGTATCCTTCATTAATAATATTTTTCTATTGTCAACCCCCATGTTATAAGTAAATCATAACGATGTTTTGAGTGGGTTTCTCTTTAAAGTATTGGTTTAGTGGGAAATGTAATTTCAAATGTAGTATTTATGATTCCATATACCTAGTTACAAAATAATGTTATCATGGTTTTTCATTAGTTATTATAACAGGATGAATCAGGTACTCGGTAAGGGAATCATAGATCAGTTCATTACACCTGGTTAATAATTAGTGGGTGTAAGGATATAATAATTGTTAGAATTGATTTACAGATGGAATAATATGTGGGATAAGTATCTATTGTGATATTGATATGGGAATGTTGATTTTATGTCTTTAATAATTCCAATTATTTCCAATAGTTATATAATTACAAGGAATATATCCTTATAGGTTGATAGATATATGTAAAACACCACTATATATTGTAATAATACCCACTGGAGGTGAAAAACATGGAAACCGATCAAGAGAGACATACATATCGAGGTGTTTCTTATTTTGGGATGTGTGGATATTTATTCTATTTGTTTTCCTTGTTGGATTTTGAATTACGTATGGTTTTCTCTTACCCACTGGCATGTGCATGTCGAAATATTAATGGAAATTCCATTAATGGGATTTTGGATGACCCTTGGGTGGTTTCGATGGAATTCTTGAAAGATAAAATACCTTCATCATTCTAAGGACATGCCTGGTATAATACAATGATCATGGAATACAATTAATTGTGAGTGGGATTTACCATAAATCCAATGATTACATAGGATATCATTGTTTACATATATTTATTATTTCTATGGGGGGTTTCATTGTATATATTTTTGTCTTTCGACAATGTTACAATTTATTAGGGAATAGAATTGTGAATAATATGGTCCATCCATAATGTTCAGTAATGTAGTTTTTTAGTAAGGATAGAATCATCTTTTTAAAGTTGACCCCCTCAGTGTATGGGTAAGTACAAAACCAAATGAATCAATCTTTTTTTGGATGCTACAACTCCCATACCTCCCTTGCAGTCCCTAAACAATAATTTTATTCTATGGATATGGATAAGGGTTTGTTATGTTGAATATTAGGTGATGTTGTTAAATAATTTTCTAATTGCCACTTATTTTATATTATATTTTTTAGAAGGTTAAATTGGTTATTGAAGTTCAATTCCACCATAGTTGGGTGGAATTATTTCTAAAAACCGGTGATTTGGTGTGCAGTGTGTTTAATATTCTTCTGACTGATCTACTATCACTATTGCACAATGTTTGGTATATTATCCATATCATAGTGATTTATCTATTGAATTATGAATAAATTTGGTAAAAAACCCATTTATTATGGTTTATAAATAATATATTTTGTATTTAGTATGATTATGTTTGTGTTAGGAGTATACCACAACTTTTTTATTATAGATTCTAGATTTTACAAAAACGTAGTGTGTTTGGTGTTGATAGTTTGTTTGCATTTTTTTAGATTTTTTTTATTGTTTTCAATGATAGGTATTCTAGTTTTATTATTAGTGGTCATTAAGACTTTTTTATTAATGATAGATCATTCTTCGAGGTAGGTTTCCTTTATATGAAAGAGTGACTTACTGAATTTTGAAACTATTTTCATGTGTAATTATTAATATTATTTTTTTCATATTAAATGGAAATGTGTGGTATCACCAAAAAATGAGATTGTCTCACACATGTTTAATTTTGAACACCAACTATATAATTTTAAGAGGAAATAATTATTATCAAATATGATATATTAGTGTTTGGGAAATAATTTATGGTTATTCTTGGTGGTAATATTTTAATTTCAAAAAGTAAATTATTAGTATTTTAAATATTTTATAATAGGGGGATTTGTTTTGATGTATAATTTAAATAGAAATTATGATTTTATGTAAATTTTTTATGAAATTATATTTCAAAGAAAATTAAACGTTATTTAGGAGGTTTTCCATGGGTATTTGACATATTTAATATCATTAAAATGACCTATATGTAATGTATTTTCAAATTATTAATAAATAATTTTCTTACATTTATTTTATTCGAAATAAAAGGTCCATTTTTGAGTAATATTTTAGTTCTTTTGGGAATATAAAAAAACTAAATGTTTTATAATACTTACGTAATTTTGTTTTTTAAATAGAATATTCATTAAAATATATATACTATTATTTATTATACATAATAACACAAGGACTATATTAGAACTCCGCCACCCTCGATGACGGGTTGGTTTAATATTTAAGGTTCTAATTCTAATTCTTTTTCGAATAGTTTTATTGAAACCTATAGACACTAGAATTGGAATGGGACCCTAATATAGACCAATTCCTATGTGATATGTTTATCATGGTATAGAAATAATTTTATGGTGCTTCTGAGGATAGTTTGGACTCCTTAGTTCATCGTAGAAGATCATTTTGATATGCCTCAGTTTATTAGGTTGGAGTTAGTCCATTTTTTGGTTTATTGAATAAGTTAGCCCAATGAGTTGTGGTACTATAGAATTTATAATTCAACGTATTAATCTATAGATGTGATATAATATATTAATTTTCATCTTTTTTTCATAGGATTACTATGGAGAGTTTCACTCCCAACTGATATTCGTTTATTCCATATGACATAAAGTGACTTTTCTTTTATCCTAAGAGATAATGTGATTTGGGTGATGGACCATTGGATAGTGTATTACTGCCCATGCGAAGTGAAATCTATGATTACCTAGGGTATAAATTTATATCTCATGTACCATGTTTCCATTTGGGTTATTAGGTCATGTATATTTGTCAATTACAAAGCTTTGGTACAACATTCTCTTGGACTTCCCTTCTTAATTTTTGGCTTAACCTATAGTTAAATCTAACAATGATCTACGTTGGATGGTGGAAATGGTTTTAGAGGGCTCAATGAGATAAATTAAATAAATATTCCCTACAATATTATATAGTTACCCATATGGTTATATCATAACATGATAACAATATAGATTTTTTTATAATAATAGTTATTTTTATAATTCGAGTGATTTGTTTTTATACCTGGAGTTGTACAATCATGTGGGTGGATACATCCTGTAAGATAATATAAAATATATTAGAATGACTTCATCATTCCAAATAGGCCATATTATAGATACATAATTTGAGGACCTGTTAGATGATATTTGGATTGGTGTGAGAGTTAGGATATTTCATTATATATTTTTTACCTCACTCGCATTCATTAACACTATTTTCCCACTTGATTACTAGTCAATTGTAATATAATTTTAATTTTTCATTGATTATGGTTTTTATAGTATTTATAGGATATATATTCCCATGATATTTTATGGATATTGTTATCAGTGGGTAGGGATCTAAAAAAGTTTAATGTTTGACTCTGATGTGTGAGTCTTATAGATATAGTGATACCTCCTTGGATTTAGATTTTCTATCATAATGGAAACTATGGTATTACATTTTGGGTCATAATGGTAGACAATTTATCAATCATATAATGGTGGATCCTTTCCATTGTTGGGTTGTTCCTATTTGAAACATTGGTGTGGGTGTGTGTTATATACATACCGGAATATGTATGAAATTTAAATGCTTGAATGAGTTATATTTCTATATGGGTATGTTATACTGAGCACTAAAATAGAATCTATCTATATATTATCATGAACATCAACTTTTCCACCCAAACTCATTGTCCAATGATGAGATATGTAATATGATTTGGTCTTTGAACACACCTCCAACCCTTGTATAAACCAAGGGTTTTGATGTATATGGGTAGTCTGCATGTTTCATTTTAGGTAATGGTATATGGTTGGATATGTAAAACAAATTTAGTTTAATATGTGTATATAGAGTTTATGTTATTTATAGAAGATTCATTCTATGTTGGATCGGTTGGCACTATGTATTTATTTGTTAGTTTTACTATACACGTATCAACCAATATTCATGTTGTTTATTATTATGTATTTCATTATATTTTATATTTTATATAATATATATGTATATTTTAGTAATATTATATTGTGATACATTAAATATATTTTAATTATTTTCATATCATAATATATATTATTCAATATTTTCTCAACTTTACATTTTTATATGTTTTAAGTCATGTTTGTCATGTAGAATGGTCATGTGTAATTTTTGGTTATTTCAAGAGTCACCTTATTTATTTTATTAGATGGAATATTATCATAATTACAATTCTAAACTATGAATGCTTGTTGGAATCCTCTGGGATATGAAGAGGTGCACCTGAGGTGTATTAGTGTTATTGAAACATTCTCCATTTTGGTCGTTTGATCTTTGTAATAACACCGTATGTTTCAAAAAAAAATTGGTATAGAAGAAAATGAAAAAAGTAATTCAATTTTATTCTTTAGTTTAAGTGTATTTTCATAGTATTTGTTCTCATACATATATCATGATTCATTTTCTATTCTATCTTTAGAATAAAATTTTCTATCAATACATTATTAATTGAATCATTTCAAGGTTTGTCTTATTTATTCTCAAATTAAATTAATTTCACCTATTTTCTTCTTTTTTCTTCTTGAAGAAACTGGAATTTTCTTTATTATACTGCTGTTAAAGTTTTTATCTGTAATTATTCTTGAACTAACACATCACTTGTTCTTACATTAATCATGAATGTTGTATGATCAAATGTGACTTTGATTAAAATTTCAACAAAATTACTCCAACGCATATTATTATATGAAATCACATCCATGAACTATAATTTTGTTTTTTTAACACTTCTAAAACTATCCCCATATTATCTTGGATGGATACACACTTTATGGTATCTACATAAAAATATTCTTTCTCATTATTAAGGTAAATTCATCCAAGATATCTCTTTTCTTCTCCATATATTTTTTGTAATAAAATCTTGGATGAGTTTATATATAAAGGGACCCACCCTCATTACTTTTAACATGTGTAGTAATGTAATCCATCTCCTTATTTAATGTGGATAATTTATTCTTCAATAAAATGTTTTCCATTAACATGCTACTGATTTTCCCTATTACATAATTAATATTAGTTTATAGTAGTATTTTACTAAAAAAATTATTTTTATATGAAATTATTGGAAAATAAAAATAGTATATAGTAATATAAATTTTTATTTTTTATATATAATATGTACTTTTTTATTCAATAATGGTACCTCACCTCATTGGAATTTTATAAATTTTTTTTTCAAATACCAATTTTAGGATGATGTGGTATAATAAAATAATAGTTATAATCACATACTGCATGACCAAAATGCGTAATATCAATCCCCAGAGAAAAAAATTAATTTTAATTTCATATCCATTGAGAAAATAGAATCTCAAAGACAACATATCAATATTCCTCCTATCACACGTTGTGTTTTGAAATCAACTCCAACACCCTTTAACCCATCAAAATAAAACCTCAAATTTCCAACTACTATATATGAAGACATATAGAGAAGATAAAAAGATATAAAACCTCCTAATAAATTGAACATCATCAATAAAACCTAAGAATACATGCATAGAAATAGATCAGACAAACAAAATAACAAATTGATCCCTAATATGAGGTAAATAAAATTATAGAATAGCAGATGAAAAATATAAAATTTTGATTTCAAAACCAGATAAACCTATGTACAAAATAAAATATCTATAAACAAACATTTGAATGAATTAGAAATAATAATCAAATATATAAAGATTCTAATTTCATTATATTCTTCATCAAGGATGAATAGTTGAGAAAACCAAATACTATCATCATCACCAATAGTTTATTTCTCAATGAAGCTAAAATAGCCTAATTTTCTCACTTTATACCCTGAACCTACCATATTAAATATGTTCTTATAAAAAACATACATAGAGAATCCAAAAATCACAATGTATGAACATAGCAAACTATAGCTCGTGCCTAAGGGCACACAAAATCAAGATCATCCACCAAATCCAAATCCACCAAAACAAACAAGACCATCATTTAAAAATGGGGTTGAAGTGTTTATTTAGATTCTAAGGTAACAAGAATATTCACTTATCTCTTTAAAAAAGATACACAACTATATAAGTTAATTTATCCAACCATCCTATATCTCTTTAGTATCAGAACAAAAATTACATATTTCAACATCATAATAATCTGAAGAAAAAAATAACCCTCACAGTTGACTAAATTTGGAATATATCATGATTGGGATGAATAAAATGATATATTGGGGAGAGTGATGTTTATTGGTGTGACAATTGATGACCCAAATATAGAATTCGAACTAGAATAGTAGAAAATGAAGACAGAGGGAGAAAATGGAATAAAAGAAAATGGTGGGCTAGTAGAGGGAATAACCAAGATGAGATAATGAAGGGGACAGAAAATATAATATATTCATTTCACTACCTATTTATAAAATTTAATGTTATAAACCCTATTACCAAACAGGTTCTTTATCAATGTGAATAACATATATTTTTCAGAACCCACATCTGTATCATCTGATTTTATTTTTTTGTATAACACTTCATCATCATGATTAAGAAGATCCTTGAAGATTATTTTATTTCTAAAAATTCCAAACAAGGTTCAATGTATCCCTAATAGGGGGGGGGGGGGGGTGAATCAATTATATTTTCTTCTTTTATGATACCTTCCATGTAAAACAATCGTTGGATATTGTTAAATATTTATCCAATTTATGAAACCATAACATTAACACATCCAATGGATGAAATATATATATAATTTATATTATTAAATAAAAGTATTTATATCATATAATCGATTAAAAATGATCCAATGCCACACAGTCTACTTTAATGAAAATCATTTTTTATTGAAAAGAAAAGTAGAAAATACCATTATAATTGGGTACCACTTTGATAGATAAAACAGTGCATGCTCATCTTATATCCTGAATGTTGTAAATTATGTTTTTTTACAATGTTTATAAAACCTAAAAATATTATTCTAAACAAATAATTGTGATTCTTAAACAATATACACTTGTAAATCCTCATTAAAAAAATTCTACACATTACTACCTAGTAGTGGGAAGAATCAACCATTTATTACATTTTTTGAAAACATAGTTTTATAGATATATCAGATTCTTAGGACTAATTACATAGACTGCAATGATATGTAAACAGATAGTCTAGAAATTTTTTTTAATTGGTAAATTATCTTTCAAAAAAACATCTATCTTATTCCTTGGTCAGATCCAATAATTTCTAACTATTGATTTTTCTTCGCACTTCCTTTTTTAATAAATTTTTCTTTTGAAAACTCAATCCAAAAGCATTATTAAACATACTACAGCACAAAACCCTTCAATTATTTCCCACTCTTCGTCATTTGAATATTCTAAAAGTACAATGTATATTAACCATTATTTATAGGTGTTCCAAAAATGGAATAGTCGGGAATATAAAATCTTTTCCCTCTTAAATACATTCCTAAAAAAATTACATTTTCTCCATAATTTAACTCCATTTATGAATTTTTAGATTCTTCTAAAATCGTCTAGGTTCTTCAAAAATATTTTATAAAATTCCCACCACTATATGTAGCTTCAATCATGTAATTACTTCTTCAGTAAAATTCAACTTTCTACTGTGATAATATTTTTCATTGTGATTCACTTTTTTATTCTTATACTCCACACTAATTGAAACTTTGAGAATATTCATCATTAGTCCCTGTTAAAAATTTGATAAAAAATATTTTATTGTGTATCTCCCATATAAGAAGACCACGTTTTTTAGATTTATTTTCTATAAACACCATTTAAAATCTTGAATACACCATAAACCTTTAAAAACAATTCAGTTTCATCATCATGTTTTCAATTTTATTATTTTAGGAAAAAAATACTTAGAATGATGATCTTTTATATGATGATGTCAAACATATGATGACTTATTAGTGTATGTATGATTTTGATAGATTGGTATCTATTATACATTTGATGTGTATATTTCAATTCCAATCTAATGAGTCTTGACCGTATTTATGAAAAATATAAATTTTTATCAACGAACATAGAAGAATATATTGTTTTCATTTGTCCGATTGATATTTCTCTAATCCCATAGATATAATTTTTCGGAAAATATCCAAGAATAATTTTCTATAACTATTGTGACTCAGTAAGTGATGCCTTAAAGATATCAACAATTTCTCTAATTGATCAGTGTCAGAATCACCATCAATAGATCGGTGGAACACCATGTCTAATAGGCATATGTTAGAGGTGATTTCCTTCTTCCAATTTATCTACTATTGATGATTTATCCTATATAATGGTTAATTCAGTGGATCTGATAGTCCAAAGAATTTGAATATATAGTGGATTAATTGATCTAGACTTCTGAAAGACATATGACATCATCAACTTCAATCTTCCATGTTTTTTAAAAAATTCTCCATCCAGTGATTCTCACACTAATGACATACTGTTTAAATACTTCTACTACATCCTTTATTTTCTTCCATTAACTCTATTTAGTATCATTTAATATTCATGATGTTAATGAAAATTGAAATCATCAAAGAAACATCTTACATAGGTTGTAATGTTCAATAACCGCCATCGTTTCAACAGCTTTTATATTTCTACGAGAAAATCAAACCGATTATCAAACCTTTAAGAATATCACACACATTTGCTTCACCGTTAAATCTTAAATCATAGATAATATGTTATTATATAAATTATGATACTGAGAAAATACAAAATAACAAATCATCATAATATTTAGATTAAAATATCACAAATGAAAATTACACTCCAATAAAACAATCCTCACTGATCAAATACATAATTCCAGACTTAATGTGAGTCTGAAACACAAAATATTCTCAAAAAAATCTTCAGAATAGAATACCAAAAATGAATAATTTTTTATGTAACCTAGAATTTGAATTCCATATTTTTGTGAATATTTATTAGATCTCCAAATAATTCAATGTGATGTTATTTTTGATAATAAAAATAAGATAAAAACCCATTAGCTACTTATTTGAACATTTAAAACCCACATCATGCCAACAAGGACACAAAAATATACCTAGATGAATTTTTTTTCTCAACCAAGGTACATAAATAACTGGAACATTGAACACAAGTTATGGATTACTAATCGAAAATTCTATGGCCACATTAATGAACTCATTATAGGAAGAAAGTATCATTTCCAGAAAAAATGTATTGTCCATAAGAAAGGATTTAAGAACACTATGTCTTAAAAAATTATACATTTCTTTCTTTTAAACTTTCTTAACATATTTATCATTGTCAAAAATTATTGTTTCCAAAATACTATCAAATCAATGTTAGAACAGTTCACACACATACATATTGAGATCACATATTACACACAACTCCCCTCTAAATTCATGCTTCCTTAATAGTATTAACACATAAAAATGGACAAATTTATGAAACATAACATATCTCCCAATTTAAAAAAATATAAAAATACTAGAAGATAGTGGGAATAGGTACACATACATCTAAATTGGAGAAAAATTAGGTGGATTCACATTTTCAACATCATTCTGAAAAATGATTCGTTTGTAAAATGTTATTTGAAATTGTTAGAAAAACTATTCATTGTAGAAACATACACTATATTGAGTTAATTATTCTAAAAATTTGTTACTGATTATATTATATTTGTTATAAAAATTTTCTGAATGAGAAAGTTGGATTGTATTTTTATATGGATTATATTACTCTGATTTTCAAAAACTAAGAGTATAGGTAATGTAACTTCAATGAGTAAGTCTTCCAAATTAGTATTCATCCACATAATTTTTTGTCTTATTGAGTTTCAAAAATTTACTAATATTAGTAAATGTTATGAGTTACTTATATGTAGTTATGATTATTCCAACACACAAACCATTCCCATAGAATTAAAACTCTACTATATGTGGATCTTCTATCAACCACACTTCCTTACCAATAAGCATCTATAAAACCAAAAAAAATCAATTCCTCCTAATATTTTAAATTTGATTTGGAAATTTGAATTCACTTTGATATATCTATGAATAATTGTTTCAGAAAATATATTTGATTCCATTAGATAACTTCTCAATTCTTCACATACATTAAAGAGATACATAATTTTTGGTCTTGATGTAGCCAGATATAACAAACTTCTAATCAACTTATAATATTATTTATATTCCACTTAATTATTTATCAATATTTATAAATCATAGTTCCCACCAAAATTGGTTTTGAAACTTGTTTTAAATTTTCCATCCCAAAACACATAAGAATTTCATTAGTATACTATTATTATGAAATAAATTGTATTTCATCTTTTTATTTTTGTATAAAAAAATTATTTTATTTCACCATGAAATGAAATTTTTAAATAACTTAATCATCTCTTAGGAAAATATTTTATATGATGTTTAGTAATTCCAAAAAAGGATAATTTTATCCAAATATACAATAAAAATGAAGGAAATATTTAGAAATTATTTGATGTTGAAATTACTAACAGATCGTCCATTATTAAATATCAACTCCCATATTCTAGTTCCAAACATGGAAAACCACCCTCTCAAATCATATTTCATAACATACAAATATTTCTTCAATGTACAAACATAAGATTCGTCATTTATAAAATAAAACGAATAGCGGTGTTAATCCTTAACTTATTAATCATGTTATCTATTGTGAAATTATGGTTTCAAATCTATATAAATTATTTATTAATTTATTATAAGAAATTAATTGAAATATTCTAATTGTACATAACCTAGTAATGAGTAAAATAAATTAAAAAAATAAATAACATTATTTTTTGATTAACCAATGATAAATAATCCTATATTGTAATTTATCACTTCACCATCTTGTTACATCGTGATTTGGAGCAAAAACGTTGTACTAATAAAATAATTATTATTTGGATTGTGTATGAGTTATAAATTATCATTATTCGAAATACAGTCCCACTTTCATATATAGAATTAATCTAATCCTAATAATTAAATTCATTATTAATATCTTGCGGTCCATCTATTGAATACAAAGAAGTATGTGAAAGAAGTTTTTATGTTCTTTTAGATGAAATCTGTTGATGTTGATCACCAATAATGTTTTGATCTTACATATATTTCCACTACATGGAATTTGATATGGGAAAATATTCCCTATCACACGAAACAACTGATTTGGATTTCTCCATTTCCATGACATAACTGTTTGGGAATCCTTTTATGTTACCTAACAAAAATTCATTCATACTCTTCATCTTTTTAATTTGTATGTATTTGTGGAACAACATTAAATGTTATTTAGGTACATTATCTTAAATAGAATAAACTATTATTCCATTTCCTTTAATTAGAAATCTATATCATCTTCCATTTGTAGAAATGACAAGAAAGATTCTATCATTAAATCAATTCCAAAGCATTTCATGGTTTCCACGGTTGTTTATAATAATGTTGGGACACCCAAAAAATATTAAGTGTTCCAAAAATATATTTTCTTCATAGATTATCTCAAGATGAGTCATATCATAACTTCTACAATAGAAACAATAATTATTTTTATAAATAGTTATATTAGTTACATTCCTATATATGTTATCATAAATACCATGATCATTTGACATTGTATTCCCCATATCATCCAATCTTATATTCCTTTTTCCAGTAACTCAATTTTGGAATGGTGTTTATGGTGTACTTCAATAATAAATAAATCCATGTTTTTATGATATTATTTGAAATATTAATTCTTTTATTCACCACCATTATTAGTTTGGAATTTGTTAAAAAAATATTAACTTTCCCATTCTTCTCTAATCTTGAAAATCGTAAAAAAAATTAGAGCAACAGATTTATGTTTCAAATACATAATAAAACTGATATGAGTAAAATAATCAATGAAATAAATAAATTATTTATATTTAGAAGTTAACTATTTTATCATTCGTACACTTAATCTTTTTAATCTATATGTGTTAGTAAAACAACTTTCCACATTTTTTTTCAGGAACATTAACATTGATAGAATAAACTATTATTCAAAGTTATTTATTGATAAATCTATATAATCTTCCATTTAGGGAATAGACTAGAAATATTCCATCATCACATCTAGGCTAAATCATTTCAAGGTTCCCACAGTTGTTTATTATGAAGTAGGGACACCCAAAAACTCATAAGTTTTTCAGAACTGGTTTTTTCATAGATTATATAATGAGGATTATTATCATAACATCTAGTATAGAGAAACTAATTCTTATTATAAATAGTTATACTAATTAATTATATATAATTGTTTGGATAAAAACCAAGATAATATAACATTTTATTACCCATATCATACAAGATTATATTCATCATTTCATTAAAGAAATTTTGTTATGGTGTGTGTGGTGTAATGAACTAATGAATGTTTCAAGGTTTTCCATGATATCTTCTGAACTATTAGTTCTTTTATTCACCACCATTATGAGTTTGAAACTTCTTCAAAACATACCAATATTTCGATATATCTTTTATCTTTAAACTCTTAATCTTTTTTAGATCTTCCAATTTATGTTTCAAATATATAATACATGTGATGAAAGTAAAATAATCAATTAAATAAATAAATTATTTATCTAGAAATATTTATTACCTTCACATTGGACAAAAAATGTCAGAATGAATTAGTTCTAGGGTATGAGTTCAAAAGAGTTCAACATTTCCTCTACATAGATTTTGTAAATTTACCTTTCATATAAATTGAACAACAACATTATCTTTTTTCCTAACATATTAGGGATTTCACAAAAACATTATATCATTGATAACCTGGCCATCTTTCTCTGACATACATATCCCAATCATTGAATCCACAATTAACAATCATTTATCATTATTAGAATAAATTAATTCTATAATTCAAAAACAAGAAATATAATTCATTTTATAACTTATCCACCTGTAAAAACCACTCTATATTAATCTCTTTTCACAACAAATTATATTTTCTAAAAAAATAGTTTTTCCCTCATCAAAAAAATGTGATACACTCAAAATGATTTCTTTGAGCACATAAATAAGCTTGGATTTATTTGATTAAATTTTTTTCCACATTAATAGAAGATGAACCTCATTTGATTCTTAGATATTTTTCATTTCCAAACCCCACTATTATATTATTAAAATGATTCAAATTATTTATCAATTTAAAATCTATTACCCTATAGGAATACACCCTCTATCCAAAATCGTGGTTCATTCCATTTTTGTAGCTTTGAGAGATATTTATAGAGAAAGATATCATTCATTCCCTTTCTATTTTTTTACAAATGGATTTTGAAAATTTTTATAATTTTTTTGATTCATTAACAGAACAATACACTCTTTTAAATATTTATATCTTGTTCATATATATGAAAAATAGTTCCCAATGTCTGGAAAAAAAATTCAAATTTCAAAAAAAGAATAGATTTATTATTTTGAAAGAATTCATTTTCCCCAAAACATTTCAGGGATTATATAATAGTATAATTCTTATTTTGTTAATTAAACTGAATAAATTTTCTAGTATTCTCATATCCACCACTAAACTAGCTATACCAAAAAATAATGAATTATGATCTATTACTTTTATAATACTGAGTACTGTGAGGATGTTTTTTATTAACATTATTATAATGTACATAAAAACTATTTTGAGTCCCAATCATTATTTTATCACAATGAATCTTCATATTGAATTCATATTTCATTACTACCAAAATATAATAATAATTTTTAGAAAAAATTGGACAAATAAAATATATAAACAACTAAATTTCCAAACATTTTGGTTTTGGACTCATATAAAATTTTCTAGGAATTATTATTCTTTAGAAAACATAATATTTAATTTAAAACATTGAATATAACTATTATAGATCATTATTTTCTTAAAAATATTCAGAATATTCTCCATCTTTAGAGATGGTGTTTCTGAAACTTTTTTCATTGTGTTTATATTTATAATTTTTTTTCTGAAAAAGTTCCAACTCTTCTTCAATTGAATTCATTCGTAGTTCATGATGAACATCATGATAATTTTACTTATTCCATATAAATATTCATAAGATCAAAATATTCTTAAATACTATCATTAAATTCATGAAGGCATTTTTATTTTATTTGCTGGACATTACTTCTTCCACTTTTTGATTTCTTATTCAATTCTTACTAAGTTTCTAAGTAATTATTACAAATATATATTTTGGTGAAACTCAAATCTGTGTCTTCATTTTTAATATGATTTCTTCCAATCTAATACTTATTATCTATTTCAATTAGCATATTTTATCCGTTAACTTATTAATGATTTTCGGATTTAACATCACTATCATTTTCTTCATCATCTTAAGTAAAAAATATCACACAGTTATAATTGGAGAACATTTTATAATTTCCCTTGTAATATGATTTATATTTTTTGCTTCTTTATACCAATATATTATTATCCTTCGATCATTATCTTAAATGTATTCTTAAATCATTTTACGAAGGTAATTTTCAACAAGGTTCCCAATTTCTCCACATTCAAAACATTTTTGGTCAGCTTCAGTGGGTAAATTACTGTACCTCTTTTATCATTTATAGAAAACTACGATAAGAATTCATAATGATATTTACAAACCTCATTTTCATATTTATAATCACCAACTTAATCAGGTTTGGTAATACTCAAATATTTTCCATGCATGTAATCTTTGATTGATATTTATCAATCATATTTTTAATTCCATTTCATAACGTTTTACCTTATTATTTCATAAGTCATCAATTTACTATAAATTACATTTAAAGATATAGTTTTAGAATCATTATCTTCTAAAAAGATGTTTTGGAATAAAACATGGAATGAATAATTCACCTGATCCTTTAAAAAATTGTTGAATGATATAACTTATCACAAATACATCTAATAGTGCTAAAACCTTCATTCACCCATTGATGGAAATAACCAATTTTTTCATACTAAATTTTTTTGGCATCATCATATTTCACGCTCCATGTTTTTTACTCTTTCTTCATCACCTACATCATGAAAACATAAATTTTTTCAATCATTTCTTAGGTATCTTTATCTATTGAATCTCCCATCACACTATGGAATTTACATTCAAAATTTCATGTGATAAACCATTATTTTCATGTAATTTAGAAACTAGACTCTTCATATATACAAATTTTTTAGAAAAATAATAAACATGAGGAAGAAATCCATCTATAGCATCATCCGAAAAATCATACACCAGAGACATAAGATATTGTTGCACTCTATCATTCCAGATAAGATAGTTCTTACCATTGAATTTTGGAATCCCTAAGATGTTCACACTGTTCAAATTATCCACAATTATATCACATCAATAACATCATAAAAGAAAAAATTATGGGAAAAGAAAACATGATACCAACTAAAAATAACCAACCATGTTCTATGTATCAATGAGATAGGGAGGGGGAAATTGGTGATTTCTTTTTTATAAAATATTTATTGCATAAAAACATTCTCATTCGATTATTTATTTAAATATTTAATAAAATAATAACATTAAAAACATCATAATTAAAAATGTATTTACAATTATCACTACTCAATAAGTGTGGCTAGTCTGTGTATTGGTTTGGAAATAATCAAATACTAAATAATACACTAGAAAATAATTGTTTTCTGTGGATACAATAATTTGAAAATACCCATAAACCTGTGTACTAGTATGATCAATATGGTAGTTCATGTGCTTCTTCTTTAATGAATGATATAAAGCAAATTTTGTAACATGTTTAGAAACCTACAAAATTTGGTTCTAAAAATGTCACTGTGCCACTTCATTAACATCAACATGTAATTAAACTTCAAAAACAGTTCTGTAATTTCTTAGAAAGAATGAGGTATAATCATCTTTTTTGGAATTTGTATGGATTACTAGTCTGATGGCTATATATGATCATTAAATCTGATTATTAATTTTTCTAACATGATTGAATAGATTTTCCTAAAACAATTTTGAATCACATCTTTCGTCTGCTAAAACAATCAGTCTGATTTCTCAGCCTAACCAAGAAATCAAATACCACTATCTTTTCTATTCACTTCTTATTTATAGTAATGTTTATCATCAGAACTTCATATAGAAACACTAAAAAAATACCACCACAAAAACATTCAGTGTATCATATCTCTCCCACACATGAACCGTGTCATAGTACGTTAATATTTTATCTCTATTTATAGATATTCTATAAATTTAATGTGATTAAATATAAATATGTTTTCCAACATTAGTAAATTTATGAAAATATAATTCTATCTGAATTTGAACTCCATTTATGAAATCTTCAATGCTTATCAACTATTATGGATTCATCTCAAATATCCTTGAATCTTCTCACAACATCATCCTACTTTGAACTTATAAAAAATTCTTCATTATGATATAATTTTTCATTTTTATACTATTTGTCACTCGCATTCAATTTCTCTTTCAAATTTTACAAACCAACTGAACAATTGATACAGTTCTTTATAAACCATTGTTGGAAAATCATTAAACATCAATTTCATCGTCATATTCCACCCAAGACTCTAATATATTCATATATATATGATAGAAGCATAGTTTAATTTTCGGAAAACTCTATAACAATTTCACACCACATTATAATCTTGAACACATTACATGTTTTTAAATTTGTTCATAAAATACTCAGACCAATGATACTACATATGAGGAAGTTCATTAAATTAATAATTATCATAGTTATTTTGTATATGATGAATCAATATATTTAACCATCCATTATGTTGTTATCAATTTCATTCTGATGATTCTGGAAACAATTTTCACAAAAAAAATTTATTGATAGAAAACAGTTGAATAAATTATTTTGATTTACCTAATTGATAATGTTATAATCCAATAACTTTTATCTATCAAAATAACTCCAATAACCATATTTTTAAACTGATAAAACTCATTAACTAATGACTTCAATAAATCCAAAATGTTTCTAATAGATCTGTGTCACAATATCCTTTAATAGATCAGTGGCACACCATGTCTGATTTAATGGTGTCTACAGTGAAATTTTTTGTATAAATTTTATACTTCTGATGATTAATCCTATGAATATGTTCTCTAAAATTATTAGATAGTCCAATTTATTTTTATGTATGATTTATAGGTCTATATGTACATCTTCAAAACCTCTAAATAAAGAAACATCATTCATTTTAGTGTTCATACAATTTCTGCATTCCGTGATTCTCACACCAATGAACTTTGTATGAAATAATTCAAATTCATCCCATTATTTCATAAAAACTATTTCTTTTACCATGCCATAATTATGATGTTGAATAACATTGATATTGTCATAAAATCATCCGACATTAGTTGGAATGTTATATTACTTTCAATCATTTCAACACCTTTTGTATTTCTATAAGAAACATAGAGTGATTATCAAACTATTGACAATCCAGGATATCTATTCAATCCTATTTACTGACAAATATTGGATCATAAGTTTTTAGATAAATTATTATATTGAGAATTTAAGAAAAATCAAAATTATATTTTTTAACAACAATAGTTAATGAAATTAAATCTCTAATACAATTTCACACTCTGATAAAAAACTTTATTCATGAAAAAAGGTGATTCTAAAACACAACATTTTACCAAACCCATATTTATAACATATAAACTCAAATATTAAATTTTCATGTGTATTCAGTGCTCAAATTCGTGATTCTTGTATTGCTTTTTCTGAACACTAAAATACTCAATGTGGTGTGTTTTTTCATAATGACGAAAATATTTAAGGCCAACCCCAATAATTTATTTCATCATCTAAAAACCAGTACTAGGAAAAATTGGCCCAACACATTCACTATTGTACTTTTAATATTTTTCATAGATGATTTTCCTCCATGTCCATGTATCACCATACACATATACATGGGATTCAGATAACTCTATCAATCCTCAATGTTTTCTATACAATTTTCTCCCTCCCATTACTTCCTCTTAAATAATAATTATATTGAGATTTATATTATAATATATAGAATTCAAAAAAATGTTACGACTTCTTATTTTTGGTAAAAAAATACTCATTATGATATTTCAGTATTTTTTATGAACATTAAAAAAAATCATTAAGATCAATTTTTATAATAAAATATTATTGATTTTTATCTCAACATTATACATTTATTAATGATTTTCTAATAAAAACTATGATCTTATATTTATTTCCATAAAAATGTAATTTATTATTTAATTTGATCGGAATAATCTTTGGATTATTTTCATAATAAAAAAATTATATTTTCCTTTTCATTAATATATGTCTCCTCGAGTTCGCTATTATGTTCAACTTTTAGACAATTTTGACGCTCCTTTTCATCACATTGTCTAAAAGAGTGAAAAGGGAAAATGGATTAACACAAATGGATTCATCCATTGAAGAAAACATAAAAAATCGATAAAGGAATGAAAAAGGTGTCAAATGCACATGTGCCGCGCAAGTTCCTTTAATGTCGCACAAGTATACTTGCGCGCCTCCGAATGGTCGCGCAAGTGACTTGCACGCCCTATGTGATATCCACTCGGGCTCTTCGCCAGCCTATAAATAGACCCGGTGGGCCCCCCATTTCAGAAGGAATTTTTCCAGAATTCACATAGAGAGTTCTGAACACCCAAGTCTCTTCTTCAGGACTTCCGAACACTTCTATGATAATTCTTTACCTATAATGGAAGGTCTAAACAGGAAGAGTAAGCTCTAAGTGTTAGAATTCACTAACACTTGCGTGCCTAAGTGTTTTACCCTTAAGGGAAATGGACACACTTGCGCGCCGCCCAACATCTTCACCAGAACTTGCACGCCCTCTTCTGGAAGGCATCAAGGGATAATACAAAGGGTTTGAACCAAGTCTTGCCAAAGTATTACCCTAAATACTGACAACTGTGCAAGCACCCATATGCCATGTAGGTATACCTGCGCGCCCACGTAGTACTTGCGCGCTTGCCAGGACATGCGCGCCCCTGCCTTTTTGGGTGCCCTTCTTTCCCATTTAACCCTTCTTATGCCATTCCACCTCTCATATTCAACATTCAGTCTTCAAGACACTTTTTAAAGCCATTTATGGCATCATTTCTTGATTTTACTTCCTTATATGAAAGGAACTCCATAGAATATATCTCAAAACCTAGTGATTTACATATATTTATATCACTAAAGATTGAGATTTCATTCATTCAACCTCATCCTTTATGATGATAGAACCCCTTAACCTGGGACTCATTTTCAGGAGTAAGTCCCAATCATAATTCCCATTAATTCTGGGCATCCTTTTCAGGATTAAACCCCATGACCCCTAATCTGGGCATCCTCCTCAAGAGTATGCCCCAATCATAATCCTCTTTTCCTGGGCCTCCATCTTAAGAGTATGCCCCATTATTTATTTCTCTTAACCAGTCCAAAATTACTTTTGATCTGGGTCTCCTTATCAGGAGTAAAACTCAATCATATGTCCCCTCCTAATTTGTGCCTCCGATTCAGGAGTATGCCCCAAGATAGAGTATCCAAATCTCTATAAAGTACATATACCTTTATGGACCATGTTTCTGGATTTCTGCTCTGAAGTAGATCCTAATATTCATCTATTTGGACAGTCATACATACATAAGCCCCACATCATTTCTTATGATTTCATCTTTTATGGAACAATTGTCTGGTTTTTCCAATACCTCTTGTTTATCATACCGAGTATGAAACACATGAGCTTAGAGCGTAAAAGTAATTATGACATATTTCTTTGAGCCATCAATCATAAAAATCATATTCCCTTACTTGAACTACATGGGTTCTGATTCCTTTTCCTAAAAAAGGATATGTAGGTAGCCCATCTGCGGGTACGATCCCAACTCTGAAATAATCATTGTCCTTCTGAATGACAATAAACTTCAAGTGCCCCACTGAGTGGATTTAAAACCAGTATGGTCCTCATAATAACTAAGATACTTTTATGTATCAAAGGATACTATTGACTAAGAATCTCTAACAAATACAGACTATTCTCTATCAATGAAGAACATAGAATACATATAAAAGATTCTCTAAATTTCTTACATTTCAATCATTGATTTTCAGATCTAAATGAAAACTCATTTGATACTTGGTAATGTAATAAGGATTCACAAAAATAACTTAAATCTATAAAGAGAGTCCCGAAGTAGACAATAATTCCCCTCAAAAAGGTGTGATGAGTCCGACCTCCCATCCTCTCGACCAATTCAAATTCTTAAGCATCATCAGTCCACTACTAATGAGAACCCACCTTTTAAAAGTAGGTTCAAATGGATATGGAATCATTGGATGTTTTTGGTTCTACTAACAAACCCGTTTGAAACCGCTTGGAATGTTTGAATCATAAATCAATAGGATCATCCCCAATTCTAGAGGGAAACAAAAAATGGTGAACCCGACGTGAATCCTTAACCAAGTTAAAATTATGTTTTACTTATTTTTAGGCCCCTATTTAAAACTCCATCAGAGGGCCAAAAAAACAATCATTGACATATGTGCTCCTCAAAAAGATGTAGTGGATAGATTTATCTTGATTAAGTCTATTATATCAAATAGGCACAGTTTTCCAAGATCATCTGCATTTCCAGAATGGCTTCTCTTATGTTCACATCCTTGAATACGTCTGCTCTGAAAACATCTACTGCAAATGCCACTACTGCTACTACTACAGGATCATCGTCAATTCTGAGGACGATATCACCTACTCAGCGTCTTCAACGCGGGGTATCAAATGCTCTTGTTAAGGAGTGCCATCAAAATGGTACTATTCCAACTCTGGAGGCTGCCCGACATGCCCTCCATGTAAACAATTCACCCTGGTTGTCCGGACAACGATGACCAGTGATCAAGAAGAAGACGATGCTAACCCCTATCTCTAACCGTTTCGGGTCATTATCCCCAGAACTCAATCACCATTCGCTCCCTTATTCTGGGGAGGTGATTGAGCAGGTCCCTTAGCGCCTTAATTCAAGCAGACATGAGTCCTTCCCGAGGGATCCCATCGACAATCGCCGCCATACTCGTGCGGCAGTGCGCCCTCAACATAATGAGGGTACCGACTCTAGGCATCCAGCTCAGGTTCCTCGAACCCGAGAAAGCAAGATGAATCACCAAAGGTGAAGTCTGGTTAACAGTGAGCATGTTCTCATCTCTGCCATCTCTGGAGAAGTCCACCAACCTGACATGGTGAAAAGCAACGAGCGGGCACACACACCTGCATTTTTTAATTCAGCTGTCCAGCAGACTCATCTGGCAGCATCAAGCCAATCCCGCCAGACAATTCCGGCGGAGTATTATAAACAGGAATATACACCTGTTTATACGCCATCATCTAGTCAGCAGGCTCGTCTGACTACATATTATGGAGCTCGTCAGACACGTTCAGCGACGTGCAATTAGAAGGTACATACACTTTCTAGTACTGATCAAACCTACCAACAGTCTCACTTTGTAGCTTTCGGAGAAGTCAGTCGGAATGCTACAATTACAAACAGGAGGCATACTCAATTATCTGCCCCCACACTTGAGTACTATCAGGATTCACAAACATGAAAAGGAGGACTGGAGCAGGCACATACACCTACTCCAAGCACGGAATAGAGGTATATCATCATTCCGGTAGCTGAAGTCACCATGCATATTCTCTCAATGGTGAAAGAGTAAAAGAAAATCCCTGCTCATATTCTGGATGCTTGCCAGGATATTATAATAGCTTTAGCAAAATCTCAGGGAAAGACACATAAATCTCTCCCTACCAGTGTAGTGACACATCAACATTTCACTCCAGAATAGACACACACATCTGTCCCAGTCCAAGAGGGTTGTGGGGCGTACTCCCCCATATCATACAGGCATCCAAGTCAGGCACATACACTTGGTTTGAACAGAGATAATCAGCCTAACCTGATCATTTTTCATATGCAGGCACACACACCTGCTAAATTGAGTAAGAAGAAATCTAAGAAAAAGTCATGCCGAGCACAGTCAAGAAATCAAGAGAAAATTTGTAACAAGGCCATGCTCGATGTTGGAGTTCATGAATCCCTCGGATAGTTATCTGTTGGAATTCAATATTCTACTCCCTCATTTCCAAACAGTTGGAACATTAATTCTGAAGGTATTCATTAGACACTTCCACATGAAGGCTTGCTTCATGACAATTCGGTCAATCTCGAAGTTTCATCTTCAGATGAGAGCCACAGGAACCCTCTGTGTGGTCAGAAGACCAAGGAGCAAGAGATATCATCTTTTGTCATAACCCACCATGGTGGTCCTGCCCATGATGATGAATTTCGCTACGAATGTCCTCTTTATAGTAGTGATGCACATTGCCTGGAAAATGCTCTAGTGGATAAAGTAGTTCAGAGAAATCCCTCCTATCTTGAGGCACATTCAAATGAAAAACATGTCATGTCTGATTCTTCATCGCTATCAGGTGAAATACTTTCTCAATCGGAAGATAACCCTGGGTGTAGGTCATTCTCCAATACACCCCTAAGTAATTCATCTTCTAGCTTGATCAATGGTTTCTCTACCAATATTGTTGAATCTAATGATGCAACAAGGAAGCACCTGCTCTGGTCATATCAGGTAGAAGAATATTCATTTAATGATAAAGAGGAAATTATGAACATGCGAAAACAACTGGCGAAATGTGAAGTGCTAGTCATGTTTTGTCCTCTGGATGTATCTCAGTATGACATTCCAGAGAAGTATACAGAAGTTGGAATTCATGATATTCATCTCAATATATGGAAAACTCTTTGTCATTTGAAAAATAAAGTATTATCTTATGATGAATATGAAAATCATGTTAAGATAATAGAAGGGTTACAATAGAAAATTGACTTGGAATCTCTATCAGTATCTCGATATCTTAAGGCAGAAAAGCACCAGATAGCCCATCAACTTTCATTCCTTGGCGCACTAAGAATATTTCTCTAGTTAATTGACAATACCTCATCTGGTATTCATGTTAGAGGATGGGGGTGTTAATGGAGCACTGCATATCATGGTGCTCTCCAGTAAGTAAAGACCACTGAAAATGGCCTCATGAAATGTTATTGCCCATGGCCGGCCACAAATACCTAACTCTGTTTATAATCAAAATCTTTCCCGAGAACTAGCTTCAACTACTTCTTCTCAAAATCAAGAATATAGGGAACAATTCATTGAATTAATCCCGCATCAAACAAATGAGAATATTGAATAGGCCTCTCGTATGGTGCAAGCACACCATCAAGTGACAGAAGTGTCAGAAATAATCCAACATTCTTTTGAACCCGGTGATAAAAGTGGATTTCTATTGATGCATCCAGCTAATTTCTAGACCAAGGTCCACAAGATCATGAGAGATTTTATGAAATTCTCAGACATATCATGTTAAGAGCCACCCCTGTTCGCCAGACTGTGGAATCTTTTAAACCAACCCTCAGAATCAACAAATAGTATTCAAGTAGTTGAGCGAGAACATAAGGAACAATCCCAGCCCACCGAACTGGGTACTTTTTCAAATCATCAGTCCCCTCCTCAGCAAAATTTGGTCTTCTCTCGATTGGGGAATAATCCTCAAGAGAAACAAAGAGCCAAATTATCAGAAGATTCCCTCCAAATTACGGTTCGACAAGAAGTTCCTGAGGGATCGAATCAACAAAAGGGAATGTCTCATCATAGACATGGAAGAAGACAATATCACAGAAATGCTGATAGAAGGGATGTGATACGTTGTGCATCAATCAATGTCATAAATGTTGTTGTTTCTGATCCACGAGATGAGGCTCACTCATGGGATTCAGATGAAGATGTTCCTTCTCAAGAAGATGTACACAGAGACATAAATGAAGAAGGTGTGCGTACACGAAATCAAAGGATTACTATGAACCTAGGTAATCCTTCAAGTAACCCACTTCCCCCTCCTTTAAAGGGATCAAACAATGGGAAGGAAAATAATCAAGTTACATATCCTTCATCTAGAGAAGGCCAATCATTCTCACAAGAGAAAAGGTTTGAACAACTAGAGGATGAGATGAAGTAATTGAGGAGGTTGAATGTAGAACTACTTCAGGGAAGTATTCTTCCTAAACGTGCTGGAGCCAGCCAGTCAAGGGAGTTTATTGCATCTACTAAAATGGATCAAGAATATCCTCCTTTATCAGTACACCCTCACTGGTCTAATCCTACGGGACAAGTCCAACAACAATTGGCAGTGCTTCCATCAGTTGCAGTACCAGCAACCATACATGTCCCTGCTCCAGTCATTACTCTTACCCAAGTCCAAGTTCAACCTGATGATTCTCAAAAGTTAAAAACTAACATTGAGTCATTAATAGCTCATTTAGAGACTATGGAAGGAAAGTGTGCGCAGGTTCAACCAGAAAAGAGAGCTTACCCAGAATGGGTAGATTCAGTCTCTCCGCCATCACGTTTTGGGAACCCTGTATTCCCTATTTTCAATGGATCTGGTGATCCTGAACAGCATTTGACGCATTACATGTCTTGTTGCAATCCTATAATGGGAAAATTGAAGCAGAAAGAAGTAGTGAAACTTAGATTCTTCGTGTGAACTTTGCAAGGACCAGCCTTTGTTTGGTACACAAGCTTCAAATCCCGGTCAATTACTTGATGGGAAGATCTCCATCAACGATTTCTTTTTCAATTAATCTCAACTTTCCCAAAGACTACAGTTTTCGATCATACAAACTTTAGGCAAAGGGAGAATGAAAGGGTCTCATATTTCATTGCTCGCTTGAAGGGATTAACATATTCCCTAAGCTTAGCACTCCCTCAAGAGGAACTGTTGCCAATATGTGTGGAAAATTTGCGTGATGAGTTACTCACACCGCTGATCCCTGTGATATACAAAGGAGGGTTTCGAGACCTTACTTCAATCTCTCAACAGATTGAATATTCTCTTATACGAACTAGGGATAAATCTCGTGTAATTCCATCAGCTCCAGGAAGGAGAATGGGTAAAGAAGAGACTGCTATAGTTATTCTTAAACAAGCACATTTACCTTCTTCTACCTCAAAACATTCATATTATCGAAGGGCTCCACCTCCTGAGCGCCAACAACAAAGGACGTTTTGTCAAGACGATCAAAGAGATCAATGATGGAAACAGTTTGATGAGTTGAAGAGAAAAACATACACTTTATGAAATGAACATGTTCATGGATACTTCATTTCGGCTTTGGAAAATAATCTAGTTCAATTTCCATGGCCCAAGAGGCCAAACAAGGGAGGAGATGAAGATCGTCCCAATTATTTCCCATTTCATCAAATGTTGGGGCATCGCATCTAAGAGTGTTTTGTCTTCATGGATCTCCCTCAAAAGATGGTCGACTCAAGACAAGTCAAACTGAAAGGTTCTTCAGCTCAGGTAGCATGTGTTACTACAACAGTTCTAGAGGAGGAAGGTGAATGGAAAGATGTCAAAAGAAAAAATGCATAAAAATATGATGATTGGATGGTCAGAAAGATGATCAACCGAACTCATGCAATTTTATAAACACAATTAATGAAACCAATAGTGCCTTCTTCCATGAATGCCATAGAAAAACCCTCTTCATTAGAGGGAAAATCCTCAAAGAAATGACACAATTCCAAGAAAGAGGAACAATCAGAAGAAGATTAGTATGTCTCAAAGCCTAAGTTGTCTTTGACTCTAGAAGATTTCATGCCATCTACTTCGAAGCAACGGGCACTGCCCCATCAAATGGAACAACCTAGATTGGATAGTCAGGAAGATTCTTCATTGGATGAAGATTTAATCTTTGGTTCTGTTAATATGATTCAATTAACAGATCCATATGCCAATCGCAGTTTCGATTTCGATGAGCCTGAATTCCCTCTATTAAACAGAGGTATCAGAGGATGTTCTAGAGGCTTAGGATACAAGGGAAGATGTGGATATTTTAGAAGACACTATTCCAATTCTACCCCTGCTAGAAATGTGTATGCAGTAGAAACTCGTGGCAGATCCCTTCAATGAGCTCAACAAGAACAAGCATGTTCTTCCACGAATAGAAAATTCAGTCATGGCACCGTTATTCTGGAAGACCGGTTGAAGGTTACATCATCTACCTCTCAATAAGTAAATGGATCTAATCAGTCTAATCTTCCAAAGCCAGGAATATTTCCAACTCCTATCCTGATATGAGATGCATCGAATTCCAAATAATCACCATCCAAGACACCTGCTAAACCACATGCTCCTGTTGGGAAACACAGACCATTGGATAAAAATTATGATGTGTTGAAACACCTGGTCTATGTACCGGCCAAGTTATAAATTCTGGATTCCTTGAATTTATCAAAAGATCTTTGGGAGGCACTCATTCAGGCTTTGTCAAGTCCTCAGGAGTTTGAAACTGAAATTGTTGCAGCTGAAGTCTATCACAAAGAGAATAATCATGCAGAATTCCATGTAGTAATATCATTCACTGATGAAGATGAAGATGATTTCGTGCATGGACATATTAGACCTTTGTACTTATCTGGAAATTTCAATGGAGTAGAAGTCCGAAGAGCTTTCATTGATAATGGTTCAGGAGTCAACCTCATGCCCATTCGTACACTTCGTTGATTGGGCCTCACGGAATCTGATTTATCTCCTTCTACCATGTTGTTACAAGGATATTATAAAAATTAACCAGAACCACTGGGCGAGGTTACACTCACAACTCAGTTTGGAGATCTTCTATCTAATTCAGATTTCATGGTTGTTGATCAAGATTCAGCCTTCAACATATTGCTTGGAAGACACTAGCTACATCAATATGTAGTTATCCCTTCATCATACCATCAATGACTCAAATATTGTTTCGATGGTCAAGTTGGGACATTGTATGGTGATAAGGCCCCGTTCAAGACATGTGAGTCTCAATACATTGAGGCGGAATTCTATCACATTAAGGGAAAGGATAAATCCACAACAAGGGAGCTTACCAAAGTTAATGATCCATATGGTTTGGAAAAGATTCCAATAAATCCATTTGCGCATGTGAGTACAGATTATGTGTTTCCTATTAGTCAAATTGATAGGATAGACCTAAATCAAAATAATTTTATGGAAATATCCATAATGTCAATTACGGTAATTGAGCCTGACAACATGAGAGAAATTGGTAACCCACCAAGCAGTGATGAAATCCCAAATGGTGACATCTTTATTACATCTGCTGAAATCCAACTAGTCTATACTTCGTCAATCAGGTCAGAAGAAGTTATAGAAACGTCAGTGGTGAACGACGATGTCGATTGTCAATCCATCATCTCCTCTATATTACCCATAGAAGACCCTTCATCGTCAATTGGGTCAGAAATGGAAACTTCTTCTTCAAGATGTTCAAATTTTAACATCTCTTCTGATCATGGAAATCCTGCTTTATCATCTACTATGAAAGTAGAAATGGAAGAAATAACACATGAAGAAGAAGAAGAGGATGATCTCAGAGATTCTCCTCCAGCATTTGGGGAGGGAATCTCTACCACCGTGGTTGAACTCAGAGAAATAAATATGGGTACAAAAGAATATCCACGCCTCACTTTAATCAGTGTGGGGACATGACTCTTTATGAATAAGAGATGTATATTTCCTTTTTAATGCAAAATCGAGATATATTTTCTTGGAACTATACAGAGATGCCTGGGCTTTCTACTGATGTAACTACTCATCATTTGGGATTACCAGAAGAACATCGAGGATTTAAGAAAGCTGCGAGAAGAACACACCCAACTTATGCTTCCAAAATTGATGCTGAAGTGGATAAGCTTATCAAAGATAACTTCATCATAGAAGTTAAATATACCAAGTGGTTGGCTAATATAGTCCTTGGGAAGAAGAAGAGCGAAAAAATTAGAGTTTTCATCGATTTCAGAGATCTTAATCGGCATTGTCCTAAGGATGATTTCCCAGTTCTGATTACAGAACTTTTAGTTGATGCAACAGCTGGCTATGAAGAACTTTCCTTCATGGATGGATATTCTGGATATAATGAAATTTGAATGTTTCCAATAGATGAGGAATCCACAGCCTTTAGAGCCCCTAAAGGGGTGTTTTGCTACCGAGTAATGCCCATTGGCTTAAAGAATGCAGGCACAACATATCAGTGTGCCATGTATCGATCTTCAAACACTTTTTAGGGAAGTTTGTTGAATGCTATGTGGACGATTTGGTGGTCAAATCCAAACAAAATTATAATCAATTGGCTTATTTATAAGTCATATTCCACAAACATTGGAAACGCAATTTAAAGATGAACCCCTTAAAATGTGCTTTTGGGGTGACCTCAGGAAAATTTCTCGGTGTTATTGTACACCATCGTGGTATTGAATTCGATTTTGAGAAGACAATGTCAATCCTTGGTATGTCACCTCCTCGAAATTTGATAGAATTATGAGGACTTCAAGGACACTTATCCTATATTCGGCGTTTCATCGCCAATTTGGTAGGAAAAATTTAAACCTTCACCAAATTGATGAATAAGGGAGTCACTGACCAGTGGACTAAAGAATGTCAACAAACATTAGATATTCTCAAGAAATACCTCTTGATCCCACTGATACGTATGCAACCTATTGAAGGAAGGGCACTTATCCTCTACGTGATAGCTTTAGAGCGATCATTGGGTGCCTTTCTTGCTCAGAAAAATGACTTTCGGAATGAAAACAGCCTCTACTACCTCAGTTGGACTATTCTTGAAGCAGAAACCCAGTATTCAAGTATTGAGAAGTGCTACCTGGCATTAATCGTTGCATTTCACAAGTTGAGACACTACTTGCAACATCACAAGGTCCAATTGGTATCTCGCAATAACCCGCTGAAATTCATCCTTAGTCGTCCAATGCTTATAGGACGTCTAGCAAGGTGGGCAATTATTTTGCAGCAATTTGACATTCAGTATGTGTCTCAAAAGGCAATAAAGGGCCATGATCTGGCAGATTTCCTTACTGAACACCCTTCAGTGGAAGACACATCTTCAGATATTGAACTCCTTGATGAGGAAGTATTATCTATTCAAGGAAGTCCTTGGGAATGTGAAATGTATTTTAATGGTGCTTCTAGAAGTCCAGTAGGGAGGAAAATGGAAAATGCTAAATTCATCAATGTTGGCTTAGGAATTGTGCTCATTTATCCAGAAAAGGCAGTGTTACCTTATTCCTTCTTATTATGGGAAGGTGGTACCAATAATGAAGCATAATTCCAAGCTCTCATCACAAGCTTGGAATTGGTGCTTCAAGAACAAGTGAAACACTTAAAGGTGAAAGGTGATTCAGAACTAGTAATCAAACAAGTCAATGGGGATTATGCCATCAGAAAATTAGAATTAGTCCCTTTTTATGATTATGTCAGAGTGTTAATGGAGAAATTCCCTTCGGAACCGACATTTTCATATGTCCCGTGATCACAAAATGCTCAAGATGATGCACTGGCTAATATAGCCACAGCTCTGGCAGATCCAAATCTGGACGAGACAACCATTAGTATTACCCACCGTCATGCAATTTCACCTTATGTTCAAATCAGAACAGTGGAAATTAATGAAATTAGTCTCAATCCAGAACCTTATGATCATACTATAGGATGGATGTCACCTATCGAGGAATACCTTCAAAATGGAACACTTCCACCTGATAGATCCAAGAAAGAACAAATCTGGCGACGTGTGGTCAATTTTACACTTTATGATAGCCTAGATCACTTAGATAAAATTATTTACAAACGTGGTTTTGATGGAGTTCTCTTCAGATGCATTGATGGTGAAGAGACAATGTCTGTCATGAAAGAAGTGCATGCAGGAGTCTGTGGTGCTCACCAGTCTGGAAATAGTCTATCTGACCAGATTCGTAGGCTTGGATACTTTTGGCCTTCAATGACACAAGATTGTGTTTATTTCACAAATAAGTGTCATTCATGCCATATACATGCCAACTTCATTCATCAAATTCCAGATTTTCTTCATACAACTAAATACTCGTGTCCATTTTCCACATGGGGAATGGATGTGGTGGGACCTTACCCTTCAGCTATGGCCAAGCAGTTTATGTATATTCTTACTACTACTGACTTCTTTTCCAAATGGGAAGATGCAATACCTCTTAAAGAAGAATGTTTTAAATGCATTATTAGATTCATCAAGTCTAACATCATTACCAGATTTGGTGTCCCTCATTCCATATTGATGGACAATGGCACCAGATTCTGTTCATCTGAGGTGAAGAAGTTGTATCAAGAATACGACATCAAATTCAATCATTCATCTCAGTATCATGCAGTGGCCAATGGACAGATAGAATCCTTCAATAAGACTCTTTCAAATATACTGCAAAAGATGTTGGATAAAGATAAGAATTCATGGCCTGATAAACTCTTTCATGCTTTATGGGCTTATCGGAATACCACCCGCACTACAACATGATCAACTCCATATTCACTAGTATATGGAACGGAAGCAGTATTGCCTATTTAAGTTCAACTACCCTCACTCAGAGTATCCATTTGTGATCAGTCATCTACAAAAGAACAATCTCAAAAGCGATTGAATGAATTGGAATGTTTAGATGAGAAGGTTTCTGCAGTTTTCACCACTTGGAAGCCTATAAGAATCGAATAGCACGAGCATTCAAAAAAAAGTTCATCTTCGTTAATTCACTCAGGTAGAATTGGTATTAGTTCTCATAACTAAAATGATTCCAGGAATGAAACCTCCCAATATTGATCCAAAAGGGGAAGGACCTTACTCAATACATAGGGTTTACTCCAATGGAGCTTATTCATTAATCTTGATCGATGGAGAACTCATCACTACTCCAACCAATGCCATATTTTTGAAGAATTATTTTTTATAAACACAAAATATATTATCCACGGTCTAGTATGACCTTAAACTGCACCATGGTCTAGTATGACCTTAAACTTCTCCTTTGTCTTGCATGACATTAAAACTTCTCATCATGTCCAGACAACATGACATTAAACTGTATCCCTTTCATTGTCCTTACTATTTGACGTTAAACTATATAGAAGTCCCTTACGTCCAGCAATACGTTAAACTACATAACCATCCACGGTCTATGCACACAACCTTAAACTATTGGAACTTACGTCCAACATGACGATAAATAGTATTGTCCCTTTTTTCCGTACAACATGACGTTAAACTGTGGGAAAAAAGTCCCTAATACGTCCAACATGACGTTAAATGGTGTACTCCTTTGTCCTCACTACATGACAATAAACTCCACAGTCCTCTTTTTGTCCAACATGACATTAAACTGTATTGTCCCCATCGTCCTAACTACATGACGCTAAACTATACATAAAATTATTTAATATGTCCAACATGACGATAAACTTTATTTTTTCCCGGGTAAATGACACTAAACTGTGCAGCACCAAAATTCCTAACTGCAAGAATTTAAAATGCATAGTCCCTTCCTATGTCCTACATTACATTAAACTATGCATCGTTAAGGTTGTTTCTACCTCTTGTTTCTCACCCCAAGTATGACTCATGTGAGCTTAGAGAAAACATCAACCATAACACTCTCTCTAGGCTACTAACCATGTGTATGTCCCAACACTATTTTTAGATCATTGTCCCCAAGAAAAACATGATCACTAATTCATTATTTAATTAAACTACACGGACATTGATCCTTGCCTTCCAAGCCAGGTACGTAGGTAACCTCCCAAGGTTCAAGCCCAAAACATATCTCTTCACATCGGTTCACCTCCATCTCATACGATGTTGATTTGTGAAACCACACCTAGAATAAATATCTTTACATTGGTTCACTTTCGTCCTTTCTATATGACGTTAAAATGTACAACACTTTTGTCCAGTATGAAAATAAACTAAAATATTATTTGATACCCTCAACTTAGAGGGAATCATTATTTACATTGATTTTTCAATCATGTTTCATTCCAAAGACTACGTGCATACATGGCAATGCCCGAACCTTTTATTTTGGGTGAAACCATCATTTCACTAAAGTCACTTTTCACCCTTCACTTACAAAAACCAAATTTCTATATAGGGTATTTATAAAACTACGTGGGCTTGATTCCCATCCTTATGAGATATGTAGGAACATTCGAGTGTCCCTCGAATCCACCCCCAAGCCTTTTGGGCCTAACCACAAATTCCTCTTTCAGTCCCTTGGCTGCAAAGCCCCATGAAAACACACACTGTGTATTTCGTATAATGGTCCAAGCTATATGACCATAAACTAAGATATCCAAACCTTTTGTCCCACACGATGTTAAAATATAGTTCACGAACTATGTATGGCTTGATTCACATCTTTATGGGGTACATAGTGATGTCCAATATTTCCATTCAGGACCCGGCCAAAACATGATTATGGTTAGTAATGACATGTGTATCTCTGCATACATTAGACAATACCCATCTTTATTTGGGATAATCCAAACATTAAATATTTTCAGATATTCATAACCCTTTTCATGACTTTTAGTCACAAAAATGTCAAACTTATGAGAGTTCTTTTGTATGACTATGTAGTACGTTCCCTTAGGCGGCCTTGCATAAATAGTCTCTATAACAGATTTGTCAGCCGAAAGATGCTATTATTTGACTATACAGCCAATTCCCTTAGGTGGCCCTTCATAATTTAACCCCCTAACGGGTTTATCGGATACTGGTAACTTCATTATTGGGAAGAAAGCCTCTTTTTTCCTTATTTTCCTAAAATGACAATAAGTAGGGATCCGAAAAAATAGTCATCCTTAACATATTTGTCCCATAACATTTTTCATGATCTTAAAGTATTCGAATATATGGTTTATATTCTCCTCCTCTACATTTGGGTCAGACCTTCGTAAGAGTGATATCCATCCAGTTCCTTGATAATCTTTTTTGGAAATATCTTCTTCATATTCAAGTACCTCTTTTCATATAGAAAACTCTATAATTTGGAAAATTTGAATCTCCAAAAACATTCATTTGCTTTCTAGCACTAGGAAAGTAAATTTCTGAGAGTTCTATTGCCAGACTATGCAGCACGTGCCCTTAGGTGGCCTTGCATAAGTACTCTACATAACAGACCTGTCAGCCAAAATATGCTATTTATTTTACTATGCAGCCAATTCCATTAGGTGGCCCTGCATAATTCAACCACCAAATGGGTTTGTTAAATAATTGTAACATCATTCTTGGGAACTACTTCTTCTAATTATTTTTTAGAACTATTTCATATCATTCCTCAGATTAAAATATTCTTAAGTCATAGTTTAAATATTTTCCCTCATACTTGAGTATCGTAATATGTTTTCAGATAAATTGTTAAGGAATTGAGTACATTCTAATTCATTCGGTCAAAGCTATTTCGACCTGAAACATTAGCCAATTTATGTTTGACGTGCAACACATTAAACTTACCACAAAAGACAAGGGAACTCTGAATAAAATTCAAGTTCCAGCGCACTAAACATACATTCTGTATGATTCAGGTAATATTGATAAATTAAAAGATTCAAAGTTTGTAGGGTTATTTATAATAATCCGAGTAAAAAATCAAACTATGCTTACTAGGCCCATTGGCTCAGGTAAAATCTAAAGAATGTAGCAGGAAAATACATGCACAAGTGATTAAAGATGAGAGAATTTTTTTCATTTAATGCACAAGAATTAGAGGGACATCCACCGATTGGAGCCTCTTATCTTTTTCAAGAAATTACAAAAGACTGTCAACATAAGTCTTCACTTGATGTATAGAATCCCGAGCTTCATCAGCAGCTACTTGAAGCTCGTGCACTCGACCAGCTTCACCTTTCTCAGCTATTATGGTTCTAAGAACCATTTATTCTGCACAAAATTTGAATAAATTAACTCTTTTTTATGTTTATTTTTTTCATAAAATTTGTGAAAGAATTTCAGAAAAATGGAAAAGGCATTAAGGTGCACATGTCTAAAACTTGGCGCACAAGTATATATGTGTCGCGCTAGTGTTAATGTTCTGCGCAAGTTTTTGGTGCGCAAGTATCACCGTGCAAGTCCTATTACATTAAAAATAGCGCGATAGCGAAGAAACAGCGGGAAAACGAGTAACTTGCGCGGTGAAGGGGACCTGCGCGGCGAGAGCTCGAAAATCAGGAAATCAGATGCTATGCGCTGAAAATGACCTCATATTTATAGGCTAGGTGGCCCACTTGCGTGCCTACAGCCAGCGTGCTCCAGCCCTGTGCGATGATGGTTTCACGATGAAAACATGTGTGCCTCTTTCCCTTTGGTTTTCTTCTTTTCCTCAGAGTCACATCCTTATTTCATCAGGATCCAACTCTGAGGGGGGACTTTTGTTGACGCTCCTTTTCATCACATTGTCTAAAAGAATGAAAAGGGAAAATGACTTAGCAAAAATCGATTCAACCTTTGAAGAAAAAAATCAAAAATTGACAAAGGAAGGAAAAATGAGTTAAATGCACATGTCCTGCGGAAGTTCCTTTAAATTCGTGCATGTATACTTGCGCTCCTCCGAATGGTCGCCCAAGTGACTTGGCGCCCTAAGTGATAACCGCTCAGGCTCTTCGTGTAACAGCCCGATATTTTATAAAAAAAATATTCTTTTTAATTTCATTAATGTCTTGTGTTGTACGCTACACCAAAAGGAGCTTGCTCAACACGCATCCTTGACTTTCCTTACATTACACGCAATCGCGACCTTCCTCGATAGCGTGTGTTGTACGCAATACCGGGTTTTACTAAACAACGATATATTATTATAATATTATTAGGAACTAGCAGTTATTAATAGTATTAACTAAATTTTGAATTTTATAACATTATTATTCATCTTACACATTTTATAGAACATGGTATAAGAACAAAATAAAATTTTCGGGTAAAATAAGTATTTTTCAAAAAATGCAGTTTTGCCGCCTTTTGATGGCACACCCACATTAAATCTATTTTTTGACATGTTTATAAGTTAAATTTAACAATATAAAATTCTTCTTTTGAATCAGGATATAAAAATTTACATTAGATAATGTTTTGATATTTTTCCGATACCTTTCATATTTTAATGAATAGAAAAAACACGCTATATTTTAATTAAAAACAACTTTTTTCATCGTAATATCTTATGCGGTTAAATTATAATATTGAATTGTTTTAAAGTATAAATATAATATATTTTTACCATTTAATATAATTTATGTCATTATCATTGATTTTACCTTGAATTCGTAGGTTAAATCAATTCAATCTTTTGTAATGTTTTAATGAAAAACCCGTTTTCTTTTGACAACGGGATTAATTTTAATTTAATTTCTGAAACTTTTGTGTGTTGAATTTGGAAAAATGGATTCCATATTTGGAATCATTGGATCCAAATTATGTTAATAAGCTACTTTTTATTTTTGGGAATTATGAATAGTAACTGCGGTAAATTTTATTTACCATAGTTAAAGGTAAAACGGGTAATTAAGTGTAAATATAATATTTTAAAATTACCCTAACAGATTTCAAAATCCTATTGGATGACTAAAAGTCGACCCATATCACCTAAGGGTCAGATTAGATTCATTAAATTAAATTTTTTCAATGAAAATAATTTAATTATTATTAAAACCAAACAATGTGACAACATGTCACTTTCTTAAATCTTATAAGTATAATAATTTTAATCTAGTGATAAACTTCATGAAACTTAGAACATTAATAGTCTCCAGAAAGATAATACAATTATCTACATAATATGAATTTATTTAGAATTTTTAGGGATTAAATAATTATCATTTATTATGACACAAAGATGATGCAGTAATTGTCTTATTAATGCAATATTGACATAATTGATGTTATAAATGCCCAAATAAATGTAATTTTAGACTTTTTATGACTTACATTAATTTTCTAGGTTAATATGACATATTATTGTTGATATAAGTAACTTGGCTCAAACTTATCATTCTTTTATGAATTTAATAAAAATCATGTACCAAATAGTGTCAAAATTGACATAAATTAGTTTTTAAAACAAATATTATATTATTAATTGTTATTTAATTCCTAAAAATATAAGGTTCTACCAAATGACTTAGATAATGATATATATATTAATAATAAACAACCTGGGGTTCGTTTGGCTTGTTCTGGTAAGTTTATTAACCATATAGTGTAAGAAAACATAAAGACACGGTAAAAGTTAAAATATTTAACTTAGAGTTAAATCTAATTGATAAGGTTAAAATAATATCCTAAACTTGTCTAAATCTTATTGGATGAGAGGTTTTCGACCCATAACAACTTTATCTTCGAAATAAGTCCCTTTGGAACCATTATAAACCGAATTTTACCTTAATATAAAATAAATATTTTGAGATATTCTTAAGGTGCCCCTCTCCCCCCTTATAAAAGGGCACCTCCTCCCCCTCTTCCTCACACCTCTTTGAGCCTTCAAGCTCGGCCAAACCCTGCCAAAATCTCTTCTCCACTTCCCTAGTATCATCCTAGAGGTTCTGGTCTTCTTCAAAAACCATCCTTAGTTCTCTAAGTGGAGGTTAAGAAAAGGCACGTCAAAAAGAGGAGTTTCGGACACTTACGAAGCAAATCGGACTTAAGGTAAGGGATAATTTTGCAAATCTCATTTTTATCTGAGATTGCCTATTCGTAAGTATTTAATGGGGATATTTATATCATTTCCATGTTTTATAAAAGTGTTTTCATGTATTTATAAAGTCTTTTTTCCCATTTTTTAATTTTAATACATGGTATGTATGGATTCTTTCTCTTATTTACGTTACAAGGTACTTTTTTGACTTTTCCGACAAAAGTACGAGAAGAATGTTTTTTTAACTTATATGGAATGAATGGATTTTTAAAACATTATTTACAAGAAGCTTCCATTACAAGTTTTCAAGTTTATTTTTATTCAAATTCTTTTAGTTTAAAATTGTATGACATGTTATGAAAGGAAAATTGTTTTTGAAGTAGAAATGATATTTTCCACAAGAATGGAGTTCAAGTGTTTTATCAAAATTATTTTCCATCTAAGATAATAAAGGGTTCTATTTTTATACCTATTATTACATTGATTTTATTATGTTGTGATGGAATTATTTTTATGAATTCCTTTATCTTATATGAATTGTTTTATGATGTCATGATGTTTAAGATTCCCATTTTTTTACATGGGTTATGCTATGATGTATGGTTTATGATTTTGTGGCACACATAAGAATGGTATCATTATTAGACGGGTGGGACCTATATCTCCCTCCAATGCATTGGGTAAAGATTTTATATCTCATGAGATAGACATGGCTGGAATGGTATGTTATACCGGTTCAGTGAAACAGGACTGAAACGAGGGTGACTCGGTTCAGAAATGGACTTTGTCCACTAAGATAGTCATGGAAATGAGTCTTGACTAATATGATATGGTTCTCTATGATTATGTGTGTATGCCAAAAAGTTTCATGTTTTATGTTATGATTATTGGGATTTCATTTCACTACTATGATTTATCCCATGTTATGAAATTATGCTCTCTTTTGCAGGTTAAGATTTCCAAAATGTTATGTTCTTATGAATATGATGTGATTGATATGTCTTTTGTTTACTCTTACTGAGCATTTGAGCTCACCCTTTTATGTTTTATTTTCCCCTGTATATAAAGAAAGGTTTTATTTAAAGAAAAGGAAGATCTTTATGGGAGATGTTGAATATCTTTCACCACGATTAGAAGATTATATTACGAGTTTCCAAAGACACTAAACTATTATGATCCTTCTGTGTGTGTTTTTGTTATGTACTAAGTATTCCACAAAAGTAATGTAATGTCCATGTACATCAAGCTTCGGGTCTCTACAGTTGGTATCAGAGGAAAAGTTTAGTGAACCTTTGGAAACAAGGATGCCAAAACGTTAGTGAGATCCCTAGAGATTTTTCTAAGTTATGTCTAGGGATGTCCCTAAGGATATGTATACATATAGTATATAGTCCTAGAACTATGGTAATGATATTAGATTAAACCAAAGATGTTATATATTGAAGATACTCCCCCTTTATTATGATTTTTGCCTCTCACACTATTCTTTTTGGGTTTTAGAAAATGGCTGGAAATAAGATGATTCACGATAATGGAGGATATGATGGACAATGGAATGATATTCTTCATGAGAAACCAAATGAAATGGGATTTGGAGGTCCAACCATCATTATTATGCCGAATCAGCAATCTCATAATATGATCAATAAAGTAAAATTTGGTAAGTTTCCTGACTCGGCTAATAAGAGAAAGATGGAGTTTCATGATGATAATAGAGGAAAGAAAGTTCAATTTCCCCTATGTAAATCAAGTGGGAAGAGGCATCAAGGAGAATGTTTCAAAGTAACTGGAAGATGCTTTGGGTGTGGAAAAGAAGGACACAAAGCCAGTAAGTGCAAAGGAAAAGGTTCAGTTAACACTAGGGATGAGGATAATGGTATTGCTACGACATCAACAATGGTTAAATGTTTTAAATGTGGAATGTACTGGCATTATGCAAGCCAATGCCCTAAGGTAAAGTTTCATGATGAGAATCAGTATGGTCGTATGGGTAGTATTTATGTTGATGATTATGAAGAGACTACAAATGATATGTCAGATGAAAGAATTTTTGAAGCTCGGTCAATGGTTTAAGAATGTAGTGGAATGATTACATGTTTATCATGTGTAATGTTGTATAAGTAATCTCATGGTACTATGGAATAAAGAGACATCTAAGGATTGTTACACTGTTGTCTTTCCGTATGTTTTGAATGTGAATGATTAATGGTACCAGTAACCATGAAAGGTTATTCAGATATTTTTGGAAAGCAGATGATATGTTCATATTGAAGGGATAAGGATAAAATGAAATGTTTAACAGTATTCACGAGCTCATGATTGATATAAGGACTAAGTGATATCATGGTTTTAGGATATAGAATTTTGATGATTTTTTTATGTGGAAAGTGTTAACTTTTAACTTCATTCATGTTTTCACTAAGGTTCAATGAATATTCATTCTTTAAGAGAATACATGATTAAGGTATTCACATGTTTGTAATTTGACCAACAAGATATATCTTATGATATATGGGGGATAAATGATGGCATTCACGTGATCATTTTCTTTATACTATGAGCTTGGACCAAATTATTTTAGATAAGCCTAAATATTGGAATGGAATATGTTAACCATAAGCTAGTATTGTTTAAGGATATAAATTTTTTTTGATATTGTTTATGTGATGTTATAGTAATGTAGTTTTAGAAAAAGGACAACCTGTAGGACGGGCGACAACCCATCGCGTCGGAAAAGGCTGTGGGAATCGAACCCACAACCGATGTGCGACTGGCCTTTATCGTCTACCACTGGCCTACAAGAAGTCCATGTTTAGTAGAAACTAGTTTTGTTATATTAAGCGGTATGATATATGAAGTATAAGTCCATTTTAGGAACCATATATGATTAGTCTCACTATAGATGGACTTATGTATTTTTTGATAACTTTTCTATCCTTTTGTTTGAGACAGATGGAATGACCCATCGTTCTATCACATGATCTGCTAACACATCACGAATGAAAAATTCAACTTCATTTATTTAAGAGATGAAGTGGAAATTGTCAAAAGAATGACAAACGGTAAGACTATACCAAAATCACGAAAGTATTTCTTCTAATTCCAATTTCATCAACTTTAGGGAAATGATCTTGAAAACCAAAAATGTTGTCCTAGTGCTCTTAAATCTGATGAATCATATGGTACCTTAGATCGTCACAAATTTATGGCTTTGTGATTGCTGGCTTTTCCATAGCCATGTTCTCTACCACTCTCCATCAGAACATGATGGTTAGATTTCTCTTCAATATCCATATTTTCACCTATGTGGAAACCCAGTGATTAGTTTCTTTGGGTAGTCATTACATTTCATACCTTAGTTTTTAAAGCCAAGTTTTGGTATTCCTTTTTATGATGTGGGTTTCAATTAAAGAAACTTTTGAGTAGTAAACCATTTATAACCCCGACGAATTTCGAGGGCGAAATTATTTTAAGGGGGGTAGAATGTAACAGCCTAGGATTTTAAAAAAAAAATATTATTTTTAATTTCATTAATGTCTTGTGTTGTACGCTACACCAAAAGGAGCTTGCTCAACACGCATCCTTGACTTGCCTTGCATTACACACAATCGCGACATTTCTCAATAGCGTGTGTTGTACACAATACCGAGTTTTACTAAACAACGATATATTATTATAATATTATTATGATCTAGACGTTATGAATAGTAGTAACTAATTTTTGAATTTTATAACATTATTATTCATCTTACACATTTTATAGAACATGGTATAAGAACAAAATAAATTTTTCAGGTAAAATAAGTATTTTTCAAAAAATGCAGTTTTGCCGCCTTTTGAGGCGCAACCACTTTAAATATAATTTTTTACATGTTTATAAGTTCAATTTGACAAAATAAAATTCTACTTTTGAATCAGGATATAAAAATTTACATTAGATAATGTTTTGATATTTTCCCGATAACTTTCATATTTTAATGATTAGTAAAAACACGCTATATTTTAATTAAAAACAACTTTTTTCATTGTAATATCTTATGTGGTTAAATTATAATATTGAATGGTTTTAAAGTATAAAAATAATATATTTTTACCATTTAATATAATTTAAGTCATTAGCATTGATTTTACCTTGAATTCGTAGGTTAAATCAATTCAATCTTTTGCAAAGTTTTAAAAAAACCCGTTTTCTTTTGACAAAGGGATTAATTTTAATTTACTTTCTTCAACCTTTGTGTATTGAATTGGGAAAAATCGATTCCATATTTGGAATCAGTGGATCAAAATTATGTTAATAATCTACTTTTTATTTTTGGGAATTATGAATAGTAACTGCGGTACATTTTATTTACCATAGTTAAAGGTAAATCGGGTAATTAAGGGTAAATATAATATTTTAAAATTACCCTAACAGATGTCAAAATAATATTGGATGACTAAAAGTCGACCCATATCACCTAACGGTCAGATTAGATTCATTTAATTAAATTTTTTCAATGAAAATAATTTAATTATTATTAAAACCAAAGAATGTGACAACACGTCACTTTCTTAAATCTTATAAGTATAATAATTTTAATATAGTGATAATCTTCATGAAACATAGAACATGAATAGTATCCAGAAATCTAATACAATTATCTACATCATATGAATTTATTTAGAATTTTTAGGGATTAAATAATTATCATTTATTATGACACAAAGATGATGCAGTAATTGTCTTATTAATGAAATATTGACATAATTGATGTTATAAATGCCCAAATAAAAGTAATTTGAGACAATTTATGAATTAAATTAATTTTATAGGTTAATATGGCATATTATTGCTGATATAATTATCTTTTCTCGAACATATCATTCTGTTATGAATTTCATAAAAATCATGTACCAAATAGTGTCAAAATTGACATAAATTAGTTTTTAAAACAAATATTATATTATTAATTGTTATTTAATTCCTAAAAATCTAAGGTTCGTCCAAATGACTTATATAAGGATATATATATTAATAATAAACAACTTGGGGTTCGTTTGGCTTGTTATGGTAAGATTATTAACCATATAGTGTAAGAAAACAAAAAGACACGGTAAAAGTTAAATTATTTAACATAGAGTTAAATCTAATTGATAAGATTAAAATAATAACCTAAACTTGTCTAAATCCTATTGGATGAGAGGATTTAGAATCATCCCAACTTTATCTTTGAAATAAGACCCTTTGGAACCATTATAAACCGAATTTTACCTTAATATAAAATAAACATTTTGAGATTTTCCTAAGGTTCCCCTCTCCTCCCTTATAAAAGGGCACCTCCTCCCCCTCTTCCCCACACCACTTTGAGCCTTCAATCTCGGACAATCCCTTCCAAAATCTCTTCTCCACTTCCCTAGTATCATCCTAGAGGTCCTGGTCTTCTTCAAAGACCATCCTTAGTTCTTTATGTGGAGGTTAAGAAAAGGCGCCTCAAAAAGAGGAGTTTCGGACACTTACGAAGCAAATCAGACTTAAGGTAAGGGATAATTTTGCAAATCTCATTTTTATCCGAGATTGCTTCTTCATAAGTATTTACTAGGACTATTGATATCATTTACATGTTTTATAAAAGTGTTTTCATGTATTTATAATGTCCTTTTTCCGATTTTTTAATTTTAATACATGGTATGTATGGAATCTTTCTCTTATTTACGTTACGAGGTACTTTTTTGGCTTTTCCGACAAAAGTACGAGATGAATGTTTTTTTTAACTTATACGACATGAATGGATTTTTAAAACATTATTTCCAAGAAGCTTCCCTTATAAGTTTTCATGTTTATTTTTAATCAAATTCTTTTAGTTTAAAATTGTATGACATTTTAAGAAAGGAAAATTGTTTTTGAAGTAGAAAGGATATTTTCCTCAAGAATGGAGTTCAAGTGTTTTATCAAAATTAGTTTCCATCTAAGATAATAAAGGGCTCTTTTTTTATCCCTATTATTACATTGATTTGAATATGTTGTGATGGAATTATTTTTATGAATTCCTTTATCTTATATGAATTGTTTTATGATGTCATGATGTTTAAGATTACCATTTTTATTACATGGGTTATGCTATGATGTATGGTTTATGATTTTGTGGCCCACATAAGAATGGTATTATTATGAGATGGGTGGGACCTATATCTCCCTCCAATGAATTGGGTAAAGATTTTATATCTCATGAGATATACATGGCTGGAATGGTAGGTTATACCGGTTTAGTGAAATAGGACTGAAACGAGGGTGACTCGGTTCAGAAATGGACTTTGTCCACTAAGATAGTCTTGGCAATGAGTCTTGACTAATAAGATATGATTCTATATGATTATGTGTGTATGCCACAAATTTTCATGTTTTAAGTTATGATTATTGGGATTTCATTTCACTACTATGATTTATCCCATGTTATGAAATTATGCTCTCTTTTGCAGGTTAAGATTTCCATAATGTTATGTTCTTAAGAATATGATGTGATTGATATTTCTTTTGTTTACTCATACTGAGCATTTGAGCTCACCCTTTTATGTTTTATTTTCCCCAAGATATAAAGAAAGGTTTTAGGTAAAAAAATGAAGATCTTTATGGGAGATGTTGAAGATCTTTCACCACGATTAGAAGATTATATTCCGAGTTTCCGAAGACCATAAACGATTACGATCCTTGTGTGTGTGTTTTTGTTATGTACTAAGTATTCCGCAAAAGTAATGTAATGTCCATGTATGTCAAGATTCGGGTCTCTACACTTCGCCAGCCTATAAATAGACCTAGTGGGCCCCCCATTTTGGGAGGAATTTTTCACAATTCACATACAGAGCTCTGAACGCACAAGTCTCTTCTTCAGGTCATCCGAACACTTCTAAGGTAATTATTTAACTAAAATGAAAGGTTTTAAAAAGATGAGTATGGTCTATGTGTTATAATTCACTAACACTTGTGCGCCTAAGTGTTTTACCCTTAAAGGAAATGGAAACACTTGCACGCCGCCCTACTTCTTCACCAGAACTTGCGCGCCCTCTTCTGGAAATCCTCTAGGTATAATACCAAGCGTTTGAACGAAGTCTCTCCCACGTATTACCCTAAAGACTGACAACCACACAATTACCCATGTGTCCGGCAGGTATACCTGCGCGACCAGGACTTGCGCGCCCACGCAGTACTTGCACGCCTGCCAGGACTTGGGCGCCCCTGCCTTTTTGGGGGCCCTTCATTCCCATTTAACCCTTCTTATGCCATTCCACCTCTCCTATTCAAGATTTAGTCTTCAAGACACTCTTCAAATCCATTTATGGCCTGATTTCTTGATTTGAATTACTTTTCTGGAAGGAACTCCATGGAATATATATCACAAAACCTAGTGATTTACACATATTTATATCACTAAATATTGAAATTTCACTCATTCAATCTCATCCTTTAAGATTAGAGAACCCCTTAACCTAGGCCTCCTTTTCAGTAGTAAGTCCCAGTCATAATTATCATTAATTATGGGCATCCTTTTCAGGAGTAAGCCCCAAGTCCCTTAATATGGGCATCCTCTTTAAGAGTATGCCCCAATCATAATCCTCTTAACCTGGGCCTCCTACTCAAGAGTAAGCCCCAGTATTTATTTCTCTTAAGCAGTCCTAAATTTCTATTGATCTGGGTCTCCCTATCATAAGTAAAACTCAATAATAAGTCCCCTCCTAATTTGGGCCTCCTTTTTAGGAGTAAGCCCCAAGTTAGAGTATCCAAATCTATATAAAGTACATATACCTTTATGGACCTTGTTCCTGGATTTCTTCCCTGAAGTAAATCATAATCTTCATCTATTTGGGCAGTCATACATACATAAGCCCCACATCATTTCTTATGATTGCGTCTTTTATGGCACAATTGTCTGGTTTTGCCAATACCTATTGTTTCTCCCACCGATTATGTCTCACGTGAGCTTAGAGCATAAAAGTAATTATGACGTATTTGTTTGAGCCATAAATCATAAACATAATTTTCCATTACTTGAACTACGTGGGTTCTGATTCTTTTTCCTAAACAAAGGATATGTAGGTAGCCCATTTAAGGGTACGATCCCAACTCTGAAATGATCAATTTCCTTCTAAATGAAAATAAACTTCATGTGCCCCATTGTGTGGCATTAAAACCAGTATTGTCATCATAATGACCAAGAGACTTTTATTTATCAATGGATACCATTGACTAAGAATCTCTAACAAATACAGATGATTCTCTATCAATGAAAAACCTTGAATATATGTAAAATATTCTCTAAATTTCATTAATTTCAACAATTGATTGTTAAATCAAAAGGAAAACACATTTGATACTTGGTAATGTAATAAGGATTCATGAAAATAAATTAAATATATAAAGAGAGTTCTGGTGTAGACAATAATTCCCCTAAAAATGGTGTGATGAGTCCGACCTCCCATCCTCTCCACCAATGCAAATTCCTAAGCATCATCAATCCACAGTTAATGAGCACCTACCTTTGGAATGTAGGTTCAAATGGATATGTAATCATTGGATCTTTCCGGTTCAATGAACAAACCCGTTAGAAACTTCTTGGAATGTTTGAATCTTAAATCAATGAGATCATCCCCAATTCCAGAGGGAAACAGCCACATTTTTGGGTTGTCTTCTAACTTATCATAAGATATTCTAATTACATTTTATACTATTTTCATATACACAAATCCTACTTTTTATTATATTATTGTTTAATGTTCATGAAGAAAAAAATAAATGTCATCATGGTCCAAACACACTAGACACATCCATTGAAACTACTTTCTAGATTCTTTTTAAATGTTTTCTAGTATTTATAGTGAGAATAATCCTCTATTGATTTTATGATACTTCCAAAATACATTCATCTCAATCAGATATTATTAGATACCTCTAATGTAAAGGGATAATAGAACCCCACTTAAAAATTGAAAAGTTAGTTCTTCTAAAATTCTAATTTTGCATTTCATAATGACACTATCAAATAGTGAGAGAAATTATCACTCAAAAAAGGTTCAAATTATTCATGGGTATGTTTGAGAAACATTTTTACTACATTAATTTTTTTTCATAATCCTCAAATAATAAAATTCATCAGCATGTTCTTGAATAGATCCTAAAATTTCAATTATGTAGTTGAGGAAGCCATTGATATCCTCTAATGAACCATCCCAATCTGCATTAGTATATCCCAATAATTTTGACTGAGATTTTTCATTATATATCAATCTGAAATCCAATGTTCCCTTCATATACTGAAGTATTCATTTTACATCAATCATGTGGAATTCCATGGGATTGAATTGATATATCAGTACTTGTAATGTGGTTAATAGAATGTCAGGACATATCTCAATCCTAAATAGTAAAATATCAATAATTTTCATGTATTCTATGAAATTTACCTCCATTACTTCATCATATTTTTGACATTTTTATCCAAGTAGCATCTAGAGTCTTCATTTCGTTTGAATTTTCCATCCCAAATCTCTATAGAATCTCCTTGGAAAATATTTATTGAGAGATAAATGTGACATTCCATACTTATGTTACCTTTAACACTAGGTAGAATGTTAGTTCAACAATAATAGACATTTGGTACTCATGTTTCAATAATTTGGAAAACACTCTGCACTGTGCTTCATCTAATCGTCCAAAAATTATATCATCAATATATATGAGAACCATCATTCTTTGATTACTATCACTGTTCATATATAAATTTCATAAAATCCATTTATTTGGAAACAAATATTCTTATAAAAATTTGTCTGGACTTGAATACCATGATCTTAGTGCTTGCCTCAACCCATAAAAAGACTTCTTTAGCCTGCAGACTTTGTTGTCATTTTCATGAATGGGAAAACCATCTTGATGCTCAATATACATGTCTTCTTCTATAAACCCATAAAAAATGTTGAATTAACACCCATATGGAACACTTTTAAAATCCGTTTCACTGAAATGGCGAAGAATAATCTGATAATTTCCAGTATTTCCACAGGTGAAAATGTTAAATCAACATCTATACCCTCTATCTGGTAGTATCCTTTGAACACTAGTGATTCATGGTTTCAAATAATTGTTCCATATTCATTAATAATGTTGTGATAGAACCATTTAATCCCAATTCACAGTCTTATCTACTGGACTTAAAACAATATCACCCATCTAGTTCTTCTCAATCTCATCTAGTTCTTCATTCATAGACTAAACCTAGTTTTTATCTTCAACTGCATCAACAAAGCATTTAGACTCTACCTGATATAGGAAAGATATCTAATGCCATGATCTCATTATTCTGGTATAAGATGGAGCGGACTAATCACATAAGTTATTGTACTTGTCAATTCCACCTCGACTCGTTGTCTTTTGTGTAGATATAAATTTTACTTCTCATGCTCATCATTAGTATCATCTTCTGAATCAACATTGGACACTTTGTCTCTTTTTGGGTTACTTTTGTCTTTATGACATTCATCAAGAAACGTTTCAATCTTCTTTTGAGTATTCACTTCATTTTCCACATATGTGACATCATTTCTCTCAATTACTATTCCCATCCACTTGTTAATGCATTTATATTATTTTATTTTTCATGGGTATCAATGGAATATACCATCATCTCCAAGCAACTCAAATATCTTATTTTTCACCTTGTTGTGGATAACAAACATAAATACAATTATTAAAAAGGATTTCACTTTTGGAATCTTTTTATACCACATCATAGAAAGATTCTTTCCTTCCTTTAGACATAACAGACCCATGTTAGAAAAGTAGACCGATGTAGATATTTCTTCCATCCAAAATTTCCAGGGTAGGTCCTTTTCAATAAGAATAATTCTGTCCATGTTGTTGATGATCTAATTTGTCCTTTCAACCACTAAATTCTATTGGAGAGTTCTTAATGAGGAATCTTGATGCCTTATCCCATGTTTCTTGAGATTGTCTTCCACCTGACTATTTGTGAATTCCAAACCATTTTCAGTACAAAACATCATAATTATCTTCCCATGCATCCTTTAAGATTCCCTAGGATACTGTTTTAGGAACCTAAACACATCATACTCATGGGAGATGATGAATAATCTGGACATTATGCAATAATCATCAATGAATAGAACATAATATCTCTTTATTTTAATGGATCTTCATGATATAGGTCCACAAACATCAGCATGCACCAATTCGATCACTCTAGTTGACTTATTTTCCTTCACTTAGTATATCATTCTGATGATCCTACATTGTTGGAATGCATCGCAGGTATGAGTCTGATACAATGAATTCTTAAAGAGGTCTCTAGCTGCATCACACATTAACAAGTCTTCTATGTATGGATAGCATAGCTGACAAACTCATTTAAGCCACAACTTGTTTTCATTATCTCTCAATAAAAAGAACATATATTCTCCTCTAATTACCAGGTAGAGATTCCCCTTTGTTCTTTTCCCTATAGGATCACAATCTCATCTCTTCTTTTAATGACACATGGTTTCATGGTAAACCGTATAGAATGCCCGGAGTCACATAATTGACAGCCACTGAGAAAATTTTGACTAAGACCTTCTACAACCCAGATATCTTCATATATTGTTTCTTTTCCTGCAAACCGAACCTTTCCCTATCCAATTAGATTTAGGACTTCATCATTTCCGAACATTAAAACTAATTCTTTTTAATATTTTATTCCTATAACTAGATACTTAATGCCTATCCTTTGGATGTGATACTACTATCAGGGATCCATAGACCATAATGTTCTGATGCTTTAAGGGAAATTTTAGCAACCACTGCTTTCTATTCTCCTTCCTTTTTTGGTCCAATTTTTTCACACACTTTATATATATAGACTTCTTATCTAATAGATAGTGTGTTCGGCAATCTTCAACTTGCAATTCCTCACATCTCTTTTTCATTTTCAAGATAACTATTGGTTCATTAGTTTGGTACTTGCGAACATTTTGATTATAGTTTGGTACATTCCTCTTTATGGTTGATGTACAGTATCTAGGCTCATGCCAAAATCCTCAGCACCAAGAAAATAGTTTCCTTCAAAATATGTTAAAGAGAACCGATCTCTGTTTGGCTTATACCTCTGTTCTTGAACCCATGGAAAACTTTTAGAAATTAAACACCTTTTTTTGAATGACCCTTCTTTCCACGTCAAAAATAACTTATGAAAGGTTCACTTCTGCATGTCACTTTTGTACTGCCATAATTCCCTTAAGTTCTTTGAATTTTCTGATTCTTATTTATACCCATATCAATTTTCATTCTCAGAATGGGCTCTTGTGGTCTGATTTTAACCATGAATGTTTCCTATTTCTGATCGAGCCCCAAATTTTCCAAAACTTGTGAGCTCGATTGCTATTTCTTTCTACTAAACTACTAGACTTCTATTTCATTATTCTAGTCATCTGAATGATCTTATTTCACCATAACCTAATGGGAATCATAATTTTCTCTTGGTCTTTAACCTTTTTTCCTAAACCAACAACTTTTCTTTCATGTTCATTACTACACTTGATTTTATCTTCCATTATTTTATTCAAAAAATAGATTTCCAATTTCTATTCTTGAATATTGATTGTATACTAACTAATAGATTCTATGTCCTCTGGGGTTAATGACTTGAGTTTGTAAATTTCATTCATCAACTCAAACTTCTATTCTTCATATTGTTTCATGTAGTGTTTGGCATAATGTACGACTTGGTTTTATTTCTTAGTCTATTATCGCAAAAAATATATCTCTTCAAGAGTTTATTCTTATTTATCTTTCATGTCGAATCTTCCATCAAATCCATATTCTTCATCTTCATCATTAGTTTCATCTGGTTTCTATGAAATACTGAAAACTATCACCATCGAATTCCCTCCATGATCATTTAAGTTCTCTATCTCTTCATGCACCACAACATTAGACTTATTTAAACTGTCACAGTCTAATGAATGAAGGTTATTCTTCTTAATGAAATTTTTCTTCAACTATTTCTTTCCCTTATAATAGGCCTAAGAATTCTTCTTGGGAATTTCGGCTTCATCGACATCATCATATTCTTGGTAATTTTTGGGGAACCTTGCTGCAATATGTCTTACCATTCCGCATTGAAAAAATTAACATGGAAGTTTCCCTTTAAACATTCTTTTTTCACTTTGATATTTTGAGGAAAGGAATGTCATTACCCTGTCATTATCTTCATTTTTCATGAGGGTCTTCAATAGTGGCCTTTTTTAAGGCATTGAATTCCACCTCTCCGGATTTCCCCATTTCCACATCATCATTATCATCATTTTTCATTTAGTATGGTACAAGGGTACTATGAATGTTATTGAGTGTCAGCTCTTTCGGATACTTTTCCTATAATACTAAAACATTTGGATTTAAGTGAGGTGGAAGTTTCCTCAAGATGCGCTTTAGAATATTTATGTCTTCAATCACTTCACAAAGACCTCACATGTATTTGATTACAACATTTACTCTATCTAATAATGCCTAAATAGACTCATTCGGGTTCATTATATGATCTTCATACTTGTTCTACAACACTTTTATCTTTTCCTCTCCAACCATTGTATCTCCTTCATATATATTCAATATTTTTTTCCACATGGCTTCCGAGGTATTTCATATCATCACCTTTTTATAGATATCATTGGATATGGCTCCCCTTAAAGCATTTATTCCCTTGGTGTTAAAATCCAATTCCCTTCACCTGGCTTCCGGTAATGCACCAATATTTATGTTGGTAGGTATACCATGCATTTATTCTTTAAACACATACATTACCAATGATCATATGTAGTATTGCGTCCAATTATTCTATATGTGAAACTTTTCCCGTCAAATATATGAATTCCTTTATAATTAGATACTTCCATTTGAGAGAGAAATACAGATATCAACCACTCCCTATGTTAACTATTTTTAAGTTATCTAGGATTGATACCATGTGAAGTAGGGTGAATCAGGGTATGAAAGATTTAAACAACTACCCATATTGATCTTGTTTTCTGTTAAGTAAAAATCTCTTCTCTCTCTTTCTTGATAAAAATTATAAATAGAAATTAAGACATGCACAAGACACATCAATTTTTTACATGGTTCACCCTAACTAGGATACATCCAATGAGAATACACCAGAGAAGTGATATTGTACCAAATACACTATAAGTTCAATACAGTTAACAATGTTAAGAGATGACTCAATGTTCCTCCTAGTTTGTAACCACTAACTATTTGAGATCACACTGCTCTCTCAACTAAAGTGTGCTCACTACTTCTTCAGAATATCCAATCAAAATTTAAAGACATGTATGTCCCTTCATTATAAAAAATTAATGCATCTTCCTTTGTATGTATATGCTCTTTGACATCCAAATTTCACTCACAGATGAATCTCACTTTGCACCGAAGGTACTGAGAAATTTTCTAACATTCGTGCATCCCTAGAATGACTGGAAAACATCTCAAAATCTGGTGTGCATCTCAATTCCTAGAGTGATTCTCTATTCTTGGAGCACTAGTGTAACCTAACAAATTGCATGATTCTCCCTTCCCCAACTCAGAACATGGGTGACTCACAACATTGTACACCCAAAAAATTATCAGCATGCAACTATCAAATGGCATGCAACTTCTGAATATATTTATACATGAGTGCTAAAACCACCACTTTCACACCCAAACCTACTTATGCAACTGGATATTGAATTCTATCAATATTATGCGATCAGTCGTAAATTAGGAGGGGTAGCCTTCAATTTATTGGCATTTTGTTCTACCTGAGTTCCACACACAATTTTACTCCCGGTGCGCAAGTCTAGTCATCAGAGTCACTATCTCCCTAGTCACCTTGTGTACCCAACACAAAACATAGGCACCTCTATTTACTTTTCTATATTTTGATGTTCTGATATTGAAAAAAATATGGTGGGAAAACATATATCTCCTCTTTTTATACCTCATTCAGATTGTCTATTCCTTTTTTAAGGTTCTTCAATCAGTCATGGATTTTTGAAAGCATTCGTTAAAGATAAAAAATAACAATGAAAACCATAATTGTTCAATAAATTGAACATCTTTGTCATCCTTTTCAACATACACAACATGCAGGCCCACTTTTTTCACGAACACAATAACCTCAAAAATGATTCAATGATACCTTGAGGGAATTTTTCACAACATAATTTAAAAAATATAATTATGAGTAAATGTGAAAAAATGAAAAATTAAATTATCATCACATGTGATAGAACATTATAATTTTTACCATATATTAAAATTACGAAGAAATATTTTAAACTATAAATTCATGTGGAAAAAACTTTTATTATTTCACATTATATTTTAGGAATGATATGTTAATAATTTAATTTATCAACACATGAAATAAGATTAAATTTAATGTAATAAATTATCATTTCATTTGATATTTTAAAAAATAAAAAATAATAATTTAATTTATTAATGCATGAGGTAAAATTAAAATAAATGTGACAAATTATCAATTCATGTGATATTTTTTGAAATTATAGTATAATATTTTAATTTATCACCCCACGTGATAAAATTAAATAAATGTCATGTATCCTCATTTCATGTGACCTATTAATGGTTTAAGAGATAATTAAAATTTATCGGAGAATGATATAAATTTAAGGATAATTTGATAATAATTAATGAAAGAGAATAAATTATCAAATGTTATGTTTTACCTCTTTTGAAATAAAATAAGTGTAATGATTCTAGGGAAACCTCTGATAATAATCAAGTACTAATGTACCGAAAACTTGAGACTTTGATGTTCTTGTCTAAAATCAAGAAAAACTATGAGAGTTTTCCCAAACTTTTTAGGTAGGAAGTTTGGTAACTTCTTGGGAATATTTACAAATTATTTTCCTTAATAAGCTGATGTAAAAACATGTTTAAATATTGAATGATTGTGGGTATTTTATAAGAAATTGTTTGAAATTTCTATTTAGATAAATGTACATTATGTGCTACTTAATCATGATAATGTGATTATTAATTCATATATAAATATACATAGATGTTATGTATACCTCATGGTTTTTTCACCATTAAAGGTGGCCAATCGACATGAATTATCTTTTGGGGGAGGGATGCACATGATTGATATTGAGGGTCCAATTCATGGGTTAGGAACATGTTTATGCCTAGGAAAATCAATGTAGAGGACCATTGTGACTTGTGATATCCTCTAGAGGGGGGATGCGCATGACTGACCATAATGGTACAATACATAAGGAAGACACACGATGTGGCCCTGGTATGCCCATGTTGGACAACAAGGGATGTGATTATGCATTGGGAGTATCGTGTAGTATATCAGCATGATTTGTGTTATCCTTTAGAGGAGGTTTCAAATTGGCAGACAAGGAGGGTTCAATGCATAAGAAGTGCATAAGAAAATGTCCTGGGATGCACTAAATGAAGAGAGGACTTAATAGCTCTCAAACCATGGTTTATATTCTTAATGGATTGATTCGATGACTAAGGTACACACTCTGCTCTCGGTCCCGAGTACATCAACTTGAAGATCAAAATTTCCATGTAATTATATAAAAAATGTCAATAAATAGATACAAGTATCCATCTCATCATGTGAAATATACAGTTTTTAGGGATGCACATATACCAATATGAACTCCATATCTACAAGGTAATTTAACATGTCTATGCATAATCATATTATAAAAATTTATTTATAAACAAGTTCAAAGTTTAAATAACATCCTACCATAAGAGTTCGAAAACCTCTTATAGTTTTTCTAAAATTAGGGAAATATCTCTATGTCTTGAGTTATTGGCCCATCAGTGCTGAAGGTATATCAACGGTTTTCCGAGAATCAAAAAATATATTATTTCCAAATAAATAAAACACCATTCATGATAATTCATTCTCTTTCTCGAATAATTCTCTAATTACCAATAAAATTATCACATGTGCTATTAAATTATATTTATCACATTTCCCATTGATAAAATACATGAAATGATGAATCACGACTTTTAATTTAATATTATAACGTGCGTTGATAAATTAAACAATTAATTTAATATTCTAAAATGTCAAATGAAATGATAAATCATGAATTTATTATTAATATTTATAGCATGAACTCAATGAATATGTAATTATTTTAAAATTTCTATAAAAATAACATGAAATGGGAAATCATCACATTTAATTTTTTCACATTTGCTGATAAATTAAATTCTTATTCTATAATTTTTTAAATTTTACATTAAATGACAACTCATCACTTTAAATTAAATCATGGGTGCTGATAAATTAAATTATTATTTTATTACATTTTAAAATTTCACATGAAATCATTATTTATAACTTATAATTTAATATAATCACGTACGCCATTAAATTACATAATAATTTTATTTTTCCATATATAACATGTGAAATGATAATTATTTTTCATCTACGTTGATGATTTAAATTATAAGTTAATATTATTTCAAACATCAAGTAAAATTATAATCATTTTTCATTTGAGTTGATAATTTTAATTATCATTTTTTCTTTTTCAAAACATCACATAAATTGATAAATATTTATCATATGAATTGATAATTTAAATATTCATTTTTTAATTTTTAAAACATATGAGATGATAATTATCTTAATTATATTTTTAAAATGTGATGAAAATAAAGTTTTCCAAAATTAAAATTTATTTCCTACGCTGATTAATTAAATTTCTATTAAATAATATAAATTATCCTTTTATAAAACAACGTAACTATCAAATGATAATTTTTCAAACATTTATCAATGATAATTTTTCTCACAATTTTCAATGATAATTTTTCTCACAATTATCAATGATAATTTTTCTCACAATTATCATTGATAATTTGATGTAATTATCTTTTGATAATTTGAAAAATTTATACATTAATCAATCAATTAATTAACCTTTGATATTAAAATAATAGAAATTTCCCCAAATTATCATTTGAAATTAGATACTATATATTTAGATAATGTGTAAACAATAATTTCATATATGGATAATACATTTGTTGATTTTGAATCATAACATGATTATATATATAAAGGTAGATAATAATATTAAATTTATCATTTGATAAATTTATATTATTAATATTAATAATTTCTTTTCACTTTATCTTAATAAACCCTTAATTAATCTAGGATTATATTATTAGTTTTAAAATCAACCATTTTAATATAAATCATTCTAATTTTTAAGTTGAATTCAAAAAGAGAAAATAGAATATCTGTTAAACAAATAAATCAACCAATTAAATAAAATGAAAATTATGGTTATGTAATAGATCACCTCACAAAATACAGGTCATTCCGCAAGAGTATTTGGGAGTTGCTCGATTCACATGCCAAACCCAAATGAAACCTAATGTCATTTGCAGTCATCTAGATTCAATACTAAACACTACGATTTGGGTTTATATATATGAAAATAAAACCACATTTCCTCTTAAAACCTAAATAAATCCCCACATTTTTAGGTCTATTTCAATTGATTCTAATTTATGAGTAGTTGAATTGACCGCTAATAACATTTAATGATTTAAATAAGGTAAAAATTACATATGTGGATGCTTCCTGGAAGAATATGCATTCAATAATGATGTAAAACCTTCTTGGGGGTGATGCGTGAACAGTTCTTCTTGCCCCAATCCTAATTTTATAATTTTAAAACTAAAAATAAATTAAAAAAAGTGATTGGCGGGGTCAAATGGGTGTAAACATTATACCCCTTAAGGTAAAAACCTAGTTTTGGACATAAAGGAATTGTCAAAATTTCCATGAAATATGTCTTTAGTGGGATATAAAATCATGTCCAATAATTTAATTTTTTAAACACTTTATTTTTAAACATTATTTAGATAGTAGGGAATCCAAATTCCCTATACCATTGAATTTTATTGTCTAAAAATGGTAAATAATATATTTTGGATCAAACAGTGGTCTCAGTATAATAACCTAATGCACCATTTGAATGATATAAATTTATTTATTAAAAATTGAATAAATAATTAATCAAATATATAAATTCTTTTTTATGAGAAAGTTATCCAAATGCCCAATTCAAAATAATTTTTTACATCTTATAATGTAAAAATCATGTAATAAATCTAACCATAGTCTTAGTTTATCATACAAAACAATGTTTTGAGCAATTCAATTATTCTGAATAAATTTCCTCAACAAAGAGTTACATATTTAAAATTTCTATTCTTTCATCATTGATTTTTTAATATATTAGAAAGTTTCACTAACAATTTTCTTAACTTTGAAAATATTCAATTAATTATTCCATATTATTAACCGGGGTTTTACCCTTCAATTGTGCGTTTAAAAAAATAGAGAATTTTTTTGATAAAATATTTTTTCCACATAATGATTAATAATAAGGGGGGATAATTATTATTATAGAAATAACAATGTTTCAATTAACCCGCTAAGACTAATTATTTTCCATGAGAATCATATCTAGTGGAATTTTTCAAATAACTCATAACTGTGATCTCAAAGATCAGACACATATTCTTTTGTCTCGTACTTAATCCATCCATGATAATTATTAATCTGGACTTCTGGTACCATCATTCCTCTTAACTCCTCGTCACATCATAATATATTCCACAATGAAGCTCCTTAAAAATGCATCAATCCCCAACCCAACATCCTCATAGTATAAAACACCTTCAGTACTGGGTATGCACCTCTAAAACTATGACACATGTAACATGATGTATATACCTCGATTGTGAGAAGGGTGTCCTGAATGATACGCCACTACCCCAATCCACCAAGTAATCCCATTTTGAGTTTTGTATACATTGATTCCTTCTTCTCAGGTTTCCATATCATTGGTCAGTCAAGGTCATATTTTAGGAATCAGAATCCTCACCATGTTCACTAACATCTTGAGGCCCCTACGGTCAATCCTTTTTCCCATACCCCTCTAGCCCCTGGAATTCCCCCTGTCTACATACCCCCTTACTACGCTGGTTGAGATTCTATTTCCTTACTGTTTCACTCTCCCCTACCCTTCCTCCCCCTCTAGTTACCCCATCCCCCTACTCCCCATGCCTTCTATGCTTCTCCACCAGCCTTCTATTCACCATTAGACCGCCCCTTTCTTCTTAAAGCTATACCCTTCTCCCCTAAAAAATCATGCATCCTCTTATCTCACACATTTCTCCCCTTTCCACTCATCCCACTCCCACTACCCACTACCACATTCTTCCAAAGGGAATGAAATTGTTTTTATCTATTACTCCTAGAGCCATCCCCCCCCCCCCCAATGCTCAGCTCCCTAAACCTACCATGTCATATATTAAAATAGCTACAAAATCATTTCCATTAATTCAGATGCCCTGCCTTTTCACCTCCCCATAATATAGATTCCCACCGAGCCAATGTTTGGGGATCCCAATCCTCACCACATCCTAACTCCTTTGGGAATGAAGTTTTCACCCGATCCCCATCATGTAAAATTATATCCACCCAACCCCTATATCTTAATCATATTTTCTCATATGGGGAAAATTCTAGGAACTTCTATTTCCAATGATATCAATGATCAGCTTTAATTATTGGTGCCTAGGAGTCCCGGATAGGATTGAATATCTCTCTTATGTGGAATCCAAATGTAAAACCTTTTTCATAGTTTTCCTGGAACCAAGTAAATTTATTTCTAAAATATAGTAGATTTCATGAATTAATCCATTTATTCATTTGATGCATATTGATCCTACTATTCATCACATTTGGGGGATTTGGAACCAGACTGTTGGAGTAGAAAATATTATAGTATTGTACCTGAATTTTTAGGTTTGAGATGTTTTTGGAAGCGACCATTGCATTATCTCTTTTTTAATGAAAACTTTAATGCTAGGCTATGAGAACAACTATGGATTGATATTATTTCCACAAACATAAGAGATGATTCTTGGTTGTTGGGTTAAAATTAACACAATTATTGATGCTTTAGAAAATAAAGGTGGTGTCATTCTCCCTTATAGTGATTGGCATACCTCCATATCCTTTTCAGTCTAGGAGAGTCTCATGGATTTAGGTAACATTGGAGACAATATTAACTGGTATAACAATCATAAAGGAAGAAGTAAAAAATGGTGAAGATTATAACACATTATTGGTAACCACTAAGAGATCTCCTCCATCCCCAACAAAGAATCTATCCACGTAATGTGATCTATGTTAGATCACTCTCCCCTCATTGTTAACATGAAGGAAAGCAATGTGGGGGGAAGGTGGTTCTTCTTCCCCAACCATTAGCTATCAAATTATTATTCTCTTTAGTGGGTCCAGTATTCCATGGAGTCTCCAAATCAAGGAGATATGTTGGTTAGCCCCCACAAAAAACATTAATGGCTCAAGAATGATCTCATGGTTAGGGACACTCGCTATCTAAAAATAATAACATACTATAGGGTCTCGAGAGGGATAATAATAGATTTGAAATTATCCTAGAATAATCATTGTATGAGGACAAATTTTTTCAGCTGAGCATTGAAAACCAAGAGTTCAATGTATACCTTCTGGATCATGATTGAATCTTTTGTGAGCGGTCCTAAATGACCTGGGTTAAATAAGGTGATCATTGTTATTATTTTTTCCATTCATTCCTTAAGGACACACATTGGTATTTCTTCCCAGACATCCACTAGGGTGATGGTTATTTCATCGGCAATACGAATGATATTGGTGGTATGGAAAACTATAATTTCAACCCCATTTATGTGACCATAACCCCTGCATGTAGAATGGCTTCTTGGTAAGACAGCCTGACATTTTTAACTCCATTCAAGAGTTGGTTTCAGATCAAGGAAATGATGAGATTAGTAGTGTTCTAGTGGAGAACAGTGTATATGACTCTGTAATATCTCTTAATCCTAAAATCCCCATATAACATTATGGTTTCGTAAATTATTTCTATGCCTCTTCCAAGGGAGTTATTAAGAAATACCTCATTTTTACCGTCCAATAATTCTTTTGAAGAGGCCCCCTCCCCTAGGTGGCTAGTGAAACGTCCGTTTTTCCTCATTCCAAATGTTACAGATGCAACCTTAGTATACATGTTTCATCCGTTAATCTAACAAAATTTTTTTAATTACATGGACAATAAATTTATATTTTAGGATACATTACAGAAATAGACTCCCAAATAAAGTATTTTTTTATTTCCTTTGAAAACACGGAACATAATCTTCTATCTTGGTGAAAGATCTCCAACATCACCCATAAAAATATTCCCCATTAGTTTTCATACCTATGACATTTATTTATATCCTAGGGAAAAGAAATCATAAAATGGTCGAAATCAAATTCGTATAAACGGTAATCATGAAGATCATAAAAAACATAAGAATGTAAAAACATAAAAAAATTGAATATAAAAATCATGAGTTGTCCACTTTTTCATATAAAAAATTTACATCCCCACGATTTCAAATTACCAAGGCATATACCAAAGGTTTCATAATAATATTGATGTTTATTCACCTAGGTAGCATAAAAATTCCACAGGTTATTCAAAATGTTATCATAAAAATTATCAATGTTATAAACAATGTTATAATAAAAAATAACAAGGTTATTATCAAAGGTATCGTAATAATTACCAAGGTTATTCACCAAGGAATCAGAAAAATTACCAAGGTTATTCACCAAGGTATCACAAACATGTCAAATATATAGACATTAATTTTATTATCTAATGCATTGGAGAGAGATATATGTTCCAACCATCTCAAAATGAAATCATTCTTACATGGACCACGAAAAAATAAATAATTCATCGTTGCATTGCCCATGAAATAAAATGGGTTTATAAAATGGCATTGAATCACAATTAAGTAAAATTAAATTGATTCAAAATTAATAATTACATCATACACACAATAAAATAAATGTAATAAAAGGGATATAAACATAACCCTATATCATATTTTAAGGAAAATAATTTTAGAAAAATTCTTAAACATAACTCTTGAAGAAAATGTCTTTTCATTAAAAAACCATTTATTTCTTAAAATGCCACTAAAATTTTAAATTAATGATTTTATTTGAAAATATATTTGACGTAGTATTGTGGATGTTTGGTAGAAATATTTTTTCATGAATCAAAAAAAATCCATTCATTCTATATAAGTTAGAAAAAATATCCTCATACTTTTTCCGGATGAGTCAAAAAGTACCTCAAATTGAATAACATCAAAATATCCACTTCATACAATTTAATAAAAATTTAAAAATAGAGTAAAATTAATTTTTAATATATTTTATTATATTTTAAATAATATTCGCTAATTAGGAAACATGAATGTGGATGATAAATATACCCAAGTAAATACTTATGTATAAACAATCATAGACAAAAATGTGATTGTAAAATTATCCCTTACCTTAGATCCAATTTCATCCATATGTGCATAATACACTAATTTTGTGGGTTTAAATGTATTATTAACATTAAAAATAACATTATAATATTAATTATATCATATATGATTCACTTATGTATTTATATAACCTTTTTATTTATCAATTCCGTGTTAACACAATGTTTTGGGTAATTATCATTTTATTTATTACATGTGTTTTGACGTTTTATTCTTAATCATATTACATAGATTGTGATTTTAATAATTTCAAAATGTTAAAAAAAATTATATATTCTAAATATATAGTATAATAAATAGATAATTGAAATTTAATACACCGTTCAGGGAGACAGTAGGTCTTACGTATGCATGAACATAATTTCTATTTCTTATTGAATAGAATGGAAACTAGTAAATTAAATATATATATATACATAAATCTAGTATAATTATTATTTAATATAATTCATTATTTTTTTTATATATACTTTATATTAATTTTTTAATGTTCATTGGGGAGAATGAATCTCACCGTGTCATAGAGATGATAGGTAGTACAAACGCATGAGTGACAATATCATTCACATAATGGATAAATTATATAGAATTTGATGGAATTTTAATTATAGATTATAATTAACATGTTACATTCACTATTTAATTCCATTATATTCATCATTATACCCATCCAAATAATTTATCATTGAACAAAAAATTACAGCACGATGTGGCGAGAGTACGCCGTACGTACACAAGCATGGTGATATTGTTTTTAATATGATTAATAAAAGGAAGTACAAGGTTTCCACATAATTATAATAACATCTAAAAATGTATAAGATAAGGTATTTATAAAATTATTATGGGAAAACATAATATGTGAATGTTTAATAAGAAAATATTTTTGAATGATGTGATAAAATAATTACCTTTTTTCGAGTATCTACACTTGATTTCCACAAAAGGTATCGCTAGGATGGCATTCTTCACAATGTATGGCCTCTAGGATTAATTGAGGAAATTTAGGAGGAAATTTGGGAAGGTTTTGGATGAGCCAAATGGATTTGGAGTTGTGAATAAAGTAGAAGGAAAATTTCTCTTTTATAAGAGAGGTGATGGGCACTTTATGAATATCTTGAAATATTAATTTTCTATAAATTAATTTTTGGTTTATAATGTTCCCAAACTCATTTATTTCTAAAATAAGATGTGTATTAGTCGAAATACTCTTAAACAAAGATGTTTTATAGACATTTAGGTCACAAAATTAACATTTTTATTTAGCTGTAACCCTTTGTTAAAAACATTAACTTGCACCATATCATATTGTATTTTCATAATATATGGATACTATAGTGACTATAAAATTACAAGAGAATGTAAAGTGGATCATTAATGAATTTTTTATCATTATATATTTCATTATTTTTAATACTATATATCTTAGGACAATTATATCAATTAATAATTTAGTATTTGTTTTAAAAAACTCATTTATATTCATTCTAACAATATTTAGTAATTGATTTTTTTCAAATTCATAACAACACGATTCATTCGAAAAAAGGCATTAAATCACCCCTCACTTGTTATTTTAATCTTGAAAACTTTAGTATTGAATCCAAATGTTAAAATTACATTTATGGTAATATTTATAATATCATTCATTTGAATATTTCATTAATTATGTATTCATTGCGTCATCATTATGTCATCAAGGAATATATTTATTTAATTTATACAAATTATAAATAATATACCATGTTTTAGTAAATAATTTCATATTTCAAATGAAAATTTATAGTCTAATTGATCATTAATATAAATGATAATAAAATCAGTTTAGTAAAAAGATACTCATTTGTGTTATATTTCCAGTTACATTAAATTAATTATTATAACAATGTCATTTTCACACCCAAGTGAATCTCAAATACCAAAATTATGGCCTAAAGATAAATTTGGCCACCCATGACTCGTCCAATAGAATAAAAACACTTTTATGGATATTTTTATATTATTATAATATTATTTGATACACTTATTTACCTCATTTACACTTTAACTATGGTAGAAAATAATAATTAATGAAATTACAATTAATAATGTCCAAAAATTAATGGTAACTATATATAAAATTTAGATCATATGATTATAAATACTGAATCAGTTTTTCTAATTTCAAAACATAGATTTGGTAAAAAAATAAATTAAATTAATTGCTTTTGTCGAAAACAAAAAAGCGAGTTTTTAAGATATAAAAACAATGAAAATATTGACATGCCTTTATGTCAAGTATAAATGTGAAATTACATACAATGAAAAACATTGAAGTAAATAAAAGAAAAATAAGTAATTTACATTTTAAATTCTTTTAAAAAGATCATCTACCTTTATAAATAAATTAGATGAAAAGATAGTTTTTTAAAATACAGTATTTTTAACTATTCATTAAAATTTGAATTTTACCAGAAAAAACAAAAAATTCAACAAAATTTATTATTAATGTCTTTCATCTAAATAAAAATTTTATTTTTTCTCATAGAAAATATAAAAGGGTTAAAAACTATATTTCAAATGGGTGTTCCATCAAAAGACGGAAAAACTATATTTTTTGAAAAGTACATCTTTTATTCAAAAAATTGAATTTGATCTTATATCATGTCTATAAAATAAATAATATGAATTTTAATGTTACATAGAATAAAAAATATGGTAAATACTATTCATAAAGGCTATTTTATATCCTATTATGTAGTAATATTTTCAAAATATACTGATGTTTAGTGAAACTCGGTATTGCATACAACACAAGCTATTCACGAAGGTTTCTCTTGTGTGTAATTCAATCCAAGTCATTGTTTCATTTAGTGAATTCTTCCTTCAGTGTTTCATAATATATAATCCATACTTATTTCTTTTATACATTTGAACACAATCTATTCTCAGTGTTTCATGTATCATATAACAACTCAGGGTTGCATATAACATATAAAAAGTAGGTTTACTGTGAAAGGAATGTTTCACATAGTGAATTCCAAGATTAAAATGAAAATTTTAATAAATTCGGAAAAATGGTCCATAGAAAGATGGGGTGTTACATTATGGCCCCCCATAAATTTAATCTCACCCTTGAAATTCGATAGGTTCATATAAGGTTTACGACTTGAATGTTTCTTTCATGGAAACCCACATCGTAAAAAACATATTAAAACTTCATTTTAAGAAGTAATGTTAGAAACATAGTGGTTACCCAATGAAAATCATCACTAGGTTTCCATATAAGAGAATATAGGTGGGATGGGAAAATATAAATATGGATGAAAAATATATCCATCATGTTATGATGGATACTGGTAGAAAACAAGTTTTGGAGAATGTTAACAACCAGAAAACCATAATTCTGTAATAATATAAAGGACCATATGATTCATAAAATAATTAGGTACTAGGATAATTGTTTTGTTTTTCATGATACTTTTCATAATTTTCAATAATTTGAGACGAAATATTTAATTGATTTCAATACAATCTCATCATTGGTCAAGTCTTGAACAAATTCAACATTATCTCTTATTAAAGCAAATGAATTTTAATTTTTCATTCCTAAAGTGTTAGCAGATCATGCAATCCATAAAATGAATTATAGTTCATTCCATATTACATTATTATTAAATGGTTATCACAAATTATTAACATTAATAAATCTATATATTGGGAGATAATAATTTATTCTGACCAATATCATCTGATGATTAAATATTCCATGATTTTGATAAACACGCTATATGTCTGAAAGATGATAATCCCAAACTGAAGAAAAAGTTTCAATAACTCCGCATAACATTTATCCCTAATATATAAAAACATATTACTAGAACGGAACATTCCAAAAATGTTAACACCTTCCTCATGTATTCTCTTCAGTCACATTAACAACTAAAATTATTTGACACCTTTATTGAAAATATGCATGTTTCATTAATAAAATATTTATTTTATATATTCCCAAAGTCCAAAAATGATGTATACATCATCCATGATAGCATAACCCAATTGTAAATAAATCTATAATTATTTTCCAAGATACTAGCATCATCCAATTTTGTTATTCAAAATCAACATATCTTTATCAAAACATTTTTATCTGAAAAATAGAGACATATTAAGGATTATCTTTCCCTTAATCATCTATTCTCCTAGTATATCACCTTTCTCTTAAATCACCTTTTGGATCCATATAACTATTCTACATATCTTTTCTAATCCTTAATAAAACACATGTTCTGAAAACACTTATATATTTCTTGATTCATATAACCAAATATTTTAATTATGTTACATATACACCTAAATCAACCAACTTTATTCTTAAAACATTACTCTGGAACCATCATTTTTTCCTTTTATAATATATGAATCATGTCTTAATGTTTCTAAACCTCATGATTCTTAGGTTTAATAAAAAAAATACTGGATGAAAATCCTCTACATTTCACGCATCGTATACAATATCTTTATCCTCAATAGTTTGACCAATGCTCATACCATTTTCATGATTCTCTTCATGATATTTCGACATAGGAAATCGATCCTCATTAATCCCATAATTTCCATATCTAAAACATTAAATCGTCAATCATGTTCAATTTTGTTCTTGATATTTACTAAAACCAGAATGAAAAGTGTGGTAAATACATATAAGAGATTGAAAACAAATATTGATAGTAATTTACATATAATAATTCAATCTATGATATCATAGTTTCAATCATGGTTATTCATAATTATCACATAAACTCTAGGATTTTAACCTATACATGAATTACCCTTATTAAATCCCAAGACATATCATATGAAATATCTACAGGCATCTCACTAATGTTTTTGCATGCTAGTTTCCAAAGGATGACTAAACTATTTCCCCAATAAAAACTCTAATAAACCATGATTAGCCTACATGGACATTACATTTCTTTTCCAGAATACATTACACAAATTGATGGCAAAATACCATAGTAGTTTAGCGTATTTGGATACACAGAACTCATTCTTCCAGATTGGTGATGGATCTTTAACATCTCCCACAAATATCTTCCCCATTAGGTTTCCTAACTATAAACTTTCTTAATATCCTAGTGAAATGAAAATATAAAAAGGGAGGGATGAAATTATTAGTAAGGTTAAATGTGATGAGCATAAAAAAACACAAAAATAATAATATAAAAACATGAACATAAATTGTGAATATATGAATCGCGAGTTATTTATTTTTTTCATATCACCACGGTTTATCCCCATGGTGTAATATAACCGAAGACTATCACCATGGTGTCATAAAAATTATTTATTTTATTCACCACAAATCCTAAAAATTACTATGGTTATTCACAAAGGTATCGTAAAAATATCCAAATTTTTTCACCTAGGATTTGTAAAAATTACCATGTTTTTTCACCAAGGTATAGTAATAACTCCCTTGTTTTTTCACCAATTTATCATAGTGAATACCAAGCTTATTCACCAAGGTATTGTAAAACTTTTCATCTGTAAAGATTAATTTAATTAACCAATTCATTGGAGGAATATATAGGTCCCACCCATAAAATAATGAAATCATTATTTCATGTGAAAAAAATCATTTATCATTTATCATAGAATAACCCGTGAAATAAAATGGGTTTCTTATAAACCGTTCCATCATAACTCATATATAATAAATAGATTTTGTAAAAACAATTCAATCCTAAACACAACCAAATCAATGTAATCATATGGAAATAAACATAATTATATGTCATCTTAGATGGAAAATATTTTGATCAAACATGTAAAATTAATTCATGAGGAAAATGTCATTCTTTTCAAAAACAAATTCTTCTAAAAATGCCACAAAATATTAAAAGAAAGTAATTTAGTTGAATAAAATTAATGAAATCATGTAGTTTAAGTTTCTTAAAAATAAGTTATCATGAATCCGAAAAAATCCATTCTTGTTTTATAAGTTAAAAAACATCATCCTCATACTTTTACCAAAAGTGTAAAAAAGTACCTCGAATCGAATGAGGAAAAAATATTCCATTCATAACATTTAATAAAAACTTACCCATTGGTAAAATTGTCTTTATAAAATTTTATATGAATTTAAATTTGGTTACATAATTAGTAAACATGAAATTGGATGATAAATATACCCATGTAAATACTAACTTAAAAACAATATCGGATAAAAATGAGATTGTAAAATTATCCCTTACCTTAGGTGCGATTTATTTTTTATGTGTTAGAAAATCATATATAGTGGGTTAAAACATATTATTAACTTGTAACATAATCATTATAATATCTATTATATCATAAATAATTCACTTTTTACAATATATTACCAGTTTATTTATCAATTTCTTGTTAAGGAAACATTTTGTATAATAATCATTTTAGTTGTCATATGTGTTTTGAATATTTATTATTGATATTATTTCATAGATCATGATTTAAATATTTATATATTTTAAAACATGATTTTTATTTCAAAAATATTCATTATAATATATAGATAAATGAAACGTAATACACCATTAATGGATACGGTAGGTTGTACTTACGCATGAACATTGTTTTTTTTCTTATTGAATTTAATTTAATCCAAATATGATATATATATATATATATTATAATTATTATGTAATATATTTCATGATTATTTATTATAAATACTTTATAATCATTCTCGAATTGTTAATGTTGAGATTGAATCTCATCGCGTCGTGGAGATTGTAGTTCATATGTACGCACGATCGAAACTATCATTCAATAAATTGTTAAATTTTATATAATTGGATAAAATATTAATTATAAGTAATAATTATAATGATAAATTCATTATTTAAATCCATTATAATCATGTGACATGTATCATTTATGTATATACTCCAATTGTTTTATTACTATCAGTCTTCCATTGTTTACTTATATTGTATAGTATTAATGTATAAAATATCGTTTACTATTGTTTTTATGCTATGTAATCTCAAAAAATGTGGGAATATTTTCCCCATTATCAGAAATTGGCCCTCACTTCTAATCAAAAGCCTCTAGCGTTTGTGGAAATATGCCTGAGGTTATCTGACCAACTGGGTTGGAAACACCATTGGGAGACACCCGAATCCGGGACGTTACAAAGTGTTATTATAGTATTTATATTCTTGTTTGACATACTATATTGAGCTAATAGATTGGGATAAGAAGGAATAGGTAGTGGGTAATAATCTATGCTCGACATCAGTTATCCCCCAAACTGGTAAAAGCCATAATACCACGAATATTTCAATTTCTCCAGTTTTTCAATTGTTACAGTTGATTTGATTCCACCGTTAGTTGATTCACTTGTTTTTTGTTGTTATGATTGATATCATTGTGGTTCTATTTACATTGAATCCCTATGATATGATTCTATTTCACCTCATGAATCATTTAGGAACATTCTAGAGATAACATGCAACACATTCTTCCCATGCCCCTTAGATATCATTAATGAGTGCATGTTGTTGTGGTATATGATGTGCAAGATATGTATGTTGTTGTGATAGATGTTATGATAGAAATAATAACTATTTTAATTGGGTATTTGTATTTGTAATCTTTCATTTGATTGGACAACATGCTTTGGTCCCTGATGTGTTATGGGCCCTCTTGGATCAGAATTTTGTGGATCAAGTTTGAACTTTAATTGAATTCAGTTAAGATATGACACGAATAAGGATCCGAAAAATTTATTTTCGTGGAATATGTGCTATCAAGGATTGTTACATGGCATTCCTTGTCCAAATTTTACGATTTTGGGGGTTCCTGGGATGCTTTAGAGGCTTACTATTTAGAAGACCCAAAAAACACTATGTGTGATCTTATGAACACACACCTTGTGTTCTTGTACTTTGGATGAAATGCCTTTCCATATGTACATGCAGTGTACCATATAAACACACCATGTTGTTTTTCACTGTGTGACTGACTGTGTGATAAGAGAAAGTGGGTCGATAAAACTTTGGTAGAATATGCCATTTATTGGGGGTACATGTCATGTTGAAATTGACCATGTATCCAGTCATTTGACAAAGGAACTAGGTGGATGGAACATTAGTTATACACACTGTGTCTAGAGTGTGCATTCCATGTAGTGTTACACCCATAGAATAGTGTATATCTAACCATGAAGATGTACATGGGTAGGAGGGAATGTTATTGTACACATCGTGTCTCGGGAGGTACGTGCCTTCTGTATGGGGTGTTACATAATAATTTTGGGAGAGCTACACGCCAATGTTAATGAATAAAGATAACACACAGTGTAGTGGTTATATACATCGTATAACCCTCATTTTTCAAACATGAAAAGTTTCCTTCTCCTATTCCATTACTACACTTTTATGTTTTATTCCTTGATAATCTCTTACTAAGGTTTGTGCTTAACCTTGAAGAGTCATGCCATCGAGACGTCCTCCAATTGTTTGATAGGTACATGGGTATGAAGAGACACTAGAAATGGTAGATAAAGGAATACATGCAGATCCTCATGTCATTCACGTCTTGGAACCATCTCTTATAATAGACATAAGTGATGAGACACAGTTTTATGAAGAATTTATGAGGATGGTAAAGCCTTTTTGGGAGCACCACATCTTACCCCATCTATGGAAATGTTGATTGGGATGTTCCAGCAGTAGTATCATCTCACTTTCTATGTTATGGATGACCTCAGGCTGTTGAGATATAGTTGGAGGACATGCTTTATATCTATTAGCATTTGGAGACGCCTCCTGATAGGAGGGTGAAGCTCGCAACATACATGCTTCGAGATTCAACCATGAGATGGTGGGATGTTATCTCATATGTGTGACTTCATTAGGTTATGAGTTGGGAAGAGTTACATAGGACCTTCTATGATTACATCTACCATAAGACATTAAGGGAAGTCCGATCCAAATAGTCCATGCATTGGGAGTATAGTTCTCTTCCAGTGATGGATTATTATCCTCAGTTTAAAGAGCTTTAGAGCTTCACACATGTATAGGGAGGTGTTGAGTTATCACATGCTAGGAAATTTTAGGATGGCATAAGTTACTACAAACAACCGTAGGTGAATGTTTTCAGGTTGGCTTCACCGACTACTATAGTAAAGTAGATGCTGAATACCGAGCGCATTCTGGGGGAGTTTAAAGATGCGATCTAGTGTCGTTAATCATCCATGGTTGGTACTCCTCATCCTAATTTAAGAGTCACTATAGGGAGATTTCACGCACCAGGATGGGCCGCATTTAGTGTTCTTGAGTGACGTTCTCGCTAGCAATGAGTGTGAGGGGATCTGTTACGACTCCACATTCATGAGTAGGACTATCGGTTTCTCATTAGTCTGGGAATTGGGGTTCATCAGGCCAAGGAGGTTGTAACAGCCATGGAATCCAGATGATAGGTTCTCATCGATAGTAGGGTGGACCACCTTAGGGTATCCAGGTAGGGTCATAGGGTGGTGGTATAGGTCATATTTTTGAATTGGAGTTGACCCTATAGAAGAAGGATCCCCAACCCTCAATAGTTAGAGGTATGGTACTAGTTACCTCAGTTTTAGCTTCAAATCATTTTGATATCGGGGCTTCCCATATTTTAATACGTGTTTCCATTGTGGATAGTTTTGGGCTTGGTATCATTACTTATGATGATGTTATTATGCTAGACACTTTGTTGTGGATTAGGACAGTTAGTGTACGTTAGTGCAAGGAGTTCCATCTCGAGTATGGTGGGTGTCACATCTTATGGGATCTCTATGCCTTGGAGATGATAGGATTCAATTTCATTGTCATAATAGATCAGTTGATCTCCTTTTATATCATTATTGACTTCTATCACTGGTATCTGTGTTTCATGTCCCTAGAGGGCCGATCATTTCTACACAAGGGATAAAATGATATCTAGGTGAGCAGATCCAGACCTGAGCATCATGGGATAAGTGGTTTTATAGACCATATTTCTAGTCAATATTTGTATGACCAAGGGACATCATAGATGGAATTTCCTCCAGTGGTGGATCACTTTAAGGATTTCTTTCTAGCAGAATTTATAGGTTTACCTCTAGAGAGAGAGGTGGATTTTTGGTTAGAGCATGTAAATGGGGCGGAACTACTGTCAATTCCTCCATATATGATAGTTACCCCAGAGTTTATGGAACTTAAAAAGTTTTATGTAGAGTTTCAGGAAAAGCGTTTTATCCAACCAGTACATCTCCTTGAGGTTCACCTACCTTTTTTGAATAAAAATCAAAAGGTACACTCATAATTTGTGTATATAATCAAAAGCTAAACCATTTGAATATTAATAAATGATATCTGTTACAGAGGATTTATGATTTATTTGATCAACTACAAGGATACAGGGTGTTCAAAAAGATTTAATTAAGATACATTTATCATCAGTTTCATGTTACACAATCATATTTACCTCTCACATCCTTCTAGAGTAGGAATGTTTTATACAAGTATTTGGTTGTCATTCGGTATCATGAATGTGCAGATAGTTTTCATGGTACTGATGAACCGAGTGTTTCCTCCTTACTTAGATTATTTTTTTAGTCTTCATAGATGATATCATGGTGTACTCTCACACTCGACCAGACCAGATCATCCATAATTAGATCAAATTGAGTACCCTAAGAGAGATTCAATATTTTTCAATTCTCTCATAGTGCCACTTTTGGATGGGAATGATTCTATTAATGGGTTAGGTAATCTCAGATATAGGTGTATCAATAAACCCAAATAAGATGAGAATGGTAGTTTCATGGAGGCATCCGAAGAACATCATTGAGGTACATATTTTTCTGGGGATGGCTCGTTAATACAAATTCTTTATTTTAGAATTTTCATGCTTAGTAGAACCACTGATGGACTGAAAAATTAAGGGTGTTATGTACATGTGGATAGATTCATTCCATTTATAATTTCATTATCTAAATGCGATATTGACTTCAGCAGCAATTGTAATTTTTCCAGAGCCGAGAAATATTTACACCATATACTGGGATGCATCAGGTATTAGCTTGGGAGAAGTGCTTATGCAGGGGGTGGAAGTTGTGGAACATGTGTCTTAGAAGTTGAGGCCAAATGATAAGAACTACCCAATGCATGATCTCAAGATAGATGTAGTTGTGAAATCTTTACACTATTGGAGACATTATTTACTAGGAGATCATTTTATGGTGTACAAACACCACAACATCCTAAAGTACATATTTACTCATCATGATCTAAATTTTAGACATCATATTTAGGTTGAGTACCATCAATATTTTTACTTTGATCTTGCCTACCCGCCAATGAAAGGAAACATAGTAGATGATGTGTTGAGTTGGATAACTTCGATACAGGAAGTTTAGTAGGCCTGTGGTGAGTGGAAACTTATGGAGTTATTCTCTGAGATGCATTTTGAGATACATGACATAAAGGTGAAGACGTTTCTTTCTTATATAGTTGTAACCTATAATCAATATGATTGAGTTCTAATGAGGATGATATCAGATTATGAAGGCCTAGTACTATGAGAGAGTGTGTTATGTAGGGAACCATAGTTTACTTCTCATGTATGGAAGGAACTACATTGGTATTTGGGTATATAGGCACTTCCTAGTACATATTACAATCACTAGACAGATGTCATGTCCAAGCACACAATTAAGGTATTGGAGGAAATGTATAAACTATGCATCTTGGATTTCGAGGTCTCATGGGAGAGACACATACCCAGGGTAGATATTACCTACAACAATAGTTTTCAGGCCTCGATTAAAATGTCACCGTATTATGATTTGTATGGTAGACCATTCTTTTCACACCTATGTTTGCTGGATGAAGGTGAGGAAACTATATTGGGACCTCATATTGTCCATGATACCAATGAGCATGTGGAGTTTATTCGGAAGAGGATGTCTACTGCACAAAATGTGAATAAATATTCTACTGATCGATAGAGATGGCTTATGGAGTTTGAGTTCATATATCATGATTTACTATGTGTCACACTGAGGTTAGGACATTGAAGTATTATGATATAGGGGAAGATCTCACAAAGACATGTCAGGATGTTTGTGGTTTTAGTGATAGTCAGGACAATTTCTTATTGGTTGCAGTTACCATAGAGGTACTAGGATGTGTATGATTTATTTCATGATTCTCAGATACAGTGTTACTTTTAAGACTTTTCTAATATTTTTAAACCATAAGTAGTTGAGTTGGAGGTCGATGAATACTTATAGGAGAACCCTCTCCAGATTTTAAATCGCATCACAAAGGCTCTCTATGGGTAGTCAATTTCACTAGTATGAGTGTTATGGTATTACAAGAATGAGTAGGACGAGAATTGGGAGAGGGAGTCTGATGTGTGATGGTAGTGACTGAAGTTATTCATAGGTTCTTCTTCACTACCCTTGGAAGGGAAATTCAGAGATGTAATTCTTTAAAGGGGGGTTTTTTTATGAACTAGGATATTTATTTCAGGTATGGATCTTGATTTTTGAATGTTTTTGAGAAAAAAAGTAAAGAACATGAATTTTCAAAATACATTCCATGAATTCCATTACAAAAATCATGTACCCAGTTACCATGTAAACCCACGTATTATTCATGTAATGGATGAGTACATGGATGTGTGGTGACCTAGAAGACCGCTTAATATAGGGCTAGTTCAGGATAAAATTCTGTGTGTCTTTTTAATGAACACACCATGTAGTTTTATTTTTAATTGATATATCAAAGTGGGGACACATCATATATCTTGAAACATATTCTTTTTCTAGTGTTTCATATAGGAGCATGGATAAATGGCTGAACAAATCCAAACCCCTCTTGATTCTCCATCAAACACTTGGTTTAGACACCGTTGGGTGCTTTGTAATCCCACCAGTGAGTTCACAAAACCCCTATAGTGATTATCCCTGATTCCTCTTCTTATGTGAGTTATTCAAGGTTGGGATGTTTTTACCCTTTTTTAGATATATTTAAATCTAGTTTGATTCAATGGCCAATGTTCAAGAATATCATTTGTACAACATCAGGGTAGGTGGATTTTGGATTTCATTATGTTTTCATGGATTATATATTCTTAATGTACAACATAACCACATTCGAGGTATATCTTGATTTGGAATTTAACCTTGTCTATCACCTCCATCGGTTTATTTTATTGGTAAAGGGGTGTTTCTTATCTGTAAGGTTTAATATCATTTCTAAAGGAAACCATATTGGTGAGTTTCCATTGATGGATTTTTTCATAGCCATTTGGTCTAGAATTATTATAAGTCTTTTATTGTTTTCCATGCCTTGTTTAGATAGGATGTAGTTATTAATTATATCAAATTCTTGTGATATTCATTGTGATTGTTTAAGCATGGGGGATTGGACTATGAAAGCATACCCAATGGGATATACCCGGAGATCTAACCATGTGGTCATTTATATATGATTAATGGAATGTTATACTTGAGGGTTTTAGATTGTGAGAACTGGATAGGTGGTTGATTATAATTTATTGTTTCTATGTTAGACGAAATGGGTTAGATAATGAGATCATTCATAGAGTGTTGTTATTTTAGTGAAGTGATGGAATGTTGGACCAAAGGATATAGAACATGAAAGATTCCCAGAGGGTTGTTATGTAATTATCTAATGATAGGATAGACTATAAGGGATAAACTATGAAAACTTACCAAAGTGTCATTTATGAATAAAGGAATGATTGTGGCACCACTTTCAAGTCAAAGAACAGGATTGGAATCGGTCTTAATTGATTGTTGATGATCTTATGAGATATATGATTTAGATACATTGAACGGGGGATACAGAGCTTAAGAATGATCCTAGGGTTCCCTGATTCAATGGGTTAATATTAAATGTTTAATGAGTGTAATTGAAAACTATATTCTTGTGTACCTTTGAGTACTTTTTATTTTATTCCTTCATTCGTTCATATTACCTGCTATATATATTCACATACAATTAAAATCCTATATTTTCTTGGTTTCCTACTTCGATTCATCTCTCACCCTGTTTGTTTCATGCTTTTGGACCTAAAAAAATTATATGAATTCAAGTATAGATACGGTAAATGGCCATTCTTAATCAGGTAATTGGTTATTGTGGGAGTTGGAGAGAATGTGACCATGATGAGGATTGTGATGCATTTGGAGTTTACATACTTTTATAGACATTGGATTCAATATTGTATTTCAATCATTGTTACTTGATTGGATGATTTCCTAGAAATGTTGACATGCATCATTTGTATATATATTCTTTGGTTGTTTTATTACTACTATTCTTCCACTATTTGATTCTATTGTATGGTAATACTGCTTCCAAAATTGTTTTCTATTTTATTTATAGTGTGTATAATCTACCAATGAGGGAATATAATCCCCATTAACACACCTTAGCCCTCACTTCTAGTTGGTAGCCTATGGCATTTGGGGAAATTAACATGGTTATATTTGAAAACTAGGTTTGGGGAACTATTGGATTTCACCCGGATCTAGGAAGTTGCATTTTAGAAATTTAATTCATGAGTTTAATGAGGAATAATCCTTATATAATTTCATGATCAATGATAACCATAAAATCATTCTATGGGATGAAACATCAATTGTGGTATTCATTTTGAAACCCATGATTCCACTTTTTTGGGATTATTTAGTTATATATTTATTTATATTTTTATGTTAATGTTTCATGATGGTATTTTGTAAATATAGTGTATCTATTTAATTTAAATGTTATGAAGATAATTACCAAAAGAAATTGGGTTAACCATACAAGGGTTGATATTCTTGTGAAGTGACACACACATAATTAGAGAAATTTTCTTCCAATGTTTGGATATGAATATTAATTTCCATGTGGTGAAATACTCATGGATAAAATAATGTTTTTACTGTAGTGAACTAAGTTATGAGTTTATTTATTTTCTATATGTTTAATAAAACAATTTCATTTTATTTGACTATAATTTATATAATACAACCCCTAGGAAACATCACAATGTGTCCTCTTCCACCCTTGAATCTTTCCATGGTATTCCTTATTCCATTTGGCATGATCATAATGTGACGTTCTATAAAACATCTCCCCTGTTATTATAATTACCACTTCTTTCCTCTAATAAATTATCCTCTATCCCATATCCATGGAGGATAGTGTTTAATCTTATAGAAATTTTATACAATGATTCAATATTTTAGGTTTCTATATCATTATTGGAGGTTTTATCTTTCTACTTGGTAATCATTATTGGATTATAAATATTACATTCATTTAATCTGTTAAGATTCTACATGAACATTCTGTTAAAATTGAAACCATGAATTTTAATATCTTTTTAATCCATTTTTTGACTTGTATAACATTATCTTCAATATAAACCATTATTATAATAATATATACAAGATTTTACGTTAATTATTATTTTGAAAAAAGGGTAATTATAACGTTTAATTATTAAAAAAGTTATTTTCATATAAAACTAATCAAATAACAGATCTTTTAAAATTAAAACATAATATTATCATGATTAATAAGGTTACATTTTATGAAATGTTACATTATTATGTATAATGATTGGACAAAATATAATATCAATATTTTGGGAAGGGTAATCCAATGTTTGGTCACATTAAAGAATATTTTCATTACTAAATGATAGTTCAGTTTTTCAATTGCCACAAATAATAAAGGGGTTTTGGTGGGGTTTAAAATGAGATAATAGATTCCATTAAATATATTTCTTATGGAATATTTACCTATAATGAAATGTGTATAAATTTAGAGATTATGTATGCATTAAGTGATAGCCATGATTTCATTCATGTACAGGTCAAAAAAATTATTTTATATAATGTTATTTTAATGGGTTTACCTTAGTTACATTTTAGGGATTTTATATACATATTATTTAAAAAATTTGTTTCCCCTATGAAGTTTGATTCATGGTGACGGAGATAACTCTTTTATTTTATTAATTTTTTATCTAGATATATTTTTATATGTGTATATTTATTTCATAATATAATTTATATTTCATGAGAATCCTTGGACAATTAATTTTTGAAATATAGGTATGAGTATATATTCAATAATGATGGAACACTTTATAGTGATCCTAGTGATATGGATTTTCTATTTATCGAATGTTTTGAATCTTTATTTTACAATTAGGGTATAATTGAGTGTTTACTTATTTTGATCTCACCACGAATTCAAACTAAATCTATTCCATTATTCTATTAACACGGATTGCCTCTAGGGATCTATGGTCTTCCCATGATAGTTTTAATTTCACTATTTTTTTATTGTAGAGTAATAATTTATTATTGTAGATAGGTTATTTATAATCAATATAATTTTTTTGACCATTGGTTTTTCTTGATTGAATATGATTTATATATTTTTTTAATGTTATTTATTTTTCATTAAAATGTATTAGTTTTTTTTATTATATTGGTAATGAATTTTTTAAATAAAATTTATCTCTTTATTATTTATGTATTTTTCTAGAAAACAACATTCTGTAATTCCCAATTCTTATTTTATGAATGCTTTAGTTAAATAATTTAATGTTTTTAATAAAATAATGAATAATATTTATGGTCTTTATTCTTAATATATATGTTTTCTATTATGGTTTAAGATTATTTTTCACATATAAGTAAATGTTCTCTTATTATTATATTTCTAATTTCGTTTTGTTTAGTTTTTATATTTTAATACTCATTGGAATGGATGGATTTAGAGAAAAAAAATATTTTACATATTATATAATAATTTTGTAATCATAATTTAATAGTTTTATTTCATAAGATATGGAAATATATTTACTTTAAAATGTTGTTTTTGTGGTGGGGGAAGATATGTAATGATTTGTTTTCTATCCCCCCAAAAAACAGAATCTATATGTGGATTTGATGGTTTGGGATATAAGATTAGGAAAAATTATTCTTGGTAGTAGAAGATAAACCCTAGATATAGTTTATGTTTTTTTTTGAGGTGGCTCAAAGAGAAAACTCCAAGTTCAAAAGACGATAGATATTTTTTAGACAATTTTTTATTTCTTATTTCATTTACATATCATAATTTATATAATGTATTATTCCATATCATCCAATATTTTTCATTGTAATTAGGATTGTATTTTATTTTTAATGTTATGACATTGATAGTAATTTATCTACATTAATTTGACATGTGTATCATTAGATGTGTTTAAAATATGTTATTCATCATGTTTTTTTGTGTCTTGGATTTATATTATTTTTTATTGTGAATCACCATATTATAGGGAATTCAGTATGGAATTTTCAGTGGGTTATCAATTTTTAGTTTTACTTTAGTGGGAAACATAACTCCAAATGTAGTATCATTGTTTCCATGGAACTGTTTGATAAACCAAGGTTATCATGGTCGTAAATTTGTTATTATTAAAGGATGACATGTGTACTGGGTAAGGGAATCATAGATCAGTTCAAAGCACATGGCTTATAATTAGTGACCGTAAGGACATAAAAATTCTTATAATTGATTTATAAGTGGAATAAGTTATGTGAGAAGGATCTATTATGATATTGATATTAGAATGTAGATTTAACCCCTTTAATGATGCTAGATTTTTTCATTTGAAATATAGTGACTTGGAACATAGCATGATAGGTTGAATGATTTATTTGAAACACCACAATATATTGTATTAAAACCCATGGGAGGTGAAACATTGAAACCCTTCAATATTTATGTATAACTCAAGGAGTTTTATATTTTTGGTTATGTGGCCGTATATGCTATTTTTCTTCTTTATTAGAGTATGAATTACGTGTGGTTTTCTATTCCCCATAGGCATCTGGACATCCAAAAATGAACAGAAAGGCATTTAGTTGAATGTTGGATGACCCTTAGGAGGTTTCAGTGGAATTCATGAAAGAGAAACTTCCTTCAACATTCTCAGGACATACCTGGTATAATAACATGTCCATGGAATACTCTTATTTGTGACTTGGATTCACCATAAATCCCATGATTGCATACGATATAATTTTGTAGTTATATTTATTATTTTTAGGGGGTTCATTGTATTTATTAATTTTTTCCACAATATAACCATTTATTATGGAATAAAATTATGAAAAAAAGATGGTCACACCATAATGTTCTCCAATGGTTTTTTTATTACATATGGAATAATATTTTAATATATTACCCGCTCAATTTATGGGTATGTTAAAAAGTAAAATATTCAATCCTTTTTGTTATCTAATTATGTATTCCCTCCCTTGTATCTAATGCACAATAATTTTCTCCAATGGCTCAGGATAAGGGTTATTTTTTTGAATATTATGTGATATTGTTCAATAATTTCCTTTCTTCCCTTATTTTTTATTTTAATTTTCACAAGGTTAATTTAGTTATGGAGGTTTAATTACACCTTATAAGGGTGTAATTATTTCAACACAATTTTAATTTGGTGGGTATAATGTAGAATATTCTCGTGAGTTATTTACTATATCTATTTCACATTATTTGTTATATTTCACATATCTTATTGATTTTTCTATTTAATTTTGATGAAATTCGGTGAAAATAACAGTTCATTTTATATTATGAATAATGTATTTTTTATTTAGTATTCTTAAGTGTGGTTTCGTAGTATACCACAAATATTTATGTATAGATTCATGATTTTTCAGATACATATTGTATTTAGTGTTGACAGTTTGTTTATATATTTTTTATAATTATAAAATGATGTTTATCAATGATAAGTATTCAAGTATGGTTACTAGAGGTCATTATGACATTTTGATTTATTATAGATCATCATTCTAGTTAGGTTTCCGTTATATGAAAGAGTCTCTTAATCATTTTTTGACATTATTTTCATGTGTTATTATTATTTTTATATAAATTTAAAATTTATGGTATCACAAAAAAATGAGAGCAGCTCACACATGTGTAATTGTGAAAACGAAATATATAATTTGAAAAAGAATAATTTATTTTCACACTTGATATATGAGTCTTCATGAAGAAAATTATTGTTATTCTAGGTGGAAATATATAAACTTAAAATTGTAAAAATATTTTCCTTTATAAATATTTTTAAAGGGAGTTTAGTTTTGATGATTTACTTAAATAAAATTTTTGATTCTAAATAAATTGACTTTTAAATTATATTTCCAAAAAATTTAAGGGTTATTTTTTATGTTTTAAATGAGTATTTGAAACATTTACTATCATGATAAAGACATATATGTATTGTATTTTAAAATTGTGGGTAAATAATTTTTATACTTTTATTTTAATTGAAATAAAAAATTAATTGTTTCGAGTTATATTTTTGTTCTTTTTGGCTTAAAAAATTAACTATTTTATAATTGTTATGTAATTTTGTTATTTTTATTAAATGATTACTTAAAATATATATACTGTTAATTATTATGCATAATAACACATGGACCATAGAAGAAACCACCCCAAAGATGATGGGTTTGTTTTCTGTCTATGGTTCTAATTCTGATTCCTTTCATAATAGTTTGATTAGAACCAATAGACAATAGAATTTGAATGGGAACATAATATAGACAAATTAATAATTTAGATTTTTATAATTATTTAAAATAATGTTCATGGTTTTCTTGATGATGGTTTGGACTCCAGAGTTCGTTATAGGAGAGCATATTGATATGCCTCAGTGCTTGAGGTTGGAGTTTTCCCATTATTTGGTTTAGTGATTTGGTTAGTCTGATGAGTAATGGTCCTATAAGTATGATAATTCATTTTATTAATCTATTTATGGGATATGATATAGTATATGATTTATTTTTTTTAATATGATTATGTTGTAGATTTTCCCTCCCAACTGATATTAGCTTATTTAAATGAGATATAGTGACATGGAATGTAACATGAGAGGTAGTGAGATTTGTGTGATGGGCCTTTCAGTAGTGTATTTTATCCCATGGGAAGTAAAATCTATGATGAACTAGGGTATCAATTTATATCTCATGTACCATGTTTCCTTTTGGGTTGTGAGGTCATGTACATTGGTCAATTGCAAAGCCTTGGTACAATATTCTCTTGGAATGCTCTTCATAATTTGTGGAAAAACATATTGTGAAAATAGGAAATGATCTAGTTTGGATTGTAGAGTTTTTTGGAGGGTTTTTCAATCTAAAATAAATATATAATTCCTAAATCATTCTAAGGGTACAATTAAGGTTATATCATGAAATGATAACAATAATGTATTTATAATAATAGTTATATTCTCTGATTTTATTAATCTTTTTTAATATGGAGAGATGTTCCATCATGTAAGTGGATAAATACCCTCTGATAATATAAAATATATTAAATTAACTTCATCATTCTAAATGGAACATCATATAGATACACCATGTGTGGACATATTATGATGAGATGCGTCTGGGTGTGAGAGATATGAAATTTTTATATATTTTTTGTCATCACACTTGATCATTAACACTATTTTCTCAAAAGATTATTAAAATTTTTTTAATATAATTGTCAGTTTTCTTTGATGATGGTTTTTATATTATTTATAGGATATTTATTTCAATGATATTTTAGGGATTTTATTATCTGTGTATAGTGAGGTAAAAAAATTCAAGTGTGACTCTAATGTGAGAGTCTTATAGTAATAGTGATACCTCTTTAGATTTAGATCTAATGAGATAATGGAATCTATGGTATACTATGTTGGGTCATAATTGTATATGATTTAGCTATCTTAGGATGGAAGATCCTTTTTTATGTTGGGTTGTTTATTTATGAAACATTGGCGTGCATGTGTTTTCTATGCATACAATAATATGTAGGGGTTTAAAATGCATACATGAGTTATATTTCTATATGGGTAAGTTATAATGAGCACTAGAGTACACTTTATCAAAATATTATCATGAACATCGTCTTTTCCACACATACTAAGTGTGTAACAGTGAGATAGGGAATCTGATTTGGTTTTGAACACACCTCCAACCCATGTATAGAACAAGAATTTTGATATATTTGGGAAGTCTACATGTTTCAATTAAGGGAAAGGTATAAGGTTGGATATGTAAACATGATTTAGGTCGATATGAGTATATGAAGGTTCAGTTATTTGTAGAAGATTCATTTTATATTGGTTTGGATGGTACTATGTATTTATTTTTCTTTTTTACTACACACACATCGAGAAATATTTTAGTTGATTAATTTTTTTTGTATTTCATTATATTTTATATTTGCTTACAAAATATATGTATATTATGGCTATATTATAAAGTGATAAATTATAAATATTTTTTATATTCATATTATAATTTATTGAATATCATATTTTCAAATTTTATATGATAATATGTTTTTGGTCATGTTTGTCATTGAGAATTGTCAGGATTAATTTTTCGTAGATTCTAGAGTGACCCTTATACTTTTGATTAGAAGAAATAGTATCTTAATTACTATTCCATGACATGGATGGTAGTTGGAATACTATAGAATATGAGTAGGTTCACTTGAAGGGTATTACTGTTACTAAAACATTGTTTATGCTGGTGGTTTGATCCATGGAATAACATCGTATGTGTTAAAAAATTATAATATATTCATACAAAAGAAAATAAAAAAAATTAATTTTATTTTCTTATTTTTTTAGTGTGTTTTTATTAGTATTTCTTCTCAAACATATATCTAAATTTATTTTCCATTCTATCCGCTATCAATAAATAAATTATTAATTGAATCAATTTAATGTTTTTTTATTTATTCTCCCAATAAATTAATTCCACTAGTTTTTTACTTTTTTAAACATGATGAAACATAAATTATCATTAATATACATGTGTTAAAATTTGTAATTGTACTTATTCATTGAACCAACACATCACTTGTTCTAACATTAATTATTAAATAATTATGATCAAATGTGACTTTGATTCCAAATCCAAAAAAAATACTCAAACTCAAAATATTTTGTGAAATCAAATCTATAAAGTGTATTTTTTTTATTTTTCAACTCTTCTACAACTATCCACGTCTTGTTGTGGATTGATAAAAACTTTCAGGTATATATATACAAATATTCCTTCTCATTTTGAAAGTAATTTCATCCCAGATAGAATTTATCTTCGCCATCAGTTTTTTATTGTCAAATCATAGTTGATTTGATATAAAAAAGTATTTTTCCTCTTTACTTTTACTATGTGTAGTTATGTAAATAGTCTAATCATTCAATGACGGTAATTTATTATTCAAAAAAATGGTGTCTATTAACATGCTACTGGTTCTCCCTAATACTTGATTAAATTTATTTTATAATATTTTATAACTACCAATATAATAATTATATCAAATTATAGAGAAATGAAAACAATAATTAGTGAAATAATTTTTTAATTTATACATAGGATATGGGCACTTTCTATTTTTCAACAATAACGATACCTCACCTCATAAAAAATATTATAGTTTTTTTTTCAAACACCAACTTTTGGATGAGGAGGAATAATAAAATATTAGATTTAATCATATACCACATGACTAAAATTAACAATATCAAACCACAATGAAAAACAAATTAATTTTAATTTAAAATCTAGCAAGAAAATATAATATCAAATATAAAATATCTACATTACTCGAGATAGACATGGAGTTTGGAAATCGAGGCCAACACTGTTTAACCCATAAAAAACCTAACATGTCTAACTATAAGATTTGAGGAGATTTAGAGAATATCCTCCGAAGAAAAACCACCCAATCAACTGAACTTCCCCAATAAAACATATGAAACCAATTAGAGAAGTTAATAAAAAAACACACCATTTTGATGAAGAAAATAAAATTATAGAATTCTAGAAGATAAAGATTAAATGTTGATTCCCAAACAAAATACATCTATGTACAAATAAAACATATCTGAACACAAACATTATAAATAATTTGAAACAATAATCAATGATATCCAGAGTCTAATTTCATTATATTCTTTATCAAGTACGAATCCATAAGAAAACCCGATATTATCACCATCAGCACTAATTAAATTCCCAATGAGGCTAATCTAGCCTCACATGAGCAATTTATACCATAAAACTACTATATAAAAAAATTTCATACAATAAAAATCCATATAGAATTCTAAAATCACAATGGATGAACTCAAATAACTTTAGGTCATACCTTAGGGGACACCAAATCTAGATCATCCACCATATCCCAGTCCACTGGGAAAATACAAGCTCATCATTTTAAAATGTGGTTGAAGTGCTGATTTAAATTCTAAATTTACAAAAAAGGTTAACTAATCTCTTTTACATAGAGATACAAATATATAATGGATTTATCCAACTATCCTACATCTCTATAGTATCACACCAAAAATTACTTAGTCAAACCTAATAATAATCCCAATGCTACAAAATAACCATCACAGTAGACTATCATTCTTGTTTTTCATTATTGGAATGCTAAAATGACATGATGGGGGTTAGTTATGTCTATATATCTGATTATTGATGAACCAAATAGGGAAAAACATGAAAAGAAGAATATTCTCGTAGAGGGGTGGAAATGGAATAGTATAAAATTTTTGGCTGGTAGAGTGAATAACCAATACGAGATAAAGAAGGTGGTGGAATATTTAATAGAGGATATTCACTACCCCTTTATAACATTTTATGTTATAAAAAAATGATAAAAATGGGTCTTCATCAATGCAAATTCCATATCTTTTTTCACAACCCACATTCCTATAATCTGATTAAATTTTTGTTTTTTTCTAAAATGCTTCATCGTCATGTTTACGAAGTTCCTCAAAAAAATTATTTTATTTCTAAAAATTCCCAACATTATTCAATGTATCCTTGATAGGGGAGGGTTAAATCATTTATATCTTTTTCTTTTATTATATATTTATTGTCAAACAAACATTTCATATTGTTAATGATTTATTAATTTTATGAAAACAATACATTCACACATCCAAAGAAACATAAAACATGACATGGTACATTATTCAACAAGGGTATCCAAATCATGTCATGGTTTATAAATAATCAAATATCATTAAATACACTAGATAAAAAATATTTTGTATCGAAGCAACAAATAGTAAATACCCTAATACCTGTGTAGCATTATTATCAATACAACTGTTCATCTTAACTTATCGAATGAATGATGTAAATTTTGTTTCATAACATGTTTATAAAAATTAAAAATTTGGTAAAACGTGTTATTTTGATGCATCAAAAACATCCCATTGTGAGTCCTTATCAAAAAAATTCATCACAATACTACCAAGTATTAGGTGGAATCATCCATTTAGGGAATTGTATGAAAACATAGTTGGATGAATATATCTAATTCTTAGCACAAATTCCTTATTTAGTAATGAAGAATAAATAGATAGTCTAGAAACAATTTTTAATTGGTTCTTTATCTTCTGGAAAAAATTCATCCTTACTTCTTTGTTAGATCTGGAAATCTCTAACTATAGATTTTTCTCCACAATGCATTTTTCGAAAATAATTTTTATGAAAATTAAATATATGAGCATTACTAAATAAATTATATAACAAAATTATTCTGTCATTTTCCTCCCTACCTCATGTGAATATTTTCATAATACAATGTACTTTTACCATTATTTATAGGTTTTTATAAATGTAATTTTAGATAATATGAATTACATTTTCCTTGATAAGTACATTCCTAAAAAATTAAATTTTAACATCAATTGAACTTCATTTATGAATTTTTCAATGATTCTAAAATCTTCCAGGTTATTCTAAAATCATCTAGAGAATTCACCCAACTTTATCTTTCATGAAACATGTATTTATTTCTTCAGTAAAATTTAATTTTCTATTTTTATACTATTTTTTCATTGTGATTCACTTTCATATTCTCATTCTCCACAATAATTGACCCTTTCAAACTATTCGTCATTTATCCTTTTTAAATATTTGGAATAAGTATTTTCTTTATTAGATTCCTCATAAGATGATAATGTTATTTATATTTCTTTTCCACAAAAATAATTTCAAATGTTCAATACACCACAACCGTTTAAAAAAGATTCTCTTTTTTTAAAACATTTTCTGTTCATTTATTTGATCAAAAAATTCCTTTGAATGATGAAATTTATTAATGATGAAGTCAATCATCTGATGACTAATAGTTGTAAGTATGAGTATAATATATTTTTATTTATTATATATATTATTTTTCTATTTTAGTTCTTATCTAATGAGTCTTTATTCTATTGAAGAAAAAAATTAGTTTTTATCAATGAAAATGGTTGAATATATTGTTGTGATTTGATTGATTGGTCTTTCTATAATACCATCAATATCATTGTTCCTAAAAAATCCATGACCAATATTCTACATCCAATAATACTCAGTATCTGATGACTTAAATATATCAACACTTTTTCTAATTGATTGGTATAAGAATCTCCATGAATGGATCATTGGAACACCATGTCCGATAGACAAGTGTTAGATGAAATTTCTTCATCCAAATTTTCTTCTATTGAAGACTGATCCAGTAGAATTGTTCATTCAGCGGATCCTACATTGCAATGAATTAGAATCTCTAATAGATTGGTTGATCTCTTCTTCTTCCAAACATATGATTTCAGTGACTTCCAAATTCCCAGTGTTTACAAAACTACTGAATCTAGTGATTCTCACACTGATTACCTATGACTGAAAGACTTCGACTTTATCATGAATTTTCATCCACAACCTCTATGTTCTATCATTTCAGATTCATGATGTTAATGAAAATTGATATCATTAATGAAAAATTGAACATATGTTGGATTTGTCTATAACTATATTCATTTCAACACCTTTTGTATTCATAGGAGAAACTAAAACCTATTTTTAAACCATTGATAATATCAAACACCTTTTCTCCCCCTTATATTTAAAAATATCGGACCACATATTTCTAATAACATATCGTACTAAGAACATAAAAAACAAAAAATCATCATTATATTTAGTATCAAATATCATGAACGATAATTATACTCTCATAAAATAATCCACACTGATCGAAAGCATCAATCCATACATAATGTGAGTCTGAAAAATAAAATATTCTCAAAACATATTCATAATAGAAAATAGAAAATGATGATTTTTTAACGTACCTTGTATCTGAATTCCAATTTTTTATTTAGCTTTATTGGATCACCAAATCATTCAATGTGATATTATTTTTTGTAATGAAAAGAAGATAAAAATTAAAACCCAATTCATTCAATATTCAAAACCCACTTCCAGCACACATGGACCCAAAAATATCCCCTTTTGGATTTATTTGTCATACAAGGTAAAAAAATCATAGTAAACATTGAACCCCAAGATATGGATTACTAATATATATTTCTACGGTTACCTGAAGGAACTAATTGTTGGAAAAATTTATCATTTTTAGAATAAAAGAATATTATCCATAAGAAATGATTTATGAATATCAAGTCTTCAAAAATTGAACCTTTCATCCTTTTAATCTATCATAACTTCTTTGACTTTGTTTAAAAAAATATTATTTCCTAAAAAATATAAAAACCATGATAGAAAAATTCACGCACATACATATTGAGATCAAATAATAACCATAACTACCCCCAAAATACATGATTCATTAAAAGTAACAACACCTTAAATGGATATATTTTTGAATGATGAAATATCTACATCTTTACAAATATATACAAATATAAGGATATAGGGATAACATATACACATACATCAAAATTGGAGAGAAATTAGGTGGATTCCCATTTTCAACATCATTATGAAAAATGATTCCTTTGTAAAATGTTTTGTGAAAATGATAAAAAAATTATTCATTTTCATAAAATACTCAATATTGAGTTAATTTTTCATTACATTATCTTTTATTAAGTAATATTTTTTATAAATCTGTTTTGAATGAGAATTTCAGACTGTATTTTAATAAGGTTTATATAACTCTGATAATCACTACCTAAGAGTATAGGAAACATCACTTCAATAAGTAAGTCTTCAAAATGAGTATTGTTCCACATATTTTGTTTGTCATATTGAGTGTCAAAAATATAAAAATATTCATCAATTCTAAGAGATAATGATATATATTTATGAGTATACCAATATATAAAACATTCCCCAAAAATGAAAAATCCACTAGATATGGATTTTCTATCATCCACACTTCCTTCCATATCATCATCAATATAACCAAAAAAATAAATTTCTCTTAATCGTTCATATTTTATTTGGAAATTTTAAGTGCATTTATTTATATATGAATACTTTTTTCATATATGATATGTGATTCCAATAGATAAATTTTCAATTTTCACATACATTAACAAAATACACAATGTTTAGTCTTGATGTAGTCAGATATAACAAACGTATAATCAACTTATGAAATTCTTTATATTTCACTTAATTCTTTATATATATTAAATAAACAAGGATCCGACCAAAATTGGTTTTGAAAAAGGTTTAAAATTTTACATTCCAAACTTCTTATTAAGTTTCTTATTATACTTTTACTATGAAATAAAAATGTATTTCATCATTTTTAATAATTATATCCAAATACATTTTTTGATTTCACCATGATTATAAATTTCAAATAACTACATAATCTCTTAAGAAAAAAAATTTATTTGTTCTTTAGTAATTCCCAACGAAGATAATGTTATCAAAATATACAACAAAAATGAAGAAAATATGTAAACATTATTAGAAGTATATATTACTAACAACACATCCATTCTTAAAGATCAACTTAATTTTTCTAGTATCAAACATGGAATACCACCTTCTAAGAGATTGTTTCATCACATACAAATATTTTTTCAATACAAAAACATAACATTAATCATTTATAATATCAAACCCATAGGTTTGTTAAGCCTAAACATATTCATCATGTTATATATTGTGAAATTATGATTTCAAATTCCTCTATATTTTTTATAGATTTATAATGAAGAAATTGAAAGAAATATTATAATTATTCATAACCATGTAACATGAGAAAAATAATTATTAAAATAAAAAACATAGATTTGTGAGTAACCATTGAAAACTAATCCTAAATTGATTTTTATCACATCACCATCTTCATACATCTTGATATGAAACAACAACTTTGTACCAATAAAATATTTCGAATTTGGTTTATTTATGAGTTAGAAATTATAATTCTTCTCAATATGGTCACACTCTTAATTCATAGAATGAATCCAATATTAATAATGAAATTTAGATTAATAACATTTTGGACATCTTTTGGATACAAATATGTATGCGAAAAAACTTTTTATGTTCTTCTGGTTGGAATCTATTGACGTTGATCAACAACAATTTTTTGAACGTCCATCTATTTACTCATCATTGGATTACATTTTAGACAATATTCTCCAAAACATGAAATAACTGAGTTGTTTTTCTAATTTTATGTGAAATAACTATTTTTGGTATCCTTTTAAGTTATATAAAAATAATCCATTCGTACAGTTAATCTTATTAATCTGTGTGTATTTGTGAAACAACTTTCCATGTTTTTTGAAGAACATTAACCTAGATAGATTCAAATATTATTCATAGTTATTTATTGAGAAATCTATATAATATTACATTTTGAGAAAACACTAGAAAATTCCATCATCCCATCTAGGATTAATCATTTCATGGTTTCTACAGTTGTTTATTATGATTTAGTGACACCCAAAAAATCATAAATGTTTCAAAAAACGATTTTTCTCAAAGATAATATAATTAGAATTTATATCATAACTTCTAATATAAAAAAACTAATTCTTATCACAAATATATATTAAATTACATTCTTTTAGTTTTTTGGATAAATACCATTATAATTTATCATTCTATTCCCAATATCATATAAGCTTATATTCTTCATTTCAGTAATTCCATTTTTTATGTTGTGTTTGGTGTACTGAACTAATGAATAATTACATGTTTTTAATGATATCTTCTAAACATATAAATCTTGTATTCACCACCATTATCATTTTTAGGTGTTTCTAAAACATACCAACATTAAAATTATTCTCTTATCTTGAAACAGTTAACATTTTTAGAGCTTCCAATTTATGCTTCAAAAACATAATACATGTGATGTGAGTAAAATAATAAATTAAATAAATGATGTATTTATCTATAAAAGTTAATTACCTTCACATTGGACAACATATTTCATAATAAATTAGTTCCAAGGTATGAGTTGAATGAATTTTAACATTCCTCTACACAGATTTTAAAAATTTCCCTTTCTGATAAATAGAACGACAATGTTATCTTTTTTCCAATCATATTAGGGATATCAAGAACAGTATATCTCTTGGATAGTCTGGTCATGTTTCTATGACACATATGTCCCAAACATTGAGGCCACGATTTACAATATTCTATCATGATTAGATTAAATGAATTGTATAATTCACAATCATGAAATAAAAACCTTTTCAAATTTAGCCTTCGGAAAAAACTATTCCATATTACTCACTTTTCATTAAAAAATTATATTTTCTACAAAAAATATTTATTTCCATGATCAATAAAATTTTATACACTCAAAATGTTATGTTTCATCCCATAAACAAAAAAGGCTTTATTTGATTACAAATTTTTTCCACAATATTAGTAGATGAACCTCATTTGATTTTTAGATATTGATCATTTCCAAACCCCATTATTCCTTTATTGAAATCATTCATATTAATTACCAATTAATTTTTTTTATCATATAAGAAAACACCCACTATCCAAAATCGTTGGTCATTCCAGTTTTGTATCTTTGAGAAATATTTAGACAAAAAGATGTCTTTCTTTCCCTGTATGAATAATTATATCTGGATTTTTAACATTTTTTTAATTTTATTATTCTAATAACAAAATAATACACGATTTTTAATAATATATAGTTTTTTCACATATATCACAAATAGTTACCAATGTTTGGAACAAATTTTCAATTTTTTAAAAAAACATTTTAGATTTATTCTTATGATATGATTGATTCCACCTAAAACATTTCAGTGATTAGCTAATGTAATAATTCTGATTTTGTTGATTAAACGGACACAAATTTTATATACTCCCATATCCACCACTAAACTAGATATAACAATAAAATAATACATTCCTCTATAACTTTCATACTACCCATTTTTGTGAGAATGTTTTTCAGTATGATTATTATAATTTAGATAAAAAGATTTTTGATTACCATAAAGTCTTTTATCACTAAAAATCATCTAATTTTATTCATATTTCAATCCAAATATAATAAAATTAGAAGTGGTAAAAAATTGGAATAAGAAAATATATAAACATCTATATTTTCAAAAAAATTGGTTTTAGAGACATATAAAATTTTCTATGAATTATTCTTCTCAAGAAAACATAAAATTTCATTTCAAACATAGGATATGACTATCCTAGATCTTTCTAAGGTCTAAATTTTCAAAAACATTCTCCAACTTCAATGATGTGGTTTCTCAATCCTTTAGAATCTAGTTTTTATTTATAGTGCTTTTTTCTGAAAAAGTTCCAACTCTTCTTCATTTTCATTAATAATTAGATCATGATTTATATTATGACAATTTTACTTTTTCCATATACTTATTCATTCAACAAGCTTCTTCTATAATAATTTAATTATATTTTTGAATACATTGTTAATTTTTTGTTTTTGAACATTCCTTCATTAAATTTTTGATTTCACTTTAAATTCATAATAAGTTTAGAAGTAACTATTTCAAAACAACTTATAAGTGATACTCAAAACCAGTATCTTATTTTTGAATAACATTTCATCGAAGATGTTATTTATTAACTATTTCAATTATAATATTTTATCAATTATATTCTAAATGATTTTTTGATTCAATATCACAATCATTATCATCATCATCTATTGAAAAAAAACCATTTATAATTGGAGAATATTTTACCCTTTCCCTTGTAATTTAATTTTTAATTTTTAGCACGTTTCTATGAAGATATTATTATCCGTATATCATTTTCTTCATTATCTTATTCATTAATTTTACAAGGAAAATTTGTAACAAAACACCAAATAGCTCCAATTTCAAATCATGTTTGGGTAGCTTCATTTTGTAAATTATTGTTCAACTTTTATCATTTATATAATACATGGATTAGAATTCATAAATATTATTACTAACCCCATTTTCATTTTTTTCACTAACGTTATCATGTTAGAGAATATTCATAGATTTTGAATGCCTTGAATCATTGAAGGGAATTTCTAGATCATATTATTCGTTAACTTTCATAACATTTTACCTTTTCATTTCATAATTCATGAGTGTACTATTAAGGTTATTTATATATATAGTTTTACGATCATTATCTTCTAAAAGACGGATTTGGAATCAGACATGGAATGAAGAATTCTCATGATCCTTTAAAAAATAGTTGAATTGTCTAGCTTATCATAATGACATCTAATGGTGCTAAAAATATAATTCACCCATTTATGGAAATAACCAATTGATTCCTACTAACCCATTTTGAGATCATCCAACATCACCCTCTATGTTTTTTACTACGCTCTTTTCACCTTCATTTTATAAACATAAATGTTTTTCCAACATTTCCCACATACCTTTAGCGATTAAATTATCCCTTCATTGAATGGAATGTACTTTAAGAATGTGATGTGATAAATCATTATTTATGCATTATTTATTCCCTAGAATCCTATTATCTATAGATGTAATAGAAATATTTTAAACATGAGTATCAAATCTATCTATAGAATCTTCCAAAAAATTATACAGAAGAGGCATAATTTAGGGTGTCACACTATCATTATAGATAAGATAGTTGTTTCCATTAAATTTTTGAATCCCCTTAATGTACACACAATTCAGATTTTCCAAAATACCATCAAATCAAAAACATTAGCAATGACTAAACAAGGGGAACCGTCAATCTAATACCAATAGAAAATAAAAAATAGGGTTCATTGTATCACTAACATAGGGAGGGGTAAATAATTTTTATCTTGTTTTCTATATTTAATGTACAAAAAAAATTCATTTTATAAATATTTATTAATTAACTAAAAAAACATTAAAAAATTCATATAAAAAAACATATTTATAATGTTCACTACTCCATAAGAGTAGCTAGTCCTTTTAATTATTTGGAATTAATACAATACTAAATAATGCACTAGAAAAAATGATTTTGTGTGAATACAATAAGTAGGAAATACCCTCAAACATTTGTATCAGTATTATCAATACAAAAATTATTATTCTTTTTCTTGAATGAATGATTTAAATTTAGTTTTGTAACAAGATTAGAAACTTACATCATTTGGTTTTTAACATATCATTATTTCACTTCAATGAAAAGAAAATGAAATTCTTATTCAGAAATAGTTCTTTAATTTCCAACACAGACGCTGGAAGAAACATCATTTTTGGAATTTGTAAGAATTTTCATCATGATGCCTATGTATGATTATTCAATATAATTCCTCCTTTCACTAACAAGTTTGAAAAGATTGTCCAAAAACAAGTATGAATCAATTAATTCGTCTCCTGAAACATTCAGTCTGATTTCTTAGTCTGATCTAGAAATTAATGACCACTAACTTTTCTCCACACTTCTTCTGTACAAAAATGTTTATCAACTGAATTACATATAGAAACATTCCTACAAAAATACTTCCACAAAACCATTCTATGTTATCAGTTACTCCTACAAATGAATTGTGTCATAGTACCTTAATCTTTTTCCCCTTATTTATATATATTAATAAAATTTAATTGGAGGAAATATAAACAGGCTTTATAACATTATTAAATTTATGAAAATATAATTTTATCTGAATTTGAACTCCATTTATGATCTCCTCAATACTTATCAACTATTTTGGATTTAACTCAAATATTCTTGAAACTTCTTAATAAATCATTCTACTATGAACATAAAAAAAATTCTTTGGTCTGATATAATTTCCTATTTTGATACATTTTGTCACTCACATTCACTTAAACATTCCAATTTTCCAAACCAACAGAATCTTTGACACTATTATTCCTAATGCATTTTTGGAAAATCATTTGAAATTAGTTTCATTATCATCTTCCTTACCAGATGATAATAAATTCATATTATTTTATAGAAACAAAGTTGAAACTTCTATTGAATCAAGAACCATTTCCAAACAATTTAGAACCTTGAAAACATTATCAACTTTTTAATTTTTCTGTAAAATACCAATAACAATGAAACTACATTTGATGAAGTTCATCATTTGAATACATATAAGAGTTTTTATATATGTGAATAATAAATATTTTTTACCATCAAATGTGTTGTTGTTAACTCTTTATTGATGATTCTTGAACGAATTGACACAAACCAATATTTTTTAAAACTAAAATGGCTGACCACATTTTTTGATTTATCTAATTGATCGGGTTATTATCCAATACCATTAATATATCCAAAATACTCTACAAAGGTTAATTTTTATCCTATAAAACCCAATAAATAATGAATTAAATATATAAAAAATGTTTCTAATATATAATTGTTAAAATATCCTACAATAGATTTGTGGAAAACCTTATCCGATGGAATGGTGTCTACGATGACATATTTCGTATAGATTCTCATCCACTGATGATTAATCCTTTAGAATGGTTCCTATAATTGATTAGGTAGTCCAATTAATTAGTATATATGATGTATTCGTCAATATTAACATCATCAAAACTTTTAAATATAGAAACTTAAATCTTGTTAGTGTTCCAAAAATTTCTACATTCAATTATTCTCACACCAATGAACACTGTTTGAAAGTCTTTGAAATCATAAACTTTTTTCTTCATAAAAAACTTTCCTATATTATGTCATGTTTATGATGTTTAATGAAATGGATATTTTCATAAAATCAACAAAAATAAGTTGGAATGTTCTATTACATCCAGTCATTTCTTCACCATGTGTATTTATATCAAAAATTTAGAGTCATTAACAATCATTTAATAATCCTAGAAGCCTATTTGACCCAATTATTTCAATAATCATTGATCACATGTTTTAAGATAACTTATGATATTAAGAATTTATAAATAAATCACTATTATATTTTTTACCAAATATCATTAATTAAATTCAAACTATGATACAACTTCATGCTTTTATAAGAAACATCATTCCTGACACAATGTGATTCTAAAACACAAAACATTACCGAAACCTTACTTAGAATAGATGATCACATATATTGAATTTTCATATGTATTCGGTTTCCAAATTCCTTAGTCTATAGTTTTCTTTTCCGGTCAGCAAAAAATCTCAATGTGTTTTGATTTATCATAATTAAAAAATTCCCTTCAAACCCTAAACATTTATTTCATCATATAAAAACCAGTACCAAGAACATTGTCCCCAATACATTCTCCAAAGTATTTTTATCTTTCTTAAAGATTATTATCCTTAATATCCATGTATCACATTACATATATACTTGCGACTTTGATAACTATATCAAAAGTCTATTTATCCTATACCATTTTTATATCCCTTTTTCTTCCTTAAAAAAATCTTACGTAGAGATTCCAATTATAAATTGTTGAATTTTAATAATATTAAAACATCTTATTTTTTAGAAAAACATATTCTTTATGATATTTTAAAAATTTTCTTGATCATCACAAAAATAATTGTTCTCATTGATTAACATAAAATTTTATTGAATATATTTTTCAAACATAACCATTTATTAGGGATTTTCTTTTAAAAAACATCATATATTTATTGATATATGTTATAGTGTAAATTTTTATTTTATTTGATCAAAAAAATATTTGGATTATTTTCCTAATACAAAAATATTATATATTATATTTCTATAATATATGTCTCCTCTAGTTCTCTTTTATGTTCAACTTTTAAAAACATTATGGAATGTGTTCGTACTTTTCATAAAATGTTAAAATTGTGGTTTACACAATTTACATAGAATCATATCAATAATTTTATTAAAATTGGTTTTAATGTTCAAGAAGATAAAAATCAATGTCATCATTAACCATAATAACTAGACTCATTCATTAAAACTTCTTTTGGGATTTTTTAAAGGTTTGGTAGTCTTTATAGTGAGAATCATCATCTATTGATTTTATGATACATCTACAAAACTATAATCTTAATAAGTTATTGTTGGATAACTTTTTAGTAAATATATAATCGCACCACACATCTAATTTGAAATGGTAGTTCTTCATAAATTAAAAAATTTCATTCTATAAAAATACTATATAAATGCGAGAAAATTAGCACTAAAAAACATCAAATTACAAATTTTTTGTTTGAAAAATGTTTTTACTACTTCCAATGTTTATTTCATAATATCCACATCATTGAATTCATCACCCTGTTCATGAATATATTCTAATATTTCAATTATGTGGTTGATTAATCCATTGATATTCTCATTAGGGTATATCCATAATTCATAAATCATATATTCTAATACATATATTTCTCATGAATAACATTTCTTTAAAAATATTAGAAATTTATTCCCATATTACCATTAAATTCATGAAACTCATTAATTTAAATAATATTTGATTTGAAAGTGATTCAAATAAAGATATTTTTTCCATTTCATGAAAATTAAGATGCTACATATTCATTTGGTTTAAGGACATCATTTTTTATTATCATCTTTGGTTATTTATAATTATGTGGGGAAAATATATTTCTCCCTAAAAGGAATATTTGATTTCATTATATTGTTATAAATATGATAAAATAATGCATAAAAGAGTTTATCTCCATTTTTATTCAAAAAATATCTGTATTTATGACTTTCCTGAGAAATATTCCCTAATTGATAACATTTTCAATCATATAAATTATTTTTTCAACTGTATGTTCCCAAACCACACTAAGTGTGGGGTGAATCGGGGTGATAAAAATTATTCATCAAATGAATATTTTTCTTATGTCATAAAATGTACTGAAATCAATGAATCTAGTCGAATCCATATGTGACAACCAAAATATGAATAGTGAGTGGGAGGACATAAGTATTTTACATAGTTAAAATAAAATGTTTATATACTAGGATTTCACTTTGGTAATGTGTTTATTTATAAATGAATGAATAAGTTCTATATTTTGGGTCATTTCCCTAAGGTTTACCACTTCTTCATATCTATCTGCTCCCTTATTTTGGACATGGAATCAAAAATATGTCTTGAAAGTCATTATAGTGAAAGTATCATAAGATAATTTTCATGGTAGTCCAAAAAAGGTGTTTCTTTTCAATATCAATATCAATAATGAGTCTATAACTTCCATTACATACAAATATTTCACCTATAAAAAATAATGTCTTCATAATTGTGGATTAAAACATTATCATCCCTAATTTTTTAATTGGTTACTTTATTCTATTCACCACTCACATTAAAATAATTAAAAAATCCTTTTATCATCTTAAAATATATCTATGTTATTATACCTATTTAATACTCAAATTATTCTTGAAATGAATCAATAATATCAAATCATAAACACTAATTGTTCACAAAATCCATATTAGATTTAAAAATATTCATGTATATATAATGTTTTAATATCAATGAAATCAGAGAATGAAAAATATAATTATGGAGTTACATATTTCAATAATTATATCACTCAAATAATCATATCTTGATCGTTATTATATTTTTAAACACCATGGAAATTTAACTTTGATTAATTTCTCGAATACATTAATAATTTCACTGTGAATTATATAAGGGAATAAATTATTAATTCTCAAAAATTAGTCCCTTAGTTATATTATAACCAAATGGTAAATACTAAAATAATTGAATTCATATTATCAATAATATTTTTAGTCCCAAATTATAGCCTTATATTGTGGTTCAAATTTTAGATAACCAAACAAGTACATAAAAAATCGTGTAGTGGCCCTTATTTTTTAATAAAAACCCTAAACAACATTATTATTAAAAATAAATATTAGTGTAATAAGGCCTAGGTCATGTGAACCAACACTTCACCTATTAATTAAATATAAACCTTACATAAAATATAAATATATAAATTTTAATCATCAAGATGAAATATATCATTAATCAACCAATAAAATTCTTCAAAAAGAATCATGGAATAATAAAAAATGTTATGATATGATTTTAATCAAAAATAACGAATCAAATATAAATCAAGTTAAAATTACTTTAAAAATATTCTAAACACTATCATATGGATAATTAATCTAGTAGTACATATTTACAACCCAAATAGTCATTATCGAAACTCAAAGCATCACTCTCTTAACATGATCGACCATGGTATCAATAGTTCACAAATCCATTTCATCTTTGTATGAATTTTTTAAATTTTATATCCCCATAATGTATTAATTAACAATACAAAACCATTATTCCATATAAAAAAATTGGATTAAATTTTATTACGAGGGAATAGTTAATTGAAAATCTATTGGTCCATAAAAAAGAATTTCTTAGAAAATTGAAAACTTTTTGTAGTATCAGCATCATATACCGTAACAAAAAATTTTCCTATTTAAAATTTCATTTAGAAAAAAATCCCATAGTAAAATATTAGGGATTACCATATTTTTATTTATGTTATTCTTAGAAAAAATCTAAATATATGTTAATTTTCAAAAGAAACTCAAAATTTTGAGAAATGTAAACACATTTTTTAAAAAAGTTTACTCAGGATTTAATTGTAATGTGTTAGAAAACCCATTCTATTTATCCCAAGAAAAAATGGATTATTTTAAAAAAATCAAGATAAATCAAACTATAAATATTATTCTATTAAATAATCTAGTAAAATTATGGATGACCATTCACAGAAGTTAATGACTATGATCAGTAGTATTTAATATCGACTTTACCTTATATATATTTTTACAAAAAACAAAAATAATCAACATATCAAATCCAAATAAAAATAATCTGTAATTCAGAGTGATTATGATATAATTTTTATATCATATTTTTATTGTTGATTAAAACCCAATAAATAGATAGGTTTAGTTATGTTTATAAAAATGATTAATAGATAAGCGTATGTGAAAATTGTGAGAATGTAGGATAATGGATCGTGATGTTGGTGTTGGGATTCTACAATAAAATCTATATATTGTCCTTAAAATCATTTAAGATGTCCTAAATATTTTTCATTAATTTTTCATATAATTTCGTAATATTACATGTCAAAATAATTATTTTATATATATAGAAGAATGAATGTATGTATATGTTCATTAATTTATTTATAATTATTTTTTTATTAAAATATTTATATGTATATAAAAAATTATATATACATTCATATATATAAAACCATTTACCTATATACACTTTATCAAATTTTCATAGTCCATTAGTCAACCCATTCCAAGATCGAACTAAGCCTGAACAATATACAGTCCGTTATAATTTAAAGTAATATGATAACATAACATCATTAATTTCATAGAAAATTACAGAATGACTAAATAATAAATCAGTAATAAATAAATATTTTTTTATATTTTATTTTTTATATTTATCATAGAGTCTTAATAGAATTATTAATGACTAAAATCTATGAATTAATAGTCAATAAAAATGAGTATTATCTACCAACACCTGAATACTATGAAAACTACAAATGTTAGGTGTGATTTATTCCTCTAAATGAAAAAATATAATCCTTTTTTATAAAAGAATGTATTGTTATTTTTTATAATAAATTCAAATATTGTATATTAAAAATCATCATTGATTAATACAATTTTATATTTATTGAATTAAAAATCAAAGGATTCTACCATCCCCCCATCATTGATTCCATTAATCCAATAATATTAAATATGGAGATGGAGGATTTGTAAAATCTATAGAGCCTGATCCAAGATAGATCCGGATATAGTAGCGATTGAATGAAAATCCGGCATTGAAGCGTTGAAGTTTCTCCATTAGTTTGATTATTTACAAAAATTCCATATATTCCAAAAAAATACATTCTTTTATTTATGTCATTATTTTATTTATGTGGATTTAGAAGGCTCAAATTATATCTTATGCGAAAATATGGACCACATGATATGTAGTGAATGAAAACACACTTTTTAGTCCATGAATTAGTTTAATGTTGCAATATCGATTCCTCATTGTGTGTAGGTATTATAAGAAATTAGTGTAGTATCATGTAATGACCCGGAAATTATAAGTAAATTTTTCTCTTAAATACATGGAAATTTTACAAGTTCGCAGTTTCTGACGGCGCATGATTCCGAGGCCCAGTGTGCCCAGAAAGAATTTCAGAAGTTTTGCTCATGTACGTTCAACAAACCAGCGAGTAGGATATTATAACAGTTGATCTAGTGCTCGAATCGAATAACGAGGGCACCGTTGAACTCATAGCTTCAGTGATTTCTTAGTAAGACCTTCAACACAGTTGCGTTTGATCGTGTTTAGAAGATAGATTTTTGTGATTCTTTAATAAAGTTAAATAAAAATAAGGTTATGGATTATTTTTATTTCATGGTGGTAATATGATCCAAGAGGAGGTTAGTCATGGGGGACACCACACCATAATCTCCCATGAGAGGTTATGTAGGTGGGGCCCACCCGCACGTAACCTCCCTTGGGAGGATATTTAGTGTGGGGACTACACGGGATTTAAACCCTTATAACTCACCACAAAGTTGGGGGGAACCCTTGAACTTCCCCCATTATTTAAATGTGACAACCCACTTAGAATTAATTGAAACCCCTCATTTAATTTATTATACTTTTGAATTATTTTTAATTCAAGACTATGATTAAATAATATACAAAACTAGTATTACATTGGGTTGGAAATTCATTTGGGTGGGGACTTGAGAGAGAACTTCATCCTCTCAATGAAGAATGTGAAGAACGGTCCTTCCACCGATGATCGAAGAACACCAACTTCTTCCTTCTTCTACCAGGGCAAGAAAGGGAAGTGTCACTCAAGAAGAATGATGATTCTATCCTCGGCTTCTTCCTCCCTGACATCAATGAAATGACGATGCCTTTTCCCGCGACTTCTTCAATGAACAATCGTCAAGAAATGTAGGGGGTTTTGAGTTGTTTTGTTCCCATTCTACATCATTAATATTTTGGTATTATTTATTCTGAATGTTATCAACATAACATGGGGGGGTGTTCGGACCGAACCAACATGGTCGAACCTTCCCCCTTTGATTGAGCTTGATTGTGGATGACAGATGAACGGACCGGGGCGAACAACGACTGTCGGTGATGGGCCGACCACGAAAGAAATCAGTGACGCAACGGATGGCGGGTCACCAAGAGGGCATGACACCACCCCATATGTGGAGGACAGTTGCAGCCAAGATGGGCCAAGACAGAGGCGTGCGACCCCATAACTCCGCACGAAAGGAAGCATTATGTCGTGACCAACGTCGGTCACGGCGGAGGGGCGCGGCGCCATCACGCCGTGCCAGGGGTGCAGGACAGCAGCCCGGGTAGGAGGTGGCGGGAGAGCATGGGCACGACGCCGTCGTGCCGTGCTGGACAAGACCCACAACCTAAGGCTTTAGTGGACAGGGGAGGGAGGCCGGCTGAGCCGGCTGCCGGTGCATGCTACATATGTGAGGCCCTTTGGGTCTCGCGGTTATAGGGGTTGGTGCCATACGATGGCTATTACAAACAAATGGGGGGCGCAACACCCCCCCCCCCCCATTGAATGGTTGTTAGGCCACGCTGCGTGCCCAGCCATCCACAGCCATCCAGCCAGGCCCCACCGCTAGCCGTCGGGCCCCCCGGCCAGCTGGACCCGGCCACGCTGCCAGCTGGGCTAGGCCCCAAGGCCAGCCGGGCAACACGGCTAGCCAGGTCGGGCCACACGACCAGTCGGGCCGGGCCGGGCCCCTTTTGGGTCAGACCGCCTTTGGGTCGGGCCGCTCCTTCGAGTCGGGCCATACCCACGGACCGGGTCGGACCCCAGTCTAGACTTGGGTCGGGTCAGGTAGGGTTGGACCAGATCTGAACCCGTCAGACCTGGGTCGGGTCGGGTCGGGTTGGGTTGAACCTAAAATCAAACCGGGCCCCTGGAATAGAAATGCCAATAACTCAAAGACCGGGCATCCGATAGATGCGCCGTCTATCGGATTGAGATCCTTTTGAAGAGACAGAACAATGGGATACATCAAATCGAGACTTTGTTGTAGTTGATGTATCGACACTTGGATTGAGGAGCGGACCCTCCCGGAATCGAGCGTGTTTTGTGAAGAAACCCTATGGCTGGAGGCGACTGAGATAAAAGGATTCTCTATGGGTTCGACAGTGATGATGTTGTACTAGGATCCTCTATGGGTTTGATATTGATGATACTGTAAAAGGATCCTCCATGCGTATGACAATGATGGTACTGGACTGGGATCCTCCATGGGTTCGACAGTGATGACTTCTGTACCGGGATCCTACATGGGTTCGACGGCCCTGATACTATTTCAGGGTCCTACCTGGGTTCAACAGAGAGAATGATTCAGTGGATACAACTAATCATCTCCACCCATCTACATGAGTACTATACCTTTATGAGTTGAGTCTTGTATTTTAGTTGTTATCAACGAGATGATTGATTTTACTTCCTTTGTGGAATGGGTTGTGGTTGGCCTCGAATGTTGGAGTCAGACTATGATTGGTAACCTAGGTACATGTATGGGAATATACCTATGTAGGGATGGTTGATTCTTCGTTATTGTATATTACTACTGTGGTTTATCTTTAGTGGATTCACTGTAACATTTAGGGGTCTCAGGGTCCCCTAATGAGTATTGTTATACTCACCATATACAGGCTTCACACCCAGCTGGTTGTGTTCTGTACAGACGACGGTCTGTAGTGATTGAGGCAGAGGGTGACAAACAAGAGGATTCTCGGTGCTGGAATAGATTGGACGTACCACAGGTAAAAGATTTTCATGAAATGTACCTAGCATTCATGTAAGATTCCCCAGTGAACCATCCATGAGATGTTTTTGCCATTTTTACTTGTACTTGTACTTGTTGTTCAATTCGGTTGGTATGTGGGCCCACTTACTTTCAACACACCTTTCATTTCTATATTAGTACGTGTTTCTTCTACTACTTGTGTTCAGACTATGTGTGCAACAGGTTTAAAGTAAATTCCTTCTCTTTTATTGTGGATTCGCCTTTGGTGATAGTCTCCAGCCCATGGCATATAGGAGGCGGGCTTGGGTTAGTCACAACACGGGCCCCGAGGATGGATCGTGACAAATTGGTATCAGAGTAGTCGGTTCTACTGCAGAAGATTCACTTTGATTCTTTTAATAGAAATAGTGTTATTTGTTTTTGGTGTGGTTATCAATATAGAGAAACCGGTGTTGGTGCAATGGCCGACGTATCCATACACTAGGACTCTGACTTCGGATTTTCGACTCAGTGCACAAAACCACTGATTGCATGTGTGTTTCCTTTGAAAAGTTTTCTTTGTGAATTCTTTATGTCAGATCATCAGATATATTGTTTTGACCATGGTGAACCTATTTCTTTTCAGGATGGCCCCACATAGGCATCCATCCAGGGTTTCGAGTTTCATATAAGATGGTAGCCCACCGAGAGACGAGGCCTCGGTGCAGGGCCCCATCACAGTGGAGGTATCAGCGGTACCACTACCCACTGCGCCACTAATACCACCAGCTCTAGAAGCAGAGAGTGCCTGTCTTCTGAGTGTGTTGCACGATTTCTAGCACCATAGGCTGCCCAAGTTCACGGGAGATACGGACCCACATGCAACTAAGGATTGGGTGGAGGTTGTTGTGAGAGTTTTCATATTGGTAGGGACACCAACCGGCCTCATGGTTATCCTTTACACAAGTCTCCATCATGAAGTAGCCGGTAGATGGTGGAGCCTGATGCTCCAAGTGATGAAAAGGCATCACTACTCTGTTCAGACTTCTACAGTCTCTTTCGGTCAGAGTTTGTTCCAGCCACCCTTCGTGTGGTGCGGATACAGGAGTTACTGCATCTACTGCAGGTTAGCATGATGGTAGATCAATAATCCTCGAGATTCACTGACCTCTCATGATACTGCACGGATATGGTACGAGACCCATTCTTCAGTGCCCGAACCTTCGTATAGGGACTCAGGCATGAGATCAGGGATTCGATGATCTCCCTCAGTATTCTGACGCAAGTGGGGCTACTGGAGTGAGACCTTCTATTGGAGAGTTTTCTTGCTGAGTAGTCACCAGTAGCGAGACCCACCACAGCGTGACACATAATGGAGTCTTCTACACCCGGCAGTAGACAGATGTCATAAAGGTCTAAGAAGACCAGGCCATCTGGTGGGTGGACCTAGGATACAGGTTCGGTTTCACGGGCCACATGAAACAGAGCCAGCCATACGAAGATAAGGCAATAATATGCATGCGGTGGGTAGGGTCACATGGATTGTGATGGCCCAAACCACCATACAGATGAGCATCTAACAGTAGAGGGACCTTTCAAGAAGAAGTATAGGTTTGACCATGGTGGTCCGCTGGGAACATGCCGACATGGAAGATGAGCTGGCTGAGCAACGGGTGGTGGACGACATTTCGAGGCCCTACCACCACCACCACCAGGAGGTCCACCCTAACCACATGCATCTAGCGGACAGAGGCGGGCATAGCCTTAAGAAGTTGAGGCCTGCAACCATGGTGCACTTGAGATGATTCGAGGTACTATTTGTGTTTAATCAACCCTTACTGCAGTACTTATAGACAGAGGTGCGAGTCATTATTTTATTACCACTTCCCCCGTTTGGAGATCAGAAATTTCGTCGGAGACATTGACTCGATCCATACGGAAAGAGACTCCTACCGGAGTAGACTCGATGATTATGCACTTGTTCCAGTAGTGTGAGATTACTCTAGGATACGAGAGTTTCATCTAGGATCTCCTAGTAGTTGAGTTGAGGCCTTACAACGCCATCTTTGGTATGGACTGTTTATCCATAGATCATGCTCATATTGACTGTATTAGACGAATAATGCAGTGTATCTGTGAGGATGGAATGAGTTTTACCTTCACCGGTGAGAAGAAAGCCTTTGCAGCGTAGGATGGACTTACCCAGAGGAGGGGGCATCTGATCAAACATAAGTTGGCAAGCCTCATTCTCCGAGTGGTTTATGTGCGGAGTCTGAGTTTTGCTGTTCTGGTGGATCAGTATGCGGATGTTTTCCCTAAAAATGTTCCAGGACTACCTCCTCAAAGATAGGTGGACTTCTACACTAACCTATACCTCGGGATGGCACATATATCTACTCCAATATATCAGATGGTTCCCACAGAGCTTTGTGAGCTGTGGGTACACCAGGAGGACTTGTAGGGGAATCGATTTATCTGAACCAACATTTCACCATGGGCATCCCCGATTTTTTATCAAGAAGGTGGATGGGATCTTATGAATGTGTGTTGATTATTGGCGCATGAACCAGGTGACCGTAAAGAACAATTACCCACTCCCAGGGATTGACAACCGCTTGGATTAGCTGAAGGGAGAATGTTGGTTGTCAATGATAGATCATCGGTCAGGCTATCACCAGCTCAGAGTGCAGGATGAGGATGTGCAGAAGATGAACTTCAAATGTTAGTATTGCCACTATGAGTACTTGGTTATTCCATTCGGCGTGAACAACGCACCAGAATTGTTCATGGGGCTCATGAGTAGGATATTTCAGTCGTACCATGATCGCTTTGTGGTAGTCTTCATCGATGACATTCAGATCTACTCAGCTACCGAGGATGAGGACACCTACCATTTTAGGGTAGTAATGGACACACTCCGAGAGCACCATCTTTATGGTAAGATCTCGATGTGATAGTTATGGATCCAGGAGGTACACTTTCTGGGACATGTCATCTTTGAGGTTGGAGTTGCAATGGATCCAGCAATGATTGAGGTAGTACATTCTTGGGAGACACCTTGGAGTGTGAAGAAGGTATGTAGTTTCCTAGGACTGGTTGGGTACTATCAGAGATTCGTTCCAGACTTCTCCAGAGTTGCAGCACCACATTCAGCCTTGGCAAAGAAGGGGAAACCCTTCGTGTGGTCAGAGAGATGCCAGCAGAGCATTAAGGAGCTGAGATAGAGGTTGAAAAGTGCACCCATATTGAGGCTACCATAGGAGGGTGTTGGTTACTTAGATTATTGTGATGCATTAGGGACTGGACATGGGTGTGTCCTGATGCAAGAGCGTGTTGTGATCGTGTACGGTTCTCGGCAGTGGAGACAACATGATCAAAACAATGCTACCCCTGACAAGGAGTTGGCAGTAGTGGTCTTCGCCTTGGAGATGTGGCGGCACTATCTGATGGGTGAGTATTTTATAGTCTAGTCTGACCAATACAGTCTCAGGTTCATCTTCTCGTAGAAGGACCGAAACCAGAGACAGCGGCGCTGACTTGAGTTCCTCTAGGACTATGACTTCGAGATAGGCTATACTCCCGGGAAGGGGAACATAGTAGCAGATTCTCTCAGTAAGAGATCAGGCATTCACCTGCTAGGAGAGATGACCGAGCAGCTGGCTGCATTGCAGATTTCCTTTGTGGATAGAGATTGAGCAGCCTTTCTATAGTCTCTCCTAGTCACTCATCCACATATTCAGTGAGGCTGGAAGAAACAACATGTGGATGTTGACTGTGAGATGCGACGTGCTTAGATATCCATAGGGTAGGCACCTGATAGATTTTTTATGGTAGGGAGCACGTCATTATCTTTAGAGGGCGTACCATGGTACCAGTTTCGCTTCAAGAGGAAGTGTTGAGGGAGTTCCACACATCTCCTCTATCGGTACATCCCGGTGTAGCGATGATGTATCAGGATATTTGAATACATCACTGGTGGCAAGGTATGAAGAAGGCAGTAGCAGAGATTGTCTAATGATGCCTCACTTGACAGCAAGTGAAGGCCGAGCACCAGGTTCCAGTAGGATTTGTTCAGACCTTAGAGGTCCCATAGTGGAAGTGGGATGGGATATCCATGGATTTCAAGATGATACATCCATGCACATCTAGAGGACACGACTCTATCTGTGTGATTGCCAACCTACTCACCAAGTCAGCCCACTTTCTATCGATCAGGGAGCAGGGTTCAATAGAGATCTTGGGACGCCTCTATGTACATGATATCCTATGGATTCATGTTTTTTCATATAAGATCGTCTCCGATCAATATGCTCGTTTCACTTCCCGGCTAAGGAAGGGGTTGTAGGAGGCTTTTAGGACACAGCTTCGGTTGAGCACCACCTTCTATCCTCAGAAGGATGGTTAGACTTAGAGTACCATTCAAATTCTCGAAGACATGCTCCGTGCATGCGCCCTCAACATTGGTCCTAGCTGGTAGGATCATTTAAACTTGTTAGAGTTTGTATATCCCAAAAGATACCACTCCACCATCAGGATGACACCTTTTGAGGAATTTTATAGACAACCTTGCAGATCGCATCTATGCTAGACTGACCCAACGGAGTTAGCACTTATGGGACCAGAGATGGTGCAGGCTATGAAGGAGAAGGTGCAGATCATCCAGGAGCGTGGTAAGACTACACAGAGAAGGAAGATGTTCTAAGATGATTGGAGACAGAGACCACTGGAGTTCGAGGATGGCGACCACGTCTTTCTATGGGTCTTACCTTGACGAGGACTATGAAGATTTGGGTGAGGTGGAAAGTTATCTCTGTGAGTCATCATACAATTCCAGGCCCTCATAAGAGAAGGTAAGGTGGCTTACCACATGACTCTTCCAAAGAAGTTGCACTGGGTGCACGACGTCTTCCACGAATCTCAGCTGAGGAGATACGTGCATGACCTGTCCCACATCATTGATCATGGGGAGCTGGACATCGATGACAGAGTGACTTTCTCGGAGGTTCCAGTGGAGATTGGGGATCGATAGGAGCGGTTATTGTGTGGACGGTCTAAACTGCTGCTGTGCATTCGCTAGCAGCATGAGAACCTCCATGAGAGCCCAAAGGAGTGGGTGGATCAGATGCATCCTCAGTACCCCCATTTTTTCCCTTAGTGTGAGTTGTATGATATGAGGACTTAAAGCCTTGAGGTGGGGAAAATGTAAAGTCCCAGAAATTCTATGGATTGTTTTTTTATTAAATTCAAGGGAATTTTACGAGTCCGTAGTTTTTGACGATGGTTGATTACGAGGCCCGGTGTGCCCAAAATCAATTTCAGAAGTTTTGCTCAGGTACGTTCATTAAATGTCCGATTGGGATATTATAAATCTTGAACTGGTGCTCAGAATCAAATTCTGAGGGCACCATTGAACTCAATGAATCGTTGATTGCTTAGTTAGACTTCACCACATTTCTATTTTAACGTGTTTGGAAGATAGATTTTTGGGATTCTTTAATAATGTAAAATAAAAATAAAGTGATAGCTTATTTTTATTTCATGGTGGTTATATTATCCATGAAGAGGTTAGTGGGGGGGCCACCACACCATAACCTCCCATTAGAGGTTATGGAGGTGGGCCCACCCTCACAAAAACTCCCTTGGGAGGATATTTACCGTTGGAACAACAAGGGATTTAGCCCCTTGTAACTCTCTGTAAAGTGTGTGGTGGGGAACCCTAGAACTTCCCCCACTAATTAAATGTGCCAACCCACTTAGAATTAATTGAACCCCTTCGTTTAATTTATTCAACTTTTGAATTCTTTTGAATTAAATCCAATGAATAAATAATAGAAAAAGATATTATTTCATTTGGATGGAAATTAATTTGGGTGGGGACATGAGAGAGAACTTCATCCTCTCAACGAAGAACGCGAGGATTGCTCCTTCCACTGAAGATCGACAAACACAATCTTCTTCATTCTTCGACTAGGGCATGAAAGGGAAGTGTCACACATGAAGAACACTGACACCATCCTCAGATTCATCTTTCCCAACATCAACGAAATGACACGGCCTTATCCTGTGACTTCATCAACGAACAATGATCAAGTAAGGTAGGGGGTTTTGAGTTGTTTTGTTCCTGTTCTATGTCTTTAATATGTTTTAATTCGTTAAGACGAATGTTATCAACAAAACATGGGGGGGCTTGGACCACACCAACAAGGATGACCCTTCTCCTTTTGGTTGATCATGTTTACTGACAATAGAGGAATGAACCACGGCAAACAATGGCGGCCAGCGACGGGCCGACCTCAAACGAAACTGGAGGTGCAAATGCCGCCAGGTCGCCAAGATGGTGTGGCACTGCCCCGCTATGCGGAGGAGATCCACTGTCGTGATGGGAGCGGCGAAGGGGCACACCGCCGTCGCACCACCCAGGTGGTGCATGACCGCGACTAGGGTGAGCCACGACAGAAGAGCAAGGGCGCAACGCCATCACATCGTGCTGGAGAAGACCCACGACCAAATGCTGTGGTGGATAGTGGAGGGTGGCCGGCTGAGCGGGCCACCAGTGTGCGCTACAGAGGCGGGACCCTTTGGGTCCCACAGTTACCGGTGTCTCTGTCATGGGTCAGGCATTACGAACAATGGGGGAACCCCCCCCCCCCTCCCCTGCGTGGCGAGCTGGGCCACTGGGCGTGCCCATCCGGGCCGGGCCGGTCTGCTTCTGAGTCGGACCGCCATTAGGTCGGGACACTTTTTCAGGTCTCGTCAGACCCACAGACTGGGCCAGACCCCAGTCCGGACCAGTTTTAGGTCGTGTCGGGTCAGTCCACCAGGGTCGGACCGGATCTGAACCCTTTAGATCCGATTACACCTAATCGCCCAAAACTCTGGCTATGGATGTCTGATCAACGAACAGTCTGCTACGACGAAAATCTTTGAACAAGAAGATTCATTTGGAATACCCTAATTTAGTTTTGGACATAGTTGGTGTACAGTTGGGTTGGTTTGAACCTAAAACCAAACTGGGACCTTGGAACGGAAATGTCAATAACTCACAGACCGTACATCCTATTGACGCGTCGTCTGTCGGGTTGAGATCCTTTTGATGAGACAGAACTACATGATATTTAAATTCAAGACTTCGAGGTAGTTGATGAATCAACAGTTGGATCAAGGATTGGACCCGCCCAGAATCGAGCATGCTATGTGTGGGAATCCTATGGCTGGCTGCGACTGAGATGATAGGATCCTCCGTGGGTTCGACAACGACGATGTTGTACTGGGATCCTCTGTGGGTTTGACACCGACGATACTGTAACAGGATACTCTGTGGGTTCGATAGAGATGGTACTAGACCAGGATCCTCTGTGTGATCGACAGTGATGACTTCTGTACTAGGATCCTAAGTGGGTTCGACATCGCTAATACTGTTTTAGGATCTTATGTGGGTTCAACAGAGGAGATGATTTAGTGTAAACAACTAATCATCTCCACCCCTCTACATGAGTAGTATACATGTGTGAGCTGAGTCATGGCTTTATGTTGTTATAAACTCGATTATTGGCTTTACTTCCTTTCTGTAATGGGTTATGGTTGGGCTCGAATGATGGAGCCAGACTGTGATTGGTAAGTTATGAATATGTATGGGAATATAACTAGGTTGGGATTGTTTATTCTTCGTGATTGTATATTACTACTGTTGTTTATCCATAGTGGATTTTGGGAGACCTTCGGGGATCTCAAGGTCCCCTACTGAGTATTGTTATACTCACCCCTAGACAGGATTCTCCCGCAACTTATTGTGTTCTGAGAAGACGACGGTCAGCAGAGATCGAGGCAGAGGGTGACGGACAAGGGGATTCTCAGAGCTGGACTAGACGGGACATACTTCATGTACGAGTTGTGCGAGATTTGTACCTACCCATCATGTAGGATTCCTCAATGGACGACCCACGAGCTATTTTTTCCTTTTTACTTGTACTTGTACTTGATGTTCAGTTGGTTTTGTATACTGGCCACATACTTTTAGCACACCTTTATTTTCTATATTAGTACTTATTTCTTCTACTTCTTGTGTCCAAATTGTGTGTGTTATAGGTTCAAAGGAAATTCCTTCCCTTTTATCGAGGATTTTCCATTGGTGCTAGTCACCATCCCTTGGACTATAGAAGGCGGTCTTGGGGTAGTCACCGCACGGGCCCCGAGGACCGGTCATTATAGATCAATGGGCAGGTTTCGTAAAGTAAAAAAAACACCATCCTAAACACACCATAAGATCTATATAGTGCATTTTATTAAATTACAGGCTGAGAAAGATGACACAGTATTTAACAACCCTCTATTTAAGTGTTTATTCCCTAAATAGTTTACTGAATATCTTGTTTCAAATGCGAAACCAACTGAAAAACATAATAAATTTTATATTTATTAACCATTTATGTTATAATATAGTATATTAATTAGTGAGTATAAATTTATAGAATTGCGTTATGAAATCTAAAACTTTGAAATTAATAAATAGAATCCCTGATTACGAGGTTCATTTTTCTATGATTGTAAATGAGTTGGGTATACTAGGGATTTACATGAAGAAATACAAAGATGATCCTCAACAATTATGGATTAATCAAAATAGTTAATAAGAGAAGTTAAAGGTCTATGAAATTAGTATAAGATCCATTCAAGCCAAATCTCGGTAGCACCTCTAGATTTTGTGAAATAGGATTTTTTTTCAAATAAATTTATTAAATTTAATATTTTACATTAGGAACAACTATATGTTTTTCTTATGTTACATAATAAAGTTAGTTTCTCTAGGATGATATAGAATAATTTATTTAGATCACATTACATACATCACTTATTATAAACAATATATAAAACACTATTAAATATTAATATTTAATATAATATTTATCTCCTAGCCATTAGAATGGGGGGTATGAATAGGATAAAATAAATTATTAAAATATATATTTTTAAAATATATATATAATTAATTACTAGGTGGTTAATTAATTTTAAATAAATATAAATACTATTTTAAAATAAAGGAATTAATTTTGAAAATTGTTTTGATTAAAATTAAGGTGTTTTACTATAAAAAATTAATGAAATAGATATTGGTAAATGATTATCATTAAATTTAAATATTATTTATTCATTTAAATATTTATTATTTATTTTATGTGTTTTATAGATAAGGGAGAAGAATAAATAAAATTATGCTAAAAATAATTTTTTTATAAACACAGTTTTGTCCTCCTTTATTCACTTGTTTTAAAATAACTTCATTATATTTTTTATTTTATTTATAGAAAAAATAATGATAATTTATTAAATATTATTTTAAAAATTATGTGGAAGTACATTTTATTTATTTTTATAGGAAAATAATTTTTTGTTGAATAGTGAAAAATAATTTGTTTATTGTAAACATCCATTTATTTTGACAAATTTTTTTTATTTCATTTAATTTAAAATATTTTAGCATTGAATTATAATAAATTATATATATATATATATATATAAAATTTAGGTTATTGAAATCACATTCATATCTAATTTGGATATAAAAACTTTTTAAATATTTCATCATTTTCTGTTTGAAAAACAACATTCTTACAATGAATATGGGTTTACATCTAAATTAAATTTTGATACCTATATTCATGAAATCACAAAAAATGGATTCCATATTTGGATTCCAAATAATTAATAATTTCTAATAATTAGAATTTAATTGTTTTGTCATTATGAATAATAATAATATTATTAAACATTATTTACTATAGTTTGGGTAAAATTGGTATATTGTTGGTTAATCATGAATTATTAGGGCTAAAAACGACACATAAAATTTTAGAAGATAATTTATAGAAATATTTAGAAACTATATCTTCTTTTATTGAGTATAGTCTATTATGCATCCTTTCATTTTTAGAAAAACATTGGTACACATTTTCCTTTTCCAATATTAGAAGTGTGCCACTCACCTAATTTATAAAAGGCCCCCGAATCTCCTGTCATTTTAACAATTTCAAAATAGATTAGTTTGAATATTACCTTCCCAAATCACATTCTAACCACCATACTCCCATCATAGAACCTGTATTATTCTTATAAATTTATCCTAAGAATTGATTTTTTGTAAACCAAAATAGGTTGTCTGAAGAAGTGGTAACACCAATAACATAGTGTTTTGTTTATTTTTTTAATCCACCATATTAAATTAATAATAAAATATGATTATATAATAACCTCTATATAGTAAATATTCTGAGATTTTTTCTAATACAATAACTAAAATATTTATCCACTTCCATCAAATTTTGTATGGAATCACCGCTCGTGTATAAGGAGGACTACCGCCTTATAAACCAATGTTATTCATTTTTTTTACCCCTTCTAAAAGATGGATATAAAGATGGATTTAGGGTTTTATTATATATATATTATATTATTATACATATTCAATTATATTTCCACATCCAACTGATTACTTTTCATCCCAATGATAAAAAATTAAGTTAGTAATAGATACAAATGAAACTGTCTCATGAATCGATGTGATGGGTTTTTCAATTCAGTAAAACATATATTGTAAAAAATTTATATAAAAAATTTATATGTGATCTTTTAAACGTAATTATAATTTAATAATTATAATATCACCTATATATACTTACATTCTATTTCCATGGGGATATGGGAACGTTCTTCTTGTGTGTGGTGGACAACAGCCTCACAAGGCGATGTAACTAATATTTCACTAACTGTTTGCATGAAATATAATTATGGAACATTTAATGAATATATATGATATATATGACCTAAAAATAATTCTATAATTTTAATATCTTATTTTCATTTCATCCACCCAAAATCAGGAAACAACATTTATGTGTAAGAATGGCTAACCATCTCCACGAATGGTGTATTTCACATTCTACCATTATATTTTAAGGATTAATATAATTTATCAATAATAAATATATATGATATTTATTTATTGGTTAACATTATGTATATTATTTATTTATGATCCATGTAATAGGATCAATAAAACGATACAAAAATAAATCTAAAAAAACATTTGGTACATGGAACATAATTTTAACAATGAATTGTAAATAAACAGATAATAATAGCTCATAAGTAAATAGTATATCGTAGGATATATATATATATGGTTCTGTAATAAATTCATAATAAACTTATAATTATAAAATAGTATGTTTAACATCTATGAAGGATGTCGACACTCACAGTATAAGATTTTTGTCACACAATTATTTTCTACGAGACACATGTCGCATTCAATATGTGTATCTTTTATGTGGGGTATATACATCCCATGAATTTATTTAATGGTGATTCTCCTGATATTTGTTGGGATTTAAAAATAAATTTTAGTATCTTACTTTTATGGACTTTATAATTCATTAGATACTAAATCAGTAAGGTGTTTTGTCTCAATTTTCCTTCTTTGAGACATTTGTCATGTTATGCACATATCTCTATTTATGATATGTATTAACAGACCCATGTACATGTTATATAATTAGTTTAATAATTTTCACCATATTTTATATATAATTTAATTCTATTATTTCAAAGGTATTATGATTCAATGTTACCAAAATTGTAATGGTTTTATGATTTAATATCATCATTTATTAGGATATTTTTTAGTTTATTCTCCCATTGACGAAATATTAATATCCATCAATCATGGAAATGATTAATTTTCATCTCCTATATTTTTTTCATGATAATACCTGATTTACTTTCATTTTACTCCATTTATATAATAAATTTTAAATATGAAATGTTTTAATGAAAAATAACATAAAGTTTTATTTAAATATAAAATCATTTTTCTTCAAAAAAACAAGACCTAAAGATTGTTTTAATGAAATATTATTTTTAACATTATAAAAATTATTTATTAAAGAAAATTTTAACCATTTTTTACTTTTTTGTAGAATATATTTAATCGAATATTCAGGATGTTTTCCAAAAAATGTCCATTTTTCTTTTATCAAAAATGTCGATGGAATCATTTTTTAATGTGTACATCATGATAAATATATATGACCATAATGAAAACTCATTAATTCTTAATTTTTATGTTATAATTCTATTTTAATAAAAAATTATTTTAAAAAATTTTATAGTTAGGAAAATAGATTTTTCAAAGTGAAAATATGTTATTCCTCAAATATTTTATTATTATTTAAAAAGATTAATTTTCATGTTTTGAAGGAAATTTTCAATGAGAATGATTTTCAAATAATTTTAATTATAGAGAAATTTTTTTTCACTTTGGGAAGAATATTTTTTATTAGAAATCTTCTAGGTGATATTTTAAAATCATTTTCCACATAAGTTGACTTATTTGGATGATGCTCATAATTTACAAGAGATATGATCAAAGGATTCAATTTTCATTTATTCTATATTGGATAATGGTTATGAGGAAGATATTTTTATGAGACCCATTTCATTTATAGGGGTTAGTGTATTATGATTGATTTATGAATCCAATGTATTTACATCTGTTTTGATAAGAGAAATATATTTTGATGATTATTTAATTTCATTGGTTCAAAAGTGATGAATGTTTTATGATATTATGGCATATATATATATATATATATTATTTTTATTACATCTTAGTAGTTACATTATAGACATGGATGGTGGTAATTTAATCAAAAAATACTATGGTTATGTTATAACCATGATAGGTCGGACATATATCTCCATAAAATCCATAGTGTTAATATTGATATCACATGAGCTAAATTGGATTTGAACTGGGTGTTAACAATGAGTTGTAAAGAAATCCATCCATAATAATCGTCTGAGATGGTTAAAAATGATTACTAAAATGGGTTGTGGAGTGATCTCACTCCACTATGATAGTCTATTAAATTATCATTATACAATTGAAGAAATAATGTTATATGCTTATGTGTATTCAAAAATTACTTTTTTGACATCATTGTTATGAAATCAACGATCATTATATTTTGTTACCTTATGAATAATGTCTTATCAACTGCATATCATTATCTGATGACCCATCATTGTGATATCTGATAAGTATGTTATGGTTTTCAAAAGTAATTACCATGTGTTCATACACTCCTTCTCATATTACTTTTTTTTGTATCTCCCTTCAATACCCTTATAGAGTATTTTTTCTCACACTTTCTTATGTTTATTTTCCACAATTTTTAGATACATATATTGTTTATGATTTTTATAATAAGGGTTCTTGTTATAAAAAACATAGTGGTAGTAGTTTTAGTTCAACTATATAACATTTTTTTATGTTTTTCTATTTTCAAATCTACTATACCTTTATGATACACATGAGTGAACTTGTTAGTATATAAAGGTTCTCCAAAAAATTATCTAAATTTAATGTATATGATTCATTGTTCATTATTGTTTTCATTAGAGAATAGTTTTAGGTTTCCACAAGAATCTAGGATTGGGGAATTTTTGTGATACCCATTTAGATAAGCCTTTGTATATAGTCACATCAAAAAAATTTGGTAAGGAATAGATTTTGTAGTTTATCTAAAAATAAATCTATATATGTATACTATATGTGGATTTGGTTTTGGTACAGATGATCCATTTGGTAATAATTATGTAAAAGTAACATCATGATTCAATTCAAAATTACCTAGTACATTACAACATGCTTTACAACGTACCTTTTGACACACTTATAATATATGATTTGGTTATATCATGTTTTATTGACAAACCATAATGATTGTTATGAATAAATGATAATCATAGATAACTGAAGTTGAACAAAATTTGCAATATATTTAGAATAAATTAACTTTATTTAGTAATCATTAATTAATTTTCATGACTATAGTTTTTTTCAACTATGATTATTGTTTCTCACACTAGGGGTTTTGGTATTAGTCAATATATAATTCTAGAATGAATCATGTTAACAATGAATCTGAAGGAAAATTTAGTGATTATATGAGTAAAAAAAATTTATGATTAATAGAGAGATATTTTTATTATTCCTAATCAAATATCATAATATATGATGACTAACAATGTGATCTTCAATGTGATTTCTATAGAGTAAAAAAATGGAAGATAACATTTTATGATTATTCATATGGTAATGAATTCAATGAAAAAACGATTCAGATTTCTACATTTACAGTACTGTAACACCCCATGAAATTAAAATATTTTACTTGTATAATAAATATTTTTTTCTATCATTAATTATACATAAATTTTATAGTTACTCTACACAATATATTGAATTAGCATGTATTACATCCGAGATCAATTTTCACTACCTTTAAATAGATCATATATTTTGTAATAAAATTTTTACGCATTTAAAATATTTATTTGTCAAAATATAAATATTTCTTTAATTATATTGTTTTAATTAGAATAGGGTGAACTTTTTGGATTTTTCTGAGATACATCAGTTTTTGCTGAATAGTAAAAATTATTACAATTTATATTAAAAAAGACTTTTCATTTAAATATAGATTAACGTGAAATTATATTTTAAATTGGTTTTTAAAGTCACAATTGATCAATTATTCAAATATTAATCCAATATAGTTCATTGGAAATTGTTTTTATATTTTAATTATATATAAAAACTTATCGATCATTTGAATATTTTTCTTATTTAAAAACTTGTGTTCTTTCCACATTTGTGGAATTAACATTAATCGTACCATTCCAACTTCAATGCATTGAAATTTTTATAAAATACATACATAGTTGTAATCAATGAAATATTTTTGGTCAAATAATATCAAAACCATTTTTTTCAAAAACTATTAATGAAATTTATTAAAATTAATTAATATGATTAAGTTAAAATAAAACTTAATTAGGGTCTAGACCTTATTCTTAAGACAAAAAATGACATAGAAACATTTCCAAAAACAATTGGGATCCAATATTTCGAACAAATACCCTCTTGGTGATAATTTTATGCGATATTTTGATATTATTTTTAAAATTTTTATTTTTAAAATAATCTAAAATCGTTATTATAATAAATAATTAACTGTATGAAAATAAAATTTATCATAAAAAATATTTGTTTTTTATAAAGAAGTTGCCGAAGAGTAAAAATACCAGTTTACACTATGGAATATTCATTTGAATATTTTCATAGTTAAACACTGAGTTCATGCATGTTTCTAAGGACTGTAATGCATCAAAAAAGAAAGAATAAAAATATTAAATATGTTTTATTGAGGCTGAGAAATTTATTTAAAATAACTTAATAACTCTAAAAAAGTACATCGTACAATAAAACTAGGATGACAGTTATGACTGAAATGTAGTGTTTTCCAGAGCTACGGTATAACATTCAACGACATAAAACATTTGTATACCTCACTCATGAGATAATGTTATTAAGTATTATTTAATATATTATTTTATTCAAAATAATTAAATATCTCCTAAACATAGAATTGTATTGGAATTCCAAGACAATTGATATGTATGAGACATGGTGTTTACCCTATGTAGGGTATAATATTTATCCACAATAGGTGTTTGGTGTTAGTTAATTTTCATGTAAAATAAATAATTTTACTAATATAATGATTCATATAATTTTAATAAAATTTAATAGAAAACTAATTTTTTTGGTCTCTTTATATTTAATAAGAAAATCTCCATTGATGAAATTTGATAGATTTAAAACCTCCTTATATAATGTGTTTTGAACCGATTCAAAATATTTAACGCCTTATTAATTGGAAATCAACAAATCCTTATTTATTTCTAGGTTGAATACTATTTTGAAATTAGGTATTTAAATTCATAAATTTAACAACACGTGACATGTGGTTTTCCTTATAACCGAACAGATATTTGTGGTTTGTGGTGAATATGGTTGATTGTGAATTACTTAAGGAGTCCCTTGCCTATGTACAGTGATAGAGTGCCTCATTTTTTCTTCTTCAGATCCAGGTTGTATGTTAATTCCCTACAACAAATTTGAAGAAGGTGAGTTATTTTGTTTTTAACTTGTTATTTCATTAATAATATTTATTAAAAATAAATTTAAAAATAAATAAATAAATAAATATTTTTCTTTTTTCTTCACATTTATTAAAGTTAATTTATGACCAAAAAATAGCAGGTATAATATACAACATATTGAAAGGTAATTAAATGAGATTGTATAAATAAAAGAATATAATTATCAAGTTATGATTTATAGGAAATTAATATACGTTGATTATAAATGAATAATTTTTTAATTTTGTTACAGATTGTTAAAAAATAGTTATTCTATATTCGAAAGGGATAATTACGACAAATTATGGATGAATAAGTTTTTGAAATAATCAAAAATATTTACACAAAAATTATAATAGGGCAGTGTAGAAGAATTATCAAGCAATGATTGCAACATGTAATTTCATAAAATTATGTAGAATAGTTTTATACAAAAAATATAAAATATAATTATGAAAATATTGTCACAGGAAAAGGGTATCAATCCAATCAAAGTATGATCATTTCAATTATTAAATGATAATTTTCGGGATTTATTGATGGTAGATTATCAAAATTATCAGAATATATATTCGTATATGTATATATATATACACATATATGTTTTTTGTGTATATATCTACATACATAAGTGTATGTATATATATATAATCATAAGAGGATAAGGTTTAATAAAATTATCATTGTATAATTTTATTGAAAATTTGAAATTATAAATATCATACACACGTGATAATTTAGCAACAAGTTCAAATATATGATTATCAACAAAAATGATAATTTATTTATAATTCAAAGTTATAATTATCAATTCATAATAATGTTTAATGATAATAATTTTAATTATCATTATTTATGATGATATAAAGGATAATTAGGAAATTTTAATTATCATATCATGTAAAAAAATGATAATTTATGTTATCAACACATGTGATTGTAAATTAACATTTTATTGCCATTTTTTTAAAATTATAGAGTAATATTTTATACAATAAATACATGCGATAAAAACTTTTATTATTCATGTTACATTTTTGAAATAATAAGGTAATAATTTAATTTATCAGCACTTGCAATAATATTAAATTTAATGTAATAAATTATCATTTCAGGTGAAATTTAAGAAACGTTAATAGAATATTTTAATTTATAAAATCATGTGATAAAATTAAACTAACAGTGGAAAATTATCATTTCATGGGATATTTTTTGAAATAGTACAAAAATAGTTTAATTTAACATTTCATGTGATAAATTTAAATTGAAGTAATGAATATTCATTTCATGTGAACTACTAATGGGTAATGACATAATTAAAATTTATCCATGCATGCGATATTTCGGCGGATAATTTGAGAAATATTTGAGAAATAGAATGAATTATTAGATGTGATGTTTTACCTCTTTTTAAATAAAATAAATGTTATGATTCTAGGAAAAACTTTGTAGACCTCATGTACCGACGTCCATACAACATGATACATTGATGTGCCACTCTCACATCAGGAAACCCAATGAGTTTTTTCTTACAATTACTGAGGTATGAAGTTACATAACATCATGGGATTATTTAAAAATTATTTTCATTACTAAGATGATGTGAAAACATGTAAAAATATTGAATGTATGTGGGTGTTCCATATGTATTTGTGTAAAATTTCTGTATGATTACATATACACGATGTGCTACATATTCATGATGATATCATTATTCATGCATATATATATATATATATATTACTTTTCATGCTATGTATACATCCTGGTTTTTATGATCAAAGATAGGTGGACAAACGACATACATTATCCTTTGGATGAGGGTTGAAAATGATTGATGATGAGGGTCCAATCGATGGGTTAGGAAAATAATGATGCCTAGGGGAATCCATGTAGTGGACCATTGTGCCATGTGTTATCCAATAGAGGGGGATGCACATGACTGACGATAAGGATCCAAAACATAAAAAAGGAACATGTAGATGCCTTGCTATGTGCATGTCATAAAACAAGGGATATGATTATGCATTTGGAGTATCATGTAACATATCATCATTAATTATGTAATAATTTTTAGGAGGGGTGAAAATGACTAATGAGGATGGATCAATGCACAAGAAGGGAATATGAATATACGTTGGGATGCATTCAATGAAGAAGGGATTGACTAGCTCTCAATCCCTATTATATCTTCTCAATGGTGTTCATCGATGATTATGGGACACGCTCTACTCTCGGTCCTCATTACATCAACTTGAAAATAAAAATGTCCATGTAATCACACAACAAATGAGAATTAATAGAGACAAGTATTCATGACATCATGTCAAATTTCAATTTTTCATGGCTAAACACTTACCCACATGAATTTACTATCTAGGAATGTAATTTAACATGTCTATGCATAATAATATTAAAAAATCATTTTCAAAAAAGCCCAATATTTATGGAACTTCCTACCCTAACGGTTGAAAAACCTCTAATAGTTTTTATGACGTTAGGGTGATATGTTAATGCCTCAAGCTGTTGGAATATCAGTTCTCAAGGTATATCAAAGGATTTCCTAGAATCTTAAAATTTATTCATTTCAAAATAATTAAAACATCATGCAGGATAATTATATCTCTTTCTTGAATAATTATCAAATTATCAATAAATCTATCACATGCACTAATAAATTTTAATTATCTCCATACCCATTTAAAAACTAAATGAAACTATAAATCATGACTTTTATTTTTATTTTATCACATGCGATGATAAATTATATAATTATTTTATTATTATATAATGTCAAATGAAACAACAAATCATGAATTTTTAATTTATTTTTATCACGTATGCTGATAAATTATGTAATAATTTTATTATTTTGAAAAAAATCACATGAAATGATATATCATCACATTTAATTTTATCATATGTGCTGATAAATTAAATTATTAGTTTATAATTTTTGAAATGTTACATGAAATGATAAATCATAATATTAAATTAAACCTTGTGTGCTGATAAATTAAATTAATATTTTATTATTTCGGAAATTTCACTTGAAATTATAAATCCTCACTTTTAATTTAATTTTCTCACTTGTGCTATAAAATTAAATAATAAGATTACCATTTGGGAAATAACACAAGAAAGGATAAACATTTTTCATATTATTTGACAATTTAAATTATCAGTTTATCATTATTTATAGATCATATAAAATTATAAACATTTTTCATTATCATTGATGATTTATGTTACCATTTTTTTCATTTTACAAGCATCACATAAACTGGTAAATATTTTTCATATGCATTGATAATTTAAATTATCATTTTATAATTTTTAAAATCATATGTGATGATAATTATCTTCATTATATATTTAAAATGTGATGACAATAATGATATCCAAAATTGAATATAATTATTTTAGCTAAATATTTATATTCCATTTAAATCATTTAAATTCCACTTTTATAAAACAACGTAACCATCACATGATAATTTTTTTAAAAATTATCGTTTATAATTACATGTCAATAAATTTTGATAATTTTGGAAAATTTTACATTAATAAATTCTTTAATTACCTCAGGATATTCAACTAATATCAATTTCCCAAACTTATTTATTGATATTTGACACTACATCTTTTGAAAATGTGTAAAAAATTTATCTATTATATGGATAATAATATTACTTGATTTTTTATGATAATGATATTATATATATAAGTAGTTATTAATTTTAAATTTATCATTTGATAAATTTATATTATTACTATTATTATTTTCATTTATCATTGTCTTCATAATCACTTCATTAATCTAGGTTAATATTGTTAATTTTAAAATCAAACATTTTAAATCAAAACTTTTTAAATTTTAATCTGAATTAAAATACAGAAAATAAAATATATGAGAAATTAATAAATCAAAAAAATAAAAAAAATAAAAATTTAAGGTAAGGAAGAGCTCAACTAAAGCACTACTGGTTGCGCTGGAGCAGGGTCTATGAGCTGCTCGATTCACATGCCTCACCCAAATGACACTTGAGGTCATTTGCAGTCATATGAAATAAATACTAAACACTACGATTTGGGTTTTCTATATATAAAACTAAAAATAGATTTATTTAGGAACCCAAAATCAATTCCCTCATTTTTATGGTTGTTTTAACATATTTTTATTGATGAGTAGTTTAGTTCACCCCTAATATAATTTAATTAAATAAATCATGTCAAAAAATAATAATTTGAAAGCTTCTCAGAAGAAGAGGCATTCAAAAATGGATGAAAAATCTCTTAGGGGAGATGTGTGAATAGTGTGTTTCACCCCTATCTATTTTTTATTTTAAAACTATAAATAAATTTAAAAACATGATTTAAGGGGTAAAATGTGCATAACAATTACACCCCATTCGGTAAAAACCCTATTCTAGATAGAATAGAAGTGTCAAAATTTCCTTGCAACATGCCGTTAGTGAGATATGAAATAATGACCCATAATTTAATATTTTTAAAACATTATTTGAAAATATTAATTAGTGTGCAGGGTATCCAACTTCCTGATGCCTTCAAATTTTATACTCCCCCTAGGGTAAACCTCATAATTTAAATCATACAGTTGACTCTGTTTTATAACATGAAGAACCATTTGGAAGGTATTAATTTACTTATTAAATATGGAGTAAATATTTAATCAAATTTGGACAGTGTTTTCCGAACATGGGAGGTATCCAAACACCCAATTCATTCAATTTCTATGCCTCTAAAAATTTCAACATCATGTTATCGATATATCCATGGTCTCTGATTATCATAGAAAACATCATTTTTGAGTAATTCAATCATTTTGAATAACTTTTTTCGACAAAGAGTGATATATTTTATATTTTTATTCTATCCTCACTGAGTTTTTAAGATCTTGGAGACATTCTCTAACTATGTGTTTAACTCTGAAAAAATTTAATTGAATATTCCAATGTCTTAACTGGGTTTTTTACCCTTCCATGGTTTGATTAACATAAATATAGGTTTTTTTTGATAAATTATTTTTTTCGACATAATAATAATAAAGGGACTTAATGATTATTATGAAAATAAGGATGTTTCAATTATCACAATATATAGAATTATTTTTATTTAGAACCATCTATAGTGGTATTTCTCAAATAACTCATAACATTGTCCACTAATATCAGAAACATGTTCTTTTGGCTCTTTCAAAATAAATCTATATATCCTCTGAATTAAGATTACTAGTGTTGTATTTCCTATCAAATCCTCCAAAATTAAAAATATATTCCAGATTAAAACTCTTCACTAAATTCATAAATCCCCAACCCAACATCCTCACAGAATGCAACATGCGTAGGATGGGGTATCCACCTCTTAAACTATGACACAACGAACACGACGTATATAACTCGATAGAGAGAAGGGAGGAATAAATGATACTCAACTACCCTAATCCACTATGTATGTCAATTATCAATCCTTTATCTATGTATTCCCTATTTCTTCTCAGGTTTTTATATCTGTGGTCACTCACGATCAGAATGTAGGATGAAAGATCCTCATCATGTGCAACAACATCAGGTGACCCCTGCAGTATATCTTTTTTCTCTGACCCCTCTAGCTCCCCATGGACTTCCCCTAGCATTATTTCCCCCATACTATACTGGTTGTGATGTTTTTCCTTAGTGTTTCCCACTTTCCCACCCTTCCTCACCCTCCAGCTCCCCCATCCCCGTGCTCCCCTTTCCTCCCATTCCTCTTCCCCCCCACCTCCTCATCATTGGACCTCCCCTTGCTTCATGAATCTCCTTACTTCTCCAAAAAAATATACATAATCCCCTTCTCCCCTTAATTTTCCCCCTTTCCACTCCTCCCTCTCAAACTACCCCTCCCCCATCATTCTAATAGGAAGGAACTGGTTTTTATCTCCTCCTCCTCGAGTCCTTCCCCCTAGTGTTCAGCTCCCTCAACCAGCCATATCATACAATCCTACAGTTACTACATCATTTCCACTAATTTGAATCCACATCACTACTCAACTCCATAGAATTTACCTTCCCACCGAGAAAATGTTATGGGATCCTAATCCTCCCAACATACAAACTCCTCTAGGAATGGAGTTTTCATCTGAGCCTAATCCAATAAAATGATATCCCCCAACCCCTATAATGTAAATAGCTTTTTACATCTTAGATCAATTCAATGAAATCTTATTTCGAATGATATCAAGGATCATCTGAAATTCACGTGGCCTAGGAGACGGCGACAGAATTCACTATCTATCTCACGAGGCTTCCAATTTTAAATCCTTTTTTCATAAGTTTCCAAAAACCAAATTAATGTCATTCTAAAATAGCGTAGTTTGGAAGAAGAAATTGATTAAGTCACTGTATCCATTGTCAACCCACCAATCATCATGTCTGGGTGTTCTGGAGCACAATAGTTGGAGTAGAAAAGATTACATTATCGGATCGATACTTCTAATTTCAAGATGTTTTTAGAGGAGACCATTGCATTATCTCATTTGTTTATGAAAAATTTAAATCTAGAATATGATAAAAACTAAGGATTTATCTTATGTCCATCAACATGGACGATGATTCTTGTATTATGGGTTTACTATAATACTATTATTGTGGCTTTTGAAATGAAATGGGGTGGCTTTCTATGTTATAGTGATAGGAAGGCCTTCATGTATTTTGTAACCCATGGAGGTCTCATAGATTTTTGTTATTGGGGAGACTAGATTACCTGGTATAATTATAAAAAATAAAACAACAATGGTGAATATTTTATAACATTATTTGTAACCACTATTAGCTCTCCTCCGCCCCTAACATAGAATAAATTTACCTAATGTGATCTATGTCTAATAACTATCCCCTCATTATCAACATGAAGCCATACAATGTGGGTGGAAGGTGGTTCTTCTTCTTAAACCACTGTCTATCCAGTCCTGATTCTCTTTAGTGGGTAATGTATTTCAGGGAGATAACCATTCAAGGAGATAGGTAGGTTGGCCTCCACAAAAAACTGTGATGGCATAAAAAATATTGCACGGTCTAGGCAGGCTCCCCTTTTCAAAATACTAACATACTAGAGGGTTTCCCAAGGGATACAAATAGAATTGAAATCAGCCAGGAGGAATCATGGGATGAGGACCTGTTTTTATATTTTGGGCATGAAAACCATGAGTATAATTAATAACTTTTGGATCTTGAGAGAATCCTTTTTGAGTGATCCTAGGTGACCTGGGTTAATGAAGGTGATCATAATTATACTTTTTTCATACTTTCTTCAAGCATAAATGTTAGTATTTCTTCCTAAACATCCACATGTGAAGGTTATTTCACTTACCATATGAATGATATTGGAGGGATCGTTAACTAATACATCAGCCCCCAATTATGTGATCCATCCCAGCATATAGAATGGATACCCAGTAAGTATAAAATCCTTTTTAACTCCATTCTAGAGCTTATTTCAGATATGGGAAATGATGAGATTAGTAGTGTTCCATAGGAGAAAAAATTTGGGACTATGTTAGATCTCTTAATCCAATGATTGGGTGAGGACATTATGGATTCCTCGGTTCGTTATTCACATATTCCTATGGATTTATTTAGAAATACCATATTTCTTCCATCCAATACTTATTTGTGGAGGCTCCTCCCCCAGGTGGCTAGTGCAACATCACTTTTCCTCATTCCAAGGCAATTAAATCCATCCATATAAAAGCAGTATTAGCCAATAATCTAACGACCCATGCTTGACGTACATGGACATTACATTACTTTTTTGGAATACACTATAGAAATAGAATCTCAAAGTTTGTATTAGATTATTTTCTTTGGAATCATGGAACACAATATTATAGCTTGGTGAAAGATATTCATCATCTCACATAATTATATTCCCCATTAGTTTTACTACCTAAAACTTTTTATTATATCCAAGGGAAAACAAACAATAAAAATGGTGAAGTGAAATGATTAGTATGGGTAAACCTGAAAAACATCAAACAAGTCATAAACATAAGAATGTAAAAACCTGAAAAAAATATTGAATATAAAAATCATAAGTTTTCAACTTTGTTATATCCCTATGGTCCATCCCTAAGGTGTCATATCAAAAAATTGTGTCCCTAAGGAGTCATAAAAATTACCAAGGTTATTAACCAATGTATTGTAAAAATTACGAAGGGTTTTCAAATAGGTTCGTAAAAATTATCAGGTTTATTCACCAATGTATCATAAAAATTTCCTAGGTTATTCCCCAAGGAACTGTAAAATTTACCAAGGTTATTGAGTAAGGTATCAAAAAAATTATCAAGTTTACTGATAATGGAATCCAAAAATATGTCATCTATAGAGTTTAATTGTTTTACCCAATGAATTTGAGGAGATATAGGTCTTTCCCATCTCAAAATGAAACTATTCCTACATGTTCCCAAAAAAATAAATAAAAAATCATTGCATAACCCATGAAATAAATGGGTTTTCTTGAACATCAGTCCATCATAATTAATATAAAACAAATAGATTACATAAAAATAATTCCCTCATAAAAAAATCAAATCAAAGTAATATTATGAATAGAAACATATCCCTAGGTCATCTTTTATGGAAAATAATATTGATAAAACACTTTAACTTAATTCTAGAAGAAAATATCCTTTGTTTTTTTAATTATTTTCTCAAAATAACATGTAAATTTAAAAGAAAAGAATTTAGCTGAAAATAAATTGGAAATATTGTATATGATGTTTCATAAAATAAGTTTTCATGAATATGAAAAAATTACATTCAATCCATATTTGTTAAAAAAACTGTCTCTATGTACTTTTTTTGGATGAGTCATAAAGTACCTCAAAATGAATAATGTCAAACCTTTCCATTCATACCAATTAATAAAAATTCATCAATGGGTAAAATTAACATTGAAAATGAGTATAAGATTAGAAATAATATTACATAATTAGGAAATATGAATTTGGGTGAAAAATATACCCCAATAAATACTTACAAATAAACAATCACAGATAAAAATGAGATTGCAAAATTATCCCTTACCATAGGTCATATTTTTCATATGTTTGTGAAAAACCTGTATAGTGGGTTTAAATAAAATATTAACTTGTTCAAATACCATAATAATTTCTATTATATCATATATTATTCACTTATGAATTCATATTACCTGTTTATTTATCAATTACATGTAAAAGAAATGTTTTGGGTAATAATAATTTTATTTTTCATCTGAGTTTAGACTTGTAATTCATGATATTATTACATATATTGTTATTTAATTACTTTCATAATGTACAAATAATTTATATATCATTAATTTTTAGTATAATAGATAGATAAATGGAATGTAATACACCATCCATGGAAACGGTAGGTCGTTCGTAAGCATGAATGTTATTTTTTTCTAACTGAAATGAATGGATGTAAGTAAATGACCTAAATATATATATATATATATACATAAATAGAGTATAATAATTATTTAATATATTTCATGATTATTTATTATATATACGTTATAATCATTTTTAAATAGTTAATGTGGAGAATGAATCTTATCACGTCGTAGAGACGGTTGGTAGTACGTACGCAAGAGCGACAATATCATTCCCATAATGGTTCGATTGTATGAAATTGGATGGTATATTAATTATAGATAATAATTATCATGTTATATTTATTATTTAGTTCCATTATACTCATCATTATACCCATCAAAATTATGTATTGTTGAATAAAAAGTTACACCACGGCATGGAGCCAGTAAGTCGCATGCATGCACACATGGTTATATTGTTTTTCATAATATGGATAAAATGATGTATAAGGTTTTCACATAATTAAAATAACATATATGAATGTATAAGATACTATATTTATTACTTTATTATGGTAAAACATACTATGAGGATGTAGAAGAAGAAAATAATTTTGAAATAGATGATAAATCAATTCCAATTTTTTGAGTATCAACATTTGATTTAAACAAAATGTCCCCCTGGAATGGTTATATTTCCACAAAGTGTTGCATCTATGATGATGTGAAAAATTCTGGTAGGAGAGTTGGTAAGGGTATGGCTGATACATATAGATTTGGATCTGTGAATAAAATATAATGAGAAATTCTATTTTATAGTAGAGGTGATGGGAACATTGGGAATGTCTTGAAATATTAATATGCAGTAAATTTAGTTTCGTTTTATAATGATCCCAAAATCATTTATTTATAATATAATATGTTTTGGGGAATAAATACTCTAAAAAAATAGGTTTTATATAATCATATGTCACAATATTATCCTTATCTTTTAGCTTTAACCTTAGTTAAAAACATTAACTTTTACCATGTATTATTGTATTTTCTTCATATATGCACACTATAATTACTATAATATTACAGGAGAACCTCAAGTAGATAATTAATAAATTTTTATAATTATGTATTTGATTTTCAGAATCATATATTTATAGGACTACTATATCATATAATAAATTTGTATTTGTTTTAAAAATATAATTTATGCCCATTTTGACACAATTAAGTAATTAATTTTGTTAAAGTCATAACACCATGATTAATTCAAACCAAAGGAACTAAATCACCCCATGAATGTCAATTAATTCCAAAAAAAATTGAATTAAAATGTTCAAATAATATTTATTATAATATTTATAATATCATTGATTTGAATATTTCATTAATATGGTAATCAGTGCATCATCACTATTCATAAATGAATTTATTTATTTATTACCTAAAATTATTAAATATAATCCCATCTTGTAGGAAATATTTTATAATATATAGTCACTATATATTGATTAATAGATATTTTATATGAACTAAAATAAAATTGTTTTAATAAACAAATAGTTGTTTATGTTATATTTCCCTTTACGTTAAATTACTATTTTAAGATGTCATTTTCACATCCAAGGGGTTCTCAAATGAAAAAAGTTCGGACTATTGATTTTTCTCCCATTTCTCATTAAATTGGATTAATACACAAGTTATTATATTTTTATATTATTATAATATTATTTGTTACTATTATTTACCAGATTTACCCTTTAACCGTGGTAAATAAAAATAGTTTTTAAAGTTATTATTCATAGTGTCCAAAAATAAAAGGTAACTATTTATAATGTTTATATCATATTATTGAAAATATGGAATCCATTTTTCTAAATTAAAAAATATTCAATCCGTAAAAATTAATTTAAAATTAATTCCCTGTTTTAAAACCAATAAGGAGGTTTTTTAGAAGTAAATACTATGAAAATATTGATAGGTGTTTATCTCCAATATAGTTGTGAAATTAAATCCAATGAAAAAAATTGCAGTAAATGATAACAAAATATAATTCCACCATAAAAACAATTAAAAAGATAGTCTAACTATATAAATAAATTAGATGAAAAGGCTGTTGTAAATTAAAATACAAAATTTTTCTAATATTTAGTAAAATAAGAATTTTATTACAAAAATACCAATAAATAAACAACATTTAATTTTTATGTCCTGATTTTAAATAAGAAATTTATTTCTTCACATATAATATATAAATTTTTTAAAAACTATATTTGACATGGGTTCACCATCATAAAGCGGCACAACAACATATTTGCAAAAGTACTTCTTTTATCCAAAAAATAGATTTTAATCTTATATCATGTCTAGAAAATACATAATATGAGTGATAATGTTATATAAAATTAAAAATATGGTAAATAATATTCATAATGTCTGGTTTATATCCCATTATGTAATTATATTTTTATAATATATCAGTGTTTAGTAAATTTTGGTATTGCATACAACACAATATATCGATGAAGGTCACTCCTTGGTGTAACGCAATCCATGCTAGTGTTGCATTTAGTGAAATATTACTTTATTGTTCCATATAACATAATCCATACTTATTTCTCTTTATCATTAGCAAAAATCAATACTCAATGTTTCTTGTATCGTAAACCAACTCTGTGTTGCATATAAGATACGACTAGTCAGTTTAGTGTGGAATGATTGTTTTACTTAGTCAATTGCAAGATAGAAATCAAATTTTTAATAAATTTGGAAAAAACGACTATAAAAACTCAAGTTGTTACAATCTACCCACCTTAAAATGAATTTCATCATTGAAATTTGTTCTTCTTAAAAAAAGTTTTGGTGCTTTAATGTTTTTTCTTGTTAACCCACATCGTAAAAAGGAATAATAAAAGTTGATTTTAAAGAGGAATGTTAAAAACATAATGGTTAACTAATGAAACTCATCACTGGGTTTCCACATTAGAGAATATAGGTGGGAAGTAAAAATATAGATATGGTAAAAAAAAATATAACCATCATATTCTGATGGATAGTGATAGATAACAATTTTTGGAGAATGTTAACAACTAGAAAACCACAAATCGTGGATCATTTAAATGAACACATAATTTATTATATAAAAAGGTACATGGGTAAAATATTTGTCTTTCAGGTTCCTATTCCCTAATATTAATAACATGAGATGTAATACTTTCTTTATTTTAGTTCAATCTCATCATTGGTTGTGCCTTCATCAATCTCCACTTCATCTCTTATTCAAGGAAATGAATTTGAAATTTTCATTCCTATAGTGTTAGTAGATCATGTGATCCATAAATTTAATTATTGTTCATTACATATATATTTATCAAATAAATGTATCAGAAGATATAAATATGCATAAGTCCATATATTGGGAGATAATACTTTATTCTAACCAATATCATCTGATGACTAAACATTCTAATATTTTGATAAACACAAAATCTGTCAGAAAATTGAAAATCAAAAACTATAGAATAAGGATAAAAAACTCAGCCTGAAATTTTCCCCCCATATATCATATGATACATCAATATGGGAACAAACCAATATTGTGAACATATTCATTATGTATTATCTTCAGTCACAGAATCAACAGAAATTATTATATATCCTTATTGAAAACATTCATTTTTCCATATTCCCAAGGTTATTTGATATTTTATATGAGTCCAAATATGTTGCATACATAATTAATGATACCATAACCCAGTTGTAAATAACTCAATAATTAGTTCCCAAGAAACTAGAATCACCCAATTTACTTATTCAAATCCAACATATCTTTATCCAAACATTATTATCTCAACATAAGGGACATTTTAACGGTTATCTATACCTTAATCATGTGTTTTATAAGTATATCAACTTACCCTTATATCTAGTTTTTGGATTCTTGAACTAGGCAACATATCATTTCCAATATTTAATGAAAAACTTATTCTAAAAACACACACACACACATATATATATATGATTCATATAACATAATCTCTGAATTCTATAACATATACATTTCAATCATAAAATTTATTCTTAAACCATTACTCCGGATCCGTCACCTTCACCTTTCATATAATATGAATCATTTATTAAGGTTTCTATACCTCAGGCTTCTTAGGTTTAATGTAAACAATACTGGAGGAACATCACCTACCTTTCACATAATGTTTACAATATCCTTATCCTTAGTAGTTTGGACAATACTCCTACCATCGTTATGATTATCTTATTGATAGATCTACTTAGTAAATATATCATATTTATTCTCTTAATTTCCAATTCAAAAACAGACATTTATTAAACAAGTTCTATGTAGTTCTAGATATTGACTAAAACAAGAAAGAAAAGTGTGATAAATAGATACAAGATATTAAAAAGAAAAAAGGATGGTAATTTGAATATAATATTTTAATATATGATATATTAGGTTTAATACTAGGTTATTCATGATTATCAAAAAAACACTAGGATAGTGTCTTATACATGACTTATCTTTATGACATCCTGAGAAATATAATTAAATTATCTCTAGAGATATCACTAATATTTTCACATCCTAGTTCCCAAAGTTTTATTAAACTTTTTCTCCAATACCAACTTTAAAGAACCGTGATTGATACACATGGACATTATATTTATTTTACGGAATACATTGTTCAAATATATTCCCAAATTCTAAATTAGTTCAGTGTCTTTGGATACTTGGAACACATTCTTCTAGCTTGGTGAAACATCTTCCACCTCCCCATAAATATCTTCCGCATTAGTTTTCTTACCTAAACCCAATATTTATATCCTTGGAAAAGGAATACATAAAAAAGGTGAGACTAGATTCTCGGAAAGGATAAACATTATGATCTTCAAACATAACATAAACATAAGAATTTAAATATATGATCATAAATATGGAATATATTAATTGTGAGTTATCTACATTTTCATTTCACCAAGGTCTATCCCCAATGTGTCATATCACCAAGGTCAATTTCCAAGGTGTCACAAAAATTACCTATGTTATTAACCAAGGTATCATAAAAATTACAAAGGTTATTCAAAATGGTATTATAAAAATTACCATGGTTATTCTTCAAGGTATCATAAAAAATTATCAGGTGTATTCACAAAGGTATCGCAAAAATTACCTAGGTTATTCAAAATGGTATCGTGAAAGTTACCAAGTATATTCATCAATGTATCATAAAATATGTCATATCTGAAGATTAATTTATTTACCCAATGTATTGGAGAGAGATGTAGGTCCCACCCCTCACATAATGAATAATTATCACATTCACAACAAAAATAGAAAGCATTCATTATAGCATAACCCAATGAATAAAATGGGTTTCTTAAATATAATTGGACCGTAATTCATATAAAATAAATTTATTTCATAAAAATAATTACATCACTAACATAATAAAATCAAATTAATAAAAGTGAAATAAACATAGACGAATTTCATCTTATATGGAAAACATTTTTGTTAAAACCAATGAACCTACATCTTGAGGAAAATATCCTTTTTTTTAAAATGTTAACTAATTTCAAAATTTTGTGAAATTTAAAAAAATAGAATTTTGTTAAAAATAAAACTGAAATACTGTAGAGTATTCTTCATGGAAATATTTTTTCATGAAATTTAAAAAATCAATCCATCCCGTATAAGTTAAAAAACATTCTCATCATACTTTTAGCAGAAGAGTCGAAAAACACCTCCAATAGAAAAAATAAAAAAGATTCCTTTCATATAATTTTATAAAAATTCCCCAATGGGTAAAATTAACTTTAAAAAATTATGTAAGAATTAAAATAATGTTACATAATTATGAAATAATAAATTCGACAACAAAATACTCTAGTAAGTACATACGTATAAAGAATCTCATGTAAAAATGAGAATGCAAAATTCTCCATTACCATAGGTATTATTTCTTAAGAATGTGTATGAAACTACTATATAGTTGTTTTAAACATATTATGAAATTTTAACAGAACCATAATAATATATATTATATCATATATGATTCACTTCAGACTTTATAGTACATGTTTATTTATCAATATCATTTTAAAGGAACATTTTGGGTAATAATTGTTTTATTTATCATATTGCATTGAATTTTAATTCTTGATCATATTACATAGATCGTAATTGGAGTACTACTATAACATATAACATGATTTTTATATCTTAAATATTCATTATAATAGATAGATTAGTGAAATTAAATACACTGTTCATGGAGATGGTAGATCGTACGTACGCATGAACACTATTTCTGTTTGCATATTTAATTGAATGGAAGCAAGTAAATGAGAGGTATATATATGTATGTTATTATAGTAAGATTATTATGTCATATATTTCATGCATATCTATTATATAGACATTATAATCATTCTTCAATAGTTAATGTGGAGAATGAATCTTATCATGCCAGGGATACTGTAGGTCGTACTTTTGCTTGAGCGACAATATCTTTCACTTAATGGTTAAATGGTTTAAAATTGGATCTGAAATTAATTATTAAAAAAATATCATGATGAATTAATTTTTTAAATCTATCATACTAATCAATATACCCATCCAAATTATTTATTGTTGAATAAAAAATTACACCACATAGTGGAGACGGTAAGTTGTGTAGACACACACATGGTGATACTGTTATTCATATGATGAATAAAAAGATTTATAACGTTTTCCAATATAAATAATTAAATCTCATAATGTAAATTATACTGGATTTATTACTTTATTATAGAAAAAACATTAGAATATTAACTATAAGAAGAAAATAATTTTGAATGAGGTGATAATATAATTAACTTTTTTTAGAGTATCTCATTTTTATATTAACAAATTGTCTCACTAGGATAAATTTTATCAAACAATTGTGGGCTCTATGATGATGTGAGGGAATATGGTATGATATTTGGTTAGGTTTTGGTAGAGAAAAAAGGTTTTGGAGGTGTGAATAATATATATCGAATGTTCTCTTTTATAAGAGAGGATAAGGGAACTATAGGAATATATTGAAATATTAATTTATTATAATTTTATTTTCGCTTTATAATGGTCCCAATATCATTTATTTCAATTATAATATGATTTTGAGTCCTAATACCCTCAACAAATAGGATTTAGAAAAGTTTATATAAAAACATTAACCTTATTTTTTAGCTCTAACCCTTAGTTAAAATCATTAACTCTTACATAGTATACTTGTATTTTCATAATATATGGTTAGAATAGTTACTATAAAATTTCAATAGCACCTCAATTGGAAAATTAATTTCATTTATAACATCATATATATCATTTTTATGAATCTTATTATTTTAGGACAATTATATCATTTAATAAAATAGTATTTGTTTTTAAAAACTAATTTATGTCAATTTGAAACTATTTAGTAATTGATTTTTATTAAAGTCATAACAACATGAATACCTTGATCCAAATGCATTAAATTATCCATATCATGCCAATATCACCCAAAACATTCGTTTATAGAATCCAAATATTAAATTTACATTTAATGTAATATTTTTAAAATCATTTATTTGTATATTTCATTAATAATGTAATCACTACATCATCATTTGTCAAAAATAAATTTATTTTTTAAATGAATAAAAATTATAAATAAAATACCGTGAAGTATTAAATAAATATAAATATATAATGACTATTTATAGTTGAAATGATCATTTATATAAACCAAAATAAATTTGTTTTACTAAAAATATATATGTTTTTGTTATATTTCCCTTCACTTTAAATTAATTATTATAACATGTTGTTTTCACAGTCATGTGGTCACAAAATTCTCAAATTTCTGGATAAAGATTTTTTTGGTCTCCCCTGAATCATAAAATACGATAAAGACACATGTTAGGGTATTTTTATATGATAATAATATTATTTTTTACCCTTATTTACCTTATTTTCCATTTAACCATGCTGAATAAAAATAATTATAGATGTTACTATTAATAATGTCTAAAAAATAAATATACCAACATACACATTATGTTTTATGATTAAAAATATAAATTCCATTTTTGAAAATTCAAAACACAGAATTTCCAAAAATTATTTTAAAATTAATTCCCCTTGTCAATACCAGAAAGCTGGTTTTGATGAAATGAAAACTATAAAAAAATTGACATGTGTTTATTTCAAATTTAAATGTAAAATTACATCCAATGAACAAAAATAAAGTAAATGATTAATATATAATCCAATTACACTCTAAATCTAATCAATATTATAATATAACTATGTAAATAAATTAGAGGAAAAGGTGATTTTGAATTAAAATGCATTATTTTCTACTTTTTATTAAAATATGATTTTTATCAGAAAAATAACAAATATTCAAACAATGTAAATTTTTATGTTCTCATTCTAAAAATTAAGTTTATTTTGTCAAATAAAATATATAAATGTGTTAATAACTATATTTGAAATGTGTGCGCTATTAAAAGGTGGTAAAACTATATTTAAAAAAATACATCTTTTATCCAAAAAAATGAAATTATTATTATATCATGTCTAGAAAATAAATATGATGAATGTAAATTTTATGTAAAATTTAAAATGTGGTTTTCAGTATTCATAAAAAATAGTTTATATCCAATTAAATAATGATTATTTAATAATATATCGTTTTCTAGTGAAACACGTTATTTTTTTACAACTCAAGTTATCGAGGAAGTTCACACCTGCGTATAACAGAAGCCAATTTACTATTTCATTTAGTTAATTATTCCTTTGGTGTTTAATATTAAATAATTTAACATAGTTAATTTATAAATTAAAAAAAAGTATATACTCAGTGTTTCATATTTTTTATGCCAACTCGTTGTTGCGTGTAACTTACGAAAAGTTGTTTTAGTGTGAAATGAATGTTTAACATTATGTATTTCAATATATAAATATTATTTTAATTTATTATAATAAAACCGTCCAAAAAACTAGGGGCTTAAAAAATTACTATGTGAAACTTCACAAACAAAGTGCTGTCCTCAAACATCAATAAGAGGCTATCTCGGTACAACATCTCTTGGTTCTCAAAAGAGCAATGAGCTTTATTCAAGATAGTTCTATTCAAGGGGATATCGACATTGCTCATGAAATGGACATTGATATTAATAAAAAATGGAGGGATATAATTTTATCATTAATGTTGATATGGACAAGGCCTATGAAAATATTGAGTTGTGATTCATTTTCTAGTCACAAAGTGTATGGGATTTTTAAAATGGGCTATGAACATGATGTTTTGGTGATATAGTTCCCCCTAGATAAATCTCTTCTTTAGGGTTCAGCATTATGGATTCCTTAAATTAGTTAGAGGCCAAATACAAGGGAATCCCCACTCCCCCATCATCATCATTATGATTCATGACACCCTTTGAAGATATATTTGTACTAGTATGTTACAAGGCATCATCATAATGTACCATTGTCAAGGCCACTTCACAGCAATTTACTATATCACTTTTTCTGATTATATTATCTTTTTCACTAATATTAACACCCCCTCGATCATACACTTCAAAATGATCATGGATAATTACTCTAGTTGGAGTGTCCAAAATATCAATCGGGACAAAATCCATGTTCTCTTTTCATTATCCTACCTTACCAGATGAAGACACAACATGGATACCATCTTGTGTATCCATGGAATAACCTTTACAATGGATTAATTGGGGAAACTATATCCCTTATAATAGATAGTGATAGAAATTTTTATTGTATGTAGAATAGGATTACAAATAGGACCAACAACTAGAAAACCCACTTTCACTCTTTTAGTGGTAGAATCACCCTCATTAATTGTGTGCTGTCATCCATCACAATGCGCATTCATCCAGTTCTCAAGGTTCCCAAATCTCTCCTCAAGGAAATTTAAAACCTCTTCCACTCTTTCATTTGGGATGTATAATGGGAGGGATGTTGTCATTGGGCCCCCAGTTCTAGGATTTTTAATTTAGTGGGGAATAAGGGAATAAATACAAGGAAATTTTGGGATGTCATGTAGTATCAATAGGGGAAATTGGCATGAGAGGTTATTGAGGGAAAACCTTTTTTTTTAATTTATCATAGGTATGTATGTATGTTTTCCTAGAGAAGAAATAGATCAACCCTCCCCCTTTATAATAACATGTGTCATCATGTACTAGTTCATTAGCACGAATCAAAATGGATCTTAGGAGAAGGAAATTGCAACATTTCGGAGACTAACTATAAGGACCCGACCATACACATTATTAAATCATGAATTAAATGAATAATTCACATTGAGGATATTTTCTGGTTTATATTTTAAAGAATTAGGCATAACAATTACATTACGTCCCAAAAATTTCAATGCAGACACTTCTAATCAGTATCGATTTTTTCATAAAATAAAAACTCTTGAAAAAGTTATTCATGTCTAGTTCCACGTTTTTTAAAACAATACTTTTCCATGATCTCATACATGACCCTATTCCACTTTATGTCCTGTGAAAAACATTTCAAACACTTGGGATGATTATAAAAAGCTCAGTAAGGGTTACACAATGAAGAAAAACTGTTAATTTTTCAAAACAAAAAGTAAACCATGAATACATTATCATAAGTAATACTTTTCACCTTTATAAAGTATTAAGTTCTTTTACCTGAATAAAAGACCATTTCTTACCCTTTTGTAACAAAAATATTACTATAAAACCCATATAAATAACACATAACATATAAAGGTAACTTGGGGCATAAACATTCTAAAGTGGAATAACCATAAAATAAACATCCACACATATCACTAAATGGAATAGACATATAGTCGACTTCCATAACCCATGCAATGGAGGATATAATGTAACCAACCATCGTGGTTTATCACAGAACCAACCGTTTTTTGGTTTATCATGTATCCACCCGTCAAATGTCCATATACCATTATAATATCATAACACATAAAATATTGAAAATATAAACATTTCATTAATAACATTTAATTTTCAATCAAGAGAAATAATTTCAAGATATTGAAATAATAAATCCATTTAAAAAACCATTTTCAATACCAAAACCCATAAATACACAACAAGGTATTCCTTTTCATTTTAGAAAACATTAAGTAATATAGAGGTATCCAAATAACGATTACGGTAGCAGAGACGTAATCTTCGCCGCAAACGTTAAAAACATTCAGTTTGTCATTTAGAAAAAATCTTCGTCGAAAAAAGCTTCCCTTTGAATTAATGTAAAATTAAAAGGGTTTTATTATACAATGTGTAATATAAAAAGGTATATATTATAAAAATATGCCTCAATGAATGGAGATTGAGATGAAGTCCCTTATAAAGACGGTATCCTTTGATTAAGGATAAATCAATCACATAATAATTTGTGAAAAATAATAATACACCAAATATAAGTGTATATAATATTTAAAATAATCCAATTTCATTCACACATATTCATAGGATTACATATTCAAGAACTATATTTTTAACCCAATGAATTGAAATTGGGTTAAGAAGTTCCCTTGCAAAAATTTGACAGCCTAACGATGTAACATTAGAATTCCGAAAATGAGTTGATGAGATAAAAAATGGAATCTCATCACCTGGAAATAAAATTTACATCACAATGGATATATAATAACATATCCCAAAATAATTTGGTGTAAATTAAATTATATAACCAAAATAATCCTTTTAAAAAGAGGAGTGTGAAAGGTTCCTTTACCGATTTGTGGTAACATATAAAACATACACCACATGAAATAAATGTAATTATATGAATTTGTAAATACCCATAAATTAAATTCTATTACACAAAGAATAAAATCACGGAAAGTTAATAAACTACATAAAAGGAAATATTGACAAAATAACATGAATCTCACATGAATAAGAATTCAGTTGAAATCTCATTACCACGTTGTAATCAATCGAGTCGTTTGAAAAAAAATTAATACCCACCAAATAAATCTCAGAACTCCATGAATATAAAGATAATAATGATAATATATATCAAATGGAAGTTCACAATACACCACAATCAATGAATAAGCAGCGTATAATGTAAATATCACAGAATTAAAAGTGAGATAAGAAATCTCATTACCTCGTGTCCAAATTGTTCAAGGATTTGCTCGAGTGTCCATTCCTCTAAAAAATATGTAACCTACTGAGCTATAAGAGCTCAAGCAACAGATATAGGTCTTATTGGCCAAGATATTTATACAGAGTAGTATATTCTCTTGGGGGTTCTCCCATGCTTTTTTCTAAGACAGCATATGAAACTCTCCATTTTTTCATGGATTAAAAAAGGTTGAACAAGATAATGGTCAAGAACTAGTATCCACTTCGTTGAATAGATGATCTCTTTGACCAGCTCTGAGGAGAGGAGGTGCTCTCTAAGATCGACATAAAATCCGGTTATCCTCATGTGCGATTCAGACCATCTGACATACCTTGTACAAATTTTCGTAGCTAGTATGTTCTATATGAGTATCTTGTTATGTTTATTGCTCATACAAATGTGCCTTCATTTTTCATGGATTTTATGAATAGGGTTTCCATCCCTATTTGAACTCTTTTTTCATGGTCTTTGTGGACGACATATTCTTGTATTCGTGCACTAATAATGACCATTCCAAAAATCTTGAGATCATTCTGAATACACTGGGGGTCATCATTGTTATTAAAAGATTGATAAATGTGACTTTGGGATTGAAAGTTCAACATCATGAGCCATATTATTTCTAAATTACAGGTATTTGTTGACCCTAAAAAGGTTAGTGATGTTGTCTCTTTTGACAATCCTAAAAACATGTTTGATATGAGTTGTTTCTTAGGGATTTATATATATTATAACAGTTTCAGACAAGCATTTTCATTCCTTCACACACCATTTACTGGGCTTAAAAAGAAAGGTGTTATGTTCCTTTGGCCAGAAGAATGTGAGAAATCCTTTAACGAGCATAAAGGGAGGATTTCCTCGACACCTATTCCAATTCTTCTAGAACCTGGTAAAGGTTATATCATCTTCTATGATGCATCAGTAATTGTCCTAGGAGTAGTTTTGATGAAGTATGTCATAATGATAGCATACATATCATTGCATTTGGGGCCTCACAATAGAAATTACCCGAAAAATGACCTCAAGCTAGCAGCATTTGTCAATGCCTTATGTTTCCGGAGACACAATCTATTGTGTGAGCCCTTTGTGGTGTATATATATCACATGATCCTCAGACATATCTTTTCTCATCTTGACGTGAACCTCCGATAGCGATGATGGTTCGAATATCTACAATCCTATGATTTTGAGATTCCCTACACAACTGGAAAAGGCAATAAGGTTACAAATGCTCTGAGTTGGAAAACGCAAACTTATGCCATACAGGAAGCCAGTGATGAATGGATGTTAGTGGTCCTCATTTCTAAACTTCAACTAGAGTATCAAGATAGTCCCAACAATTCTACGTCTTAGCCTTCACTATTTCCTCTTCCCTAATTGAGAAGGGGAAGAGTACGCTATTTTTAGATCCCAAAGGATTGGATCTTCGTGATAGTATTTCAAGAGATAACCCACCTCCAGATTGGTCTGTGGAAAGAGTTGACATCTTGTGTCTATGTGGATGTATCTGGGTTCCTGCAAATATTAGAGAGGAGTTGATGAAAGAGTCCCACGCTTCCTAGTGGGAAGTTCATCCAGGCATCAGTATGACGTATCGAGATATGTGATGCTAGTATTGGTGGATTTGGATGAAACATCTGATTCAGGATTCATCACTAGGTGTTCAACCTATCAGCATTTGAAGGTGGTTCAATAGAGACTTGAAGGATTATTACAGCCACTTCCAGTCCAGGAATCTAGATGGGTAGATGTAGCTATGTATTTCGTAGTCGATATACCTAGGTCGCCAAGAGGTAGAGATGATATCTAGGTAGGCATTGACCAATTAAAGAAATAGTCCCACAGAATTCCTATTCCAGAGACATTCTCAGTTAATGAGCTGGGAAGACTATATGTCTATGAGATCATACGACTACATGGGGTTCTATGTACAATTGTTTCAGATAGGGATGCTCATTTAACATCACGGTTCTACAAGGGTTTTAAGAAAGATATGGCGAATCAGGTGCTTCTATGGATATCTTTTCACCCCCATACCAATGGACAATTGGAATAGACAACACATGTATTAAAGGATATGCTCGGATCATGTATCCATGATTTCAGCGGTTCTTGGGAGAATCATATCCCTCTCATCATGTTTTCCTATAGTTAAAAATTTCTTAGAGACAATTTAGATGTATCCTTTTGATGATTCACATGGTAGTCCATTCCATTTACACTTCTGCTGGATAGAGGTATGTGAGGCAGCCCTACTTGGTCCTCGTCTCATTAAGGAGACTTTAGAACAAGTCCAGCTGATTACGAAGCGTATGAATACTACTCAGTCTAGACAGAAATCTTATGTCGATCGCCATCAATGACCTCTTTAGTTAGAGGTTGGGGATCATGTTTTTCTCAAGGTATCACCCTGAGTTGGGCATTGACTATTACAGAAGTAGGGTAGGCTATTTCCTCATTTCGTCAGTCTATTTGAGATTCAAGAGAGAGTCAAGAACGTAGCATAATGATTTCTTCTACCTTAGAGGTATTGTGACATGTACCATGTCTTTTACATCTCATACATTCATCTATATCATTCTGACCCATCTCATCCATTTCATCCCAAGTAATTGGAGTTAGATACTGATGCTACCATTGAGGAGTATATAGTATGCATCATTGAATAATGAATGATGGTTCTCTGAGAAAAGTATGTCCCTCATATATGGGTGATTTGGAAGCACGGCCGAGTACAGGATGAGACTTGGGAGAAGAAATCTGAGGTACTTGCTCAATGGCCAGAGATATTCTCAGATAGTGTTTCATTAACCTTGGAAGGGGAATTCAGGGAGAGTTATTTTAATAGGGGAAGACTGTATGAACCAGGTTTTTCCCTCAAGTGTGGATCCTTAAATTTTCTATCTAAATCATTACGTTGGAACTAATATAGATGACTAATGTGATAGAAAAGGTTCTTAGGGTGTCTGGGGATTGTTTGGAGCTCATAACAACTCTTTTAGGGAAACCATGCCAAGTTTCATGGGTTGCGCACTATTTTCACATGGTTTGCCTAATCATGTGGATTGTATTTTTCTGGATAGTGGCACCTCCCACGCCTTGTGCACGACCGTGTTGTTGAACCAAGTGAACACACATTTTTCCCAGGTTTGGACCAAACCATCTCACATGGTTTGCACATAGTTTGGAAAACTGTGTGGAAAAACAGTACGGAGGATAAAAACATATGTAAAATTACCAAAATTACATTAATGATCTATTAATCCTTCCCCTTCCTCCCTAATATGAGGTTATGAGGGATTTCACTAATTCTCTCTCAATTTTTGGTTTTTAAAAGATCGACGCTTGGATTCAAGAGATCTTCTTCGTCCAGCTTCAGATGGAGCTTCCATTAGTCATGTTGGATGTGAAGTACTCGAGTCCTCTTTAGCCATAATTATTCTCTTTCACTCTTGACCTAGTTATATCAAAGTGATTGTTTTTCACCTTTTCTAAGATCTATGCTGGTATGAGGAAAATCATTGTCCAATAACAGAGGATAAGGCTCATACAACCATAAGGTGGCTGGTCTATAACTCACCCATAATGTTCATCGTTTTTGGAATGTTCGTGTGTGGCTCACCAGTTTCATTTGAAATCTTTTCTTAAATTAACATGCCATGATTATACTCATTATAATTGAATATTTAATCTCTTTAAAAATAAGTGATCATTAGTTTGTGGTTACAGCCACAACTCAAACCACCTCATGTGGAAGGTTATGTCATAATTGATTTTTAGTTTTTCCACACATTTGAGACACATTTCTGGTGTGACTTTTCTTGATCTTTCTAAAGAAGAGACTCCTAATAATAAATGGGTAGTTGTTAGTGATAATTTCAAAATAGAATGTACAGTGTATACTCACCAATTGACCTGGATAAGGTACGTGCTTACCAATATTTATTAAATGTGAAATATGAAATATTAAATGGCATGTATAGTATGTACATAACATGGCCTTATCAAAGAGATTGAATATTGGTTACATGTTTGTAGAAACCATTTATTTGTTGGTGGAAGGTATCTATGTGAACCTTAATAATTGATTATTCCTTAAAGTCAAACTAAGACATGATTAAATGGTTGAAACGATACTTAGCGAATCCACACTAATGGAATATAAGGCATGGACCAATGGTTTCCACTCTAATTGACATATCCACACACCTGGAAGGAAGGATCTGAACCAAATGAATTATTACATGATTTCAATATCAAATAGAAATGGAATGACTGAAGCTCGCCTTGGATTCTCATAGGAGAATACATTGGTTCTTGGGAACCCCATTCTGATTCAATGATATGGTTTGCTTAAGAGGATACCCACCTAGACATCGGTTCTTGTCTATTCCTTGGATTCCTGGTATAATAATGTTGGGGCCCTTTCCTTATTAACAGATTCCTTGGATACACTACTTGGATCCAGCATTGACTAGTAGGTTCCATGGTGAAAGCCCATCGGGCCCATGTCTTTGCATAACACCGTTTTTCCATGGTTGATAATGTTGGACTCAGTGGGGGACATACTGTGGAATGCCTTGGATTATGCTCCTTGGATTACACTCTTACTCCTTAGATAAACCTATATACTATTGAGTTAGCTTTCCATGAGTTTATATTACCATGGTTTTTACCCTGGAACTCTTACACTGGATATCATTCATTGGTTTCCTTCTTACATCTTGGGACATTCCCTACTTATACTATTACTAGGTGATGTTAGTGTTAGATATGCCACATGTGACCTATTAACATTAAATAGTAAATGATTAATTACTGATCTGGCTATATGTTCAGACACCAGCCAAGGGATGAAGTAGGTACTTAATTATTTAGTTATTTTTTACTATTTCATTACTTTTCATATATTCCTTCACGCTGATATATTTTATTACATGAGTCAGATGTTATAGAAACTCTTGGTGGTGGCCCATTGAGATTTATCTCACACCCCCTTAGTGCATCCTTTGGTACGCGGAGTAGATTATATGGTTGTAGGTATTTACAAAGGGAAGCATGCAGCTCCCAATACTTGATTGTGTGCTGATAGGATGAAGCATGATAGCTGATGACCAAGTAGAATCTCGGGATTCATTTAGTAGAATTTGTTTTCATTACATTGTGTAACATGTTTTTCCTATTTAATTGTATACATGGTTTCCAATTCTCTAGTGACAGGACATTACATTAACATTGTTCAGTTGATACAGTTATAGTTATCCTTGTTTATCAATTGCATTAGTTTCTTCCTCTATTTATATACATTGCTTCAGCTATTTACTATTAATTTATATAACTTCTGCTATTCTACACACTGCAAATGATGGCATAGTCTTCCAATATACACACACTAGGACCCTACTGCTAATTGGAAACCTCTTGTATTCAGAATGTTGTGCTTAAGGCCATGTGCCCAACCGAGCTCGGTGCACTGTTAAGTGGAATTTAGGTCTGGTTCGTCACAACTCTATACATTCTAGACATAATTAATCTATTATATGACCCCTTCTACATCAATGAAAACCCATATATATATTTGGAGGATTTAATTAAACAATCAAATGTAGCCAAGAAGGATAAAAACGATATAATAAATGAATATCTTATGATAATAAATAGAAAATAGACTTTTAAATATACCTGATTATTTTCTAAATCAGGTATTTAATTAACTTATTATATTTATTAAAAAGTATACACAGACATACACTAATAATTTTATGACAAGAGGTAAGGTATTTTCATCTTAATATCACTTCATTATTAAATGCATCATATTATGGGATAAATTTAATTTTTATAGATTATACAATACAAATTTATCATTATATATCTTAAATCTATTTATATATAATTGTATTTGATGTTACATATAAATTTATTTCATTGAAGGGGGTTTTTAATTTTAATATATAGAATGTTTTTTCAAAATAATTTCTTTAATAGTTCAGATGCATTTTATGAACATATTTTACATTAAGATCCATGTTCATTATTTTTTTAGTATTTTTCTACTATATATATTAGTTACAATATATTGTAAATTTTAATTTTTTTTTAATTATTTTCATAGTTTTAAAATGTTTTATTAACGTTTTTGTATTGGTTTTTTTACATTTTGATAATGGAGTGAAAATTTTGATTTTTAAAAGAACTTCATATCCATCTTTTACCACCATCATTTTTATTCTTTTATATTAAAATTTATTTAAAATTTAAAATGATTTTTAAGAATCCCCTTATTCCAATTATTTCTTGAATTTATTAACTTTTTAAATGTTAGAAAAATTAATAATAATATTTTTTCTTCTTTTTAAATAATAATTTTATTTCTTTCATAATAGTATTATTCATTACATTTCATATACATTAATAGCTGATACATATCATAGCATATGTTTCCAAACAGAACTATCATGCTCTTTTCATTAGATGGCCTATGATGACGTTTTATGATATTTTTCATAAAATATTTTTTTTTCAAGGGTAAATTATATTACAATTTAAAGATTATTTTATTCATGTTATATTGGAATAAATATGTTTTATTAATAATTATTTTATTTGTGGGGTCCTATATATCCCTCCAATTGATTTATAATTCTTTTATATCTCATGAAATTTTTCATGGATGTTGATAATGATGATTGAAAAATTATACCATGGGACTCTGTAGTTATGAATGATCCATTATAATATGTGGTATATGTAGTTATTCTCGATCCATTATATAATTGGAGGTGCGTATTTATGATCGATCTATAATGTTATGATTTCAATATATATGTTTATCCAATAATTTATTATTATGTTTCAAATCCAAGGTATATATTTTATTCTTTTGTGATAGTCTATTTTTTATCCCACAATCTGATGGAATTAACTATGATGTTCTATCATTTCTTTTATTATATATTATGATTGAATGATCATTTGAATTAGATATTTTTTCATGAAAATTTTATCTCACATTTTTCTGATATAACCCTTCATGAATCATTAACAAATTTCTCCTTACATAAGAATTTGAGATCACAATTTCATTTGTTTTTAATTTCCCATTAAATTACATACATTAATAAGTGTTGAATGATGTTATATATATATATATATGTTTATGTGATATTTGAAATAAATAATCTGTTTAATTATTTTATATATCTAATCTTGAAATACAATAATAGTTTTTGTTTTGTTATTGTTTGATTATTGGTGGATGTAATGTTTAAATTATATAATAATATATAACATATATATGTTTAACTTGAATCATATTATTTGGTATTAAAGAGGGGTATTTTATTTTTTTGGTATTTGGTGAATATGTTAACAAGAATAAACTATATCCACACCAAGCGTTAGAATGGTTCAGGATAGTAATTTCAGTCCACTATAAGATGAATATAACATGGATTATTATGATTATAATAAGCATTAAATTATTGTGTTATTTTAACTATGTTTATTCTCAAATGAGGATGTTTCTCTTGTATAATACCATATATATATGTATTAATATTTTTGATTAAATATTTAATAAAGATGCATGGACTAAATATTTCTGGAAAATTATAAATGAGAACCTGATATAATGTAACGTCGGTTAAACTAAAAGTTATATAAGTTGAAACAATGTAAACTAAAATTATCATAGTATAATATCAATTTGTCATCATGTAATACATTAAAAATATACTATATTCATATTTATGTATTTTTTTACCATAAATATCATAAGCTATTATTTTCAACTACTCATGTTACCAATTTTTGGTTTTATTCAATAGATGGAACCAAGAGGAGCAATTTAAGCTATTGATTGTAATGGAAATGTACTGATTATCCAATAGAGAAACTATATTTTTAGGGATATAGAGTAAAAACATCATTTAAATGATTACTCAATTATCTCATTCAATGATACATAATTCTAACCATGTTGTGATCTTGAACACATAATGGTCATAAAAACAATCTATTGATCCATTATTTTTCAAAATCTAGTATTCCATTAGTGGGTACTCTAAAAAATTTATTGATCTATTGGAAGCATCAAATCCCATCCACTATGGAAATCATCAGGTTCCTTTATTTCTTCACTGAATCATTCCATCAATTCCACTATTTAGTACATGGATCATTCACCAAATTTTTAGGGTGTTGGATGGATTCCCATATCTACTCCAACATGCTATGAATATAAGGATGATAATATGTGATTCTTCATATATGGCCCTAAGGTAGGTGGTCACATAGTTTTCCATTGGGATTTTGGTCATTTCGTATTTAATCTAATTGTATCATGGGAAGGTCCTTACGAAGCTCCTTTAATGCGTTGTTTTCTACATCTTTAATTGAACCTATAGGGATAACTTAGGTTAATTGACTCAAGGTTAGGGGATTATAGTTCACCCATGAACAATATATACTCTTAAGGGGCATTCCACCAAAATTTTCCATTTAATCCAATTACTCGAAATGGGGATTTAGAGTTCCAGGATACCAGCTTTCTATTTTATTGTATTGGCCTTTTATCATGTGCGTTTTGACAAATCCATGACACCCATGGGGTTTTGGACCCGTATGGATTGAAATTACCAATTTTTACCTATGAATATTTTATATATAAATTTCTTTTCATTTTAGACTTGTAAATGGGATTTCCGTGTTATGAAAATAAAATGGGTAAATTTTATGGGTTCTCTTAGATGTGATGGTTGAAACCCTTATGAATTATTTTGATCATATAGAATAGATCAAGTGATGAGATGAACACTATATTATATTGTTTTATCATTAATGGAATTATATAATAGTTTTTTTTCATATTTTAAATATTGTATGATGGTTTTACCTTAAATTTCATAATGTTAATGCTTTAATTATTTGTATGGTTGTAGATTCTGTTAAATGTGGGATGTAGGCTTTATAGGACCGAGCTATAATGTAAAATGTGGGTGGTCAACATTTATCCCCAAGCCATTCTATAAAAATGTGGGATGTACATATTGTAGCCCTGAGACATTTTATAAAATGAGGGTGGTGGGAATTATTAACCAGATCCATTTGGTAAGATATGGGCTATTGGCATTATAGCCAAAACCCATTATATTATATGTGTGTAGTAGGAATTATATCTCGGTACAATTCTATCACATGTGGGTGGTATGAAATATAGAAACTTGTCATTTATTTCAATATGTATATATACCTGGTGATGTACTCCGACATTCCAGCGTTGAGCTGATGTAGGTAGACCCTCCATCCATCCTTCAAAATCTAAGTGGAAGGTTAGTTGTTTATTTTATTATTTTTTTACTCCATTTACATTAGCTTCACCTTATTTACTTACCAACACCACTAGGATTACAAGTAGACACTCTTGGTGGTGGCTTAATGAGATTTATCTCACACTATATCCGTTCTTCCTTTGGAACCGTAAGAGACTATTTTCTAGTATATACAGATAGAGGAAATCATAATTTTTCTATTTTTTTACTAATTTTCACAGGTGGAGTTTTAGAGTAGAGGACCGATATTAGGCTCATTTATCTATGAGGTAAATTTTTTTTTTTTTTTACTTTTTTTCATTTCTCAATATACAATTATATCCTTAATTTTTTCTCATTTTGTACAAGCATTCCATGCATGAATACTTAGATAAAAAACTACCGATGATGCCTTGGTATTTATTCATCAGTCTTTCAGAATTTACTTATTATATTATTGATTATTCTTCCCTAATTTATTTTTTTTATTACATCCAATGTGTTACTATGAAATTATGGTGTAATATTTCTATTGATATACCATTAAACCCATGTTGCTTGTCGGTAGCCCATAGATTATGGGGAGACAAGCCAGGGGTAATGTGGAAAATCAAGATTGTGGCACCAGTTACATGGTAGCTAAATCTGGGATGTCATAAAGTGGTTTTAGAGTTGGTTCATATATTTCTTTACTCTTTAGAAAAAAAAATTGGAGATGATAAAAACATGGGACTACATTTTAAGTTGTGATTGGGCATCGCGAACCCATATACAAGGTAAATATTAATCTACTTAATTTATTACTATTATTGATTTTTCTATTACTATTAATATATTTTTACTGCAGGGTTATTCACATGTTTTTTGATGTTGTTGATATTGTATATTTTGGAATTGTGATTTCATTGTTCAACCTAGTGTAATAAGGGTTATGTGTAGAATATGCATCATATTATGTACAATATGAAGACGGCATCAATTTTTCCATGTCATGATTAAATTTTCAGTGAGAATTTAATGTTACATATTATTGTGTCGTGGAATACATATATTAAATTCTCCTCATACTATTAATCAGGATTTGTATCATTTTACGGTTAGAGTTTAGTGTGCTCCATTCTTTATTTCAGATTGAGTATGGGACCTTTTGGATTAGAAAACGGAATTCCAACTAGCTCTATGTAACAACCAGAGATTTTATAAGATACATTGTTTTTAATTTAATTCATATCTTCTGTCGTACGATACACCAAGATTACCTTGCGCTATACGCATCACCGTATTAGCTTGCAGTATACACGACACTATTCTTGGATCGTGTTACACACAATTTCAAGTTCGTTTGATAGAGGTTGTTCTACACAACATTGAGTGTATATATATATATATTCAATGTATAAATAAAATATGGTTGGATTCTATTATACGTAACAACAAAGGAGTTGTGCAATACACGCAACCCTGACTTGGCTTGCATTACATGCAATCGCGACCTTCCTCGATAGCGTGTGTTGTACGCAATACCGGGTTTTTCTAAACAACGATATATTATTATAATATTGTTATGAACTAGCCGTTATGAATAGTGTTAACTAAATTTTGAATTTTATAACATTATTATTCATCTTACACATTTCTAGAACATGGTATAAGAACAAAATAATTTTTTCAGGTAAAATAAGTATTTTTTAAAAATACAGTTTTGCCGCCTTTTGATGGCGCTCCCACATTAAATTTTGTTTTTGAAAAGTTTATAAGTTAATTTTGAAAAAATAAAATTCTTCTTTTGAATCAGGATATAAAAATTTACATTAGATAATGTTTTGATATTTTTCCGATAACTTTCATATTTTAATGAATAGTAAAAACGCGCTATATTTTAATTAAAAACAACTTTATTCATCGTAATATATTATGTCGTTAAATTATAATATTGAATGATTTTTAAGTATAAATAGAATATATTTTTACCATTTAATATAATGTATGTCATTAGCATTGATTTTACCTTGATTTCGTAGGTTAAATCAATTCAATCTTTTGCAATATTTTAAAGAAAACCCTGTTTTCTTTCGACAACGGGATTACTTTTAATTTAATTTATTCAACTTTTGTGTATTGAATTTGGAAAAATGGATTCTATATTTGGAATCAGTGGGTCCAAATTAAGTTAATAAGCTACTTTTTATTTTTGGCCATTGTGAATAGTAACTACGGGAAATTTTATTTACTATAGTTAAAGGTAAATCGGGTAATTATGGGTAAATATAAGATTATAAAATTATCCTAACACTTGGAAAAATCCTATTGGATGGATAAAAGTAGACCCATATAACCTAAGGGTCGGATTAGATTCATTTTATGGACCTTTTTCCATGAAAATAATTCAATTATTATTAAAACCAAAGAATGTGACAACATGTCACTTTCTTAATTCTTATAAGTATAATAACTTTAATTTAGTGATAAACTTCATGAAACTTCGAACATGAATAGTCTACAGAAATCTAATACAATTATCTACATAGTAGAAATTTATTTATAATTTTTAGGGATTAAATAATTATCATTTATTATGACATAAATATGATGCAGTAATTGTCTTATTAATGAAATATTGACATAATTGATGTTATAAATGTCCAAATAAATGTAATTTGATACTTTTTATGACATAAATTAATTTTATAGGTTAATATGACATGTTATTATTTATATAAGTAACTTGGTTCTAACTTATCATTCTGTTATGAATTTCATAAAAATCATGTACCAAATAGTGTCAAAATTGACATAAATTAGTTTTTAAAACAAATATTATATTATTAATTGTTATTTAATTCCTAAAAATATAAGGTTCGGCCAAATTACATAGATAAGGATAGATATATTAATAATAAACAACTTGGGGTTCGTTTGTCTTGTTATGGTATGTTTATTAACCATATAGTGTAAGAAAACAAAAAGACACGATAAAAGTTAAATTATTTAACTTAGAGTTAAATCTAATTGATAAGGTTAAAATAATAACCTAAACTTGTCTAAATCCTATTGGATGAAATTATTTCGACCCATCCCCACTTTATCTTCGAAATAATAACCTTTGGAAACATTATAAATCGAATTTGACCTTAATATAAAATAATATTTTGAGATTTTCCTAAGGTGCCCCTCTCATCCCTTATAAAAGGGAACCTCCTCCCCCTATTCCTCACACCAATTTGAGCATTCATGCTCGGAAAAACCCTATAAAAATCTCTTCTCCACTTCCCTGGTATCATCCTAGAGGTCCTGGTCTTCTTCAAAGACCATCCTTAGTTCTTTAAGTGGAGGTTAAGAAAAGGCGCATCAAAAAGAGGTAATATCGATTACCGATCTTTTTCAATTTATTTCTTCTTCAACTTATTCTTCTTTAGTTTTTTCATGATAAAGTAATAACATAAGTATTTATTATATACTTATATTTTATTATAAATATTAAACAACTCTAATTAACCTTCTCTCCATCCTACGGAAAAAGGAAATCACAGCGCGTGCGTACGTACGGAATACCATCTCCACACCGTAGTGTAATCTATTTTCCGCCACCACCTTAATTGGATGGGTATTATGGTGTAATGAGTAACTATATATGATTATTAGAATGTTATATTGATACTGAAATAGTATACACACACTTAAACACAATTCCATGACCATGGGAACGATATCATCGCTCGTGCGTACGTACGGACTACCGTCTCCACGATGCGATGAGATTCATTATCCATGTTAACCATTCCAGAATGATTATAAAGTATATATAATGAATAATAATGAAATATATGACATGTTAAATCTACTGGATTTATGTATATATATGTCATCTACTTACTTCCATTCAATACAATAATGAAAGGAAAACAACGTTCATGCGTACGTACGGACTACCGTCTCCATGAACGGTGTGTTTCATTTCATTTATCTATCTATTATATATATATATATATATATACTGAATATATATGATATATAAATCATAATTTATATTCTGGAAGTAAGTAAATCATTATATAAGTAATAATAATGTCAAGAACAACAAGTCCAAACACCTACGATAAATGAAACGATTTTACCCAAAACGCTTCTTTAACATGGAATTTACAAAAGAACGGGTAATATAAAGTAATAAGTGAACCACATATGATATCATAACATTGAATATGATTCTGTATTAAGTTAATGACATTATTTAAATCATTATACAGGAGGTTCGGATACGTATAAAGCATATCGGACATAAGGTAAGGGAAATATCACAATCTCAGTTTTATCCGAGATTGTTTTTACTTTGGTATTTACTAGGGTGTATTTTTTCATCCACATCCATGTTTCCTCAATATTTAATATTATTTCCATCCACCTACAATTTTTTAAATCCATTTTAACCCTTTGGTGAGTTTATAGTAAAAGATATGAAAAGAATCTTTTGTCGTTTTTCATACGAGGTTCTTTTGACTTTTCCGACAAAAGTATGAGAAGAATGTTTTTTTAACTTATAGGACATGAATGGATTTTTATAACATTATTTCCAAGAAGCATACTTTAAAAGTTTTCAAGTTTATTTTTAATCAACTTCTTTTAGTTTAATGTTGTATGACATGTTAAGAAAGGAAAAAAAATTTGAAGAAGAAAGGATATTTTCCTCATAAATGGAGTTCAAGTGTTTTATCAAAATTATTTTCCATCTAAGATAATAAAGGGTTCTGTTTTTATCCCTATTATTACATTGATTTGATTATGTTGTGATGGAATTTTTTTTATGAATTTCTTCATCTTATATGAATTGTTTTATGATGTCATGATGTTTAAGATTCCCATTTTTATTACATGGGTTATGCAATGATGTATGATTTATGATTTTGTGGCACACATAAGAATGGTATCATTATGAGATGGGTGAGACCTATATCTCCCTCCAATGCATTGGGTAAAGATTTTATATCTCATGAGATAGATATGGCTGGAATGGTAGGTTATACCGGTTCAGTGAAACAGGACTGAAATGAGGGTGACTCGGTTCTGAAATGGACTTTGTCCACTAAGATAGTCTTGGAAATGAGTTTTGACTAATAATATATGATTCTCTATGATTATGTGTGTATGAAACAAAGTTTCATGCTTTATGTTATGATTATTGGGATTTCATTTCACTACTATTATTTATCCCATGTTGTGAAATTATGATCTCTTTTGCAGGTTAAGATTTCCAAAATGTTATGTTCTTATGAATAAAATATTATTGATATTTCTATTGTTTACCCTTACTGAGAATTTGAGCTCACCCTTTTATGTTTTCTTTTCCCTAGGATATAAAGAAAGGATTTAGGTAAAAAAAGGAAGATCTTTATGGGAGATGTTGAAGATCTTTCACCACGAATAGAAGATTTTATTCCGAGTTTCCAAAGACACTAAACTATTACGATCCTTGTGTGTGTGTTTTTGTTATGTACTAAGTATTCTGCAAAATTAATGTAATGTACATGTATGTTAAGCTTCGGGTCTCTACAGTTGGTATCAGAGGAAAGGTTTAGTCAACCTTTGGAAACTAGGATGCAAGAACTTTAGTGAGATCCCTAGAGATATTTCTAAGGTATGTCTAGGGATGTCCCTAAGGTTTAGTATAAGTATAGGTTATAGTACTATAACTACGGTAACGATCATAAAATTTATCCTAAGATGTTAGATATTGAGGATACTCCCTCTTGATTATGTTATTTTCCTTGTATGATTTTTGCCTCTCACAGAATTCTTTTTGTGTTTTAGTCAATGGAGGGAACCAGAAAGAATTCGGTTAGCATTGAATCTAATGGATAAATTGGTGACTATGAGAAACAAAAGTGCGTAATGCCTAGAGAGAAAGATATTGTGATTATTCCAAATCAGTCATCGCGATATATGACTAACAAGATGAAATTTAGTGGTATGCTGAATTCATCAAATAAGAGGAAGATAGACTTTTATGCATGTTCACATGTTGAGGAGCATAAAGAAAGAAAATTTGAGATTTCTAAATAAGGGAAGAAGAACCTTGAGGAATACCTCAAATGGAGGGACATATATTATCTGTGTGGAGAAAAGGGAAATAGAGTGACAGACTGTTATGGAGTTTAATGTCTTATTTTTTGAGAACATGGGCATTACCCAACTCAATGCCCTGATCTAAAAAGTTACTTCTAATTAAGGAAGGACTTATTCCAGGACAATCATTGAAGATGATGGTTTGAAGTGTTTATGTATTGGTATTCAAGAATAATGTTATTGAGGTACTTTTATGGTATATTGGAATATCTATGTATCGGTCCATTGTGGTTTTATATAAGAATATGACATCAGTAACCATGAAAAGTGATTGAAATATGTTTGGAAAGAAGATGATATGCACATAATGAAGGGATAAAGAGAATCTAATATGTTTGATAGTATTCATGATCTCATGATTGATATAAGGACTAAGTGATATCATGGTTTGAGTATATAGGATTTTGAGGATTTTGTTATGTGGAATGTGTTAACTTTTAACTGTATTCATGTTTTCATAAGGTTCAATGGGTATTAATTTTTCAAGGGAATACATGATTAAGGCCTTCTAATGTTTAGAATGTGACCAACAAGACATATCTTAGGATATATGGGGATCAATGATGGTATTAAATATCTGGTAATCGTTTTCACTATATTATGAGAGTGGACTGCAGTATTGTGGATAAACCTAAATATTGGAATGGATTATGTTGGACATAAGTTAGTATTGTTTAAGGATAGAAGTTTTTTTCGATATTATTGATGGGATGTTATAGTAATATAGTTTTAGAAAAAGGAAAACCTGCAGGACAGGCGACAGCCCATCACGTCGGACAAGGCTGTGGGAATCGAACCCACAACTGAAGTGCGACTGGCCTTTATCGCCTACCACTGGCCTACAGGAAGTCCCTGTTTAGTAGAAATTAGTTTTATTATATTAATCAGTATGATATATGAAGTATAAGTCCATTTTTAGGAACCATATATGATTAGTCTCACTATATATGGACTTATGTATTTTTTGACAACTTTTATAACCTTTTGTTTGAGACAGATGGAATGACCCATCATTCTATCACATGATCTGCTCACACATCACTAATGAAAAATTCAACTTCATTTCTTTAAGAGATGAAGTGAAAATTGTCCAAAGAACGACAAATGGTGAGACTATACAAAAATCACGAAACTATATCTTCTAATTCCAATTTCATCAGCTTTAGGGAAATGATCATGAAAAACCAAAAATGTTGTCCTACTGCCCTTATATCCGATGACTCGGATGGTACCTTAGATCACCACAAATCAATAGCTTTGTGATTGTTGGATTTTTCATAGCCATGTTCTCTACCACTCTCCTTCAGAACATGACGGTTAGATTTCTCTTCCATGTCCATATTTTCTCTTATATGGAATCCCAGTGATGAGTTCATTTGGGTAACCGTTATATTTCATACTTTAGTTTTTAAAGTTCAGTTTTGGTATTTCTTTTTATGATGTGGGTTTTTATGAATAGTAAATGATTTATAACCCCGACGAATTTCGAGGGCAAAATTCATTTTAAGGGGGGTAGAATGCAACTACCCGAGATTTTATAAGATACATTATTTTTAATTTCATTCATATCTTCTGTCGTACGATACACCACGATTACCTTGCGCTATATGCAACACCGTATTAGCTTGTAGTATACACAACACTGTTCTTGGATCGTGTTACACACAATTTCAAGTTCGTTTGATAGAAGTTATTCTACGCAACATTGAGTGTATATATATATGTATATATATTCAATGTATATATAAAATATGGTTGGATTCTGTTATATGCAACAACAAAGGAGTTGTGCACTACACGCAACCCTGACTTGGCTTGCATTACACGCAATCGCGACCTTCCTCGATAGTGTGTGTTGTACGCAATACCGGGTTTTACTAAACAATGATATATTATTATAATATTGTTATGAACTAGCCGTTATGAATAGTGTTAACTAAATTTTAAATTTCATAACATTATTATTCATTTTAAACTTTTCTATAACATGGTATAAGAACAAAACAAATTTTTCGGGTAAAATAAGTATTTTTCAAAAAATACAGTTTTGCCACCTTTTGATGGCGCACCCACTTTAAATCTTGTTTTTGAAATTTTTATAAGTTGAATTTTAAAAAATAATATTCTTCTTTTGAATCAGGATATAAAAATTTACATTAGATAATGTTTTGATATTTTTCCGATAACTTTCATATTTTAATGAATAGTAAAAACACGCTATATTTTATTTAAAAACATCTTTTTTCATCGTAATATCTTATGTCGTTAAATTATAATATTGAATGGTTTTAAAGTATAAATAGAATATATTTTTACCATTTAATATAATTTATGTCATTAGCATTGATTTTACCTTGAATTCGTAGGTTAAATCAATTCAATCTTTTGTAATGTTTTAAAGAAAAACCCATTTTCTTTCGACAACGGGATTAATTTTAATTTAATTTCAGAAACTTTTGTGTATTGAATTTGGAAAAATGGATTCCATATTTGGAATCAGTGGATCTAAATTATGTTAATAAGCTACTTTTTATTTTTGGGCATTGTGAATAGTAACTACGGTAAATTTTATTTACTATAGTTAAAGGTAAATCAGGTAATTAAGGGTAAAGATAAGATTATAAAATTACCCTAACACTTGGAAAAATCTTATTTCATGGCTAAATGTAGACCCATATAACCTAAGGGTCGGATTAGATTCATTTTATGGACTTTTGTCCATGAAAATAATTTAATTATTATTAAAACCAAAGAATGTGACAACATGTCACCTACTTAATTCTTATAAGTATAATAATTTTAATTTAGTGATAAACTTCATGAAACTTCGAAAATGAATAGTATCCAGAAATATAATTCAATTATCTACGTAATAGGAATTTATTTATAATTTTTAGGGATTAAATAATTATCATTTATTATGACATAAAGATGATGCAGTGATTGTCTTATTACTGAAATATTGACATAATTGATGTTATAAATGCCCAAATAAATATAATTTGAGACTTTTTATGACTTAAATTAATTTTATAGGATAATATGACATGTTATTGTTTATATAATTAACTTGGTTCTAACTTATCATTCTATTATGAATTTCATAAAAATCATGTACCAAATAGTGTCAAAATTGACATAAATTAGTTTTTAAAACAAATATTATATTATTAATTGTTATTTAATTTATAAAAATCTAAGGTTCGGCCATATTACATAGATAAGGATAGATATATTAATAATAAACAGCTTGGGGTTCGTTTGGCTTGTTATGGTATGTTTATTAACCATATAGTGTAAGAAAACAAAAAGACACGGTAAAAGTTAAATTATTTAACTTAGAGTTAAATCTAATTGATAAGGTTAAAATAATAACCTAAACTTGTCTAAATCCTATTGGATGGATGGATTTCGACCCATACCCACTTTAGCTTCGAAATAAGACCCTTTTGAACCATTATAAGTCGAATTTGTCCTTAATATAAAATAATACTTTGAGATTTTCCTAAGGTGCCCCTCTAATCCCTTATAAAAGGGCACCTCCTCCCCCTATTCCTCACACCAATTTGAGCATTCAAGCTCGGCCAACCCCTGAAAAAATCTCTTCTCCACTTTCCTAGTATCATACTAGAGTTCCTGGTCTTCTTCAAAGACCATCCTCAGTTCATTAAGTGGAGGTTAAGAAAAGGCGCGTCAAAAGAGGTAATATCCATTACCGATCTTTTTCAATTTCTTTCTTCTTCAACTTATTATTCTTTAGTTTTTTCATGATAAAGTAATAACAATCATTATTTCTTATATACTGATATTTTATTATAAATATGAAACAACTCTAATTAACCTTCTATCCATCCTACGGAAAAAGGAAATCACCGCGTGTGCATACGTACGGAATACCGTCTCCACACCGTGGTGTAATCTATTTTCTGCCACCACCTTAATTGGATGGGTATAATGGTGTAATGAGTAACTATATATGATTATTATAAAGTTATATTGATACTGAAAAAGTATAAATACACTTAAACACAATTCCATGACCATGGGAACAATATCATCGCTCGTGCATACGTACAGACTACCGTCTCCACGATACGATGAGATTCATTATCCATGTTAACCATTCCAGAATGATTATAAAGTATATATAATGAATAATAATGAAATATATGACATGGTAAATCTACTGGATTTATGTATATATATTTCATCTACTTACTTCCATTCAAGACAATAAGGAAAGGAAAACAGCGTTCATGCGTACGTACGGACTACCGTCTCCATGAACGGTGTGTTTCATTTCATTTATCTATCTATCATATATATATATATATATATTGAATATATATTATATATAAATCATATTTTATATTCTGGAAGTAAGTAAATCATGATATAAGTAATAATAATGTCAAGACAAACAAGTCCAAACACCTACGATAAATGAAACGATTTTACCCCAAACGCTTCTTTAACATGGAATTTACAAAAGAACGGGTAATATAAAGTCATAAGTGAACCACATATGATATCATAACAGTGAATATGATTTTCTATTAAGTTAATGATATTATTTAAATCATTATACAGGACGTTCGGATACGTACAAAGCATATCGGACATAAGGTAAGGGAAATATCACAATCTAATTTTTATCCTAGATTGTTTATACTTTGGTATTTACAGGGGTGTATTTTTTCATCCTCCTCCATGTTTCCTCAATATGTAATATTATTTCCATCCACCTACAATTTTTTAAATCCATTTTTACCCTTTGGTGAGTTTATAGTAAAAGATATGAAAGGAATATTTTGTCGTTTTTCGTACGAGGTACTTTTGACTTTTCCGACAAAAGTACGAGAAGAACGTTTTTTAACTTATACGACATGAATGGATTTTTAAAACATTATTTACAAGAATAATCCTTTACAAGTTTTCAAGTTTATTTTTAATCAACTTCTTTTAGTTTAAAGCTGTATGACATGTTAAGAAATGAAAAATGTTTTTGAAGAAGAAATGATATTTTCCTCAAGAATGGAGTTCAAGTGTTTTATCAAAATTATATTCCATCTAAGATAATAAAGGGTTCTATTTTTATCCCTATTATTACATTGATTTAATTATGTTGTGATGGAATTATTTTTATGAAGTCCTTTATCTTATATGAATTGTTTTATGATGTCATGATGTTTAAGATTCCCATTTTTATTACATGGGTTATGCAATGATGTATGATTTATGATTTTGTGGCACACATAAGAATGGTATAATTATGAGATGGGTGGGACCTATATCTCCCTCCAATTCATTGGGTAAATATTTTATATCTCATGAGATAGACATGGCTGGAATGGTAGGTTATACCGGTTCAGTGAAACAGAACTGAAACGAGGGTGACTCGGTTCAGAAATGGACATTGTCCACTAAGATAGTCTTGGCAATGAGATTTGACTAAAATGATATGATTCTCTATGATTATGTGTGTATGAAACAAAGTTTCATGTTTTAAGTTATGATTATTGGGATTTCATTTCACTACTATGATTTATCCCATGTTATGAAATTATGATCTCTTTTACAGGTTAAGATTTCCAAAATGTTGTGTTCTTATGAATAAGATGTTATTGATATTTCTTTTGTTTACCCTTACTGAGCATTTGAGCTCACCATTTTATGTTTTCTTTTCCCCAGGATATAAAGAAAGGTTTTAGGTAAAAAAAAAGGGAAGATCTTTATGGGAGATGTTGAAGATCTTTCACCATGATTAGAAGATTTTATTCCGAGTTTTCAAAGACACTAAACTATTACGATCCTTGTGTGTGTGTTTTTGTTATGTACTAAGTATTCTGCAAAAGTAATGTAATTTCCATGTACGTTAAGCTTCGGGTCTCTACAGTCGGTATCGGAGGAAAGGTTTAGTCAACCTTTGGAAACTAGGATGCGAGAACTTTAGTCAGATCCCTAGAGATATTTCTAATGTATGTCTAGGGATGTCCCTAAGGTTAAGTATAAGTATAGGTTATAGTCCTATAACTATGGTAACGATCATAGAATTTATCCTAAGATGTTAGATATTGAGGATACTCCCCCTTGATTATGTTATTTTCCTTTTATGGTTTTTGCCTCTCACAGAATTCTTTTTGTGTTTTAGTCAATGGAGGGAACCAGAAAGAATTCGGTTAGCATTGAATCTAATGGATAAATTAGTGACTATGAGAAACAAAATTGCATAATGCCTAGAGATAAAGATATTGTGATTATTCCAAATCAGTCATCGCGATATATGACTAACAAGGTGAAATATAGTGGTATGCCGAATTCATCAAATAAGATGAAGATAGACTTTTATGCATGTTCACATGTCGAGGAGCATAAAGAAAGAAAGATTGAGATTTCTAAATAAGGGAAGAAAAACCTTAAGGAATACCTAAAATGGAGGGACATATGTTATCTGTGTGGAGAAAAGGGAAATAGAGTGACAAACTGTTATGGAGTTTAATGTCTTATTTGTGGAGAACATGGGCATTACCCAACTCAATGCCCTGACCTAAAAAGTTACTTCTAATTAAGGAAGGACTTATTCCAGGACAATAATTGAAGATGATGGTTTGAAGTGTTTATGTATTGGTATTCAAGAATAATGTTATTGAGGTACTTTTATGGTATATTGGAATATCTATGTATTGGTCCATTGTGGTTTTCTATAAGAATATGACATCGGAATCCATGAAAAGTGATTGAAATATTTTTGGAAAGCAGATGATATGCACATAATGAATGGATAAAGATAATCTAATATGTTTGATGTTATTCATGAGCTCATGATTGATATAAGGACAAAGTGATATCATGGCTTGAGTATATAGGATTTTGAGGATTTTGGTATGTGGAATGTGTTAACTTTTAACTGCATTCATGTTTTCACTAAGGTTCATTGGGTATTAATTTTTTAAGAGAATACATGATTAAGGCCTTCGAATGTTTGGAATGTGACCAACAAGACATATCTTAGGATATATGGGGATCAATGATGGTATTAAATATCTGGTAATCATTTTCACTATATTATGAGAGTGGACTGCAGTATTATGGATAAGCCTAAATATTGGAATGGATTATGTTGGACATAAGATAGTATTGTTTAAGGATAGAAGTTTTTTTCGATATTATTGATGGGATGTTATAGTAATATAGTTTTAGAAAAAGGAAAACCTGCAGGACGGGCGACAGCCCATCACGTCGGACAAGGCTGTGGGAATCGAACCCCCAACTGACGTGCGACTGGACTTTATCGCCTACCACTGTCCTACAGGAATTCCCTGTTTAGTAGAAATTATTTTTATTATATTAATCAGTAAGATATATGAAGTATAAGTCCATTTTAGGAACCATATATGATTAATCTCACTATAGATGGACTTATGTATTTTTTGACAACATTTATAACCTTTTGTTTGAGACAGATGGAATGACCCATCATTCTATCACATGATCTGCTAACACATCACGAATGACAAATTCAACTTCATTTCTTTAAGAGATGAAGTGAAAATTGTCCAAAGAACGCCAAACGGTGCGACTATACAAAAATCACGAAAGTATTTCTTCTAATTCTAATTTCATCAACTTTAGGGAAATGATCTTGAAAAACCAAAAATGTTGTCCTACTGCCCTTATATCCGATGAATCGGATGGTACCTTAGATCACCACAAATCAATAGCTTTGTGATTGTTGGATTTTTCATAGCCATGTTCTCTACCACTCTCCTTCAGAACATGATGGTTAGATTCCTCTTCCATGTCCATATTTTCTCTTATATGGAAACCCAGTGATGAGTTCATTTGGGTAACCGTTATATTTCATACTTTAGTTTTTAAAGTTCAGTTTTGGTATTTTTTTTATGATGGGGTTTTTTATGAATAGTAAACAATTTATAACCCCGACGAATTTCGAGGGCGAAATTCATTTTAAGGGGGGTAGAATGTAACCACCTGAGATTTTATAAGATACATTATTTTTAATTTCATTCATATCATCTGTCGTACGATACACCAAGATTACCTTGCGCTATATGCAACACCGTATTAGCTTGCAGTATACGCAACACTATTCTTGGATCGTGTTACACACAATTTCAAGTTCGTTTGATAGAAGTTATTCTACGGAACATTGAGTGTGTATATATATATATATATATTCAATGTATAAATAAAATATGGTTGGATTATTTTATACGCAACAACAAAGTATTTGTGCACTACACGCAACCCTGACTTGGCTTGCATTACACGCAATCGCGACCTTCCTCGATAGCGTGTGTTGTACGCAATACCGTGTTTTACTAAACAACGATATATTCTTATAATATTGTTATGAACTAGCCGTTATGAATAGTGTTAACTAAATTTTTTATTTTATAACATTATTATTCATCTTACACATTTCAAGAACATGGTATAAGAACAAAATAAATTTTTTGGGTAAAATAAGTATTTTTCAAAAAATACAGTTTTGCCACCTTTTGATGGCACCCCCACATTAAATATTGTTTTTGACATGTTTATAAGTTAAATTTGACAAAATAAAATTCTTCTTTTGAATCAAGATATAAAAATTTACATTAGATAAATTTTTGATATTTTTCCGATAACTTTTATATTTTAATGAATAGTAAAAACACGCTATATTTTAATTAAAAACAACTTTTTTCATCATAATATCTGATGTCGATAAATTATAATATTGAATGGTTTTAAAGTATAAATAGAATATATTTTTACCATTTAATATAATGTATGTCATTAGCATTGATTTTACCTTGAATTCGTAGGTTAAATCAATTCAATCTTTTGCAATGTTTTAAAGAAAAAACTGTTTTCTTTCGACAACAGGATTAATTTTAATTTATTTTCTGCAACTTTTCTGTATTGAATTTGGATAAATGGAATCCATATTTGGAATTAGTGGGTCCAAATTATGTTAATAAGCTACTTTTTATTTATGGGCATTGTGATTTGTAACTACGGTAAATTTTATTTACTATAGTTAAAGGTAAATCAGGTAATTAAGGGTAAATATAAGATAATTAAATTACCCTAACACTTGGAAAAATCCTATTGGATGGCTAAATGTATACCCATATAACCTAAGGGTCGGATTAGATTCATTTTATGGACTTTTGTCCATGAAAATAATTTAATTATTATTAAAACCAAAGAATGAGACAACATGTCACTTTCTTAATTCTTATAAGTATAATAATTTTAATTTAGTGATAAACTTCATTAAACTTCGAAAATGAATAGTCTCCAGAAATCTAATACAATTATCTACATCATAGGAATTTATTTAGTATTTTTATGGATTAAATAATTATCATTTATTATGACATAATGATGATACAGTAATTGTCTTATTAATGAAATATTGACATAATTGATGTTATAAATGTACAAATAAATGTAATTTGAGACTTTTTATGACTTAAATTAATTTTATAGGTTAATATGACATGTTATTGTTGATATAAGTAACTTGATTCGAACTTATCATTCTGTTATGAATTTCATAAAAATCATGTACCAAATAGTGTCAAAATTGACATAAATTAGTTTTTAAAACAAATATTATATTATTAATTGTTATTTAATTCCTAAAAATCTATGTTTCGGCCAAATTACAAATATAAGGATAGATATATTAATAATAAACAACTTGGGGTTCGTTTGTCTTGTTATGGTATGTTTATTAACCATATAGTGTAAGAAAACAAAAAGACACGGTAAAAGTTAAATTCTTTAACTTAGAGTTAAATCTAATTGATAAGGTTAAAATAATAACCTAAACCTGTCTAAATCCTATTGTATGAAAGGATTGCGACCCATACCCACTTTATCTTCGAAATAAGACCCTTGGGAACCATTATAAATCGAATTTGTCCTTAATATAAAATCATATTTTGAGATTTTCCTAAGGTGCCCCTCTCCTCTCTTATAAAAGGGCACCTCCTCCCCCTCTTCCTCACACAAATTTGAGCATTCAAGCTCGGAGAAACCCTTCCGAAATCTCTTCTCCACTTTCCTATTATCATCCTAGAGGTCCTGATCTTCTTCAAAGACCATCCTTAGTTCTTTAAGTGGAGGTTAAGAAAAGGCGCGTCAAAAAGAGGTAATACCCATTACCGATCTTTTTCAATTTCGTTCTTCTTTAACATATTCTTCTTTAGTTGTTTCATGATAAAGTATTAACATAAGCATTTCTTATATACTGATATGTTATTATAAATGTGAAACAACTCGAATTAACCTTCTATCCATCCTACGGAAAAAGGAAATCACCGCGCGTGCGTACGTACGGAATACCGTCTCCACACCGTGGTGTAATCTATTTTCCGCCACCACCTTAATTGGATGGGTATAATGGTGTAATGAGTAACTATATATGATTATTATAAAGTTATATTGATAAGGAAATAGTATACATACACTTCAAAACAATTCCACGACCATGGGAACGATATCATCGCTTGTGCGTACGTACGGACTACCGTCTCCATGATGTGATGAGATTCATTATCAATGTTAACAATTCCAGAATGATTATAAAGTATATATAATGAATAATAAAGAAATATATGACATGGTAAATCTACTGTATTTATGTATATATATGTCATCTACTTACTTCCATTCAAGATAATAAGGAAAGGAAAACAGCGTTCATGCGTACGTACGGACTACCGTCTCCATGAACGGTGTGTTTCATTTCATTTATCTATCTATTATATATATATACTGAATATATATGATATTTAAATCATATTTTATATTCTGGAAGTAAGTAAATCATGATATAAGTAATAATAATGTCAAGAACAACAAGTCCAAACACCTACGATAAATGAAACGATTTTACCCAAAACGCTTCTTTAACATGGAATTTAAAAAAGAACGGGTAATATAAAGTCATAAGTGAATCATATATGATATCATAACAGTGAATATGACTCTATAATAAGTTAATGACATTATTTAAATCATTATACATGAGGTTCGGATACGTACAAAGCATATCGGACATAAGGTAAGGGAAATATCACAATCTCATGTTTATCCGAGATTGTTTATACTTTGGTATTTACTAGGGTGTATTTTATCATCCACATCCATGTTTCCTCAAGATGTAATATTATTTCCATCCACCTAAAATTTTTTAAATCCATTTATATCCTTTGGTGAGTCTATAGTAAAAGATATGAAAGGAATCTTTTGTCGTTTTTCGTACGAGGTACTTTTGACTTTTCCGACAAAAGTACGAGCAGAATGTTTTTTTTAACTTATCCGACATGAATGGATTTTTAAAACATTATTTCCAAGAAGAATTTTTTACAAGTTTTCAAGTTTATTTTTAATAAACTTCTTTTAGTTTAAAGTTTTATGACATGTTAAGAAAGGAAAAAAAATTTGAAGAAAAAAGGATATTTTCCTCAAGAATGGAGTTCAAGTGTTTTATCAAAATTATTTTCCATATAAGATAATAAGGGGTTCTGTTTTTATCCCTATTATTACATTGATTTGATTATGTTGTGATAAAATTATTTTTATGAATTCCATTATCTTATATGAATTTTTTTATGATGTAATGATGTTTAAGATTCAAATTTGTATTACATGGGTTATGCAATGATGTATGATTTATGATTTTGTGGAACACATAAGAATGGTATCATTATGAGATGGGTGGGACCTATATCTCCCTCCAATGAATTGGGTAAAGATTTTATATATCATGAGATATACATGGCTGGAATGGTAGGTTATACCGGTTCAGTGAAATAGGACTGAAACGAGGGTGACTCGGTTCAGAAATGGACTTTGTCCACTAAGATAGTCTTGGCAACGAGTCTTGACTAATAATATATGATTCTCTATGATTATGTGTGTATGACACAAAGTTTCATGTTTTAAGTTATGATTATTGGGATTTCATTTCACTACTATGATTTATCCCATGTTATGAAATTATGATCTCTTTTGCAGGTTAAGATTTCCAAAATGTTATGTTCTTATGAATAAGATGTTATTGATATTTCTTTTGTTTAACCTTACTGAGCATTTGAGCTCACCCTTTTATGTTTTCTTTTCCCCATGATATAAATAAAGGTTTTAGGTAAAAAAGGGAAGATCTTTATGGGAGATTTTGAAGATATTTCACCACGATTAGAAGATTTTATTCCGAGTTTCCAAAGTCACTAAACTATTACGATCCTTGTGTGTGTGTTTTGGTTATGTAATAAGTATTCCGCAAAAGTAATGTAATGTCTATGTACGTTAAGTTTCGGGTCTCTACACTCTACCATCCAGTAAATGATATAACTAGAAGTATAAGAAGAATTTAAAATGTAAATGATAAATATGTTAGTGTCAACATCTCTCTCATGTGGTTTTTGGGTCCTTATGGGATAGAAAATGACATATCATTGGTTTAAACTCGTTAAAATCACATAAAACATGAGAAAAACCATTTTCACTAGCATATCATAGAATCATGACACGAATCTAGCCCATTAATGTGTCGGGGTGTTCTTCATTCCAATGTCTTATTACACTCTATTTTAATATATATTCATGTATTTAGATATTGTTAGAGAGTTGTGTTAATTTTTTAGAATGTATTTCATACCTGTAATAGTTTATTAAATGACATCCTTTGAAATACTTAAATATCTTATGGAATGTTTGTTTGGTAGTGTAGCATTATTCCCCAATGATGTCTTCCAGTCATGTACCCTAAAGGCAGTGAAGATTATGTACATGAGGTGGTGGGCCCTATATTACTTATTGTTCTTATAGATGTGCCACATGTGGATCCTCCCCCTATACCTAAATTGGGTGCCAATACCCAGTTTCAAGAGGGATTCTTGTGTATGATACATAATTTACAAGGTGGTGTGTCACCAAGCCCCAATCATGGAATAATTGACTTGTGACATCCAGTATCAAAATCCTCATACATTATTGGGGGGGGGGGGGTGTATGATATTTTCTTATTGAGTAATGGATCAAGAATATACTTCTTATCTTCATGAACCAAGAGACGCCTCCATAGTAATGGGTCATGATAGCTGCCTAAATCTTTATCACTCAGCCACATGTTGGTGGGATTTCATTACCCAGGCATGCCAATATAGAGAGATGGTTTCAGATGACTTCTAGAATATGTTCTATGACTACTCCATTCCCCAGATTCTGAGGGCTGACCGAGCTAGGGAGTGTATGAATCAACAACAGGTGACCATGTCAGTCATGGATTACTCATCCTATTTTACTGAACTACAACATTTCACTACTTCTATAATTGTTGATGACGTTAGGGATTCTAGGTTATTCAAGGATGATATTTTTTATGCTATCCTGTCACCGGTTAATGTTTATATGATGCTGAATATTTCAAATATCATCAATGAGGCCCTATTTACAAAGCCGAAACTGAGAGATGTTGATGGTAAAAGATAGGGTGGTTTAGCACCAAAATATTTCACTAGATCTTCATTAGAGAAAATGCATTGATTTATGGAATATCATGGGAGAGATATTGTTTAGGACCCTTCGACTAGCACCTCTCATGTCAATCTCATGTAAAAAGCTCTAGGGCATTTCAACTGGCAGTGCATGTGAGATCTAGTTGAATGCATAGGTTGCAACATGATGGCTCACCTCCACTATTTCGGTATATTTCTACATTCAGGGCCTAATGATTAGGAATCTACACATACTCATTGGCCTAGAGCTAGGTTAGTATGATCATGATGGTTAGGTAGCTAGAATACCACTGGTCGATTAGTTTGAGGTTGTGGTTGAGGCAGAGGCAATTAGATATATGATACGCAGCACCGTCAGAGTGGGTATGCTCAGGCTAGTCAGGTAGGGACTCAATTCTATGGTACATTCTAGTTACATGCAGTCCATCCTACACTGTAGGAGAAGAGTTCCATACCTTCAGCTGGACAGGGTACTATTCTAGTAGCCACTACTTTTGTATCTTCTTTTTTTATACAATTTCTTCTCAATCGTTTATATATGAGGAAATCACTAAGATTTTAGGTCTTGGTATTGAGTTTAACAATGGAGTTATTATTATAGTTTTACCCATAGGTATCTATTCAGGTGGCATTATCCATTTTTATATCTATTCCCTTTAGATAGGTAGTTATTTTTTTGAATGGAACATGCATGTTCTCAATATGAATGGTTTCAATATAATCCTCAGGATCGACTAGTTACTTCCCAAACGAGCCCATACTAACTGCTATCATTCGAGGGAGATGTTTACATCTCTAGAGGGAATAATCCACATTAAAAAGGGAGAGTGGTATATTTTTTCAACATAGGCATGTCCGAAGCAGAAGAGGCTATGGAGTGTTACAACACATGTTTACAGTCTTTACCCGGATAATCAGGGGTTGAAACCCACCATGTTCCCTCCTATAAAAGATGTTTTATCTGATGGCCTCTCCAATCTACCTTTGTTACCAAATGTGGATTTTACTATTCTTTTTTTCTATGAGTGAAACCTCTATCCATTCCTCTATATATAATAGAAACTAATGAGATTTTTGAGATAAGGACTCAATTTCAGGATCTATAGGTGAATGGTTTTATACACACCAACAATTCTCATTGGGGTTCACATGTTCTCTTGGCCATGAATCAAGACATTTTCCTTCAGTGTTTGGTGTATTACTGTCAGTTGAATTAATGGACTATTAGGAATCAATATCATATTCCTAGAGTAGACAACCTCTTTGATTAAATTCGAGTAGAAAAGGTGTTTTCAATTATATATCTAAAGTCATGCTATCATATTGTTCATTTCAGCACTTCATATATACCTAGGATAGCTTTTAGGATAAGATATACTATTTACAAGTAATTTATTATGTCGTTTAAACTTACGAACACACCACCTATCCTTATGGATATTTAGAATTGAGTTTTCCTACCGTATTTGTATTAATTTGTGGTTGTGTTCATAGAAAATATCATGGTGTATTGTACCTCGAAACAAGGCCATGAAACCCACCATGAGATCATTATGAATATGATGAGAGAGAATCATATATATGATAATCTCAATAAATTCCACTTCTGGACCACTAATGTTCACCTCCTATGTCATATCATATTGGTGTATGGAGTTTAGTGCAGCCATATAATGTGACATATATGGTGTCTTTGTAGCATCCCAATAATTCCATTGGTATTCTGAGTTTCATATGGATTTTTAGATAATATAGAGTTTTCATTAATAATCTCTCATGCCTTGAAGCAGCTCATACATGGTTGATGAAAAGGGTGTGAAATTTTAATGGTTAGGATCATGTTAATATTCGTTTCCGAAGAAGAAAGGAATACTTACATCAATACTGATACTGATTTTTCTAGTTCCAAGAAGGGTTATACAGTTTATTACGTTACACATGGTTTCAGGCTTAGATCTGTTCTGATGTAGGATGAGAGTCATTTCATTTGGATTTCATCTATTGAGGCCTCACAAGTGAAATTAACTAAAATTCGACGTCGACCTCAATATAGTTTTTCATGCCACACACTGGTGGGGACATTTTTTATTGGGACAGATTTTTGTGGTGGTAATAGCCCACAAAACCCTAAAATGAATCTTCACAAAGAGGGATCTAAATCTCATGCAACATAGGTAGGTTGAGTACCTTAAATTTCATGATTAACAACTTTCCTATACACCATGTAAAGGGAATTCAGAAGCTAATGCTTTGAGAAAAAGGACCGAGACAGAAGCATTTCAAGAGTCGGGTGTGGAATGGAAGCTTATGGCAAAATTCACAGAGATAAACATTGCGGTTCAATATAACCATGGTAAACCATTCCTCTAAGCATTAGTATTGACATATAAACTTCTATAATGGGTATGGTCAGAATAGTTATTTGATCTAGAAGGTCGTGTCCTATGGTAGGGTGTCTCAGACGTTGGTGCAACATCAGAGATGATGGTTGATTGGGATGACACTCTTCTGTTCTTTGAGAGTTTATGCGACCTTGTAGACCTCAAATATGAGATAATGAAGGATTTAAGTGAATCAACATGGGTGGTTCACCCCAGTGTCATCAAAATGTATTGATATCTATAGTTCCAATGTTGGTGGAAAAGAATGAATCATGAGATGGCTGGTTTCATTACACTATATTACACATGTTAGCAGGTGAATGAAGAACATCAGTATCTATCCATGCATCATTATCCGTTGTCAATTCTCGAGGGTAAATGGGATAATGTTTTTATGGAATTTGTTACTAGTTTACCACAATCACCTCATGCAAATAATTTAGTGTGGGTTTTCATAGATCTTCTAGAAAAGGTTTGACACTTTTTACATGTGCGAGAGACCTTTTATAGTGGATGAGTTGGGAAGGTTGTACATCAATGAGGTGGTATGTATTCTTGGAGACCTAATACTATTTTTTTACGTAGACTGCCGTTTTATGTCAGGGTTTTGGGAGGGGTTTTAAATGGCCTTGGGTACACATGTACTTTTGAACACAACCTATCAACCACAGACTAATGGATAGATGAATCATACAATTTAGGTGCTTTAGGATATGCTCTATGTGTAAATTCAGGACTTTTGGGTGTTCATAGGGGGAAAACATTCACCTCATTGAGTCTTATTATAAAAATAGATTCTTGGGTACCTTTTATATGGATCCCTAAAAATCCTTATATGGTTATCTTTTTACTTGGCTAAGTGCTGGTTGAAGGTAAGGGAAACTGCTATCCTTTGGCCTTGTCTCATGCAGGATACTTCAGATAAGGTCTAGCTGATTCAAAAGAATATGTTGATAGCTCAGACTTGATAACATTCCTCTGAAAATAGATTTCATACACCTTTTGAGTTTGAGGTCTGAGACTATGTTTTCTTGAATGTATCACCTAGGTTGCAGTGTAGACGTATTTTGAAGTAGGGTAAAAAATCACCGAGATTTTTTAGAACCTTCGAGGTTCTAAAGAAGATCAGACCAGTGGATTACTAGATGTAACTTAGTTAGAGATATCAGTCCGTGAATGAAATCATTCATGTATTTAGTTTATCCAGTATTATCCAGAACCATCTCATGCCTTTCAGTATGACGAGGTTGTGATGGATATGGATGCTTCCTTTATGGAGTATCAATTTCACATTATTGATTGGATCATGAAGACACATTGATGCAGGTATGTTCCTCTTACATGGGTGATATAGAAGCATGATTGTGTACTTGATGAGACAAGGGAGTGGGAGGATGATGTACAATCTCAGTGGCTGAAACAGTTTGCTGACAGAACCTGTTTTCCATTAGAAGGAAAACTTGGGTACGAGTTGCATTATGGAGGGATCTTTAAATGACCTGATTCATTGACCAAGGTAAAAAACATTATTTTTTTCATTTTCTAATTTTATAAATGGACCCAATAAATTCACCTGATCATGATAAGGAGGTCATGGTAGTGTCTTAGGCTCAAATAGATCTCGGAACCCCATAACGGTTAAAGTAGAATGGAATGCATGGTTTGTCAGCAACTATCTGACTGAGGCGCATGGTTGTGTTGCTACTGTTGTGGGGGTCTAGTGACCATCATCATAGTCTTTGCACTATTGTTGAAACTATGTGAAGAGGTCATGAGGTGTGACTATAGAATCACTGAGCTCTGTGTGGTGTGTTTATGGTTTGAAAAAGGTGTGTCCAGAAATAGTGCGAGCGAGTTTTAAAGGCCAAATGAAAATAATTCCCATATACCTCTCATTATATAATTCTATCATTTATTCTCCCCATATTCACATCCACCCACTATTTATCATTTTGAGCTCTAAAAGCTCAACATCCTTCAGTAATCTATAACTCCTCTATCTGATGACCATTTCTCAATCCTTCAAAAGCATCAGATCCCCCTCGGTAAGACTATCCTCTTATGTCACTCATTATTTAGTGAATCTTTCCATAAGTTAGGCTATTTAGGTGTAGGATATCCCACTATTTCTTTGTTCATTGGATTGAAACATGTATCTACATCAACCTAATCTAATTCTTATTTCGATACTCATCACTCATCATCTATGACCCTATGGTAGGTGGTCGAATATTTTTCCATTTGTGTTTTTGTTGTTTAATATTTAATCTCATAGTGATGTGAGCTATCACTTACTAAACTCCATTAATGTGTTTTTTATTCATGTCAAATTGTCCCTCGATTGATGAATTAGGTAATTTGGGTCTTTGTTAGGGGATTATAGACATCCCTTGTACTATATGGACTCCCAAGGGGCATTCCACCAAAATGGTCTATTTTAGGCCAATTTTTTGAAATATGGATTCAGTGTTCAAAGCAACCAGCTTGGCATTCAAATTATTTGGCTAGTCATTCATGTGTGTTTTGAATAATTCAAGACACTCGATGTGTGTTAGGACCCAAATGGCTTGAAATTTCAAAGTTAACCATATGACTGTTTGATATAGCATTTTCCGTTGATTTGAGCCTTTTAAAAGGGATTGTATTGTTAATTAAATGAAATTGGTGACATGTATGGGTTGGGAAGTATGTGACAGTCATAAACTATATGAATTATATGGATAATATATAATGTATCTAAGGTTATAAGGGAAACTCTGTTATTGATTTTTATAATTAAATACATTGCATAATAGTTTCTTCTCTAATTTGAAATGTTGTAAGATGGTTTCCCTTAAATTTCATAATTTGGTTGCATTTATCATTGATATTACTATGGTTTCTTTTAAATATAGAGAGAATGGATTATAATCATGATATATTCTATTATATTTGGTTGTATTCATTTATCCCTGAGCTATTCTGTACAATGTGGATGGTCAGAATTATAGCCCCAAGCCATTTAGTAAAATGTGGCTGATATGCATTATAGTCCCAAGCTGTTATTTTATATGTGGGTGGTAGGAATTATAGCTCCATTAAATTCTCTCACATGTTGGTGATAGTAAATATATCATCATTCAATTTATATCAATATGTATATATACCAAGTGACAATATCATACATTCCAGCATAAAGCTAAAGCATATAGACCCACCAGGTGGCCTTCAGAAACTGAGTAGTAGGGTAGTTTTTTTTAGTATTTCTGTATGTTTTTCTATTAGTATTACACTTTTTACTTTTGATCAACACTTGTATAACCGGTAGACACCATTTTTGGTGGCCAAGAGAGATTTATCTCACCCCACACCCTGGTCACCTTCAGTACCCAATAAGATTGTTTTTATGCAGGGACAGATAAAGGAATGCACCATTCTTTTGGTTGTTTTCATTTTTGTGTATGTGAAGAATAGGAGAAGAGGACATAGTGTAAACAATAGATTTTAAGAAGAATATTTTGTATTTTGTTTACCTTTTTCCTTGTGTACATGTGTTTATGTTTCCTTATTTTGTTCCCATTTTATACTAGCATGCCATGCATGCATTCATGGATAAAAAAACACTGTATGAGGACCTAATATTTAATCTTCAGTATTAAATTATTTACTTATTTTTCCTTTTGATTATGCTCCCCATACTGAAAAATTTCATTACATATGTTGTGTTCCTTTTAGATGGGGGTATAGTCTCCCTGCTCATATACCATTAAACCGCTACTGTTAATCAGCAGCCCCTATCATATATGGAGATATGCCATGGTAAATTGGCCAACGAGGATTGGGGATCGAGTTACGTGATAGCTGCGTCTGGGACATTACATAGATTAACTTAATTGAGAATATATTTTCTATTCACAAGTTCATCGAAAATGATTAGGATGTTTTATCCATATATAACATTGATAGTGAGGGTAACGGATGGTCGACCCTTAATATAGATACCATGAAAAAAATATTACATTATTTTAATAAAAGTGGTTGAGAAAATATTATGAACAATTTTTTTTCAAAACACTTTTCATAAAAATGGATTGATAATTTATTTTATTTGAATCAAAATAAGGATGAATCCATTGTAAACATGGAAGTGTACATCAAATTACTCAAAAGATACACCTCCAATTTTAGTGCTGACACTAAAAGTTATATAGATATATTATTTGGTGTCCTAACACCATTTCATTTAAATATATTAGAAATAAGTTATTGTGGTAGCTATAAATGAATTTTTCGATGTTCAATTTAGAAATAAATGTAAACTTTAGAATCTCATTATTCCAATGTATTTGGAGATAGGAAATGAAAAATGAAGTTTTTGTGAAACTAGAATGATAATTCTCCTAGAGAAAAGAGTGATCCACCACCTATATGTAAACAATATGTTGTAAATATCTAAGGAGATTGCAAAAAAGGATCATGAATATTCATTAAAATTAGTAGAGTAGGCCATTGAGAGTTAAATTATTAAAAAATTATAAAGTGTTTTTTAATGAAACAGAATAAAATATAGCCTTAAATAATTATCCAACCACACAACAATGAATCATTTACACCGATTTTGTGTATTATGAATCATATTCACCATTCAAAAGGATAAATAGGATAATATGAGTAATACTATTTATCCAACAAAATATAGAAGTTCATATTAAATAGGTCATGTTGATGTGGATATTTAAAACATGTGGTGAATGGTAAACTCACTATCCACTAAAATAAAACATATACTGTACTTAGTAATGGTTATACACATTCATTCAGGACATGTACATTTTCTATTAATATTGATTCACAATAAGAACATTGAATACATAATTATTGATGTAGGCCCGTAGTGGTGCATCGATTGAATATATAATATAAAACACTTCTCCAATTAATATTTTTGAGAAAATATTTTATATCTAGTGCTTCTTCAATTGGAGTAAATATATATGATATTATTCATGGATTTGATATCTCTATAGAGAGATCATATAAAATTTTAGATAAAGAAGTATTATTTTACATTCAAAATAATCCCAATATTAGATATTTTTTAAAGGATGAATATGAACTCTCATTGGCTGTAAATTCAATAATATATGTCACAAAACCTAACCGCAAGGTATACATTGATCATGTTTTTGGAATGCAAAAAATATCCTAGAACTGCCTATTATATTGTTTTTTGTTGATGTGTTATTTAATGAATTTTGAGTCTTCCCCCTATAAATGGGGCTTATTTATCAATATAATAGAAAAGGGAGTTTTATTCTAATACCAAAGTATAATTTATGAATGATACCTATAGAATTTGAATAACTAATTTAAAATGATTTGGATAATCTAATTAAGGTTTTCATTTAACCATGTTCTTCACCTTGTGGTGCACCTTTCCTATTTTCCATGAAGAGGGATGTACCAATGTTTTTTTATAGATTATCAATCAAATAAAAAATAGATATTAAGAAAAATTATCCACTACCCATATTGATTACATTTTTGATCATATATGTGGGTCTTATAATGTTTCAATATTGACTGTTGATTTGGATATCATAAATTTATATTCAAATGGAGGAAAAAGCAATGGAAACCATCTATAAAAGGTATTGAAACTATTAATTTGTAGTGAAAACTTTATAGACTTACAAAATCACCTATAATCTCCATGTATATAGTGAATAGAGTCTTAAGAGTTTACCATGATTTACTTTTATAGTCTTTCTAGATGGTATACTTATATATTAAAAATTAAGGAAGTTCAAAAAGATCATTTGAGGAATTTTTTATACATTTTTAAATTAAAAACAATAATAAAAATTTATGGTCTGCAAATTCTTGTTGTAAAATGTATCATTCTTATGTTCATTGATTATATGTTGTATAACATTTAAAGATCCATTAATGATATTGGTTATTTTATAATTTCCTAGACTGACTACTATAACCATGATCCATAGTTTTATTATGTTGGATGGATACTATTATCACATAGTGAGAACTAAATAATATATATTTATATAATCCTCTAACTAGGTTATCAAATATGGCAGTAAAGGTTCTAGGGATATAATAATACAAATGATGATTTAGAATTATTATGATGTGGTTGTTTACTCAAATTATACTTATTTTACCAAATTTTGGGAATGTGTTTTTAATATACATTGATGGATAAAATAAGGACATGAAATACCTCCTCATGAAAATGGTAAGGTAATAACATATGCTTAAAATCAATTAAATGTAAATGAGAAACAATACCAATTTCCTGTTTTAGAGCTGGTGGATTATATATTTTCATTTATACATGAAAATGTTATCTATACGGGGAAAATTGTGTTATATATATAGATAATAAGAGTATAATGTTTATATTCACATATAAGGTGTTAAACATGTTTGATGTAGATGATTATAATTGATAAATGATTAAAATTTTCGAAATACATTGCCTTGTAGGGAAGGAAAACTAGGTGGTAGATGCTCTAAGATGAAAGGATTTTGTTACCCTATCCATAGTGGGGATTGAAAGGGACCCAATATTTATTGATATTTAGAGGATTGATATAAAAATTATAATGGATTGGATAAAATCCATAATTTAAAAAATTATTTCTCTACAATCCTTTTTTAAAACGATTTAATATCCCCAAAATAGTGAAATAATGTTACAGTAGAAAGAATATAATATTTTGATGTTCAACCTTATTAAAAATGGAGTCATTAGTTTTGAAACCTAGAAATGGGTTCCCTAAATACTATAATTGATGAAATAACATTTTGATGATTCACATGACTCATCCATATATTTTCTTACGGGATTCCTGAAGATGTATATAGATCCTAAGAAACCCTTCTGTTTAGACAACATGGACCAAATTGTTTTAGATTAAAGATCTCAACTCATGGGATGCCAACATAAAAATGGTTAATATAAAACATATATATATTGATGTATCCATTACCTATACCAATATGTAAATGGGATAACATCATCATGGATTTTATCATTTATCATCCTACAAATTTCAATGTGAATGATTCAATTTAAGATGTTTTGGTTCGACTCAAAAAGTAGACACACATCATTATTACCCTTAATGATTTCTTATTAAATAAACATTCCATTTTATAAACAAAGGTAATGTTAATTATACATGTAATACCACTTTTAGATTTATTGGATCGAGACCCAAATTCCATATTAAAATTTGAGTGGAGTATATAAAAATAATAGGATATAAAGACAAACGTTAGTACTACATATAACCATTAATTCAAAACTCTAACAGGTTGTGATGAAGAAAGGGATATGAATCTATTAAAACCTAATATTGTTTATGAAATAATCAATAAAGTATTATGCATTCAATGATATATTAATGAAACAATAACTCAATATAAGATCTACAATGATAATCTTTACTGTGATATAGTGTTAAATATCGGTAATAATGTGTTTTTCTATATATATACTTGAAATATGGATATGATGTTTGGTATTATAGGAGTTGATCTATAGGTACATTGGTCCCTTCAAAAAAACAGATTGGGTGGGGGATATATCTTGTCACTTATCACCTTGAATAAATATCTGACAATTACACGCAATGTTCAATGTATATATTTTGACTAAGTAAATAATATATCCATAACATGTAATTAACTAAAAATCTGTGAAATTTAAACATTATCTCTCTAATGAGGAACAACCAGCAGATATACTACATTGAATAGAAAAGGTGTTTTTGAAGAATATAATCCACATAGTCAATTTTTTGTGGATAAATAAAATGTTTGAGGTTGTTATATGGTTGAAAAAGGATATGATACTAAAAAGTTAAACTCACTTATTTCTATCATTATAATGGAATTACAATGTTGAAATTAATTTTTAATGGGGATAATGTGAACATACTTATTTTTAGTATATATATATTATGTAAATATCATTTAATATATTATTTCAAGTGAATCACCATAATATAACAATGATAAAATTTATAAACACTTAATATAACTATTATAAAATAATAATTATAATTAGAAGGTATAAATAGGTTAAATTTAATTATTAAATCTATTTCAATTATGTCAATTTACAGAAATCATCCTTATATGGCTCATTTTTTAATAAGAGAAATCAGTTGGAATTATTTAGGTTTCCCTTAAACCAAGATTAATATTATGTAAATAAGTAGAACATGAATAAAATACCATGATAAAGATGTTAAAGATACTGGAAATCACTAAGAGATATATGATAGATGGATCACAACCTAGATCTACCACCATTTATTATATGACCCTTAAATATTGTGATGATTTGTGAGTAGCATTAATTAGATTATAAGATAATACTGTCATTTAATTATTAATTTAAAAAGTTACTGTTAATCTTTTTTTATACAATTTTACTTATAAAATTCATTTAGGCATTATATAGTTTTTAAAAAATATTTTCCAAATTATGTGTGATTATATTAAAATTATACTTTAAAAATTTATATTATTTATATATGATAAGATTAACATTATTTTTGAATTTATTATTACATAATTATATTATAGTTAATATTATATTTTTTCTATTATAATTAGAAATATAATTTTTAGAGTTACCATACATTTTATAATAATATTATAATAAATACATGTCTTAAAAATAAATTAAACATTTTTATAGACTAAATATAGATTTAAAGAGAAACATTATGAATTAAAAATTAATTCTGTGACTCTATAAATTGATTTCTGTCTTTTTGGAAACAATGTTACATTTATTATAATAAAATACTATTTTTATCATTTTACCTAAATAAACTACTAAGAATAATCCATGTGGTATTAAATGACTTTAAATGTTAAAAAAATTTATATAATTGGATTAAAAATATCTTGAGAATAATAACTATAAATATTTTTTATCAAAATTTATGTTTATCCATAAAATTGAATTTTTTATCCAAACAGTTTATGGTGTGTAAATATTTTTTCATTGACTTCTAAAAATTTTAGAAACGAAATCTTGTAATATTTTTATAAAAATTTAGAAATAATCTATTGTAAATTAGATAATAAGGTTCATCAAATATTTTGTCAAAAAAACAAGTTCGAATGGTAATTTATTTTTATCAATTACAAATTTATTTAAACATGTTAAATGAAGTGTTAATGCCATAAATTATCACAAAATATTATATCCATTTGTGTAGATATTTAATTTTTGGACATTTTTCATTCCCTTGTAAAATTTTATCCACTTTGGATCTTGTTTCTATTAGTATGACGTCCCAATTTTAATTATGAAATTAATATTTATAAAAACGGGAAATTTCCCACTTTTAAATAAACCCCATTACCACTGATAGATTATCCCAAATAAACTTATTAGCTCATCAAAAATATATCAAAACATCCATTTTCTAGAGGCCCTATTCACCCCAAAAGGTGGATCTAATAAGGATTACAAAGAGACCTAAAGGATGATATCCAAGAAATATTTACTTAATTTTATTGAGATCATTCATGTATCATTATTTATATAAATCATAAAAATGATTTTTATCTGTTATAATATAAAGTTGTAAATATATAAGTTATAATATAATATAATTATTTTCATGTAATAATTATTTTCATGTAATAATTAAATTCTTCCTCACACACATTACTAATAAACTGAATGTTTCATTCATGTTCTGTGTGGATTACAACCGTAGTGAAACATTATATTTTATTTTCAATAACCTTCTTACATGGATAGATTAAAAATGTATTTAATAGATTAATATTATATTTCTAACATGATATTAATATTATATATCAATTTTTTTGTTATTTTTATAATACAAATAAATTATTTGCATTGAAAATATATCAACCAAAAAACAAGCATACTAAGAAATAGTCCATAATTTAAATTAATAATTAGACTCAAATTAATCTATATAAATGTTTCAACAAGGTAATAATATAGATCATTTTCATCTAATTTTTTTGTAGGATGAAACCATTTTATAACACATTTTACAACAATTAATGAACTGACAATGTTATTTATGAATTCATCGAACACCCCCATGTGTCCATTGGGGGATATACAATTAATGAATGAAATATGATACTATATTGAATTTAAAATATGAAATATATCTGAATTTTTTATAAAATTTTTATTTAATAAACATAATTTGGCTATTCTTGGGGATACATACATGTTCCAATAATTTGGGTACATGAGACTGGTGGTTTAATTCACAACTTAACTTCATCGAGACACACACCATATTATGAACCTAGTTTTATCAATATAAGTTATATACTAAATCATTGACATATTATATAATTAATCAATTTACATTCATGGTATTTTAAGTTAATTATATTGATATTTTATTCATGTGTTATTTATTATAAAATTCCTAAGGGGGGTTTAAAAAATTATTAATATAATTCATTTCATGTTTTTAACAAAATCATCTCTTCTATGACCATAATTTTTATAATTTTGAAAAAATAACCTTGTCTTTTTTACATGATTTCTTAATTTCATTTACCACTCTCTTTTACATTTTTACAACTTTTCAATATTTTGTCTTCATAATGTATTTTAAATTTTATTTCTTTCATTATTAAGTTGAAATGAATTTAAAAATTTACACTTGGTCCTATTTCATAACTTTTGGATTTTACTTGAAATGCAATTTTATGTAAATTTTCATGTAAAATCCTATTCCATTTTTTATTCGAATTTTTATTTTTATTATATTGTTACCAAATATAATGGATATTTATTGAAGTTTCTCTAGAAATATTTGTAATGATTTTAAACATGTATTTTTTAGTTATATAATAAAAACAATAATTATTGTTATGAATATGTTGTGAAATTATCAGGTGATACCATCTAGGATGTTTTTCCGGATTGATTATAAGGATGTTTTAAGTAATTTTTAATGAAACAAATTTATTTTATATGGGAAATTTATGCTATTATATAACAATGAAATATTGTATGTCTTTGTACTGTGTTTAATTTGATTTATCATTACATTGTTGGTGGGGTCCTATATATCAGTCAATTTCATTGTCATAAATATTTATGTTTCATGAGATTTTGAATGGATTCGTGTTGTTATTTATAATTTATTATTGTATGGGATGTTGGTATTTTTCAATGATCCATTATACTATATAATTCTAGTAGTGATGCTTGATCAACTATATTAAGTGATACTAGTATATATACCAAATCCATAATTGTGTGATTTCTATACTATTTTTTATTCCATGATATAATGTTATGCATACAATCTATAGTATATTTTTTACACTTCCATTATAGAGCATTAACTATCATATTTTCTCTTACCATGATCCATAATTTTCAATAAATTAATTTGATTATATATTACAATTCAATGAAACATTTAATATTATATTTCTCCATTGATAATGTTATCTCACATTCATTTAACCTAACCCTAAATGAATAATTGATAATGATTTCATTATAGTGTGTTTAAGACCACTCATTTTTATTTCCACGTCACCAAGAAATGTTGTGAAATATTCTATTAAAAATAATGTTTTATATAGATATTTTTAATGTATTTCTAAATAATTAATGTGTTTTTGATGCTTACATATATAATTTACAATTTCACTAAATACTTTTGGTATGGTAATGTGCGATTACTATGATATTTAATTTTTAAATGGTAATATGTTTATAAAACATATAAATTTTTAGTATGGGTCACCTCATGACTTATTTTGTGATACATGACACGATCCTTCCTGCAATAGCATTCATAATGTGCCCTAGACCTCATGCCATGTACATTTATGGTACATAACTCTAGGGACCAATCATACATGATGAGTAACACCTATGTCATAAATTTCATGTAAGTCGTGTAATATTTCTATGTACATGGATAATACATGATCATATGGCTATATTAAACTCTTATAGGGAGGTGTTCAGTGTGAACTCAATGAATACAAGGGTTTAGACTGTGTGCTTTTCTATGACATCAATTTTGTATATTCTACTTAATAGGATTCTACATTATAATAATCTGTACAATATTTTGAGAATACTTCCATATAGATCATGATGGTGGCATACTTACTTCTATCAGAGGTAGTGGGATTATTGAACTGAGGTCATTTTCAAATCTCATCCCCATAGGGATGATGGTTTTATCCAATTGATGATATATAGTTAGTTTGGGGGTGTTAAACCCCATTGGTTTATTAATGATAATAGGAAATGAAAATCTTAAATGAATTTAGATTTAAGTACACTCTATGAGACTGTTATAGAATTTGAGAACCATATTAAGGATAATATAGTCATGATTGGATAATTTTGAGAGACATTTTTATTGTTCCCATTTCATTACAAAGTTGTTCGAGTAGACATATTGATAGATATGGAACTAAAGGATATTACACCATCCCCATTCACCAAAATGTTGTTGAATATATTTTAGATAGAATTATAGAGATATAATAATTTTATTCTTGTTCACATATTTTGTTGTGAAAATTTTACAATTATGGATATTGAATACCAAATCACCCAAGTATCTCCCCATGGGTTGTTAATGAATATAAATATATAAATGGTTCAATAAATTTAGAGAACCATTCATTGTATCCTCAGTTTTGATGATAGTCAGGTGAATCAATATTACCTTGGGATAGGTTATTCCCTTTGTCTAGTATCATTTATGAGTTGTGGTTTATCATTTATAATGAGGGAGTTGGTACTACCCTATGGATGATGGGTGAAGATCCTTCATGCTGATTAGTTTCCCTAGATATCCTTTCTGGTCTCTTGATATCCTTTACATTTATCTTGATGGAGTTAGTACACACCCTGAAGATATGGTTGTGGGTTCTCCATATAATACAATGGTTTCTAGGAGATTCTTTTAATGGAAAGAACTATCCCTTTCATGTGAGGATGTATTTATCTACCTAATTAACCTTGAACTAGTGTGAGGGAGGAGGTCCTCCTTATGTTTTGGAATGTACAACTGTTTGTTGACATTTTAGTGTGATTCATGGATTCCCCAATATAATTTCCTCAAGAAACACAAATTTAATAGAATTCGTGAAGCAAAAATGGTCTGGATGCGAGGGATAGAAAATTCCCTCAATCATTTTATTCGCTATATCGACAAATTAATCCAACATTTTGATATTTTAATAGTGGTATAATAGTTATAATATATGATATACATGGATATTTGGGGCACAAAGAAACTAGTTTCAAATAGTGTGTCTGGAGTATCCCTTTGAAATTAATCATTGATAGGTTTTGTCTTAGTGGGTGGAAATGAACGTTATTGTTTTTTTACCATACCTTAATGATAGAAATGGGCCTACATGAATCCATTTTCTTCATATATATGTAATGTTGTGTGTTTTCCTACTGGAATAATGTGGCTAGGATGTCCCCCCATTGAAAAGGGTGTGGGTCACCCATCCATGTGATTAGTGACTATAAAACCATTAAAATTATGAATATATTATCCATAAAATTAGAATTGTATCAACATATTGTATCACATAAAACGATACTATAAAATTAACCATAACATATTAGATGAATATTAATAGAAAAATAAGATGACAAAAATTTTACAGTAAAAAAATATATATAATGAACAATATATGATTACAGTAGAAGTATTAGAAAATAATATGAATAAATATTAAATATTTTTCATTCCCAAATACATTTTCATAATTTTTATCATTATTTTAATTATAAAAATTTAATTTATCACATATAATACAATATATTAACATTTTTGAAAAATAATTTGTCCTGAAAAAATATTAACAACACATAATTTTTAAAAACATAATTTTCTCGAACAGAAGTTCTTTAATTTTGTATTATATTTAAATATTAAAAAGAAAATTTTAATTTAAAAATTTTTATTTTTTATATTGTACATTATTTTTAAACTGAACATGTATAAGTTATCTTATGGTGAATTTTAGATTGTTTTATTAAAAAATTGATTCTATGGTAAATAATGAAAATATAGTTCAACGTTAACTATATTGTTTATGGCAAAAAAAGAAGACTATAGAAATTAAAAACATATTTAAAATTTTTAATTAACCTATCTTTTATTAAGGTATATGTTTATTCATTTAAAATAATATCATTTCATTATAAAAACCATGAATATAATTTTAAGCACTTAATTGATATTTTCCATGAAAACTATTTTTTTGTATTTTCATTCAACTAAATGTAGTTTTATAAATACTGTTTTTTATTTATTTATAAAAAGAAAAAATTTATTTCAGTCCTAAAATTTCAATTCATTTATGGAAAACATATTATATTAATAATATTATTCTATATATAAATTTTATTATTAAAAATTATTTTTCCTAAAATAATTTTTATTCATTTTCGGCGTTAAATCTAAAAAATTTATTCTAATAAAAAAATATTTGAATGTTTTCAAAATATTAAATTATAAAATTGGAATTGGTTAATATGTCTAATTTTCTTATTTCAATGTAATTAATTTTGGTAAATATTTTTTATCATGGTAAAATATAATTATGATAAAATTTAAAAAATAAATGTGAAAATCTTAAAAATAATTACATTTTTTCCAAAATGTATGTCTTATATAATTATTGATCTTAAATGTTAAAAAATTAAATTATTCACTATATTTTATTCATTTTACCTTGTAATAGTGTCATTATATTATTAATAACATATGATTATTTAAAAAGTAGCATTTTCCTCTACTTATAATTGGAGATAAAACATTTTTCTTTTATCCATCCATTAATAAATGTTATATATACCTATTATCTACAATATAATCTACTAATATCTCTCCTTGTATCCTATAATCCTTTTCCTTTTCCATGACCAGGAGAATAAGAATTAAGTTGTAACCCAAGGCAGAACATCAAAATAGAGATATAATGTTTTCAATCGATCTCTCTTAAATCCTTTTTTATTATCCCATTTAAATATTTAATTTACATTAAACTATAATGACATAATTATTATAAATATTTCTAAATATTCAAAATATTCTGGAATATTATTAATCTATGATAATATTACATTTATAACAACTTTAATTACCATCCAAAATAGATGTCATCATTTAGAATACATGTTTGTTACCTCCTCCATGAATGATGTGTTATATTTTTCCCTTATTTCTTAACATGATTGGAATTATAAATGTTAGTATTTATGCTAATTATAATAATAATTTTATTAAAATTATTTAAGGATAATTTCGGAAATTCTATAAGTGATTTCAATAATAAACTATCATAGTAAACTTAAAACCCCAAAATACACATATGGGGAAACTCTCATAATTTGAATCAATTTTTGGGAATATTATCAAAAAGTATAAATTTTATAATAATGGAATAATAAAATGCACCACACACTTAAATTAATGATATTATGAATCTATTCTATAATACTTTTTACCATGTTAATTATAATGTAGTTGTTTCACAGAAATCGATAGGACTACCTCAATATACTACCACAGCCAATAATAATTTAATAAAAAATAAACCAATGATAATTAATAGTCAATAAAAAATGAAATATAGAATTAAATTGTTCTCAAACATATTTTAAATTAAATTATTTTAATTTCTCTTGATTTTAGGCACACATGTATATTGAATCCATACAAGGGGAAATGGTTATTCACCTCCATTAACAAATCCGTGATATAGGTTTGATATTTTGCACAATAATTTATTTTATATGGTGAATTATCTACCATATTATCATTAAAAATAATGGATATATTAAATTTCATGATATTTTAATTTTTATCTAATGATATTAATTTTATGTTTTTTTATTCTTTCATTTCCACTACTATATGTTTTTATTTTTCATATCAATTTAAATTCATAAATATATTAAATATATTCAACTATTTATTACTTTATATAGGGTATATATTTGAAATTTCTTTCATTTATCAAAAAAATTAAGGATATATAATTGGTTTAAAAATTTATTTCTTTTTCTTCCTTTGAATAGATTTAAATTCAAAAGATAATGAATATTTATTTGTTTTTGGAAACATAATTCTTATTCATTAGGTTTTGATCATTATTCTTGATATTATTTCTAATAAGTTTAGAAAAGATGATATTTTATTTTAATATTTGTTATTTTATATTTTAATTTAATGTTTAATATCATTAATACTATTCAAAACCATTTTTAAATTTCTAATTCATCATGAATTATGATGTCCATAACTAATTTGGTTAACTATACTTTTGTTTTTTTCAGTTAGAATGTTCTCCCATTAGAACATTTCTTCTAAGATATATTAATTCATTTATTTCATATTTAAAAATATATTTTTTCTATAGAGTCAAGGAAAATATTTTTTAAACTAAAATATTCTTTTTCAATGAATTTCATTATCAAAAAATAGAATATTTTAATTAATAAATATATCATCTCCTTTAAAGAGTGTTTTTCCACCATTTCCATCTTCATTTTCCACACAAATGTTTTACATTCTTAATTTAAAATTGAAATATTTATTTAATAAATTAATATTTATTTTTTATATGACATATTTTCGAAAGGATTATTTGGATACTCGTTTTACCATGTGAGTTGTCAACAATGGTATTTCAATATATTAAAAAAGATTTTCATCCTTACAAAATAAAAAGTAATTTCTTCTAGATCTCCTTTTACTTATAAATCCTTTATGTAATTTCAAATACCAAATATTTAAGATTTTTTTTAGATTTTTAGTTTTAAAAATGTTTACACATCATCTTTTATAAACTATTATGACTTTTTAAAATGACATTTTATAAAATATTATTTTCTAAAATTAAATGTTTTTATGATGGTTTTGGAAAAAAAATTAAAATATTTACATATTATTCAAGCTTTAGATATTGAAATATATATTTTAAAGGTAAATCATTTAAATTGTCTTCACGTCACTTCTTCACGAAGTACCTTTCTATTTGACTGTTACATTTACTTTTATAATGAATTTTAAAAGATTTTTTCGTTTAAACATTATTGAATATCTTGTTCATGTTATCATTATCTCTAAAATATTTTTTTTGGAAATATTATTTTAAGAATAAATAGGTTGATGTTATTATAAAATACTATTTTATTGTTATTTAATTTTGGGTATCATCCATATATATTCCTGAGGTAAATTTTTGGGATATCATCTAGTAATTATATGAAACCTATTTTTAGTTCCACTATTTTTAATGATTTTATGAATGGTTTTTTAATTGGAGCACATATGTTTGGATGATATACAAGAGAAATATATTATATCCATTCTTGGAATTTGTAAATTTAATTTCTCATTAGATCATAGGGTATATATAATTATTATCCCATGAAAAAGGGTATAAGATAGTATTATCACAAGCCAAAGAAAGGTACATGGGTGGTTATCCCAATTCAAATAAGGGTACACAGGTTATAATATGTAATGAACCAAACTATTATTACATGAAACATCATCCAATATGACCGAACACTATGTGGATAAAAATATTCCTTAACATTATATGAAAGGGGATAAAAAATTTCACAATATGAAATTAATGTATGCATCCAAGAGACGTGAAAGGACAATAAAAAAGGTTAAACAAGGAAGTAATACTAAACATGAAAAAAAATTTGTCTCCATGTAACTATCCATCAATTCTAACCCAACTCACTATGAATATGATATCAAGAAAGATAATTTGGTGCTCTAGAATATTACGTTACCTTTAATGATTTCCCCCAACAATAGATCATCATATACACAATGGAATATATAGGGTGTGAGTAAAATTTCTAGTAGGAAACCACCATGATTCTATGAAATTTCTATCTCTATTAAATTGTTTGCTCTATATTTTATAAAAAACTCATAAGGCTATTTCCAATGAAATTTTTATCACATTGAACATCCTTCATAATTTCTTCCAAAATGATCCGTATTTAAAGACACAACTTTTTGAATATAATCACTAAAGACAAAATACAAGGAAATAAGAAAAAACATACATCAGAATTTATAAAATTGAGAAATCAAATATTAAAGATAACCGTCATGTAATAAACCATGAAAATTTTATCTCAAGCCTATGGGATCTTATACTAGTATACTAGATGGAACTCAAATTTTGGAATACCAAAAATCCAACTAATATACAGTCCACACATAGTGTATAAATATCATAATCATAACCATCACTGGTGACACACTCACCATGTTTTTCATATTTCAATAACATAAAATATCTATGGTTCACATGTGTTATATTTCATCAAAATAATGAAGAAAAAAGTAATCACCATTTTATTAATAATTTTCCATTATGATTTAATACAACACTAATTCTTGAGAAACCATTTTAGAGTAAAAACCATCTTTATTTAATTTCTCAAAAATATAAATTTTTTAAATTTTTTTTAAGGAACCCCATTTACAATTCCCATTACATGAATCCCAATATAAAATTCTATTATAAAAACCTTAATTGGATTCCAATAATTCAAGTTTATAATCTAAACCAAATTATTTTATAAAAAAATAATTAATTCTTTAAATATAACTATTTTATAAATAGACATTTCTTTAAATTATAAGAAAACTATCAATATTCAAAAACCGGATTGGATTCTATGATATCGAGTACTAATATGCCTAGATATATAATTAAATTAATTAAATTCACATGAAACCCTCTAGATCCATAAATCAAATCCTAATTTGGATCTAATGGTTCTAGGAGAAATATTATCAAGGATAGATAATATTATGTGGAGAAAACATGGAAAAATTAATGTACAATGACGAGATGCTCGTAAAAAAACTATGAATGGCGAATGAATAATGGTGAGAATCCTACACAACATTATATAGTTCTTGGAATAGGAAAAAATGGATTTAGAGGATATCTAACATAAGAAATAAAGGACATCATGGTATATTTCCATTTCAAAAATTTAAAATGAGTTTACATGGTTAGAGTTCTTGGTTAAACCAAAAATGTTTCAACAATGAAGATATATTGTCCAAACATAAATATGAATCACAGTTTCGTAGGAATATCCACATGGTTAAAAAAGCCATGTTCAAGACATGTTCTATCATATGTAAAAGAACCCATTCCACCAAAATGATTTTAAAGTGGCTCTAATTATTAATCAAATCTTGATGGTACTCAAAAGAACCAATAGATCTATTCAACGTGCTTAGATTATATTTTCTAGTAATTATGTGCCTAAATAGTGTGTCTGGAATATTTCTTCCAAATCCTTAAATTATCAATCCCTAACTCTTGAATGATTTATAAACATCAAAATAAACATAAAAATCATAAAATAAAACATATTTATCATATAGAGGGCTTTAAAAGTATCTCCACCTTATCATTTTATGATCCTAAATGTTGAAAATGATTTTGTACTTGTAAAAAGTTACAGAAAATGATACATCATCAACGATTTCAAGGCCCACATCGTATGTTTATCCCATTGAAAATATCAAAATATTTGGAGAAAGGTAATTATTATACAATATAAAACATTCTCCTAAAGATACAAAATTTGAACTGGCTTCTCCACCACAATGTTGTGTGGATCAAGATCAAAACCATAGCATACAATTCTTTGGATGGATTAGGTTGATACATCCTAAAATGGGAAATCATGGAATACATCATGAACCGATTTCAATAAAGACATAAATTATATCTAATATGGAACCTTTATAAGACATTCCACAATCATGATAGGTAAAAAAGAATAAAAAAACTAGATACCCAAAATATGATAACCCGAATGAGGTGTAACATAGAGAAAAGAATTATCACCATCTTTAAACTCAAATGGTTGATGATAATGGTTGGCATATGATTTTTCACTTTCTCTAAGATACCTTTTTTCACTATTGTATTATCTAAAAATCTTCCATTATATGTTAAAAAAGACATTGTGTCACCATTTATCATTCTACTAACCCAACCTAGAAGAAAATTATATCCACATGGCCACCCCTAATAATCTTTGAAAGATGAAATTTTAATCTAATCCGAATAACTATTATTATTGGTAAATTAAATCAACTGTATATGATTTTTTGAAAAACCACAAATATCATGTACACATGTTTGAATAATATCCACAATAGATTTAATAACTCACTTAGTGAACCAATACACCTAATTTTTTTTCCTGATAAATTTAAACTTGTTCTCCATTGCCAATTTTAAATTTTTCCAAAACAGGGATGTAAATCTTGGGTACCTGTCAGATAAAATTTCAGTAGGAACTATATATATATTCTCATGATATCTAAGAAATGTTGGGGAAGCCTGAGCTATTTCAACTATTTCATCATCTTAATAGAAATTAAATGTGATGATTTTATAAATTGATCAATGAACACAAATATCATATCCATACCTCTAAAAGTACATGTAAAATAGATGATGACATCCATAGAGTCCTCATCTAACTACCACACTAGAATGGATAAATATTTCAATAAATTTGTTTGTCTTTGGTTCTCTACCTTAATATTTAGGCATGTAATCCATCATGTAATTAAAATATAATCAACCACCATGTCATCAACCACTTATACAAACATCTCAGATAATGATATATCATTGTAGTAACGGGTTGTATGGGATAACTAGACCAGTGTTCCCTAAACATCAAATCCCAGAATAGGGAAATAAAAACAACCATCTTACCATAGATACATAAAGAACAAATGGGAGACAAAGTATATTAAATGGAGGACTCCAAACTATAAATTATTTTACTTAAATGCATGTAATTTGTGTTTTTTTTGTTTGAGCCCAATCGAATCATCACATGGTGATTCGACCCTTATTTTAGATATAAAAAACTCTACACCATCCTATTTCCCTTAATAGATAATCATTGAAATAAGAATAATTAATGACCACTCATCCATTGACTCATTCATAGAAATATTGATTAATATCCTGCAGAAATTTTCAAAAATCACATTCACTTTTCTTGTTTTATAAGAAATAAAAAATTAAATACATTAAGATATAATACCTTATATATTTTTTAAATGTTTAGATCCCTCTATGTAAAAATATACCTATGGATCTTATGAACTAAATATATGATAAATTATCCCTTAATGTGACAGTGGAACCATGTTCCATGAGTGTGAATCATGACTAACTACTCATGGTCAATGGACGGATGTTCTTTTCAAGATAGAGTGGTAGCATAGAGCCTTATGTGACAATCTATTTCACATACATAAACAAAAACACTAATACCATGCCTAAGGCATCCTAGAATACATCATAGAACTAACTGAATTCAAGAATAATAAAAACCATATCAAAATTCAACCTCAATAATAGATTCTAAATTGATCACTAAAATTTATAATTTCAATGATAAATATCATTTTTTTAGATTAATTATATGATCAGAGAGTCAATCATAGAGAAATCATAAAAATAATGCATATATAAACAAGATATTCCCAATAATATATGTATATAAAACACACTATTAGGTTTCCCCTATGACTTCACTATTTGAATCCATTCAAGAACAATTGAAATGACCTTCAAAGATATAAAATATACCAATCAATTTAATTATTAGATGAAAATTTCAAAAATTACTAAATACATACATTCAGAAGATATTTGTTCAAGATTCTATAGTTTATATCCAAATAATTCCCCTATTATTTATCTTAGTTAGAGTTCAACAAAATATAAATTAAAAAACTAACAAGTAAAGAGTCCAAGAACAAATAATTGATATGGTTCATCAATTATATAAATAAAATGGGGGAGTTTATAACTAAAATAATTTAAATAATTTCTGTCAAATGTGAAAAAATCTCAAATCCATGGGACATAAATGGAAAATTCAGAATTATGAAGTTCAAATAAATATAGAATAACAAAGAACTATATATTCATGTGACCATTAGTTTCCTCCAACCAAGTTGTCTATAGATACAACATCAAGCAGCATAAGATGATGAGACAAAAAAATCATCCCTTTTCCATTACCTTAAAAAATATATATTCATACATTCAAAGGAATATACAGGGTGCATGGAAAATTCCAAATATTATACCACAACAAATATATACAATGTCTATAACCATCCATCCATTAGATATATACTTAAAGAAAACATGTTTCTTGAATTCGTTTCATTTGATAAATAAATTACATAAATATACATTATGATTTACTATAAAATTATTAATATTTATATCAACCTAAATATGAATTTATACTTGGAAGAGACATAAATGGAAATTATTAAAACATTTATATATCATAACATAAAAAATATTTAATACAATATGAATAAAATTCAATTAATAAATGATGCATAACATGGGATTTGGAAATGGGAATATATAGTAGGATTTCAGAATAAAATATTATTGAATATAAATGAATAATATTGGTAAAAATAACTCCCATAGTCTATTTATAACAAAATTATAACCCATTTTCATGCCACGGTTAATAAGATTTACTTATGTCTGTAAGATAACACACCTAAAGCTCCCACATCCCTTTTTTTTAAACAATCATGTAAAGCATCGCCATATTTTTAGTATATAATTTTCTCAAGTTAACTATATCCAATAACATGATTAAAGATCCATTTGAAATTAAAAACCTTCAATGATACATTTAATTGAATAAATAAAGTGTGAAATTATTAAAAAAACCATTTAAACACATTTAAATGCCACCATAGATGAAATAAAATTTAAAAAACATTATATTTTATAAAAAATAATTATTTTATACTATAAAATGGGAAATTATATGATATATAAGTATTTTAGGGTATCAAAAAAATTTATAGAGAAAAAATATTTGATAATGGCGGAAAACTAGTAAAATTGAAAAAATATTGTAATCTTGATGGTTTGGATCTCCCAAGACTATATCCATAACAAAAGATAAATAATTCACCATAAAACCATATAGATCTAGTAATCACAACCCAATTATCTGCTAATGAATCAAGGAGAAAATTATATTGATGATAAATCAAGAGAAAATAGGATAATATGATATAGAAAATGAACACAACTAAGAGGTATCACAAAAATTGATAATGAATCACTAAATGAACAAGGGAATAATCATATAAAGCTTTATGAACAAGATAATATAACTAATGATAGATTAAAAGGATTTTATACATCCCTATACCATGTATTTGTTTTTGTAAATTTTCCATTTTATGCGGTTTTGGCTAGCTCTCATGATTAGGTTTCATGGTTAAACAGACAATGTTGCAATCAATAAGTAGATATTATCCATTGATAAAGAGATCATACTTTTTCATGAGAAATGTTAGATGATTTGAAAAACCATGATCAATACATTTTATAGATATTGGATTAATACTCATTCACCTTTATAGTTTTATGGTGAATCACATGATAATAAAAACAATTCTCAGAAAATTAAAATTACAACTTGAACAAACAGATCCATTCTATATACTTAACCGGTATAGAAAGAACATTTTATCCAAATCTATATTTTTGAACAACTGGATTTAGAAAAACATTAAATTATCAATACATATAATTAAATATCATAATATAACATACATGGGTCCCTGAGGGAATCACATATGCCCGATGTCATGTGTATATGAGTGGTAAGACCAATATCATAAGGGTACATTAGTGGTTAAACTAAGACTACTATGTGATGAATTCCTCAGTTGGTATACACGATATATGATTTTTTTTATTATGTTTATTCAACCATCTTATTTCATAATCATATTCATATGTTATTCTATATGGATAATGATTATTATTTAATGATTCTAGAAACTTTTTCCATGGTATATGATTGTTCATTTGAGATTATATTTATTTATGTCCTAAATAGAGAACATATATTAGTTTTTCATCATCCATTTAATGTTATCATTTTCCTAGTCTCAATATTTCTCATATAATAATGATCTAATCCATGAAAAAATGTTGATCAGTTTCCCCTTATTTATTATTTGGACTCAACACATTCTTTTTCCTCCTCATACCAAATAATTTTTTTAATGACTACAATTATAAGAAAGTTTTATATTGCAGTTATATGTGGGTGATTTTGATGTCATAAAAATTAAATATTACTGTATAGTAATAAACATACTTTTTTATGAGAAATACATTAGTTATAATCCTATATGTATATACTATGTGAAATCATGGTACTTTTATTATTTCATTCAAATTATAATTTATACCATATAGAAATATTTTAAAATAAATATTGGTTCATCCAACTTTATTTTATAAATAGTCTAAAAAGAATTTTTTTATATCATACTTGAAAGCATGATTATGGGTCTTCATCATTGGTATCAGAATAGAGTGTAGTAGTTTTAGGAAATAGTGTTTAAATTTTTGGAATTTGAGAAGTTATAATTAGTGAAAACACTAGGATTAGTCTACGATATAAGCTGAAATACAATTTGGCATACTGAATTTATGTTATTGGTTTTAGTAATTGTTTTTCATACAAATTAATTCCAAATCAAGATACTAGAAAATTAACATGATTATAAAATATATGTGTTTTAGGGTAACTTACCTAAAAATGGTGGGTTATGTATCAACCCAATAATCACTCGTTGATGGATGAGTGCTTATAAAACATTATACTAATATAAAAAGTCTTCAATGAAGTTCATTTGAAAGTTATATTCTATTGAAAAATATTATGAAGGATTTAAATGAACCTTATGGATTTAATATTGATCTAATTAGGTTATCATAATGAAAAATACAATTGTTATGTAAAACTATTTTTAAACCGATAGAGAGATTCTGTGGTCTTAATGTAATCGACAAGGATTTCAATAATTAGTATTACATATATATGTACCATGTTAGTGGAATTTATTTCAAATTACACTAACGAAAAAAATGAATAATTGAAATAAATTTATAACCAATATACTACTAACTATCACTAAAAGTTAAAAAATTATAAAAAATATATACAGGATTATAATAAAACAATGATCATTTTATAAGGTTACAGACTATTAATAAATAAATATGTTTAATTATTATGTTAATATTTAATACATTTCATTAATACACACCCAAGGACAACAATATTTTAATTCCATGGGATACAGGAAAATGAATCTATTTTCTTCAATGAATTATATTAAAGGTCTCACAAATATATCTTCTCACATTGAACTCCTCTTATGAATACCGTACATAACCATTATTTATAATCTATGTAAGGAAACATATAAAATTGTGATAAAAGATTCTTAGTATGTGTAAACATAAGAGATATAAATATATTAGAATATGAATGAATTGGATAAGCATAAGGGTATGTGATCATGATCATAAATAACGATGTTCATACCCTACCTATCATAGATCACAAACATAAGGCATGGGATAAAATGCTTCTATTTCAGAAAAAAGAAGCCAAATTAGTGATAAATCATCATAAATCATTCATGAATTATAATCTAATTTCATAAAAGTGTGTCACAACCATAAATATAGAAAACTAATTCATATTTTATGTTTCACTAACACGACCATCAATATAGTGGATTATGACACATTATCTATTTTCAATTATGCATCAGGATGCCCCTATTTACCATGGTGGATCTGGACTCGCCTTTTTTCTATAGTGTATAATGACCGATGAATGATTTACTATTATTATATCAAGAGAAATAGAGCATCAACAAATTTATTGAAGGGAGATATAGGTCCCACCCATCACATAATTAAAACCATAATAATGTGTGACACAACATTATAAAACATTTATCATATCAATATAGTATAATATTTTTATTGAAAAAGGCTTCATAAACATTTTATCAATTCACTAAATCAAGACACATGAAAAATAAAAGGATTTCATAATAATTTCCCAAACATATTCAATAACAATACATGGAATGAATAAAGATTTTATTATTAAATCTTATACCCTATAAAGAATAAGTGACAATAAATGATGATATGTTAGATTTATATTTTTTCTAAAAGATATCATAGAACATTTTTTTGGAATATAGAATTTTTATTATTAAATACAATTTATAAAAACATATCGAATTTCCAAAATCCATTTCATTCAAAATATCCCTGGAAACTTCTAAGGGAATCCATGACGTTCATTTAAAAATATTTTTTTTGTAAAAAATATCATTAGAATTTGAAAATAAAAAAATTAAACATAACCAAAATACATTCTTATTGAAAATAATATTTTGGTCTAAACCCAGACAGTGCTCCTGGCCCGGATGGATTCAATAATGGTTTTTTTCAAAATCAATGGGATATAATACAAAATGATGTTTGTAACCTTCTTAAGATCTTTTTCACTCATGTATCTCTTCCTCATGGTATCAATGCTCAATTCCTAACATTAATACCTAAAGTGGAGAATGTTGCGGAGATTCATCAATTCAGACCTATAGCTCTGATTAACTCTATCTATAAAATTATCACAAAAATTATAGCAAATAGACTTGCTCCTATCTGCAATAGGATTATCTCTTGGAATCAATTTGGCTTTATCAAAGGACGATCCATTCATGACTGCATTTGTATTGATTCTGAATGTACGAATACTTTAATCAAAAAAACCAGAGGTGGCTGTGTGGCTATCAAACTGGATATTAGAAAGGCTTTTGACACCATTGATTGGAATTTTATTTAAAAGTTCTTAATTTTTTTGGCTTTAATGATTCCTTCATTGGTAGAATCGAGACTCTCTATTACTCAGCCCATATCTCTATCCTGATTAATGGTACCACTCGTGGTTTCTTTAAATGCACTAAAGGTGTCAGGCATGGTGATCCCCTTTCTGCCATCCTCTTTGTCATTTCTGAAGATTACCTTAGCAGACTCATAAACCACCAGGTTGAGGAAAAGTTGATTAAACCTATTCAGGTGGCCAGGAACTTAAATTCACCCACCCATCTCTTATATGCTGATGATACAATCTTATTCATTAAACGGGATCAAAGAAATCTACATGCTCTCAAGAAAATTATATCACACTGTGAGGATGTCTCTGGTCAAGCAATTTTTTGTGAAAAATATTATATCTATTTTGGCAAGAATTTTCCTGTAAGAAGGAAATCTAGTATTATAAATTACCTGGGTATTAAAGAGGGCCTTTTACCCTTCACTTATTTGGGTGTTCCTCTATTCTGGGGTCGTCCTAAAGCTACCAATTTTTCTAATATCATTTCGCATATCACAAATCAACTAAATAATTGGAACGGGAAGTCTCTCTCCATGGCTGGGAGAATCTGTTTGGTCAAATTGACCATTGTTTCTAAAATGGTCTATTCCCTTATGGTCTATAAATGGCCCATCGGTATTTTTAAGAAAATTAATACTTATATTAAAAAATTCATTTGGTCTGGAAGAATTTTTGAAAACAAGCTTGTTACAATTCCTTCGAATTCCTATTGTAAACCCATTGCTAATGGTGGAATTGGTATTAAAAATTTAAAGTTGTTCAATGATGCTCTTCAGGCCTACCTTACTTGGTGCATCATTAACTCCACATCTAATGATACTGAATTTTTAAAACATAGGGTTTTCTCTAAGATTTTCAATGGAAATATTAATTTCATTAACTCTTCCATCCGGCCTTCCATCTGGGACTCTTATCACAAAATCAAGCAAAATTCAAGATGGATTGTCAGTACTGATTCTTCCATCAATTTTTTGTGTGGCAATTGGTGTGGTAGCCCTTTGACTTCTTTGTTACCCTTTTGTAATCCACCCGAAGATACTAATCAGTCTATAAATGAGGTCTTACAATCTCCCAAGTGTGATCTCCCTGATATTATAATGCAAGCCATTGAGAACTATACTTTCACTTTCGTTGGTGATTTCCTTGTTTGGGAACCTTCTCCTAATGGTATTCTAGATTCTAAAAACTACTCTAATTATAATTTCTCTGATCATGAATCTAATTTTTCCTGGGTGAATCAATTCAAAAAACCCTGGATTAAACCTTCCAGACTCACCCTTATATGGTGCATTGCGCACAATAGATTACCTATGGAAACTAGTCTTCAAACCTTTGGTGTTTCTCTTTGTTATAAATGTCGTCTATGTAACCAGCATAGGGAAGATTCCAACCATCTATTTCTATCATTTTCGACGGCCTCTTCTCTTTGGAATTACATCTTTGATCTTCTCAATTGCAGAAATCCCATTAATGACTCAGTCTATTTGTTTCTTAGTAATTGAACCAGACATGATGTGTAAAGACCCGTAAATTTCAAGGAAATTGTTTTCTTAATTTTATTTGGAATTTTACAAGAGCGCAGTTTATGACGGCACCTGATTCCGAGGCCCGGTGTGCCCGGAATCAATTTCAGAAGTTTGGCTCGGATACGATCAGTGAACGGACGAGCGGGTTTTTCTAACTTTTGAACCGGTGCCCGGAATCGAATTCTGAGGGCACCGATGAAATCGCAGCGCCAGTATTCGCTTAGAAACGCCTCTTCCAGAGTTGCGTTTGCTCGGGTGTGGTTTTTAATTTTCGGGCTTAAAGTTAAGAAATAAAATAATTTTGCGACAACTTTATTTTATTTCACTTAAGCTACTTGGAAGCCACTTGAAGCCACTTAAAGGAGGCTTGAACTGATTTGAACTGGATAGGATGTTATCCAGAAATATCCTACCCCCTTGGTAGGATATTTGTGAGGTGGGGCCCGCACGAGCCCCGCCGTTTCTTTCCGCTAAGAAACGCACCCGTGAAAACCCGTCTTAATGAAGTCAACCGACGCGTTTTCTAAATTCTTAACAGACCATTAAATGGGCTGTTTCTTTCGTGAATTAAATGGGTTGTTTCTTTCATGAATTAAATGGCCTGTTTCTTTCGTTGAATTAATTCAACGAATTAATTCAATCGTTTCTTAACCTGTTTTCGTGTGTTGGCATTTTAATAAAATAAGACCAACCCAAAATATTTTGAAAAGATTTGAGAGGATCCCTGTTTCTTCAGCTCCCTCGCGAAGAACGCGAAGAACGTGAAGAACACCGAACCCGGAAATCGACGACGCCTTCGTCCGAGACGTTCTTCCGATCTCCGATCTCTGATCTCCGATCACCGACCATTTGAGGTGAGTGATTTCGGATTTCCGCTCAAGGTTCTTTTCTTTGGGTTTAAACACAGATTTAATTAATTATAATTTAAATCTGTTGTTCTTGGTTCGTTGAGTTCACCGACTCAACGCCGGTTTCCGCGACGACGCGACGCCTCCCCGCGACGACGCGACGATCCCTCTCTTTCGCGACGATCTTATCCGCGAAGAACGCCCGCGCGCGACGATCGACGAGGTAGGGATTTCATTAAGGGAATTACCCCTCTTAAATTAATTCCCGTCTATGTTTCTTAAAGAAATTAAAGAACCGTTTTTGTGAACAATTTTTAATCTTATTAAAAAAATTTGTTTCCTATGTGGAATAATTTTTCTCCAGGTTGTTTATCTCTAACGCGGAGGGTGCAGGCCAAACGAACACGGCCCGACGACCCTCCGCCGTTCTTCGTTTTGTGCGAATTTGACGGTCAGAGATGGAACGTGCCGCAGCGGATGTTTGATGATCCCGCAGTAAAGAACGGATCTCGGGAGGAGCAACTGCGCAGACAGGAAGGAAAACGGGCCACCGGAGCGACGTCGGCGGCCCGCGGAAGTTGCCGGCGGCGGCGGCCGCGCGGGTCCGGTTCGTCCAGGCGGGACACGGCTCAGCCGCGTCCGCGGTTCGCCAGCGCGGCCCAGGCGGGCCACGACTTTCCTCAGGCCGCGGTTCAACGCCCGCGGCACCTGGCGCTCGGCCGAGCCGAGCCAGGCCGGTCTGACCGGCCGGGCCGGACCGGTCCAACCGGGTCGGGTCGACCCGGTTCTGGCCGACCCAGGGGTGGTCGGGCCGGGTCGGCCCGGGCCTGTACCCCCCTTCTTCGGACGTTTTCGTTCAAACGCCTGTAACATGATCTTCGTGTTTCCAAATGACCCGCCGTCAGTGGAAACGTGATCCTTGGATCGAGACGGTCATTTCGGTATATCGCACTCAAGGTTTCGGAATACTTTGAGTCCAGCCGGGTTGGTTCGTACACGAGACCAACCGGGCCCTCAGAGCGGAAACGCTCATATCTTGAGCTACGGACGTCCTATTGACGTGCCGTCAGCTTTGTTGAATTCCTCTAAGTGAGACGGATATTTTGGAATACTCCGCCGGAGGTTTGGACGCAGGTGGAGTGTGGTCGGGTTGGTTTTCCTTAAACACCAACCGGGCCCCTGGGATCAAAATGCCAATATCTCTCAGACCGGGCATCCGATTGACGCGCCGTATGCCACGTTGAGTTCCTGTTGACGATACAGAACTTTTGGATACATCAACTTCGGACTTCGTGTCAGTTGATGTATCAGCCTCTCGGCTCGTGGAGCGGACCCTCCCGAACGAGCTTGCTGTGTACGGGAACCCTAGTGCTGGCTACGACTGCTACTTCGACAGCGACGACCGTGCAGAGATCCTCAGTGGACTACGGCGACGACTGTGCAGAGATTCTCCGTGGACTCTGACGACGACCGTGTAGAGATCCTCAGTGGACTGCGGCGACGACTGTGCCGAGATCCTCAGCGGACTGCGACGACTCCTGCACTCAGCGATCCTACGTGGATCAGTGCTTCAGGTCCTGCGTGGGCCCAGTCCTGTGTGGGCCCGATCCTGTGTGGGTCCGATCCTGCATGGGTCAGCGCTCAGCGGTTCTTTGTGAGCCAGCGCCTACAGGTCCTGCGTGGGCCCGGTCCTGTGTGGGCTCGATCCTATGTGGGTCCGATCCTGTGTGGGTCATCTCTCAGCAGTTCTGTGTGAGCCAACTCCTATAGGTCCTGCGTGGGCCCGATCCTGTGTGGGTCACTGCAAGGTTAGTACCTATCGATCCTTCGTGGGTCCGACGACTTAGATTGTTCAATGATCATCATTATCGTCATCCGAAGAAGTATACCTGTGTGAGCTGAATCTTGTGTTACTCTCTTTTGTGGATTGTGTTGAGTTATCCTGTGTGGATTTACTGTTTACTCTCCTTTGTGGATTGTGTTGTTCTATCCTGCGTGGGTATGCGTTTTGCTTTCATGTGTGGACTGGGTTGTGCTAGGGCTCGGACGTTGGAGCCGATCGGGGAATTGATGACTTAGGTATATGTATGGGCATATACCTAAGCCGTGTCAGATGTTACTTCGTGATTGTATCTCTCCTTCGCATCTTATCCTTTGTGGATTTCGGGAGACCTTCGGGGGTCTCGGGGTCCCTACTGAGTAGCTTATACTCACCCCTGCACGGTCTATGCCCGCACTTCGTGGTGTTGGTTGCAGACGACGGACAACGCTGATCGTGGAGGAGGCGTGCGGAGCAGGACAATACCTGGAGGTGGACCACTGGGCAGGACGTACTCAGAGCGGTTAGGTGGACCCGAGGAGCAGTGGAGGCTATCTGTACCCACCATTCAGGTGGGACTTCCGGAGGACGGCTCGATGCTGCAGTTTTCCCTTTTCAGTTGTTGTTTTTCCATTTCGTTGTACTTTACAGTTGGGCTTGTATTTCCGGCCCCTTTTTACTTTCAGCACAGCTTGAACAGTTTTACTTAGTGTTTACTTTTCCTCTTGCTTAGTATGTGGTGCTTGTTTACTTTTCAAAGGTAATGCCTTCCCTTTTTGGTTGGGATTTATGCCTTGGTGCTAGTCGCCAGCCCCTGGCCTATGGAAGGCGGGCTTGGGGTAGTCACGGCACGGGCCCCGAGGACGGGTCGTGACAAATTGGTATCAGAGGCGGTCGGTTCTACCGCAGACTATGATCTTTCTTCTATGTGAAGCAATAGTTTTTAGCGTATTGAGTGTGGTTATCAGTCCAGGGAGTCCAGTGTTGGTGCGGCGGCCGACGTATACATACACCAGGACCCTGACTTCTGATTTCCGACTTAATGCACGAAAACATTGATTGCATGTGTGTTTCAAGTTTTCTTTGTGATTACTTGTGTCAGGCCACCAGGTATACTGTTCTGACCGTGGCATACTTGTTTCCTTTTCAGGATGGCACGACGACATCAGCCATCTAGGGTTCCCAGAGTAGTGCGCGACGACAGCCCGCCGAGCGACGAGGCCTCGGTACAGGGCCCGTTGACAGTAGAGGCACCGGCGGTACCTTTACCCGCCGAGCCCCCGATGCTTCCAGCACTGGCAGCTGACGACGCATGACGCCTTGGAGCTCTGCATGAGTTCCAGCGCCAGCAACCACCCAGGTTCCATGGGGAGTCGGACCCCCAGGAAGCCGAGGACTGGATGGAGGTGGTCGTCCGAGTTTTCAGGCTAGTGAGGACGCCAGCAGACCTCATGGTGATCCTTGCGGCGAGCCTACTGCACGCAGCAGCCGGACGCTGGTGGAGCCTGATGCTCCAGGTACACGATGAGGCCACCCTCATCTGGACAGACTTCGAGAGCCTCTTCCACTCAGAGTTCGTCCCGGCCACCCTCCGAGCGGTGCGCATCCAGGAGCTTCTTCACCTGCGGCAAGGCAGCTTGACGGTCGCTCAGTACGCGGCGAGGTTCACCGACCTTTCTCGGTACTCGACAGACATGGTACGGGACCCCTTCTTCTGGGCCCGGACCTTCGAGCAGGGATTGAGACACGGGATCAGGGCATCGCTGATCTCCCTCAGCATCCCGACCCAGGCAGGAGTACTGGAGCGAGCCCTCCTGATCGAGAGCTTCCTGGCTGAGTCCACAGCGAGACCTGCCGCAGGGCGGCAGATAGCGGAGTCTTTGGCAGCTGGTAGCCGGCAGATGACTCAGGGTTCCAGGCAGACTAGACCTTCCGGCAGACGACCCCGGGACATTGGCTCGGCAGTGCGAGGCACACAGCGCGGAGCCAGCCTTCCGAGAGGCAGAAAGTGCTACGAGTGCGGCGGGCAGGGCCACATGGCTCGTGACTGCCCGACCCGTCGTACCGAGGGGTAGCAGACGGTGTAGGGACCACCCAAGCAGAGGCATAGGGTCGACCGTGGTGGTCCGCAGGGAGGAGGCGGACGAGGCAGAGGAGCTGGCCGAGCAGCAGGTGGTGGGCGACGCTTTGAGGCTCTGCCACCACCACCACCAGGAGGCCCGCCCCGACCACAGGGAGCTGGCGGGCAGAGACAGGCTCAGCTCCAGGCAGTGGAGGCCTACGACCACGGTGCGCCAGAGATGATTCGAGGTACGATCAGTGTCTATTCTACCCTTGCTGCAGTTCTGATAGACACAGGAGAGAGTCACTCTTTCATAGCCACTGCCCTTGTTCGGAGCTCGGAGATTCCGACAGAGTCGTTGGCTCGATCCTTACGGCTAGAGACTCCTACGGGAGCAGACTCGACGATTACGCACTGGTGCTGGCAGTGTGAGCTTACTCTAGGAGGCGAGAGCTTCGGCTGGGATCTTCATGTAGCGGCGTCGAGGCCTTACGACGTCATCTTGGGCATGGATTGGTTATCTACGGTCCATGCTCAGATTGACTGCATTAGGCGCAAGGTGCGATGTGTGCGCACCGACGGGAGCAGGTTCACCTTCACCGGCGAGAAGGGAGCCTTAGCAGCACAAGATGGACTCACGCAGAGAAGAGGTCAGCCCATCACTCATCAGTTGGCTAGCCTCATCCTGGGAACAGTTGACGTGCGGAGTCCCAGTTTTCCTGCAGTGGTGGATCAGTACGCAGACGTCTTTCCCGACGACGTTCCAGGACTACCTCCTCGCCGAGAGGTAGACTTTAATATTGACCTGTACCACGGGACAGCCCCGATATCCACTCCAGCATATCGGATGGCCCCCGCTGAGCTTCGAGAGCTGCCGGTACAGTTGGAGGACTTGCAGGGAAAGGGGTTCATCCGACCAAGTGTTTCGCCCTGGGCTTCCCCGATTTTGATCGCCAAGAAGGCGGACGGGTGCTTGCGACTGTGTGTCGATTATCGTCGCCTGAATCAGGTGATAGTGAGGAACAAGTATCTGCTACCCAGGATTGATGACCTCTTCGACCAGCTCAAGGGGGAACGGTGGTTCTCGAAGATAGACCTCAGGTCAGGCTATCATCAGCTCAGAGTTCGAGACGAGGATGTGCAGAAGACGGCCTTCAGGTGTCGGTATGGCCACTATGAGTTCTTGGTTATGCCTTTCGGCGTGACCAACGCTCCAGCAGTGTTCATGAGCCTCAAGAACAGTATCTTCCAGCCATACCTCGATCGATTTGTCGTGGTCTTCATCGACGACATTTTGGTGTACTCAACGATGGAGGAGGAGCACACCTACCACCTGCGTGTTGTACTAGATACACTCCGAGAGCACCAGCTTTATGGCAAGCTCTCGAAGTGTCAGTTCTGGTTACGTGAGGTCCACTTCTTGGGGCACGTCATTTCTGAGGCGGGAGTTGCAGTGGATCCCGCGAAGATCGAGGCAGTGCTAGCTTGGTAGCCACCCAAGAGCGTGACAGAGGTGCGGAGTTTCTTGGGCCTAGCCGGATACTATCGGAGATTTGTGCCGGACTTCTCCAGAGTTGCGGCCCCACTCTCAGCATTGACGAAGAAGGGGAAACCCTTCGTGTGGTCAGACAGATGTCAATAGAGCTTCCAGGAGCTGAGGCAGAGGTTGACCAGCACACCTATCTTGAGGTTGCCTGAGGAGGGAGTTGGATACGTAGTCTACTGCGATGCATCAGGCACCGGACTCGGGTGTGTCCTGATGCAGGAGCGGGCCGTGATTGCCTACGGATCGCGTCAGTTAAGGCCTCATGAGCAGAACTACGCTACCCATGACTTGGAGTTGGCAGCAGTGGTCTTTTCCCTGAAGACATGGCGACACTATCTGATGGGCGAGCGCTTCACAGTCTTTTCTGACCACCAGAGTCTCAGGTACATCTTCTCTCAGAAGGACCTGAACCTGAGACAGCGGCGATGGCTCGAGTTCCTCTAGGACTATGACTTTGAGATAGTCTATACTCCTGGGAAGGGGAACGTAGTGGCTGATGCCCTCAGCAGGAGGACGGGCATCCAGCTACTTGAGGAGGCGACAGAGCAGCTAGCCGCTTTGCAGATATCCTTCGTGGATAGAGACGGAGCAGCCTTCCTTCAGTCTCTCACAGTCTCTCCTCCGCTTCTTCAGCGGGTCAGAGAGGCACAGCATGGGGACGTTGACTGTGAGACACGGCGTGCACAGATATCCTCGGGACAGGCACCCGATGGTTTCTCCATTGGAGCAGAGCACGATTTCCTTTTCAGAGGACGTACCTTGGTACCAGTCGCTTTACGAGAGGAGGTGCTGAGAGAGTCTCACACTTCTCCTTTGGCGGTACATCTTGGAGTGGCGAAGATGTACCAGGATCTCAGACGACAGCACTGGTGGCCGGGCATGAAGAAGGCTGTGGCAGAGTTCGTTTCACGGTGCCTCACCTGCCAGCAGGTGAAGGCAGAGCATCAGGTACCAGCAAGTTTGGTACAGCCCTTGGAGGTCCCAGAGTGGAAGTGGGACGGGATATCTATGGACTTCTTGACTGGACTTCCACGCACTTACAAGGGTCACGATTCCATTTGGGTGATTGTTGACCGACTCACCAAGTCGGCACACTTCTTACCCATCCGAGAGCAGGGCTCAGTGGAGAGCTTGGGGCGTCTCTACGTTCAGGAGATTGTACGACTTCACGGTGTGCCATCGACTATCGTCTCCGATCGGGATGCTCGTTTTACTTCCCGGCTTTGGAAGGGGTTGCCGGAGGCTTTCGGGACGCAACTACGTCTGAGCACCGCCTTTCACCCTTAGACGGATGGTCAGACGGAGAGGACCATTCAGACTCTCGAGGACATGCTCCGCGCATGTGTCCTCGACATTGGTCGCAGCTGGGAGGACCACCTACCCTTGGTAGAGTTTGCGTACAACAACATCTACCACTCCACCATCGGGATGGCACCCTACGAGGCGTTGTACGGCAGGCCTTGCAGATCTCCTTTGTGCTGGACAGACCCTGGAAAGTCAGCACTTGTGGGACCGGAGACGGTCTGGGCCACAACAGAGAAGGTCCAGGTCATCCAGGAGCAGATGAGGACAGCACAGAGCCGGAAGAAGTCATATGCTAACAGGAGGCGGACGCCACTAGAGTTCGAGGATGGCGACCACGTCTTCTTGTGGGTCTCACCTCGATGTGGTTTGAGGAGATTTGGCCGAGGCGGCAAGTTGTCTCCACGCTTCATCGGACCCTTCTAGGTCCTCAGCAGGGTTGGCGAGGTGGATTATCGTCTGGATCTACCACCTCAGTTGCACCGGGTGCACGACGTCTTCCACGTATCCCAGCTGAGGAGATACGTGCACGACCCGACACACATCCTCGACTATGGGGAGCTAGACGTGGATGATGGGGCGAATTTTACGGAGGTCCCAGTGGAGATAGAGGATCGACAGGAGAAGGTCCTACGTGGGCGATCGATCCCTCTTGTGCGCATCAGATGGTAGCACGGGAACCTCCAGGAGAGCACTTGGGAGCGGGAGGCTCAGATGCGTGCTCAGTACCCACATTTGTTCCCCTAGTTTTTTATGTATCTTTACTAGGACGTAAAGTCCTGAGGTGGGAGTAATGTAAAGACCCGTAAATTTCAAGGAAATGTTTTTCTTAATTTTCTTTGGAATTTTACAAGAGCGCAATTTCTGACGGCACCTGATTCCGAGGCCCAGTGTGCCCGGAATCAATTTCCGAAGTTTGGCTCAGGTACGATCAGTGAACGGACGAGCGGGTTTTTCTAACTTTTGAACCGGTGCCCGGAATCGAATTCTGAGGGCACCGATGAAATCATAGCGCCGGTATTCGCTTAGAAACGCCTCTTCCGGAGTTGCGTTTGCTAGGGTGTGGTTTTTAATTTTTGGGCTTAAAGTTAAGAAATAAAACAATTTTGCGACAACTTTATTTTATTTCACTTAAGCCACTTGGAAGCCACTTGAAGCCACTTAAAGGCGGCTTGAACTGAGTTGAACTGGATAGGATGCTATCCAGAAATATCCTACCCCCTTGGTAGGATATTTGTGAGGAGGGGCCCGCACGAGCCCCGCCGTTTCTTTCCGCTAAGAAACGCACCCGTGAAAACCCGTCTTAATGAAGTCAACCGACGCGTTTTCTAAATTCTTAACAGACCATTAAATGGGCTGTTTCTTTCGTGAATTAAATTGGCTGTTTCTTTCGTGAATTAAATGGCCTGTTTCTTTCGTTGAATTAATTCAACGAATTAATTCAATCGTTTCATAACCTGTTTTCGTGTGTTGGCATGTTAATAAAATAAGACCAACCCAAAATCTTTTGAAAAGATTTGAGAGGATCCCTGTTTCTTCAGCTCCCTCGCGAAGAACGTTAAGAACACCGAACCCAGAAATCGACGACGCCTTCGTCCGAGACGTTCTTCCGATCTCCGATCTCCGATCTCCGATCACCGACCATTTGAGTTGAGTGATTTCAGATTTCCGCTCAAGGTTCTTTTCTTTGGGTTTAAACACAGATTTAATTAATTATAATTTAAATCTGTTGTTCTGGGTTCGCTGAGTTCGCCGACTCAACGCCGGTTTCCGCGATGACGCGACGCCTCCCCGCGATGACGCGACGATCCCTCTCTTTCGCGACGATCTTATCCGCGAAGAACGCTCGCGCGCGACGATCGACGAGGTAGGGATTTCATTATGGGAATTACCCCTTTTAAATTAATTCCCGTCTATGTTTCTTAAAGAAATTAAAGAACCGTTTTTGTGAACAATTTTTAATCTTATTAAAAATTGTTGTTTCCTGTGTGGAATAATTTTTCTCCCAGTTGTTTATCTCTAACGCGGAGGGTGCGGGCCAAACGAACACGGCCCGACGACCCTCTGCCGTTCTTCGTTTTGTGCGAATTTGACGGTCGATGATGGAACGTGCCGCAGCCAACGTTTGACCATCCATCAGTAAAGAACGGATCCCGGGAGGAGCAACGGAGCAGACGGGAAGGAAAACGGGACACCGGAGCGACGCCGGCGGCGGCCGACGGACCTGCGGCCGCGCGGGTCCGGTTCGTCCAGGCGGGACGCGGCTCAGCCGCGTCCGCGGTTCGCCAGCGCGGCCCACGCGGGCCGCGACTTTCCTCAGGCCGCGGGTCAACGCCGGCGGCACCTGGCGCTCTGCCGCTCGGCCGAGCCGAGCCAGGCCGGTCCGACCGGCCGGGCCGCGCCCTGGCTGGGCCGGACCGGTCCAACCGGGTCGGACCCGGGTCGGGCGACCCGGTTCGGGCCGACCCAGGGGGGTCGGCCCGGGTCGGCCCGGGCCCGTACCCCCCTTCTTCGGACGTTTTCGTTCAAACGCCCGTAACTTGAGCTACGTGCCTCCAAACGACCCGCCGTCAGCGGCAACCCGATCCTTGGATCGAGACGGTCATTTAGAAATATTGCACTCATGGTTTCGGAATACTTTGAGTCCGGTCGGGTTGGTTCGTACACGAGACCAACCGGGCCCTCGGAGCGGAAACGCTCATATCTTGAGCTACGGACGTCCGATTGACGTGCCGTCAGCTTTGTTGAATTCCTCTAAGTGAGACGGATCTTTTGGCATACTCCGCCCGAGGTTTGGATGCAGGTGGAGTGCAGTCGGGTTGGTTTTGCCTTAAACACCAACCGAGCCCCTAGGACGAAAATGCCAATATCTCTCAGACCGGGCGTCCGATTGACGCGCCGTCTGCGACGTTGAGTTCCTGTTGACGATACGGAACTTTTGGATACATCAACTTCGGACTTCGTGTCAGTTGATGTATCAGCCTCTCGGCTCGTGGAGCGGACCCTCCCGAACGAGCTTGCTGTTTACGGGAACCCTAGTGCTGGCTGCGACTGCTACTTCGACAGCGACGACCGTGCAGAGATCCTCAGTGGACTACGGCGACGACTGTGCAGAGATCCTCCGTGGACTCCGACGACGACCGTGCAGAGATCCTCAGTGGACTGCGGCGACGACTGTGCAGAGATCCTCAGCGGACTGCGACGACTCCTGCACTCAGCGATCCTACGTGGATCAGTGCTTCAGGTCCTGCGTGGGCCCAGTCCTGTGTGGGCCTGATCCTGTGTGGGTCCGATCCTGCGTGGGTCAGCGCTCAGCGGTTCTGTGTGAGCCAGCGCCTACAAGTCCTGCGTGGGCCCGGTCCTGTGTGGGCCCGATCCTGTGTGGGTCTGATCCTGTGTGGGTCATCTCTCAGCAGTTCTGTGTGAGCCAACTCCTACAGGTCCGGCGTGGGCCCGATCCTGTGTGGGTCACTGCAAGGTTAATACCTATCGATCCTTCGTGGGTGCGATGACTTAGATGGTTCAATGATCATCTTTATCGTCATCCGAAGAAGTATACCTGTGTGAGCTGAATCTTGTGTTACTCTCCTTTGTGGATTGTGTTGAGCTATCCTGTGTGGATTTACTGTTTACTCTCCTTTGTGGATTGTGTTGTTCTATCCTGCGTGGGTATGCGTTTTGCTTTCCTGTGTGGACTGGGTTGTGCTAGGGCTCGGACGTTGGAGCCGATCAGGGAATTGATGACTTAGGTATATGTATGGGCATATAACTAAGCTGTGTCAGATGTTACTTCGTGATTGTATCTCTCCTTCGTGTCTTATCCTTTGTGGATTTCGGGTGACCTTCGGGGGTCTCAGGGTCCCTACTGAGTAGCTTATACTCACCCCTGCACGGGCTATGCCCGCACTTCGTGGTGTTGGTTGCAGACGACGGATAGCGCTGATCGTGGAGGAGGCGTGCGGAGCAGGACAATACCTAGAGGTGGACCACTGGGCAGGACGTACTCGGAGCGGTTAGGTGGACCCGAGGAGCAGTGGAGGCTATCTGTACCCACCCTTCAGGTGGGATTTCTAGAGGACGGCTCGACGCTGCAGTTTTCCCTTTTCAGTTGCTGTTTTTCGTTTTCGTTGTACTTTACAGTTGGGCTTGTATTTCCGGCCCCTTTTTACTTTCAGCACAGCTTGTACAGTTTTACTTAGGGTTTACTTTTCCGCTTGCTTACTATGTGGTTCTTGTTTACTTTTCAAAGGCAATGCCTTCCCTTTTTGTTGGGATTTACGCCTTGGTGCTAATCGCCAGCCCCTGGCCTATGGAAGGCGGGCTTGGGGTAGTCATAGAACGGGCCCCGAGGACGGGTCGTGACATGATGCCTCTCTGCAGGTCAAAAATCTGTTTCTTGCCATAGTGGCTGAACTCCTGCATGAACTCTGGTATGTCAGAAATGATCTCGTTCACAATAATCACTCTTTCAATCTTAATTCAATGAGGTCACAAATTCTTCTTGTGATTCACGAAGCATCCTCGACTCAAAAAGACTGTTGCAGAAAATCTGTTGGTGACTTTGTGGTCCTCCGTCATCTTAATATTCCAGACATTTTCCCAATGCCGAAATGATCCTTTGAGGTATTCTGGAAATCTCCAATGCTAGGATGGATCAAAGTGAATGTTGACGGCGCTTCCAAAGGCAACCCGGGTCCTGCCAGTTGTGGTGCTATCTTTAGAGAATCAGCTGGTCAATGTCAGGGTTGTTTCTTTGTTGGATGTGGTCACTCTTCATCTCTGGAGGAAAAAATGCTCGACATCATTCATTCTGTTGATTTTGCTCTTCAATGTGGTTAGAGAAAACTATAGATCGAAAGTGATTCAACCACTATCATACATGCCATATGGAATGGCAACATCCATCTAGCCTGGCCACTCACCGTTCGTTGGATGAACTGCCTTAATTTCCTCCATGGGATTGATTATATAGCTACTCATGCCTACCGTGAAGTTAATGATGTTGCTGATGCTCTATCCAACAAAGGATTCCATCAAATCATGACTTGGCTGGACTCTATTCCTCCTGACCTACTATATCTTTTTGATAGAGATTGTAAAAAAATCCCTTCCTTTCGCATTTTGTAATCCTTTTTTTCTTATCCATAAATTATGCTTTGGTCTTTGACCAAAGCACTACCTTTTAAAAAAAGTGTTAAATTCAAGGTTAAATAACAAAATAATTTTTAATAGAGGATTATAGATAAGATAAATTAGACTATAAATATTCATTAGAAATATAAAAATATTTCTTACATAGTGGTTATATTTATAATTTTAAAAAATTAAATAACTAATCTTATTTATGACAGAATGATGATAGAATAATTACCTTATTAATTAAATATTTAAATAATTGATATAATAAGTATCCACATAAATGAATATTGAGGATTTTGATTAATTCCAATAATTATCTAGGATAATGTGACATGTTAAGTTTGATTAAATAATTTTTTTGAAGTGATTCAGTTGTTATCACTTTCACAAAAACAAAATGCCTAATAGGGTCAAAATTGACATAAATGAGTTTTTAAAACAAATAATATATTATTAATTTTTATAATATTCTTAAAAATATAAGGTTCAACCGAAGGAATTATTTTAGACTAGATATTTCAATAATGAATGACTTGGTGTTCTAATTGATTTTTATAGTATGTTGATTAACCATTAATTATAATAATACAAGAATACATTGTAAAAGTTAAACTATTTAACTGGGAGATAAATCTAAATGATAAGGTTAATATGGTGATCTAAAACTTTATAAAACGTATATTAAGAGGTTTTCAACCCATCCACACCTTTTCCTTGAAATAAATCTTATTAGAGCCATTATAAACCGAATTTGATTGTATAATAAAATAATATTTGAGTATTTTCCTAAAATGACCCCCACCTCTCTTATAAAACGGTACTTCCCCTTCACTCAAAATCACACCTCCAAATCCATTTGGGCATGGACAACCCCTTCCAAAATATCCTACCATATAACCAAACTACAACATAAATTCCTTAGTTTGGTCAGAATGACACCCTAAGGACACCTTTTGATGAAATCTATAGGAAACGCCTGAAGAAGGGGTAATAATTTCTCCACCTCTTTCAATGTTGTTTTCTTCTTCCACTTTCACTTTATTTGTTGTTTTTATACCACAATAAAAACTATAGTACCTTATAAATACTATGATGTTATTATAAATATGGTGAATCCATGTCCATTATTATATCTATCCTATGAATGACAATTCATCATACGTGCTTACATAAGGATTACCATCTCCACGTCGTGGAGTAGTTTGTTATTCAACACTTCATAATTTGGATGGTTATAATAATGATATTAAATTATGTAAATAATAAATATAACATGATAATGATTCTTTATATAGGATATTCCATCCAATTACATACAATTTTACCTTCAGAACATGCTAATGTAGTGGATGATGGGTAGTCATATACTGGATGTAAGATTCTCCATCACTATCCCTGAAAGATATCTACAACTTGGCTTACTAATCTATCACCTCAATTAGAAACTGCATACTAGACCTCCTACTGAGCATGACTTCCATCATGTCCCCCTTCCCAGGAGTATAGACTATCTCAAATTCATAGTTCGGGTGGAACTCCAACCATCATCGTTGTCTCAACTATTGAAAATACTACGGTCACCTTTCTATCAACATGAATGGAAACCCCCATTTAAATTGATTTATGTTCCCATCGATCCTTTGGTGGTGGGTAAAAATTATCCACGACTAGTTGGATATTGTTTCGGCAATCCACACATAACCTCAAACATGGGGTCTCACTAAGCACTTCATCTGCAAGTATCCCAAATATACTCTCTACTCTCGGAGCTCCATGGGAGCCATCCGATATATGTAGATATATGTTCCATCCTTCGATACAATCCAATATAGAAGTCCCTCTCCCAACGGGGAGGTAATCATGGAAAAAAATTGATAGGATGCTCCTGAACCCTGCCACTTATATTGGGAAATGAAAACCCAAAACACCTATTGTCACATGGGTAAGGTTTGCTGACTCAAGAGTCGTTTGTTTCACCCTACAATGCCTGAGTTTATCTTATGCTGCTTGGGTTTCCTTTTTCACCGACCAAGGAAAATCCCATTCCATCACAGTAGATGTACCACATCCTGTTTTCCTAAAACAGTCAATATAAGCATGAACTATGGATGAATTTTTCATACCAAAAATAACATCATAAAGCATCAATGCTACCACCAAGAGGTTCCAACCGAAAATCTCACCGAAATGGTAAGATCACACCATATTCATATGTTTTATTATCGAGTCACCTTTCATAGGCATCTATAGACATAAAGGAAAAGTCATTGGTTTAACTAGAAACTCATGTTCATGAACAAGATTCATGACAAAAAGGAATGATTGTACCTATGTCAATTAATTATGTCATCTAGTAGTAGAAACAGTCTTCACCACAAATAATTCATGGAGCCCTTCAGTCATAGTACCTATCAACATGAAGCTACTCCCTTCCCATATCCCCTAACTCCCTGATCCAAGTGGGGACCACATTGGGGTGGTTGTTTTTAGGTGTCGAAATGTATACCACGTCAAGATACTCTTCTAGATTCTCTTCCCCATTAGTTGCCCTACAAATTCATCTGTCCCTATCACTTCCTCTTCTTGAAACATTTTACATGCCCAAGTCTATAATACTGGCGTTGGTTTCCTGCCTTCCAACTACTAACATTAACTAGTTGTATCTACTTAGCCAATGATAATTCTACCAAAATGTTTTTCTCCAAACACTTACATAATTATTAAGGCACAGAGGAATAGTACCAGCTTGGACATACCTAAACACATCTCGCACAGAGGTCCGAGCCCTGAATAACTGTTCACATCATATTCCTCGAGTACTTCAAGTGGTCAGTACACCTCAATTAATACTTAGCTATAGACATGTCATCCTGCCGAAGCTATTGAAGCTCATGGGAGCACATACCCCTTAGCTTTTTATGGAATGATACCCCTTCTCTTAGGAAGGTTCTCGATCCCTTTCTACGGAAATGTCTCCTCATTGAATGTTTGGGGTAATCTAATACCTTTCATTTCCCTATTGAGACACGTAAATGGCTCACTACCAGGACCACCATCAGATAGAACGGTGCCCTGGCTAGATGGAAATGTTTTCACCACCTCATGTCAGTCCTTAGCTGTATGTGATTCAGGATCACCTCGGAACCTGAGGGGTATATATTTTTTAATCCTATGTAATGCACTGAACATACATGTGACCTCTACCAGTGGCGTCGGTAGTAACTACTTACTAACAGGTTGTGGTATCGCTGGGACATTGCCTAAAGGTACTATCTTGGGTAATAGTCCTTGTATAGATGCCTCATCACACTGTGGACCATCCTCATGGTCACTCATTAGAATCATGGATGGATGTCTTCATTGATTCATCTTGAAAGAGAATCAAGATAAACCATGGTCAATAAGTTATACATGGTGTGATGAATCAAAATAGATTAATATAAAAAAAATTAAAAAACACATTCAATCAGTGTTTTCGTGCACCGTGTCAGAAAATAGAATTCATGGTCCTTGTGTATGTATATGTCAGCCACCGCACCAATACTAGACTGCCGAACTAAATCCAGAACCAACGACACTAAACATTAATGCCCAATTGAAAACATACACTATTGGTTCGTCTAGTATAACTAACCTCCTCTGTATCCACATTATCATGACCCATCCCCCAAGGCATGTGTCATGACTACCTTATGTCCTCCTTCTATTGGCCAGGGGTTGACCACTTGCAATAGAATGGAATTTTCATAAAAATATTAATCATTGAATCAAAAACTATAAACACACAGACATGGCACACAATCCACAAGGACAAATGGAAGAATAAAGGTAAAACCAAAAATAAACCACCACTAAGTGTAATAGTAAGTAATGAAAGTAAAAGCATTCATAATAAAAGCCCAATTGAAAAGGAAAAAAAGGAAATCAGCTCTTGAGTTCGTCCATCAAGGATTGTATCTGAACGGTTGGTATATCTCATCACTATATCTCTCCACGTCAATTGGCCACCTCTGTACGTCGTCTACGAATCACCTTCGAGAACTATCCAGCTGTGACTCCTCAAGACTCAGTCTAGTTGGCCTTCATCTACACAAGAAAAAAACAAGGTGTGGGCAAAGACCGTGCATGAGTGAGTATAAGAATACATTGTAGGGACCCCGAGACCCCCTAAGTTTTCTTATAATTCCACAAAGGAAAACTGCAATGCATGACCTCAATTAAAAAGCACAATGAAAATGATAGTTCACACTAGGTATACAACTCAGAGTTTAGAAATAATGATGATTAGTCTTAAATTATATAATTTAATTCCATTATAATGTTTCCACAACTGAACCATGAAGGATTTGTTCAATTATCGATCACATAGGGTCGTTTGTTGCTGAACCATGATGGGTCGCTCTAAGGCTGGTCCTCATTGGGGCATGCACTGTGGATCCACACAGGGTCACTTGAATGATGAGCCACACTGGGTCACTATGATGTGGATCTACACAGGGTCTTTATGATGCTGATCCACACATGGTCGATAAGAGGATGATCAACATAGGGTTGATATGATGTTGATACACAAAGGGTAACTATGATGCGGATCCACACCGGGTTTCTATGATGTTGATCCACACATGGTCGCTATGTTTTTGATCCACACAGGGTCTCTATGATTCCGATCTACACATGGTTTCTATGATTTTGATCTACATAGGGTAGTTATGATACTTTTCCACACAACGTTTCTATGATGATGATCCACACAGTGTCATAGTGATGTTGATCGACACATGGTTTCTATTCAAATGACCGCCCACCATAGGATTTTTCATACTCTGTGTGCTTGTGTTCTGTAGAAACAGATTTTCAAGATATCAGTTGTATTTAATCCTACAAGAAGTTCCATAAATAAGTAACTCGATTAACTTCTATGTCATAAGGTTCCAACAAAATAGACGGTGCGTCAAACAGACCTCTAGTCTGAATGTTATTGTCATTTTAGTGCGGGGACTCGGTTGGATTTGAGTCTGATCCAACCCTACCATACTCCAAAATTATTCAAAACCAAATTTTAGTATATCAAAAGAACCGCCATGTCCTAAGGGTTCTGGAACCATGGAAGGTTCAGCAAATGAACATCCAGTTTAGAAGATATTCCCATTTAAGCGTAACTCGGCCAAAATGTTTCTGGGTCCAGTCTCACCCAGTTAGACCGACCCGACCTGGCCCGCTGGGCTTCGAGATAGCCCCCACTAGGCCGTGGGTTTGGCCTGGTCCACGTGGATGGGCGCAACCTGCCTGGATGGGCACGGCCCGCTAGACCATCGAACATCCCTACACGCTAGCCGAGTTCCGGTGTCTGGTGCCCTCCCGAATGGTCAAGACATTCGAGTCTTGAATGCAGTTTCACTAGTTGGCGCCACACCACATGGATGATCCCACTCGACCGATCACCTACGGATCCCATGGACCATGGGTCCTCCCTCTACAGTGGCCCGAAGCTGTGACCGTCCTCCCTGGTGTGCTTCCCAACTCTGATGCGACTGGAAAAGGTCAGTCGCCCCTTTATATTCCACGACACCTTTGAGCACTACCATCTTCTCTCTGCCAACGCTAGCTAGCCACCGTCTCCCCCATGTTTCGGTGTCATTGCACCGGTGATGACTCCGTGGGCCACTAGTGAAACTCCTTTTGTCTGATTACTTTCCCTTCTACGCCTATAGGCCACCTGGGATGATTCCTACCCCACACAACCTAATGGTTCCACATTCCCCAATATTTCTCCGTCACCCAAGAAGAACGCCACTAACCCGAGATCAGCGGAGGGGCTAGTCGTTGTTCTGCTCAACCCACACCATCCATTTTAGCATTATAACATTGGAAGGATTATTTAATAATAAAAAATCCATTAAAGAAACCCCACATTATTATCGTGCATTAAGTAATGAAACACATATTAACTCGTAGGATGGTTTGTTTGTGTTTTTCATAACATTCACGAATAGTGAAAAATGGAGGAATTAAGCACATAACCCATGCCTAAAATTTGTAGGAAGGTGTTGCAGAAGAGGAAGGAGTGTCCACGTCTGAAGGTGTTCATCGGTAATCACCATCGCTTGTCATTTCCACCAATGACCTTCACTAAATAATGTTCTTCATCAGAGTGTAATTTCATCGGCACTTCATTAACGTTTCAACCCATTGCCCTCCAAAAAACCAAGCCCGAGCTCAGATTAAAAAGAGGGGTGGTCGGAGATTAACACATCACAAAATTAATGAGTTTCATTAATGAGTTTAATTAATGAACCTCTTAACACTATCAATGATGTGATTAAACAATCCCTTATTTCTCCCAACGGTGCGGTTACACAACATAAGAGTCAAGCCTTTAAATGGGTTAAAAAATTACTATGGTCCAACCACCATTTATCCAATGGTTGCAAAAAAATAAAATAAAATAACATTTCGTTATTTTATTATTTCTTTGTAATGTCCAAGAAATTAAATTTTTATTTTGACCTTTTTTGGTCAAGGTTATGATTCCCTTAAAAAAATCCTAGTGTTACGGTTTCAACGGTGCCCTCAAATTTTTAATCCATGTACCGTTTCAAATGATAGAAATCACTGAATTCAAATTTACTGAACGTACCTTAAAACGTTCAAAAATTATTAATAGACACCCTCAACCCGCACCGGTCATGGTTAGGCTGTGATTATGGGTAACATGTCCTCATTAGCTCAAATGTAATCTCAGACATACAATCTGAGCTATATTTTAGGAGTTATAAAATTTAAAAACAAAATGATTGTTACATAATTATTTTAGATGCCTCCAATAACTAACTTCCACTATTGTCTTGCACCGACCATTATTAGGATCTGCCTAAGAAAAACATACCCTCATGAGTTCAAAAGTAGTATCAGATTTTTAATCTGAGTTGACTTTCTTGAGATATAATAATTTGAAAAATTAAATAATTTTATTTCATTATTTTAATTACAGTTATTCCAATTTTTGGGGTTTCTCACTAGAGGCCTACATCGACTAAACATAAGTCGTTCCTAGGGTAAAAAATCCAACCTAATTGCAATAGTTCCCTCAAATTTCTAATCCAGAAAAGCGTTTAAGTGTAATTCCTCTTTTTCACAAAAATCATTCATGCAATCTATTTAAATTTTAACATTTTTTTAATGGATAATTCTGGTAACTATGGGCCTCATAATTACATGTCGTCATTTTCCGCAGTCTCGTAATCAATACATATAATTAAAAAAATTAAACTAAATATATGGGACATTACATATTTTCCATGTATCAATATAAATAAATATATAGTAAATTTATATGTAATTAATATAATGGTTTAAATTCTAGAAATAAATTTATATATATGAGAATAAAATATAACAAATTAAGACACATGTGAAATACATAGAGTATATTACCCAAAGTGCCACCTTTACATGGAGTTATTAATGAATGGGTAATATAAATCCTTAATAAAAAAATATGTGATATTGTATATAATATTACGATTTTTTTATATTTATAATAAACTAATATTAATTATATAGGTTGTTTGTACAAGTATAAATAGATTCTATACATATGTTATGGGAATTTCATCTCACTTTTTATTTCCATGACATTCTTGTCTTAATCATCAAATATATAATTTAGTGGTGTTTTTACTACCAATTGATGAATAATATGATTCATATACTTAAATTTTGTGGTATTTAAATATCAATTTGATAATATTTCCTTCACGGGTTTTATGCCTCAAAAGTTACCAAATAGGTAGTGTAATTTTCACAATTTTCTTTTTCTGAGAAACATGCCATGTTATGCACCTATACATTCTATGAGGTGTATATACTACATTAAACATGTTATATTTGGAATCTAATTATTTTAATGAAATTTAATAAATATTTATTGTTATTATATCAATTGTTTTATGATTCAATGTTACCTAAGTAGTAAGGGATAATAGAAACAATCACACTATTTATTGAGATTGTTTATAATTATGATCCCATAAATGAAATTATATGATCCATATCTCAGTAACTCTCATGCACTATCTTACCCTATAGTTATTTATGTTATCCCCAATTAGCTGTATCGTTTCTATACTACTTGGTACATAAGATAATGATTAATATGTTTTAATGATATTTTGACATTATCTCTCTCTTCGGTCGGAAATCTATCTTCATTCAATAATCATGATTTAAAAAAAATTCTATTTTTTTTAATATATAACATGATATTCAAAAAGAATTTTTACCAGTTTTTTTACCTAAAAAAATGTTTCTAAAAAAAGCTTCTTGTAGTTTTCTTTTATATCCACTCTAATAATCATTATATAGTACAAAAGGATTGTTTGGTATATTTGGATTTACCCACCATCGTGACTGTCTTTCCATTGAATCTACCTATACAATATTACAAATGTGAATTTTTTTAAAACAAACCATTTTTCACAAAATTTGGAATACTTTTTGTTTGAAAGTGGTTTTGAATGAAAAATTATTTCAAATTTTTTTTATGTTTTAAAATTGATTTAAATGATTTTGAAATATTTTATGTGTGCTGTAAAATTATTTTAAAAAATGGGGTATCAATTTTTTTCAATATTTGATTATATGTTTTCAAATTATTTTCAAATAAATGGTTTTCAAAACACATTCATGATTTATTTTATTTTTTTCAAGGGAAATATTTCTCAAAATTATTTCAAGCTTCTTTTATATTATGCCATTTTAAAGAGTTTAAAAAAATTCAAGCAACTACTATAGGATACAAGGTAAATCATTTTGACACTTATTTTAATCACTCTTTATATTATTTAAATGAACTTAGAAAAAATGATTTTCAAATGAATTATTTTTTAAAAATATATTACAAAGAGTAAAGTAATTTTTCTTAATTATTTGTTTTTAAAATTTATTTAAAAAAATTACCATCATAGATAAAATCAGGGGATGTTAATCCTTCCTTGATGAAGAAAAGATCCAAAAATTGCACTCAATGTCTTTCTTAAACGGTTTAATTCTTAATAGAACCATGATTATGACACCTATTTCTCTTCCAATTTCAATACTCCTTTGAAACACTCTTCTTTTAAAAGGTTATTCTATGATGAAATGATTATGAAACTCATCTGTTTTATATAAGTTATTATTTGATGATATGTTTATAATACCCATTTCAGTTCATGGGTTATGATAGGATGTTTATGAAACACATAATTTTTAATGAGTCATGATATAATTGATGATTTATTATATTGTAGAATATTTATTAATGATAATATTTTAACATTGGTTGGACCTATATCTCCCTCTAATTCATTGGATAATGATTCATATCTTAGGAGATATACATAATGGTACAAATCCTCTATATTATTCTTGGGAGTGACACATGAATAAGAAGATGATCATGGGAATGAACCCGAACTACCATGATGGTTATGAGAGTGAACCATGAATACCAATATGGTGTGGGGAGAAAACCGAATACAAATATGATGGTCATGGTAGCGATTCCTAGTCTAATATGGATGTAATTTTTATATGATTCTATTTTAGTCACAATTTGATTCTTACTCAATTTTTATTCTTTTAAGGATTACTCTGTTTATTCTATTATGATTCATCTCATATGAACATCAAATCATTATTCTATGATTCATGTTTATGACCTTTGGTATAAAGGTTATTATCCTCCATTGTTATTATCACGTTCACATACCTAGTGTTCATGTTTATTCTTACATATCTCCATTTTTTACCATTATTGAACATATGAGGTCGGTTCAACTTTTGTTTCATTCCACAGGTTATAAAGATATGTATTATGTATTATGTTTCTAATAAGGGTTATAGTCATTAATAACCTAGTGGGAGATAATTTATACAAAACATTATTTTTTAAGGAAATGGGTACAATTGTTTAGGGAAACTAAATGGTCCAATAGAGACTAGTTATTACATCACTCTTATATCTTTATGGTTGTTCAATAGTTTATGTCGTTCACGTTGAGTTCATATGCACAAAAATTTTCTATTTATGAATGGTTTCCAACATGTTTTTTGTGGACTAGAAAAACCCAATGGTTATGTATCAATGCAGACATATATTCCAGTTGTAGGAACTCAATATGTGTTTTGACCAATAATGTTTATGAACTTTCATTGGTCAAAAGGATTGGAGGTCATGCTCATCACACACTTGGAGGGGGGATTGTTGTAGAGACCCGAAGATTAACGTACATAGACATTACATTACTTTTGCGGAATACTTAGTACATAACAAAAACACACACACAAGGATCGTAATAGTTTAGTGTCTTTGGAAACTCGGAATATAATCTTCTAATCATGGCGAAAGATCTTCAACATCTCCCATAAAGATATTCCTTTTTTTATCTAAAACATTTATTTATATCCTGGGGAAAATAAAACATAAAAAGGGTGAGCTCAAATGCCCAGTAAGGGTAAACAAAAGAAATATAAATCACATCATATTCATAAGAACATATCTTTTGGAAATCTTAACCTGCAAAAGAGATCATAATTTCATAACATGGGATAAATCATAGTAGTGAAATGTAATCCCAATAATCATATCTTAAAACATGAAACTTTGTGGCATACACACATAATCATAGAGAATCATTTCTTATTAGTCAAGACTCATTGCCAAGACTATCTTAGTGGACAAAGTCCATTTCTTAACCGAGTCACCCTCGTTTCAGTCCTGTTTCATTGAACCGGTATAACCTACCGTTCCAGCCATGTCTATCTCATGAGATATAAAATCTTTACCCAATGCATTGGAAGGAGATATAGGTCCCACCCATCTCATAATGATACCATTCTTATGTGTGGCACAAAATCATAAATCATACATCATTGCATAACCCGTGTAATAAAAATGGAAATCTTAAACATCGTGACATCATAAAACAATTCATATTAGATAAAATAATTCATAAAAATATTTTCATCACAACATAATCAAATAAATGTAATAATAAGGATAGAAACAAAACCCTTTATTATCTTAGATGGAAAATAATTTTGATAAAACACATAAACTCCATTCTTGAGGAAAATATCCTTTTTACTTCAAAATCACTTTTCCTTTCTTAACATGTCATAAAATTCTAAACTAAAAGAAGTTGATTAAAAATAAACTTGAAAAATTGTAAAGGAAGCTTCTTGTAAATAATGTTTTAAAAATCCATTCATTTTGTATAAGTTAAAAAACATTATTCACATACTTTTTTTGGAAAAGTCAAAAAGTTCCTTGTACGAAAAACGACAAAAGATTCCTTTCATATCTTTTACTGAAAACTCACCGAAGGGTACAATTGGATATAAACTATTGTAGAAGGATATAAATATTACATATTGAGAAAACATGTATGTGGATGATAAAATACACCCCAGTATCTCAGATAAAAATTGAGATTGTGAGATTTTCCCTTACCTTAGGTCTGTTTTCCTTCGTAAGTGCCCGAACCCCCTCTTTTTGACGCGCCTTCACTTAACCTCCACTTAAAGAACTAAGGATGGTATTTAAAGAAGACCATGAACTCTAGGATGATACTAGGGAAGTGGAGAAGTGATTTTGGAAGGGGTTGGCCGATCTTGAATGCTCAAATTGGTGTGAGGAGGAGAGGGAGGTGGTGCCCTTTTATAAGGGAGGAGAGGGGCACCTTAGGAAAATCTCAAAATATTATTTTATATTAAGGTCAAATACGGTTTATAATGGTTCCAATGGGTCTTAATTACAAGATAAAGTGGGGATGGGTCTAATTCCTTTCATCCAATAGGATTTAGACAAGTTTAGGTTATTATTGTAACCTTATCAATTAGATTTAAATCTAAGTTAAATAATTTAACTTTTACCGTGTCTTTTTGTTTTCTTACACTATATGGTTAAAATATTACTATATCAAGCCAAACGAAACCCAAGTTGTTTATTATTAATATATATAATCTTATATATGTTATTTGGCCGAACATTATATTTTTAGGAATAAAATAACAATTAATAATATAATATTTGTTTTAAAAACTAATTTATGTCAATTTTGACACTATTTGGTACATGATTTTTATGAAATTTATAAAAGAATGATAATTTCTAACCAAGTTACTTAAATCAACAATAACATGTCATATTAACCTAGAAAATTAGTGTAAGTCATAAAAAGTCTCAAATTACATTTATTTGGGCATTTATAACATCAATTATGTCAATATTTCATTAATAAGACAATTACTGCATCATCTTTGTGTCATAATAAGTGATAATTATTGAATCCCTAAAAATTCTAAATAAATTCCAATTATGTATATAATTGTATTATATTTCTGGATACTATTCATGTTCTAAGTTTCATGAAGTTTATCACTAGATTAAAATTATTATACTTATAAGATTTCAGAAAGTGACATGTTGTCACATTCTTTGGTTTTTATAATAATTAAATTATTTTCATTGACACAATTTAATTAAATGAATCTAATCCTACCCTTAGGTGATATGGGTTGACTTTTAGTCATCTAATAGGATTTTGACATTTTTTAGGGTAATTTGAAAATATTATATTTACCCTTAATTACCCTATTTACCTTTAACTATTGTAAATAAAATTTACCGTAGTTACTATTCATAATTCCCAAAAATAAAAAGTATCTTATTAACATAATTTGGATCCACTGATTCCAAATATGGAATCCAATTTTCCAAATTCAATACACAAAATGTGTAGAAATTAAATTAAAATAAATCATGTTGTCGAAAGAAAACGGGTTATTCTTTAAAACATTGCAAAAGATTGAATTGATTTAACCTACAAATTCAAGATAAAATCAACGCTAATGACATACATTATATTAAATAGTAAAAATATATTATATTTATACTTTAAAACCATTCAATATTATAATTAAATCACATAAGATATTACGAAGAAAAAAGTTGTTTTTAATTAAAATATAGCGTGTTTTTACTATTCATTAAAATATGAAAGTTATTGGAAAAATATCAAAACTTTATCTAATGTAAATTTTTATATCCTGATTCAAAAAAATAATTTTATTTTGTCAAATGTAACATATAAACATGTCAAAAACTAAATTTAATGTGGGTGCGCCATCAAAAGGCGGCAAAACTGCATTTTTTGAAAAATACTTATTTTACCCGAAAAATTTATTTTGTTCTTATACCATGTTCTAGAAATGTGTAAGCTGAATAATAATGCTAAAAAATTAAAAATTTAGTTAACACTATTCATAACAGCTTGTTCATAACAATATTATAATAATATATCGTTGTTTAGTAAAACCCAGTATTGCGTACAACACACACTATCGAGGAAGGTCGCGATTGCGTGTAATGCAAGCCAAGTCAGGGTTAGTGTTGCGCAAGAATCCTTCATTCTTTCGTATAACAGTATCCAACCATATTTCATTTATAAATTGAATATATATATATATATATACTTAATGTTGCATAGAATAACTATTATCAAAATTGTGTGTAACACGATCCAAGAATAGTGTTGCGTATACTGCAAGCTAATATGGTGTTGCGTATAGCGCAAGGTAATCTTGGTGTAGCAGAAGACATTAATGAAATTAAAAGAATATTTTTCATAAAATCTTGGGGTGTTACATTCTACCCCCCTTAAAATGAATTTCTCCCTCGAAATTCGACGATGTTATAAATGGTTTACTACTCGAAAGTTTGTTTAATAGAAACCCACATCGTAAAAAGGAATACCAAAACATGGCTTTTAAAAAATAAAGTATGAAATGTAATGGTTACCCAAATTAACTCATCCTGGGGTTTCCACGTAGGAAAACATAGGTGAAAATATAGATATGGAAGAAAAATCTAACCATCAAGTTCTGATGGAGAGTGGTAGAGAACATGGCTATGAAAAATCCAACAATTACAAAGCTATTGATTTGTGAGGATCTAAGGTAACATCCGATTAATTGGATATAAGGGAACTAGGACAACATTTTTGGTTTTCAAGATCATTTCCCTAAAGTTGATGAATTAAATGAAATATTTGCATGACTTTGGTACAATCTCACTGTTGTTCGAGAATTGAATAATTTCCACTTCATCCCTTAAAGAAATGAAGTTGAATTTTTTATTCGTGATGTGTTAGCAGATCATGTGATAGAATGATGGGTCATTCCATCTCTTTCAAACAAAAGGTTAGCAAAAGTTATAAGTCCATCTTATGGTTAGATTAATCGTATATGGTTCCAAAAATGAACTTATACTTCATATATCATACCGCTTAATAAAATAAAACTAGTTTATACTAACCAGGGACTTCCTGTAGGCCAGTGGTAGGCGATAAAGGCCAGTCGCACTTTGGTGGTGGGGTCGATTCCCACAGCCTTGTCTGACGCGTTGGGCTGTCGCCCATCCTGGAGGTTGTCATTTTTCTAAAACTATATTACTATAACATCCCATCAATAATATCGTAAAAACTTCTATCCTTAAACAATACTAACTTATGTCCAACATAATCCATTCCAATCTTTAGGCTTATCCATAATACTGTAGTCCACTCTCATAATATAGTGAAAACGATTACCAGAGATTTAATACCATCATTGATCCCCATATATCAAAAGATATGTTTTTTTGGTCACATTCCAAACATTCAAAGGCCTTAATCTTGTGTTCTCTTGAATACCCATTGAACCTTAGTGAAAACATGAATGCAGTTAAAAGTTAACACTTTCCACATACCAAAATCCTCAAAATTCTATATTCTCAAACCATGATATCACTTAGTCCTTATATCAATCATGAGCTCATGAATACTGTTAAACATTTCATTTTCTCGTTTTCCCTTCATTATGCGCATATCATCTTATTTCCAAAAATATCTCAATCACTTTGAATACCACATTAGACCAATACATAAATATTCCAATACTCCATGATACAACATTATTTTGGAATGCCATTACATAAACACTTAATCATTCCACCACATTGTTGTCATATTCAACATCGCCAATAGTGATCGCATGTGACTTCCCTTTGTCCTTTGCCTTAAGCGGTTGCTCATGTCGATCATCACTAACCCTTGGATTAGGGAATTTATTGGCATAATGTCCCATCTCCTTGCACTTGAAACATTGAAGTGTAGTAGGTTCCTTTTGTGTATCCCTTCCTTTGTTTGCATCATTAGACATCTTCTTCCCATCATTGCGGCATTCAAATGCCCGATGAACTTCCTTTCCACATTTGGAACATTTACTTGTCCCTTTAAGACAATCTCCACCATGCTTCATTCCACACTTTGAGAATAAGGAAACATTCATCTTCTTTTCACCATTATTCTGAGATTTCTCCTTGAACTATATCTTTCGTTTCTTGTCAAAACCATGAGATGGATATGTAACACTAACTTCCATTTCTACCTTGATATCACAACGCTCAATTTCATCATAGCTACTGAAGTCTCTTTTTGCTAATGCCCGTCGAAGATTTTGTTTTAAGCCACTGAAGAATCGATCAACTTTACTTTCAGGTTGGATGATAAATTCAGATGCATACCTGGAAAGCCTTGTAAAATTCACTTTGTATATACAAACAGATTCATCATCCTTTTTCTTTAGTTCAAGAAACTCCTTCTCCATATTTGTTCGAAGAATATGAGGGAAGAACTTATTGAAAAATAAGTTCTTGAACTCGTCCCATTCCATGGACTCAATTTCATCTCTTGGCCTCGTATACTTGATAAGATTCCACCATTGATCAGCTTCACCTTCCAAACGATATACTGCTAAGATGACTTTATCATGTTCAGAACATTGAATAACTAAAAATATCTTTTCAGTAGTACTGATCCATTGTTCAGCAATAATTGGATCAGAAGACCCACTGAAAGAAGGTGGACGTTACCTCATGAAGGACCCAATAGAATATTGTTCCCTTCTCTGCTCATTTGGAAATCCAGAATGATTCATAGCTTGTGTAAGTATAACAATAAGATTTTGCACTCCATCTCCCATAAAATTTGTTTGTTCATGAGGACAATTGTTAGGACCAATAGGGGCCTATATACCCTGAGAGGGGGGGTGAATCAGGGTATGGATATTCTTTTTCAAAGATATTCCTGCCCTGCTGGATCTTGACCTCTTTGTTACAAGGGTAACATTGTTTTCACTTTTGTGTATGTTATGATCACTTACTTTCTACATTATCTGATGATGATTCCTTAAATGCAATGCAGGAAAATTAGAAGGAATACGCAGAGATTTTTACTTGGTTCACCGCAAAGGGCTACGTCCAAGGAGCATACGCCGACACATTGCCGGTCATACCGATTCCACTAGACTTCACTAGTTGTGGATTACAATGTTCGGGCTAGATCACTTCTATGCCCAGGCTCACTGCCTATACAAAGTTTAGGGTCAGCTCACTGCTTTCCCAAGGGTCACTCCCTGTTTCTCTCTCTCTGGCTCACTGCCGATGGAGAGGATCACCTTCTTCCTCTTCCTAAGCTCACTACTCTGTGAAGGGAATCACTTACAGTTTATAGACCTGTAGGTCTCTTCATTTCCATTAAGGAATGCATCTTTCTATTTATATAGATTTTCCGTTGAAGTTCAACTTTCACCCGTAAATGAATACCCCTTTGCCACCATCCACTGGGCAAACCACTTTGGAAACACCTTCGCAAAGCACCCTACTTCGCGAAGCTCCCAATTTCGTGAAGCTCAACAAGCCTTCACGAAGCTCCTTCCTTTTTTCGATGCTCACTCGCAAAGCACCCTCGCGAAGCACTCTCATGATGCTCAAACCGTCGCAAAGCAATGACCCTCGCGAAGCTAAGTAAGCCAACGCGGAGCTCGCAAGTTTCGCGGAGCTACAATAGCCGCCGCGAAGCACCTCTTTCACGAAGCACACTGGCTCCGCAAACCACCTTTGCAAATCGAGAGCGAATGATCTTCTATGAAAAAGCTCTCTACTTCATTCGAAGGGGTCGACCTCTATTTATAGGCAATTCCACCGACCCTCGTCCCTTCTGCGCGAAGTCAACGCCACGTCATCTCAAATCGCGAAGCTCCAAAGATTCCGCCGGAATTCTGTCCAAATCGCGAAGCTCCACGGCAATCTTCCATTCGCGGAGCTTGACGTAGTTGTGAAGAATCCCCGTCAACATACCTTCGCGACATCGCCACGAAGCTCCCTCGCGAAGCACAACATTCCTTCGCGCCTTCGCCGCGAAGCTCACTCGCAAATCCCTTCACCGCCGCGATGCACTTCAGCCTCTGCCGTTCGCGAAGCTTGATGTAATCGTGAAGCATCACCGCCTCCATTCTTCCGGTCTTTGCGATTTCCAAAACATGCATCCTATCTTCGCGAAATTCATGCCTTTGTCATATGAAATTATGCTCTTCATGGAAATCCAATTTTCACGATGCTCACCTAACTCCAAATTTTGGACCCCAAAAATTTGGCAAACACTGGGAAACGGCGCCACCTTGTACTACTCTTTTTGTACTGCCTCCAGATCGCCCTTTCCTTTGTCATCATTCTTTGTCAACATGGATTGTCAACAACTTCTCGGGAACTCGACAAATATCCATGAAAACATGCTTTGTCAACAAACACAATCAACCCAAAAATACTGCAATGTTACCTTGAGGGATTTTTTTCCCAACAACAATCATTGCATTGTCCATTACAGTGATCAACACGGTTCCTTCGAGTTCCAGCCATCGTCTAAAACCCAAAAATTATATTGTGAGAGGAAAAAATAATGCTAGGGAAAAAAACATAGTAAAGGGGGAGTACCCTTAATATCTAACATCTTAGGTTAAATTCTAAGATCGTTACGGTAGTTCTAGGACTATATCCTATACGTATACTTATCCTTAGGGACATCCCTCGACATACCCTAGAAATATCTCTAGGGATCTCACTAGCGTTCTCACATCCTAGTTTCCAAAGGTTGACTAAACCTTTCCTCTGATACCAACTGTAGATACCCGAAGCATAACATACATAGACATTACATTACTTTTTTGGAATACTTAGTACATAACAAAAACACACACACAAGGACTGTAATAGTTTAGTGTCTTTCGAAACTCGGAATATAATCTTCTAATCGTGGCGAAAGATCTTCAACATCTCCAATAAAGATCTTCATTTTTTATCTAAAACCTTTCTTTATATCCTGGGGAAAATAAAACATAAAATGGGTGAGCTCAAATGCTCAGTAAGGGTAAACAAAAGAAATATCAATCACATCATATTCATAAGAACATATCTTTTGGAAATCTTAACCTGCAAAAGAGATCATAATTTCATAACATGGGATAAATCATAGTAGTGAAATGTAATCCCAATAATCATAACTTAAAACATGAAACTTTGTGGAATACACAAATAATCATAGAGAATCATTTCTTATTAGTCAAGACTCATTTCCAAGACTATCTTAGTGGACAAAGTCCATTTCTGAACTGAGTCACCCTCGTTTCAGTCCTATTTCACTGAACCGGTATAACCTATCATTCCAGCCCTATCTATCTCATGAGATATAAAATCTTTACCCAATGCATTGGAGGGAGCTATAGGTCCCACCCATCTCATAATGATACCATTCTTATGTGTGCCACAAAATCATAAATCATACATCATTGCATAACAATGTAATAAAAATGGAAATCTTAAACATCGTGACATCATAAAACAATTCATATTAGATAAAATAATTCATAAAAATATTTCCATCACAACATAATCATATCCATGTAATAATAGGGATAGAAATAAAACACTTTATTATCTTAGATGGAAAATAATTTTGATAAAACACTTAAACTCCATTCTTGAGGAAAATATCCTTTCTACTTCAAAAACACTTTTCCTTTCTTAACATGTCATAAAATTCTAAACTAAAAGAAGTTGATTAAAAATAAACCTGAAAACTTGTAAAGGAAGCTTCTTGGAAATAATGTTTTAAAAATCCATTCATGCTGTATAAGTTAAAAAAACATTCTTCTCGTACTTTTTTCGGAAAAGTCAAAAAGTAACTTGTACGAAAAACGACAAATTATTCCTTTCATATCTTTTACTAAAAACTCACCGAAGGGTAAAATTGGATATAAACTATTGTAGAAGGATATAAATATTAAATTTTGAGAAAACATGGATGTGGATGATAAAATACACCCCAATAAATTCTGAAGTATAAACAATCTCGGATAAAAATTTAGATTGCGAGATTTTCCCTTACTATAGGTCCGTTTTGCTTTATAAGTGTCCGAACCTCCTCTTTTTGACGCGCCTTCACATAACCTCCACTTAAATAACTAAGGATGGTCATTGAAGAAGACCAGGAACTCTAGGATGATACTAGGGAAGTGGAGAAGTGATTTTGGCAGGGGTTTTCTGAGCTTGAATGCTCAAATTAGTGTGAGGAGAAGATGGAGGAGGTGTCCTTTTATAAGGGAGGAGAGGGGCACCTTAGGAAAATCTCAAAATATTATTTTACATTAAGGTCAAATTCGGTTTATAATGGTTTCAAAGGGTCTTATTTCTAAGATAAAGTGGGGATGGGTCGAAATCATTTCATCCAATAGGATTTAGACAAGTTTAGGTTATTATTTTAACCTTATCAATTAGATTTAACTCTATGTTAAATAATTTAACTTTTACCGTGTCTTTTTGTTTTTTTACGCTCTATGGTTAATAAACTTACTATATCAAGCCAAAAAAAACCCAAGTTGTTTATTATTAATATATATATATTATATAAGTCATTTGGCCGAACATTATATTTTTAGGAATAAAATAACAATTAATAATAAAATATTTGTTTTAAAAACTAATTTATGTCAATTTTGACACTATTTGGTACATAATTTTTATGAAATTAATAAAAGAATGATAAGTTCTAACCAAGTTACTTAAATCAACAATAACATGTAATATTAACCTAGAAAATTAGTGTAAGTCATAAAAAGTCTCAAATTACATTTATTTGGGCATTTATAACATCAATTATGTCAATATTTCATTAATAAGACAATTACTGCATCATCTTTGTGTCATAATAAATGATAAATATTTAATCCCTAAAAATTATTAATAAATTCCTATGATGTAGATAATTGTATTAGCTTTTTGGATACTATTCATGTTCTATGTTTCATGAAGTTTATCACTAGATTAAAATTATTATACCTATAAGATTTAAGAAAGTGACATGTCGTCACATTCTTTGGTTTTAATAATAATTAAATTATTTTCATTGAAAAAATTTAATTAAATGAATATATTCCGACCCTTAGGTGATATGGGTCGACTTTTAGTCATCCAATAGAATTTTGACATTTGTTAGGGTAATTTTAAAATATTATATTTTCCCTTAATTACCTGATTTACCTTTAACTATGGTAAATAAAATTTACCGTAGTTACTATTCATAATTCCCAAAAATAAAAAAGAGCTTATTAACATAATTTGGATCCACTGATTCCAAATATGGAATATAGTTTTCCAAATTCAATACACAAAAGTTGCAGAAATTAAATTAAAATTAATCCCATTGTCGAAAAAAAACGTGTTTTTCTTTAAAACATTGCAAAAGATTGAATTGATTTAACCTACGGATTCAAGGTAAAATCAACGCTAATGACATACATTATATTAAATGGTAAAAATATATTATATTTATAAATTAAAACCATTCAATATTATAATTTAACCACATATGATATTACGATTAAAAAAGTTGTTTTTAATTAAAATATAGTGTGTTTTTACTATTCATTAAAATATGAAAGTTATCGGAAAAATATCAAAACATTATCTAATGTATGTTTTTATATCCTGATTCAAAAGAATAATTTTATTTTGTCAAATTGAACATATAAACATGTCAAAAACTAGATTTAAAGTGGGTGCGCCATCAAAAGGCGGCAAAACTGCATTTTTTTAAAATACTTATTTTACCCGAAAAATTTATTTTGTTCTTATACCATGTTCTAGAAATGTGTTAGATGAATAATAATGTTATAAAATTAAAAATTTAGTTAACACTATGCATAACGGCTAGTTCATAACAATATTATAATAATATATCATTGTTTAGTAAAACCCAGTATTGCGTAAAACACACACTATCGAGGAAGGTCGCGATTGCATGTAATGCAAGCCAAGTCAGGGTTGCGTGTTGCGCAAGATTCCTTCGTTGTTTCGTATAATAGAATCCAACCATATTTCATTTATACATTGAATATATATATATATACTCAATGTTGCGTAGAATAACTATTATCAAAATTGTGTGTAACACGATCCAAGAATAGTGTTGCATATACTGCAAGCTAATACGGTGTTGCGTATAGCGCAAGGTAATCTTGGTGTAGCACAAGACATTAATGAAATTAAAAGAATATTTTTCATAAAATCTCGGGGTGTTACAATTGTTTCCTACTCTAAGTATCTATTATAGTTTCTAAAAATATTCATGAATCCTTCATTAATTCTTAAATATGATGGGGTCATCCAAAAATATTGTATGAGGACCTCAACATTAAACCGATGGCCTTTTTAAATAATTATATATTTATGTGTATGAAGACCTAGAAATTCCACTTATCATTCACCTATTTTTATTGATTACCTAAATCACTCGTTACAATTCTTTTCTTTTCCTACAAGCCCATATTTTCACTTCTATGCTTTTTTATTTTCTGTGGAAACCCTATTTATATCACATAAGGAAACCATAATTTTTTCAAAATTATTTATTTTTAAAAGATAATGTTTCAGTGTTCATTTTAATATTTGAGTTCTATTAAATGATCATAAATGTATTAAACCATTGGTAACCCAGAAAACATTATAGGATGAAATTTATTTTTAGGGATGTAGAATATAACACACTGAGTTATTGTGGAAAAAAAATTAATTAAATTTATTATTTCTAATATTTTCTATTTCATGAAAAATTGAATATAATTTGTTATATTAATGTTCTTATTAGAGTATCCATACACTACACACGTGACTTATAATACATTTCACTACATTTTACATTGACACTACTATCATAACACACTATACTGAGTTTCTAGGAAACAAAATTTAATTATTATAGTAATTCATACTATATAGTTATAACCTATATGTTAAAGTAACTAATATGAATTAAAAAAATCATTTTCATATTATTTATTATGGTTTTACTTAAATAATAAATATATATTATAAAACATTTAAATTTCGTATGGTATTTATATGGTAGACAATACTATTTTCCCTAATAAACTACATTTTTAGTTTTACTTTGAATGAAACTATAATTAATTATTAAAACCTATAGTGAGTTAATTTGATTAAATTAATTTCTATTTTGAATTCATAAAGTCCAAATTATCATATGGTTAATTTTCAGGATTGGTATGGGAAACATAATTTTTGGTGAACATAAAAATATCATGAATGTTAATCCAAACTAAATTTTTGTGTAGTTAATTTATATATTGAAATTATATTTTATGTTGGATTAAAAGATAAAATAGTTCAATTATAAATTTATTAGTAAAATTAATTCATCGGAATCAATTTTAATATTGAATTTAGACATAAAAACATAATGATCTTTTGAACATTCTCACTTTAAAAACCCTCTTGTTCGCCACGACTACGAGATTAGCATTGAACATAATATTTCCACATATGTGATTATTTATCTAAAAATGAAATTTCATGTTTGTAATCAATATAATATTTAAATTATAAAATGATCAAATTAATTTTTGACCTAAATTACGAGTAAAATTGAATAATATTAATTATAGTGATAAAGGTAAAATTAAGCATAATAAGTGACTAAACCTTAATCTTAAAGATAAAATTAGCTTAGAAACATGTAAAAAACCCATTGGATGTAAATATTTCTACCATAATACATCCATTATTGAGTTTGGATGGTTTTTAGGAACGTTTTATGTAAAAACGTGGGTACACATAACTTGTTCTAAAAGTGCCATGTATCCCCTATCTCTATTATAAATTTCCACCAACTCCAACCTTATTTACACCAATCAAACCACATATTATCAACAAATATATTTTCAATACACTTATCACAATCGGTCTCTTACTCCTTCAATCTTCATATATGGTAGATAACCATCCATGGAATCCATTTGGTGCAAACCAAAAAGAGTTACCCGAAGAATATGTGGCATCCTTTCTCAAGAACCTTTCCATTATTTTATTTCTCTATAACCTCAATTTATTTTATAAAATTATAATATAATAAAACCATTATAAAAAATATAATTATAATTTATTATTTTATATTTTAAAATAGGACTTATACAAACTTCAATCAAATGGGTAACAAACATAACATTATTTTGTATGGAAAAATACAGCCTCACTAAATGATGGTAATCATTTTACCATTACCAAGTCTTATGATTGTAAATCAGGATCGAAAATATGTTTTTATATGATCTATATTATATTTAAAATTATTTATAATTATATAATTTTTATAAAACTCCAACCTACATTCATTCCATTTGTCTATATATGATAACATTGTATGTGGAACTGTTGGACTACCACCTCCTCGGGGCCATTTGATTCGTTCACACATTAAATGGAATCTATTAAGGTTTCTTCTAGAAAAGCTAAATTATATATATGATATGTATGATAAATTTATTCTTTTGTAATTTTTATAAATCACATACATACACAATTTCAATTTTTTTCAATATGATAAATTCTTTGGGGGAATTGTGGAATATCGCCTCGTCAAAACGATGTGATTCATTCACTCTATAGTGTAATATATTAAGGATCTATCCAAAAAAGTTTTATGATATATATATTAAAAAAAATTCAATTTTATTTAATTTATATATATATACATAAAAATATTCCATTTATTTTCCTTCTTTAAGTACGATAATTACAAACAAAATAGTGTTCATGCATATGTACGACCTACCACCTTGATGAACAGTGTCTTTATTTCATATTTCTAACTTTAATAGTCAATTATAAATATATATATACAGAATATAACTGATATTTATATCATTTTTTGTGTTTTAGAAATCATGATACATGTATGAGGACCTAAAATATTACAAATAAAGATGCATGTGAAAAACAATGTTGATATTACCCAAAACAAAACCTTAACTCCAAAATTTCTTATAATAAAGTCATATAAAGTAATTATAAAACAATATAATGTATTATATATAATAATATGGTAGTGTAAAAGATGTATGAAAAAATTATTTTTAGTATACAGTAGGTTAGTATGAGTATGAAGAGAGTCAATACATAAGGTAATCTAATTTCATCTCACTTTTTATTTCAATGATATATATATCTTACTCACTAATAATTTCTATTTTTTGTGTGAATAATATACATGGATGAATTATATTATTCATAATGTTAAATATATGTGTATTTACATACCCATTTGATGAAATTTATTTCATGAGATTTATGTCTCAAAATGTTTCCAAATTTGTAAAGTAATATTGTCTCAATTTCCGTTATTTGAAACATGGGCCATGTTTTGCACATATATTTTTCTTCGTGGGGAATTTAATAAATTTTAAGTGTTATATAAAAATTATACTTATTTTTATGATAATTAATTCTAAATTTTATTTTATTGTTTCTAATTAATTATAATTAAATTTTATTAAAGTGGTAATGGTTTAGAACTTCATTCTATCCATTAATCGAAATGGTTATTGATTATTTTCTCATTGATGAAATCAAATTATCCAACTATTAAGAAATATCTTGAGTTTTATTAACCTATATTTATTTGTGTTATATAAAATTATTTCTAAAATCCATGTGCAAATTTCTATATAAGATGACCATAAATGTGGTTTTATGTATGTTCGAATTTATGTATGTCATCATTATGAATTCTACAGACCTTTAAAATGATGTTTTAAATAAAAACTTCTAAACAATATTCTAATGAAATATGATAATTAAAAGAATATTTATCGATGTTTTACCTTTGTAAACAAAAATGGGTTTTAAAAAATAATATTCTTATCGTTTTCCGGTCATGGCACTTTTATAAACATTTCACAAGGAAAATGAAATATTCTGCATGTATGGATTTATATATCATTATGACCTCTATTCCTTTGAAGCTTCCATTACAAGATAATAAATATCTTTTATAAAATTATTTTCTTACTACTATTCGGTACATTTTATGTTTTAATGCGTGTTTTAAAAAACTGTTTTAAAAAATGTTTTATCTGTAAAAAAAATTTAATTGAGTTTGAAATCATCTTTATATGTTCTAAAGTTTTTTTCAATGAAATGGTTATCAAATGGAATTCGAGATATTTTAATATATTTACAAAATATATTTAGAAAATGGGTTTCAAAACTTTTTCATGATTTTATTATAAATTTTTTGTCTTTTTTTCGAGTAAAATGGTTTTTAAATTTTTTTGAATCATACTGTATAGGTTTTAAAGGAAAATGATTTTAAAATTTTTTCCCTACTTATTTTATTTGTTTTCAAGGGAAATATTTTTCATAATCTTTTAAATATTCTATAAATTGTTTTCATGGAAAATGGATTTCATAATTGTTTTTAAGATTCTTTTATCAGTTTTCAAGGAAAATGGTATTAAAGAAGTACTTCAGGCATTATGTATATGTTTTAAAATAATTTTTAATGAAAATGGTTTTCATAATTTTTAATTGATTAAAAATAAATTTTCAATAAAGAAATTATATTTTCCCATGAAATATTTTTTATAGGTATTTAAAAATATGTTTCAATCTATGATGATATTGTTTGCCGTTACTCACTCTATTTTGGGAAAAGGGTCCAATAATTCCCTTCATATTCTTTCATGAATGTTGTGTGTCTTAATAGAAATTTGTTTATGAATCCTTTTTAAATTCATGAGTTATACAGTAATGTAAGTTTCTTCATTTAATTTTTTATAATTTTATAAAATAATTATGATACATATCCCTTATTTATAGGATGTGATGGGATGATATATTTGTGATACCCATTTCATTTGATGTGTTATGATAAGATCTTTTTAAAACCGATGTCTTTTAATTCCTATTGATATGATGAACATTTTATTATCTTGTGACATTTCTATGAATGATATTATTACTAGATGGGTCAGACCTATATCTCCCTCCAAATCACTAGGTAAATATTTATATCTAATGAGATAGATAGAAAGCACCTTGTCTACTAAGATAATTTCAGGAGTGATCCTTTACAATGATTATGGTAAGTGGTGTAATCCATGAATACCAAGATGGGTATGGGAGTAAACCATGACTACCAAGATGGTGTGTGGAGTGATCCCATACACCTATGTTTACCATGGCATAGATTCCTTGACAAATATAGAAATCAATTTTATATTCTTATATGTTTTCCATAATTCCATGTCTTAATCATATGTTCTACTTTCTGGACTGATTCTCTTGATTCACTAATGATTAATGTCTTATAAACTGATTATATTTTTTCTATGTATCATATTTATGATCTTATATATGCATTGTATGATTTTATAATGTTATGATAATGTTCTTCTACCCCAATTCCCATTATATTCTAACGTATCTCACTTTTATACCCTTACTGCGCATCTTACTTAAATAATTTTATGTTTTCATACCATTATTATGATGATATGTATAAATTATTATGTGTCTAATAAGAGTGAAAGTAATGAATATCATAATGTGAGATTATGTGGCTTAGTCACAGACAATTATTTACATTTCCTTGTTTCTAAAGGCAACAAAATAATTTAGTCATTGGGAATCTGTTTATATTATTTTTCATGTATTCACCAAATTTGATATAATATTAATGAATAGAAAATGCGGGTTTGTATAATTATTAATATTTTTTAAATTATAATTTTTTAAAAGAATTAAGTTATTTTTTCAATATTTATTGATAAATTTTATAATATATTATTTATTTTAAATATGTATAACATATTTTTTATATATTTATATAATATTTATTAAATTTGCATATATAAAACATAAATTTTATTAAAAACACTAAGGATTTATTTTAGAAAACTAGTTTTAACCTAATTTAAAAACATTCACATTTATAAATAAAAGACTTGAATCTCTAGGAAAAGATGTTACAAATAGTTTTAAAAATTTAAAACTATTAAGTGATGTTTCATGAAAAATCCTTAAAAGGTCATCCTCAATATTTCTCCCAAAAATCAATTGTCATTTTCTTTTCTCACACTAGTCGCGGGGTATAAATATCCTATTCACCCAATTGGAATTTTCATTTCCATACTGGTATTGATCACTTATAATATGTTTGAATTGACATTATTAGTTATGTTATATCCATGTTTGGATGAATATGGGTAGACCTGAATTGTCATCAACAATCATATATGTAGGTCCCCAGTGCTACAATAGTGGGTAGAATAGATCCATCCACAATATCATATTTTCAACTAGATTAAATTGTTTAAAATGTCATATTATAGTCTATGTAATAGATGTAGAGTAAAAAACATATAGTAGTATACCAACCATATTACATTAAGTGTGAGTTAAAAAAAGAACTATATGAGTGTAATTTTAAAGACCCGTGATTCACATACGTTGATATTTTATATTTTTAGATTAATATTCTATACCTTAAACAAACACACACCTAACGATCACAAATTCATAGTGCCTTTGGAAACATGGCACATAAACAACTCGTCCATTAGTGAGATACAACATCTCCAACCTTGTTATCCATAACTAGAACTCCACTTAAATATATCATATAGATTACATATCATCATAACATAGGGAGAGGAAACAAAATAAACTGTGAGCTCAAATTCTCAATAAGGGTAAACAAGGTAGATATGTATCCATAACATGAGAATAATGGTATATGAACTAGAGAATAACATATGAAAACCATACCCTTCACATAAAATATAAATATCATGAGACCTACAATAAATATTTGATGTTCATTATAGGTGATTCAATATGAAATTAATGAACATGACACGTGTGAGCATAAAATTTTCATCATTCATGGAATTGGGGAGTACACGTAAAAATATAATATCATTTCCATAATCTTTTAGGTTCACTTCCAATAATATTATAATGGTGTGGGTTCACACCCCAAACATCATATTAGTAAATGTTCACTCCATAGAAAATCATATTAGAAACAATTCCATACTGATGAGAGGTCACTCCCCATTCCACTCTTATCTATATCATGAGTTATAAATCATTACAAAATATATTTGAATGAGATATAGGTACCACCCATCACAAAATGAAAGTAATACATATTTTTTCCCTATGATTATAAATGATTAATCATGTCATATCCCATGAAATGAAATGGGATTCATAAACATTTCATCACATCATAACCTATGGAAAAGTGGATAGTTTCAAAATCATTTCATCATTTCATCATAGAATAACCCATGAGAAGTAGAATGGTTGATAATATTTTTATCATGGTATAACCCATGGTATAGAAACAAGTTTTGTAATCATATCAACACCATAAACATAAACCTTATAAACAAAGAATAAGAATGGTATCCTCAGAGAATATCAGTATTAAGGAATTATTTGAATTAAAATATGTTATCATAGATAGAAAATTATTACTAAATTTAAATTCAAACATTTATTAAGGGAAATAAATTATCAATTATAATAATTATTTATTCCAAAAATTCGAAACATATTTTGTTTATATTTTTTTGAAAATAATCTAGAATAGATATATTAATATATTTAAAAAATAATTTAGAACATTTGAGGAGGAAAATATCATTTTCAGTTTTAGAATACTTCTGAAAACATAAATCAATTTTGAAATACATTTATTTTTAAATTACCTAAAAATATATAAAGGTGGATTTAAAAATCAATGAAAATAATTTATGAGGAAAATATAATTTCCACTTTAGAAACAAAATATAAAACAAATAATATTTTTAAAATATATTTCTAACAATTAATCTTTTAAAAAATAACTGATGATTTAAAAAATCATTTCAAGCATTTTTCAGTAAAATAACCTTTTTACATTAACTAACACATTTTAAAACATATAAATTTTTTAATGTAATGTTTTACTAAAATAACAATAAAAAATAATGTATTATTTTAAAAAAATAATAGCACATGATAGAGAATTTTTTTTCCTTATTTGTCAAATTAAAACAAATATTCCTTTCACAATGGAGGATAAATCAAAATGGAAATTGTTTTGAAAATGACATGAAAATTCCATTTAAAGAAATTAACGAAATTAAATTTCATAAATTTTAATTTATTAAATAATTTTTAAAATTATAAAAAAAAATTGAAAATATTTTCAGAAAAAACATGTTTCCTTTATAAAAAGTGTTTTTAGCTAAAGAGATTCATAAATAAAATTATTATTATAAACATTGTTCTAATCACTAATGTACATTACGAGGGTAAAATTCAAGGGAAAATGTATTATCCTAAAATATAAATAGAATAAAAATATTAATGGGTGTATTTAGAGATGGATTATAATATTTTATCATCACAACATTAATAAAAAACAATCCCCAAAAACAATCAAATTTAAATATAAAATCATATCCACTTTGTTAACATAGAATTGTAAACCCCATGAAAGAATAAAATTAAATGAAACATATAATAACATGATAATAAATAAATTCAAGTTTTTACAAGGAAAACGGGATATGTATTTGTCTCATAAAATATGATAGGTGTATTTCAAGACAAATGTTTCAAAGACAAAAAATTGAGATAAATATCACTTACTGCTTTGAAATATATGGAATCATAAACACCATTAAAGAGAGATCCTAAATTGGATAGTTAAATAAGAAAACATTCATCAAAATATATATAAAATAAGATCATGGGATTTATATACACCACAAAAATATAATAGGTAGTGAATATTTAATGTGTCTTACAAAATTCAAAAGTGGGATGGAAACCCCTTACCTTATGCCTTGAAATCCTTCGCACATCTTAAAAAATAATGTATTATAAATACATGTTTATTTTAAATATATTAATGAACCATAATAATATATATCATACCATATATAATTTTATTAAAACTTTTCATTACATATTTATTATAAATTACATGTTACATTTAAATTTATGAAAATAATTGATTTTACCAGGAATGTTCATCCATAGAAAATGTCCCTGACCATTTATTAAATAATGGAAAAGTACACCAAGAAAGCTACATTAGCTAGAAAAGCAATTAAATATCATAAAATCATACCCACTGCATATCCATAAAAGATTGCTTCATACGCAGTAGAAAACTCCCACTCTGGGCTATCACATTGTGCCAGAGTCGTGACATACATCATTTTTAGATTTAGCTTTTCCAAATATAGCTAATCCTCAAAAGACTACATGAATTTTCCCTTGTTGACAGAGGACCTAGTAATCATCGGCTTCGGTATAGAATATGAATCTTTCTTCTTCTTTCTTTTTGGAGGATTTTTCATAGCTTTCTCATTCCTAGACAGATTCTTCTTCCCACCCTGTATAATATCACTATAATAGGTTTGGGTCTAGCCACTAACATTCTCTTTTTCACTGTCAGACTGGTCCCCCCTTTTTCCAGAGATATAGACCTCTTGGTAACCATCACAAGCTACTCGTTTTTTATCAAAACCAATATTGGTATCAATCATTTCTAAAAATTGCAAGTTTTCCCTACATTGATAGTGACTAGAATCAACAAAAATCTCCCTCTCCACTGCCTCCTCCACTTCTTCTCCATTGTTAGTGACTACAACCTGAAAGGCAACACCTTCAATCACCTATAGACCTTCCATCAATAGTGGAAGCTCTTCAGATTCCAGACTCTCAAAACGATTGAAGATTATAACTCCATTGGGGCCATGAATATCCTTATTTAGAGATTTAGATACCCCACCAGGCTTGGACAATGATTCTTCAGAGAGAGGAACTATCTGTAGATTTCATGCCCCCTCCATCGCACATCGAGGATTAACTCTAAGGTCACTTTTCGACCTATAAAAAACCTTCATCCTTGATGGATTTATAGGCACCTACATTACCTTCATATTATAAAGAAGACATGGCAGAATAGCAATAAGCCCATTCCACATCTCCCTCTCCACCTTCTCATCAGAATTATCCTTAACTATTGACACTACATTGCAAGAAGACCCCAAATAGTCTCCCTATCGAGAAGAAACTACAGCATTGGTATACAATACAGGTTCCATAGTAGAACTGAAATACCCATTCACATTCCAAGACTCTAACAGAGCTTCCCCAGGGCCACCCTTCATCACCACCTGAGCCAGCCTCTCATAATCACATGCATCATGACCATCACTATACTGTGTCTCCCCCACCGATGAGAAAACACCCACCTTGCCACTACGAAAACTGGACTTCAGGTGCCCAAACCATCTGCACCCTATACATAACTAAATCCATGATTCTAAGACAACCTCCTTCATCCAGTAGAACTCCTTTCCATCAGTAATCCAAACACAACGCACTGGCATCTTTTCAACATAAACCTCAACATAGATCCTCTAGTAGATCGGGTGTGACACAAACTCTGTTCGTTGACCTGAGCATAAATACCACCCAATAATTTTACCAATGGAACATATAATGGAAGTATTTTTAAATGAAAGCAGAAGACCACGAAGACTTACCCATGTTGCAATCGATAAAGGATCCCGCCTCATGTGAAATTCGAAGCTCCACCGGAATAAATAAAAAGAAGATTAGCTAGACCTCCGAAAATCCATGGCCTAAGTAGAAACCAAATCTTCCTCTGAGAGAAAATGCACAATTATGTGTCTTTGATTAAGAAACCCAAAAACTGCACACTCATGATGCTTCCATGATTTAGAGAAAAACTGTGTAAAAACTTCTACCGAGGGTCGAAGAAGATGAAATCGATCCACCAAGGTGTACTTGCACAAACCCTCAGTGTTATTTAGCTCCACTGGGAACATAGATAACTAGGGCACCTCCCAGAACAGATCTGAGAATTCTTGAGAAATATAGATCCTAGTGAAGGGTAGAGAAAAATCAGATAACGAGTCATCTTTCCCAGACGATGGTGAATGCAAGACACCCCCATCCGGTCAGGAAGGGCAGAAATATGTGGTGGCATGAATCTTGGAAATCACTGCAATGGAAAGCACGACGGTGAGTGTGGACTCCATTGGATTATCCCCAATTAATTGATGTTAAAATAATTGAAAACCATAATTGATTTTATATTTCATTTATTTTTTTAATTTTTTATTTTTTGTCCTATACTTTTATCTTGGTTAAAAAATTTCAAAAATATTAACCTTGATATTAATATTATATCCTAAATTATATTTTTTTATGTAAACGAGTTATAGATTGAAATGGTATTTCAGTTTTTGTGGTGATGGCTGGTCATATGTACACTTGAATAATATTTATATTTTCACAATGGATTGAAATAAAGAATTGTATGTAATATATTACCATTAATTAATATATTTTATAACATATATATTTATACCATATGTTCATTAATCCATTATTTATTACCTTCTATGTAAAGTGTGAATAATTCACATCACTTCAGGAGAAGGTAGTCTGTTGTACACATGAGCAACATTATGGTTTTCCTACATAATTGAGTTTATAAAGGTATATATTATATAATTATTTCACAAGTATAATAATATAATATATATATTATGTAAATATTTAATACTTCATTTTTATATCTATATTGGTTAGTGATAGATAATGAATATAATTAGTTCATGAAGCAGTAGTCCACCACACACATGATTGATAATTTCAAGAACCATTTTATTGAAGTGGAAAATGATTTTGGTTATTACATTAAAATAATAACATCTTAGCATATGGAAGATAATTTTTTATCATATAATAATTTTTTAATAATAATTTCTAAGGTGGAGTAAGATATAAAATAAAATACAAGATCAGGGATGTTACCTTTTCTTTGAACTACTAATTTTGGATTACACCGAAAATGCCCATGGGATCGATTTCTGGCCAAATTAATGATTCTAGGATAAGAGGAATGAATTAATTAATTTATATGGGTAATTAATGAATGATCAAATGGGATGTGAAAGTATGAAGAGGAGAGGATCAGGGTTGGACTTTTATAAGTGAGGTAAGTGGCAGACTAGTACTTTTAGAAAAGAAAAAGGCTTGAAAAAGTTTTTCTCCTACAAAAAGACACCAAAATTAGAAATTATATAATATAGAATATATATTGTCAAAATAGGACCATAAAATTTGTGTTGGAATTTTTTGATGTTATTTTTTATCCATATATTTCTAATTTTACAAAAAAATGTATACCCATTTTCACCTTAAATGAGGATTTTTTTTAATATTTTTACAATTCAATATGTTGAAAAAATAAGTTCAATTTATTACATGGTATAAATTACTTTGATTCAATAAATGGAAGCAGTTTTACTAAATGAAATTTACTTATTTGTAAAATTTAAATTTAAAATTAATCGCACGACCGTGATGAGAAAGTGGGTCTTCAGGGAGAAATTTTTCAAATGATTAAAACATATTTATATCAAAATAAAAATGTTATTCTAACTATTTGCATAATATTAATATAAATATTTTTTTAACTAATTTTAGCTTTACAAAATTAATAATAAAAATAAATCTTTTTAAAATAATTAATTCGAATGACAATTATTAATGAAACAATTTTATTCACTATTCGTTAAAATATTTATCTTATGAACTAAAAAATAATTTAACCTAAGTTGATTTTCAAATGATGATTTCAAAAATTAATTAAATTTTGAAAAATATGTTTTTGAAAATAATAAAAACATAAATTTAAATTTATTGATCAAAAGGAGAACAAAATACATTTTAAATGATATTGGTTTATGCATAAATCATTATTTATTATTATATGTTTTTTTAGAAAACACATAAGATAATATATAAGGAAATTTATTGTATATATAATATAAATGTTTAATTAAAATAATTCACCAAAAGTTATTTATTTAATTTACGGAGGTAAAACAATTTTGTGTGCATATAAATTGTTTTCCATAAAAATATTTCTTTAATTTTCAAATGGTTTTTATTTTCAGTTATAAATAATTATTCCCCATTTAATTAATTATATATTCATTGGCAAACTATATAAATTCATAATTTTTATTATACTATTTATAAAAACCATTCCCAAGTCATGGTGATAACATTAATATTAAATATTAATTTCTTAATATTATGTCATCTATTTTTCATATCAGTGCAATGTGTAAGACAAGCTAAAATATGTTTTTTTATAACAAAAAATATTAAAATAATTATATTTATTTGAAAAAATATATTTCCCCACATCTGAGGTTGTTACATTCTACCCCCATAAAATAAATATTGACTATAAAATTTGTCAAATTTGTAGAAAAAAGAACATGATTCTTATGGTTTATATACCCTAAATTTCCCACAAAACATAACCAATATAGTTGTTTCACCAAATAACATTTTATACGGGAAAGGTATTTTATTATGTAAAATACTATGTATGATCTCTAATATCAACTTATTATTCCCTGTAATAAATTGAATTCTTCATTAGTAATACGCTTGAGTTCACTACATCTGAATGGTTAGTTATGTACTGGCTTAAGAAAGGTACATAGAAAACATATTGTGCCTTAAAGAGGATAATAAAAAGTTATAAATAAGAAGATAAATTGTAGATATGTTTATTTATATCATATGGACTGATATACCTAGAACTTTTTTATCCCTTCTGTAATATATGGGGAAATTCATAGAATGACCTTATCACCCATTTCAAATTCTAAATCACATCACTAATTATCAGCATAAAATATATATCGAATATATCTAATACTAACATTTTTCTAGAAGGGTATATTTTTCTTTACCATCTCATCATCTTACTCAATTCCAATTTTTTTTGTAACTTCATTCTACTATGTTGGAGTTCAATATTTTTTTTCAATAGAGTACATCATAGGGAGCCATATGAATTCTCTAGTGAAATCTATAGATGCACAAAAACTGAACATGATGATGTTATTGATCCCAAAATCATTTTAAACCCATAAAAAATGATCTTAGAATATCCTACATGGATCTAATTATTCTCTCAGATTGACCATTTTAATGAGGATGATACGCAGTGCTGCATCTATACTCTATAGAATTGTAATGATGATTACTTCTCCAAAAAAATTATTGAAAAAAAAATCCCCGTCATATAAAAGTTAATGTGGTTCCCCAGGGATATTCACAACCTTATTAATGTATATTATATAAAAGGAATCCAGAGATAAATCAACTCTGATAGAAACGAAGTGTGCTGACTTCAAAAAGTGAAAAACACAAGCTATAATTGCTTCAGCATCAAAGATAATATAACCCCTAAAGGGTAAATTTAACATTAATGCTAAGTCTATAAAGTGTAAATTCATTCCACCTTATATAAATTTTTCACTAATAGGTATACAAAACCACAAGGAGGTATTTTCAGAAATATCTCATAAATCATCTTTAATCTTGATAAAATCTTATCATGTAAAATATAAAATGTGGAGTAAATTAAATTTATATTATGATAAAAATTAAACTCATAAACTGATTATGATATAACATAATAATAAGTAAATCATTTAGGAATACATATATGATATAAAAATTAATAAAATAAATAGATGTTTCCAATTTCATTAATTAAAATAACATTACTGGTATAAATGAACAACATAATTCCAAAATCCAAATACATTTTTAAATGAATCCTTTTTCTCCAATGGTTATAGTAGAATATGTATTTCCACATCCAAGGGGATAACCATTATTTTAGTGAAATGGAATAGATAATTTCAAATTTTTCTACCAATGTTCCTTTGAAATATTCATGAAATTGTCACAAAATAACCTTCTTTTCCACAAAGATAACATCTTCTCCACCATTAGAGTTGTTCTTCTAGATTATCCTTATGACCTTATTGACATGTAAAAAACTAATATAATATAATTTATGTTCATTTCCAAATAAATATTCATAAATTTTGACCTTTATTTTATTTTTTTTCTTTAAGAATCTCACAAAATTTCACATTGTTATTAATAAATCAAGATATATATTTTGGAATAATGGTAAAATATGTCTATCTAACCATCATCCAATTTTTTTTCTTATCATCATTTTATTTTACATGATATTAAGTGTAAATATGATTCCATCGAGTTATATCCATTAAAAATAACCAATAACCATGGAATGAAAAATAATAATCATATTGGAAAAAAATCCTAAAATTCACTTATAAAATGTCTAAATAGGGACAGGATATTTTAAATATATGAATTTTAGTCTTATCCTTGGTCCATATTGGTCATTATTCAAATAATTCAAGATGGATCATAAATATTTTTTGTATTTCAAAATAGTATCCCCTATGAATATCAAACTAGGTATGCAGCAAGGTGTTGTGTCATGAACTAGGTGATAATCATCTCCATATCAAAAATATATTTTCAAAGTTATTACCCATATTCACCTTTCTAATACACCCACCACTATAGTTTTGTATCTAGAACTGGAAGTAATTTCATGGAACCCACTTACTCTAGCCTTTAAATAAATTCTAAGACATTTTTCTTTTCATTGAATCATATTTAGAGATATTTTTAGACATATCCTTAGAATTATCAATAATGATATAAAATCCATGTTTCTAAAGGTTCACTGAAACATTCATCTGATACCAAATGTGGTGACCATGGAATATCATATATACTTAATACATATTTTTATAAGAATAATCATTAATTAACAAAAACATTGGACTACGTATCGTAATGTTTTAGTGGAATTAGAAATGTTGACACCTAAACAATGGGTCCATAAGTTAACTACATCATATCCCACAATTTTCATCATAAATAATACACTTATTACATATATCCTACATAATCTATTTCTTCATAATTTGGGAAACATAGTCATAAAAATGGGTGATTTCATTATCTTAGTAATGTTAAAAAGGAAGATATATCTGTATAACATGAGAATACGGGTTTGAGAACATGAGACTATCATATGAAAATCATTCCATGTATATCAAAGATAAAAATATTGAGTCACTATGTAAATATTGGAATCTCATAAGATATAAATCATAATGAAATCAATTATTATGAGACGTGAGAGTGTAATATTACAAATGAAATGGAATTTGAGGATAATGATGCAAAAAGAAAATATTTTTTATTTTTGTCATGGATCACTATGAAGAATATCATAGTGGAATATGTTTACTCACTAAACCTTCATAGTAGACATGGTACATTCCCATGATAATAAATCTAGAAAACCCCCTTATTGAACTAGGTCATCTCCGCTTTATAGTCCTTTCTATCTCATTAGATATAAATATTTACCCAATGCAATGAAGGGAAATATAGGTCCCTCCCATCACATAATGAAAATAATTTGTATGTGTGCCACAAGATTATAATAGATTCATCATATCATATCCCCTTATTTTAATTGGGATTCATAAAAATTTAATTATTTAATATCCTCTTAAAAATATATAGGTATCATAATAATTTCATAATCTTTTCATTGTTTTAACCGTTAAGAAATCATGTTTCTTAAAAATATTATCACGGTAAAAATCATTGAAGATAAATGGGTTTTTGTAAAATAATTTCAATGTAAACAAAAAATATATAAAATCAATAAGAATTGTATCATTTGATCATATTCCTAAAAAATAATAATTAGAATGAACAGTTTTAATCATATAAGGAAAATAAAATTTCCACATCATTTAAATCATTTCATGAGAAAAATAGATTTAATTTAAAATTCATTTTTTAGAAAACAAATTCCAAAAAAAATTTGGAAATAATTCTTATATGAAATTAATCTTGAAATAATATAATGGATTCATTATATTTTATTTAAACATATATTTTTTTAAATAATGTTCCCACTTTTAAAAATAGTTTTGAAAACAAGAAAAAATTTAATTATTTTTTTTGAAAATAACATTAAAAAATATAAAGGGATATTTAAAAAAATTAATGAAAATATTGATGAACATATCCTTTGTTATTTCAAAATAAAATTTACAAAAATTGATAACCCATTCATTGGAAGTAATTTTGAAAAAAAATAAAAGAATCCCTAAAAATCATTGAAAATATTTCACAAGGAAAGTATCAATTTGGCATTGAAAAAGAATTTAAAATAGAAAATATATATTAAATATTTTTATTCTAAAATATCATTAAAAACCTATAATTAAATATTTGATGAATAAAATGGTCATTATGGTTGCAAATTTTATTAATGTCATAAACATTTAAAAAAGATTCCATTAAAATTTTCAGAAAAATCCAATCATACATTTTTAAATAAAAAATTAATATTCATTTAAAAACTTTTTCGAAAAGAATAAAATTGTTAAATAATTATTCAATAAAAAACTTGTAGAATGAGAAATACAATCTTGAAAACATTTTTAGAAAATATGGTTTTGTTAAAAAAGGGTTATCATCTAAAGAGTATAATGAATATTGTTTTTCATAAAAAAAATAGTTTAAAATCATGAGTACAAAAAGAGAGAAAGAGGAGGGTATAAAAATTATTATTATGATATAACCATGGAGTATAAAATTCATGAGTTTATTTATATATGTATCATGATATTTTTCTATAGAAAAATTCTCATAAAAATCTCGATAAATGATGAGATCATAACATAAATTCTTTACCACGTTGTTAACAATGAGTTGTGAGACCCATGAAATAATATCACAAAATGAAAAATAAATTATCATAATAACAACAAAATGTGTAATATTAAGTGTAAAATTGGTTGTAAATACACCTCTATATGATGAAACTAAATAACATGACATATATCTCAAGGAAAATAAAGATAAGGCTGCCATAAAATTTTGGTATCTTTTGAGTCATACAACCCATGAAGAATATATCATAATGTGTTTATATAAATCCTAATAAATTTAATGATAATCATAATAAATTAAATAATGGTATGTATACAGATCATAAATAATAAATAGTTGGTGAATATGTCATGTGTCTCAGAAAAGTAATAAGTAAGAAGAAAATACCTTACCTTTAGTATTGACCTCCATCGTACAAAATAATAAATCAATATAATAAATATAAATTAATTGTAAATAGATTAATGAAACAAAATAATATATATCATTCCATATATTATTCTATAATAAAATTTTTGCCCATATATTATAAATTCAATGAAGATATAATATTTTGAGTGATCATTACATTTTTTTCATGTATGTTTTCATTTTTATTTTCGGTCCTCTTAATTATAAAATGTTTAAATCAATTTTAAAAAATTATCCATGATATAATTATTATATATATTCAGTATATATGTTTTTATTGTAATAAATAATAATTACATATTGAGATCTGTATAAATTTTTCACAGAGACGGCATGCTATATATACGCATAAAAGTTTTTTCTAATTATAAAAAGGATCAAAATAATTATCTGTAAGTAATATATTGATATTTTATAATAATTTTATTTTATATATAGAACATATTTTCATAAAACCTTTCATTTTTACCTTCCATGTAATTAGTGAATGAACCAGAGCACTTGGTGAGACGAGCATCAGCTATACACACATGTGACGTTATCGTATTCCCACAAAATGGAATTATAAATGTATATGTTAAATAATAATTCCAAAAATTATAATTATATATTAAATTTAATAAATAAACATTTATATATCCCTATGTATAACTATTACATTTAGTGAAGAAAAACAAATAACATCAGCTCATGAGACAGTAGTTCATCACACACACAAACGAAGATCTAATGACAGATTTGATGGAAGAAGAGAAATATTTTGGTTTTTCCATTAACATAATAAATTATATTTATATATATATTCATTTTATTTATTATATTATATAGTTTTTTATTAATTATTAATTGTGTTGGATGAAGAAATATAATAAAATGCATGATTAATGATGTCATCTGTTTTTCGATCAACCTCTTCTAGTTTACACAAAAACCCATCGTAGGTAGGTTTTCTAAAAAATATGATTATAGTATTATATAAGGTAAATAAAACAAAATTTGGTAGGTAATTTCTGAAAAAATAGTTTTGAATTTTTCCAGAGGAGAGGATAGGGTGGCCATTTATAATTGAGGTGAGCAAAATAATATTAATTTTTCAAAAAGAAAAATGTGTTTTAATATTTTTATCATAATGAAGTATCTCAAAAAACAAATTCATGAACCTAAAAGTAATAAGGAAAAAATATGGTCATAATACTATTTTTACAAAATATTTGGGCCATTTTTAACCCTTATCATTTTAGATTAACTATATATGTAGACCCCTTTTTTACTTTAACCCCTCTAAATAAATTTTACTGATTCTAATATTTATTATAGTCAATAATTTAGTTGGTCTTATTAAATAATTTAAATTATTATGATTCCCAATTTGTAATAAATTTTTTTATGTACCATTGTCATATGGGTAAAATGTTTAATTTGAAATTATCCCGACATAGAGGATGAGAATGCAAAGAATGAATGAGAAAATGTTCAAATAAAATAAAGTTTATTATTTCAAAATATATTATAAAAATATTTAAAATTACATAAATTGGGTAAATTGATATATAATTTAATTATCGCATCCTATAAAACCATCTTAAAACAACTTGTATGTTTTTAAATTCATTAAATGAAATGACATCTCTTAAAAAACAATATTTTATCAATATTATTCAAAATAGTTATCCTCAAAGAAATTTATTAAAAATTTACCCTATGATTATTTTGACATGATTATTTAGAAAAAAATAATTTCATTTTATTAAACAAATTTTATATAATAATAAATTTTATTCTATAATATGTTCACAAAAGGAGAGAAGACTGATTTTTTTTAAAAACATTAAGTATAAAATTCGTTATATTATTAAATATTTTCTATAAAATAAATAAGATAAATTCTCAACAATTTCCTGAATAAATAATATATTAATTTCATAAAATTCATTGAAATAATGGTATTTATTATATTTATTCCAATAAAACATATTTTTTCATAAAAAAAAGTCTTTCAGAAAAGAGATTCCCATAATATTCATTTGGTTTTTATATTCATTTTTTAGTAATTGGTCTTCATTAAATTCATTATATATAGGTATAAACCATATGTTTTCACATTTTAGATAATCATATTCCTAAACTCTATTAAAATATCTAAGTCATAACAATCATATTAAATATAATTTTTTAAATTATAAATTATTTTTCGTATATGCTTAGTGTTGCTTTTTATAAATGATAAATAATGTATTTCCTATAATGACAAAAACTGAAAAAATATATATTTGTTTAAGAAAAATATATTTTACACAATATTATGTTGTTACAGTAATAGATAAACTATCAATACTCATATATATCGTCAGAATACAACATACAGTATGTGACCCTACTACCAATATATAGAATGTTTTCATTTATGATCATTCTATTATATTCATTGTGTTAATATTTCTAATACATAGACATAGGTGTGTGTAATAGAATCATATTAAACCATAGTTTTGTGTTTGAATCAATCCAGGAAAACTTAAATTATGATATTATTAAACAACTTAGACTCTACGATGATGTTTATGAACCCACCGTAGAACCTACACATGAACAACAATAGTGCTATATATATAACAAATAAAATATGAGAGAAAATAATTCCTATATAAATATACATGATTTATGTAATTTACAAAATTTCCTCAATACAGAAATATTCTTATAGGACAATGAAATATTGGAGTTGAATGCACAAATATCTTATGCTTCACTTTCAAGTATAATAACATGAGAAGTATCATTTTCTGATTTGAAGATTTTGTTTGGAACATGAGAAAATATGTATGAACATTAAATATATAAAATTATACAATAAAAATTCACTCCATAAATTAAATATTATGAGAATAATATGTTTTAATATTGTCACATTTATAAACATTTTTAATCATTTAAAATAAAAAATTAAATAGATGGCCATGATGTTTTGATATATGTTACTCAATATAGTAATATTTTGAGCATGAACAGACATATTAGGGGGGAATTATCTGACATAAAAAATGATAGAAATATATCACTTTTTCATATGATAGATTTCATAGAACATTATCAAATTTGGAAAATTGTAACATCTTCTTAAATCAAATCAAAAAATATCAATGTCAATATAAATTGAAAAGTGTTTTTTCTTTTCATTTTAACAATATTTATCTGTTTATTTTTAATTTCCAAAATGGATTCAAATATTTATTTAAACATCCTCCAAATTGACATTTAAACTTTTTTATAGGGTGTTTTCCACATTTCTTTTTATAAAAATCTTCTTAAATAAAAAACATAAGCATAAAAAATATGCCCACATGGAAAATGATAGAGTCAAAATCAAAAAATTCATGGAAAATCCAAAAAACACTCACTTCAGGTCATTCCGAAGTTTAAAAAATAAAATAATTTTAAAATTATAGAAAAACAAGAAATATTCAAAATAAATAACTAAATGATGTATTAGTGAAGCCTCATTAATTATGAATTAAAATTTCATCTTTATAAATGATATGTTACTGTAAAGCCCATAAATATTATCATGCTTATAACTTCTCATTATATAACATGGGATAAAAAATAATTATCCCATTCAATCAACAAAACAAATTCATATATCATGACATGACAATTTATGATCAAATAGAAGACTGAGGATTATATATCTGTATTTACCAATATTAATTTAAACCGATCAATCAAATAATTTTTGAAAAAATCAATAGATAAAAACTGGATTTGAATTTCACTTCATGGGATATCATTCATAGCCATTTAATCTATTGTATTATGAACATAACTAAAAAATGTTTAAAGATTTGGTTCAACGTGGAGGTTTATATTTTAAGTGTAATATATTGGTAGACACCATTCATTATATAATCATTTTCATGAAATGGATCGACTAATATGGTGAAGTTTCATTTTTATTTTGAAAAATATTGATGTAAAGATCCATTTTAATTTATAAATTATAATAAATAAAAAATAGAGACATAAACACTCAATCAAAGCCTTATTTATATATATATAAATTTTAGACTTGACATTAGGCTTAAATAAAAAAAATTCTGATGTTACCCATGAAATCATATTCTAATATTCAATGGTCTAGTTGTATCAATAAAAAATATTAAGTATAACCTCTCCAATATAATGACACCAAATACATACACATCATATTTTGTATTAAACTATATGACACATTCATACTTGGGAGAAAATTTTAAATTAGTCACCCTTTCTATTCGTGAAACATGGATCTTATCCTCATTTGGACCAAGATTTTAAAGACTACAATCAAATATCTTCGGTTTCTAGTTATCATTAAAAAATATGTTTCATTCAATGAGATCAGGATATTTTACTTGTGATTTTATTATTTTTAGTAAAATTGTATAATGGGTACATTAAAATATTTTTGAGTGAATAATTTTATACTAGTAGGGAATATATGAAATATATAGTCTAGGATATAAATAAATGAGAATAAATGTATTGAATTTTAATGAATTGAAATCAATTTATTGTCCATGTTTTCTAGACATGAGTAATTGAACATGTTGATAAAAATTAAAAACATGGCCACATGTAATGTTCCAGGAAATACTGGCCTTTACAAAACATATAACCATAAAATTTGTATATGCATGTATAGGTTATGATTTTGTGGAATTATTTATTTCACTAGTAATATTACATTATCTATAGGCATGTGCATGCTAGGTGATAAATAATTGTAGAATTGAACAAATGAAATATACATCGACAATGTTGATTTCTACTCAAGAAATATTTTAAAATTCATAGTGTTTCATGTAATAATTTATCACATTTGTATAAACAATAATATTATTAGTTTAATGAAGTAAGGAATACATTAATTCTATTTGAAAAATAAAAGTAATAAGATGAAAATATAACAATATTAAAATATTTATTTTATATGAAATTTTCATAAAAATTATATTTTTTTGAAAAAATATATATAAGATAGATACCAATGGATGGGGCATGGTATCCCACTAATCCATAAATTCCAATGATGAAATTATATACAATATAAATGATGTAATTTTATATACATTGAATTGAAATTTCATCAACTTATTGATAGAAATAATATGTAACATAAATTTCATATTTCAAAAATATACTATACATAGATCATCATGTTATTAGTTATTATAGATGATAATTTTCATTAAAATTGAAAAAATAATTGAATATTATAAAAAAGTGGGTGGATTGAAACTAATATTAATCGGGGATAGTATGATACAAAATTAAAGGGTCTATGTGTTCACTTTATCAAATAGGATTTCACGATATTATTTATATCTAAAGTTATCAAACACTAATCAAATAGAAAATAAAGAAATTCACCTTTAAAAAATATTATTGGAAATAGTTGTTTCTGGTTTATGTATTCCCAAATGAGATGTTATACATCACTTCTGAATTCAATTTATAACATCTAAATTCTAATTCATTAATATACCGATGAGAATTTTATAACAAAACATAGATCAACAAAAAATAAAATATCATGTGACAAATTTTATTAAAATTAGAATAAAAAATAATGGTAATAAATTAAACAAGAAAATATTCTAATAATATTATCAATTAAACAAACAAAGGAAAAATAAAAAAATTAAGTTTGAATAAATAAATTACTATAATTCAATGAAATGAAACGCTATGAATTTATAACGACGTAAAAATATCCTTGTAAACATAAAAATATAAATGAAATTAAATAATGGAATCATCTTTTAACTATATTTCATCTCAAAAAATCATTTAACATAGACATGGTTTTTAAAAAATAATAGAAATACAAACTCCCGAAATTAAATTCCGTGGAAAAATAATTTATTATTATAAAAAATGAATATAATGATTTTAAAAACTAAGAATAATTAGAATCAACCATTTGTAGAGAAAAACATAATATCAAGGCATTCCATACCCCAAAATGACAAAAACAGTATCCAATCATAATAATTGCAAACATATTTTACAAATGAAATAATAAAATCCCTCTTAAAATAATATTATGGCTGAATTTATTTTTAAAACTACACATATAATCAAATTTATAGTGTAAGATTTATACATAGATTGTATGTTATAATACAATATATAGTATGAAGTCAATTTGGATCAATTAAAATTACACTTATATCTGTAATGAGACCTTCAAGCTATTTTGGCCAATATTTATTTCCAAAAAGAGTATGAATTTATCATAATTGTCTTCTTAACTTGTTTATAATCAATGAATATGTATAAAATGTATCATTAAATTTTATGGAGTTTTTTTATTCTTGATATAAATATTGTATTATCAATAAGATGTATAAATTCACTCCATGGTAATAATTATTTTGAAGTGTTTCATCGTTTTTATAACAATTTACAAATTTTTTTATTAATGAAAGACGAAATGTTCAATATAGACATCCAATCAAATTAATATTCATTCTCATAAATGAGTTCATTACAAACTAATAAATTTAAGTATTCCCTTAAATTAAATCATTACGTTGTTTTACCAATACATAGAATGTAATTATAGAAAATGATGTTATAAATAAATATTTCTTAACAATTTTGATGACATGAATAAAATATAGAGGAGTGATTTTAGTGGACTGGAGGAGTGGATAATGCAGGGGAACATGCCTCGTAATGATTGACCGAAAATTGAATAGGTATTGAAAAAAAGTGTGATTAACAAATGGGTGATAATTGGTGACCTGAAAAGTCCAAGGAGATGATTTTCTGCATCATGGTATGTTTTGGAATATTTTTTGAAAACTATTAATTGAGACATTAGAATGTAGGTTTTTAAAATAATATTTTTCATGTGAATCCTTGTTTTGAATAATTAGATGTTTGTATTATATAACATTATTTAATATTTATTTGATATTTATTTAGTTAAATTTATGTTTTTACTATTTATTAAAAAGAAAACATTATAAAATATAATAAATTGGTTATCTATTTATAAAAAATATTTTTTTTATAAAAATTTACAGTAGAAGCATGATAATATAATATATATTGAAATAATTAAATAATCATTTTTTAGTATTTATCATTTAATATTGATATATTAATTTTTTATAAAAACATGTTTTTACTTCTCAAAATTCAAACAAATAAAAACTTTTATATTTGTAATTTACATGTTCATTCTAATAGATAATTTATATATCACTAATTTTCAATTTTTACAGGTCAATTGGTTTTTACTTTATGGTCTACATATATTTTTAGTAACAAAACTATAGCAATTATTTATATTTAGTTAAGAGAAATAAGATTATATATGACTAATATCTAGTGGAAAAAATATTCCTAAATTGGCACGACTTATATCCCATCTTGAAATGTTTTATTAGTTTCTAATGTCTTAAAAACAATTATTACCTGTATTCCTTCACCTAAATCACCTAAATATCATGAAATTATATTTGTACACTTAAACATTATTTCTCGGGGAGAATAACCTCTTCTTTACTTATAAAATGGGGATAAATTTTACCTCTTTAATACCCCAATCCTATTTTGAAATTACATTAAATACTCACCCAAATTTCATCCCATAATGTTCTTTATTCAAACAAGATATCCTAGTGAGAAATGTTATTTAATTATCTAAAATATAAGGCCTTTATCAAGAGGATGTTTAATGTTTAAACTGCTGTATCACATGATTCTTAACAATTCTTTCTTTTTAATTATTTTATAAATCAACCATAACCATAGGATATTAGTCAATTCAAAATCATTATATTTTTGAGATGTGATTATAATAGTGGTACAATGTATTATTTTTCCTCTTCTACCAACTAATAAAAAGAAGATTCATTTTTAGTGCATGTGTGCAGATATCCACCTATATAAAAAAATATTGTTAGTTTTTCATCACCACCACTCATGTATTGTATTTATAATATTATTAATGAATGATATATATATATATATAATTTATTTTTAGAAATTAAATGTTTACTTTCAATCCACATAATCTACAATCATTAGCTAGGTACTAGAAACAATAATTTTATATTATTAAGATTACTGCCTCCATTAATAAACATATTTTCTCCGTCACCAAATTATTATTATTTTAATATGTATTTGTTGAAAATTTATGAAAAATATAATTAATATATAACATTATTGTTGTTATTTTTTTTATAACAAAAAAGTAATTATTATTGTAAGGAAATCTATAAATATTGTTAAATAAACTAAAACTAGTTAATTATTTTCTTATTTTTCATTAAATGTAACTAATACTACAATGCATAACATTTTACAAATTATAAATTATTATAAACTTCAATTCAAAGACAATGAATGGTTTTCATATGATGATATTCAATAAAAAAGAAAGATTGTCTCCACTTTTATCAACATAGATCAAATTAGGTCGGATTATTTACAGCAGATATTGAAAAGAGATAATGGATATCTACTACATGATTATAAATTCTACTATTAAATATTATAAATAGAAATTTATATGAATAAGGTTATAATATTTTTATGAAATATTTTTATCTTTTTGATATAGGTGGCTGAATACATTGTCTAGAAATCTGGAGTAATAGAATGGGACTTGGTAACTCAATATCATTTCACTGAGTTTTAATGTTTTTTATTTAGAATTATTTTTAAAAAAATAAAATTTTTTAATGATGTTAATTTTTTATTTTTCTGGATCATTAAATTTTCATCAAATTAAATTTCCACTAATGGATTTTTTCCCTTATCCTAAAAAGTTATGTATTCCTCTGAATCAATACTCATGACATGGACTTTTAAAATGATGAATACCAATGATTAAAAAATCAATTTTCATTTTTTAGATTCTATGGTATTAAAAATAATTTATATCCATTGTTTTTATGTTTCTTTTTTCACCAACTGTTTTCTATTATTATCATACAATTTCTTATTATCACGAATTTTTTATAGAGAGAGTTAATTAATGATTTTATTTTCATATTTAATGAGTCAAATATTATGATTTTGGTTCCTTAGGAATATTTAATGAATTAATTTTGGATAATATTTGAAACCCATTTTACATCTAAAAGTTACTTATATAATGATTTGTAAATTTCATGAATATAATTTTTCTTTTTATGGGTTATTTTGTGTTGTCAAAATTGTTTTCTCTGGTGGAAAACAACTGTATTGATAATGACTTGGGTGGGACTTATATCAATCTCCAATTCATTGGGTAACATTTTATATATCGTGAGATGAAAATTTTATATAAACTTGCTAATAATTATATTTTTTCACAAAATGTAGAGTGAGATGTAATTTATCTCTACACAATCATTTATGATCTAATGGGTTTATGGGTAGGGATGTTCACAATGATGGGAAATCATATCTTTATGATTATGATACCTTATTTTATAGATTACATGTTGTATATTATAAGGTTCAGGTTTTACGCTAATCTATCAATAGAAAAGGTTTTATAATTTGAGATGTGATATTTATCTATCGTGGTTATTGTTAAAACTTATTGTTTTATATTATATTAAGTCAGTTATTTTTCGTTATTCATAATTTTATATATTAATTTGAAATATCCATTAAGGTATTTGATATGGTATCACATAGGGAGTGTATGAGATCACCCTTTTATGTCTTCATATAACTATGATTTGAATAAGAATGTGTATCATTGAATATATAATAGTGTATTTAGATTATGGAGAAATGATCGTAGTAGGTGAAATATGTATTTTTAGGTTTCAAGATTCAATGACATTAAAACATTTGTTACATGGGTTTTGAATCCATTTAAAGATGTATTAATTAATCCTTGTAATAAATATATTGTTTATGTATGTATTTTTTTAGTTACTTTGAAAAATATATATCAGCTGGACAAAATTAATAATATTTTGAAGTGATTTTTCTTTCATAGGTTCCATTTAGAATTTAGTTTTCATATTTATATGATCAATTACTATGATTTTATTGGATATTATCAAAATAATTATGGTTTTAATGAGTTGTTTAATATGGATATTGAATATGAGTCTCTAGAAGGCATGTCCCTATAAATCGATAATACTTACCTTGAGTGGAATATATGGAGTAAATGGTTGACAATATAAATATATTCATACTTTTAGGGAAATCTTATATTACCTAGTATTCCTTATGATAATATGGATTGTATCTCTATATGAGTTATATATCTTGTAATTATTAAATTGTATATACACATTGGAAAAGTTATTAGAATTTGATAATTAAAATAATGGGGAATAAATTATTTATTTGAGTATAATTTAACACCATGTTATTTTTGAATATATTATATATCAAATTAACATTATGTCAATTAATTTTATCACATACAATTACAAAATATATCTATCCTTGAAATAATATTTGAATATTGTTTATATAAATATAATAATAATACTCAAAATGGTACTATATCTAGGTTGGTTTGGCCTAAAAATTTATTAATGAATACATAAATAAGATGTTCAGACATTACAAGGGGTTTTAGAGAGTATGTAATGAATCTATCATCGTATATCCACATCCACCAAGGGTGTGAAATAGTTTCAGATCCAACTTTCGGAATCAATATCTTCTTAATAATCACTCTCTTGGACAAGGAATCCAAAACATAATTGGATTCCCTATATACATAATTTTCAAGAATGTTTTGATTACTGGTGGCTTGAATAGATTTAATCCTTTTTAGAAACATATCTTATTGAACATTCCTAGTTTGTTCGTACAAGGATTCAGTTGAATGAATTATTTTTTACTCCATCTAGAGATATATCCATAAATGATTGAAAACAAGATTGATAAAACTAATCATGGTCTATAATTAAACGTCGTAGGATATTCTAATTTCAATATTATTATAGAAGTATAAACTGACATTGTTGTGATGGATTCGGATGACATCACAACATCCATAGTGTTTGGTAAATCCAATGGCCTCACTATCGATATATTGATCCAAAAAGTGATCATAGGGATCCAATTAATAGATCTGAAAAACTAGGGAATTTTTGAAATACTATCCACACCCAATAGTGATATGATAATATGATCAGAAATTGTATTTCTCATCGGAAATGTTTTTAATTTGGAGGATGAAAAATTATACATGTACATGGCCATCATACCATCATGAATAGAGAGGTATTAGTTGCAAAAGTACACTTTATTTAAAAAATTCTATATGTACACAATGTTGGGAGTAGAGGAAAAATGGAAGAGTGTGTGGAGCAACTCACTACAGACATCATCTATGATAGACTACATTATTCCCTCAATATTTTTTTCTTTTATATATTGATTAAAAATGTATCTTTCTAAATGATCCTAAAATATGATCTAAAATTATAAACAAAATGAAATATTCTAGGTATTCTATAGCCCCATCATATATAAGTGGAAATATGAGGTGTGATAAAGAATTAATCTTTGAAGATGGTCGTGTGTAGGTAGGAAATTTCTCCAAATATTAATGAGGATTAGTTAATATTAGGGTGGAATAAAACTTTATCCTTAATTTATGTATCCATATGAGAATGAGAGTGCATACATCAAATTTCATTCTACAGTATTCTATAGAATCTTTATATATATTCCAATACATTTTTCAGATGAGATTCCATATTGAGATTGATATACTTATATATTTCAAGTAAAATATGAGAAGGTATGGACACATTAAGGTTTTTACTCCTTTGAATTGACATAGAAATATATAAATTATTTGTATATGGAGGGAAAAAAATACTCTCTTTAGGGGATCTATAGTTCCAAGGTGTGCTCTAGTAATTCGTGTTGTAGAGTTTACAGGCCACATTCATTTGGAACTACACATAATTTCATTAAAATTTGGTCCGATTAAAGACGAGATAGATAAAGTATGGTATTTGTAATATATACCCAAAAACCTCTTGACAAGTTTTATTTATATAAATTAAAGAGAAAAACCATTAGAAATTATGATATGACAAGTGAAATTATAGAGGAGTTAATAATTAAAGATCATGAGGTCCTTAAGTTCCAATTAAATATATCAATGGGTTTGTTGTATTCATTCAATGTGACAATTATAAAATTCCTATAATGGATAGATCCAGTATATATAATATTCTTGAATAAATTCTGAATATTATTTGAAAGACATCAAGGTCATATATATATAGAGTAGGAATACAATACTCAGATGGTGATCCCTGAGTTGCCCAAGAACAGCCTTTTACCATGGGACATGGATTGACTATTACACCTAGACAACTAATTAATGATGTTGGAGTAAATACTCTCCTAATAAAGTTTCTAAAATTTCAACTTTATTGGGTTACACCAAATTAGTTAAATTATAGAGGTCCCTTATTTATAGAAATAGTTATCTAAATCCAATTAATCAAAGTAATAGAAATTAAATCGCAGGAGAAAATACAATATTCATCCTATATGATGGCTTGACCTTCCACTAAATTATATTGACAAAGAAAATATTTTACTGAAGATAAACAATATTTATAGTCTTAGATGAGAAGAATAATATCATCCACCTAATGGTTGTTGGAGGGATGTAACAATAACCTACCATCCATGATCCATTTGTAAATTAATATTTTAATATTATCATCAATTAATATTCTAATATATTATTCTAAAAACGAAAATATTAGTATTATGTTGTTGTATCCCAAACTAATTACCACACAACACTAGTAGAGGACTATTGGGGAATCATTATGAGAATTAAGAGCCTTATAGTGATATTGATGGTGCTACTAAATCTAATCAATGAATAAATAATAGATACATATCATGAATAATAATAAAAAAATAATAGTTCAATATTTAAAAAAAATTGACGCATCAAATTTGTGAAAATTGTTCTCACGATTCACATTATTCCCTATTAGGATGATGATTTACAAATTACAAAATAAATTCTTTTGGATAAGATTTCTAGTGTAAAATCCAAACTGGTTTGGTATGACAATTACAATAATAACACCTCCCATTTCGGTTGAAATTAAAATGAAAATAATTTTTGGGATAGTGATTACAAAAAAATAGCATAAAGACATTGATGTTAATGGAATTCTCAATCATGAGAAATAGAGATCTAAAATTATTGATAGATTCACATGGTATGGTAGAATGGGAGAATAACTCCCCATCCTCATTTCTAACCTCATCATGTAAAATGAACAAGTAAAATATAAATAATTTATTACTGAACCCATCAGGACCTGGAGAAAAATCAATGTGAGGAGTGAATGGAACTTTTTTGACATCGTATTCAGAGGGATTTGAGGTGAGGATCTAGTGATGATGATCAGAAATTCATGTATAGATGTTGTTAGTTAACATATTGGTTCTATAAATTCTATTATCAGATTATGTACATTTAATTTGATCAACAAAAGTCTTGAATATTTTTTTATAAGCGAGGATCTAGAGTGTAATAATGAGGGAATTGGACCAAAAATAGATTATTTTCCCTTTATTCATCAAATTGGTAGCTTTTGAAATTATATCACTATCCTTCATCCATATTACATTAAGTTTATTTTTCTACATCCAATATTTTAGTGTTAAAATATTACCTATTGTGGAGATGGATTGATTTCCATATCTAAAAGAAGTATCCTTATTATGGGGTCTTCTTGTCAATAACTAAGGTGTTTTTAATTAGCCATAATATCACCCTGGTTCATAGATATTTATTTTTATCTCCACTCCCATGTGATTTCAATGGTATTTCCTAGTTTTAAAGAAATAATTTGATTAATGTCTTTTATGGCGTCTACATTACATACATGTTGAAACAATTACCGTGAAACATCTGTAATAATCCATCAATTTGTTTATTTTTTTTTGAATTAGGGATGAACTTGTTAGATGTATGGATATATATAAAATGATAAGATTTTGGTTAGAGTGGTACGTGGGGGAGTGACTCTGGGGACATGTATCCAAACACTTCTACCATAAACTTGAGAAAAGAATATATTTCTATTACTAGTAAACCTTCAATTCAAGGTATATATGCTCCATGTGAACTAAATCCAAACAATTTGATGTTCATAATTTTTTTTTTCAATTTATTATCAAAAATAGATATTTTATATCCTATATACGTGGAATATAATTTTCATTTTCATTTTTATTCAATGAGATAATGATGTATCTTAGGGTGTCCCATTGGAAGAAATTCAAGATTCCCAATAGTGTTTTGCAATCTATAAAACCAATAAATGAGGTTTATATGTTAAAATGTCGTGTCTAATGTTGATAAAAGTGGGATATTTCCCATTACATTGAGAATTATAGTAGAGGTGATTCATTTCATATAGGATCTGCTTCTTATTAGATTCTCTACATCCTATGGAATATTTATATTATTTTTTTCCTTCACCCACTACTATATTCACTATTTACATGATTATTGTAACTACCATTACGCATGATTATTAATTATTATAATTAATATCCTTATTACTAAATTCAATATTTTTTAATTCCCCAACATCTTCAGTCCAACATTAACCATCAAGGAAGTAAAATTGTTGACTGGAAACGATAACCCTCGGAGGTTATTATAAGGTCCCTTGATTTTTAAAGCCTAGGAAGAGGAAAGTTATATTAAAGTAGTTTCCAAGTCATCATGAGGGTTCATAAATTCAGAAAATATGTGTTTAATAATTATATCCTAACCATTTGGAGAGACCCATCATGTATTTATTCAAAAATTGATTCACTTCCATTTCCATGTGTTCATTAACTATGTTATGGTTTTTATGGGTATCCATATTCAAAACCATATTAGGGATATATATATATATACACATTTTCATAATTTTAATTTCCATGTTAAACCCTATTTTATTATTTGTTCCATGGATATAAGTTATTTGGTTGAGGGAGGTCAACATTCTGGGAGTTGATTGAATGGGAGCATCATCCACAATAATAATTCCAAAAAATTGTTCCATTGTTTTTATCCAATTTTTTTACCTTAGATTCCTTTGTTATGGGGTATTGTGTATTGTTTTTAGGGATAGGGAACATGGTTTTTCTTTTATCATAGGGTCCTTGTTCATGGATCCATAGGAATATGGATCATGGGATGCATTTGTAGTGGGAGTATATTCTAAAACCATCCCTTTTAATATTTTATAAGATTCTTGGTCATATATCCTATTCGAATTATAGTATCAAATATTTTACTTATATAACACATAAATAATATTCCCATAGAATTTTCAGTTCACATTAAATTTGTTCTATTATTCATATCGTATTTAAATTTAATTTCAATCATTTATAACAACTAGAATCACATCCTCATCTACGGTGGTGTCCATGTAAACATCCACCAAAACTATTGATAAATAAGACCTTTACAGATATAACTAAATACTTTTTATCCTAAACATCCATTAATTATAATCCAATGATCAAGAGGCCTCGTGACTTTGGATGACCTGGAACTTATAAAATAATAAAAACTAACAATGTAACATCATTATTTTTATTCTAGATAGGGAGATTCTAAATATCATTAAGCCCCCAAATATTCATATGAAATACTAATTAACACATAAATAAAATGGGTGAGAAAAAAATCCCATTTTATGAATAAATATTATAATGAAACATAATATAATTTTCAATGGCATAATAAGATATCACAGAATAGATGATTCATGAGTAATCATGTAGAAGAATAACCTAAAGTACATGGCTTCATAATGTAATCGAAAAAGGATAAAATATATAACATACATAAGCATAAGTCAAGTACAATCTCCAAGACAATAGAACATGTTGGACAATGTCTCATAACATATTATGATTACTATGCAATCCCAGCCATAGAGTCTCAGAAAACAAAAAATAACCAATTTTTATAGTGTTATCTAGGTTCACCCATCATAGATTTTACAAGATTATGTGTTCCAAAGAATGATTTCAATAATAGTGTATAAAAATAATATTTACTGAGCGAATGAAATTGGTTGGATAATCTTTCATCAAGTCATTATTAAAGGGGATTTTATAAATAAGGTATTTGAGAAATAAATATAAGGCATGGATTACCCCATTTAAGAAACGGATTATATGTTATGTATATATGTAGGAACCATATTTATATATCATTCATGTATTGCTCACTATAAATGGTTTTCATAAATTATAATTTATTTACAGATCACATAGAATATATCAAGATGAAAACCCACTTTCATCTTCAAATCACATCATTAAAATAAAACCATTTCAAGAATACTAGATAAAATATTTTCTTTGAAGGTTAACAAGCAAACCTAAAATGGACGATTCAAATAATTAAGTTTTCATGATGGTATGATATTTTTAAATGACTTATAATTTAATTTAAAATATTTTCCTTGTATTTATGTAAAAAATGTCAAAGAATACATTGTTCAAAAAATGAAAAGATGATTCATTTTAAACTATTTTGTTAAAAAATAAAAATGTGTAAAAATATCATTAATAAATAATTGAATAATATTAAAAGTATTATTTAATATATTTTAATGAATATATAAATTATTAGGCAATATATTCTATATCTAAAACAATTATGAGATCAATATTAAATAAAAATTAATTTTATGATTTTTCATTATTCAATAAGCTCGTAAATTGAAATGAACAATGTAAAACACGGTCATGAAATGATGAGTATAATAAATATGTGGTTAATTAAAATTATTGTATATGATTTCTCTCAATGGATACAAGATCGAAAAAAAACATTTAAATGAAATAATATTTTATCATAAATCACCAACTACGTTGTTAGTTTTCTTATAAAATACAATTCAATATAGTAAGACCAATATTAACAAAAAATAACAATTATTATATAGGATTAAAGAAATACTATGTAAAATGGGAATCATATAAAACATATAAATTAAATTTGGTTCCTTAAAAAAATATTCATTAATGAACGGAAATTTAAATGAAATCCACTACATCATGTTTGAATCATCACATTGATACATTATAATCCTGAATAATAAAATTTCTAATTTTTTTTAGAATTATATGAAAATCATTCATGTTTATTAATCATTTTGTTTTTTATAATTATCATATATTTATTTTATTAATCAATTAAGTATACATTAAAAGTATTATTTATATATAGTTAGAATGTGAAAAATGACTTTGTTATGATAACTATTGAAAAAGACGTAATTTTTTAATTTATATATTTAATAATAATAAAGAAATACTTAAAATTTAAAAATATAAATTGTACTTTTAGAACAAACTATGAATGATCGTTTTTAGAAATGAAATACTTTTCTATCAAGGAGATGGTAGGGTTTACATTATTGGTAAATGGTTTATTTTAAACGACTTATTTGTGATGAGGCCCCAACGTAAATTGCATTTAGATGAAATAATCATCAGACATTTGTTTGGGAAGTCATAAAAATAATCTTTTTTAATGGGCCAAACTCACATCACAAATTCTTATTCACCTGAAATACATACCCATCTCTTCAAAAATACATGATTGGCCCGTTACAAATAAATATATGTGATTTTTTGATAGCCTATCATAAATACATTTAAAAAAATTGTTTATAAAAACAAAAGAATAAATTAAAATACATTATTTAATGAACATTAAACATCTAAAATAATAAAAATAATATAGAAAATTTATATTCAGTGATTTTAATAAAAAATTTATGTACAATATATCAATCACTATTGAGGGTGGATGTTCATCTCAAGGAGGACGAGGGAGAGAGAAATATTTCCCTACACCTTGATTCATCCATAACAGGTAATTCAAAATCATATCATGATGATTATCCTATCATTTACACATATCCACATGTTGCAACTACTACTATCAATGTAGCTCTACTTGCTCCCAAGGCATGGTCTCTATAACATCACATTGATCAAAAAGGTTATGTCATACTATGTAGATGGAAATTATGAACATCTAGGAAATCCCCCTCAAGATGGATAGCTCCCATGAAATAGTACCATGATAACTATAATGCCTTAATTGAGAACCAATACAAAAAATTCAACCATTCTTAGTAGCATACTAAGTCTCCCAAATCTATACTACATCATCAAATCCTACTCCAATGGGGGTCCAAACCATTGTCTCGGCCTGACTCTCATCTTGTTTCTGAGAATACTCAGCCTCATATGACACTTCAATTAAAATTTAAAATTAAAATAGTTAAAATTTTATTTTTAGATAAATTGAAAACCCAAAAATAAGTATACTTACAAAAATATTACACTGTCGACCACATGAAATATCTAAGCTAAAAAGATCATTGAATATCCTCTTCAAACATTGTAATCTATAATATTGGGATTTTAAACTATATATATGACTAAAAAATAAAAATAATACATTTAATTGTTTATAAAATATTAAATAAATGTGCATACAAGATATTTTTAATGCATCATTATTGTACAACTACTGGATTATTGTTTCACATCCATTCTTTATAGGTTCTAAAAACCTGATGATGATCTACTCAAAAAACAACCTCTTATATATTATGAAAACAATTTTTACGAATCCTGAGGTGAAATGTAATTGTTTTTGTTCATATGAACACTAATATAAAACTACAACTCTGTATTTACTCATTGATTTCCTCCTCAATTGATCCAAAATGATTGACAATATTCCAGCTTATAGTCCTCCAAGATGGAGTGACTCATTATAAATTTTATGGGATACCATGATAACTGGCAGTAACTAAAAATATAATGTTAATAAATATAAAAATAACCAAATAACTATTATATATTTATGTACCATCCAATGATAAAAAACATGGGGTCTAAAATTAATGAGTATTTGATCTCATTTCAGCTATGCTCAATGAAATATTTTTCATCGAAATAGACCTCCCTTTACAATTAGATAAAAGTGAAAAAATATGGAAAAATTAAAAAAAAGAATTAAAACAATATTGTATAAAAAATTGACTAAAATTATATATAATTAATAAAAATTAATAAAAAACTGAACATACATCCGTATGAGTGGATAAAAATCATGATTTGAACATCGATCATGAAAAGACTAGGGAATCAACATTCTCACCAAACAATGAAACTTTAGAGTCATCTATCAACTTCCAACAACCTGAGGATCATATGATTATGAATCGAGATCATCACTATAAATTATTGCTTCTATGTAGTTAGGTAATCTCTCAAATAAACAATCTTCATTTATCTTAAACAAAACATGAATATTTTATGAATAAACCTGTAAAAGAGTATTGAATATATATATATATATATATATTAATTATGTATATAAATATAATTTAATTGTGTCATTGTTAATATGCATACTCATCATTGTATAGGATGGTGTCAATATCTTTATCTTCCTCCCCAGTCTCCTCAATTGAAATTGGCGCTTTAACTTCACCATCTCTAGATATTCCAAACTCATTTATTACATCACTAACATCATCATCACCATCTAAAAATTCTTGTGGGGTTTAAACATTATTATTTTTGTATAATCATTGAAAATATGAATTTTTAGATATATATAGAAATTATTAAAATCTTTTTACTTCAGCAGAACCAAATTTAGCTTATATAAACTAATTTTTCGTAGATATCTTTTTATAATTCTCAAAAAATAAATGAACTCTCGTGATGCAGCATAATAGGTTTCATAATAAATTTTATGTGGTTGTTGATAAAAAAAATGTTCACTTATTTGAAGAAGACTTTTATATTAAATATCATCCATTACATGGTGCTGATAAACGCACAATACACTATCATTATCTAACCAGTGCAATTTAATCTTTGTAACATAATATTGTCCTATAAGATAAAATAAATTTTTTTATCCATCATGCCATAATTTTCAACCTCACTATCTTTATGATGTTTTAATCTAACTTAAAAACCACTATTAATTCATATTATTATTCACAATATTAACTTGTTTGAAAATTGAATACTATGACCACATATTCATTATAAGATTTACCCATTTTCGATGGTCGGTTACACAATACATGTAATTTATTATCAATTAAATTATCATGTCTGGAAATCCAAATAATAATAATTAAATTATAAATATATAAAAATATGAGTTAATTTTATTAAACTATATTCATTTTAATTAAATAATACTTGAAACTAACATGGGAAATTATTTTTGACATTATTTAAGATAAACTAATTTAAGTTGTGAAATATAATTATTTATATGTTCATTAAATAATCTATAAATAAAATAATATATATTTATTTTGGAAAAATATAGAATATGTGATTGTAAAGACCCATAAACATAGGGTTTCATTTATTTAAATTTTATTAATCATATGTATGATCCCTTTGATGCACATCCATTCGAATCCATCTTTGATAAACTCCACCAATGACATGGCCAGGCTTATTAAAAGTTTATAATTGATTTTCCATTGAATCAATAATATTTCCATAATTATGGATCATTTGATTATATTTTGAGAGATATTTATATTGTAAATAATGAGAGTATAAAACATTTCCTCATTAAAATAAGCTACTGTAGTAAATCCTTCATATGATACCTTGTTACATACCATTTTATACAATTTATGAGGGCATGCCTCATATGGGTATATCCATATTAACTGTATCGGCCCTCCATATTTATCACCATGTCCCAAATGTATTATCATATGTTCCATTGAATGAAATAATGTCAGTGGAATTGTTTTCCAGTTTACAAAAAATTTAAACAACATATTATTATTGTCAAATATGTGCATCATATTATATAGTTTCCTCACAAATGTCTCAAATTAAATATCAAATTTTTTTAGTGCATACCAAATCAATGAATTCAACAATCCTCTAAATCAAATCAGTGGAATGTTTTAATTATAAAAATATATTAATGACCTTATTATATAGTAGTATGAAAATCATGGACTCATCTAGAAAAATTTTAATTATAACCATATAAAAACCAAAAATACACACCACACTAAAAAAATTAATATATTTTTCTTTTTAAACTACATAATATTCATATGTATTTATTAAAATATGTGATATTTCATTTCTAAATAGCTCTTGTTTGGTAACATAAAATTTTTTCAATCCTTAATCAAGAGTTTACATTAACTTTGGTCTTAACGTGAATTTAAAAACTATATAAAATTTATCACCAAAAAATCATTTCAATATGATTGAAATCTAGAACAATAAGGAACAAAAAATCACACCAGTGTTGAAAATCCTTAAAAAATACTATTCCTTATCCAATTATTTTGTTACCCAAATCAATGTATTATTTGTTTATAGTATATCTAAATTTAAAAGGAGTTAATGAAGATACATTATATTTTAAATTAATATATTATATCATTATTAGAGTTCTATCTCTTTTAGTTGTACGATTTCACAAATGATTTTTATTCCTTCAGAAAAGATAATCTTTAGGAAGAAATATCTTATAGGAGTCGAAAAAACAAGTATTTCCTCCATGGAAAATGATAAACTCTTTGATTTCACTCATATGGTACATGAAGGATTTTGGACCATGTGTACTCTTTATAGATAGTAATAAATATGATAAAAGTCACTAATTTTATATGTTAATTCAACATTATTGAAGAAATTATGTTTAACAAAAAACATCATATATAATGACAACACTACTATAGAGTAACTTTAACTACTTAATCAATTGATTTTAATAAAAAAAATATTATTTTCTATATATCTTAATATTAATAATTTGGAAAATATATATTTCTCATTGATCAATATATTATGAAGTTTAGTATACAGAATAATAAAACATCTCTATTTGAATGTTGACTAACATAAGAATCAAATGAATATAAATCGTCAATAGACAGACCCAATTACAAGTTAAAGTCATCTAAATTGAATCAAGAATGTTCTTTGTAAAAATGGTTCTGTTAATCACCATAATAAGGATTATTTAATAATTTTATTGTTGAAATATTGTATTTATTCCCAAACATTAGTGACAATTTTTTTGAGACAAAAATAAATGAAGTAATCTAGATATAAGTGAAAAAAATATCATGTTTTTTACATTAATCAATCTAGACCTCCCTTGTTGAACATATTCTTACTCTAATTTCCCACATATATGGGAAAGTACGTAAAAATACCTTTTCACCAATATATAATATACAATGTTTTGAATATGCATGAATCATCTAATATGAAAGACGAACATTATGAACCATCTTATATGTCTTAAAATTATTATAGGAAACACATTTACTTTAGGTAATAGTGATTTAACCAAATTTAATAGAAGAAAAAAATATACATTTATTTATATGATTTAATATCCCTAAAATTTGCAATGACCTCAAATTTTATTATCATAAAACCAACATTTAAGTTATTCTCAAAATTCATTAACAAATTATAAAATCAAAATTGTTTTAACTAAAGAGTGAAATCAATTTCATTATGAGTTTTATTTTTTTTAAATGACGGACTAACAATATCATGTACTAAAAATGCAAACTATGATAAATCAAGATACTTATTACTAGTATCATCGTCTAATATACATTTATTATATTGATAATAAAATGAATAATCTAACTAAAAATAAAAATACAATAGATGCCCCCCTCCGACAATGTCCAATGTGTCAAACCGCCTCAAATTAAATTTCTTAAATATAAATATATTTGTCCCTTCTCAATATAATTATGGGTTTCATGATAAAATTGAGAAAAGAAATATTCAACACCCTCAATATATAAAATATTTACCCATGGACCATTTGGAATCTATTAAAACTTTTTTCAAATGTGATCCTGTAAAAAAGAGTACTATATTTTTCCATATTCCATATTTCAATAAAAATTGAAAAATATGTTGATAATAATTGTTTTGTTATAGGATAATGACGATCCAAAATAATTTCAAAATTTTAAATATTATTTATTATTTGTGAATAATCTAAATTTTATCATTTTACCATTGTTTATTATTAATTTGTGATTATTTATACTAATCAGAAATTATTACTACTAATTTCTAGTAATTTTTAATAATTACAATTATTTGGTTCTATTTACCGCTATGTTTTAGAAATTATCTCTGATATTTACTTATTACTACTATTTTTAATTAATCACCAATAATTACCGTTAATTTTTATCATTGGCCACAAAATTTTTCCAAATGACACTAATTAATACTAATTTTTATTATTTTTTCATAATTATAACAAACGTTTCTTATATATCTCTAATTTATATTAATTAATAATAATTTTTATAGATTATTATAAATTCATAATAATTATCATTACTTTTTGTTAATTTCCATTATTTAATAAAAAATTTTAGAAATTACCCCAAATGTTTACTAATTACCACTAAATAAAGTTACGTTTTACTAATTACTCATAATTATAGTTAACATTTAATAAACACCATAACATACTATTAAATAAAATTATATTTTATAGTTTAATATTACATACAAGTATTTATCATGAATTAATTCCAAATTTAAGAAAGATTTATTAAATACGAATAATTATTTACTAATTTCTATTAATGATAACTAATTATCGCTAATTTTAATTAATTAAATCTATTTTTTACTAATTACTAATATTTTTTAGTATTTACAATTAATTAACATTAATTTTTACTAATTATCACAAATAACCATTATTTTTTACTATTTATCAATAATGGTTTCTAATTTCCAGTAATTACCATTAATTTTTACTAATTATCAATAATTACAATTAGTTTTCACTAATTAACTCTAATTATTCTTATTTGTCTCTAATTATCACTAATTACTATTAATTACTAGTAATTTTAAATAATTTTTACCAACTTCTATTAATTTATTCAATGTATCACCTACTACAACTTTTTTTACTAAATAATTATAATTATCTCTTTTTTTACAAGTTATTGTTAATTACCACTAATATTTTCTTATCATCACTAATTAATTCTAATTTATAATTTTTTTTACACATTATCAATAATTTTTTCTAATTACGAAAAAAATCATTAATTTCTACTAATTTTTACAAATAATTCATATTTTTTAGTAATTATCTATAATTGAATTTTTTTTATTTATTACTGGTAATTACCATAACTTTTACTAATTACTCCTAGTTAAAATTATTTATTACTCATTAATATGAATTATTTTTAATTAAATTGAAATACTGATCATTTTTTGTAATGCCCGTACTCCAGTTCCCAAGAGTCTGTGCATTATTACCTTATATTGGCATGATCACAATAGATCAATTCACGAAAGACCGATTAGTTTAGTAGCCTTGGAAACATTATATATATTCATAAGTCTTACATTACATCATAAAATGAAAAAATACTACAACATAGTCTCCATAGTCCACACTCATATCCCCTCAGAATATCCCTGCAGGTCAGTCATAAAATACATCTTCACATCCTGGGAAAAATAAAGCATAGAAAGGGGTGAGCACTGATGCTTAGTAAGGACAACAATATAGAGAAAATTTTCACAAAAAATCATAAACATTTAAGTCAATGTATAACAAAAATAAAAGCCTTCTAAAAATGAACTTCAGCATAATATGTCATAAATAAAATGAAATAATTCCATTTACTTATTCACATGGATATTCTACTAGTCGAATAATCACATGCAATATCAATAACCACTTTCATAATGATAGAATGCATAATGCCAGACTATCATAACCACATAGTCAAGGCCTTGTTCCAAGACTAGAAATAATATTTTGTCAAGGCCTTGTTGAAAAATACTAGTTTGTCTCATGAGACCTACTGATGCATCGAGGAGCTATTGCCGGCTCCACCCATCACTTACTACGTCCAATGCATTCCTCATATGAACAATTTTAAACATAACATAAACATTTTTATTACAACTAGCATATGAAATGTCAATACATTATCTATAAACCATGAATGTTATAAAAATAACACATCCACAGTCAAACATATCACAAACCATTAATACAATATGAAAGTTTTTTATTAAAAAAAATCAACTTCATATAAGCTTAAAATCCATCAAAAGATGTTGACATAGATAAAATCAAAACTATTTGAGAGAAATATCTCATTTTTTGAAATCATTTAAAAGTCACATGATTATAAAATAAAACATTTACTTTTAAAATACTCTTATAAGCTTGTAAGGGATGATTTGACGATTTTACAACGGCGGAAAATAGCTACACCCACCGTATTAGTTAAAAAACATTCTAACCTTAATTTAGTCAAAAAGTATAAAAATGACCTTTTTTGAAAAAAACTAGAAATATTACTTTATAAACATCTTATAAATATTAAAACAAGGGTATAAATGACTATAACCCTTCGGTCTATAAAATAGAAAGAATGTTTTGAAATACATTTTTTAAGAAACATTGATGTGGATGATAAAGAGGTCCCAGTAGATAATATAAACAAACTCAGATAATGAATAGATTATGATATTAACCCTTAACTTGTACTTTTCCTTGGTCGAGGGTAGGTTAACCTTCTGTATAATGGTGAAATAATTGATATAAAATTATACAACAATCATATACATTAATATGTTATCACATATGATCTTTTAACATTGTTTTGTTAATAATATCTTAGTATTATCGTCATTTCGGGTGTTAGCAAATTCGTTTTCCCTTATATTATTTGTTATTTGATTCATATTTTTTATGGATGGCATGAATCATATTCATATATAGAATTATATCAAGTCTTTAAACATTATTTTTAATCATCTAATTGAAATAAGTCTTGAATGGATATGATGGGGAATGAATCTCATCGCATTCGTGGAGACAGTAATCCGTATGTACACACGAGAGAAAATATCATACTTTTGATATAAAAATAGTATATAATTGGATGGAATATCATATATACAGAATAATTATCATGTTATATTTATTATTTACATGAATTACACATCATTATTATACCCATCTAAATAATAATGTTTTGAATAACAATTACACCACGACGTGGAGACGATAATCCGTACGTACGCACTTATGGTGACATGTCATTCAAAGGATGGATATAATAATTAATATTGTTGTAACATAAAATAACATCACAGTTTATAAAATATACTGGAGTTATTATTTTATAATGAAAATAACAAAGAAAGAAGAAGTGGATGAAGAAAAGAACGTGAAAGAGGGTGGTGAAATTATTACCTCTTCTTCGGGTTCTTCCATTTGAAATGATCAAAAGGCATCCATAGGATGAATTTCTAACTAAAATAATGCCTCTAGGATGAAGGGAGTACAGTTGAGAGGAAATTTGGGTAGATTTTGGCCAAGAAAAATGGCTATGAAGTTGTGAATTAAAGAGAAGGGGGGGGTGCCCTTTTATAAGAGGGGTGAGGGGCACCTTAGGAAAAGCTAGAAATATTATTTTATAACAAAATAATTTTCAAATTATAATGGCTCCAAAATAGTTTATTTAATGTCTAAGGTGGGGATGGGTTGAAAACCACTCAACCAATATGTTTTAGATAGCTTTGGGTCACTATATTAACTTTATCTTTTAGATTTAACTATTAGTTAAATAGTTTGACATTTACCATGTCTCTTTGCATTTTTATATTATATGGTTAATAAAAATACTATATACTTCAAGGAAAACCCCAAGTGGTTCATTAATGATACACCTACCATTATATAAGTCTTTTTTCTGAAACTTATATTTTTAGGAATAGAATATCAATTAATAATATAATATTTGTTTTGAAAACTCCTTTATGTCAATTTTGACTCTATTTGGTATTTTGTGTTTTCTAAATTTATAAAAATATTATTTATTTGAAAAAAATTAATATAAACAACCCTAATATGTCATATTAATCGATAAAATTAGTTTAATTCATAAAAAGTCTCAAATTATATTTATTTGGATATTTATAATATTAATTATTTTAATATTTCATTAATTAGGTAAATATTGCATCATTATTTTTTATTATTAAACTACATTTTACTCCTTGATATTAACCGTGTCTCTCGGATTTTCGAAATTCCACTCATAGAAGTGGTAAAATTAAGTTTTCTGTGAATTTTTAAATTCTCCTAGGAGATGGGTAAAAGACGGTAAAAAGTTCAATATAATATTTATATATCTAAAATTATTATAAAAGGAATCCAATGAATTATATTGAACTTATATGGGTATTATTTATCTATTTTGACTTAAAATATATAAAAATAAATTAAATATTTATTTAAATAAAATTTCGATTTTAAACTATAACTCGGTGTTTTTCACTGTTCATCAAAAACTGAATGCTTTTAGAAAAATACCAAAAATTCACCCTATGCTAATTTAAATATTCCGAATCCAAAAATTAAGTCCATTTTGAAGGATAAAATTTATATAATTTCAAAAAGTGGGTATTACTATTCATAACAGCTAGTTTCATTGGTTGTGGTGTGTGTTAGAACTCAAATTTGCTTACAACACAAGCTACTGTATTATTCAAAGGGAAACATAATGTTGAAGCTTGGGGTGTTACATTTTCCCCCAAATCATATAATTTCATCCTAAAAACTTCTAAAATATTACCATTTCAAAAGACTCGGTTGGATATTCATCATAAGTTCCTCAGGTTCCCATGTTGCATCTTCCATCTTATGATTTCTCCATTGAAAATTCACCAGATGAGTCGTCCAGTTTTTCAATACTTGTTCTCTGATATCAAGAATCCTGAAAACCTCTTCGCAATAAGACATATCAGGTTCCAGTTCTAATTCCTCATAGGTGAGTACATGCATTGGGTCAGGCATTTATTTTCTCAACAGTTATACGTGGAACAGATTGTGATCTTTGGAGAGATTTGGCATCATTGTCAAATGATAAGCTAGATCCCCAATTCGTTCTAGAAAGTCGAAAGGTCTGATGTACCTGGGACTCCATTTTCCCTTCTTACTGAAACGTATATCACCCTTCCATGGAGATACCTTCAAGAAAACATGATCTCCTACCCAAAATTTCAAATCCTTCCTTCAGTTATCGTCATAGCCCTTTTGCCTACTTTGAGCTGCTTTGATGTGGTTTTGGATTACCTTCATCTTTTCCATCGTTTCCTCCACCAGTTCTGGGCCTACAAGTTTTCTTTCACCAAAATCATCGCAACAGGTTGGTGTGCGACATCTCTTTCCGAATAATGCTTCATATGCTTCGATCCGAATACATGAATTGAAGCTATTGTTATAGGAAAATTCTACCAAAGGTAAATATTGATCCCACAAAACCTGAAAGTCAAGGGAGTAGGATCTCAACAGGATTTCTTAGGTTTGAATAATTCATTCTGATAGCCCATCAGTTTGGGGGTGGTAGGCAGTGCTCAATTGAAGTTTAGTATCCAGGGCATTTTGAAGACTTTTCCAGAATCTTGAAGTAAAACGTGGATGATGATCAGAAACAATCGATAGGGGTACTCCCTGAAGTCTCAATACTTCATCAATATATAGTCTTGATAGATTTTCAATTGGTAGATCTAATCTTATAGTAGGATAATGTGGTGACTTGGTAAAACGATCAACAATGACCCATATTGGATCATTCCTTCCAGGAGTTTTTGGTAGTCTCATGACAATTTCTATCGTGATATTATCTTATTTCCACTCAGGTATGTGAAGAGGATGAAATACTCCTCTAGGCTATTTCCTTCCATCTTTCACTTGTTGAAAAACCATACATCTTGACACAAAATCCACAATCTCCCTCTTCATGTTGTCCCAAGAAAAATGTTCCTTCAAATCTGTATACAATTTTGTGCTACCGGGTTGTATAGAGAAATTGTAACTATGAGCATCATCCAAAAATTCCCTTTTTAGATCAGTTATATCAGGAACAAAAAGTCTCTTCCCAAATTTCAAAATTTCATCTTCATACACAAGGTCACTCAATCTTCCATCATTCACAGCTTTAATCTTCTTTTGAAAGTCTTTATCAGTGGTTTGAGAAGACTTTATCCTTTCTTTTAAATATTGTTTCGCAACCATTTGAAAAATCATTCATTTTTCACTATCCATGGTTATTCCCATATCCATATCTTTGAGATATATGAAAATAGGATCCTTTTCAACTCTCATCTTTTTCAAAACTCAATGATCCTTTCTGCTCAAAGCATCTTCCACCACGTCTTTTAGAACATCAACCTCAGCAGTAGTGATCGTGTAAGCTTAGCCTTGATCCCTTGGCCTTTTCTGAGGTATATTTCCCTGACACATAGAACATTCATTTGCATAATGTCCCATATACCTTCAATTGTAACATTGAACATTAGTAGATTCCTTTTTCCCCTTTCCATCACGATCTTGGTGTCCTTTTTCACCACACTTGTAACAGAATCTCATTCCCTTCAATCAAGTACCATGGTGTTTCTTCCAATATTTACTTCTAGATGGATATTATAAATTTCCCTTCTTCCCCTTATTTCCACTTCTAGAGTGAGTATCAGATCACTTCTTCTCTTGCTTGGCTTTAAGGTCGTAATACATAGACAATTCCTTTTCTGTCCTGATAGCACATGATACAATATCTTCATACGAAAAACAGGATTGTGAGGCTAATGGTCGACAGGGAAATGGATTAAAACCATCAAGGAAATCAATATTACTTCTTGGGTTATAGATATAATCTATAGCATGCATTGCTAACCTTGTAAAGTTAGACTCATACTTTGCAACATTCTCATCCTCCTTTTTCCTCAGACTCAGAAATTTGCTTTCCATATCTGCTCGATGGTCATTAGGAAATTATTTTTCTTTGAAAATATATCTAAACACCCTCTATTAAATACTTTATACTTCATCATCTTCCATTTTGTGTTGAATCAATGACCACAATTGATCAACATCCTTAGTGAGTCGGTAAACTGCCATGACAACATTTTCCCTTTCGCTACTCCCCAAGGCATTTAATATTTTCTCTATGGAATTTATCCATTTCTCAGTTACTAGGGGATTTTTATCCCCATTTAATTTTGGTGTTTTTTGACTCATGAAGCGATCTAACATTGATCCTCCATGCTTCGGATCAGGGTGCTCCATATGGGTAAAGTTATTATTCATAACCTTAGTGAGTTGTCCCAGTATGGTGATGAGCGGATCAGCCCCCATTGCGTCACTAGCCACACTATAATTATCTTGAGAAGGATGTAAATCCCTATATGGAGTGTGTTAATTGATACAATTTCCATTCCTTCCACTAGGAGACATTTCTAAACAATGGGATACACTAGATTAGTTTATGATTTGCAATACATAAATCCAAACATGTAAAACACTCAACATAAATAGAACAGTTTATAGATATAATCCATAATCATAAAAATGTCTTCTTTGACTAAATATATACTCATAATCCCTTCATGATGGTTTGTAATGAAAATGATAATTATCCTAAGAATATCCCCCTAGAGTGTCGTAACCAAGAGTGCAGCAAGGCCCATTGTCGTGCACTAGTTCCCATTCGAGTCTAGATGAAAGCAGTGTTTTGGGTTTTACACCTAGGTACATCTATTCCAGAGCCACCTCTACCTGCTCATATCCAGATAGGGATGTATTTCTTGGAAAACACACAAAATCTCTACAATACCAACATTCTAATAAGATCTTCTATATTAATCCTCAAATTCTATCTTAGGGCTATATACTATAATCAGAGTTTATCAATATCTAACTTCCATGTTTTGTACTAAACTTCCTCTAATACCCACTGTGACACCTCGGCCCCAATTACCTAGAGTCTGTTCATTATTGCATAACATTGGAATGATCACAAAAGATCAAGCCTCAAATGACCGATTAGTATAGTATCCTAGGAAACATTAGATACATTCATTAGTCTTACATTAAATCATAAAATGAAAAACTACTATAATATAGTCTCTATAGTCCACACTCATATCCCCTCAGACTATCCCAATAGGTCATTAATAAAATACTTCTTCACGTCCTATGAAAAATAAAACATATAAAGGGGTGATCTCAGATGCTCAGTAAGGATAACAAAATAACTTATTCATTCATAAATTAGAATAAAAATTTAAGACAATGTATAACTAAAACAAAAGCCTTTTAAACATGAACTTCAGCATAATATGGAAAAAATAAAATTAAATAATTCCATTTACTTATTCACATGGATATTCTACTAGTCGAATAATCACATGCAATATCAATAAAAAATTTCATATGGATGGAATGAATAATGTTAGACTATCATAACCACACCATCAAGGCCTTGTGCCAAGACTATAAATAAGATTTTTTCAAGGCTTTGTGCCAAGACATTAGTTTTCCTCATTAGACCTACTGATGCATCGAAGAGCTATAGCGGGCTCCACCCGTCACTTAATAAGTCCAATGCATTCCTCATATGAACAAGTTTAAACATACCATAAACATTGGTATTAAAACTAGCATATGAAAATTCAATACATTATGCTTCAACCAGGAATGGTATAAAAATAACACATCCATAGTCAAACATATCACAAAATATCTATACAATATGGATGTTTTGTAACATAACAAATCATCTTCATATAAGCTTAAAATCCATAAAAGGAAGATGAAATAGATGTAATCAAATCTATTTGAGAGAAATATCTCTTTTTTTTAAATCATTTAAAATTCACAAAATTATAAAATAAAACAATTACTTTCAAAATATTCGTATATTCTTGTAAGGGATGCTTTAACGATTTTATAACAGCCAAAAATAGTTGCACCCACCGTATAAGTTAAAAAACATTATTACCTTAATTTTGTAGAAAAGCTTAAAAAGGACTTTGTTTCGAAAACAATGGAAAGATTCCTTTATAAAAATCTTATAAAAAGTCAAAAAACTGTATAAATGGCATTAACCCTATATTATATAAAATATTAAGTATTTTTTTAAATGCATTTTTAAGAAACATGGATGTAGATGATAAAGAGGTCCCAGTAGATAATATAAAGAACCTTGGATAATGAATAGATTGTGAAATTAACCCTCACCATGTACTTTTCCTTGGTAGAGGGTAGGTTAACCACATGTATAATGGTTAAATAATTGTTATTAAATTATACAAGAATTATATACATTAATATGATATCATATATGATCTTTTATTATTATTTTGTTAAAAATATTTTAGTATAATAGTCATTTCGGGTGTTAACAGATTCATTTTCCCTTATATTATTTGTTATGTGAGTCATATTTGTTATGGATGCGATGTAACTTATTCATATCTATAATGATATAAAGTCTTTAAACATTATTTTGAATCTTCTAATGAAAATTAGTATTGAATGGATATGATGGGGAATGAATTTCATCGCATTCGTGGAGACGGTAATCCGTACGAACGAACAAGCGACAATATCAAACATTTGATAATAAAATAATATATAATTGGATGGTATATAAAATATACAGAATCATTATCATGTTATATTTGTTATTAACATGAATTAAACATCATTATTATACCCATCCAAATAACAATGTATTGAATAACAATTACACCACGACATGGAGACGGTAATCCGTAAGTACGCACGTATGGTGACATGTCATTCAAAGGATGGATAGAAGAATTAATATAGATGTACCATATAAAAAAATCACAGTATATATAAGATAATGGACTTATTATTTTACAATGGAAATAACAAAGAAAGAAGAAGTGGAAGAATAAAATAACATGAAAGAGGGTGGGGAAATTATTACCTCTTCTTCGGGTTCTTCCTATTGATTTGATGAAAAGGGCTCCTTAAGTTGGATTTATGACTAAAGGAGGGCCTCTGGGATGAAGGGATAATTGATGAGACGGTATTTGGGCATAGGTTGGAAAAGCCAAATGGCTTTGATGGTGTGAATTAAAGAGAGGGGGAGTGCCCTTTTATAAGAGAGGTGAGGGGCACCATAGGAGAAGATTGAAATATTATTTTATAATAAAATCATTTTCAGTTTATAATTGCTCAAAAATATATTTATTAAAGGATAATGTGGGTATGGATCTAAATACAATCAACCAGTAGGTTTTATAATGGTTTTGGTCACTATATTAACTTTATCTTTTAGATTTTACTCGTAATTAAATAGTTTTACATTTACCATGTCTCTTTGTATTTTTATATTATTTAGTTAATAAACATACAATATACATCCAAGGTAACCCAAAGTGGTTCATTAATGATACAACTATAATTATATAAGTCTTTTGGAAGAACCGTATTTTTTTAAGAATAGAATATCAATTAATAATATAATATTTTTTATAAAAACTATTTTATGTCAATTTTGACAGTATTTGGTATTTTGTTTTTTATAAAATCATAACAGCATTATTGCTTCGAAAAAAATAAATATATCCAACCCTCATATGTCATATTAACCTATAAAATTATTTTAATTCATAATAAGTCTCATATTATATTTATTTAGATATTTATAATATCTATTATTTTAATATTTCATTAATTAGGTAATTACTACATCACCATTGTGTCATAAATCAATTAAAATATTTAAGGTCTAAAAATTATAACTAAAATACCATTATGTAATAAATATTTTTATCTTGATAATGAATATTTATAATCGAATTTTCTTTTGTATAACCCTATATTAAAAATGTTTTAGTTATTAAACACTGATTTTAACTCTTTTAACTCTTCATTGAATTAAATAATAATAAATGTCATAATCTAATCCAAGTGGACCAAAGTGGTTCATATTTTATTCCTAAGGTTGTTTTAGGTATACTTATACATAGAACATAGAATTAGGACATGTTTTAGGGTACTAATAATATCATTTTTACCCTTAATTACTCTATTTACTTTTAACCGTGGTAAATAAAAGTTAAATGTTACTATTCACCAAAAAATTATTTTTATCTTATTGAACCACATTTTACTCCTTTATATGAACCGTGTCTCTCAGATTTTTGAAATTCCTCTCATAGAAGAGGTAAATTTATGTATTATGTAAATTTACAAATTCTCCTAGGAGATGGGTAAAAGACGGTGAAAAGCTCAAAAAAAATTTATATATCTAAAATTATTATAAACTGACTCTAATGAATTACATTGAACATATATAGGTATTATGTATCTATTTTAACATAAAATAAATTTAAATAAAATAAATAATTATTTAAAAAAATCGGTTTTAAACTATAACGAAGTGTTTTTCACTATTCATCAAAAATTGAAAGTTTTTAGAAATATACCAAAAATTCACCCAAATATAATTTCGATATTAAGAATCTAAAAATGAAGTCAATTTTGAAAGAGAAAATTTATAAAATTAAAAAATGTGGGTATTATTATTCATAACGGCTAGTTTGATTGGTTGTGGTGTGTCTTAGAACTCGAAGTTTCATACAACACATGCTACCGTATTATTCAATGTGAAACGTGTCGTGGAATCTTGGGGTGTTGCATTTTTACTAATAAATACTATTTTTTTACAAAATAGAGTTTATTACTTCTACATTTTAATAATTTTTACTGAGTACAACTATTTTCTAATAAGTATCTCTACTTACTACTAATTTTTACTGTTTATATCTAATTACAACAAATTTTAACTAATTATCACTAAAAACTATTATTTTCTCAAAATTATCACTTATTTCAGCGATAGTTTATTAGTTATCACTAATTACTTCTCTTTTGTATTTTTTTTCTAATTATAACAAATATTTACTTATTCAGTCTATTGTTTACCAAAAAACACGAATTACAACAATTTTTAATAAATAAATACAAATTAGCTGTATTTTTAACTAATACTGCTAATTTCTAACATTGATAGTGAATTATCGATCATCCTATGTAATTAGTGGATTTTTTTAACAAATATAATTAAATACTCATATTTTTTTTTTCTAATTTATACTCTGCGATAATAATTTGTTCTCAATGCAACAAATCACCAATAGTTTTTACTGATAATATTTAATGTTCAATTTTTTTTACTATTTATCACGAATTACATGAAATTATTATTAATTTTTTATAATTACAAAATATTTGTACCCATGCTTGATAATTAATTATAATTAACACTATTTTTTACGACATAACACTATTTTTAGTAATTACCTCTATTTTTTAGTAATGACCGCTATTTTTTTACTATGTATAATTAATATATATCAATTATTATTAATCAGAACGAATTATCAGTAATTTCTACTAATTATAGCTAAATCTTACTAATTACCACATATTTTTAATGATTACAGCTAATCATTTAAAATTATTTTTGAAAATTACTATTTCATTAAAAAATATTATTATATATCATTAATTATTAAAAAAATTTCTAAGTACTAATTACATTAAATAATTTGTAATTTTAATAAATTATTATTAACTTTGGAAAAACATTCATTGTATATTACTTTGTTTTTTTATAAGTTATATTTATTTATTATTTTTTTGTTTTTAATGGTAATTATCACTAATTACATATAATTGTAAATAATTACAGATATTTATAACTAATTATAACTAATCATGACAAATTACATCAATTTAATAAAACAATTTTGTAATAAAAAATATTTATATATTCATAATTAGTTTTATTAAAGAATACCACAAAAAATAAGACTTTATCAAGCTTAAAATACATAATTTAATCTCACAAGGGTACTTCCTTATAGAAACTAAAATTTTATATGATGAAATAAGGAAGTAAAGAGAATAGTTGAAGGGTGAAAAAATGATTCGTGTAGAGATATAATTCGAATGGGGGATATATATAATTACATTGGATTTGTAGAGACAATGTTGTTGTGTTGGTAGTCCAATTAAAAATAGGTTTATTTGTAATGGGTACACATCACATATGGTACCCTCTCGAAATGTGTATGCCTTTGTTAAATAGTTATCGGAAATGGTTACCATCAAAAATAAAAAAATTCATCGTAACATTCCACACAGTTACTTTCACCAATATCCAACTACTTAAAATGTTTCCCATTGTTAATAAGATTAATTTTTCATGACAATCATCACTAATACCATTGTATTATGAAAAATAAATAAATAATAATAAAATATTTTTGATTGGGGATAAATTCCTATAAGGCCCCAGCCTTAAACCTTACTTAATCTTGAGTTATTACAAGATTACACATTAAGGATCTTTTCAGGTTTAGAGTTTTAGAGACTTAGATCCTAAAACTTGCATTACGTTCCACATTTATACAAAGTGTTTACATAAAAGATAGTATTCATTTTTCCCATCAACGGAAACATATTTAAAATAAAACATGGATTCTTTCTTGACACTTCCTTGACACTATCATCATATCATGTACCCTTCCCTTGACCTGTGAAAAACATCTCAAAAACCTGGGATGAGCATAAAAAGCTCAATAAGGGATATAAAAATATGTAAAGGAAACATGAGTACATGTATACATAAGAATGAAATCAAACATTACCCATAAAACATATGCACTTTAACATACCTCATAAAATCATGAATAAATCATAGAAATCATAAGACATAAAGGTAACTTGAGGAATTCATAACATTCTTACGTAGGGAGTAACCCTCTTGGTTACGTTTAGAATACCCATCACAGTATATTCCCTAAATATCTTCAGAGAAACCTTAATGTTTAACCCCTTCGCGTTACCCAATGCATTGGAGAGATATATCGGGCTCACCCGCCATTATTTTATCACGGAACCGCCCGTCTTCATAATAATGCCCAAGAACCATAACATAATCATACCACATAATAAATGCATAAAGGAAACATAATATTTCCACATTTCAATCACTTGATATCAATACAACACATTGATATAAAAACATTATGAAAACCATTTTCAATACCAAAATAAAAGAAAAGTAAAACATGGTATTTATTTTTCTTTTAAAAAGAAGGTATGTCTTGTAGAGGAAACCGAAACTCAAATAATGGTCACGGCGGCGAAGAATACATTGCCGCCGCATACGTACGAAAAAAACATTCCCTTTTGTCATTTAGTAAACGATTCGTATAAAAAATATTCCTTTTGAATAAACTTAAAAGTCAAAGGGGTTTATACACCGTATAAAAGAAGGTTGTGTATAAAACAAAATATGCCTCAATGAAAGAAGATTGAGACGAAGTCCCATACAAAGACAATATCATTGGATTAAAAATAAATCAATTACATAATTATGTGTGACAGACTAATACACCAAATATAAGTTGATATTAAGTGTAAAACAATCAGTGGTTATTCATACATATTCATATAATGACATATTCAAGGAGTACAAGCTTATCCCAAAGAATCAAAATTGGGTTAAGAAATTCCCTTGCAAAAATTTGACAGCCTAACGACATCACTACAAAATTTAGAAAATGAGTTGATGAGAGATAAAAAGGGTATCTCATCACTTGGACATAAAATTTAAATCACTAAGGATATATAAGAACATATCCCAACATATTGTTATGTTAATTAAAAGACATAACAAAATAAGTCTTTTAAAAAGAGGAGGGTGAAAGGTTCCCTTACCGACATTGGTATCTTTCGAAACATACACCCCGTGAAAGAAGGACAATACAACATTGATGTAATACTCATAAATGAAAGTATATTACACAATGAGTAAAATAATGGGCAGTTCATACACCACTCAATGGAAATTTTAGCCAATGTAGCATAAATCTCATGGGAATAAAAATGAGATGAAAATTCCCTTACGAAAACTCGGAAGCCTAACGGCGGCACATAAAACTTCAAAAAAATGGATTGATGAGGTAAAATAGGGTCTCTCATCCTATTAAAATAAAATGCACATCAAGAGGAATATAAAAGAATATCCCCCATCATAACAAAGATGATCTTAAAATAAGTGACATAAAGGAGAGTACTTAAAAAGAAAGAGATAGGTTAGATCTCTTACGAAAATTCGGCAGCCTAACGGCACAACTCAAAACGTCCAAAATGGATTAATGAGAGAGAATAGGGTCTCTCATCATATGAAAATAAAAATTATAGTAAGAGTAATATAAAATAACATCCCCATCAAAAGAAGGATGAGCTTAAAATTAATGACATAAAAGAGTGTACTTAAAAATAAAGAGAGGAGTAGGATCCCTTACCTCGGGTCCGACTTGACTCGATCGTTCTTTAACGTCCTGAATAATAAACTTGAGTTAATTTCTGCTTTCTTAAGAACATTTTTTAAATTTCATTATTCTTTTTATATCACTTATTTCCATGTTATAAACATTATGTAATCATTTAATTTAATAATGTCTTTTTGTCGATATTTGGTTCTTAAGTCGAAAGTGGACTTCTTACAATTACATGTTGTTCGTGTGGTCAAAGGTTCATTATATCCATAATGATATTCATGATTTGGATATCAGATATATCATATATATCCAGAATATACATGTATTTATAATATTTCATATTCATTTAGAGGTAATAAATGAAATGCACCGTTCATGGAGACGGTAAGTCGTATGTACGCATGAACGCTACTTTCATTTCAATGTCATATTAATGGAATTAAAACTAAATGATAGGTATGTATATTTTAATTACAGAATTATATTCATCATTTAAATGTAACCTAAATCATATATAATAACTTTAAATACATCCTTTATACATCCCACATGTGGCATTAACGAATCAAATCACTTTGAGGGGGCGGTAGTCCGCATTTCCTATAATGAAATTATCGTGTTTACCCACAATGGAAACCATAAAGGTATGCCACAAAAGAAAAATACAGAAGCATAAGTAAAACATAAACATATTATATATCATATATCAATATAGTTACATCTTAATGTCCACATTTCAAGGTGTTATATGAGTGTTGAACAATCATAGTTTCGTGAGGAAAAAATTCGCCATCCACAAAAATAGTATGTTCTTTAATCATTTGATGTAGGTGTGTGTAAGTGTAGCTCGAATTATTATTATAAAAACATACTATTATATTGAATATGCTAGAGTTGTTAGACAATAAATTAATAAAAAGAGTTTAGGGGGTTGGAGAAGAAAGATAAAACAAAAGAACACAAATGAAGACATTACCTTAAAATCAGGTAACTCTTTTTGATTTGAGCTCAAAAGCTTCCTTGGAAAGACTTCTGCCCAAAGTGAGGCTTCTAGGAGTAAGAGAGGGATGTGGAGAGGCAAAATGAGCAGGTTTTTGCCGAGCCAAAGGCTTGAGAGGTCTGGGTAATGAGGTAGAGGTGGGGGACTTTTATAAGAGGAGAGGAGGGGCACTTTTGTAAAGTTACAAAATGTTACATTATTTTCAAATGGGTTTCGTATTTTAAAGGGACCAGATTGATTTATTTCGAGGATAAGGTGGTAAGGGTTCGAAATATACTCATCCAAAAGGTTTTTGACAATTTTAGGTTTTATATTTTACATTATCTTTCCATTTTATTTAAATCGTTAAATAATGAGGTCATCGCTGCATCATCATGATGTCATAAATAATTTAATTTATATAATGTATAAAAATTATAAAAAAATACTATGATGTAGTAAATCGTTTTATCATTCCAATGACTATTTATAGTAAAAAAATATGACTTGTATAACCCCATTTAAAAATTGTTTTAGTAAAACAACTCATGTTTGTGTCATTTTTACTTTTACATTAAATAAAAAATTATTTATGTCATTTCCCAACCAAAGTGGCTCCATGGGGTCCTCATGTTGACCCATGGATTTTACTGGTCGTCCATGACACATCCAATAAAGGTAGAACATGTGTCAAACTCATCTCATATTATTAAAACATTATTTTTACCTTAAACTACACTAATTACCTCTAATCGTGATTAAAAACTTAAAAGTTACTATTCACCAAAAAATTATTGTAATCCCATTGAACAACATTTTACCTCCTAATGTAAACCATGAATGTCAGATTTTTGAAATTCACAACACATAGGCGGCAAAGTTTCATTTAAACGAAAAATCAGTTTCTTTAACTACCACTTAGTGGTTTCACAATTCATCGAAAATTGATGTTTTTTAGAAAAACACCAAAAATTAACTCTAATCTATATTTGATATTACGAATTCAAAAATGAAGTCTATTTAACAAAATTCAAAACATATAAGATTCATTAATTAATTTAATAATTTATTCCCGCTGTCAAAACAAATAGCGTGTTTTTAAGAAACAATAAGTATCAAAAGATTGACTCTAGTTTAAGTCCAATTTCAAGATGAAATTAATTCCAACGAATACTATTGGATTAAATAGTAAAAATATATTCTAATTGATCTTTAAAACCAATTCAAAAGATAATCTAATCATATAAATATATTAGATTAAAAAGAGGTTTTGAATTAAAATACAACATTTTTCATTGTTCATAAAAAAATGAACTTTATCGGAAAAATACCAAAAATTTACACAATGTAAATTTTTATGTCCCGATTCTAAAGAAGAATTTTATTTTGACAAATATAACATATAAAATTTTCAAAATGTAGATTTAAAAGAGGTTCGCCATTAAAAGGCGGTTAATTGACCTTTAAAAAAATATTAGAATGATTATGCTTAAAAATTGGATTCATTCACATTTTTAATCCTCTAACATTTATTGTAAAAAGTAAAAATATTTGACAAACATATATAATCATTTTTTAGTTAGTTCTGTTCATTCCCTTCATTACAACGTCTAGGAATTAACTATCATTTAAGATAATGTTATTTTATTATTAGATTTCAATGTAAGATTTCAAAGGAACTCGTTGTTGTGTATTGGGTATGCCATCGAGCCTAGTGTTCCCTTTAAAATAATATTGACATTTTATTCACAAATAGGGATAAATATAAAAATTTCATATTGTTTATTTACCTGGGGTGTTACATCCTTCCCCTCTTTTAGGAATTGCGTCCTCGCAATTTTTAAAATTGGGCTTGGAAACGTCATTGAAAATCCCACATCGGAACAAGAGTCAGTAAAACTATCACATTAAAATAAACAAAGAGAATTACAAAGGTCACCCGAGTTAACCCATACCAGGATTCCATGTAGGAAAACATGGACATGGATGAAAAAACAAAGGGTCATGTTCTGAGGGAGAGTGATAGTAAACATGTCTAGGGGAAAGTAGACCACAAGAAAATCACAAACTTGTGGTGGGTTAAATGTTATTCGATTCCCGAGTAGTAAAAGTTAATAGAGAACATTTTTGTTTTATGTTACATTTCATTGAGGAATTTATTTTTGATCTTAAGGAAACACACTTACCTGTCATGTTGACTTTAAAATTTTACTAAATTTCTTACACAAACTCATACTTTCCCCAAATGATGAGTATTTAGGAAGACTTGTTCACATTAAGAGTACTATAATCAACTTCTAGAGAATCACCTAATCCACAAAAGAGAACTATATATTTCCCATGTCTTTAGACCTTGACCAAAACAAAAAAAATTTATAACAAGATCAGATAATCCACAAATGGATAATCTTTTATAAAAATGAAAATCTATTCTTAATCTCCAAAATTTGTCCAACAAAACCCAAAGTTCAACAAAGACCATTCAATAAAAAAATTGTCCATAAAATTCTTCAAAGTAAACCAAACTAACATTGAAACCCAAACATTTGAAGGATTTAGTCACATAGTCTTCCAAGGTACAAATTGACTTTTATCTCCAAATAACATCAGTTGCTCTTAAATTCTCATATTGAAATGTAATTAACCAAATCACATATCCTCGATGGTAGGTTAATCATTTCCATAGATAACTCAAAATAAACTTAATATTGATTCCTAAAATCATATAAATACAAAGAATTAGTCAAACTAACCAGGGACATCACGTAGTCCAGTGGTAGGCGATAAATACCAGTCGCACTTTGGTTGTGGGTTCGATTCCCACAGCTTTGTCCGACGCAACGGGTTGTCACATGGTTTGTGTGTTGTCCTTTATCCAAAACTATATAATTCATAAAACATTCCCCAAAACGAGACAAAATCTTCAAAAATAATCATAACATATTTTATCCTCAAGTTTATCTCATGCCTTTGACTTTCCATCATAACATATAATAACCCATAATTACCTCAAAAGTAAGGATCATATAAACTCTAATGGTTACCTTTATAATTATTACCTAGACTTCCACATCAATTGGTCATCTTTTACATGATGCATTACAGATCATACTAAGGTTCAATTGGTTGATCATGACTCCTTGATAGTTGGTTTAGAACCACCACGAGTTTCCTCATTGAATCCCCCATTTTATCTAGTATCTTAATCAGAGAACCACCACAGTTTCCCTCATACCTGTTGTCTCTTTGGTGCCTGCTAGATCCATCCATTCACTAAAAAAGAAATGTCAGTGTGAGTATATCAGCGAAACCATATCGTACTATTGAGGAAGTTAAACACTAAGATATACTTACTCATTCACTTTATCTAAAACTAGGACTCTTTCTGAAATCATAACCATTATGGTAATGTCACTTGTGCTTAGAGAATACCCTAACCTCTAAAGTTATCTAAACCGACCTTCAATACCAACTATAATGACCCAGTCCTAAACCTTACATAATATTGAGTTATTACAAGATTAAACATTGAGGATCTTTTCGGGTTTAGAGTTTTAGAGAATTAGATCATAAAACTTGCATTACATTCCACATTTAAAAAAGTGGTTACATTAAAGATAGTATTCATTTTTCCCATCAACGGAAACATATTTAAAATAAAACATGGATTCTTTCTTGAAACTTCCTTGACACTATCATCATATCATGTACCCTTCCCTTGACCTGTGAAAAACATTTCAAAAACTTGGGATGCGCATAAAAATCTCGGTAAGGGATATAAAAATATGGAAAGGAAACATGAGTCATGTATATATAAGAATGAAATCATACATTACCCATAAAACATAAGCACTTTAACATACCTTATAATGTCATGAATAAATCATAGAAATCATAAGAAATAAAGGAAACTTGAGGCATTCATAACATTCTTACGTATAGAGTAACCCTCTTGGTTACGTTTGGAATACCCATCACAGTATATTCCCTAAATCTATTCGGAGAAACCATAACGTTTAACCCCTTTGCATTATCCAATGCATTGGAGAGATATATCGGGCTCACCCGCCCTTAGTTTATCACGGAACCACCTGTCTTCATAACAATTCCCAAGAACCATAACATAATCGTACCACATAATACATGCATAAAGGAAACATAACATTTCCACATTTCAATCACAATATATCAATACAACACATTGATATAAAAACATTATGAAAACCACTTTCAATACCAAAATAAATGAAAAGTAAAACATGGTATTTATTTTTCTTTTAAAAAGAAGGTATGTCTTGTAGAGGAAGCTGAAACTAAAATAATGGTCATGGCGGCGGAGAAGTCATTGTCGCCGCATACATACGACAAAAACATTCCCTTTTGTCGTTTAGTAAACGCTTAATATAAAAAAGATTCCTTTTGAATAAACGTAAAATTCAAAGGGGTTTATACACCGTATAAAAGAAGGTTGTGTATAAAACAAAATATGTCTCAATGAAAAGAGATTGAGACGAAGTCCCATACAAAGATGGTATCCTTGGATTAAGGATAAATAAATTACATAATTATGTGTGAAAAACTAATACACCAAATATAATTGGATACTAAGTGTAAAACAATCAGAGGTTATTCGCACATATTCATAGAACAACATATTCAAGGAGTACAAGCTTATCCCAAATAATGAAAATTGGGTTAAGAAGTTCCCTTGCAAAAATTTGACAGCCTAACGGTGTCACTACAAAATTCAGAAAATGACTTGATGAGAGATAAAAAGGGTATCTCATCACTTGCACATAAAATTTAAATCACTAAGGATATAGAAGAACATATCCCAACATAATGTTATGTGAATTAAAAGACATAACAAAAGAAGTCTTTTAAAAAGAGGAGGGTGAATGGTTCCCTTACAAACATTGGTATCTTTCGAAACATACACCCCGTGAAAGAAGGACAATAAAACATTGATGTAAATACTCATAAATGTAAGTATATTACACAATGAGTAAAATAATGGGAAGTACATACACCACTCAAAGGAAATTGTGGCCAATGTAGCATAAATCTCACGGGAATAAAAGTGAGATGAAAAATATCTTACGAAAACTCGACAGCCTAACAGCGCCACTTAAAACTTCCAAAAATGGATTGATGAGGTAAAATAGGGTCTCTCATCATATTACAATAAAATGTACAGAAAGAGGAATATAAAATAACATCCACCATCATAACAAAGAGAATATTAAAAGAAGTGACATAAATGAGAGTACTTAAAAAGAAAGAGAGAGGTTAGATCTCTTACGAAAATTTGGCAGCCTAACGATGCCACTCAAAACTTCCAAAATGGATTGATGAGAGAGAACAGGGTCTCTCAACATATCAACATAAAAATTACAGTAAGAGTAATATAAAAGAACATCCCAATCACAAGAATGATGTGCTTAAAAGGAATGACAAAAAATAGTGTACTTAAAAAGAAAGGGAGGAGTAGGATCCCTTACCTCGGGTCCGACTTGACTCGATCATTATTTAACGTCCTGAATAATAAACATTATTTAATTTAAACCTGCATAACAACCTTTATCCAGTTAATTATTCTTTTTATATCACTTATTTCCATGTTATAAACATTATGTAATCATTTAAGTTAATAATGTTTGTTTTGTCGATATTTGGTTCTTAAGTCGAAAGTGGACTTCTTACAATTACATGTTGTTCATGTGGTTAAAGGTTCATTATATCCATAACGATATTCATGATTTAGATGACATATATATAATATATATCCATAATATACATGTATTTATAATATTACATAATCATTTAGAGGTAAGAAATGAAATGCACCGTTCATGGAGACGGTAAGCCGTACGTACGCATGAACGCTACATTCATTTCTATGTCATATTAATGGAATTAAAACTAAATGAGGGGTATATATATTTTAATTCCATAATTATATTCATAATTTATATGAAACATAAATCATATATAATAACTTTAAATACATCCTTTATACATCCTACATATGGCATTAACGAATTAAATCACTTTGAGGGGATGGTAGTCTGCACTTCCTAAAATTAAATTATCGTGTTTACCCACAATGGAAACCATAAAGGTATGAGACAAAAGAAAAATAAAGAAGATTAAGTAGAAAACAAACAAATTATATATCATATATAAATATAGTGACATATTAATGGCCACCTTTTAAGTTGTTATATGAGTGTTGAACAATCATCGTTTCGTATGGCAGAAATTCGCCATCCACAGAAACAGTTTGTTATTTAACCATTTTATGTAGGTTTGTGTATGTGTATCTCGATTAATTATTATAACAACATCCTAGTATATTGAAGATACTGTAGTTGTTACAAAAGAAATGTATAAAAAGAGTTTAGGGGGTTGGAGAAGCAAGATAAAACAAAAGAAGACAAGTGAAGACATTACCTTAAAATCGGGTAACTCTTTTTGATTTGAGGTCAAAGGCTTCCTTGGGAAGCCTTCTGCCCAAAGTGAGGCCTCTAGGAGTAAGAGAGAGATGTTTAGAGGCAAAATGAGCAGGGTTTTGACGAGCCAAAGTCTTGAGAGGTGTGGGTAATGTGGTAGAGGTTGGGGCATTTTATAAGAGGAGAGGAGGGGCACTCTTGGAAAGTTACAAAATGTTACTTTATTTTCAAATGAGTTTCGGATTTTAAATGTCCCAAATTGATTTATTTCGAGGATAAGGTGGTAAGGGTTCGTAATATACTCATCCAATAGGTTTTTGACAAGTTTAGGTTTTATATTTTAAATTATCTTTCCATTATATGTAAATCGTTAAATAATGAGGTCATCGCTGCATCATCATGATGTCATAAATAATTTAATTTATTTAAAGTATAAAAATTATAAAAAAATACTATGATGTATTAAATCGTTTTATCTTTCCAATGACTATTTATAGTCAAATATCTGACCTGTATAACCCCATTTAAAAATTGTTTTAGTAAAACAACTCATGTTTGTGTCATTTTTACTTTTATATTAAATAAAAAGTTATTTATGTCATTTCCCTACCAAAGTGGATCCATGGGGTCCCCAAGTTTACCCATGGATTTTATTGGTCGGCCATGACACATCCAATAAGGGTAGGACATGTTTTTTTTCAGCTCATCTCATATTATTAAAACGTTATTTTTACCATAAACTACACTAATTACCTCTAATCCCGATTAAAATTTTAAAAGTTACTATTCACCAAAATATTATTTTCATCCCATTGAATCACATTTTACTTCTTAATGACAACCATGTATGTAGGATTTTTGAAATTCAAAACACAGAGGTGGCAAAGTTTCATTTAAATGAAAAATCAATTTCTTTAACTACAACTTAGTGGTTTCACTATTCATCGAAAATTGAAGTTTTTAAGAAAAATACCAAAAATTCACCCTAAGATATATGTGATATTAAGAATTCAAAAATGAAGTCTATTTTATAAAATTAAAAACATATAAGTTGCATTAATTAATTTAATAATTAATTCCCGCTGTCAAAACAAATAGCGTGTTTTTAAGAAACAATAAGTATCAAAAGATTGACTCTAGTTTAAGTCCAATTTCAAGATGAAATTAATTCCAACGACCACTATTGGATTAAATGGTAAAAATATATTCTAATTTAACATTAAAACAAATTTAAAAGATAATATAATCATATAAATAAATTAGATTAAAAAGATGTTTTGAATTAAAATACAACATTTTCACTGTTCATTAAAAAAATAAACTTTATTGGAAAAATACAAAAATTTACACAATGTAAATTTTGATGTCCTGATTCTAAAGGGGAATTTTATTTTGTCAAATATAACACATAAAATTTTCAAAAAGTGGATTTAAAAGAGGTTCTCCATCAAAAGGCGATTAATCGACCTTTTAAAAAAATATTAGAATTTTTATGCTTAAAATTTGGATTCATTCACATTTTTAATCCTCTAACATTTATTGTAAAAAGTAAAAATATTTGACAAACATATATAATCATTTTGTAGTTAGTTCTTTTCATTCCCTCCATTACAACGGCTAGGCGTTAACTACCATTTAGGATAATATTATTTTATTATTAGAGTGCAACGTATGATTTCAAAGGAACTCATTGTTGTGTATTGGGTAAGCCATCGAGCATAGAGTTCCCTTTAATTTAATATTGACATTTCATTCACAAATAGGGATAAATATAAAAATTTTATATTCTTTATTTACCTGGGGTTTTACAATTCCATTGAAAATAATATTCCCGTAATTTTTCGTGCATTCAAGATAATATTATTTTTGATGGAAGAGAATCTCTTGTAAAAAATAGTTTCTTGGATAAATTATTTTGAGGTTGTAAATGTTCACCTATAGAAAATAATTCCATTTGATAGATTATTTTGTATAGGTGTATGGCCTAGTGAAAATAACAAATCGCTAAATTTCATTATTCATTTATTAGAACATATACATGAGTAACATTTAATTTTTTCATAAAACATAGTTTCTCTCGTAAATGAGTCTTTCATAGGATTCATTATTACTAGATTATTTCAATTGGATTTATTTATATATCTTCAAAAATACAGTGGCTCTATTTCCATAAGGACATTCTTTCCAACGGAAGGCATTCCCTAGGTCATTTGGATGAAGATTCATGAGAGTAGACACTGATTGAGAGGAGGGATAGTCGGACTCAACACACCCGCTCAAGAAATATTATTTCCCACTATGGGACTCTCTTCTAGATTTATGATATGTACATGAATCCTTATTAATTCACCATTTATGCAATGAGTTTTTCATGTGATTTGGAAATCAATGATTAACATGTATATAATTTGAGAATCAAATGTTTGTATCTATGGTTTTTTATTGATTGAGACATCTGTATATATCTGATGTTCTCCACCAGTGGTGTACTTTGGTATTCTACATAGATATTCTTTGTTTGTTATTATGACTACACTGGTTTTAAAGCCACTCTGTGAGGTACTCTGTAATTTATCGTCATCTAGGGAGATGAGAGTTGTTTTAATGTTGGGATCACATCCATATATTGGTTTCTTAAGTATCATTGTGAAATGAATCTGAACACACGTAGTCCGGTTCCACGTAAGATGACAAAAAATCCCATTTAAGGTCATTATATAAGGACCAATTCATATAGTTTAATTTCAGGTTATAAGGAGTCATATGTAGAAGATTCCTAATCGACCTTTGATGTGGTAATTATACTGAAGTGGCACAAGGAACAAGGAAGGGATATTAATTTTCTTGTTTAATTAGACCCCGCTAGGAATGTGGCCCCAAAAGAATAGGGTTTGATTAGATTTTTGGGTTTGAACCTGAGGAATGCATCCCATGTATCTCATTTTTATTAGAATAAATGTTCACATAGTTTGGGATGTCCACATGATAATGTAGTCCTTTTAGAGAAATGAGTTGGGACATACATTCTAAAAATTATTTTGTGTTCACTTGTGATTTTAATTAGTGGACTACACCTAAAGATTTTGCCCACTTATGGATGAGATTATATGGAGATAAATCTATAAGTAGGATTTCTATGTATCCCAGTTTAATGGGAATCAGAGTTCTTATAGTTTATTCAAAATGGTGTTTGTTCAAATATTTTGATCAACACAAATCTCTTTTCCAATGTGAGTCATGATTAGTGTGACAAACAAGTGTATATGAGATATTTAACAAAGTATCACACACTAATCCCCCTCCACTAGTGGAAGAGGCCATGGCAACATCAGCGATGGTGGAAGACGACATAGAAAAATGAACCGTTCAAAGTGAAATGAGATTGAAGTAATTTGGATCTGGCCCAAAAGGCAAGTGTATTATGCAATAATTGTTGCTCTGAAATTGGTCCTGGTAGGAGAGGGAGACATTTATTTTTGTTCAAAATGAGAAGTAGGTTTGAACTATACTGTTCCTAACAGGGATATAAGGCTCCATGTTTTAGAGAAGATAAATGATATGCATGGCCCGAATATTAATAATCCATAATAGAAATTCTCAAACATTGTTCCTAGGAGAAAGCTCCATGTGACTATAGATATTAAAACCCACAAATAGTACATTATTCTAGACCCCAAAATAAAACAAATTTGGGAATCCTATGACTGAAGATATAAAAACAAAAATGGTAGACAAGAAGATGTTCCTTTCCCAGGGGTTTGGTATGTCATTATGGTTTTGAAGAGGATTCCTCATAATCCATTTCAAAAAATAGAGCCAATGAAAAAGATGGATTTTCATGAATGACTACGAAGAAGGCTTGACAAAAGGATTGTATAGGCTAAAGGGATAATGTGAATCATATAGTGGTGTTTGACTAGGTATCCGGCATGCAGGTATGGGCCCACATGTAGGCTTGGGCGACCTGATGTTCTCATAAGTAAACAAAAACCTATATGTTAAAACAAGGGTGATAATTGACTCAGGTATTCAATAGTATGCATATGTATTCCCAAAAGTGGGGTTCTCAAGTTCCTTTGAGATGAATGGGTGCACGTAATTGTTTCTAATTTAAGAAGGATGGGTGTTTTAGGTGTGAATTTGTTATGAATTTCAAACACTAATGGGAATTAAGTCATATAATCCTCTTTTAATTCATCCACCCTAGGTTCTAAAGATTTACCATGAAGGATTCAGGAGTATTTGGAGAAGCACTTGGGAGAACAGATCATCAAATAGGCTTTATGGAAATTTTTCTGTCATAAATGATGATCCCAAGGGTCTATTTATGGGAAATTCGTTGACTATAGTTGAAGGAGTTTGGTCTCACAAGTGGGTTGCATGCCAAAATTATGGCGTTCATGTTGTTGTGCGCCAAGGGTTCCTTGGCTCACCTAGGGTAATTTTAAGAATGTACATTTCCAAATTTTGAAATTTTCATCATATTTTCTCCACTTTTTATCTACAGAATTTTTCTTTTCCCTTTTTAATTGATATCATGAAAGAAAGTGTCAAAAATCCCCCCCCCCTCAGAATTGGATCAGAAATGAATAGAGGGTCTTATACCGAGGTAAAGTTATGAAACAAGTTAAGAATTTTGATTTGGTGTGCAAACTGATAGTGTATGAGGTACGAGTGCGCAAGGTTACAGAATGCATGGTATTCTTCATTGCTTACATTTACTGTATTGTTAAATTTTCTTCCATAATATGATATTTTCATACTGTATAACCATAATTAAAATTACAAGGATGGAATGTGCTCTATTTTTTCCTAATAAAATGGTCCCAGTGAGTGTAATTTTATTTTTACTAGGGTTACACAATTAACCCCAAAAACATTGTATCTTTTGACATTTTAATTTCTCAATATTTCTTAAACCTCACAAAATGTATGTTAAGAAAGCTGAGACTTCAAATTTTGTCCGGAGTTCCCATTGAGGGTTTTCAATCTAGTGAGTACATTTCTTAAAGGGAAGTCTATAGTCATTCATATTAGACTAATAAGGCTTGTGTTTATGGTCAAATAGCTATGACGATAAATTTTGAAATTAGAACCCAAATAAGGCTACGTAGCTAGTAATTACTCCAATATTCATTAGAATCGTCCAAGGGGAATATTGCGTCCTGATATTTATGGTCGGTAAATCTAAAAGTTGATGTATAAACATAGTGGAGTTATTTTCTAGGAAGAAATATATTATTTCATGACTAACCCATTGTGGGTGATGTTTTAAGCAGTGAAACTAAGGGAATGTGCTACTTACCCAAATAATGTTATCCTTCGACGAACAGGCCCATTATGTAAGCGAATTTTTTGCAAGGCCACCTAAGGGAATGAAATGCATATTCATACAAAATAGACGAAAATAATTTTATATTTATTATTGATAGACATATGAAATTAATATTTGGGTGACTCTAGACCACAATCGGTGGTTTTTCCAAGGAAATATATTTAAGAATAAAAGTCTTTCTCAGCCGACATGGTTTATGAATGTGGAAACCACTACTGCAATAATTTTGTGTGTGGAGAATGGTTTTTTTAAGAAAAGGGGCTTTTTGACCTTGTTCGGTGTATTTTAGAGTTTTTCAAGAAGGAAATTATGGCATGCAGTTCCAAGTCATGTTATAAGGACATTGGAGGGCACTAATTTAATGTCATTATATTTGAACAATCGGTTAGGAATATCAAATTTCATGATAATTTTCTTGGAAAGATGATACCATATTCTTGTATTGGATGGAATAAATGTAAAATGTGATTTGGAAATTCCATATTTTGAATAATTATATGGGAAAAAGGGATAATAGAATTTAAACAGATCTTTTCCAAAAAATGATGTTACCATTTTTTGAAAAACACCTTTATCGGGGAAGTATTAAATAGGGCCAACTAGGGGAATGTGATGTATATCCATATAGTGGGATCCTTTGACTAACATGACCATTATGTAGGTGACTTTTATTCACGAACACTAGGGGAAATACTACGTGGTTAGGAAAAAGAGATATACGGAATTTGATGTTTTATTTCTAAAAGTCGACGAATGTTTACATTGATTCAAATGTTCCTAATCACATAGATTATCTTATGGAAAAAATATGTGAATACAGAAAGTGTTTTTTCCAATCATGATTTCAAATAAATACTAGGAATATGGATTTTTTTGATGTTATGAACCAAGCAAAGGTTGTACGGTGTTTTTAATTCTAGTTCATGCGACTAAGACCATAGTATTATGGAAAAAATTGATGATATTTGTTTAAATGATCCAAGATTATTTCATGACTCATTGAAAATATGGAGAGGTAAAATGTGTAAAACATTATCCTCGTAACTTTATAGTTTGAAAAAAATATATTGGACAAGTATAAAAAGAATGAACACTATAAACTACAGGTTCTTAAAAAACCGAATTTAATGTTTAATGGGACAAAAGTTGTTTCTCCTAAGAACGACGTTACCATTATTTGACAAAATTCGTATGGGGTTGTATTATATAGGGCCAAATGGGGCCATATGAAACATAGTAAAATTTTGGAATCCTTTGACCAACATGTTTGTTATGTATAAAAATTTTGAGGAAGTCCGCATAAGGAAATATACTACATAGTCAGGAAAATAGATATAAGGTAATAGATGTTCTATCACGAGAAACCGAAGTAAGATTATGAAGGTTCGAAAGTAGTATATATTAGGGGAATGAAACCTGAAAGCAGTAATGGCCAATGAAAAAGGAAACTATTTGGAATGATATTAGCCATAAATTTCAACTTCGTTACATAGATCTGACTCATATGTAAAATGGGGACATTTATTGTCTGTTTTATGGGATCTCTAAGGAGAGGTCCCAATATAAGATCTCTGGGAGAGATTTTAATTTTTTTGTGGGAGAGGTAGAATATAGATTTATCTCATGGAGGGGACTGATGGTTAAGGCCTAGTTTTCACTAAAAATTTCAATGGGATTAGAACCCAGACAGACATAGTTCATGAGGTTATACACAATATCAATCATGTTTTGACATGGGGAAGAGGGATTTGTTTTTTGGATGGGCCCATGAATGGGGATCAAGGAATCTCAAAGTATCCCATTGAAATAATAATAAAGCCATACATTGTTCATAAGAATATCATTCCCCACACCAATTGAGATTCATGTGAGAGACAGGGAATTCAATCATATTCCAGAATAATTGATAAACATAAGACCCAAGATGGAATGTTGATCAAAACATATATCTGGGAAGATTACCCTATATTGATTTGGTTCATTTATAAGAACAAAAATGGAAATAAATTTATTTACAGTTGCAGCAGGGCCTAATATTAGATATCCAAGCATATGTTTGTATCCAAATGGTATGAGAATCAAGCCACACATAGTTCTTGAAATAATGTCTCTATGATTTATTGATTCAACCATAGAAAGATATGGAATTCATGTGACACTAATAAGTACCAATGATATGAGTAATTATTGTGCATTGAAGCTACTCATGTTTTTTATAGAACCATAAGGAAATCCAATTTTTAGTATCTTATGATATTTTGTAATCTGAGTTAAAGAAGATGTTAACCATATAGTTTAATTCCTTGTAGCGAGGAAAATAATTTCTTCCAGTTTAATGTCGTGTGATAAGGAAAAAGGTTCTATAAATTTTAACATCCTGCAAAATGGACACATATGGTTTTTTTAGTTTAATTTCCTACAACTAGGACATTATGTTATGTAGTTTCACTTAATGCGGCGAAGAAATAATGTTGTGGTGTTTCATGTCATATGGAAAGGAAAAATGATGTCATTAAGTTTAATGTCGTGTGACTAGGAAAAATATGCCCCACATTTTAATGTTGTGTTTCATGGATGCATATGGCTGTTATATAGTTTAATGTCTTGAAACATGGACATTATGTAGTGCAGTTTCATGTCATGCAATGACATTATTACTTTGCGTGATTACACAATGTACATCTTCAAGAATATTTCTTTGGTTGGAGTTTAATAAGTTCTAAATCCACTAATATTAGGGAATACAATATATAAGAGTAGACCTTATGTATAGTGTAAGGTCCTTACCTCTTTGGCTCAATCGATTGAGGATTCATACCTAGTATCATCAGAGTCATCAAAATTAATACCAATTCTCATTGAATAAAGGAGAAGTGGAAAAATTTATTGTTAAAATCTCATTTTATTCTATTCTGATAGACTTCCAAATGATGCAATGTGTGCAATCTCCTTTCATCATATCATTCTAGCTCATCAAATTGCTTCTGAGATTATTCATTTGTAGATAACTGATTACTGATTTGCAACTCAGAGTGTAGGAAAATGAATTTCAATATGAAAAATAGCTTTTGTTTTGTACACAAATGAATAAAGCTGCCCATGTGGAAGTACAAGTAGTAGTATGATAATCCCATAAAGCATGAAAAAGATTATCGGGCCAAGATTTCATATCATTATCAACCATTTTCAGGAGTATATTTTATAGGTACATGTTGAATGACTCTATTTTTCCACTGTATTTTATATGATAGCGATACAAATGGTTGGATTTGATATTGTGCTCCTGATAAATATTCTTTACCTCAATAGAATAGAAATTTGTGTCGTTGTCCATTAATATTGTACGAGGGACACCAAATATAGTAATGATATTATCTTTGACAATTCTATGATTCTGGCTCCGAATTCATTGATAGGTATTACATAAACCCTTTTGGAGATTAAATCAGTAGCAGTAAGAATATACTTAATCTCTTTAGCCGTAGCTATAGGATAATGTCATAATACGTCAATTCCCCATGTAGAAAAATGATATGAGTATTTATCTAGGTTCATGAAGCTGGGAGATGATGAATGAAGATGTCAAGAACATGGTATTGGAGACACATGTTGGCAAAATCTCTGAAATCTTCTTTCATTGAAAGAAAGAAGTATCCATGCCACCAAATTTCACCAGAAATCCATTTCCTAGATTGTTGAGAACCAAGAGCTCATGTTTGTACTTATTTCAGGTAATTTGAATTTTCTTATCCATCAATACACCTAAATTGGAATCCATCAAATCCTTTTTGGTATAGGATCTTATGGGATCTATGCTATCATAAATAATGAAATTGACCACTCATCGCCAAATTTTCTCTTTCCCAGCTCTATCAGGTTGAAGTATTAAATTTTTATTATATTGAATGATAGGTGTCATTAATCCTATAGTATGACCATAAGGCCTGAAAATATGTATAATTTTATTAATTTCTTCTATTATGATTTGATCAACTAGTCAAACCACATGACGATGGCCTATAATAATGATTATGTCATCTTGATTTGGATTATCCAGGGTTGTGGCTACATTAGACAATGAATCATCTTTGGCATTTTGTGATCGTTTTGACATATGCGAATATTGGATCTTATGGAAATTCATCCATTAACCCCCTGACATAATCACAAAAAGGTATTAACATATCTTTTCTAATATAATAATACCCATTTATCTATATGATTATCAATTATAAATCATCATTCCCTTTTAGGTGGTTCACATGTACCGAGAGTGTCAATTCTAGACCTGTAATGAAATGATTGATATTCTTCCTCACCGTTGGTACCGTATTGTAATAATATAAATGAATATGGTAACACTTCTTCTTCAGGGGAGATTAGCACAATTTTTATCAAAACATTATTGTGTTTAAGATCATCCATTCTCTCCCCTGTTGGTCTTTTGGATGCGCCATTAAAGTACATCATCCATATTTGGAGAATATCATGAATAGATACGATTTAGTCATCATGATGTTCATTATTCAATGTTTTCACTTCTGTAGATGGGTGTTTTTCAATGGAATTCTTCTATGTATTGAATTTTTTTACTTTTTATAGAACAAATTTGATATCTAACTATTTCATTATAACTACCGACCATGCTAAATGTCATTTCAATATAGGACGACTGAAAATTATTTTGAGCAGGTTCTTGGGAAATATCATGTGGACCACATGATGTTTAATGTATAGTCATAGATTTTAAACTATCAATATTATAGAAAAGAAACATTTATCAATACTTGAATATCAAATATCTGCATCGAGAATTTATCAACTGAGACAATAGAAGTTGTTTTCATTCCGAGCATCATTCATCTGTGCAAGAAAGCTCCCAATGTTTTCTCTAAAGCTGTCACATAGATAATGAGTGGAATTCCTTTATTAGTTCTCTTTAATACCATTGGGCACAATAGAAATTTCTTGAGGGTATCAAATGCCTCTTGGAGATCATCGGTCCATTGACAAGTGATTCCCTTCATCATTAATTTGGTGATGGGAAAACACTTTCATGCTATATTATCCATAAATAAAGTCATATAATCCATGTTTCATTGAATTACAATAAATTATATAAAATATAGTGTAGGTGACATGTCAATGATATATTTCATCTTTCTCAGTATCAACTTTGATGCCACGATGTAGTAAAAAAAGGTGAGAAATATTCTTGAGGTAACCCCGAAAGCACATTTTATGAGGCTCATCATCAGATTATATTGTTGATGTTTATTGAATATAGTATTCAAATAGACCAAGTTATTAGAATATTTTTAAGATTTCCCCACTAAATCATCCAAATAACAGTTGAAATTTTTTCCCAAGACTAATTTTATTATATAATCCACAAAATGGTGATATATTGCACCGACATTTTTCATGAAAAAAAAAAATTACTAGGTAGAATAACAATCTTTGAGGGGATCTGGAAGGCTATAAAATCCTATTATTAATGGGCCATGCATATTTTATTGTACTTAGAGTATCTATCAATAGAGGAATGTGATTCATATCAATCTAGATAACCAATAATGATCTTAGTGAATAAAATCTGGAAGTTTTCTATGGGACAATGATGGTTGAGATCCCTATAATCAATATACCCTATGATTTTCCAATATTTATTTTTTACTAGGAAAATTTTGGGCAGCCATTTGGGTTATTTCACCTCCTATAAAATTTTAAATTTGATATGCTTTCAACTTCAGCTTTAATTTTAGAGGCGTTAGTTGGGTACATTCTTCTTACAGCCTACTTAAATCCCAGTGCACTTCTGGAAAAAAATATGTGTGGCCACATCATAATTAAGGCCAAAAATTTATATATAGTTCCATTAAAGTAAATTTCTATGTTTCTTTAGAAATAAAGTATACATCTCTTGATCTTCAGAAGTCATGGCCACACTAATTAGAGTATTGTGTAGATCTTTTTATGTTCCCATATTTATTTCCTTGAGTTCATCAATTGTGGTAGAGACGCCATCCTAAAATGATGGAGAGGAGTCCTTAAGATCTTCTTCATCTTCTTCCTCATGTTTCACTTATTTGGATTCTTCTTAAATAGTAGTTAATGTAAAAAAATACACAGATTTAAGAGAGGAGTATGTATTTGGAAAACCTCAAAAATCAGCAACCATTTCTGAACCTACTAATAATGAAGGGAATTCCTAGTGTATTGATGATAGAAATATGGGTTGGGAATCAACATCCTTATCTTCCTTTATTAAAGTGAAAAATATCTTCTAATCTAACTGATGTAGATAATTTTTGTTGATGTTTAATGGACGATATGAAGACATCTCCATTTATGTTTTCACTATCGTCAATTTCACCTAGGCTACTTGGCGATTTATAAATCTGATATTATGGAAGTGACTATATGATTTATGGTATTTGGTTCTATAAATTTGACATTATTGATAGGAAAATCATAATCTATACTCAAATGTTTGAATGGGTTAGCTGAGAACTTTTATAGACCATTAAAAGCATTGATTCTTACTACATATTTTTTAATAGATTTAGTTCCCTTTGTGTGATATAATTATACCTCAATATAAAAATATTATCATATTTTAAATGGGTCCTTTTATACATTAAATGTCTTAATTTTACCATTAATGCATTACATGAGATATTGGTGACATGAAAAAGGAATGGAAGCATGTTGATGTAACCAATACCTTCCAAGAAGAATGTTAAAATTTGTGTCCTATCAGAAAACCATGAAATCTGAATTAGATACATGATCCCCCAACTAGGTTCTATATATAATCTCACATAGAGGTTATTATTAATTATTTTCATATCCTTGCAACATCAAAGGGGAAATAGATAAGTCAGATTTAGTGAGACCCAATGGACGAAGTGTACAGATGGGAATGAGGTAGACTCTAGAGCCATTATCAAGGAAATCTCATTGAATGTATGTATCAATAACCCTTATAGATATATATAAGGTCATGGTGTTTCCATGTAAAAAATAATCCTCATATTGATCCATGAATGATATAACTGCAGGAAATTATATAGGATCATTCTGTATGCGGAAAACCTCAATAGTAGAAACATCATTTTCATAATTTCATGGACTTGATAAATCCACAATAAGTGATTATCGAAATTTTTTTATAGAATCAAATCAACTATGATTGATAAAATGTCTAAGAAATATACTTGGTTTTTCAAAATATCAATCTTTTGGTCCAACGACCTTCATTTTGCAGTATCAAAATGCAGTTTTTGGAGGTTCCTTGTAAGTTGATGCTCTTGATATAGATGTTTAATATGTTGGGGAAAACGACAAAAATACTAATTCTCGTCGTATATTAGAGTAACTGGTTTTATCTACTTGCTGAGAGAGTGATGGTGTAACCTTTAATCGGTCTTCCAAGAAGAACATGTTAGGTCAGATCCTATCATGTGTAGAAGAGTTCTGTTGTTCCTGATGATCTTGTTAATGGCATCTCCCATGTGGTTCTACTGCATATACAGTCCGGGAAGGGGTATAGAAAATGTAGTGGCTTCTATCATATACATATCTTCCCATATATCATTGAACAAAACATCTTCCCCCTAGTTCCCCAATCAGGTGCAGAAATTCTAGGATCATAATCAGAACCATCATTTGCAATGGGATATGTTATGTGGATATTGTTAATGGAAATGTAGATTCATTAATCATTTGATAATGGTTATGGTTGAAAATTCGGTTCTTATTGTGGATTTTGTTGGGGAGGTGCCCATTCTGTTGGGATAGTTGGCATGAAATCTTCCAATATTGAGGAAAAATTTGGCCAGAACGCAATCTCATCATCTATTTCATTCTATTTACCTTTTTGGTAATGTTGATTCCTTGAGGATTGAACATTAGAAGATTTATCTTTTGATGATGTGGGATTTACTAAAGTAAAAGTTTTAGAAGGAACATTCAGCTGTTTCAACAATGTTCGTAGAATGGCATGAGATCAGTTTACTATTTTTTAGACCATCCAATCATCATAAATTTATGCATTGTTTCTTTAGAATTCCTTCCATCCTTCTTCCTCATCTAGATTGGTTGTTATAACACATGCTACATTGGATGATTAATATCTTATTTTCAATTTTCCATAGTCTACAATTTTTTTCTAGAGGCCTATGATAAATAATACACACTTTCATGGGTTTCCCTAACATTTGATGAAATGTTCAATAATTTGGGGGATCTTCATCTCCTTTGATCAGTTTATTGGGCCTTGGAAATTAAACTAATTTTTTAAAAAAATCTAAAATGAACTAACTGAAAAACTATTCCTTTAGAAATGAATAATATTGATTAAATAATTCCACCTAGAATCTAAGCCTTTGATTTTTTGTAATATTTTTACAAGGCGGTCAATTTCACTAATGCTCGAGAGGTGGATCCCATGGCTATAATGAAGTTGTTTATATTAAAGCAGGTGCTGGGGCCTATTTGATTGTGACTATAGCAGCCTATGATTTCCCTGTTCTTCTTCCCATAGCTAATGGGATTAAATGGGATTTATCATTGGTTACTATAGTGAAATCCGTTAATTTTGGGGTGATTGAAGCAAAGTCTAAAAATGCTCCTCTTTATTTCATAGGGATTAGTCGTGTGCGTTACTAATCAGGTATATTTTCCACAAAAATTGGCAGAAACTCTTCATGATGGAGGGGTAGATTCAGGGAATATATTAATCTGTTACATCGATGAATTTTAGGGGTTCACTTCTGCATTATGTAGTTTTCATATATTATGATGGGAGGCCATTTGAAATACCCATGTGTCATCTAGTTGAGGCCATTAGTGACCTCCTAATCTATATCTGTACTGTATGGGAGGGACTGGTTTTTGCATTCAGGAGATAAGGACACAAAATGGTTAATGATGATGGTTGGAATTGTCTACTTTATGGCCATCGTTCATCACTGACTAGATGATTGAAGGTTTCTGTTAACATGTAGAGCCTATTGGGAAGCCATTAGGGTTTAGATAGTACCATGGGGATGGTATTCCCAAACCAATACATTCAAGACCCAACATTGAAGATACTGATTGGGTGATGATGTCCTTCCAGTGGATGTGGATCCATCTTGAGTAGCATCCAAGGCATTCATGGGTGAAATCATGATGGAAACCATTTAGAGAAAAATGGTTTCTTGAGAAAATTTAAAAAATAAACATAAATAAATTTTATTAAAGAAATTTCTTTTATACGGATACAAGCATGAAGGAATACATTGTTTTTCCTTCCGTTGTCAATTTATAGGGGCCTCATAGCTAGTTAATAATATCCACATAGTTAAGGATTCATGACGGCTTCACCATTTCTTTGATTCCCCCAGAAATGGGACATTGATAGGAGTTTTTATTCCTATAGTGTTTCCATTTGATTTATTTATGGAGCAGAAAACACCCAATGGTTCTATATCTATCAATACCATTCTTCCAAATGCAGGCATTCATCGTGTCATTTGGCTGATGATTCTTGACGATTCACATTGTTTGAGAGGATGGGAGGTTAGGATTATCGCACCCTTCTTGGGGGAATTATTCCCTACTATGGGACTCTCTTTTATAATTAAGATATGTACATGAATCCTTTCTAATTCACCATATAATCAATGAGTATTCTCTAGTGATAATGAAATCAATGTTTAAATTGTATAGGACTTTAGAATCATTTGTATATATCCAAGGATCCTCCTCGATGGAGACACTAATATGTATCTGAGGTTGTCCACCAATGGTTCTCATAGGTTTTCTAATTAAATATTCTTTGGTCAATATTATGACTATGCTTGATTTAAATCCACTCAGTGAGTAACACTGGAATTTCTCATAATTAAGAGAGACGAGAATTTTTTTAATGTCAGGATCTAACAAATAGATGATCTACCAACGTATCCTTGTGAATAGAATCAGATTCCATGTAGTTCAGTGCCACGTAACAGAACACATCATAGATTTTAATTTCATATGATAATGAAAAATCCATTTAGTTTAACGTCATGTGGTAAGGATTCAATGGTATAATATTCCTAACAAATGTTTAGTGTCGGACTTATACTGAAGCCGCCCATCAAACCTGGAAGGGATATAAATTTTCATTTTGAATTAGAACCCACTATGAATTTGGACCATAAAGTATAGGGTTGATTTAGATTTTTGGATTTCTAACTATATGGAGGCTTCCTTTGAATCTTATTTGGATGATAATAAAATCCCACACAGTATTGGAAGTATTATAAGAGAGTGTATTCTTTTGATAGAAATGCATATGGACTTACATCATGAAAATGATTACTTGGGGATTTGGGGGGGGGGTTAATTTTGGGATTATTCTTAAGGAGGATTCCCATTTATTTATGAAATTTGATGGAGCTCACATCTTAGGAAGGCTTCCTATGTCTCCCAGTTTTGATGGGAATAAGTGTTCATGTAGTTCATTCAATGAGGTGTTTGTGGAAATGTTGTGATCATCACAAATCCCTAATCCCACATGAGTAATTATTCAAATGAGAAACAAAGGTTCATGAAATATGTAACAAAGGCACACAAATCATTCCATCATTTCTGATTGAAAAGACTGTTTCTATGGTAGAGACTGTGGTTGAGGGAACAGAGTAATGAACTATTCATTGTGGAATGACATTGATGAATATTAGATCTGCCCTAAAATGCTAGGGACTAATTTGATGATCACATCCCTAAATTTGGTCCTTGTAGGGGATATAGAGTATTATATTTTTGAATTGAAATAGAGTTGTGAATCATAACTTTCCCTTCAGGGACCCGAGTCTCTGGGTTTTAGAAACTTTACAGGACAACCATGGCACAAACCTTAATCCTCCAAACCGAGAACTCCCCAACACTGTTACTGGGAGAAATTTCCAAGTGACTACTGATATAGAAACATACTTAAAATCCCTGATTAATGACCCCATTATAAAAAATTTTGGAATCCTATTGTTATGGATATACAAAACCAAATGGGGGACACACTGATGTGCCTTTCCCATGGGTTTGGTATTTCATTAGGTTTTTGTGAGTGATTCAACATAATCCATTTCAGAAAGGGGAGAAAATGATGATGATGCCTTGACTTGTATGTCTTTGAAGAATAATTAATTAAAGGATTTTATTTGATGAATGAATATGGGGAATCAAAGAGGGGCACAGAATTAGGTTTCTAGAATGCATGTATGGGTGCACTGGTAAGCTTGTACAACCTGATGTTTGATTATGTGATGATAAAAACCTGACATTAAAACATTGAAGACACATGATTCAATACATCACAATTATTCATAATTATTCCCAAAAGTGGGTTGATCAGATTCCTTTGAGAGGAATGGGTGGAACAAAAGTGTTTCAGATTTAGGAAGGTTGGGCGCTTTAGGCGTGCAAGTGTTAAGGATTTCAAAAAATAAATGGGGACTCATTCCAATGATCCTATATTAATTCCTCCACCCTAAGTGTAAACTGACTACTTTAAAGGTTTTTAAAAACTGGATGAAGGTATAGGTAGACCCGAGTAGCAATTGGGAATCAGGTAAATCCGTCATTCATAAATGAAGACCCCAAGGGTCTATTTGTAGGAAAATGGGTGACCATGGGTGAAAGAGTTTGGTGATGCAAGTGGGTTGCACACCAAACATTGAGGTGCATAGGTGGCTATGCACTGACGGTGACTTGGATCAACTGAGAGTTTTCAAACATGACCCATTTCATGTATTTAAATTATCCATGTATTTTCTCCCCTTTTTTATGTCTTTTACCTTTGTTACTTTTTTATCGATGTGATGGAACCAAGTGTCAATAATAATCAATTAATGATTTTAATTATTTTTTAAAAATTTCTTTATTATATCATAAAAACCATATTATTTTATTAAATACATATATATATATTATATACATATAATGTAGTGATGAATATCAAATTACAACACTTCATGGAGGTGGTTGGCCACATTTACACACAAACATGAATATTAATTTTCAATGAGTTGATGGGTAAGAAAAAATATGATATAATACATATAAAAATTGATTAATATGTAAGGAATATTTAATTTTTTCATTTAATATATAATCATAATAATATGTGACTATTGATGATGGAAAACGAAAGATATTGGTTCGCAAGGTGGTAGTCCACTATAAACACAAATAATGGGTTTTTCTTATTTGATGAAAATTAAGATGAATATATGTTATTATTTTACCATAAAACATCCAATTATTGAGATTATAATTGATTTAATAAATATACATGGATGAATAATATTTTATGGAGGTGAAAGAAATTTGAAAACAAAAAACATGGTTATGAATGATACCTTTTTTTGGACAACCTCTTTTGGTTTGCACCATAGTCATTTTAGAGACGGTTATCTAATGAAACAATAGTCACTAAGAAGTTATAAGATGAGTAAGTGAATCCATGGGGAAGGTAATGGATCTTCCAAAAGTATGTTTATGTTTTAATGAAATAGGACAGTAGGTTCCCTTTTATATGAGGGAAGGAGTAAATATAAGAGGATAATGTGAAATAATGTGTAATCACAATTCAAACCTAAATAATGTGAAATCAATATCATGGAAATTTCATTTAAAATAGATAAATAAGATATTTTTTAGAAGAAAAGGTTCATAAATAAATCCACCATTTAAATTAAACATGTTTAAACATATTCTTCTTATATCATTTATGGTTACCCACTTTTATAGGTTTAGTTTTCACCTCGGTATCATGTTTTTATACATTAGTAATGTATCCTTTTATGTTAAAAGAAACATTAATGGATAATCTAGACAAACTAATTTGACATATTAAAACTAATTTATCAAATAAAAATTTTATCTATGGGTAATATTGATTTCAACACCAGATCATGTAATGTATATAACATTGTTTTAACATTAACTAAAGTGAATAATTTTTAATGTTTTTTATCCATTTTGACCAAAAGGAAGTTGAATATATTAAATAATATTGAATATTATTGTTCAAAATATTTAATCAATTTAATGAAGCTCAATTAAATGATGTATTTTAATTTAATTTAGAATTATACTTTCAAAATGTGATGAAAATTGGGTTTTCAGAAAAATACATTTTCTGAGAAATAAATGATTTTATAATAACTATATGATTAACAATATTCAGTCTATGAATTGAAATTCATATAAATATAAATTTATTATAAAAATTTATTTAAATATTTCAATATCTTTGGTTAATTTAATTATTTAAAATCAATACAGTGTATTCATTGTAAAATAGTTTAAAGAAAACTTTTTTTTAAGTATAAAAGTAAATTTAACGAAAAATCCAAAAAAAATTCTAAGTAAAATAAAATTAATTATATTATAATAAATAAAATGGATCATATTTACCTTTAAAACCAAATCCAAAATGATATGGGATATTTAAATTACATGATATAATGAAATCACATGGAAGTATATGAAAATTCAATAACTTTTAATAATTAATTAAAAACCAACCATTTCAGAAAGTCATTAAAAATTTTCCCTATGTTTATATTTATATACTGATTTAAATAAGATATTTTAATTTTAACAAATAATATTTTAAAATGATTTAGTAAATAATTATATTTCAGTCCCCCAAAAATCAATAAAAATATTTTTTAGAAATTATATTTTATGATGAATAAAATCACACCCTAAATTTTTTCTTATTTCGTAGGAATTTCTCTAAAAAACTGTATTTATTATATCTTCTCTATATATATATTAAATATATTAATCATATTCATACCATCCAATTTAATAGATAGGTTATAACTCTAATATCAAAATAAAAATACATCCAACATTATTAGAATTGTTATTTCATATCATAAATTCTATCCAACAATGTTTTAATTTGAAAATAATAGGCTATTAATAAAACCTTATAATAATTTATAAACCTTATATTATCAATTTATCCATCCTATCAGATTCAGTTACAAACTGGGGAGGCTATATCCCCGATAATTCAAAGATTCCGGTTGATCCAACAAAGCATAAAAATATATATCTAAGTCTTCATAAGGGTGTTCATCACATTTCTAATGTTAGTGTCCCAGTACCATTCTTGTATAATGAGGAATCTAGGAATCAGTGAGATAGAACCAGATCACTATGTTTTCCTTTTTTATTAATCATAGGGGATGAAAACAAGTTAGAAACATCATCTAATTCCATTATCTTACATTTGTCAAATCCTCATATATATTTATTATTTATCTAGTGGGATCCTTAAACTTCCATTGATTTTTACATTCTATGTTAGAACCCTCACAATGATGGAATTCCTACAAATATTTTACCTTTCCTTGAACAAATCGTTGTTAATAAGGGCATTGTCCATATATCCCCTCAAAATAAATTTTTTCTTCAAAGAACATTATTTATATATAATATTTTTAAAAATAATATAAATCTTTTAAAATATTATATTAATATTTTTAAAATATTAATTAATATGAAATAATATTAATATCACTTAATGATTAAATATGTTAGATTTTAATATAAAAAAATTTATTTTATGTTTTTTATTTTAATTTAAATGAATAATTTATGAATTCAATTATCTGTATTTTTTTAAAAAAATGAACTCAACATTAAAAAATTAGATTATGATTAACCTTTTGTATTTTCTAAAATAATTGGTTATTAGGTGAATTTTGAAAAATTTAGCCTTAAAAAAACATTAATATTATAACTATATTTAGAAGAAATCATAAATTAAAATATTAACAATCATTCTACTATATAAATGATTTATTTATCTAGTAATATAATTCATTTAAAAGAGAGATTTAAAATTCATAAAATAATTTATTATTATCTTAAAGACATAAGTAATATTTTCTAATAAAATGTTGTTTTTTTTCTATCCCTAATATATTATTTTTGTAAATTTGGTTTTTTATTTGTATCAAACATAATGTATTTTTTATTAATAAAAATTAATTACATAAAAATAAGTAACATTAATAATTTTATCTATTACATACATTTTATGCTTAAAAACATATATTTCAAAATAAATGTTCTTACATAACACATGTGGTAGTTGTAAAATTATATTATCTCACACAAGAAATCAACATATGATAAAAAATTTGTTAAAATACGGAGTTATATTGAAAATATTAGGTATTACTGAAAATCCCACCTTTTCATTATTTTTAATAAATAATGAATAAAATAACATTGTCTTGTTAATGTTAATTATGATAAAATTTTAAAAACTAATGGGAAAAGATGAAAATCAATCAAATGTCTAAAAAATTATTGTTTGAGAGTAATAAATACCATAAAATATAAACAATTCTATTATTTCCCACCTTTTGATCCCTTTTTCCTTTGAATAGTCTCGTGAAATTATTAAAAACTAAAGTGTATTTGAAAAAATGAATTCTTTTTATTCACTTATTGAAGAAGACAAATTCCACAACACTCAACAAAAAATTAATAATTTTTAGCTCAAATAATCCTATACCATGGTGAAGTGTAGAATAAATGGGGGGTCTTTAGCATTAATATGGGATTTTTTATTCAAAATATTGAATCTATTTTCAATGGAATCATTAAAGGGGATGGTGAGATGTATGTCTAGAGGTCAATGGAGGGTTTTATAGGACTAGTTAGTCTTATGAGAAAAATTATTAGCAATCTTATTAACCAAACCTTGATATATTGAATCTGGTAATTAAATCCAATTTATTGTAAAAATAGTTGGATTATGGGTTCATTAGGATGCAACTAATAGATAAAGACATGGTGAGAGTCGATTGTCTCATCTCATCCTGATGATTCTAACAATAATGGTGATTCATGAGGTTAGGTTCTATATGAAATGGAAAAAAAGGTCATCCATATTCAGTTCCAATGTACCTCATAATGAATCTATATTGTAGAAGTCAAAGGTTTCAATGGAAGTTACCCAACATCAATAATAAATTTAATATGGATGGATTATAAAACTAGTGTATCATGTGAGTTTGGAGATTGGTTACAAATAGAAATGAAATAGTACATATTGTGTTATGTTTATTCAATGGACCTAGGAACCCACCTCTAACTGAGATTCAATCTACAAATAGATGTATTATAATATATCAGTTATACAACATAATTTTAGATGATTCTTAAAAGGATTCCACCCTTCCATAGAGAGATCTTATAGGTTAATCCTTTCCATATTAAAAGATTAAATATCAGATTAAATAATGTACATAACTATTAAAAAACTATGTTATAATCACCTAAACACTTGTTATGTGAAAATATCATAATTATTTATTATACATCATCTCCAATTTCAGTATTTAGTTTATTTCATTATTAGTGATTCCTTGAAAGGGAGTTATATATTATTATAATTGTGGATTCGGCATTACTTCATTACATTAAAGCTCCCAAAGCTCAATTGGACCTTCTAAAAAATTAATTATTATGGAGTTATTATCTCATAATCCCTCTCCAAACATCATATAATCAATTTTGTTTCCATAATCACATTATAATGACGTTCATGGTGTTACGCAGTGTATAAAATACAAAGAGAGATGTAATAATCTTAACTGGGATCACTAAATTATTTTCATCATATACTAGTTAAATCATTTCAATCAATGAAATTGTGATAAAATAAGTATTACTAATAGTATTAAATGTAATTATTAAAATGGAATATCACATTCCCTCATTCCTAAAAACCCATTTTAAAAAAGAAGGCACCGTCCTGTGTATTTGAAGACTACTTTCTTGGTGAATTGAGTGTTCTATTTTTCCTTTACTAACTAAATATTATTACATTAAAATTTATTTTAATGTAAAAAAATTATGTTAAATATCCAATTGATATTATTTAATGATAATATTGGAATTTTTTAAGTGATATCAATAATAAACACACATAATATACATAAAAACAAAAACTAAACATATTAGTGGACCTTTATTAATGCCAGTACATTTTGGGGAAATTTATGAAAATGAAAAAATATTTTTCTAATTGAATAATATAATTCATGAAAAAATCCATTATTGATATTATGAATCAATTTTAAAACCCTTTTGACCATAGTAAAATGACTAATGTAGTTTTACAAAAAATCTACTCAACCACCTCATAAAATATCCATAAAAGAAAAAATTTTGATAAATAATGAAAATATAATAATTAATAAAAAACTTAAAATAAAAAACCAAAGGAAAATTTTATTATTGAATTTTTTAAAAACATTTTATTATTATTCTGGACATTAGGTTAATGTGTGGAATAAATCAGCACCCCATTTAAGGGTAATTTTCTTCTGTTTTCAATTCCACGTGTCTTATTTGATATTTCACACCATAGTTTCATTTATATGGTTTAATTTTTTCCTATTTCATTTGTGTATATTAATAAAAATAATCTAAATATAATATTCTATAAATTTTATTATATCCCTTTTATGTTCTTTTTAATCACATGGTACAACTATTGAAATGGTGTTTACATATCAATTTATTTTCATTGAGAGTTGAATATTATTGAAAAATAATTTCTTTTTTTTGGTGCATATAATTTACATTAATTTATTTATCCTAATTTATCATTAGATACATGTTACTTATGAATCAATATAATTTTCTTCCATTCATGGGGTTTCAATTCAAAGGCTAATGATGATGATTTTTTTTTAAAAAAACTCAGTTCTCATTCATTGAATTAAGATTGATCTTCTTCATCTTATTTTATATCATTTGGGTATATTATCATATTTAATTATATGACGTGATATTTTTATATTTTAATGTGTATTAACATTCATACCCCATTATAATAGTCTCAAATGTCCTTTTTAGTAAAAATTATAATATATGTAAGAGATTTACTTAACTAAAATTTTATTTCATTGAGATAAAATTATAGTCCTTGAAATTCCAATCATTATTTGTAATAAAATAGTTTACTTGATATATAATAAGATATTTATTCACTTATCTATGTGGATTTTAATTTTCAACTCTTTGATTTTTCTGAACTGATTTATTTCATATAAAATAATTAATGTCTTGGAAAAATATATCATCTCCATTAAATAATATTATTCCTTCATTACAATATTAATTATTCCTAAAAATTCCATTTTTATATTAAAATCCATATAATCATTCACTAATAGAATCCAAATATTTACCATATATACTTATTATTAGGATCTTTTGGTTACACATTTTAATAGTTGAACATTCAAAAAAGGAAATTCAAAATAATAAATAAAATATACGTCCTTTAGAAAACAAACCTGTCTCTTCAACCAACAAAATATATTTATAAATCCTTTATGTCATTTCAAATAAAAATTAATGATGTTATATCCCAGGTAAATAAAGAATATATCATTTTCAAATTTAATAAAATTTGTCAATTAAATATTAATTTTACTTTAAGTAGTTTCTAGGTTTAAGGGTGTACCTGATACGCAACAATAGGTTTCACTGAAATCTTACGTTGCACTCAAGGCTGAGTCATAATAAAACAAATTCATAATATAATATTATTATTTTAAGTGGTAGTTAACGCCTAGCTTTTCTAATTGCAGGAATGAACATAAAAAACTAAAATATTATTTTACATGTTTTTAAATTTTTTTACACTTATCCATTGAATGTTGGATGCCTAAAATAAGAAAAAATATAATTTGGAGCATAAATACTCTAATATTCATCAAAAGGTTGATTTGATGCATTTTAATGGAGAACCCTCTTTAAATATTGTTTTAGTAACATATATATGAGATAATTGAAAATATAAATTTCTTATTTAGAATCGGGATATAAAAATTTACACTGGGTATATTTTTGGAATTTTTCATATAAAATTCATTTTTAATGAATAGTGAGAAATGATGTATTTTAATTCAAATATGCAATTTAATCTAATTTATTTATATGGTTATGTTATATTTTTAATTGGTTATAAGGATTAATTAGATTTTATTTTTACCGTTTAATCCAATGTTGGTCATTGGAAGTAATTTACCATTGAAGTTGGACATAAAAAAGTGCCAATCTTTTTATAGTTATTATTTCATAAAAACACTTTTCTTTGTTTTTCCGACAAGATTTAATTTTAAATTAATTTATTAAACATCTATTTATATAATTTGGTAAAATAGAAAATGTTTTTGAATTCAAAATATCAATTATAACTTAGGATGATTTTTTTGTATTTTTCCACAAACATCAATTTTTTATGAATAGTGAAAGCAATGAGTTGTAGTTAAAAAAAGAATTTTTCATTTAAATGAAATTTTTCAGCTACTGGAAATTGAATTTATAAAATTAGACTTATATTTATTTTTTTTGTATGTAAAATATGGTTCAATGGGATTAAAATAATATTTAGTGAATAGTAACTTTTGACTTTTTTTACCACGGTTAAAGGTAAATATGGAAATTCAAGGTAAGAAAATTATAATCATATAAAAATTACATAAAACATGTAAAAAAAATATTGTATGATTAATGGTTGACCAATACAATCCTTGTTTGAGACTATTGGCCTTTTAAATCCACTTGGTTATTAAAATTATATTATTAACTATTTATTCAAAGTTAAAATAAAAATAACATAAACATATATTATTTTGCTAAAACAATTTCAATATACATTTATATAATTGATATATTTGACTATAAACATTATCTTGAAAGATAAAAAAATTTCCTACATCATGGTATTTTTTTTAATTTTTAGACATCAAATAAATTAAATTATTTATGACACAATAATGATGCAATGTTTACCTAACTAATAAATGATTCAAATAATTAGGATTATAAAGATTAAAATAATATCCAAAACCCAACTAATTGTTATTGGATAATTTTATTTCGACCATGAGTCATCTTTTCTTCAACTTTAATATGTTATGGACCTCTAAACACTGAAAATCATTATATATAAAAAATAATATTGCCACACTTTCCTAGAGAGCCCCTCCCATCATTTTAAAAAGCCTTCACATATAACCCATTACTCACACCTCTAAAGCCTCTTGGATCATCCATACACTTCCCAAATAATCTCTTAAAATCCATCTATTCCTCCTATAAACCTTACCATTGGCATAAGGCAATTCAAGGAACCCTTTTGGTTAAAACCAAAGGGAGTTGCCCGATTTAAAGGTAACATCTTCTATTAAGTTCTTTTGTTTTATTTTACTTCTCCAACCCCCTAAACACTTTTTGTTCCTTTATTTTATAACTAAATAAGTATTATAAATATACTTGGTTTTTTATGATATATATTAGAACTACACATACACATACCTCCATCTAATGGGTAATGAACATACAGTTTCTGTGGACGACAAACTAACAACTCATGAAACGATGATTGTTCAATCTTCTCCTACTGCCGCTTATGGTGGCCATTATGTTGGAAAAATATTTATATATGATATATATTATGTTTATGTTTTATCTATTCTATTTTAATTTATATTTACAAACATACCTTTATGCATTCGCATATGTGTATATACGATAATATTATTTGAGGAAAGGCGGACTATCGCCCCCTCAATTTGATACGATTCGTTCATGACATACGTGGAATGTATAAAGTATTGTGTTAATGAAATAATGTAACATATATATCATATTATATTATAATATAATTATAAATAATTATTTATCATTATGTTTTCATTCCATTAAAATATGAAATAGAAATGGATGAAGCGTTCATGCGTACGTACGACTTACTGTCTCCATGAATGGTAATTTTCATTTCTTATCTCTAAATGTTATGTACTATTATAAATAAATATATATAATAGATATATATGATATATATGATATTTAAATCATGAATATAATTTTGGAGGTAATTTACATTTGAACACATGAACCACTTGTAATTATTAGAATTTCATTTTTTACTCGAGTACCCAATATCGACAAAACGACATTTACTAACTTAATGGATTCCATAAGGTTTATAACATGGTAATAAGTGATAAAAAAGAATAATAAACATGAGAAACTTTTTTAAGAACATATAAATTAACTTTATTTTATTATTTCTAAAATTAACAAATAAACGGGGAAAGTCGGACATTAGGTACGATGTTTCTTATCTCACTTTTAATTCTGTGAGATTTCCATTGTTCACCACTTATTTATTGCATGTGGAATATTGTGCACTCACATTTGATATATATTATCATGTTTCTCTTAATATTCATGGTATTCTGTGAATCATATGGTGGTTATTAACTTTTGGTCTTATGACTCGATTGATTAAAATGTGGTAAGGGGGTTTAATCTCAATTTTAAGTCCCATTAGATTCATGCTACGTTTGCCACTATTTCGTTTTGTGTAGTGTATCTACCACCCATGATTGTATTATTTGTATAATATATTTTAATTTATTGGTATTTACTTCTTCATTGTATGATCCTTATTTCATGTGATGTGAGTTTTGTATGTTACCGAATCGGTAAGGGACCTTTTTAACCCAATTTCCATTCCTTGGGTTGTTCATATAATTCTTAATTATTACATGCTATGATTAAGCCTAGAAGCACTGTTTATTTATTTATGTTTTAATTTACAATCGCTTTTTTGTAGATATAAAATTTATTCATATAATTAATCCATTGATAAATTCTCATGTCCTCGATATGAACATGATAAAAGTAATTTTAACTCAATTTCCATTCAATGAGTTAAACATCCAAGTCATTGGTGTAGTTTTTTCAAAAATATGTTTGAATGTTATCTGATTTATTTACACTGAATATCCAATCCTATTGATTTTATTTATATTTTTCACACATTATTATGTAATATATTTATCATTAATCTAAGGATACATATTTTATAATGGATTTTATCTCAATTTACATTTTATTGAGACTGCATCGTTGTTATGCACCCATTCACTCTTATATGTTGTACATAATGTCCTTTAGAATATTATATCACGGATCCCTTTATTATCATGATATTATAATTTTATTATTAATTTTTATTCCTCAATTATTTGTATTTAAGAATCTCTCATTTTGTAAAAAATTATTTAACTATAATATCGGTTAAATTTTTCTAAAGAATTATTCTTCTAAATATTATTCATTAAGGATCATGTTTCCAAAATGGTTTTTTAGATTTATTTATATAGAAATTAATGTTTCCAAATGATAATTCATTTAAAAGATTCAATGTGGAATGGGACACTTCGATTCAAAAATCTATTTATTAAATGTTTTAAATGGTTTAGAAAATGGTTTGATAAAGCATTGATTATGTCAATATCTTGAAATTATATATTCTGACTGCAATGTTCAAATGTTATCTTTCCTTTATTATTGTTTTTTGCATTATGAATATGTTAATGTTATTGGAAATGTTTTACGTATACGGGTAGTTCCCTGATAAACCTTGGGCAGGTGAGCCCAAGATAGCTCTCCAAGGCATTGGGTAACGCAATGGAGGTAAATGTGAATGTTTCTCTTAAAAGATTTAGGGAATATACTATGATGAGTATTTCAAATGTAACACCCTACGTAGCTATAAAAGCTAAAATGTATGTATGTTATGATACAACAACTTACCTTTATGATTTCTATTTACTATGTAAATCTTATGATTCCACGAGGTATGTTAAAGATCTTATTAATGTATGTATTGATAAAATAATGTATTCTTTATTTTTTTTATAACCCTTACAATGATTTTTATGCTCATCCCATGTTTTGATATTTTTTTCACAGTACATAAAGACGAATAGGGTCAAGGATTGGATCAAGGAAAAGTCATGTTGTCTAAAACAGTAGACTAGACATTACTCTTTTTTATGAGTTTTTATTTTATAAAAAAATTGAAACTGAGTAGAAGTGTCTACCTTGATGTTTTTGAGATGTAATGTAATAGCTTTTGCCTAATTATATAAAAATAAAATCCTTAAAAGATCTTTAATGTGAATTATTCATTAAATTAATGATTATATAATTTTTATGGTCAGGTCCTTACTGTAGGTATCATAGGTCAATTAAGGCAACTTTAGGAATTAAGAATTTTTTTAAACACATGTTTTGTCCCTAGGACTATTATTTTAGTCAAATCCATGTTTTAATAATTTATTATGATCAAGGAAATTCATTTACAAATCGATATAGGAGGATATTGAATGAAATTACTATCTATTCCTGATGACGTGCTTGCAGTATTATTTGCAAATTCATGTTCAGATGATTGTGAAACATTTTCTAGCATACAACTCACTTGCAAGCAGTTGTTTGAGATATCAAACACCTCCAATATACCTCGATATCATTGTAGGTCATGGGTTGTATTTAATCAAATCATATTATCTAAATAATATCATATTTTCAAAAGAGGTGAATATTATCAAGGAATTTTCAAATAATTTACCTTATCACGGGATTTTGAAGCATATTATGATATTGAAAAAGTTTCTAAATATGGAGACCCTTGGGAACCTTTTTATATTTTATTTTAAAATATAGTCTCCTGGAACATACTTATTGTTTTTTAAAAGGACTATTTATTGAAATTTTCCAGTCAAATTCAGTCTGATAGTTTTTTAAAAATCATGTTTTATCAGAAGGTTTGAAATTATATTTCATACATGATTATTTTTCAAAACATTTTTATGTGAACACTTATATGACCCCAGTTGTACAAGGTGTATTTGTATGAAGGAAGCAAATGATTTTTAAGATTCTCTATAACATTGTTGCAATGCATTGACCTTCTACCTACGTGAGCAAGATGATGATGAAACCATATAGACACCATGGTCATGGTATAATGTTATTTATATTGGGAACAATATTATTTTACCATAAGTAGGTGAAAAAATGTAATTATATAAGATGTTGATGTCTTAATGTATTGGGATGAAAATGAAAGGTATAGGAAAACTTTTTAGGGTAACATATGTTAGGGTTATTTTTTAGTTTTATAAAAATGGAAGTCTATAAGATTGGTGACAACCTGTCGCATCCTAAAAGGACACATGAATCAATCCCACAACCAAAGGGTGATAAGGGTGCATCACCTATGACTATCATATGTGAATTCCCTAGTTAGAATTACATATTTTTCTAAGATAAATGATTTTATGGATCAAGATTAAGTTTATTTTGAGAACTATTATTTTATCAAATAGATATCCTTAATATAGGAAAATGATTTGGTGATTATGTGATATATGCTTTTTTAAAATATGTTTTCTCTTTTAGAAACATTATATTCTTAAGAAAAATTGAATACTATGGGATCTCATTTGTGTAGTGATGGATGAATTTTTATTTCAGATGAATCAATGTTTTTATTGTAGAATATAATGAATTAGTTTATATATGGAAATTATTAACCTATAATTGAGAATATTTGATTACGTAAATTACTTTTTAGTATGATAAATTAAGAGTGACTGATGTTTTTTAGAGAAAAATGATAATATTAATCTGGGATGATTATGCGATTAAATATTTTTGAGATTTGGGTATCAATCATAGTTTGGGGAAATTTATGGATTTTATGGATATTTGATTATTGAATGATATTTGTTGACCTTTGGACATTGTTTGGAAAAATTTGGAGATTAATCGTGGTTTTTCTTTTTGTAAAAGATTATTCTTTTGGGGGATTATCTGATCTAGTGCTATGCATTTTGGTTTTGGTTAACGTCTAATGACATGGTAAAAATATAGTTTATTTTTTGTGAATTATGTGATTCTCTAGAAGCTGATTATAGTGCTTTCAATGAGAAAAAGTCATCTTGAATACTCATCGTTTGGAAAAAAGATGAGTTTGTGGTAGAATTCTAGTAAAGGATTAAAGTCTACATGAAAAGTAAAAAATGTTTCCTTATGTTCTTATTCAAGCACTTAAATAAATTCCTCAACTATATTAACAGTAACTTAAAAAAACATTTTCCATTATCTTTTCCTACTAGGGAATCAAAGATTGTTTATCCCATCACAAGTTTGTGATTTCCTAGTGGTTAACTTTCTCCTAATCATGTTTTCTACCACTCTATGTCCATCCTTGATGGTTTATTTCACATCCATATCCATGTTTTCTTATATGGAATCCTAGTATGGCCTCTCTCGAGAGACCTTAGTATTTCTCTTTCTATATCTTAATGTGATATTTTTATTGATACTATTTTCGATGTGGGAAATTCAATGATGTTTTCGATCCCAATTTTTAAATTGTAAGGACATGATTCCAAAAGCGGGGAAGGATGTAACAACCTAGTTAAATAAAGGATATAACAATTTCATATTTAATAAAATTTTTCAATTAAATATTAATTTTACATTAAAGGGATTTCTATGTTCGATAGATTAATTGATACGCAACAACGAGTTTCTTTGAAATCTTATGTGGCACACAAGGCAAAGTGATACTAAAATAAATTAATAATATAATATTATTTTTTTAATTGTTGTTAACTCCCTGTCGTTGTAATGGTATAAATAAATAGAACTATTTACAATATTATTATATATGTTTGTTAAATGGTTTTACATTTATCTAATATATTTTACTACCTTAAAATTGGAAAGAATATGATTTTAAGCATAAATACTCTAATATTCCTTAAAAGGTCGATTTACCGCATTTTAATGGAGAACCCTCATAAAAACTAGTATTTGCCACTTTCATAAGTTCTATTTTTCAAAATAAATATTTTTTTTAGAATCGGGACATAAATATTAGCTTTGGGAAAATTTTTTGTATTTTTCTGATAATTTCATTAATGAATAGTGAGAAATAATGTAATTTAATTCAAAACTTCCTTTTTGTCTAATTTCTTTATACGGTTAGATTATCTTCTTAATTCGTTTTAAGGTGTAATTAGATTATATTTTTACTATTTAATCAAATAAAGGTCATTGGAAGTTATTTCATTTTGAAATTAGACATAAATAATTGTCAATCTTTTGATAGTTATTATTTCACAAAAACACAAATTTTTATTTTGACAACGGGAATTAATTTTAAATTAATTAATGAAACTTTTCTATATTTTCTTTAGTAAAATATACATCATTTATGAATTTGGAATATCAAATATAGCTTAGGCAGCATTTTTTGTATGTTTCTGAAAAACATCAATTTAAGATGAATAGTGAAAACACTAACTAGTAGTTCAAAAACCGATTTTTTCATTTAAATGAAATTTTACCACTTCTGAGAATTGAATTTAAAAAATCTGACATTCATACATGGTATTAGTAAAAAAATGGTGTATAATATGAAGAAAATAATTTTTGGTGAATAGTATCTTTTGACTTTTTTTACTGCGGTTAAAGGTAAATAGGGTATTTCAAGGTAAAAACAATATTATAATAACATAAAATTACCTTAAAACTAGTTCTAAAATTATTGGAAGAATAATTTAAGACCAAGAAAATCCTTTAGTGATATTTTTGGCCTTTGAAATCCACTTGGTTAAGATAATTATATTAATAACTATTTATTTAATGTAAAAATAAAAATATCATAAACATGTATTTTTTTACTAAAACAATTTTAATATGGGGTTATAAAAATGATATATTTGCCTATAAATATTATTTTTAAACATTAAAAAATTTCCTATATCATGGTATTGTTTTATTATTTTTAGACATCAAATAAATTAAATTATTTATGACACAATAATGATGGAGTGATTACCTCACTAATAATTATTTAAATAAATATGATTACAAAGATTAAAATAATATCAAAAACCTATAAAATTATTATTAGATGATTTTATTTTGACCATGAATTATCAACTCATTTAGGGTAATATGTTTTGTTCCTTTAGAAACCTAAATTATTAAATAATTAAATAATACTTTCACATATTCCTATAGAGCCCCTCCTCCCCCTTATAAAAATCTCTCAACTCTTACCCATTACTTACACCCCTCAAGCCCTTTTAATCATCCAAAATCCACCCAAATAATCTCTCAAGATCCCTCTATTCATCCTATAAGACGTACCTTAGGAATAAGGCACTTCAAGAAACTCTTTTGGTTCAAACCAAAGTGAGTTACTCGATTTAATGGTAACGTCTTCTCTTAAGTTCTTTTGTTTAATTTTACTTCTCTAACACCCTAAATACATTTTTTTACTTTATTTTATAACAACAATAGTATAATATATATATATATATAGTTTGTTTTTATGAGAATTATTTTAACTACACTAACACACACCTCCATCTAATAGGTAAAGAACATACTCTTTCTGTGGACGGCAAAGTAACGCCTCACGAAACAATGATTGTTCAATTTTCTCCTACCACCTCTTATGTTGTCCATTATGATGGTATTGTATTTTTATATGATATATATTAGTTTTATGTTTTCTATATGATTATATAATTTCTATTTACAAACAGTCATTTTTTCTTCTCAATATGTGTATATATGATAATTTCATTTTAGGAAGTGCAGACTACCACCCCCTCAAGGTGATATGATTCGTTCATGACATACATGGAACACATAAAGGATGGTTATAATGAAATTATGTAACAAAAATATCATATTATATTATAATTTATTTATAATATACCTATGTATAATTGAGGGTTCATTCCTGTAAAATATGAAATAGAAATGAAAGTAGCATTCATGTGTACGTACGGCTTACCGTCTCTATGATTGGTGCATTTAATTTCTTATCTCATAATGTTATGTAATGTTATAAATATAGATATATACAAGATATATATAATATATATGATATTTAAATCATGAATATCATTCTGGATATAATGTAATTTTAACCACATGAACAACTTTAATTATAAGATGTTCATTTATGACTTAAGTGCCAAATATCGACAAACTTCCTTTATTAACATAAATGATATCATAATGTTTATAACATGGTAATAAGTGATATAAAATAAATAATAAACATGAAAAAGATTCTTATGATTATATAAATTAATATTAGTTTATTATTCAGCAAATTAAAGAATTTACACCTCAAATCAGACACGAGGTAAGGGGTTTCTTATCTCACTTTTAATTCTATGAGACTTCCATTGTTGACAACTTATTTATTCCATGTTGCTTATTGTTTACAGTAATTTTAAATATATTATCATGACTATTTTTATATTCATGGTATTTTGGGATTCATTTTGTGGTTATTAACTCTTTTTCTCACGACTCTTTTGATTTCAACGTGGTATGGGGTTTTCATCTAACATTTTTTTCTCATGAGATTAATGATATTTTTTCCACTATTACCTTTTGTGTGGTGTATATACTAACCATGAATGTATTATTCTTACAGTATATTTTAATTTATGGTTATTTACTTCTTCATTGTATGTTCCTTCATTCATGTGGGGTGTGTTTCATTTGTTACTAAATCTGTAAGGGAACTTTTTAACACAATTTTTATTCCTTGGGTTATTCATCTAATTAATAATTCTTTCATGCTACGATTATGTGTGGAATCACTGTTTATTTTTTTATGTTTTAATTTCCACTTCCCATTTGGTGTATATACTTTCGATACCCATAATCTCTCCATTGCTAAATTCTCAAGTCCTCGATATGAACATGATATGATTACTTATAACTCATTTTCCATTCATTGAGTTAAACATCAAAGTCATTGGTGTTGGTTTTACCAAAATATGTGTGATTTTTATCAGATTTATTTACACTCCATATCCAATAATATTGAGGGTATTTATATTTTTCACACATAATTAGGTAATATATTTGTCCTTAATCTAGGGATACGTTTTTTATAAGGGATTTCATCTCAATTTAAGTTCCATTGAGACTTCATCGTTGATATACAAAAATTCACTCTTAGATGGTGTATATATCGTCCTTTGGAATATTATATAATCAATCCCTTTATTCTCATGATATTATAAATTTTGGATTAAAATTTTGTACTCAATTATTTTTATTCATGTGACTCTAATTTTGATAAAAACTATTTAACTGAAATATCAGTCAAAATGTTTCAAATATTAATTTTTCTAAACTTTTCTCGTTAATGTCCATTTTTCCAAAATGTTTTTTTAGATTTATTTATATTAACATTAATTTTTTCAAATGATAATTCTTTTTAAATATTCAATGATATATGGGAAACTTTGATTCAAAAATACCTTTATAAAATGATTTAAATGGTTTTGAAAAATGTTGGTTAAAGCATTGATTATGTAAACATCTTGAAATGATATATTGTTATTGAAAAGAGGAAATTTTATCTTTCCTTTATTCTTATTTTATGTGTCATGAATATGTTATGATTATTGGGCATTATTTACGTACATGGGTGGTTCCCTGATAAACCTAGGGTTGGTGATCCCAATATAGCTCTCTAATGCATTGGGTAATGTGAAAGTCGTAAATGTGAATGTTTCTCCTATTAGATTTAGGGAATATACTGTGATGGCTATTCAAAATGTTACTCCCTATTTAACTATGAAAGCAACAATTCAAGTATGTTATGATTCCACAAGATACCTTTATGATTCATGTTTACTATCTAAATCTTATGATTTCATGAGGTATGTTAAAGATCTTATGTTATGTATGTATTAATAAACTAATATTTTCTTTCATTGTTTTATAACACTTACTAAGCATTTTATGCTCATCCCATGTTTTGAAATGTTTTTTAATGACTTAAAATGAATAGGGTGAAGGATGGGATCATGTAAAAGTCATACTATCTAAAACATGGGACCAGACATGAATCTCTTTTTTATGAGTTTATATATTATGAAATAATGAAAAATGAGTAGAAGTGTCTACCTTGTAATTTTTAAGATGTAATGTAATAGTTATGAACTATTTATCTAAAACTCTAACCCTAAAAATATACTCAATGTGAATTACTCAATTATATCAATATTATGTAATGTATATGGCTAGTTCCTTAAAGTTGGTATTATAGGTCGTTTTAGAAAAATTTAGGGATTATCAGTTTTTGTTAAACACATGGTTAGTACCAATGTCTATTATTTCAGTTAAATCCATGTTTCATAAATTTTTCAGATCAAGTAATGTATTTTATAAATTGAAGGAGGAGTTTATCGAATTTTATTCTTATCTATTCCTGATGACATGCTTGTAATAATTTCTAAAAATTCATGTTTAGAAGATAGTGAAACCTTTTCTACCATAAAACTCACTTGGAAGAAGTTTTTTGAGATATAAAACACCTACAATATACCTAGATATCATCGTGGATAGTGGGTTGTATTTAATCAAATCATATTTTCTCAATATTCTCATATTTTTAAGAAATTTAAATATTATAAAGTTATTTTCAAATATTTTACCTTATCACAAGATTTTGAAGAATATTATGATATTGGAAAAGGTGATGAAGTAGGTGATCCATGCACAACCTATTTGTATTTTATTTAATAATATAGTATCTTATCACAAACTTATAGTATTTTAAATGGACTATTGATTTAATATTTCAGCTCAAATTCGGTCTGACAGTTTTATAAAAATCATGTTTTACCATATGTTTTAAAATTATATGTCATAGAGGATTATTTTTTAAAACTGTTTTTCTACCGACATCTATATGACCCAAGTTGTACAAGGGGTATTTGGATGAAGGAAGCTAATGATTTTGAAGAATATCTAAATAATTGATTTAATTCGTGGACTATCTACCTATGTTGAAAACATAATGATGAAACCATATGTACACCATCATCAAGGTATAATGTTTTTTTTATTGGGAATAATTTTATTTTATCATATGGAGGTGAAAAAAATGAAAATATATAATATAAGGCCCCGACCTTAAACATTACTTAATATTGAATTAAATGAATAATTCACATTGAGGATATTTTTAGGTTTATAGTTTTAGAGAATTAGAACATAACTATTACATCTCAAAAGATTACAAAGTAAACACTTCAACTAAGTTTCCATAAAATAAAAAAATCTTAAAAAGAAACATGTCTAGTTCCATGTTTTATATAGCATGAATTTCCCTTGATCCCATCCTTGACCATATTCCACATTAAGTCTTATGAAAAACATTTCAAAAAAACTTGGGGTGAGAATAAAAAGCTCAGTAAGGGATACACAAAGAATGAAAACTGTTAGTTTTTCAAACAACAAGTAAACCATGTATACTTTATCAAAGTAATACCTTCACCCTCATGAAGTAGTAAAAACTCTTCACTGAATAAAATATCATTACTCACCCTTTTATAACCCAAGGATTACCATAAAACCCATATAAATAACACATAACATAAAAAAGGTAACTTGGGACATAAACATACTTAAGTGGAATAACCATACGGTCGACTTCCACACATAACACTTAATGGAATAGCCATACAGACAAATTCCATACATACTTTATGGAATAGCCAAATGACCGACTTCCATACCCAATGCATTGGAGGTTATAACATAACCACCCATCCTAGTATTCACGGCACCACCCGTAATATGGTTTATCACATAACCACCCGTCAAATGTCATAGTACCATTATAAAAATCATAAGACATAAAACAAATATAATGGAATGAAAACATTTCCACACTTTGATCACAATATATCAATAAAATATATTGACATAAAAAATCCATTAGAAAAACCATTTTCAATACCAAAATACATAACAGAGTATATGGTATTTATTTCCTTTTAAAAAAACATTACGGCTTGTTCAAGAAGCCAAAGACCAAATAATACTCGCAGCGGCGGAAAAGGTCGTTGTCACCGTGTACGTTAAAAGAAAAATTCCTTTTTTTGTTTTGTAAAACACTTCATAGAAAAAGATTCCTTTTTTATAAAAGTAAAAGTCAAATTGGTTTATACACCGTACAAAAGAATGTTGTGTACAAAACAAAATATGCCTCAATGAAAGGAGATTCAGACGAAGTCCCTTACCTCAGGTCCGACTTGACTCGATCATTCTTTAACGTCCTGAATAATAAACATGAGTTAATTTCTATTTGCTTAAGAACCTTTTTCAGTTCATTATTCCTTTTATATCACTTATTTCCATGTTATAAACATTATGTAATCATTTAAGTTAATAATGTTTGTTTTGTCGCTATTTGGTTCTTAAGTCGAAAGTGGACCTCTTACAATTACATGTTGTTCGTGTGGTCAATAGTTCTTTATATCTAGAATGACATTCCTGATTTAGATATCATATATATAATATATATCTATCATATAACTGTATTTATAATATCACATAATCATTTATAGGTAAGAAATGAAATTCACCGTTCATGGAGATGGTAAGTCGTACGTACGCATGAACGCTGCATTCATTTCTATGTCATATTAATGGAATTAAAACTAAATGAGAGGTATGTATATTTTAATTCCAGAATTATATTAATCATTTATATGTAACATACATCATATATATCCATTATATATATATGTACTTATAATAGTACATTACATTTGGGGATAAGAAATTAAATGCACCGTTCATGGAGACGGTAAGTCGTACGTACGCATGAACGCTACTTTAATTTATATATCATAAATTAATGGAAAGAAATAATAATTATATAGAGTTATATTATAATTCCAGTATAACATCATATATAATAACTTTAAATCCATCCTTTATACGTCCCACATATGGCATTAACGAATCACGTCAGTTTGATGGGGCGGTAGTCTGCACTTCCTAAAATGAAATTATCGTGTTTACCCACAATGGAAACCATAAAGGTATACCACAAATGAAAAATATATAAGCATAAGGAAAACATAAACATAATATATATCATATATAAATAGAGTGACATCTTAATGGCCACCATTAGAGGTGTTTAAAAGAAGATTGAACAATCATCGTTTCGTGAGGCAGAAATTAGCCAACCACAGAAACAATATGTTATTTAACCATTAGATGTATATGTGTGTAAGTGTAGCTAGAAAGATTATTATAACAACATCCTATTATATTTAAGATACTGGATTTGTTACAAAAGAAATGAATAAAAAGATTTTAGTGGGTTGGAGAAGCAAAATAAAACAAAAGAACACAAGTGAAGACATCACCTTAAAATCGGGTAACTCTCTTAGATTTGAGCTCAAAGGCTTCCTTGGGAAGACTTCTGCCCAATGTGAGGCTTCAAGGAGTAACAAAGGGATTTGGAGAGACAAAATGGGTAGGGGGAGGCCGATCCAAAGGCTTTGGAAGTGTGGGTAAGGTGGTAGACGTGCGGTCCTTTTATAAGAGGAGAAGAGAGGCACTCTTGGAATGGAAGGAAATGTTACTTTATTTTAGAATGAGTTTTGGATTTTAATGGTCCCACATTGATGGGTTTTTATGATAAGGTGATAATGGTTAGAAATAAACCCATCCAATAGGTTTTTGACATGTTTAGGTCTTAGATTTTACATTATCTTTTCATTTTATTTAAATCGTTAAATAATGAGGTAATCGCTGCATCGTCATGGTGTCATAAATAATTTAATTTATTTAATGTCTAAATATTTTAAAAAAATACTATGATGTTGTAAATCTTATTACCTTTCCAATGAATATTTATAGTCAATAATCGGATTTGTATACCCCCATGTAAAAACCGTTTTAGTAAACAAACTCATGTTTGTGACATTTTTATTTTAACTTTAAATAAAAAGTTATTAATGTCATTTTCAAACCAAAGTGGCTTTATGGGGTCCCCAAGTTGACCCATGGATTTTCTAAGTCGTCCATGACACACACATTGAGGTTAGTACTTGTGTCAAGTTCATTTCATATTATTACAACATTATTTTTACCTTAAATTACATTGATTATCTCTAATCGCGATTAAGAACTTAAAAGTTACTATTCACCAAAAAATTATTTTAATCTCATTGAACCACATTATACTTCTTAATGACAACCATGTATGTCGAATTTTTGAAAATAAAATCAAAGAAATGGAAATGTTTCATTTAAACGAAAAATCAGTTTCTTTAACTACCACTTAGTGGTTTCACTATTCATCAAAATTGAAGTTTTTCTGAAAAAAACCAAAACATCACCCTAAGAAATATTTGATATTCTGAATTCAGAAATGTGGTCTATTTTACAAATTTAAAATCATATAAGTTACATTAATTAATTTAATAATTAATTCCCGATGTCATGACAAATATCGTGCTTTTATGAAACAATATATATCAAAAGATTGACACTAGTTTAAGTCCAATTTCAAAGTGAAATTAATTCCAATGACCACAATTGGATTAAATGGTAAAAATATATTCTAATTTTACTTGAAAAAAAATTCAAAAGATTATCTAATCAAATAAATAAATTATATTAAAAAGAGGTTTTGAATTAAAATACAACATTTTTCACTATTCATTAAAAATGAACTTTATCGGAAAAGTACCAAAAAATCTCAAAAAGTAAATTTTGATGTCCCAATCATAAAGAATAAGTTTATTTTGACAAACATATATTATAAAATTGTCAAAAGATAGATTTAAAAATGGTTTTCCATCAAAAGGCAGTAAAACAATCTTTTAAAAATATTAGTGTATTCCATGCATAAGATTGGATTTATTCTCATTTTAAGCCTCTAAAACACTATCTAATTCAATAATAGACATTGATAAAAATATCTATTATTCATTACTTACTTGGGATGTTACATCCTTCCCCCTTTAGAAAATTGTGTCCCCGCAATTTATTTACTTATCGAATAAATGGGGGTACTTATCCCTCATTTCATTTTCAGATTCCCATGTTGCCTCTTCCATCATGTGGTTTTTCCACAAAACCTTTACCTGATTAATCACCTTATTCCATAATACTTGCTCCCTGTGGTCAAGAATTTGGACCGGTTGTTCCTCATAAGATAGGTTCTCTTCCCGCTGAACTAACTCTGGACTAAAAACATGAGATGGATCTGGCATGTACTTTCTCAGCATCGAAACATGAAAAACATTGTGTACCTGAGATAAACTCAGAGGTAAAGCCAACTGGTATGTAACTGATCCAACTCTCTCCAGAAATTCATATGGTCCAATGAACCTTGGACTCAGCTTTCCTTTCATACCAAATCGCATCACACTTTTCCATGGTGAGACTTTGAGAAAAACATGATCACCTACCTCAAAAGATAGATCCTTCCTCCTGTTGTCCGCATAACTCTTCTGCCTGCTCTAAGCTATTATCATGTGTTTCTGTATCAGCTAAAAGTTTTCAACCAACTCTTCTACCAATTCTGGTCCCATCAGCTTTCTTTCACCCACTTCATCCCAAAATACTGGTGTTCGGCACCGCTTCCCTTATAATGCCTCAAATGGTGCCATCTGTATAAAGGAATGAAAAATGTTATTATAAGAAAACTCAACCAAATAAAGATGTTGGTCCCATATTCCCTGATAATCCATCGAACAAGCTTGTAGCATATCCTCCAAGGTCTGAATTGTTCGTTCTGACTGACCATCTGATTGCGAATGAAAAGCTGTACTAAAATTTAATTCAGTACCCAATGACTTCTGAAGGCCTTTCCAAAAGTTAGAAGTAAACCTGGGATCACAGTCAGATACAATGGAGAGAGTAAATCCATGTAACCTGGATATCTCTTTAAGATACAAAAGGGAAAGTTGATCTAGGGAAAAATTATCATGTATGGCAAGGAAATGAGCAGATTTAGTCAATCGATCATCAATAACCCGAATTGCATTATTACCTCGAGATGTCCTCGGTAATCCCACAACAAAGTCCATGGATATATTTTCCCATTTCCACTCTAGCACAAGTAAAGGATGAAGCATCCCTTTCGGTAGCTTCCGCTCTGCTTTAACCTGCTGACAAATCAAACACTTCACAGTAAAATCAGCTATATCTCTTTTCATTCCATCCCACCAGTAATACTCCTGCAGATCCATGTACATCTTAGTAATGCCAGGATGAACTGAAAATGGGGAACTATGAGCCTCACATAACAACTCATTCTTCAACTGTGAATCCCCAGGGACACATAATCTCTTCCCAAACCTCAAAACACAATCATTATCAATGTTTAATTCTTGAAACATACACTTCTGAACCAGCTGTACCTTTTTCTGCAACTCACTGTCTTCCCTCTGTGCTTTCTTAATTCTGTCTGAAAGGGATGATCTGACTAATACCTGATACAAAACAGAAGAAATTCCTGCACTAACAACTTCTATGCCAAAGTTCATCAAATCAAAAACCAAAGGATCTCATTCCAAACGTAGCATGGTTAATGAAGCATTAGTTTTTCGACTCAAAGCATCAGCCACTTTATTTTATTTTCCCGGATGGTAATGAATTGTACAATCATAATCGTTGATTAATTCCAGCCATCACCTTTGTCTCATGTTCAATTATTTCTGAGTGAATATATACATTAAAATTTTGTGATCAGTACATATTGCACACATTACTCCATAAAAATGATGCCTCCAAATTTTTAAAGCAAAAACAACATCAGCTAATTCTAAATCATGTGTAGGGTAATTTACCTCATGAGTTTTCAACTGAAGTGAATCATAAGCAATTACCTGATCATTCTTCATAAGGACACAGCCAAGTCCCTTCAACGAAGAATCACTGTATATAACAAACTCAACATTTCTGGAAGGAAGTTCCAAAACTAGAGCATTCACCAATCTTCTTTTCAACTCCTGAAAACAATCATCACATTCTTTTGTCCAGATGAACTTAACACCCTTACGAGTTAGCTTAGTCATTGGACTAGATAACCGTGAAAATATTTCAACAAACCTTCAGTACTAACCTCCCAAACCAAGAATACTATGGATCTCGGTTACATTATTGGGTCTTGGCCATTCTTCAACAACTTTTGTTTTAGCAAGATCAACAGTTATGCCATCTTTTGAAACAATGTGACCTAGAAAAGAAATTTGTTGTAACCAAAACTCACACTTGCTGAATTTTCCATATAGTTTCTTTTCTTTTATGGTTTGAAAGATAACCCTTAAATGACTTTCATGATCCTCTTTACTTTTAGAAAACACAAAAAAATATCATCATTAAAAACAAAAAACATTTTTCACCTGAGTCAACTGAGACATCACTACAAAAAACTGGTTAGTTCTGATTCTGACCATCTCGGGATACTGATTTGAAAGGTCTTTTCCCTCTATTTTCCTTCCTAGAAAAGTTGTTCTATTTCCTCTATGAAAAACCATTCTTAACACAGAAATATCTTAGGCGAAGCAACATGGTAATCTTTAAATTATATATCATTTCAATCGTACCATAAATTTATTTATAATTTAACAATTTTCTAACTCCTAAAGTTGTTTAACCGACCTCTGATACCAACTATAAGGCCCCCGCCTTAAACATTACTTAATATTGAATTAAATGAATAATTCAGATTGATGATCTTTTCAGGTTTAGAGTTTTAGAGAATTAGAACATAACTATTACATCTCAAAAGATTACAAAGTATACACTTCTACTAAGTTTCCATAGAATAAAAAAACACTTAAAAAGAAACATGTCTAGTTCCATGTTTTATATAGCATGACTTTCCCTTGATCCCATCCTTGACCCTATTCCATATTAAGTTCTGTGAAAAACATTTCAAAAAAACTTGGGGTGAGCATAAAAAGCTCAGTAAGGGATACACAAAGAATGAAAACTGTTAGTTTCTCAAACATCAAGTAATCCATTTATACTTTATCAAAGTAATACCTTCACCTTCATGAAGTAGTAAAAACTCTTCACTGAATAAAATATCATTACTTACACTTTTGTAACCAATGTATTACCATAAAACACATATAAAGAACACATAACATATAAAGGTAACTTGGGACATAAACATACTTAAGTGGAATAACCATACGGTCGACTTCCACACATATCACTTAATGGAATAGCCATACGGCCAACTTCCATACATACTTAATAGAATAGCCATACGACCGAATTCCATACCCAATGCATTGGAGGTTATAACGTAACCACCCATCCTGGTATTCACGGAACCACCTGTCATATGGTTTATCACGTAAATACCTGTCAAATGTCCAAGTACCATTATAAAAATCATAATACATAGAACAAATATAATGGAATGAAAATATTTCCACACTTTGATCACAATATATCACTTAAATATATTGACATAAAAAATCCATTATAAAAACTATTTTCAATACCAAAATACATAAAATAGTATATGGTATTTATTTCATTTAAAAAAACATTACAGCTGTTCAGGAAGCCAAAGACCAAATAATACTCGCGGCGGCGGAAAAGGTCGTTGTCACCGCGTACGTTAAAAAAACATTCCTTTTTGTTGTTTTGTAAAACGCTTCATAGAAAAAGATTCCTTTTGTATAAAAGTAGAATTCAAAGGGGTTTATACACCGTATAAAAGAAAGTTGTGTATAAAATGAAATATGCCTCAATGAAAGGAGATTGAGACGAAGTCCCTTACCTCGGGTCTGACTTGACTCGATCGTTCTTTAACGTCCTGAATAATAAACTTGAGTTAATATCTATTTTATTAAGAACATTTTTCAAGGTCATTATTCCTTTTATATCACTTATTGCCATGTTATAATCATTATGTAATCATTTATGTTAATAATGTTTTTTTTGTCGATATTTGGTTCTTAAGTCGAAAGTGGACTTCTTACAATTACATGTTGTTCGTGTGGTCAAAGGTTCTTTATATCCAGAATGACATTCCTGATTTGGATATCATATATATCATATATATCTAGCATATACATGTATTTATAATATCACATAATCATGTAGAGGTAAGAAATTAAATGCACCGTTCATGGAGAGGGTATGTCGTACGTACACATGAACGCTACTTTCATTTCTATGTCATATTAATGGAATTAAAACTAAATGAGAGGTATGTATATTTTAATTCCAGAATTATATTATTCATTTAGATGTAACATAAATAATATATATCCATTATATATATGTACTTATAATAGTACATTACATTTGGGGATAAGAAATGAAATGCACCGTTCATGGAGACGGTAAGTCGTATGTAAGAATGAACGCTACTTTCATTTCTATCCCATACATTAATGGAAATAAAAAATAATGATATAGAGGTATATTATAATTACAGTATAAAATCATATATAATATCTTTAAATCTATCCATTATACGTCCCACATATGGCATTAACGAATCACATCACTTTGAGGGGGCGGTAGTCTGCACTTCCTAAAATAAAAATATCGTGTTTACCCACTATGGAAAACATAAAGGTATACCACAAATGAGAAATAAAGAAGCATAAGGAAAACATAAACATAATATATATCATATATAAATAGTGTGACATATTAATGGCCACCATTAAAGGTGTTTAAAATAAGGTTGAACAATCATCGTTTCGTGAGGTAGAAATTCGCCAACCACATAAACAGTAAGTTCTTTAACCATTAAATGTAGATGTGTGTAAGTATAGCTCAAAAGCTTCTTATAAAAACATCATAGTATATTTATGTTACTGTAGTTGTTACAAAAAAAATGAATAAAAAAATTTTATGGGGTTGGAGAAGAAAAATAAAACAAAAGAACACAAGTGAAGACATCAACTTAAAATCGGGTAACTCTCTTAGATTTGAGCTCAAAGGCTTCCTTGGGAAGACTTATGCCCAACGTGAGGCTTCAAGGAGTAAGAGATGGATGTGGAGAGACAAAATGGTCAGGGGTTGGCCGATCCAAAGGCTTTGGAAGTGTGGGTATGGTGGTAGATGTGGGGGCCTTTTATAAGAGGATAGGAGGGGCCCTCTTGGAACGTAAGGAAATGTTACTTTATTTTAGAATGCGTTTCAGATTTTAATGGTTCCACGTTGATGTGTTTCGATGATAAAGTGATAAGGGTTCTAAATCCATACATCCAATATTTTTTTGACTTGTGTAGGTCTTAGATTTTACATTATATTTCCATTTTATTTAAATTGTTAAATAATGAGGTAATCGCTGCATCATCATGGTGTCAAAAATAAATTAATGTATTTAATGTCTAAAAATTATAAAACAAATACTATGATGTAGGAAATCTTTTTAGATTTCCAATGAATATTTATAGTCAAAAATCGGATTTGTATAACCCCATGTAAAAATTGTTTTAGTAAAACAACTCATGTTTGTGACATTTTTATTTTAACATTAAATAAAAAGTTATTAATGTCATTTTCCAACGAAAATGGCTTCATGGGGTCCCCAGGTCGACCCACGGATTGTATTGGTCGGCCATGACACATCCAATGAGGTTAGGACATGTCTCAAGATCATTTCATATTATTACAACATTATTTTTACCTTAAATTACACTAATTACCTCTAATCGCGATTAAGAACTTAAAAGTTACTATTCACCAAAAAATTCTTTTAATCTCATTGAACCACATTTTACTTCTTAATGACAACCATTTATGTCGGATTTTTGAAAATCAAATCACAGAAGTGGCAATGTTTCTTTTAAACGAAAAATCAATTTCTTTAACTACCACTTATTGGTTTCACTATTCATCAAAAATTGATGTTTTTCAGAAAAATACCAAAACCTCACCCTAAGCTATATATGATATTCTAAATTCAAAAATGATTTCTAATTTAAAAAGTTCAAATAGTATAAGTTACATTAATTAATTTAATAATTAATTCCCGCTGTCATGACAAATAGCGTATTTTTATGATACAATACATATCAAAAGATTGACACTCGTTTAAGTCCAATTTCAAAGTGAAATTAATTCCAATGAACACTATTGGATTAAATGGTAAAAATATATTATAATTTTACATTAAAAAAATTCAAAATATAATCTAATCATACAAATAAATTAGATTAAAAAGTGGTTTTGAATTAAAATACAACAGTTTTCACTATTCATTAAAAAATGAATTTTATCGGAAAATACCAAAAATTCACAAAAAGTAAATTTTGATGTCCCAATCATAAAGAATAAGTTTATTTTGACAAAAATAGCTTTTAAAATTTCCACAAGATAGATTTAAAAATTGTTTACCATTAAAAGGCAGTAAAACAATCTTTTAAAAATATTAGTGTATTCCATGGTTAAAATTGGATTTATTCTCATTTTAAGCCTCTAAAAAACTATCTAATTCACTAATAGACATAGATAAAAATATCAATTATTCATTACTTAATTGGGATGTTACATATAAGATGTTGAGATCTTAATGTGTTGGGATGAAAATGAAATGAATAAGAAAACCTTTGAGGTTAAAATATGTTAGGGTTATTTTTGAGTTTTATAAAAAGGATAATCTATATGATTGGTGACAACCCATCGTGTCTGGAAAGACATTAGGAATCTTTCCCACAACTGAAGGGTGACAAGGGAGCATAGGCTACCATTTTCATAAGTGATGTCCCTAGTTAATAGGACTTATTCTTTTAAGTTAAATGATTTTATGGATTAATAATATGTTGATTTTGGGGACCCATTTTTTATCAAATGCATATTATCAATATAGGAAAATGATTTGGTGATTAAGTGATAGAGGATATTTTTTATGATGTTTCCTCCTTTGGAAACATTATATTTTTAAGGGTAATAAAATATTGTGGGATCTTATTTCTTGAGAAATGGTTGAAATTATATTTTGGATGAATCAATGTTTTTATTAAAGAAATATGACTATCGGTTTATTTATGGAAATGATTAACCTATCATAGAGAATATTTGATTAGGTAAATTGCTTTTTAGGATGAAACTTTAAGAGTAGCTGATGTTTTTTGGAGATAAATGTTAATATTTATATTAGAATACTTTGTGATTAAATCCCTCTGAGATTTGGGTATCAATCATTGTTTGGATTACTTTGATGAATTTTATGGATAGTTGTTTGTTGAAGGGTATTTGTTGAACTTTGGGCATTGTTTGAAAAATTTGGTGATTAAGAGTTGTTTTCCTTTTTTGTAAGAGATTATCCTTTTTGGGAATTATCTGATCCTGTACAAACCATTTTGGTTTTGGTTAATTTATAATGACATGGGAAAATTATAGTTCATCTTTTGTGAATTATGTGATTCTATGGAAGTTCATTACATCACATTTAATGTGAAAAAAGTCATCTTGAAGACACATCATTTGGATAAAAAATAATTTTTTGGTAGAAATCATGCACAGGATGAAAATATACATGGAAAGTAAGTTTGTTTCATTATGTTCTTATTCACGCTCTTAAATAAATTTCTCAACTTTATGAAAATTAACTTAAAACAAAAAAATTGTTCGGTATCATTACCTAATGGGGAATGAAGGAATGTTTAACCCCTCACAATATTGTGATTTTCTTGTGGTTAACATTCTCCGAATCGTTCTTCCTACCACTCTCCATTATACCCTAAAGGTTTTTTTCTCTTCCATATTCAAGTTTTCCTACATGGAATCCTAGTATGGCTATCTAAATAATCCTTTTAATTTCCCTTTATTTCTTTTAATGTGATATTATTATTGAAATTTTGTTTGATGTGGAACATTCAATGATGCTTCAAATCCTTATTTTAAAATTGCGAGGACACAATTCCAAAAGAGGAGAAGGATGAAACATCCCTGGTAAATAAAGAATATAACATTTTCAAATTTAATAAATTTTGTGAATTAAATATTAATTTTACATTAAAGGGGTTGAAATTTTAGATGGCGTACCCGATACACAATAACAGGTTTCTTTGAAATCTTGTGTTGCACACAAGGCTGAGTCATACTAAAATAATTTAGAATTTAATTTTATTATTTTAAATGTTAGTTAACTCTTAGCCTTTTAATGGAGGGAATAAACAATTCTAAATACAATATGATTATACATATTTGTTAAATGTTTTTACATTTAACCAATAAATTTTAGAGGCTCAAAAAAATATAGAATCTGAATTTAAGCATAAATACTCTAATATTCATTAAAAGGTCGATTTACCACATTTTAATATAGAAACCTCATTAAATATAAATTTGTTCACTTTTATATGTTATATTTGACAAAATAATTTTTTTTATAATCATGACATAAAAATTTACATTGCGTAAATTTTTTATATTTTTCTAATAAAATCAATTTTTTAATTAATAGTGAAAAATACAGTATTTTACTTCAAAACTGCATCATAATGTAATTTATTTATATTGTTAGAGTATATTTTTAATTTGTTTTATGGTGATATTAGATTAAATTTTTACCATTTAATCCAATGTTCGTCCTTAGATGTAATTTCACATTGAAATTGGACATAAACAATTGTCAATCTTTTAATAGTTATTATTTCTAAATAACACACTTTTTGTTTTGACAACAGGAATTGATTTTAAATTAGATAATGAAAATTTTTTGTATTGAATTTTGTAGAATAGAAATAATTATTGATTTTAGAATATCAAATAATTCATTGGTTGTATTTTTGGTATTTGGTCGGAAAAAATTTAATTTTTGATGAATAGTGAAAAACTGAGTGGTAATTAAAAAAACCAAAATTTTCATTTACATGAAATATTACCGCTTATGGAAATTTAATTTAAAAAACCAAACATAAATGGTTTTTATTATTAAGTAAATTTTTTTTAATAAGATGAAAATAATTTTTAGGGAATAATAACTTCTGAATTTTTTTTCCGCGGTTTAAGGTAAATATTTTAATTCAAGGTACAAACTATTTTACAATAATATATAATTAACTTAACAGTTGTCCTAACATTATTATTTGAGTAATTTTGAACAATTAAAATCCTTGGGTAAGACTTTTGGTCTTTTAAAGACACTTGGGTAAGATAATGATATTAATAACTATTTATTTAATGTAAAATTAAAAATACCATAATCATGAATTGTTTATTTAAATAAATTTTAATATGGGGTTATATAATTGATATATTAGAATATAAATATCCATTTTAAATCTAAAAATATTTACAACATCATGGTAATTGTTTTTATAATTTTCAGGCCTCAGATAAATTTATGTATTTATGACACAATAATGATGTAGTGTTTACCTCATTAATAAATGATTTAAATAAATATAATTATAAAGATTAATATAATATTAAAAACTTATCCAATTATTATTGGATGATTTTATTCCAACCATGAGTTATCTTATCTTATACTTTGATTTGTTTTTGACCTTTATAAAAAATCATTATATAATAAAATAATATTTTCACACATTCTTATAGAGCCCCTCCTCTACCTTATAAAAATCTCTCGCATCTAATTCATTACTAACACCTCTCAAACACCTTTGGCTCATCCAAAATCTTCCCAAATATTTTCATAATATCCCTTTGTTCCAGTTATAATACCTACCCTAGGCAGAAGACACTTCAATAAACCCTTTTTGTTCAAATCAAAGGGAGTTACCGGATATAAAGTTAACGTCTTCTCTTAAGTTCTTGTGTTTTATTTTAGTTTCCAACCCCATAAACTCTTTTTATTCCATTATTTTATAACAAAACTAGTATCCTAAATATACTAGGTTGTTGTTTTTACTAGGATTTGATCTAAACATACAAACACCTCTATTTAATTGTTAAAGATAAAATTGTTTCTGTGGATGAAAAACTGACACCTCACAAAACAATGGTTGTACAATTTTCTCCTACCACCTCTTATGGAGGCCATTATGATAGAACTATTTTAATATTTGATATATATTATGATTAATTTTTCATTATGATTATGTAATTTATATTTACAAAAATATCTTTTTTTTCAATATGTTTATATACTATAATCTCATTTGAATAAGTTTGGACTACCACCCCCTCAAGGTGATATGATTAGTTCATGACATGCATGGAATGTAAAAAATATAGTGTTAATAAAATTATTTAACATATATAGCATATAATTTTATACTGTAATTATAATATACCTATCTATAATTATGTTTTTATTCCACTAAAATATGAAATAGAAATGAAAGTAGCGTTCATGCGTATGTACGGCTTACCTTCTCCGTGAACGGTGAATTTCATTTCATATCTCCTAATGTTATGTACTGTTAAAAATACATATATATATACTAGATAGATATATATATATATATATGATATCAAAATAATTAATATCATTCTGGAGATAATGGAATTTTGACCAATGAACAAATCAAAAGTATAAGAAGTTCATTTTTGACTCAAGTACCAAATATCGACAAAACTGCCTTTATTAAATTAAATGATTCAAAAATGTTTATAACATTGTAATAATTGATATAAAAGTAATAATAAACTATTAAATTGTTCTTAAGAATATATAAATTATCATTAGTTTATTATTCATGAAATTAAAGAATGAACGGTTCAAGTCGGACACGAGGAAAGGGGTTTCGTATCTCCCTTTTAATTTTGTGTGATTTCCATTGTTCACAACTTATTTATTGAATGTGGTGTATTTTGTACTGAAATTTGATATATATTATCATGATTCTATTTATATTCATGGTATTATGTGATTAATTTGGTGTTTATTAACTTTTTCTCTTATGACTCGATTGATTTCATCATGGTATGGGGTTTTCCTCTCACTTTTTATTCCCGTGAGATTCATAATATGTTTACCACTATTTCCTTTTGTGTTGTGTATGTACTACACATAATATTATTATTTTTATAGTATAATTTAATTTATTATTATTTACTTCTTCATTGTATGATCCTTCTTTCAAGTAGTGTGTGTATCGTAAGTTACCAAATAGGTAAGGGATCTTTTTAACCCAATTTCCATTGTTTGGTTATTCTTCTTATTGTTAATTATGTCATTCTTTGATTATGTGTCGAATCACATTTTATTTATATATGTTGTAACGTCCACTCCCCTTTGTGTGGATATAATTTTGATACATATAATTTCTCCATTGAAAAATTCTCATGTCCTCTATATGAACTTGATAAGACTAATTTTAACCCAATTTCATTTCATTGAGTTAAAAATCCAAGTCATTGGTTTTGTTTATAAAAAAATATTTGTGAATTTTATCTGATTTATTTACAATAAATATCCAACCATATTGAGTGTATTTATATTTTTCAAACATTATTAGGTAATATATTTATCTTTAATGAAGGATAGAATTTTTATAAGGGATTTCGTATCAATTTACATTCCATTGAGACTTCATTGTCTTTATGATCCAATTCACTCTTATATATTTTATATACTATCCTTTGGAATATTATATCATGAATAACTTTATTCTAAATATATTATTATGTTATTATTAAATGTTATTACTCAATTATTTTTATTCAAGCATCTATCATTTTGCTAAAAACTCTTTAACTAAAATATCAGTTAAAATGTTTTATCAATTTATTCTTCTAAATATTTCTCATTAATGTACATGTATCAAAAATGGTGTTTTTAATTTATTTATATGGAAATTAATGTTTTCCAATGATAATTATTTTAAAATATTCAATTTTTTATAATATACATTGAATACAAATTCACTTTATTAACTGTTTTAAATGGTTTTGAAAATCGTTTGATAAAAGCATTGATCATGTCAATATATTGAAATGATATATTTTGATTATAATGTGAAAATGTTTTCTTTTTTTTATTCTTGTTTTATGTGTTATGAATATGTTTTGGTTATGGGGCATTGTTTACATATATGGGTTGTTCAGTGATAAACCTAGTGCTGGAGAGCCTGACATTTCTCTCCAATGCATTGGTTAACGTGATAGAGGTAAACGTGATTGTTTCTCCTAAAAGATTTAGGGAATATAATGTGATGGGTACTCAAAATGTAACTCCCTACATTGCTATGAATTCTATAACATATGTATGTTATGATACCACAATTTACATTTATGATTTGTGTTTATTATTTAAATCTTATTATTTCATGAGGTATGTTAAAGAGCTTATGTTATATATGTATTGATAACTAATGTTTACATTTATAGTTTTATAACACTTAATGACATGGTTTGATACTCCCATGTTTTGAAATGTTTTTTTACCAAACATAAAGATTAATAGGGTCAAGGATGTGATCATGTAAAAGTCATGATGTCTAAAACATTAGACTATACATGATACTTTTTTTAATAGTTTTTATTTTATGAAAAAAAAAGAAACAGAGAAGAAGTGTCTAAATTGTAATTTTTAAGATGTAATGTTATAGTTATGGCCTAATTCGCTAAAATTATAATCCTGAAAACACACTCAATGTGGATTATTCATTTTATTTGAGATTATATAATATTTAATGTCATGTCCTTACAACAGATGATTATTTTCAAAATTATATGTTTTCAAAAATATTTCTCTTCCTCATTTGTAAATATTTTCATTATATTTATAGAACAAATTTTTATAGATTCTTTTTTAAAAATATAATTGTTTTCAAGATTTATTCACATTACATTTTCAGCATCATTGTTTATTTTTCAAGGAACCCCAAGTGAAATTTATTTATAAAGTAAATTTTTTGAAATTTTTTCACCTTCACCATTTCAGAAACATCATATCAATGTTACTATAACTTATTCTATTATACCATAGATAAATTTATTTCTTAAAAATTTAATGATTTCACTTATATATTATATAATTATCAAATGGAATTATTATCATTGAATTTTTTCATGAATCACACTAAATGTTTTCTTATTTAATAATATTTTGTAGTGATTGTATTTTTAGTATCATGTTTTTAGATTCTTGAGGTCAATTTTGATAATAAATTTAGGAAATGATACCAAAACCCTTTTTTCATTCCATTGTTTCTTAGTATTGAGAAGAATGATTATCTTCATGGTGGAAAAATATATATGGGTATTGTTTTTTTGGTTTTATAGTTCCCTTTATTGAATTGGTAATGATTATATATCATCTTCTCCAAAGGGTACACTGGAGGATTATCCCAAGACAAATGGTAAACAAGAGGATCATCCCATACCAATTGGTACACATGAGAATTATCCTAAGTATAAGGTCACATCCTTAAACATTATATAATATTGAATTATATTAATAATTCACATTAATGGTATTTTCTTGTTTAGAGATTTATATAATTTGAACATAACATACACATAAAACATGAATATTTTGAGTAGACACTTCTACTCACTATCCACTATTTTCATAAAACTAAAACTCTTAAAAAAACATGTCCAGTTCCATGTTTTAGATACAATTAATTTCCTTGATCCCATACTTGACCTTGTTCATCATTAAGTCCTATGATAAATATTTAAAAACATTGGATGAGCATAAAAAGCTCAATAAGAATACATAATGGATGAAAAATGTTAGTTTTTCAAGACGACATGTAAACCACGAATACATTATAATAAATTAATACATTTCACTTTAAAAAAATTGAAAAAAATTCACTACTATATACTCATTCAATACCCTTTCATACCCAAAATATTACCATAAAGCCCATATAAAACAAAAAATAGCATATAAAGGAATCTTTGGACATAATCTTACTTAAATAGAATAACCAGACAGTCAACTTCCACCCATATCACTAAATGGAATAGCCATATGGCTGACTTCCATACCCAATGCATTAGAGTATGAAGTGTAACCACCTATCCTTGGTTTATTATAGAACCATCAGTCATTTGGTTTATCACATAACCACCTGTCATTTGTTTATCATGTATGCACCCGCCAAATTTTCAAATACTATTATATAATCATAAAACATAAAATATTTAAAATATCCTCATTTAACTAATAAAATTTTATTTTAAATCCCAATATATTATTTCAAGATAAAGAAATAATCAATCTATTTCAGAAAAAAAATTCAATATGAAAACTCTCAAAAAGGGAATAGGGGTTCTCTTTGCCTTTTAAAAACATTAATCCCTATAGAGGAATCCATGTAATGATTACGATGATGGATAGGTCACTGTAGCCATATTCATTAAAAACATTACTTTTTTTCTTTTAGTAAAATGCTTCATAGATAAAATATTTCCATTGAAATTAAGTAAAAGACAAAAGGGTTAATTATAAACTGTTTACAAGATTAAAGTGTATGTTATCAAAATATGCCTCAATGAAAGGAGATTGTGAAGAATTCCCTTACAAAGATCATTTTGAAAATACAATAGATCAATTATGTGTATTAAATATAAATAAATATAAATTAAGTATAAATACATGATATTATATCAAAATATATTTATCACATAATCATATCACAACATAATCATGAAGTATAGGTTTAATCTAATAAATGGAAATTTGGTTAAGAATTTCACATACCTCATGTATGAATTGAATCGTTTGTTCATTAATTTCTAGAATAATAAACATATGTTAATTTATACGTGATTAAGAACATTTTTCATGTTCATTATTATTTTTATATCACTTATTACAATCTTATAAATATTACATAACTATTTAAGTTAATATCGGTCATTTTGTCGATATTTGGTACTTTAGTAGAAACTCATCTTTTTATAATAATAGTTTTTCCATGAGTTGAAAAATCCATTTTTACAGAATGATATTCATATATATATATATATATCATAAATATACAGTATATATGAATGTATAATATTCCATAACATTTGGAGATATAAAATTAAATGCACCGTTCATGGAGACGGTAGGCCATACATACAGATGAACACAACTTTAATTTCTATTTCATATTTAATGGAATTAAAACATAATGATACATATATATTATTATTTAATAATAATATAATTTTTTATAAATGTTACATAATTTCATTAACTCTATCCTTTATACATTTCATGTATGGTATGAACAAGTCATATCACTTTGGGGGGTAGACTGTGCTCCCTTAAATAAACTTTTCGTGTTTACACGTCATGAAAAGCATAATGGTATGTTATAAATTATAATTTTAGAAGAATATAGATAAAATAACTATCATATATATCATATATAATTACATTTCTATCCTAATGGACACCATATGAGGTGGTAGGAAAATGTTTAACAATCATCGTTTCGGGAGGCAGTAGTTTTCTATCCACAGAAACAGTCTTTTCTATAACTATTTGATGGTGGTGGGGGTAAGTTTACTTCAAATTCTTGTCATAACAAACACCAATTATATTTAGGTAACATTTGTTTTCATATAAACAATTAATAATAAGAGAGTATGGAGTCATGACTGAATAATAATGGAAAGGAACATAATGGAAGACCTTACCTCAAATCGGGTAACTAACATTAATTTGTGCAAAATGGATTTCTTGAACGGCCTTATTCAAAAGATATGGTTTCTTGGACAAAGATAGTGATGTTGGGAGATTATTGGAGCAGATATTGGATAATCCAAGGGTCTTGAGAGGTGTGAGTATGGGGTTAGAGGTGGTGTCCTTTTAAAAGATAGAGGAGGGGTACATTAATAATTTATTAATATATTATTTTATTATAAACAGAATTTTAATTTTCAAAAAGCCCAAAACACATTTAATTAGATGATAAGATGAGTATTGTTATAAATCCACTAAAAAAATAGTTTTTATACATGTCTTAGTTTCAAATTTATCCTTATCATTCATCTTTATCCCTTAGTTATCTAATTCAACGTTTACCGTGTTTTCTTGTGTATTCATACTGTATGGTTAATATAGAAAAAATAAAAAGATAATATAACAAAAAGTGTTTTATCAATGGAATTTAAAACATATATAAGTCATATTACCTAATATTTGATTTTTTAGGACTATTATATCATTTAATTGATAGTATTTTTTAAAAAAACTCATTTATGTAAATTTTTATACTATTAATATCACAACTTTTTAAAAAATGCATAACAACTTGATTGCTTTAAATAAACATCATTAATTAAAATATAACAAGGTTTATTTATCACTAAAATTCGTTTCTGGCATAAAAAGTTTAAAAATAAATTTATTTTAATATTTTTAGTCTCATTTATTTTAATCATTCATTAATTAGGTAATCACTACATCATCATTCTGTCATAAATAATGTTTTTATGTCTAAAAATTTTAAATAAAATACCATGATGTGGGATGTATTTTTATATTTATAATGACTATTTATAGTCAAAATTATATCTTATATATCCCCATATAATTGTTTTTACTTAAAGATAAATGTTTAGGTTATATTTTCCTTAACTTTAAAATAAAAGTAATTAAATTCCATTTTCACACACTAGTGGCTCCATGGTGTACTAAAATTGACCCATGGATTCACATTGTCGGAAATATATCATCCAATAGGTTTAAGTAAAGTTTTAGGGTAATTTAGTATTATTTTAATATTATTTTATACCCGTATTTACCATATTTACCCTCTTACCATGGTATATAAAATATTTATTGAAGTAACTATTCCCAATGTCCAACAATAAAAGATACATATATACAAAATTTGGAATTCATGATTCATAAAATGGAATATATTTTTCCAAATTCAAAACAAAAAATTATCTTTAACTTATTTAAAATTAATTCTCAATGTCAAATCCAAAAAGCGTGTTTTAAGAAGTAAAAACGTCCAAATGATTGACTTGTGATTATTACAATTTCAAAGTAAAATTACATCCAAACACCAAAATTGGATTAAATGATAAAATTATAATCCAATTATACTTTAAAAACAATAAAAATGATAATATATCTATATAAATAAATTAAAATAAATATCATATTTGAATTAAAATACTGAATTTTTTATTATTCCTAAAAATTTGAAGTCTTTTCCTAAAAATACCAAAATATCATCCAAAGTAAAATTTGACGTTCCATTTAAAAATGATAATGTAATTTTTTAAAATAAAGCATATAATGGTTTCTAAACTATATTTAAAAGGAATCTCCATCAAAATAGGGTTAAACTGTATTTTTAGAAAAATACTGCTTTGACATAAAAAATTGAATTCGGTACATATATCATATCTAGAAAAACAATTGATGAATTTAAAACATTACATTGAATATATATCATGATATGAAACTAAAATTATTCTATATTAAATATTTTTTTCTAGAAATTCCATCCTTTATATTCAATAGGTTTTTATTTCCATTTCTAATAAATTTGGTAACAAATGAATCATTATTTAAACATGTCTAACCATATTTCAAAATCCAGTTAATATTATTCATTCCTTACATTATAATATATAGTAATCAACTAACATTTAAAATAATAATAATATTATTTTATTATATTTTGGTATAACTAAAATTTTTGTGCCACGTAAGATCTCAAGGAATCTTGTTGTTACATGTGTAGTATGATATCAGACAGAGTGTCCTATTTAATATTTAATTAATATATTTTTAATAAATATTAATTTAAATTATTAAATTATTATTCTATAAATATATGGGTCCTTACATCCTTCCCCTCTTTTGGAAATTCTATCCTCCCAAATTTTGAATTGGAGTTGAAAACATCATTGAAAGTCCCACATCGATGAAATAGTTAGTGAAACTATAACATTAAATGAAATTAATAGAAGTATAATGGTCTCCAGAGAATTAGCATACTAGGATTACATGAAAATATGGTTATGTATTGGGAAAACTAACTATAATGTTTTCATGGAGAGTATAAGAAAACATGATCTCAAGAAAGTTAACCACCCGAAAAGCACAAACTTTTGATAGGTTAAATGGTATTTGATTCCCCAATAGGAAAAGTAAATGGAAACCTTTTTTTAAGATTCATTTCATAAATTTGGAGAATTTATTTATGATACTAAATATGAAAATAAGGTAATATAATTACCTTTCAAGTAGAGTTTCATCCATCAATATGTATCTACCAAAAACTCACCTTTTATCTTAACGATTTGCATTCAAGATGACCTGGTCACACCGAAACCAATAGAATAAACTTTTTGAGAGTGACTTGATCCAAAAAATATGAACCATATTTTTCTTTTATCTTTATAGATTTACCAAGACCATAATGGTTAGTAGAAGATCCTATAATCCCATGAAATTTATAATCTTTTAAAAAAATAAATATTACTCTTAATCTCCAAAAATAAACAATGAATACCCAAATTTTAACAAAGACCATTCAGAAAAAAATTGTCCTTAAAATTATTCAAAATTTTCCAAAATGAGTTTGAAATCCAAAATTCATAATATTTTGATCACATATTTTTTCACGATAAATCTTAATAATTATCATCAAATAACATACACTACTCTTAAAGTCTCATACTGAAAATTAATTAACCTAATAAGATATTCTCTATGATTGGTAAATTATTTACATAAATAACACATATCACTATATGTATATAATAAAAACATATATTATTCCAAAATAAAATTCCACCTTTACTCTTCAATTAAAATCCCAATGTATACTATTATCCACAGGTATATATTGTTCCCAAAAGATAAAACATCTTCCAAAATAACCATTATCACTTAATCCCCCAATCATTTTCTAATAATAATGATATTCAATGAATAAAACATACCATCTCAAAATCAACTTATTCTTGTTCAATAAAATCATTTAACTTAAACGAATAATTCATACTCACGAGGGACATCATGTAGTCCATTTGTAGGTGATGTGCCATTGTCGCCCATTAGTTGTGGGTTTGATTCATGTGCCCTAGCCGAACGGAACGATTTTTCACCCATCATGTGGTTTTTTCATAATCTAAAACCATATCAGTTTTATAAAATACTCAAAAAATAAGATAATATCTAAAACAATTACCATAAAATGTGTTATCCTCAAAGGATATCTAATACTTGTCTTTTTGAATCCCAAAATTCCATAACCGTTAATCATCTCAACAAATAGATCATATGAACCCCTAAGTTTATCCATTATATAATCATAAGAATATAAAATATCTATTTAATAACATTATCCCATATCAAACATTATGGTGAACATACTAGAAACATACATCCAAAGTAATCCCATTAACAAAATAACCATAATACATTTAAGCATTTGATCATCCAAAAAACTACTATAAATATTTAATACCTTATATGTAGACTTCATTCTCATTAAACATTCTTCTTGATACATTAAAAATTATTTCCAACTAGTTTAATAATTATTATTTCCTAAAACAAAATCTTGAATCATATCCTAAGATTCAAAAATGTCAAAACATCATCTAAGAAATAATCCATAAATTTCCATATACATTATTAGTTTCCTCATCCTCAATTGGAATCTAATTATGTATTGGTAAACATTTATTTGTATGGTCCTTCAGATTACATTCGATAACCTTATTCGTAGGACATCTATTTGTTTACTGACCACACGTGTCTCATTTAAAACATTAAATTGTTCCCTCATAAAGAACAACATTCCCTTTCCTAGAGTCAACTAAAGGCTTCCATTTTCTATGATCTTTAATTTCATGAATAATAAATTTCAGTTGATTTAACATTTATTAACAAATTTTTTCTTGTTTATTATTCCCTTTATATCACTTATTACTACATTATAAAAATTACATAATTATTTAGTTTAATATCTGTCGTTTTGTCAATATTGTGTACATGAGTCAAAAATGATCCAGTTATAATTACACTTTGTCCATGTGGCCAAAATTCCATTATCTCGAGCATATTATTCATATATATATATATATCCTATATATATTTCTAATATATATGTATATATAATATTCAATAAATGTTTTAGATAATAAATGAAATGAATTGTTCATGGAGATGATAAGTCGTACGTACTCATGAACGCTACATTCATTTCAATTTCATATTTAAAAGAATGAAAAAATAATGATACAGTGGTATAATATAATTCCAGTATAACATCATATTTGATATTTGTTACAAATTTTCATTAAATCCATCTTTTATACGTTCTATGTATGGCATGAATGATTTATATCACTTTGGGGGGGGGGGGTCGTTTGCGCTTCCTCAAATGAAATTATCATGTTTACACATTATGAAAAGCATAAAATTATTTTGTAAAAAAAATTACATAAGAAAATAGATAAAATAAATAAAATAAATATCATATATAATTACATTTCCATCATAATTTCCACTATAGGTGGTGGTTGGAGAATATTGAACAATCATAGTTTCATGAGGCTTTAGTTCACCGTCCACCGAAATAGAATGTTTTATTCCCATTAAACAGTAGTGTTTGTAAGTGTAGTTCCAATACATATAATAAAAAAAAAAACTATTATATTGATGATACTGGTTTTTTAATATAAATAATTAATAATAAGTTTATAGGGAGTGGATAAGGAAAAATAATGTAATGGAACTTGATAGAAACCGTTATTTAAAATCGGGTAACTTCCATGGATTTGAGCCCAAGGGCTTTCTTGAATTGACTTCTTCTGATGGTAAGGATTATAGGAGTAATATATAGATGTTGGGAGCTTATTGAATTAGAGTTTGGATGATACATGGGGTTTAAGATGATTGAGTAAGGGGTTATAGGTGGTGTCATTTTATAGGGGTACTTTAGTAATGTCTTGAATGATTATTTTATTACAAACATAATTTAAATTTTTAAAAAGTAAAAAACTCATTTAATTCAAATAAAGGATGATTATTGAATGAAATACTCTCAAAAAATGAGATTTTATACAATTTTTTGTTTTAAATTTTACCATATTATTTATCTTTAACCCTTAGTTAACTGATTTAACTCTTACAATGATTTCTTTTGTATTCATACTATATGGTATATATAGTTACAATAAAATGTTAATCAAATCTTAGGTAGTTTATTAATGAAATTTCTATAATTATGTATGTCATTAAGAAGAATCATATATTTTTATGACTATTATATAAACTAATCATATAGTATTTGTTTTAAAAACTCATTTATGTGAATTTTTATACTATTCATATCATGACAATTTAAAAAATCTAAAAATAATGGATTCCTTCAAAGAACTTTCATTAATTAAAATATAACAAGTCAAATTTATCCCCAAAATTTATCGATGGAATAAAAAGTTTCAAAATAAATTTATTTTAATATTTATAATATTATTTAATTAAATAATTCATTAATAAGGTAATCACTATATCATCATTGGGTCATAAACAGACATAATTATTTGATGTCTAAAAATTATTAATAAAATACAATGATGTAGTAAATATTATAATATTTCTAATTACAATTTATCGTATAAATGATCACTTATAATACCCCATATAATTTTGTTTTACTAAAAGATACATGTTTAGGTTATATTTTCCTTAACATTAAATTAAAAGTAATTAAATGACATTTTCCGACACAAGTGGCTCCATGGGGTCCTATAATAGACCCATGGATTCCCATGGTCTGAAATGTGTCATAAAATAGGGCTAAAAAAAGTTTTAGGTTAATTTAATTTTATTATAATTTTATTTTTTACCCTTATTTACCAGATTTACCGTTTAACCATGGCGAATAATATATTTACTGATTTTACTATTCATAATATGTAAAAATAAAATATAATTCTATATAAAATTTAGAAATCATGATTCCAGAAATTGAATATATTTTTCCAAATTCAAAACACAGAAGTTATATACATTTATTTTAAATTAATTAATGTTGTCAAAACCAAAAAGTGTGGTTTTAAAAAGTAAAAACTACCAAATGATTGATAAGCGTCTATGTCTAATTTAAAAGTGAAACTATATACAAAGACCAAAATTTGATTAAAAAATAACAATAAATTACAATTATACATTAAATCCAAAAAAAGATAATCTAACTATATAAATAAATTAGATCAAATGGCAGTTTGGAATTAAAATGCAGTGTTTTTCATTATTCATTAAAATAAAAAATTAATCAGAAAAAACCAAAATTTCATCCAATGAAAATTTTGATGTTATGATTCAAAATAATAAGTTTATTTCTTAAAATAATACATATAAAGGTTTATAAAATTGTTTTAAATAGGGTTCACAATCAAAACGCGGTAAAACTACATTTTTAGAAAAATAATTCTGTTATCCAAATAAATGAGTTTGGTTATTTTTTAAAATATAGAAATCATATAAGTTGAATTTAAAACATTACATCAAATATATATCAGGATATGGAAACCAAATTATTCTATTTTAAATTGGTTTTCATAAAATCACATCCTTTATATTCAATTTGTTTTTATTCCCATTTATAATAAATTTGGTAACCAATTAATCATTATTTAATCATGTGTAAACCATATTTCGAAATTTAATTGATATTATTCATTACTACTATTCCAATGGATAACATTTACAACCATTTAAAATAATAATAATAATAATATATTATATTTCAGTATAAATCTATGTTGTGTACAACATAGGATTTCTAGGTAACCCGTTGTTCCCAGTTGATTATAATATTAGAAAAAATGTTCTATTTAATATTAAATTGATATCATATTCATAAATATTAATATAATTTTAAATTTATTAATCTTTAAATACCTAGGATGTAACAGTAAGACCACAGTTTCATAAGAAGAATATCCCAACCCTATTAATGACACATAGTTTGAAATCCAAATCCTATGAAGGAAAAAAGGTGTAATTTTCCTAAGATCACAGTCCTAGATCAGGTTCATAAATCATATAATTTACATTTCAAAATTTGAAACCGATGAATTTGACCTAATTTTCACTATAAAAACATATAACATAAAAAATAAAATGATGAATCACATGTATTTACAAGGACCGTTTAAGATTATAATTTTAGGGAATTAAAAAAACCATTAAGTAAGAAATAATCAAGATTTAAAGAGTGTATATTTCCCACTATACGAATATTTTCATTTTCAATACTAGGTCTTCATATCATCTATACGAAACCCTTCTTCATATAATTAATTTAGACAAAATATTTATAATCCAGATAAATGAAACAAAAGAATGGTGAGATCAATTGATCCATTATTGAAAATGTAGTCATTAATAATTGAATTTCATCGGGTATTATATTAAGAGAATAACAATATGATGAAATAATCAATGTGTGTTAGTATAACATAAGAATATTCATACAGATTAATACCGAGATCATGTAATAAAAAACATGGAATATAGATTAAAAAAAGGAAAGATTAATTTTAATAAACAATAAAAATACACATAATATCAATCATGAATATGAAAAACATTATAAGTCCATTGTAATAATAGATAAAACATACTAGAAACATGGTAAAATTTCTTCACATCACGTCTTATAAATGGAATTGCCAATATGGTTGACTTATATATCGATATTACCTGACACAGTATATAGCTATGAGAAACCCAATCATCCTTTGTTTATCATGAAACCACACATCCTAGGTAAATAATGTTACCACACATCATTATTTTATAATATAACCATGCGTCCATATTTTATTATGGAATCACACATCATTATAAACAATTTCAATGAAACATATACTGAATAAAATATATAGAGCAATAGTTCCATAAATAATTAATTGAAAAAAACATTAATAATTTTGGAATATGATTATCCCATGGAATGGAAATAATCTCAACAAAAACTTATTGATAAATGAATAAAATGAGGAAAAGAAATGGTTTCTATGACAATCTCCTTGAAAATGATTAAACATTGGTAATGAAATGGGATGCATAACAATTCTTTTTAAACATTATTTTCCCATATAAAATAAATGAGTTAGATAATTTTTTTTCAAAAATGATTAATCTATTGAAAATAAATGGTTTCCCTAACAATTAATTTGAGACATGATTAACCCCTGTAAAATAAATGTGTTCCACATTAGTCTCCTTGAAACATGATTAACATATGGAAAATTAATGTTATCTATAAAAATCTCATTGAAATAATTTTAACTATTGGAAATGAAATAGGTTCCATAAAAATCTATTTCTAAAATTATTAACCCATGGAAAATAAATAAACATTTTTTCATTGAATTATGATTAAACAATTAAGAATAAATGGATTACATAATAATTAATTTGATGAATTTTTTATCAACACGTAGAATTAATGAGGGAAGTTTATAAAAATACCACATCGAAGAATATGTAAAAAATGGGTTGGTGATATTGATGAATTTGAATACCCTAAATAGATCCTTAAAATAATTTTGGAAGATAATAAACACTTCATTTTTAAAATCACATTAAAAACATATAATTGAAAAAATATTTCTAAAATGATTTTCATTGAAAACAATATTTGAAACATATAATGTATGGCAGTAATATTAAAATGGTAATGATACAATGATAATATTTTCATGTTTTAAATGTTTAAAATAAAAAATATTTTTAAAAGACATTGTAAATTGCAGTCTAAATTGACTTTTTCTGGAAACATTAATGAAATTTCATTTCAAAGATATTTAAAATAATTTAAAACACTATGTAAAATTTCCATTGGGAATTATTTATTTTTAGGAAAAAATTTAAAACATTTTAAAAAACAAATATATGGAATAGAATGATACCCTATCTAAAAAAATCAAAATTGCTACTATATACTATCAAATTTATTTATGTTTATTAATAATTAGGTTAGGAAAAATAAAATAAAAACATTGAACCAAATATATCAAAATAGTATTGTATAATATTTTTAGTTCATTAAAAACAACATATAATTTCATCCATAATACACTTGAACATAAAAAAACATGAAGGAAATGATGTTGTAACATTTATTATTTTCAACTTGGTTTACTCTTATAGAGAAATCCCCATGAAAGAATAACATTAAAATAAGAATTTTACTTGTATAAAAAGTCATGAGTATGTATATATACCTCACAAATTAATATATAAGAACAAAAAAATTTCTTAATGAAAGGTAATGTGACAAAAATAACCCTTATAAAAATCATATGATTGAATTTGATAATGATCAATGAAAAAATTATTTATAAACAATATAAATCAACATAAAAAATTTCATATAGATATTATTATAATAAATAATCAATATACACCTAATCACATAATACCAAATATTATGAAGATGTAATATAACCCAGTGAAAAGAAATTGATTTATGAAATTGTTTACCACTCGATGACATTCAAGTGAAATAACCTTGGATGATTTAATTCAATGAAAACCTATAATACCATGATATATGATTAATTATATATGTGAAATGTAATACTGTGAGTACATACATTATCAAATTTAAATAACTGATAAATATAGGATATGTCGCACCCATGTAAAAGAGAGATGAGAAACACCCATACCTTGAGTCTTAGAATTGATTGTATATATTTTACAACATATTCAATACTCATTCATGTAATATTTTATTTTTAAAGAACATTTTATAGTTTTAATAATATATAATTATATAATTTATTTTATTTATTATTAATTATATATTTAAATATTTAATAATTTAAATCCACATTGGGTGTTTTGAGGATGTTTGGTTCATTATTTCAAAATAGATTCAATGTAATGAAAATGGTAAATAATTTGAATATTTAATCATATCTAGAATAATAGTTAGGTACAATTATTAAATTAATTCATTAATTATAATTTTAAAACCAATCATGAAAAATATATTAGATAAATAAACTACATTGTGATTACGGAGATGGTAGGTCATACGTATGCATGAGTAAAATTTCTATTTTTCAATAATCACTATGTAAATAAGATATGTCTTATATTATATTTAAAAAATTCTAATTGTATCATAAATTCAATATTATTTCTTTATATATAATTATATATATTACTTTTAATATGGGGGTAAAAAATAATCACACCTATTTGTGAAAGCTATAGTTCAAATGTTCCTAAATGACGTTATCATTTTCGGTGTTAGAATAAAAATGAATTATTATATTTTTAAAATGATAAATATTTTATAAAAATAATTATAATTTAATTTATAGTAAATATATTAACTAATATTAACCCAATTTCTATCCATTTAAATAGTTTTTGAAAAATGAATCACGTCGATTTGTGTGGCGGTAGTCCTCCGTAGAGAAGAAAAATGTTATTGTATCGCACACAGAATAAAAATTAGAAAATATAAATATGACCTAATAAGTAATTAAGATAAAATAAGTATCAGATATCTTATATATACTTTAAATATTTCATTAAAAAATTCCTTGAGAGGCACTGATCGAAGAGGAATGGCACTAGAACAAGAGGCGGTAGTCCTTCATAGAAATGAATGATTATTTTATATCACATTCAATAGAAGAGGTTTTGGTTTTATTTTCATAAATTAGTATAATTTAATATTTGTATATATTAAAATTTTTTCATAATATTCTAATATTTTATGAATATAATACATTTTTAGAATAATTAATAAAACAAAAACACATATTTTCCAATTTTACCTCATATCAGACCACTTGTATAAGATTATGAAAAAATTATTCATATAATGGATCTGTTACCAATATATCGATTATATGATGAGGTTATGTAGGTTGGTAATTTATTTTGGTTGGGTTTGGCTAGAAATAATGGTTGTTTGTTTTTAATAAGATAGGTTAGTGGGTGGTATTTTATATGTGAGGTGAGTGGAACAGTTGTAATTTTTGTAAAGAAAAAATATGTAACCCAAATTTCACATGACACAAGGCTCGATGGTGAATAATTTTCAGTAATAATATATAATATGGTCAAAAAGTTTCCAATAAATAATATTTATACATTTTTTATGTCATTTTAACATTTTTCATATTTTTTTGTCTAAGTAAAAATATTTCCTACTTAACCTGGAAAATAAATTTTTTCCCGTTTTGCACATCACTATGGTAAATTATTCAGTAAAACTTATGAGATTATATAATTTTTTTTCAAATATTTAGTCCATTATACCAAATAAAATTTACAAAAGTGGAATCTTTTAATTTAAAATTAAACCCACAAACCTGACAAAAAAATGAGTTTTTAATAAGTGTATTATTCAAATAAAATATGATATTACATTAAATATATGACTAATAATAATTATTTTATAAATTTAAATTAATATTTAATTTGATATAAGAAATAAATTTCATTTATATTATTCCATATTGTGGGGTTTTAATTATTCTAAAAGGAAAACATTAAGCAGTTTAAAAGAGTTTCCCGTTAATTATTATTTATAAACCAAAGGGCCAACATATTCTAAAATCCATAATAAAATTGATTCACATGAAATTAAGTGGATTAAATATACCTATTTAATTTTTATTTTACAAAAATCATAATAAAAAATTCTGAATTTAAATTTCTTAATTTATTAAAAGTAAATGAAATAATTAAATAAAATTAAACATCATTCAATATTTCCTAATAAAGTAATATGTTTTGAAAAATCCAAATAATTTACTGAGATAATATTTTTATATTTGATTTTAACAATTCATTTCATTATATCAAATATATTTTCCAAATTTATCAAAATTTAATTATATTATTTTTTTATTAAAATAAATTTAAATCATTTTTGAAGAAAACTTATTATTGTATAATAAAATTGTGATTCTTAAAAATGATTGATTATTTACTAAAACTGTATTTGTAATTTATATTTATAATTTCATTTATATATATTTATATTACATAATTTGGTTGTTTTTATTTATTCACAGTAATTTAGGATCTAGGTTAAAACTCTTATGTATTATATTGGTCGTTATAACTCGGTGTTTCTTCTTGAATATGATATCAAACAATGTTTCCTTTTTCTTAATCAGGGGTGTGTTTTATCCCCCCACATTTAAGAAATTATATTCAAAAAATATAAAAAATTTCTTACTAATCAAGGGTTTTGTATTTGAACATAATTTTTTTGTAATCCCGTATCATAAAAATGGTTTACAAAACATTCTCTTTGTAAAGGATAAATGGAAGTATAAATTCCATATCGAATAACACATAATTGGTTTTCAAATAGTATAAAATAGGTGGTATGTGATTATTTGGACATGGAATTAATTTTTTATACCCAAATAATGATATTTAAGGAAACATATGCCAGATTATAAGAAAGTTAATGATTAATATAATGATAAGGACCTCAAAACAATAAAACTATGATGGGTGAAAATACTATCTATTCCTAAGACATGATGTTACTGGGATATAATTATTGTTTCAAGAAACGTTTCATAGACTTGATGAATTATTTCACCTTTTTATATGAAAATATATTTAAATATGCATACATGGATAGTATAATTTCATCATTTATCTAATATACCCTATAATGTCATCATTTTTTCTAAATAATGAGTATTAAAAATGATTTATTTCATGCCTGATAGACTAAAATAAACACTTAATGACCACATAACCCCAATGGGATAATAAATATATTCATCATATCATTATTCACTATTGAAAAACTAAAATTTTATCATATGTTAAGATAATTCCCAATATTAACAAAAGCCTAAAACGATACAATAATTTTCAATATTCAATAGCAATACCCAATTTTGATACTAAATCATTGTATAAATGAATAAAACACTATTCAAAATGACCTCAAGAAGCACCAAAATGATATTATTTTATCCTTAATTGTTGTCTCATAACATTCATTTTATAAGAAAATAAATAAAGCAGTCTCCTTTTGAAATAAATTTTTTCACTTTTTCACAAAAATTCTATTCATTAATTTGGGTATATATATAATAATTATTTTATTCTAATAATTACCATAACACCCATGACCACATGATACATTACCTTTATATATACATTAAAACATAATTCTTAAAAATATTAATTATTACTTGATTTTAAAATTATGAATTACGTATACTTAAACCTAATAAAACCTCTCCAGAAATGTAATTAACAACTTTAATATTTCATTGCCAAAACCCGAAAGGGGTGTCAAAAACATTGTACATATTATAAAACATATTCTTATATTCCTAAAATAATATAGAAAAATTATAATATACCATCTCATAGAGAAATATTAACATACAATGTTATTTATTTCTTTCCACTAACACCAACTATAATATCCCTAAGCCCATACCCTCTGATCTAGTTCAAAAATAAATAACATTACTTTACTGGATTTGAAACCAATAATGGTCTCCCAATTTTAGCTTTCAAAAAAATTATAGAATCAAAATTAAAATATTGGATCACATAAAATCTCATATATCATTTTATATTATTTTTTTAGTGAATAACGAAAACTCTTGTACAAATAATACCCAATAATTCAAGAGATTATATTTCCCATCATACCAAACTTTTCATATTCCACATTAGTTTATCATCATCATCAATGTGAAACCCTTTTAAAAATAATTCATTCAAAATAAATCTCTATAACAAAGGAATAACGAAACATAAAAAATTTGAAAAACATTTATCAGTAAGGGTGAATATGAAATCTAAAAATTGAATGTTATATATGATCATTAGAAGATAATAATGGTATGATGATATAATCAAATTTTGGGATTTTAATATAATAATATTCATACCCACCATTACCTAGATAAAAAACCTGAAAAAATTTAATAATACATCAACAATAGAGAGTGTAATCCGATTCAATAGTCATGATCCATGTGATATCAATCTTGACAATAATAAACAATATAATCCTATATCATTCATAGCTAAAAGATATTGGTATCATGGAAATATATATTCGCATTACTTCTTATAAATAGACTAACCAATGTGATATTATTCCACATTAAGAGTAACCAATTCTTTGGATATATATAATGGACTCACCCACCCTTTATTTATCATAGAACAAAATATAAATGGTTAATAATAGAACCATAGTCCAAGGGTATTAATGGAATCATTGTTCTATGATTTATAACGAAACCACATATAATTATAAACAATTTCTTGGAACTATATCATGTAAAAAAACATAGATAATTCATTTCATCAATAAATCATTGTAAAATACCTTATTATTTTTAGAAAAGGATTTTTCCATTGAATATAAATGGTTTTAATAATTATCTATTTAAAAAATAATTAACATTTAGAAAGGAAACATGATTTTTAAAAATATAATAAATCATGATTAACCATAGAGAATGAAATAGTTTCAATAATAATATATTTGATAAAATATTACCCCATGCAAAATAAATGGGAACCGTCACATTGAAACATTATTATCAGATGGAAAATAATTATATTTTATAAAAATCTATTTAGATCAATCTTATAACACCCCATATTTAAGAAATAAGAACATTTTATTCTATAGCGTGTTTGAAACAGAACAAAAAGATTTTATAAAAATATAACAATCCAATATTTTACGATATATTTATTTTAAAATAAATTCATTATCTTCAATATATTTAACTTCCCACAATATTGATTTTTCATTTCACTACACATAACAATGATTTTAGTTGGTGTTACATGAAACATTATGTTTTCGTTTGTTAGATATAACAATGTGTTTAAAAAAATTTAACATCTTATTAAAATATTAACATTTAATATCATAGTCATCACCTATAAATTTTAACGGACCATTTGAATTGTATTATCTATATTATAAATATTATGTTTATCAATTAGTACTTAATAAAATAAAACTAATTTAACCAGAAAAAAGTGTTTTATAATAATCTTTTTTTGTTAAATAGTTGATCATTTAGGCTTTTCAAATAGAATCATATTTCAAAATTTTGAAATTTTATGAATCCTATTTTCAAAAATATGTTTTTTTAAAAACATGACATTAATGTTATAATTGATATAATTTTTGGTTTTTTTCTAAAACGTTTAATTATTATGCATAAAAAATATTAAATTTTAATTAAAAATATACTTTTCATTTTAATTATTTAAAATTTTTTATAAGTAATTTTTTATATAAATTAATCCAATTTTGTAAATGTAATAATATTTAAATGTAATTATGAGATAAAAACTTTACTAACTTTTGTACATTTCTCCTTGAATCCAATATGCTCATCACGTCTATATGATTAATTTTATTTTTAATTTTATAAATTATGTGAATTTATTTTTTAAGTGGATAAATAATTTTGAATCATTTTAATTTATTAATTATTATAAGGTAAACTTAATTTTTTACCAAAATAAATAGTGAAAAAATAAAAAATTATTACTATAGTAATGTTAAGAATAGATTTATTATGGGTTAAGACAAATAAGATAAAGGTTATAAATGGTGATTTAAAAAACAATTTAGGGTCATATTTTGACATTATCTATTATAGTATATATAATTCTCCATTTTGGAGACATGTATAAGGAATTAAACATGGGTATGATAGAATGATTTCAAAAAAAAAGAAGTGAGACACTCACCACACTTATAAAATGCCATCCCCCTCTCCTCTTTCCTATACACCTTCAAACCTCTTGGGATCATACAATTTCTACCCAAATAAAATCTAAAAAAACATCATCTCATCTTCTAATCCTTTGTTGTACATAAATACAACCTATGAAGGATTTGGTAAAAATAAATGAAGCATACCTGAAGAAGTGTTAACATTATCCAACGAGAATTTATATTTTATTTCTTCTCACTTATCCATCAATTAATATTAAAAAGATAAGGTATAATAACATCATTATCATATATAGACTTATATTTTGTAATAATATTGCCAGGACTTACAAAAAATCCCCACTTTCATAATATGTTTTACGATATAATCTTGCATTTGTGCCACAAACATCCACCTTAAGATCAATGTCATAAATCTTTCCACTACTAACTCTCCTAAATAGGTATGATGATGGATATAATATATATATATATTATATTTATAACATAATAATAAATTTTAATTTATTATATAATATATACCTTGTAACACCCCGAGATTTTATGAAAAATATTCTTTTTAATTTTATTGATGTCTTTTGTTGTACGCTACACCAAAAGGAGAGTGCACTACACGCATCCCTGATTGGGCTTGCATTACAGGTAATCGCGACCTTCCACAATAGCATATGTTGTACACAATACCGAGTTTCACTAAATAACGATATATTATATAAAATAGCTATTATTAATAGTACTACCCACTTTTTGAAATTTTATTTTTCAAAATGGACTTAATTTTTAGATTCAGAATATCGAAATTATACTAGGGTGATATTTTGGTATTTTCTGAAAACTTTCAATTTTTGATGAATAGTGAAAACACTACGTTACTATTTAAAAACACAATTTTTATTTAAATAATTATTTATTATATTTAAATTTATTTTAGGTCAAAATTGATACATAATACCTATATAAGTTCAACGTAATTCAGTGGAGTCATTTTATAATAATTTTATATATATAAAAACTTTATTGAACTTTTCACCGTCTTTTATCCATCGCCTAGGAGAATTTGGAAATTCACATAAAATATAATTTTACCCCTTTTGTGAGTTGAATTTCAAAAATCTGAGGGAAACGGTTAATATCAAGGACTAAAATTTCATTCAATGAGATGAAAATAATTTTCCGTGAGTAGTAACTTTTTACTTTTATTTACCACGGTTAAAATTAAATAGGGTAATTAAGGGTAAAAATGATATTATTATTACCCTAACACATGTCCTACTTCTATTGGATAAGTTTAATTTGACCAAAAACAACCTTAGGAATAAAATATGACCATTTAGGTCCACTTGGATTATATTAGGACATTAAATATTATTTTATTTAAAAAATATTTAAAATAGTTAAAATCAAAGTTTAATAACTAAAAAAATTAATATAGGGTTATACATAAGATAAATTAGACAATAAATATTCACTATAAATTTAAAAATATTTCCTACATAATGGTATTTTATTTATAATTTTTAGACATTAAATAATTTAATTTATTTATGACACAATGATGATGCAGTAATTATCTTATTGATGAAATATTTTCATAATTGTTGTTATAAATACCCAAATAAATATAATTTTGAGACTTTTTATGAATTACACTAATTTTCTAGGTTAATATGACATGTTAGTATTGACTTAATTAACTTTTTTTGAACTAATCATTCTGTTATGATTTTCACAAAAATCAATTACCAAATAGTTTCAAAATTGACATAAAATAGTTTTTAAAACAAATATGATATTATTAATTGTTATTTTATTCCTAAAAATCAATGGTTCGGACATATGACTTAGATAAGGTTATATATATTAATAATAAACAACTTTTGGTTCTTTTGTCTTGTTATAGTAAGTTTATTAACCTTATAGTGTAGGAAAAAAAAGAAGACACAGTAAAAGTAAAATTATTTTACTTAAAGATAAATCTATATGATAAGGATAAAATAGAAACCTAAACATTTATAAATTATATTGGATGAGATTATTTTGACCCATACCCACCTTATATTTTAAATAAATCAATTTGGATCTATTATAAACCGAATATGGCATTATTATAAAATAATATTTTATGTTTTTCCAAAGGTGCCCATCTCCTCCCTTATAAAAAGGTCACCCCTTCCCTCTTCCCTTTACACCCTTTTGAGTATTGAAGCTCAGCCAAGCCCTGCCCATTTCTCTTTTCCACTTACCTAGAAACATTATGGAAGTTCTGGTCTTCTCAAAAGACCAACTCTACTTCCATAAGAGGAAGCTTAAAAGAGGTGCGTCGAAGAAGAGGTAATCTCTTCTTCCGATTCTTTCAAGTTTCTTTCTTCTTCTACTTCTTCTTATTTAGTTGTTTAATCATAAAATAAAAACATTAGTATCCCTCATATACTTATATGTTATTATAAATACTAAATAACCATATTTCACTTTCTATCCATCCTACGGAAAACGAAATCACCACGCGTGCGTACGTACGGAATACCGTCTCCACGCCGTGGTGTAATATGTTTTCCACCACCACCTTACTTGGATGGCTATAATGGTATATAGAATAACTATATATGATTATATTAAATTAATATTGAATCTGAAATAGTATACATACACATCAATACAATTCCACTATCATAGGAACCATATCATCCCTCGTGCGTACGTACGGACTACCGTCTCCACGACGCGATGAGATTCATTCTCCATGTTAACCATTCATGAATGATTATAATGTATATATAATAAGTAATAATGAAATATATGACATAATAATGATATTATATTTATGTATGTATATATATATGTATGTCATCTACTTAATTTCATTCAATTCAATAAGGAAATGAAAACAGCGTTCATGCGTACGTACGGCCTACCTTCTCCATGAACAGTGTATTTCATTCCATTTATCGATCTATCATATATATATGTATATGATGAATATATATTATATATAAATAATTTTTTAAATTCTGTAATTATGTAAATCATATTATAAGTTATAATATCAAGAACAACAAGTCCAAACACATACGATGAATTAAACGATTTTACCAAAAATGTTGTTTTAACATGGAATTTAGAAAAGAACGGGTAATATAACGTCATAACTGAACCATTTATGACATCATAACAATTAATATGATTCATTAATAAGTCAATGTCATTATTTAAATAACTATACATGAGGTTTGGATACGTACGAAGCATATCAGATCTAAGGTAAGGGATAATTTATCAATCTCATTTTTATCCGAGATTGTTTATTCGTAAGTATTTACTGGGGTTCTATTTATCATTCAATCCCATGTTTTCTAAAAATGGTTTTATGTATATTTAAAGTAATTTTTAACCATTTTTTATATTTAATACATGTTATTTAAGTAATCATTATTTTTTTTACCATACGAGGTACTTTTTTTGACTTTTTCGGTAAAAGTACAAGAAGAATGTTTTTTTAACTTATACGACATGAATAGATTTTTAACGTTTCATAAAGACTAATTTTCATGAAGATTAAAATATAATATTTCATGATTATTTTCATAAAAATCATTTTCTTTTAATATTGAATGTTGTTTTGTGAATAGAAAATGACTTTGATGAAGAAAGGATATTTTCCTCAAAAATTCATTTCAAGTGTGTCGTAAAAACTATTTTCCATCTAAGTTTAAATTATTTAGTATGATTATGTTTCAAGTATAATATCCCTATTATTTACATGGTATTATTCTTCCTATGATGATATGATGTCCATTTATTTTATATGGATTATGTTATGATGGAATGATGTTTATGAAACCCATTTTTATTCTTTGGGTTATGTTGAATGATTTATGTTTTATGTTGTGGGACAAGTAAGAATGATTTAATTATGAGATGGGTGGGACCTATATCTCCCTCCAATGAATTTGGTAAAGATTTATATCTCGTGATATAGACATGGCTAGAATGGTAAGTTAATCTGGTTTAGTAATACAGGACTGAAACGAGGAGTGAACTCGATTCAGAAAGGGACTTTGTCCACTAAGATGGTCCTGGAAGTAATTCCATGGCTACTATGGAAATCATAACATGTGATTAATGGTTTCCACAATTACATGTTTTATTCCCATTCTATTTTATCATGATTGATTTCCCATTATGATCTATGCCTTACGTACTTCCATGTTTTATGTCATTGCTCAAGGTTTTGATGTTTAAACATTATGTTCATGTGTTTAAGTTCAAATGTATATGGTTTGTTTTATTTTCTCCATGATTAACCTTACTGAGCATTTGAGCTCACCCTTTATATGTTTTCTTTTCCCCAGGATATAAATAAATTTTTTATGTAAGAAAACAAAAGGGGAAGATCTTTATGGGAGATGTTGAAGATAGTTCACCATGATTAGAAGATTATGTTCCGAGTTTCCAAAGACACTAAACTATTACTGTCCTTTGGTGTCTGTTTTTGTTATGTATTAGATATTCTACAAAAGTAATGTAATTTCCATGTATGTCAATCTTTGGTTCTCTACAGTTGGTATCATAGGAAAAGGAGGTAGGAATGAATCCGATCCTTGGGAACTCTAACATGTGAGCATTGGACGAAGCATGGCTCTCCGCCCAAGGGCTTCATGTGGAAATGGAAGCCACTAGGGATGGTGGTGTGTCCCACCTAGGGGGTGTATCCTACCATGGAGTGCCCTGATAGGTATCAATTAAAGTCCACTAGAAGTAATTCCAGAATGCTAAAATTGGTATCAGAGGAAATTTTTAGTCAACCTTTGGAAACTAGGATGTGAAAACTTTAGTGAAATCCCTAGAGATATTTCTAAGGTATGTCCCTAAGTATTACTATAAGTATAGGTTATAATCCTAGAATTACGGTAATGATCTTATAATTAAACCTAAGATATTAGATATTTAAGTTACTCCCCCTTTATTATGTTGTTTTCTTAGCATGATTTTTTCCACTCACACTATTATTTTTGGGTTTTAGAAAATGGATGGAAATAAGAAGATTCATGATAATAGAGGATATGATGGAAAATGGAATGATCTTCTTCATGAGCTACCAAATGAAATGGAATTTGGAAGGTGAAACATCGTTATTATGACTAATCATCAATCTCATAATATGATTAATAATCTAATCTTTGGTAAGATTCCGGACTCAGCTAATAAGAGAAAGATGGAGTTTCATGATGATCATAGAGGAAATAAAGTTCAATTTCCCTCATGTAATTCATGTGGGAAGATGCATCAAGGGGAATGTTTCAAAGGAATTGTAAGATGCTTTGGGTGTGGAAAAGAAGGACACAATGCTAGTAATTGCAAAGGAAAAGGATCAGTTAACACAATGGAAAAGGATAATGGTATTTCTAATACATCAAAAATGGTTAAATGCTTTAAATGTGGAATGTATGGGCAATATGCAAATAGATTCCCTAAGGGAAAATCACATGAACAGAATCACCATGGTTGTATGGGTATTATTTATGATGATGATGATGAAGAGACTAGAAATGATATGTGAGATAAAATAAGTGTTTAGGAATAAAATGATAAAGCTCAGTCAATTTTTTTGAAGGTATTGGAATGATTGTAAGTTTATAAAGAGTTATGTTGTATAGGTAATTTAATAGAACTATGGAATAAATAATCATCTAAGGATTGTTACACTATTGTTTTTTCTAATGTATTTGAAAGTATATTTTGAATGGTACTGGTAACCATGAAAGGTTATTCCAATGATTTCTGGAAAGAAGAAGATATATGCATGGCGAAAGGATACAGAGAAAATAATATGTTTGATAGTATTCATGAGCTCATGACTGATATAAGGACAATGTGATATCATGGTTTGAGTATATAGAATTTTTGGGATTTTGGTATGTGGAAAGAGTTTCCTTTTGACAGCATTCATGTTTTTACTAAGGTTCTATGGTAATTTATTTGTCCATAGAATACATGACTAAGGTATTCATGTGTTTGGAATGTAACCAACAAGTTATATCTTATGATATATGTGGGTTAAATGCTTGTATTCACATTCTTGGTAGATACCATTTCTAGTAATTTTATTTCATTATACTATGAGCATGGACAGAAGTATTTTGGATAATCCTAAATATTGGAATGGTTTATGTTGGACGTGAGACAGTATTATTTAGGGATAGAACATTTTTCAATATTATTGATGGAATGTTATAATGATTTAGTTTTAGAAAAAGAAAAACCTACAGGACGGGCGACAACCCATCGCGTCAGACAAGGTTGCGGGAATCAAACCCACAACCGAAGTGCGACAGGCCTTTATCGCCTACCACTAGCCTAGAGGAAGACCCTGGTTAGTGAAACTAGTTTTATTTTATTAAGCGGTATGATAGATGAAGTATAAGTTCATTTTGGGAATCATATACGATTAACCTCACCATAGATGGACATATGTATATTTGATAACTTTTTCTAACCTTTTGATTTAGATAGAAGGAATGACCTATCATTATGTCACATGATCATAATATACATCACGAATAACAAATTCAACTTCATTTCTTTAAGAGATGAAGTGGAAATTGTTCAAGGCACGAACAACAGTGAGATTGTACCAAAAATCATGTAAGTATTTCTTTTAATTCATCAACTTTATGGAAATGATCTTGAAAACCAAAAATGTTGTCCAAGTGCCCTCATACCCAATGAATCATATGGTACCTTAGATCATCACAAATTTATGGCTTTTTGATTGTTGGATTTTTCAGAGCCATGTTCTCTACCACTCTCCATCAGAACATGATGTTTAGATTTCTCCTCCATATCCATATTTTCAACTATGTTCTCCTATGTGGAAACCTAGTGATTGCTTAATTTGGGTAACCGTTACATTTCAAACTTTAGTCTTTAAAGATATTTTTTCGTATTCCTTTTTACGATGTGGGTTTCTATGAAAGAATCCTTCGAGTAGTAAACCATTTATAACCCCGACGAATTTCGAGGGCGAAATTCATTTTAGGGGGGGTAGAATCTAACACCCCAAGAATTTATGAAAAATATTATTTTTAATTTTATTGATGTCTTTTTTTCTACGCTACACCAAAAGGATCTTGCACTACACGCATCCCTGACTTGGCTTGCATTACACATAATCGTGACCTTCGACGATAGCGTATGTTGTACGCAATACCGAGTTTCACTAAACAACGATATGTTATATAAACTAGCCGTTATAAATAGTAATACCCACTTTTTGAAATTTTATTGTTCAAAATGGACTTCATTTTTGGATTCAAAATATCAAAATTAGACTAGGGTGAAATTTTGGTATTTTTCTAAAAACATTCAATTTTTGATGAATAGTGAAAACACTAGGTTACTATTTAAAAACCGACTTTTTATTTAAATAATTATTTATTTTATTTAAATTTATTTTAGGTCAAAATTGATACATAATACCTATATAAGTTCAATTTAATTTATTGGAGTCACTTTATAATAATTTTAGATATGTAAAAACTTTATTGAACTTTTCACCGTCTTTTACCCATCTCCTAGGAGAATTTGGAAATTCACATAAAACATAATTTTTCCGATTCTGTGAGTGGAATTTCGAAAATCCGAGAGACATGGTCAATATCAGGGACTAAAATGTGGTTCAATGAGATGAAAATAATTTTGGTTGAATAGTAACTTTTTACTTTTATTTACCACGGTTGAAAGTAAATAGGGTAATTAAGGGTAAAAATGATATTATTATTACCCTAACAGAAGTCCTAATTCTATTGGATAAGTTTAATTTGACCAAAAACAACCTTATTAATAAAATATGACCATTTAGGTCCACTTGGATTAGATTAGGATATTTAATATTATTTTATTTAAAGAATAGTTAAAATAGTTAAAATCAAAGTTTAATAACTAAATCATTTTTTATATAGGGTTATACATAAGATAAATTAGACAATAAAAATTCATTAGAAAGATCAATGTATTTACTACATAATGGTATATTATTTATAATTTTTAGACATTAAATAATTTAATTTAATTACGACACAATGTTGATGTAGTAATTATCTTATTAATGAAATATTGACCTAATTGTTGTCATAAATACCCAAATAAATGTAATTTGAGGCCTTATATGAATTCCACTAATTTTATAGGTTAATATGACATGTTATTATTGATTAAAATATCTTTTTTATAACTAATAATTATGTTATGATTTTCACAAACATCGATTACCAAATAGTGTCAAAATCGACATAAAATAGTTTCTAAAACAAATATTATATTATTAATTGTTATTTTATTCCTAAATATACAAGGTTCAGACAAATGACTTAGTTAAGGTTATATATATTAATAATAAACAACTTGGTGTTCTTTTGGTTTTTTATAGTATGTTTATTAACCTAATTGTGTAAGAAAATAAGAAGACACGGTAAAAGTAAAATTATTTAACTTAAAGTTAAATGTAAATGATAAGGTTAAAATAGAAGCCTAAACATGTCTAAATTCTATTTGATGAGCAAATTGCGACCCATACCCACAATATATTTTAATTAAATCAATTTTTATCTATTATAAACCGTATATGACTTTATTATAAAATAATATTTTAGGTTTTTCCAAAGGTGCCCCTCTCCTCCATTATAAAAGGGGAACCCCTTCCCTCTTCTCTTCACACCCTTTTGAGCCTTTATTATCATCCAACCCCTAAAAATATATCTTATACACTTCCCTAGAAACATTTTGAAAGTTCTGGTCTTCTGAAAAGGCCAACTCTACATCCATAAGAGGAATCTTAAAGGAGCTGTGTCGAAGAAGAGGTAATCTATTCTTCCGATTCTCTCAATATTCTTTCTTCTTATTATTATTATTCTTTAGTTGTTTCATCATAAAGTAATAACATAAGTATCACTCATATACTTATATCTCATTATAAATATTAAACAACCCTATTTCACTTTCTATCCATCCTACGAAAAACGAAATCATTGCGCGTGCGTACGTACGAAATATCGTCTACACGCCTTGGTGTAATCTGTTTTCCACCACCACATTACTTGGATGGGTATAATGGTGTAATGAAAAACTATATGTGATTATTGTAAAGTGATATTGAATCTGAAATAGTATACATGCACTTCAATATAATTCCACTATCATGGGGACGATATCATCGCGCGTGCGTACGTACATACTACCATCTCAATGACGCGATGAGATTCATTCTCCATGTTAACCATTCATGAATGATTAAAAAGTACATATATTAAGTAATCATGAAATATATGACATAATAATGATACCGGATTTATTTATGTATATATATGTATGTAATCTACTTAATTTTATTCAATTCAATAAGAAAACAAAAACAGCATTCATGCCTACGTACAACCTACCATCTCCATGAACGGTGTATTTCATTCCATTTATAGATCTATCTTATATATATGTATATTCTGCATATATATTATATATAAATAATGTTTTAAATTCTGGAATTAATTAAATCAGGATATAATTAATAATATCAATAAAAACAAGTCCAAACACGTATGATGAATTAAAAGCTTTTACCCAAAACGATGTTTTAACAAGGAATTTTCAAAAGAACAGGTAATATAAAGTAATAAGTGAACCATTTATGACATCATAACAATTATTATGATTCATTAATAAGTCAATGACATTATTTAAATCATTATACATGAGGTTCAGATACATACAAATCATAGCGGATCTAAGGTGAGGGATAATTTATCATTCTAATTTTTATCCAAGATAGCTTATTCGTAACTATTTAATAGGTTTATCTTTATCATCCAAGCCCGTGTTTTCTAAAACTGTTTCATGTATTTGTAATGTCCCTTTTAACCATTTTTTAATTTTTCTACATGTTATGTAAGGAATCTTTCTTTTGTTTACCATACAAGGTACTTTTTTTTGTCTTTTTCGGAAAAAGTACGAGAAGAATGTTTTTTAACTTATACGGAATGAACGGATTTTTATGGTTTCATAACGACTAATTTTCATGAAGATTACTGTACAATATATCATTATTATTTTGAACAAAATAATTTAATTTTAAAATTGAATGGTATTTTGTGAAAAGAAAATTATTTTGAAGAAGAAAGGATATTTTCCTCAAGAATTCATTTCAAGTGTTTTGTAAAAACAATTTTCCATCTATGGTGACATTATTTAGTATGATTGTGTCTCAAGTATAATGTCTCTATTATTTACATGGTATGATTCTTCTTATGATTAAATGATATCCATTTATTTTATATAGATTATGTTATGATGGAATGATATTTATGAAACCCATTTTTATTCTTTGGGTTATGATGAATGAATTATGTTTATGTTGTGGCACAAGTAAGAATGATTTCATTATGAGATGGGTGGGGCCTATATCTCCCTCCAATTCATTGGTAAATATTTATATCTCATGAGATATACATGGATGGAATGGTATGTTAATCCGGTTCAGTAATACAGGACTGGAACGAGTAGTGAACTTTATTCAGAAAGGGACTTTGCCCACTAAGATGGTCTTGGCAGCAATGCCTTGGCTACTATGGAAATCATAACATGTGCTTAATGGTTGCCACAATTACATGTTTTATTCACATGATATTTTATCATGATTGAATTCCCATTATGATCTATGCCTTACATACTTCCATGTTTTATTTTGTTGCTCATGGTTTTGATGTTTAAACATTATGGTCATGTTTTTACGTTCAAAATGTATATAGTTTGTTTTATTTTCTCAATGCATACCATTACTGAGCATTTGAGATCACCCTTTATATGTTTTCATTTCACCAGGATATAAGGAATGGTTTTAGGTAATAAAACAAAAGGGGAAGATCTTTATGGGAGATGTTGATGATCTTTCACCAAGATTAGAAGATTATGTTCTGTGTTTCCAAAGACACTAAACTATTACGGTCCTTTAGTGTCTGTTTTTTTCATGTATTAGATATTCCGAAAAAGAAATGTAATGTCCATGTAAGTCATGATTTTGGTCTCTACATACCTTTTTATACATTTTATATTATAGGAGATATGATAACATTACATTGTGTAAATGGTAGACAACAGCTTTACGAAGCGATGTGATTCGTCTTTCACTACAACTTCAAATGGAAGGTGATACGATAAAAGATAGAGATTATTTGTAACAAAAATTATAGAATAATAATATTAATTTCATATATATAATTTAAAAGTTATAACATAGTTTACTTTATTTCATACATTTTCACTAAGTGAATGATGATAACAACATTCTAGTATGTGTGTACTTCCACCTTCATGATATTATGTGACTCCCTTTTCATAACCACACCACATTGATGATATATATATTTATATTTCTGAGAACTTATTAAATATCTAATATGAAATTAATTATATTATTATAATTATTTAAGGATAAAATATTACACTCCCTATTCCCACAGTGATCATTGAAAAGTGGAAATGTTACTAATGGGTACATACGACCTACAATCTCCATTACTGTAACATAGGTAATTTAAGAAAACCTTATTTTAGGATTGTTATTAGAATTATAATTTAAGTATATATATGATTATTTTTTATGATTATTATTTATCAGATTATGAAACTATATTATATGAGAATGAAAAAGAGCTTTCATGTCCAAACAAGAATTATAAAATGACCCAATTAACACCTGGAATAGAGAGAATATTGAATGTTCATTGACTTAATGGTTATAAGTTGATATAAAATAATAATAGATGATATTATAAATATCAATATGGTTCTTTTATAAATTAATAACATGTTTGAAACCACTATATATGATTTGAAATAATTTTGAATCAAATGGCAGTGTTAGGTAATTGATTTCATGTCAATTTACAATCAATAAATGGTTATGTTTTATTATTCACCAATACATGTTTATGTGGTCTATATACTTCCCCTAAAACATTTAATAACATTATCAATAAATAATTCTTTTCATTTTATGTTTTTCTTATAATAATTTAATTCATGGGGATTTGAATTTAAGATTACTAATTTGTAAAACTTATCAAACAATCTCACTTTGTTTTATGATTGTTAAGTTCCTAGAGAAAAAATTACTTTACTAAGATAAAATATCATTTTTAAATAAATTTATACTAAATATCCATAAAATTATATCATTGGTATGATTATTTAATAAACCATGTCCAATTTATAAATATGGTGTATACATTGAATATTATTTTACTAACTTGGGAAATATTGTTAAATCTTTTTCTTTTACTAAATATGGATATTTGATAATAATGACTATTGATCAAAAAATTAAATTTATTACTTGATATATGACGAATTATTTAAAAATTGATTGAATAGAGGGTCCATGATTTTATATATCACCTGGATGCATTGAAATTCATCAAGAGATAAATCAGTTGACCAAAACTAAACAATTTCCTATCATATTTTTAAACTGTCTCAATGATATATCTTGAAAAAATAGTTTTTCATGTGTTAGTGACATGAAATAAAATTATTAAGAATTTAAATTATAAATAATTTAGTTATTGTTATCCATGATATATTCACATTGATATTATCACTGTATTCATTTATTTCAATGTTTATTAAATAAATTTCATGTATTTTCAATTATATACCTTGACATATAGATGATTCCTTACATAGTTATGACTATCATGAAAATGATTAAATGGAATGTTTTTTTATTTAATTAACATTCCATGTCGATTATTACCTATCATATCATGATAGTCATGTTATTTTAAAAATCATATGTTTTTATTTATTTATCATACCATATTGATTATGATTATTGATTCATCATTTCATCGATTTTACAAAAACCATATAGTTTATTTGAGATAATTGTTATTTTATATCATTTATCCCAGAAATGAAGAATAATTTATGTAACGGATTTCAAGGATACCATTTATTTTGTTCTTATATTTTTATTCACTATTCCCCATATTTAATTTTTACCATATATGTATATGGTTATCTATAATTGATAAATAAATCAATCCAACACAATTTAGTTCCTTGTATCAATGAAAATGTAATAAATAAATAAATTGGCTCAGGGTTACTAGAGTCATATTTATTATAATTTTTCAAAAATAATGATCAGTAAAAATATGTAATATAATTTCTGAAAAAAGGCTAGAAATCACAGCTCTATGATCAAAATTATCTATATGTACAGACAAACATCCTACAATTTTGGCAATGAAGATATTATTGGATTTTTCATAAAAATACATCCCTACATATCTACAACATGATGACAAGGTTCTCGAAATAATAATCTTACAAGGGTTAATAAATCTAAAAATTTCACATTTGGAATGACATAATCATCAATTGTTACATGAAAATAGGCCTTAATATGAACCTATTTTGACACTCTCATGGGATATGATGAGGATAATAAAAATATCATTACAAACAATAATTAAGGAATTTAAAATAGATATACACCCAAATAAATCACGTTCAACATTATGAGATTATGTATTAAAAAAAATTCAATAAAAATTAATGATTCTTATAGTATTGGGAGTATCCATTATGTTTAATATTGATATAATCTTATCTAGTGTATAATATCTTTTAGAAATGTTTTTCATGTATAAATAATGGTATCCAAATCAAGGAATGTAATCTAATGTGTAAGATTGATCATATAATTGATGGTATTAGTCGGATATTTCGTATGGAAGTAACCTTTCAAAAATAATCATCATTTGGGGACATAATATCATGTGCTAGAAATAAATAGAACTAATTATGAAATTATTATAAATTAAAAGTTAAGGAAGAGAATTTTATAAATTTAGGGGAAATGATGGATAATAGAATGGATGGAAATATGGATTTTACAACATGTTATTAAGGTGGAATGAAACACCATGGTGTTTGCATAAAATTTTGAATATTTTCTATACGCATTGATAGAAATAATGTCATTCTTCTAATTCTATGGGAATGAAAAAAATATTCAAAAGTTTAATTAATCAACTATAAAGAGATAGGGGATAATTTAAACCAATTTCTCAAATATCAATTTATTTGACCTCAAATAATCTGACATATCATGTTTAAGATTATGGTATTATCGCAGAAAAAGGTGAATGGTTAATGTTATTTTTTTATTCATATATTTTTCCAATTATATTATCATTATAATAGTTATGAAATATTAAATTCTTTTAATTTAGTGTATTTTCATTATGGATTTGAAAACGTCTGATGAATGATACTTTTGACCAATGAAAATGATTTAGTGGAAATATGAACTTCATGGAAAAACATGACTGAGGTAAAAATATCCCTTAACATGTTTCGAATTTTGATATATTAAAAATGAGAAAAAATATTATTGATATGGATAATGTAAATGGGATATAACTAAATATCTTTTACCTAATTATTAATTTTTTATAGTGTGATGTATACTATAATTTATTGAGGTTACAAAATTATTAATTTAAGGAATATATCCAATGATCTATGTTTTACTTATGGAATAAAGATGTATGAATTTTTTCAATACAATTTTATTTTAATACTTGTTATTACACAATTTTATGAAAATAAATGATGAAGGAAATTACATGTTTGGTATGGGATGATAATGTGATTCATCATGTTGTTTAAGGGATTAATGATATGTTTATTTTTTAAATTAATTTACTATCATTTTAATGTTTTTTATTGTAATATATTGGAAGGGTAATAAGGATATCTAGTGGGGAAATAGATTATGTAAAACATTTTATAAGGTATTAGTGATTAATGTATCAATTCACTATTTAGTGATTTGGGAATATTGGATAACATGTGAAAACCATTTTTTATTCAAAATAAATAAGCATCAACAAAATTACTTAATAGTATGTTATGGATATTATAGTATATTAGAAGTGAAGCTGGAACACTAGGAATAAGTAATTCATTTTAGGGATATTCATTCTTTTTTGTAGGTGATGAATTGGGATGTGATTGATTTAAAACCAAAGGATTAAATTATTCTTGTGAAATTGATACATATCAAGTATATAAACTTATATGCATAGATAGTAATATAATTACATAATTTTTTGGAAACATGATCTTGAAAAAAAAAATTATCCTATTAAATTCATATCCGATGAATAAAAAAGTATTTCAAAACATCAAATATTTTTTGTTTCTATGTACTAACATTCCATTGATCACTAAATATATTGTGATCGATGAAAACTATCAATATATGTTAATCATTGGGCTTTATTATTTTCATCCTCATTTGAGTTTTTAATTCCCACATATGATTTCCCACATGAAAAACATGTTATGTATTATTCTAGCTAGCCTTCATAGTTTCCATTAAATATTATAAAGTGGATTTTTATTAACCCTTTTTCGATATAGTTTTTTTCAATATTTGTATGTTAAAATATATAACCCATGATTTTCATGACCAGGTTTATATTTTTTGGATGAAATTTATTTTAGGGGGGTAGAATGTGACACCCCTAAATTCTAAACTAATAACATTGTATTTAATATCCTATATTACAAACAACAATATGATTATAGGAAAATATAACACCTCAAGACTATATTATATGTTTGATTTAAAATAAATTAAATATATTGCATTATATGAAACACTGTGTTCAGAATTCATTACATGAAACATTGAGTTTATCTTGAGTTCCATACAATCATGTGATTAGTTTTATTTACATGTAACACATAGTTTATTCAAAACAAAACATATTATTAAAATATTATAATTTAATATGATAGTTATCACCTTTATATAAGATCAGTGGGTAGAAATATAACGACTCATACTTTAAAAACATTAAGTTTACTTAAAAATAAATTTATACTTACTCAAACTTATAATAAATCTATTATAGGACCATATAGTTATAGATTCATTAGAAACTGGGAAATAGAAACAACCAGTTTATAAAACATATATATTGGCTTCTGGTCATTTCTTAATAATTGGACTCTTTTTTAACAAATCAAATGTAATACACTTCTTCATGACTTATAGAATATAAACAGATGAAAGGGTGAGCTCCAATGTTCAGTAAGGGTAAACAATGGGAATATCAATCATATCACAATCATAAGACATATAAACATAACATTTGGAAGTTATATCATGCAAATGAAAGATCTTGATATCATGTTCTGAGATGAAAGTTCAAAAGAATTTATGGACATGATCACAAATTTAAAAACAAAAAAAAATGATGTTTTGTTCCATAAACATAAGCATAGAAAATAATTTCATATATTATTATTCTCATTTATAAGACCATCAAAGTAGAAAAGAGTCATTTGCTGAAGTAGGATTAAATGTCATTCCAAACCTGTATTACTGAATTAGATTTACATGTTGTTCCAGTTATTTCTATATCATGAGAGATTAATATTTGCCCAATATATTGGATGGATATATATGTACCACACTTATCATAATGATATCATTATTACATGATCCACAAAAACATAAATAATTTTTTATATCATACCCCAATAAATAAAATGGGTTTCTTAAACATCATTCAATCATAACATAATGAATATAAAATATCGTTGCTTCATTAAAATAATAAAATTATTTTAATAATAGTGATAGAAACATAACCCTATTTATAGAGAATAATCATAGATGGAAATTTTTATTATAAAACACTGGAACCTAATTCTTAAGGGAAATATCATATATTCTTCAAAAATATATTATTTTCGTAACATGCCACGCAATTTGAAAAAAAAAATTGTTAAAAATAAACATGAAATCATGTATAGTAAGATTTATGGATATAATGATTTATGAAATCATAAAAATTCATTCATGTTATATAAGTTAAAACAACATTTTCCTTGAACTTTTTATTGAAAAGTCAAAAAGTATATCATATCGAAAAACACTAAAAGAATTATTTCATACCATTGAATAAAAATTTACCAATGGGAAAAATTGAATTTTATTTTTTAGGAATGAAAATAATTTTACTAATTTTGGAATCGTGGATGTGGTTATAAATATACCCATTTAAATATACATTTAAAAAATATCAAATAATAATGATATTGTGAAATTTTACATTACCATAGGTTTGTTATATGTTGTATGTATCACAAACTCTTGTAGAATGATTTAAATAAATTTATAAACTTATTAAAGATTCTAATAATTTCTATGATATCGTAAATTATTTTATTATTATCCATTTGTTAGTAATAATTCATTTTTACTGGTTATTCAGATATTAATTGTTTTATATTCTTATGCTTGTTTGTCAGATAATTTCATGTTCGATATATTAAGATATAGTTATATCATTTAAATTTTTTTTCATAATATATATCTTATATATTCATTCCATTCATGTATATAATTGTGGCTTAATGATGACGATTAAAAATGAATCGTATCACATCGTGGCGATGGTAGGCCATACTTACGAATGAGAGAAGATATAATTCAACCAATTGTTAAATGGTATGTAATTGGATGTTATATTAATTATACATAAATATTATCATGTTATATTCATTATTTAAATCCATTATACTAATCAGTATACCAATCGAAATAATGTATTGTTGAATTACACATTACTCCATGACGTGGAGATGATAAGTTCTACAATCACATACATAGTGATATTGTTATTCGTAGGATTGAAAAAATGAGGTATAAGTTATTACTATAATTATAATAACATATATGAAATTATAAGGTACCTTATTTTTTACTTTAGTATGGAAACAACATAATAACAAGATGTAGAAGAAGAATATATTTTGGAATGAGGAGATAAAATAATTAAATTTTTTCTGAGTATCTCCTTTTCATTTGCACAAAAGTTATCCTTTGGGTGGATTCCATCCATAATTATGGAATATAATATGAAGTGAGGGATTTGGGAGACAAAATGGGTATTTTTATGACTTTTACATAAGTATTTATAAGTTCCAAAAAAAGAGAAGGGGAGGTTCCCTTTTATAATAGATGGGGGGACCTTTGGAAAAAACCAAAAGAATTCAAGTAATATAAATTATTTTTTCAGTTAAAATGGATAAAAATTTGATTATATGGAATATAAGATATATATGGGTAATGATTACATCATAAAATAAACTGACTAGAAGTTTTGATTCAATTTTCAACCATATGTCTATGATTTATCCTTATTTAATTTATTTAATCTTTATTGTGTTAATAACATTGTAAATATTTAATGGTTTATAATATTTAAATATATGGTGCTAATTTACAATAAATTTGCATTTTATGACATTTTATTTCTTATAATTATCACTTTATATTTTTTAAATATTTTATGATATTTAAATAATTTAATAAAAAGTTATTTTTTAGAAATATCAAGTGTCAATTTTAACACTATTCATTTCATTGACTTTAAATAAAATCCACACAAAATATTACATCAAAAAAAATTTAATATATTCTAAACATTTATTAATCACTTAAAAATTCATAGAGAACCTTAATTAACTAAAATCATATTTATTTTATATTTTTTTAAACAATTTATTTGATTTTTCTATTAATTAAATAATTTCTTCTTCACTACTGTTTTATACTTAATGGTATTTATTTATTTCTAAAAAACATAACTAAATTAATATGATATATTTAATTCTTATAAATTTATAGATACTAACTATAGTACACTTTTTATCCTTCTCATCCCTATATTAGAATTAATATAATTACATAAAAAGTGAGTGTGACCTTTTCCCAGAATCATTGATTTTTATAAAATAATTTTCATATTCCTGGGTATGTGGCAACAAAGTGATTTTATTTAGATCCATTGGTGATAAGGGTAGATTGTATCCATCCAATAGTTTTTTCACAGGTGAAAAATTAATTTTATAATATTATTTTTTCCATTAATTATATGATTTACAAATAACCGGGGTAATAAACAAATTACTAAATAACTATTCCTAATGTCTAAAAACAAAAAGTATCCAACTAACATAATTTAGATCCACTATTTTCTAATATAGAGTTAATTTTAAAAAATTGAAAACAAATAGGTTTTAGTAATTAAATTAAAATCAATACAATATTCAAAAAGAGAGAATGAGTTTTAAAAACTACGATATTGGGAAAGATTGAATTATTTTTATTTCTAAATCCCATGTAAAATTAATTATAATGAAATATATTATATCAAATGATATAAATATATTATATTTATACTTTAATACAATTAAATATTATAATTTAACAATATAAATTAGTTTGATGGAAAAACATGATTTCTCATGAAATTTAGTGTAGTTTTACTATTCATCAAAACTTGATTGTTAATAGAAAAATATCAGAAAATCATCCAAAGTAAATATACATATCGTACATAAAAATGGGATTTTTATGTTTTCATAAAAAAAAATTAATGTCCCCAAATAATAACTTAAAAGGGATTCTACATTCAATGGTGTAAAATCACCATTTTAAAAAAATAGGTTTTTATTCTTCAAATAGAGTTTATTCATACCATATGACTAAACTATACATAGGATTAATATAAAAATTATTTGAGTATGTATATAACACACACACACACACAAATATATATATATATATCATTAATTTCATTACCAAAATTAATTCATTCCAAAGTACAAATATCTAATAGATTTATATTTTTCATTAATAATTGATGGGAAATGAATACATAATGAATTTAAATAAGTTTTTTTACATATTACATCTAACAAAATGGATAGGATACAATGGAAATTTTATTATAAAACATTATCTCTATTAATATAAACTCACTATTACTAGAAAAATAAGCTACTCTAGAATAAAACGTTATTTTATGAAAATATTTCATAAAAACAAGCATGAGTTATATTCTACCTTCTTAAACTTAAGATCACAATCAAAATTAGTCACATGAAAAAAATAGATAAGGGTTCCTATATATAATGATATCCTCATTTTCTTATTTAGATTCTTCAAATTTTTGGTTCCTCCAGAAAATAGTAACCTAGTGAGTGGTCTTGTTTCATATAACTTTTTCTCTACAATCAAGAATATCTATCGATTGTTCTTCATAAGAAAGACATTTCTCCAATTATATGACTTAAGATATTATAACATGTGAAGGATAATTTATGCACATTCTCAGGATAGATACATGGAAAACATCATGAAATTGAGAGATTTATTGGAAGGGCCAATTGGTATGCTACCTTCCCAACAGAATCCAGAATTTCAAAAGGACCAATATACTTAGGGCTCAGTGTTTCCATCTATAGAAATCTCATTACTATCTTCCATGGAGATATTCAACATAAACGCCATACCACAAATTTGAAAATATAGGTTGTTTCTTTGGTTGTTAGCAAAAATTTGTTTTCGACTCTATGATTATATTATGTGTTGTTGAAAAGACCTAATATTTCGTGTTATTCCATCAACAAGATCAGATCCTAATAGCTTTTCCAACATCTTCAACCTAGAAATTTGGAGTTATAAACTTCATCCCATAGAGGAATTCATACGGATCCATTTGAATACTGGAGTGAAATCTATTGTTGTAAGAAAATTCCACTAATGGTAGGTGTTGATCCCAATCACCATTGAAATCTAAAGAGAAAGCTCTCAACATGTCTTCTAGAGTTTGAATTTTCTTCTAAGACAGATATTCTATCTGAGGATGATATGAAATGATAAAACATAACTATATATCTAGATCATGCTGAAGACGTCACAATAACTTTGAGGCAAATCTCGGATACCGATAAGATATAATAGGAAGTGGTAATCAATTCAATCTCACCACTTCATTTACATATATCAGGGTAAGATATTCAAGAGAGAAATAATCTCTAATATAAATTAAGAGTTCAGTCTACATAAGGATATCATCTATAACCCAGATAGCATTATTGCCTTTCAATGTTTTTGGATGTTGGATGAAAATGTCCATAGTGATGGTTTCCCATATTTATTTTGGTATGGAAATGGTGGAAACATCCCCCTTTAATTCGGTCTCTCATCCTTAACATGCTGAAAAACCATGCATCAAGAGACATATTCAGCGACATCTCTTTACATTTTATCCCACCTGAAATACAATTTTAGATCTTTTTACAACTTAGAGCTTCCTTGGTGAATAGATAACGATGAACTATGAGCTTTATCCAAAAAATACTTCTTATGTTATCATATCATATGAATACAAACATGATTTTTAAACCTTATTATATAATCATAATCATGGTTAAATTTTGGAAAACTTCTCACCATCATTTGTTGATCAACATCTTTATTCTTCCCCTCCTTAATCATCACTCGTTTAGAGGGTTGGACATTAATTTGAAAATGATAATATCCCCCCCCCCCACTCCAATTAAAATTTCAAGATCCATCCTTTAAAAATCCATAAATATTAGAATTTTTTGTGATCCTCATCATGGAAAAGCTAGCACGGTCTTGTCGACTCGAACCATCTTTCACCTTATTCTGTTTCCCTAGGTGGTAATGTATTAGGTAGTCAAAATTATTAATCGACTCCAGCCATATTCTTTGTCCCATATTCATCTCCTTTTTCAAAAAATATACAATAAACTTTTACGATAAGTATAAATATCGCACCTTTCTTGATAAAGATAATTCATCCATATGATTAATGAAAATATTACAACAGTTAACTCCAAATCATGTGTTGGAAAAAAATTCATTAATTTCATCAATCATGAGGCATAATATATCAACATATCATTTTTCGTGAGAACACATCCCAAAAACTTATTTGATGCATCACTAATGATCTCAAACCTTTATCCACTATAAGGCAGTGTGATAACATGTGTACTAGTTAACCTTATTTTTTCTTATTGAAATTATCTTCACATTTCTTTGTCCCAACGAACTTAACTACATTCCGAGTCAACATGCTATGTGTAATAGATAATAAAGAAAATATTTCACAAAACACAACCAATATCTATCAAAAACAGGAAAAAATCAAATCTCAATCATCATTTTTGGCCCCATACAACATTCAACAGCTTCTATTTTTGATGGATCCAGAGATATTTCGTCACATAAGATTATGAGAGGAAAAAATAAAACATTCGGAAGCCAACATTTACACTTCATAAAAATTTCATAAAGCATATCATTTCTCTGGGTCTACATTATAATTCTTAAGTTGTCATCATGTTATTCGTTGCTCTTAGAAATGAAAATAATAGTGTCTATAAATACTACCACAAAATGATCAAGATAGTCTCTGAAGACTCTATTCGTTATATACATGATGATATAGGGGGAACTAGTAAGATGAAAAGGCATCACTATAAATTTATAGAATCCATACCTTGTATGGAATTTCATCATTGGTATATCCTCCTTCTTGACCCTTAATTAATGATATCCTAAATGAAGATCAATCAATGAAAAGTATTGAGCTCCGTATTGGATGTGAAATAAGTCATCAATGTAGGGAAGATGATATTTCTTCATGATATTGATCATGGAATTTTCTTGGTAATAAATATAGAGTCTCATTGACACACCTTTCTTTATAAAAAAATGGAACATGTTCTCCACAAGGTGATGAAAAATGGCATATAAATCACATATCAAGATTCTATTGGAGTTGTTTCTTTAATTCCAGTTACATAATTAGGTCAATTATACATAGTTTCATTGAATTAGGCATAGAACAAAAAATGAGTTTTATTAAAAACTCAACTTCACGATTTGGTGGAAGACCTAGGAATTCCTCTCGAAACAGATCATCATACTCCTTTAAAATTTTTGTATTCTTAATCATGAGTTTATCCCCAAGAATTTGAGATAAATAACTTTCAATTATAGGAATCAATACCCCAATAATAGATTAAATTTTATTGGATGGTTACATTAATCATTGCATCGATAGACGATCATAGATTAATATTGAATATGAAATATATCTTCCCTTATTAGTAAGTTGATATGAGATCCATATAAAGAAATCTAATCCATGCCAAGAATCACATCAAGTTCCAATATAGGAAGGATAACACAGTTTTCAAGAATAACATTCCCACAAACTTCAATCGGAGAAGAATTATAAACATTTCCTGAAACTATGGTGCTATTATGTGTTGTCATAGCTAACTCAACATCTAATTGTTGAGGTAATATAATGATACCCATAGAAAATTCTTATGAAATAAAATATTGGGTGGATCTACAATCAAATAAATCATTATCTACATTAGATTGGATGTTAATTTTACCTTTCAACACTTCAATATCGTAATCCACATCACCAATAGTGATTTCATGTGACAATCCATTTTCTTTGACCTTAAGAGTTTTTCGATGTCGATCATAATCAATAACCCTTGTATTAGAGAATTTATTTGAATAATGTCTCATTTTCTTGCACTTGTAGCATCAATTTGAAGGGGTTACATTCTAAGGAGAATTTTCCCAATTCACATCATTAGATATCTTTTTCCCATCACATCACTATTAAACTTCCATATGAACATCATTTACATAATTAAATCATTAACTACCCAATAATAAAAATTCCACAATGTTTAATTCCACGCATTTAGAATAAGAGAAAAATCATCATCTTTTCTATATGATCGTTAGATTTTCCATTGAAATCCATTTTTCTCTTCTAATCAGACCCATATTTTTGATGGGTTACACCAATCTCCATCTCATCCTTGAGTTCACATCGAACGGTTTCCTCATAACTATTAATGTAACTTATGGAAAATGACCTTTGGAGATATGGTTTTAAGCTACTAAGGAATTGATAAATTTTACCCTAATGTTATATAATAATTCCATAAACATACCTTGTCAGTATTGTATGATTTTATTCATTAGAACTAATGAATTCATAATTATTTTTATTAAGTTCAAGGAACTTATTCTCCATATTTGTGCAAATAATATAGGGAAAGCACATATTGAAAAATAATATCTTAAACTTGTCCTATTTCAGGGACTCAATTTCATCCATTTTTTTCAATATTATTGATAATATTCCACCATTGATCTGATTTAACATCCAAAGGATTGACTGTTATGATGAACTTTTAATGATCAAAACATTATAGAATGGAAAATATATATCTAGTGGAATTGATCTATTTTCCCGCCACTTTTGGATCTGAAGCCCCATTGAATGAAGGTGGACACTACCTCATGAAAGACTAAATAAAAATTTTCTCCCTCTTTTTCTTATTTGGATGTATTTTATGATTGGTAGCTTGAGAGAGTTAAGTGATAATGGATACATGATTTTTTATTCCATCTCCCATAACATCTGGTTTCTCATGGGGAAAATCATTACATTTCTTATCACATTCATCGCTAATGTTGTTCCTTCAGGTTCTAGCCACTCACTAAAACAAAGAGGCATAGTGTGATAAACAGTAATCATAATAGGAAAACCAAATAATCAACAATAAAATTTCAATTTTGGACACCTTAGGTTTTATCCTATGTTATTCATGTTCATTTATAAAACACTATGATTGTAACCTATATTTAGACATACCAATTGGGTTCTTATGAAGGCTTTATCATCCTAGAATCAAATTGTTAATTATACATTTCCTCTCATACAAACTATAATGACCCATAAATTTAATAGATTGATTGTACATAAAATTTTAATGATATTCATTACAACATATAAATAAAGACATTTTATGACCATATTGGTATAGTGACTTTATAAACTAGGAAACTAAAACAACAGGTTCATAAATCATCTACAGTATCTCCTACTTAATTATTCATAACTACTATTATAAGGCCCAGGCCTTAAACCTTACTTAATATTGAATTAAATGAATAATTAACATTGAGGATCTTTTTAGGTTTAGAGTTTTAGAGAATTAGGACATAACTATTACATCTCAAAAGATTACAAAGTAGACACTTCTACTATGTTTCCATAAAATAAAAAAAAACTCTTAAAAAGAGACATGTCTAGTTCCAGGTTTTATATAGCAAGAATTTCCCTTGATCCCATGCTTGGCCCTATTCAACATTATGTCTGGTGAAAAACATTTCAAAAAAAACTTGGGGTGAGAATAAAGAGCTCAGTAAGGGATACACAAATAATGAAAACTGTTAGTTTATCAAAACAACAAGTAAAGTAGTACTTTTCACCTTTATGAAGTAGTAAAAACTCTTCACTGAATAAAAGATCATTACTTATGCTTTTGTAACAAAAAGTTTACCATAAAACCCATATAAAGAACACATAACTTATAAAGGTAACATTGGACATAAACATACTTAAGTGGAATAACCATACGGTCGACTTTCACACATATCACTTAATAGAATAGCCATACGGTCGACTTCCACACATATCACTTAATGGAATAGCCATACGGCCGACTTCCATACCCAATGAATTAGAGGTTATAACGTAACCACCTGTCCTGGTATTCATGGCACCACCCGTCATATGGTTTATCACGTAACCACCAATCAAATGTCCAAGTACCATTATAAAAATCATAAGACATAAAACAAATATAATGGAAAGAAAACATTTCCACACTTTGATCACAATATATCACATAAATATATTGTCATAAAAAATCAATATAAAAACCATTTTCAATACCAAAATCAATAAAATAGTATATGGTATTTATTTTAAAAAAACATTACGTCTTGTTCAGGAAGCCAAAGACCAAATAATACTCGCGGCGGCGGAAAAGGTCGTTGTCACCGCGTACGTTAAAAGAAACATTATTTTTTGTCGTTTAGTAAAACTCATCGTAGAAAAAGATTCCTTTTTTATAAAATTAAAAGTCAAAGGGTTTTATACACCGTATAAATGATAGTTGTGTATAAAATGAAATATGCCTCAATGAAAGGAGATTGAGACGAAGTCCCTTACCTCGGGTCCGACTTGACTCGATCATTCTTTAACGTCCTGAATAATAAACTTGATTTAATTTCTATTTGCTTAATAACCTTTTTCAAGTTAATTATTCCTTTTATATCACTTATTTCCATGTTATAAACATTATGTAACCATTTAAGTTAATAATGTTTGTTTTGTCAATATTTGGTTCTTATGTCGAAAGTGGACTTCTTACAATTACATGTGGTTCGTGTGGTCAAAGGTTCAGTATATCCAGAATGATATTCATGATTTGGATATCATATATATCCATCATATACATGTATTTATAATATTACATAATCATTTAGAGGTAAGAAATGAAATGCACCCTTCATGGAGACGGCAAGCCGTACATACGCATGAACGCTACTTTCATTTCTTTGTCATATTAATGGAATTAAAACTAAATGAGAGGTATGTATATTTTAATTCCATAATTATATTCATCATTTATATGTAACATACATTATATATATCCATTATAAACAAGTACTGTTAATAGTACATTACATTTGGGGATATGAAATGAAATGCACCGTTCTTGGAGACGGTAAGCGGTACGTACGCATGAACGCTACTTTCATTTCTATCTCATACTTTAATGGAAAGAAATAATAATTATATATAGGAATATTATAATTACAGTATAGCATCATATATAATAACTTTAAATCCATCCTTTATACGTCCCACATATGGCATTAACGAATCAAATCACTTTGAGGGGGCGGTAGTCCGCACTTCCTTAAATGAAGATATCGCGTTTACCAATAATGGAAACCATAAAGGTATGCCCAAAATGAAAAATACAGAAGATTAAGGAAAACATAAACATATTATATATCATATATAAATATAGTGTCATCTTAATGGCCACCATTGAAGGTGTTAAAATAATGTTGAACAATCATCATTTCGGGAGGCATAAATTCGCCATCCACAGAAACAGTATGTTCATTAACCATTAGATGTAGATGTGTGTAAGTGTCGATCGAAATATTCTTATAAAAACATCCTAGTATATTTAAGATACTGTATTTGTTACAAAATAAATGAATAAAAATAGTTTAGGGGTTGGAGAAGAAAAATAAAACAAAAGGACTCAAGTGAAGACATTACCTTAAAATCGGGTAACTCCCTTTGGTTTGAGCTCAAAGGCTTCCTTGGGAAGAAATCTGCCCAAAGTGAGGCTTCAAGGAGTAAGATAGGGAAGCAGAGAGACAAAATGGGTAGGGTTTTTCCGAGCCAAAGGCTTTGGGAGTGTGGGTAAGGAGGTAGAGGTGGGGACCTTTTATAAGAGGAGAGGAAGGGCACTCTTGGAAAGTAATGAAAATGTTACTTTATTTTAGAATGAGTTTCGGTTTTTAATGGTCCCAAATTGATGTGTTTCGAAGATAAGGTTATAAGGGTTATAAATCCACCCATCCAATTGGTTTTTGACATGTTTAGGTCATAGATGTTACATTATCTTTCCATTTTATTTAAATCCTTTATTAATGAGGTAATCGCTGCATCATCATGATGTCAAAAATAATTTAATTTATTTAATGTATAAAAATTATAAAAAAAATACTATGATTTAGGAAATTGTTTTAGCATTCCAATTAATATTTATAGTCTAAAATCATATTTGTATAACCCCTTGTAAAAATTGTTTAAGTAAAACAACTCATGTTTGTGACATTTTTATAAAAAGATATTAATGTCATTTTCTAACCAAAGTGGCTTCATGGGGTCCCCAAGTTGACCCATGTATTTTCTTGGTCATCCATGACACATCCAATGAGGGTAGGACATGTGTCTAGGTCATTTCATTTTATTAAAACATTATTCTTACCATAAACTACACAAATTACCACTAATCGTGATTAAGAACTTAAAAGTTACTATTCACAAAAAAAATTATTTTAATCTCATTGAACCACATTTTACTTTTTAATGACAACAATTATGTCGGATTTTTGATATTCAAAACACAGAAGTGGTCAAATTTCATTTAAACGAAAAATCAGCTTTTATAAGTACCACTTAGTGGTTTCACTATTCATCAGAAATTGAAGTTTTTCAGAAAAATCCCAAATATTCAGCTTAAGATATATTTGATATTCTGAATTCAAAAATGAAGTCTATTTTACAATATTCAAAACATATAAGTCACATTAATTAATTTAATAATTAATTCCCGATGTCAGAGCAAATAGCGTGTTTTTATGAAAAAATAAGTATCAAAAGATTGACACTAGTTTAAGTCTGATTTCAAAGTGAAATTAATTCCAACGACCACTATTGGATTTAATGGTAAAAATATATTCAAATTTCACTTTAAAACTGATTCAAATGATAATCTAGTCATATAAATAAATTATATTAAAATGAAGTTTTGAATTAAAATACAACAATTTACACTATTCATTAAAAAATGAACTTTATCGGAAAAATACCAAAAATTTACACAAAGTAAATTTTGATGTCCAGATTCTAAAGAAGAGTTATATTTGGTCCAATAGAATTTGTAAGAGTGATCAAAACTATATTTAATGATGGTTCTCCATCAAAAGGTGATAAGTGAACCTTTAGTGAAAATTAGGGTATAAATGCCTAAAATTGAATTCTTTCCTTAATTTAAGCCTTTATCTTTTATTGGATAAATGTAAATACATTTAAAAAACATATATAATCATAATTTAGTTATTTCTATCCATTCCCACCAATACAACGGCTACATGTTAACTACCATTTAAAATAATATTATTATATTACTAGTGTGCAATGTATGTTTTCAAAGGAACTCATCGTTGCGTATCGGGTACGCTATCAAACATAGAAACACATTTAAAGTAAAATTAACATTTAATTCGTAAATATTAATAAATATAAAAATTATTTATTCTTTATTTACCTAGGATGTTACATCCTTCTCCCCTTTTGGGAATTCCGTCCTCACAATTTTATTCACTTATCAAAATAAGTGTGGGTATTTATCCCTCATAGCATTTTCAGATTCCCACGTTGCCTCTTCAACCATATGGTTTTCACACAAAACCTTTACATGGTGAATTACCTTATTTTGCAACACTTTCTCTCTTCAGTAAAGAATCTGGACTGGTTTTTCTTCATAAGATAGGTTCTCTTCCAGCTGAACTACCTCTGGACTCAAATCATGAGATGAATCTGGCATATACTTCCTCAACATCGAATCATGAAAAACATTGTGTACCTGAGATAAACATGGAGGTAATGCCACTATGTATGAAACTGATCCAACTCTCTCCATAATTTCATATTGTCCAATGAACCTTGGACTCAGCTTTCCTTTCTTACCAAATCGTAGCACACTTTTCCATGGGGAAACCTTGAGAGAAACATGATCACCTACCTCGAAAGATAGATCCTTCCTCCGGTTATCCGCATAACTCTTCTGCCTGCTCTGAGCTATTCTCATGTGTTTCTGAATCAACTGAACCTTTTCTGCCATCTCTTCTAGCAATTCTGTTCCCATCAGCTTCCTTTCACCCACTTCATCCCAAAATTCTGGAGTTCGACACCGCTTCCCATATAATGCCTCAAATGGTGCCATCTGTATGCTGGAATGAAAATTGTTATTATAAGAAAACTCAAACAAAGAAAGATGTTGGTCCCAAATTCCCTCATAATCCATCAAACAAGCTCGTAGGATATCCTCCAAGGTCTGAATTGTTCATTCTGACTGCCCATCTAATTACGGATGAAAAGTTGTACTAAAATTTAATTCAGTACCCAACGACTTCTGAAGGCCTTTCCAAAAGTTAGAAGTAAACCTAGGGTCAGGGTCAGATAAAATGGAGAGAGGAAATCCATGTAACCTGACTATCTCTTTAAGATACAAATGGGAAAGTTGTTCTAGGGAAAAATTATCTCGTATAGGAAGGAAATGAGCAAATTTAGTCAAGCGATCAACAATAACCCGGATTGTATTATTACCTCGAGATGTCTTCGGTAATCCCACAACAAAGTCCATGGATATATTCTCCAATTTCCACTCTGGCACTGGTAGAGGCTGAAGCATCCCTTTCGGAAACTGTCACTCTTCTTTAACCTGTTGACAAGTCAAACACTTCACAGTAAAATCAGCAATATCTCTTTTCATTCCATCCCACCAGTAATACTCCCGTAGATCTTTGTACATCTTAGTGCTGCCAGGATGAACTGAAAATGGAGAACTATGAGCTTCACATAACAACTCTTTCTTCAACTATGAATCACAAGGCGCACACAATCTCTTCCCAAATCTCAAAACACAATAATTATCAATGTTGAATTCAGGCAACTTACCCTTCTGAACCAACTCTACCTTTTTCTGCAACTCATTGTCTTGATTCTGTGCTTGCTTGATTCTGTCTGATAGAGAAGATTTCACTGATACCTGAAACAAAATAGAAGAACTTCCTACACCAACAACTTCTATGCCAAAGTTCATCAAATCAAAAACCAAAGGATCTCATTCCAAACGTAGCATGGTTAATGAAGCATTACTTTTTCGACTCAAAGCATCGGCCACTTTATTTGCTTTTCCCGGATGGTAATGAATTATAAAATCATAATCCTTGATTAATTCTAGCCATCTCCTCTGTCTCTTGTTCAATTCATTCTGAGTGAATATATACTTTAAACTTTTTTGATCAGTATATATTTCACAGTTTACTCCATACAAATGATGCCTCCAAATTTTTAAAGCAAAAACAATAGAAGATAATTCCAAATCATGTGTAGGGTAATTTACCTCATGAGTTTTCAACTGACATGAAGCATAAGAAATTACCTGATCATTATTTATAAGGACACAGCCAAGTCCCTTCAACGAATCATCACTGTATATAACAAACTCACCATTCCTGGAAGGAAGTTCCAAAATTGGAGCATTCACCATTCTTCTTTTCAACTCCTGAAAACAATCATTACATTCTTTTGTCCAGATGAACTTAACACCCTTACGAGTTAGCTTAGTCATTAGACTAGATAACCGTGAAAAATTTTAAAAAAACCTTCGTTAGTAACCTTCCAAACCAAGAAAACTACGGATCTCGGTTACATTTTTGGGTCTTGGCCATTCTTCAACATGTTTTGTTTTAGTAGGATCAAAAGTTATGCCATCTTTTGAAACAATGTTACCAAGGAAAGTAATTTTTTGCAACCAAAACACACACTTGCTAAATTTCCCATACACATTCTTTTCTTTTAAGGTATTCAGAATAACCCTTAAATGACTTTCATCCTCCTCTTTACTTTTAGAAACCACCAAAATATCATCAATAAACACAACCACCAGTTATCACCAGAATCAACTGAGCCATCACTGCAACAAACTATTTAATTCTGACTCTGACCATCTCGGGTTTCTTATTTGGAAGGTCATTTCCCTCTATATGCCTTCCTAGAAAAGCTGTTCTGTTTCCTCTAGGAAAAACCATTCTTAACAAACAAATATCTTAGGCGAAGAAAAATGGTAATCTTTAAATGCTATATCATTTCAGTCATACCATAAATTAACTTATAATTTAACAATTTTCTAACTCATAAAATTGTCTAGACCGACCTCTGATACCAACTATAAGGCCCCGGCTTTAAACCTTACTTAATATTGAATGAAATGAATAATTCACATTGAGGATCTTTTTAGGTTTATAGTTTTAGAGAATTAGGACATAACTATTACATCTCAAAAGATTACAAAGTAGACACTTCTACTCTGTTTCCATAAAATAAAAAAAAACTCGTAAAAAGAGACATGTATAGTTCAATGTTTTATATAGCATGAATTTCCTTTGATCCCATGCTTGACCCTATTCCACATTCGGTCCTGTGAAAAACATTTAAAAAAAACTTGGGGTGAGCATAAAGAGTTCAGTAAGGGATACACAAATAATGAAAACTTTTAGTTTATCAAAACAACAAGTAAAGTAATACTTTTCACCTTTATGAAGTAGTAAAAACTCTTCACTGAATAAAAGATCATTACATACCATTTTGTAACCAAAATATTAAATAAAACCCATATAAAGAACACATAACATATAATGGTAACTTGGGACATAAACATACTTAAGTGGAATAACCATACGGTCGACTTCCACACATATCACTTAATGGAATAGCCATACGGTCGACTTCCACACATATCACTTAATGGAATAGCCATACGGCCGACTTCCATACCCAATGCATTGGAGGTTATAACGTAACCACCCGTCCTGGTATTCACGGGACCACCCGTCATATGTTTTATCACGTAACCACCCATCAAATGTCCAAGTACCATTATAAAAATCATAATACATAAAACAAATATAATGGAAAGAAAACATTTCCACACTTTGATCACAATATATCACTTAAATATATTGTTATAAAAAATCCATTATAAAAACCATTTTCAATGCCAAAATACATAAAAGATTATATGGTATTTATTTAAAAAAAAACATTACGTCTTGTTCAATATGCCAAAGACCAAATAATACTCGCGGCAGTGGAAAAGGTCGTTGTCACCGCGTATGTTAAAAGAAATATTCCTCTTTGTTGTTTAGTAAAACGCTTCGTAGAAAAAGATTCATTTTGTATAAAAGTAAAATTCAAAGGGGTTTATACACTGTATAAAAGATAGTTGTATATAAAATGAAATATGCCTCAATGAAAGGAGATTGAGACGAAGTCCCTTACCTCGGGTCCGACTTGACTCGATCGTTCTTTAACGTCCTGAATAATAAACTTGAGTGAATTTATATTTTCTTAAGAACCTTTTTCAAGTTAATTATTCATTTTATATCACTTATTTCCATGTTATAAACATTATTTAACCATTTATGTTAATAATGTTTGTTTCGTCAATATTTGGTTCTTATGTCGAAAGTGGACTTCTTACAATTACATGTTGTTCGTGTGGTGAAAGGTTCATTATATCCAGAATGATATTCATGATTTGGATATCATATATATCCATCATATATATCTATTTATAATATTACATAATCATTTAGAGGTAAGAAACGAAATGCACCATTCATTGAGACGGTAAGTCGTACGTACGCATGAATGCTACTTTCATTTCTTTGTCATATTAATTGAATTAAAACTACATGAGAGGTATGTATATTTTAATTCCAGAATTATATTCATCATTTATGTGTAACATAAATTATATATATACATTATAAACATGTACTTTTAATAGTACATTACATTTGGGGATAAGAAATGAAATGCACCGTTCATGGAGACGGTAAGCGGTACGTACGCATGAACGCTACTTTCATTTATATCTCATACTTTAATGGAAAGAAATAATAATTATATAGAGGTATATTATAATTCCAGTATAACATCATATATAATAACTTTAAATCCATCCTTTATACATCCCACATATGGAATTAACGAATCAAATCACTTTGAGGGGGCGGTAGTCCGCACTTCCTTAAATGAAGATATCGCGTTTACCCATTATGGAAACCATAAAGGTATGCCCCAAATGAAAAATACAGAAGATTAAGGAAAACATAAACATATTATATATAATATATAAATATATTTTCATCTTAATGGCCACCTTTGAAGGTTTTAAAAGAATTTCGAACAATCATCGTTTCGGGAGGCATAAATTCTCCATCCACGGAAACAGTATGTTCAATTACCATTAGTAGTAGATGTGTGTAAGTATAGATCGAAATATTCTTATAACAACATCCTAGTATATTGAAGATACTGGATTTGTTACAAAAGAAATTAATAAAAAGATTTTAGGGGGTTGGAGAAGCAAAATAAAACAAAAGGACTCAAGTGAAGACATTACCTTAAAATCGGGTAACTCCCTTTGGTTTGAGCTCAAAGGCTTCCTTGGGAAGACTTCCGCCCAATGTGAGGCTGCAAAGAGTAAGAGAGGGAAGTGGAGAGACAAAATGGGCAGGGGTTGGCCGAGCCAAAGGCTTTGGGAGTGCGGGTAAGGAGGTAGAGGTGGGGGCCTTTTATAAGAGGAGAGGAGGGGCACTCTTGGAAAGTAAAGAAAATGTTACATTATTTTAGAATGCGTTTCAGATTTTAATGGTCCCACTTTGATGTGTTTCGAGGATAAGGTGATAAGGGTTCTAAATCCACCCATCCAATAGGTTTTGGACATGTTTATGTCATAGACATTACATTATCATTCCATTTTATTTAAATCCTTTATTAATAAGGAAATCACTGCATCATCATGATGTCATAAATAATATAATTTATTTAATGTTTAAAAATTATAAAACAAATTCTATGATGTAGGAAATTGTTTTACCTTTCCAATGAATATTTATAGTCAAAATGCCGATTTGTATAACCCCATATAAAAATTGTTTTAGTAAAACAACTCATGTTTGTTACATTTATATAAAAAGATATTAATGTAATTTTCCAACCAAAGTGGCTTTATGGGGTCCCCAAGTTGACCCATGGATTTTCTTGGTCAACCATGACACATAAAAGGATGGTAGGACATGTGTCTAGGTTATTTTATTTTATTAAAACATTATTCTTACCATAAACTGCACTAATTACCTCTAATCGCGATTAAGAACTTCAAAGTTACTATTCACCAAAAAATTATTTTAATCTCATTGAAACACATTTTACTTCTTAATGACAACCATGTATGTTGGATTTTTGAAATTCAGAACACAGAAGTGGTAAAATTTCATTTAAACGAAAAATCAGTTTTTAGAAGTACCACTTAGTGGTTTCACTATTCATCCAAAATTGAAGTTTTTCAGAAAAATCACAAAAATTCAGCCTAAGATATATTTGATATTCTGAATTCAAAAATGAATTCTATTTTACAAAATTCAAAACATATAAGTCACATTAATGAATTTAATAATTAATTCCCACTGTCAGAGAAAATAGCGTGTTTTTATAAAACAATAAGTATCAAAAGATTGACACTAGTTTAAGTCCGATTTCAAAGTGAAATTAACTCCAACGACCAATATTGGATTTAATGGTAAAAATATATTCTAATTTCACTTTAAAACCAATTCAAAAGATAATCTAATCATATAAATAAATTATATTAAAAAGAAGTTTTGAATTAAAATACAACATTTTAAACTATTCATTAAAAAATGAACTTTATCGGAAAAATAACAAAAATTAACACAAAGTAAATTTTGAGTTCCGATTATAAAGAAGAGTTATATTTGGTCCAATAGAATGTATAAGAGTGATCAAAACTATATTTAATGACGGTTCTCCATCAAAAGGTGATAAGTGAACCATTAGTGAAAATTAGGGTATAAATGCCTAAAATTGAATTCTTTCTGTATTTTAAGCCTTTATCTTTTATTGGATAAATGTAAAAACATTTAAAAACATATATAATCATATTTTAGTTATTTCTATCCATGCCCGCCAATACAATGGCTACATGTTAACTACCATTTAAAATAATGTTATTATATTACTAGTGTGCAACGTAAGTTTTCAAAGGAACTCATCGTTGGGTATCAGGTACGCTATCGAACATAGCAACCCCTTTAAAGTAAAATTAATATTTAATTCGTAAATATTAATAAATATGAAATTTTTTTATTTTTTATTTACCTGGGATGTTACAACTATCCTTTATGTCATATAATAATTACTAAATTACTTCATGAACATGGGAAAAGGAATCATATGAAAGGGTTAGATCAAATGATCTTTATGGGTAAAGAATGGATATAACATTCATATCACAATACAAAGGCATTAGAACATAACATTTGGATTTCGTATTCTACATAAGAAAGATCATGATATGATGTCAAGGAAGAAATTTTCAAAATAATTAGTACACATAATCACAAAATTAAAAACAAAAGAAATTAGGTTTTTTTCATACACATAAGAATTGAAAATAATTTTATATTAGTCAAGGCTCATTACAAAGACCATAATAGGATATAAATTACATTACTAAATAAGGTTTTCTTTTGGTTCTAGCCTTGTATTACTGAAAAAAATTTACATGTCATTCCAGTCAAGTCTATATCAAGAGATATGAATCTTTACCCAATGAATTGGAGGGAGATATAGGTCTCACCCATCTCAATATTAAATCACTATTGCGTGCTTTGAAAAAACATAAATAATTCAACATATCATAACCCATAAATTAAAATGGTTCTCTTAAACATCATTCCATCATAACATATTCCATATAAAAAATCATTCCATAATTAACACAATAAAATCATTGTAAAAATTCTGGTGTCAACAAGGTTATCCTATGACTTCTCCATTTTCTATGGTTTTATGTTTTGAAAATCACAAACACATTTTCTTATGTTTTGAATTTTTCATTCTGTTATACTAATTGAATTCTCATTCTGTTATACATGAACAATTCTCATTACATTTACCTACAAAAATCTTTATCTATTATACATATACAATTTTAATTTCGTTATACATACAGATTTGTCCTTATGTTTAATTATATATCATTAATTATGTTTACTTATATATCCATCATTACGTTTACATACAGATATTTCATTATGTTAGAAATGTCATACCATGTTTTTATGATACCGATATTCATAAAAATGTCATGTTGTTTTTACGATACTGATACCAATACAATTGTTATACCATTTTTATGATATTGATACCTATACAATTGTCACACCATTTTCATGATACCGATTTCGGTACAAATTTCATACCAATTCTATTGTTTTGGTACCTAAATATATTGATAATGTTATTTCAATCTGATTTGTATTTTCTTAGGAATCTATTTTGTTTATATTGTTAGAATAGCATAATGTACCATTCAAATATCATTGGATTCTAATTTTCCTTATACTTAACATTTAACTGAAACATATCATCATTTATTATACATGAAACGAGGTTTTAAAATCCATTACAAACTAACCATTTTCTATTTGAAAAGATTCTAGGTACATCCGAAATTTAATTAAAATATGACTGTTTGAGTGGAGCCAACCATTGTGAAGTTTTTCCTATAAATATGAGTTTTTTTGAATGAGCTAGTAGCGATAAAAAAAGAGTGAAATTTGATGATGAACAATGAATAGAAAATCGATCAAAGATTGTGAAGTAATTTCGAGAGAGAGGGACTCTTAAAACTCACAGTGCTTCATACGGATGTTGTGAACAAGTGGTTTAGGTGTGAATAACTTGTTAAGACTTGCTTTGTGAAGAATCCAATCTTGCTGATCGTGGGCTACTGTGTGTGGAAGATAGAGGTTCTAATTTCCTTCTAAATCGAGGTCTATCGGGGATAAGAAGACAGATACAAATATTTGGATTGAGGGCTTACTTAGGTTTGAGTAACATAGAATTTCTGAAAAATTATAAATCAAGGAACCTTTATCCAAGGTTGTTGGATACCCTTTTCCTAGGGTTAATAAAATCTTATTGTTATTTTTATTCAATTTCAAATTTTTTTTATTCCGCTACTATTTTATCTTTTCTAAAGTTAGAATGTGTAACATTATTATACATTGTAATTATGTGACTTTTATTATATTTTAGAATCCATATGCTTTAAGGTAGAATCATTCCTTTAAAAAATTCATTCTTAAGTTTTTATCTTAAGGTTATAAAGTCTAAGATATTTTATCTTTAATAGGGTTTGTGAATATTTCTTAACTTGTTAAACTATGTTTTCTTAATGATAAAAGCTAATGTTAAGAAACAGATTTCCATAAGGTTAAGAAACATTATTTAAGAAAGTAATATACCATCATTAAAGGTTACAATTTTTTAATGTATACAATTTACCCCCCTCTTATATTTGAGCATCTCATTATACATATTTGATCATACAATTCGTATCAGAGAAGGTCAATAAAATACTTATATTCACATATATGTTTTCTTCCTCAACATTTCATTATTCTTAAAATTTTTATTTTTTTTATCCTTGTTTACAAACATTTACATCTAATAGATTTTGTGGAAAGAAATCTTCTTTTATGTATGGAAGGCATTAATGTTGGATCTATGGACAATCTCAATCCAGATAGACCACCGATTTGTGATGGAAATGAGTATGAGAACTAGAGAGACATAATAAAGACATTCATGATAATCACAGGTGTATAAAACTCTATTATGTTAACTGCAGATTATAAGATTCTTGATAAGGAAATTAGAACCTTTACTAATCGAGAAAATGTTGAATACTGAATGAACATTAATTTACATAATACTTTTATGTGTTCCATGAATACAAATATATATATCCAAATTACAACTTGGGAATTTACAAATAGAATTTGGAAGAATCTTAAAGTAACCCACATTGGGACTTTTAAATTCACTAAAACTAGAAGAGCCATGCTCAGAGTTGAATATCATGGTTTCTGTTTTCGTTATGGAGAACCCATATGTATGGTTCAAAAATGATTCATGATTGTTGTCAACAACTTACAATCAATGGGTAAGTAAGATTTAGATTATGAGATTATTGTAGACAAGATTATAGACATAATGCCTAACGAATGGGAATCCAACATGATAGTTATTGTTGTGAATAGGAATGTTACTCAGATTTCTCTCCATGAGTTGTTTGGAAAACTTCTTCAACTTGAAACAAGAGTGAAGAGAGATGTTGATAATATTAAGAAGAAAAATGGAAATCGAGGTGTTTCTTTTTCAACTAATTTGAATCATATGAATGCCAAGACTCCTGATAGAGTTACAAGATATAAATCTAAGAATTTTTTTGTTCAATATGAATATAGTGAATGTGAAGCTTTAGAAAATGGGTTAGAAAATCTTGCTCGGAGAATGAACAAGATTGTTGGATAGAAGAACATTCAATATATATACAATAAGAATTATGGATAAGATAAGAATGATGGAGAAGTGATATGCTATTAATGTTGAAGAACATGTCATATTAGGCTTGATTGTCACTTGATTAAGAAGAGAGAGAAGAAGGAAATAAATTCTAAAAGGAATAAGAAGAAGTTCGAAAAATAAAAGAATAAGAAATTATTGAAATCCAATGACACTTGGAGTTCATGGGGTGGATATTCTATCGATGATTCTTCAGAATATGAATCCTAAAAAACGAATATTAGTTTAATATCCTGAGCTCCATTTCAAAATATTTGTCTTATGTCTAAGGTATGAACTACTAAATCCTTATCCAATATGTCTTTAAGAGAACATTTTCATGATAAAGGTTTTAAATTAGAAAAAAATCCACTTCATCATAAAAAAATTATGATTTTCCTTCCTATGATAATGTTTCTAGATTTGCTAAGTTGCTTGGAATGAAAAACTGTAAAGTCTATAAGAAACTAGAAAAGGTAAATTCTAGAGATTTTATTTTTATAAATGTAATTTTAGATCATAACAAATATCTTGATAAAAAATGATGTTTTAGAAAATCATTCTAAGAAACATGCTGAAGTTAATTCTAAGAATGATAAACTTTCTAAGGATCTTAAAATTAGTTTTTATAAATAGATACTTTAGAGGATAAACTAAAATCTAAATATATTATTCTGGAGGATAATAAAATATTCTTGAGACTAAAATATGAAAGATTTTCCTTAATAAAAATATTTCAGATTTAACATCTGGTATTGAAAATTTTGACAAGATGGATTCTCAGATCCGACCACATAATAATATCCAAGTATAAGGTTATTCTCATAAAAACCCAATATTTAGAAAAAATTATTTTATTCCTTCATGATATCTCTTATCAAATAAATTTTAATGTGATGGGCATTATAAGAATAAACTTTCTTAAAATTAATTTCAATCCCTTGGGTTTCATAATGCTTACTTTTTGAATCTAATGTGGATACCCACGATTTTATTATCTAACTATTCTGGATCAAAGCATGTTTGGATTCTGAAAATCTAATTCCTTTTTTAGGATAATGAAGGAAGTACCAACATAATATGGTACATGTATTGTTGATTTTATCAGCACATGGCTGGTAGTAGAGATTATTTCAACACCATTTATTGACTAATGGTGGGAATGTAACTTTTGGGGATAACTATCAAAAAGAAATTATTGATATAGGTAACAATATTATTTTTTGTAAAGCTATTATTTCAAATGTTTTTTTTTTCAAAAAGTCCCTAAGAAAAAACTCATTACCATAATCCAATAATATTATTACGGTTACCTTGTGAATTTTTTAAATGATAAATTTTTAGTTCACAATTCCAAGTTTGAGTTTATTCTCTCTACCCTTCGGCATGGGAATCGGTACACCTTAAACCTAGAAGACCATAGAAGTCAAGATCTACCTTTCCATAGTGAATTTTAAGATAAATAATGGCATTTCAATAAAATACAAAGACACTATAGCTTAAGGAATCTTAATAACTTTCTAAGAATGAACTTGTTAAGGATCTACCAGAACATTAGTTTGATTTTTCAAAAGTCTGTGATCCTTGTCAATATGGAAACAAACAAAAATTTATCATTAAATCTATAAGTGAAGATACCACTTCTAATGCCATACAGTTAGTGAACATCAATATATTTGGTCCAACAAAAAACTTGAAGTATTGGAGGCAAATACTATGTGTTTGTCTTAGTTGATGACTACACTATATTTACATGGGTTTATTTTCATGCAAAGATATCTGAAGAAATTTCTTATTTAAAAAACATAAGAGCACAAGTTAGACTGAGAAAAACCAACTTTTAATAACTATTCATAGTATTCATGGTGGAGAATTTGAAAATCCTGATTTTGAATCTTTTTTTAGCAGGAAATGTATTACTCGCAACTTTTCATCTCTAAGAACTCCTCAACAAAATGGTATTTTTGAATGAAGAAATTATATTCATAAAAAGATTACTAGAACAATGTTGAGTGAATATTTTATAGCTAAATATTTTTTGGTTGAAGCTGTAAGTTCTTTTTATTATATTATAAATCGAGTTTTAATAAGAATATTTCTTAATACAACACCTTTCGAGTTATGGAAAGGTCAAAAACCAAAAGTTTCATATGTCAATAATTTTTTTTCAAGGTATTAATCTTGATTACTAAAGATAAATTACATAAATTTTCACACAATTCCAATGAATAATGTTTCTTAGGCTACTCCACTAACTCTAAGTCATATATATTTTTTAATAAAAAAATTTGCACTATGGAAGAAAAAGTACATGTCAAATTTGTTGAAACTGATCATTTTTTTTTCCAACATCCTCAACCTATTTCTGATTTATTTCCTAAAAATGATCACCAAACATTGTTAGAATATCCTTCAGATAAGGAAAATTATCAAGAAGACATTTCTAAAGCATTTATCCCAGAAGATTTTCTACCCTATGTTGATTAACATGTTTTTCAACACCTATGTCAGTTGTTACATAGAAAACATCACAGTGATAATATCATTGGAAATGTTAATCAACTAGTAAGAACTATAAGATCGTTAAGGAATGAAGTTAAACATGTTGCCTTTCATTCCCAGTTTAAACCAAATACTTCTAAGATTCCTTGGATGATGAAGATTTGATAAAGTCTATGTAAGATGAACTCAATGAATTTATAAGGAATCATTTTTGGACCTTGGTGGAAAAACAAAAGGAAACTTCTATTGCTGGAGAAAAATGGGTTTTTAGAAAAAAATGTGATGAAAATTGAATTATTGTTAAATATAAGGAAAGATCATTTCTTAAAGACTGTAATCAACAATATGGAATAGCCTATGAAGAAGCCTATGCTTATGATGCAAGACTTGAATCTCTCTGTATTCTTTTATCATATGTACTATTCTTTAACATCAAACTTTATCCAATGGAAGTGAAGTGTGATTTCATCAATAGTAATGTATAGGACGAGGTCTCTGTATATCAACCCCCTGGTTTTGATGATACAAAATATCCTAATCATGTTTACTGACTTACCAAAGCATTATATGGACATAAACAATCCCCTAGAGATTAGTATGATAGATTTTCAGGATTTTTGATTCCAAATAACTATGTTAAGGGAAACACTGATTTGACCCTTTTAATTAAGATTGTTAATAAAGAGGTTTTGATTGTTTAAATTTTTATTGATTACATCTTCTTCGGATCAACTCAGCAATCCTTAATTGATTCTTCTATGAATCATATGAAATCTATGTTTGAGATGAGTATGATGGGTGATTTTACTTTTATGCTTGTTTTTAAAATTTCTAAAAAAACTAGAAAGAACTTACATATCTAAATATAATTATATCAAATATCTTCTTAAGAAGTTTTTGTATCAAAACACTAAGATTATAAGTACTCTTTTAAAAACCTCTATTTCTCTTGATATTGATGAAGCAGAAAAAACTGTGAATTGACGATCTTATAGAGGAATGATATGAAGTTTACTTTACCTAATAGCTAGCTGACCAAACATAATGTTTTTAGTATGATTATGTGCAAAATATCAAAAAAATCCTAAATAATCCCCTTTAAAGGCTTTAAAAATAATTTTCACTATTTAAAAGAAACTTTAGATTTGGGATTATTTTATTCTTCTAGAAATTCTTTTGAACAAAAATGTTTTTCATATGTTGACATTGGTGGTTGTAAAATTGATAGAAAAAGTACTTTTGGAACAATTCATTTCATAGGAGATTACATAGTTTCTTGGTCTTGAAAGAATCAACATTCTTTAGCACTTTCCACTACTAAAGATGAATATATAGCAGCTGGAAGTTGTTGTACTAAAGTGTTGTCGATACAACACACACTCATCGACAATGGTATGAGTTTTACTAAAACACAAATAATGTGTGATAACAGAAGTTCCATTTCCCAATTTAAAAACCCTTCACATCACGCCCATAAAAATCACATATATATTAGACATCACTTTTTTAAGGATCACATAATAAAAGGATATATTATTCTTCTATTCATCGCAATACAAGAACAACTTGAAAATAATTTTACAAAAAAATTACCTTTCGATAGATTTGAATACATTAAATAGAAGCTAGGAATGGTCCCTGTAATGTAATAATTCATATCTCCTTCTTGTTTAAATGATCTCTTAATGTAATATAACTCCATATTTTAAGGGGAGTACCTATGTTTGTCTATTTTTCCTTCTTATTATTTCTTTAAGAATTTTTTAATCCTTCTATTAGAAAATCCATATTAGATTTTTGTTCAGAATTGATATTTTTGGAATTGAAATTTTCAGAATTGAAATTTTCAGAATTGAAGTTCTCAAAATTAAAATTTACAGAATTGAAATTCTCGAAAGAAAATTTCATGGTTTCTAAACCCTCCCAAAGAATTTTATAACACTGATAAATTATTCAGAGTATTCCAAAAGGTACATTTTCTTATTCATATCTTTGTAATTTTATGTTTCAACATTTTTTCAAGATTTTCCTTTCATTTTTTATCTTACCTTAAAAGTTCGGAATTCCTATTTTCTACATTAATCTTCAATTATCAGATCAGATCATGTTATTTTTAGCCATTTAATTATTTTATGGGTGTGAAAAGGTCATAGCTATTTCTTTATAAGGGGTTATTCATTTATTGAACAACACTTAATCTTTCAAGATCACTGTGCCAAATTCATGATGCCTTTATGGTCTACAGTCCGATCCCATAGTTTCTTACTCTTAGAATGTATCTTGAATCCTCATCAGATCAGATGCTGATTAGCATGTAAATAAATGATTGGTTGATCGTTAGGGAATGACTGGTATGTCGTAACTTCATTTGAAAGTATGACTCCCTCAAATATAAAGTCATAAGAACTATGGGAAGGGAAAGTGTATGTGTTGCTACGGAAAAATATCACGATCCGGTTTACCATGATTTAGTCATACAATTATATAAATATGATTTATTCATTCAAAAGGATAGAAAGGATGTGTTCAAGTTCCAATGTTTTGACAATTCTTATAGAGTTCTTTATAAAAAGGTGGAAAATGTTCTCAACCTACCAAATGAAGGAGAGGCTATTTTGTGCTCTCATAGGCTTCCCTTGAAGGAAGTTTTTTTAAATACAAGGCATTGTATTACCTTGGACTTAATTATGATAAGAATCTGATGATTAAAAATATCACAACAAATCACAAACTTGTAGCCCTATGGATGTACAGCTTTCTTATTCAATGGTAAGGGGATAAAAATTCTCTAAAAATAAGTGAAATCTTTCTATTATACATTCTTTTCAATTTAATGAAGATCAACATGATTAAGTATATATTTCACACCATCAAGGTAGTAAAATGTGGAAGCATCAGATCATAGATTCTTATGTATCCAGAAACTATCTCCAGAATAATTGTTATGTGCCTTGAAGAGCTAAATATCACTTACCAATCAGTCCTAGGATATTTTTTGAATTTTTTTCTCAACGATGATACTCTTATGAAAATGAAGGTAGAGTTTTTACTGGAATCCAAATATTTTGAAGAAATCATTTTCTAAAACAATGTTAATATTTAAAAATCTTCAAAATCAGAACCAATGAAAATGAAACATAAAAATTAATATTAGTAACACATGTTATGAATGTTAAGGTATCAGAACCACATCCTAAAAAGATACCAAAAGCCTATTCTGAGGCAATTGTTTCATAATGGGGGGATATGGAAGACACCAGAAATGAAGGGGATGCTTCCGTTGGCTTAAATCATGCAGATGCTAATGCCTTAAAAATCAAGCAAGATGATAATCTAGAGAAATAAAAGATGAAGACGATATTTGAGAATAAATCATCAGAAGATCATTTTTGTTAGTCATCACTGAAAGCTGTAGAAAAGAAATATCATGTTTTTATAATAAACCAATTACCACTCCAGAAATTCATAATTCTAAGAATGTGATAGAAATATCAGAACTTTTTCATGAAATGGAAGATTGTTTTTTTTAAGACTATGATGATGTTTTAAGGGATGTGGAAGATTACGTTGGATCTCCTCATAGATCAACATATAAACCAGTTTCTAATGATCAAGATATTGATGAATAATTTCAAGTTGACGCACAAGAACAAGTTTAGATTTAATTGGAAGAATAATATAAAGAAGAGTTTGAATAAAAAAGTGATGAAGGGGAAGAGATTCAGGAAGAATAAAGACAATAAGGATCTTAAGGCCAAGATTCCCAATGAAAACAAGATGAACATGGAGATCTTAATGCCATTCAAGTATCAGATAAAAAAACCCAATTTCAAAATCTATAAAAGGCTAGTGTATTTAGGTTTCCACAACTGAAAAAAAATCACCTAAGATGTATTCCAAAAGGAATGAGAAATTGAATTCCATAACTCAACAGGATTTGAGAAAGGAAATGATAATTCAGATTCTTAATCCTTGTCCTCTGTTGATCATTTCATTTTCATGTTGCTACTATTAATGTTGGTCAGTACTATTATGGTTCTTGAAAATATAGATGCCTGACATCAAATGTTGCAACATAACTTGAATCAAATGACGGAATCTACCAATATGCTTATGGACATGGTGGTCAAGAAAGATGTGTACATTATTAATCTTTTGATTATTATAAATCTCATAAGGTGACTTGTAAGAATGTTTTAACGGCATGAAAATCATCAATGGAGAGCATAGACAGTTTAGTGACTTCATGGATTCTACAGACACAGCTTTCAATACTTTTTAATTTGAGTTCAACAATGTTAAGGAATCCATTTATGATAAACTTAGCCAACTCAATTTTGTTTCCCGATCTATAAGCAGTGAGAATAATGTCAGGGAAGAATTAGTATAAATGGTGTCCTCTTAATAAGACTTCATAAAGAATCAATATGATATAATCAAATATCCTAAAGAAATGATCTTGTCTGTATAAAATATGAACTTGGATCATGTGATCTTGCTTAATAATCTTCAAGAAGATTAAAAGGAATTGAAGAAACATAAATCTTAATAAAGAAAATGTTGTATGAGAAGAAGAAGGATGGATTATTTTTTTACATTCTAATGTTTTTTTGTTATCTAAAATTTATTTCAAAAAGTTCCATAAGAAATTTCATGCATATAATTGTTTTGTCTTCGATTGTATGTTTCCTTAACCTTACCGATATATCATAAACTTCTCCATTCATTTTTGAAAATCACATAGGGAGAGAATTTATTTTGATGGAGGAATATAATGATGACTCCAAGAGAGAGAATATATTACAGGGGATTATGGTAAGAAAAAATAATTCCTAAGTAAGGGGAGATTACTTTTTAAAGAAATGATTATGTAAGGGGAGATTTTTTCATAATAAAGTCAATAGGATGGAAAATTTCAAGACTACGATCCATGGGAAACATAACCTAAGGGGAGTTTCTCATATTTAACCTAAATATAATTCAATGTGGTAGTTATGTTTTCCATACTTAGTTATCAAATTCAATATATTCTTCCATTACAATGTTGTTTGTGCTTTACAAAAAGAGGGAGATTGATGAGTCCATAAGGTTATGTTATCCCTTCTCCATTGCTTATGGTTTTTTGTTTTGAAAATCACAAACACTTTTTATTATGTTCCAAATTTCTCATTCTTTAATACTTATAGAATTATCATTCTGTTATGCTTACATAATTATAGTTACATTTACCTGTAGAAATCTCATTCTGTTATACTTACAGAATTTTCATTATGTTATACATACAGAGTTCTCAATATGTTTACTTATATAAAATTCATTGAGTTTACATATATATATATATTTATATATGTCATTACGTTTAAATACGGATTTTTCATAACATTAGAAATGTCATAAAATTGTTTTATGATACTGATATTGGTATAAATGTTATACAGTTTTTATGATATCGATACCTATACAAATATCAAAAAAATTTATGAAACTGATACTGATAAAAATTTCATGCCATTTCCATGATACTGATCCCAGTACAAATGTAATACTAATTTTATGGTAAAGGTACCCAATGAAAGTGACACCATCATTTAATTCCAATTTGCAATTTCTGACGAATCTATTTTCTTGATATTGTTATAATTTCTTAATGTATCATTCCAATATAAAAGAATTCCATGTTTTCTTATACATAATATTGACCTTAAACATAACACGATTTATTATACATGAAAAGATGTCGTACAATCCATTATAAACTAACTGTTCTATGATTGACATGTTTCTAGGTCCCTCCGAATCTTATGGAATATATGACCACTAGAGTGGAACCGACTGTTTAGAAGTTCTTCCTATAAAAAAGTGTTTACATGAATGATCCAACAGTAATGAAAAAATAGTGAACATTGACGATGAACAATGAATAGAAAAGAGATCAATTCTTCTGATGTAATTTATAGAGAGAGTGGCTCTAAAAACTCTCATTGCTTCATGCACATGTCATGAACTACTTGTTCAGGGATGAAGATCTTGTTCCAACTTGCTTTGTGTAGAATCTGATAGTGTTGATCGTGGGATTCTGGGTTTTGATGAAAGAGGTTCTGATTTCAATATAAATCAAGGTCTTGTAGGGATATCAACAAATATAGTGATCTTAGGATTGAGGGATTACTTGGGTTTGATTAATACAATCTTTCTTGACAATATAAATCAACGAACAATTTTCAAAGATTGTTGGATACTCTTCTCTTTGGGTTAAAATAATTTTATTTTTACATGTTTTCTATGTCATGCTTTCTTATTCAACTACTATTTTAACATTGTTAATGTTAGAAATTATAACTCTCTTATAATTTCTAATTCTGTTACTCTAATTATGTTAAAGATTCTATAAGAGTTAAGGTAGAATCAATCAATTAAGAAAATATTTCTAATGTTTTTATCTTAAGGATATAAAGTCTAAGGAATGATTTTTTAATAATGTTTGTGAATTTTGTTTAACATTATTAAACTATGTTTTCTTAATGTTAAAAGTTAAATTTAAGAATCATATTTCTTAAGGGTTAAGATACATTATTTATGAAATCTGTATACCAATATAAACGGTTCCAAAATAATTTTTAATTTATACAATCCCCCCTTGTATTTGAGCATATCATTGTAAATATTCGATCCTATAATAATAGGGATATAAACATAACCCTATTTAAATAGAGTCATCTAATATGGAAAATAATATTGATAAAACATTTGATCTTAATTCATGGGGAAAATATCCTTTCTTCTTCAAAACGTTTTCTTTTATCAAAATGACCTGAAATTTTATAAGAAAAAATTTTATTTGAAAATAAACATTTAATTTTTTTACATATGTTTCATGGAAATAAGGCATTATGAAGACGTAAAAATCCATTCATACTATAAATTTTAAAATAACAGTCTACTTGTACATTTTCCAGAAAAGAAAAATATTTACCTTGTTTTGAAAAACAAAAAAATATTCATTTCATATCATATAATAAACATTTTCCTGTCGATAAAATTGACTATAAAAAATTAGATAAATTAATATAATATTATATATTTTTTAAACATCGATTTGGATGACTAATATACCCCTAGAAAATACTTACTTATAAACAGACTCAAATAATATTGAGACTATGAAATTATCAGTTACCTTAGGTCTGATATGATTCATAGGAAGTTGAACCTCCAATATAATGATTTAAATAATATTATTGACTTACTAAAGAATCATAATAATTTTTATGATATCATATGTGATTGTATTATCATTTGTTTGTTAGTAACATTTCATTATCAATCATTATTTGGATATTAACTACTTTTTGTTCTTTTTCTTTTTTTCGAATAAGTTCATATTCAACAATATAGGATATACTTATACCCTTTAAAAGATTAATGTAGAATAATATATATAATATTTATTCATTCCATTAATTTATATAATCATGGTTTAAGTAAGATCAGGTAAAATAAATCACATCGCATCATGGAGATGGTAGGCTGTACGTATGCACTAGCAACGATATCATTCACTTAATAGTAAAATGGTAAGTAATTTGATGGTATATAAATTATACAGAATAAGTTCCATGTTATATTCATTATTTAAATCATTATACTCATTATTATACCTATCCAAATATATTATATTTGATTAAAAAAATTCACCATGGTGTGAAGATGGTAAGTCGTACATACGCATGCATGGTGACATAAATATATGTATGATGGATAAAAGGAGGTATAAGGTTGTACCATAATTAAAATAACATATCAGTATGTATAAGATACTATATTTATTAAATTATTATAGGATCAACATAATAAAAGGATTTATAATAATTAAATAATTGTTTAAGTGGTGATAAAACAATTACATATTTTTCTAGTATATCATTTTTATTTAAACAAAAGGCCTCTTTAAGATGGCTTTATGCCCAAATTTTGGGCTATTGAATGATGTGAGGGAATTTGGGAGAGGAAATGGTTTTTTCAAATTGAAAAAATGGATATAGATGTGTGATTAAAAATGAAGGTATGGTTCTCTTTTAGAAGAGAGGGGAGGGGCACCATTGGAAAACCAATACTGTTAGAATAATATAAATTAATTTTTCAATTAAAATATGTAAAAAGTTGATTATTTAAAATATAATATGAGGATGGTTCTAAATCTCCTCAACCAATAATATTTAGACATGTTTTTATTTAATTTTAAACCTTATAACTTTCATTTATCCTTATTCAATTTATTTAATTTTAACTATGGTAATAACATTCAAAATATTTAATGGTTATAAATATTTAGGTATATGGTTTTTACTGACCAGTAATTGATATTTTTTTAAAATTAAGGACTTATAATTATAAATGATGAAATTTAAATTATTTTTGTGTTTTTTACATTATTTAATTAAAGGTTATTTTTATAAAATATCAATAGTATCAATTTTGACAATATTCATTTCATTAATTTTAAATAAAATCCACAAAAATGTTAACATCAAAAAAACATTAATATAATTGAAGCATGTCATAATCACCTCTGAAATTCATTTATAACCATAATTAATTCATATTATATTTTTTTAATTTTTTATATAATAATTTAGTAGATATTTATTTTCATAAAATAATTTCTGTGTCACTATTGTGTAATCTGTAATGGTAATTATTTAATTTCTAAAATATATATAAATTTATATGTTATAGTTAAATATTATTTATTTACACAAACTACATATTTTCTATTTTATCACATGTTTATCCATATAATATAATAAATATACTTATATTAAAACTGAGTGTAACATTTTGTCACATTATTTGATGTTGATAAAATTAATGTAATATTCATGGGAAATTGCCCAATAAGTGATTCCATTTCGTCAAATAGAAGATAAAGGTATAATTTAGTAATACAATTGATTTTTTACTCATGGTAGGGATATTTTATAATATTATTTTTACATTTAATAACCCAATTTATCATTAACCGTGGAAATAAAACAAATTATAATGTTACAATTCATAATTTCCAAAAAAGAAGAGTAAAGTACATAAATAATTTAGATCCAGAGATTCCAAATATGGAATCCATTTTTCTAAATTTAAAACACCAAGTATTCAATAATTAAATTAATATAAACATCATTTTTGGAAGGAGATAACTTGTTTTAAAATATAACACATTGCTACATATTGAATTGTTTTTATTTCTTCATTCAATGTAAAATTAATTTTAGTGTCATACATTATATTAAATGTGAAAAAAATATTATATTTTAATTTTAAGTCCATTGGATATTATTATTTAAAAATATAAACAATTTATATAAAAAAAATCACATTAAATTTAGTGTATTTTAACTATTCATCAAAACATATACTTTATCAGAAAAATATCAGAAAATAATCCAAAGTAGATTTTAATACCCTGATTCAAAATAACAGGTTTTTTTCATGGTAAAAAAATTATTAATGTGTCAAAATATTAATTTAAAACGGTTTCGACATTCAAAGGAGTAAAATTACCCTTTAATAAAATTGGGTTTTATACATCATATAGGTTTTATTCACACCTTATGACTAAAATAACCATTACAGGAATATAAAAAAATTATTAATGATAATATATATATATATATATATATATCTCATTAATTTCATTACCAAATGTAATTCACTCTAAAATAAAAATATCTAATTGATTTAAATTTTTCATAAACAATTGATAGCCAATGAATTCACAGTGCATATTCGTAAGTTATTTATACTTATCTCGGTTAACCTAACGACACAGCTATAATAGAAATTTTATAATAAGGTAATATCAAAGATTTTTGAAACTCATGATTTCATGCAAAGAATAATATAAAATATTAAAAATTATTTAAAGAAAATATTACATAAAAACATTAGTCTTTTATAAGATTCTTGTGTGATTCAGCCTCTAATCAAATGCAAAGGGGATTTCACAAACTATAATTATCCCATGAGACTACGGATGTATTGATGGTATTATTTCATAGATTCCAACACCCATGTATTTCTAGTCCAAATCATTCCACATATACTGAATAATCAACATAATTAATAATAAATGTGCATTATCATCAAATATTCATATTGAATAAACGATTTTTATTTATCAATATTTCCCTAGTCAACCATGTAACTATAAATTTAAATACTATATGTAATAATAGTATATGTTATAAAAGGTAAATATATCATTGAAAACTGTTATAGATTACTGTGGGAAAGTTAATGTCAAATGATTACAGGAACACACATATTTCTAGAAGTCAAAAAATGAATCAACGAAGTGAATGTAAATAATATAATTTTAAAAATCAATCATAAACCACCAATGGTAAGAATAATTATATTATAAATACAAATTATCCCATGTGATGTGAAAACAAATGGTGTTTTCATTGATCAGTTGAAAAACTATAAAAGGCCTTCTAGAAACATCTTGACGAATATATCCTTCCCAATTTTATTTTTTTGGAAAAAACATTTTTTTCCAAATAAATTTTATAATCGTTTTATATTTAAATTTTAAATTTTAAATTGTTACTGAATTTTTATAAATATTATTTCCGGTAAATCTATAAATTCTATAATATGTAAAAATGAAAATCATTTGTCACTGTAAAATGGTTAAAATGGACCCTTTTTCAAAAAATTTCTGGAATATTCATTTAAAAAAAACTACGTTAAATAATCATTTTTTTGATTTTAAACTTTTTTTTGAAAATAAATTTTAAAACATTTAGTTTTAAATGAAAACTTATTTACGACCAAAGAGAGAAATCATCAATGTTCTTTGTAAATATTTTTTCTAAACATTTTAAGTTCCAAAGAGTGGGAAAATGGATAAATTACATTAAACACATCATGAATAAAAAGATGAAAATAAAATTATTGGTTTTACTAAAAAATACTTAATTAATTTATTTTAATTTAATTTCAAGAGTAAATTATACCAAATATAATGACATTGTGATGTAAAACCTTGAAAAAAACAGACCAATAATATTAGAATCATCAAATGAATTGATTATGTGTATCAAATATAGATATATAGAAAATATGTGTAAATATAACAATGTATATTCAATTTCATTATACACCAATTCATTTAATATTAATGACAATGAGGAATTAATATAACCAAATGAAAAGGAATCCAGTTATCAAATTTCATTAACACATTATAATCATATGTTAAAATTGACATAGCTGAAATAATATTTTTTTTAACAAAAAAATACTATAAATGATATATTCATGATAGTAAATGTAAAATTGGTATATTCACCATATTAAACAAACATGGTGCATAACATCACAACATGCATCAATAAAATGTCAATGAGACTCAATCCCTTAACATATGCATCATTTTGGGTGATCGTCCTTTATCCTCATGTATAATGGTTATAATTATTTTAATTAACTTATACCAAAACCATATTAATTTTTATAATATCATAATTTATCCTCTTAAAATATAGTATTATCCATTCATAAATAATCAATCTTTATTTTCACTATTTTGGGTGTTAATTTTTTTTAGGATGTTTTTAATTGTAATTTTTACCTCCTAGGTAGATCATGATTTAGTCATCTATAGAATGTAAAAAATGATTAAAATTTATTATATATTCATTATATATATGTATTTTCTGTATTCTATATAAAATGTAGATAGAAAATGAAATACATCATCAATTTAAACTATAGGTTGTACGTAGGCATCAACGATGTTTCTATTATAATGTATTTTTAAATGAATAAATATTAAATAATATATATGTATATAATAATTAAATTATAATAATTTTACCATAATTATCTACTATTTTTATTAAAAACATCTTTTATACATAACATGTAAAGTGTCAATGACTTAAATCACTTTGAGGAGGAGGCAACACACATGTCCAAAATGATGTTATTGTACTCTCGCAAAATGGAAAGCAAGATTTCATGTATTATATTGTAATTAAATAATCATATTTAAATTTTAAATATCATTTATGACGCATATAAACTATAAATCTCTCATTTTTTGAAACATTAATTGTGGTAATGTAATAATGAATGACATCTATTAGCAAGATAAGTGTCCAACATACACATAAATGATGACCGTGTATCCCATTTGATGTATGTGTATGTTGGTATAGAAAATTACACTTAATTAAAAATATTTAAGTCTATTTTGGCTACATATTATGTTATATAATCTATATATATGATGAATTGAAGGTTTTTAAGATGAAATAAAGCAACAGTGCTCATTGAATAATTTTTCCTCTTTTCTAAGAAACTCCTTTCAGTTTATACTGAATGACTTCCAAATTTTTATTCATAATAATTTGAGGTCTCTAATATTATTGTATGTATATTTTGATTTGATTTAACTGGGTCATTATGAAATAAAATAATTCATAGGTGTGATGAATTGGGAGGGTTTAGTGCCTTTTTATAGTGGACTATGAGTGACTATCTTGTAAATACAAAAATTTAAACACTATTGGGAGGCCTTCCTTACATCTCATGCTTACAATAATAAACCAAGGTAGATAAAAGTGAGTATATATTTTATATATTTGATTAAAATTGTATTTGTAAAATCTTACAAGTCATTCGATCCTATACTATTCATGATTAACAAACAACTAAACTAATTTTCACCTTAATCATTGTATTTAATTTAAATTTCTTTCAATCATATTTTTGGTAAAAAAATAAATTTACTATAATTGGAATTATAAATTATTTTCAATCAAAATATTTAATCCAATTTTCCAAATTCTAATAATATAATTTGAATAAATTAATTTAAGCTAAATCCCATAGATGGGATGATAATCTCCGGTTTTAAAGAAATAATGTTCCAAAGAATGAATTTTGTTATATATTAATACAATATAAAATTGGATCCATAAACCTAAATTGTTTTTATATGTTTTAATTGATCTAATAATACATTTATAAAATTAAAATTATATTTTATCACTATAAATTATTTAGACCAAATGTTGGATTTCAATTAAAATTTAGTACTCTTTACAATTCATCAATAAATGAAACATCACAAGAAAATAAAAAAATTCATCCCAAGATAATATTGAATATATTATTTCAAGAAATAATTTTATTATGTCATATAAAATTTATAATTGTTCCATAATATAGTTTTAAAATAGTTCCACCATTATACAGGGGAAACATTCCCTTTAGAAAAATATTGCTTTATTATGCAGCCAATTTTATTTGTTCTTAATTTATACTTTTAAAAACATTTGGATGAATATAAAAAATAATTATTTGAATATAATATTTATATTTTTATCGTAGTAATGAACTCTAAAATAAATTCATTTAAAAAATTAGGAACGAACACCTTTAGATTCATAAAAATTATTTTTTCTAAAAACATTTTATTTATATTCAATTTGTTTTCATTTTATTTTATAAATAATTGATAACTAAAGAATTCATTTTATATTTTTGAAAAAAATATTATTTCATTAGATAGCTAATCCTATTTGTATCTTATAAATTAGTGTAAAATTGTAATTTTTATTTTTAATAATAACATTAATTGTATTCAGCAAAACTCAATATTTTGTGTAATTATAGACATTATAGAATGTCATTATTTAATGTAACACAATATAACCACAATTTTTAGGGAATTTTAAGCTATATCATAGATTAAATTTATTTAAAATACTAAATATATTGTAAAGTCTCTTGATGAATATTCCCTTCTATGATTGTTGTTTCATTTCACACACACTATTGAAAATGAAGTTCAAATTTAAAAAATTAAAGGGGTTTCATATTTATTGATTATAAATGAAATAAAAACATAAAAAAGAATAAGAAATATTTTAAAACACATGCATTTTGTTTCCAAAATATGTTTAAGACATTATTTTCTCATATCATATAAAATTATTCTTTTTACCATTTAGAAATTTTAATCTACCAAATTGATTTATTTTTGTAAATTAACATATACAAATTATATTTGGGTGAATATATGGGAATTTTTATGAATCATATAATTTTCTAATGAATAATGAAATTTAATTCATTTTAGTTGAAAATTACCTTTTCATTTATATTATTTTTAATGTTAAAAGATATTTTAAAATGGTTTTCTTAGCACCATAGATTTCATGTAAGTAATTGTTTCTTTATTTTTTCATGTATGTAAAGTATATGGGTGAATATTGGGTGTCTTTAGAAACCATTTCGAGTAGTTTATGGAGAATTTATATTGGTTAAAATATGATGAATGGTTCGAGAAAACCATGAAAACCTAAAAGAAACTATGTATAGTGACACTTGGGAAAAAGGTAAGGTGCAAGTGGTGGCACAATATTTTCCCAAACTGTGGCTCCGTTATGGAGAAATTGTGAACTTTTCTAAAGTCCATTTATACTTTTGATGTACTGGATTCATCATGGTTGGTAGGGATTCGAAAACTATGTGATATAACCTAGTGAGTTTCGTCCTTGAGTTGGTGTCTAATGCATTGTTAACACAGATTTTTCCTAACCATTTGACTAAACTATGTGTAGTAATTAAACAAGATCCTAAAAATGTTCTTCTACATCATCATTGTAATATAATGAATCTTTATCCCACCAAATTGGTGATAACTCAATATTTTCCCTATTAATCGTTTTAAAAAATCTCACCATAATTGTTTTGATAAAATATGGAGGTATCCTTAAGTGATTTGAAATTTTATTCTTGTATAAAGTGAATGATCATAGTTATTATTAGTAGTTTTGTTATATCTTTTTCTCCCTCTCTATCAACTTAATATATATTGGCTATTTTTTGATGATCTGGTGTTATGGATGCCAAATTGTATTATATTTTTTCATCTTGATGAGAGATATAGGAATGGGTTTTGATGATTCAAACCAGTTTTTTGAAGTTTTCCTTTCCCTTTGACATTTTTAAAAATACTATTATAGTATGTGGATTCACACTTCCCTCCTCTATTAGGAACAATTAATATTGATTTCAAATTGATTATTTTTTTTGAATTTTATTATTAATTTTATGTGTAAGGATGTTTTAAAACCCCTGAGAGTGACATTTAGTTAAAACATGGAAATTTGGTATTATATTGCAAGTTCCCAGGTTCTTTATTTTAAAACATTTATTTTAAAATGTGGTTTTATATATAATTATGGTAAATGTGTTAATAAAACTTTTTTCAATAAAATGGGATCGTCTATTGATAATAATTGGAATGGTTTATTTGAGTTTTATTATTGTAAGGTTTTAAATAAATGAAAGTATTTATTGAAATGGTTGAATTAATTGTTTCAGTATTTTAATAGAATAATGGTTGTGTATGTTCATGTGAAAACAGTAAAAATTATGATAAGGATCCTCCCCCATAAATTGTGGGATGTATAATCCTCATGGATCTCCCTAGTAAAAATGTTTCACTAGGTGAGAGCTTAGTGAATGTATGGATCACCCCTTGTGATATAAGGAGGTCAAGGTTACATGATTTGTAGGTTTTGAGGATAGGTAGAAGATAATAGATTATGGAAAATGGAACTTTTGAAATGATATTATTGAATTTTCGGGTTTATTTGTTTGAAATATGGCCCTTGTTTGAGAACATTTTGATGTGAAGTATATTGATATTTTGATATGATCATTTTTTGGAATTTTTTATTTAATTTTTATTTATATAAATGTTTCTAACATGTTTTATCATAGTGGTGTGAGTAGGTAAGCCAATGGGGGAAATCTTCTAAGGATAATTACTTGCACCTACTTTGGCACTTTTTTCGTTTGTAGATTTTGTTTACCAAGAGATGTGAAAAGGTAAATTATTACACATCTTTAGTAGTAATTCGTGATACATGGACTATCCATGGTGTTAGAGCATAGAGAATATTATATCTTTGGATTTTTAAGAGTCTTCAAATATTATTGGTTTTATATTCTTCCACTATGTACTTAGATATTTTAGTCTTCCACTATGGGGATTTTTTTTAATATAAATGATTTTTTATGATTCTTTCATTGTTTAATGCATCATGTTCTATTTTTTGTTATGGAAAGGTGGGGATGTTTTTTATTATTAAAGGTAAAATTGAACCTCGTTTTTAATTAATCCCTTCAGAATTTAATGTTATCCTTCGGCTTCCTATGGATGTTTCTTAATGCCAAGTAAAATTCATTCCACTTACTCAAGTTAATGTGGAGAAGTTGGGCATTACAAATTGTTTCAATTTTGTTTGGTCTATTGTCTATTCGAAATAGGTGGGATTATTATTCATGGACATTGCATTGTGGAATAAGTTTTCATCAGTTATATTAGAATGCGAGTTTATATTAATTATAATCTATTCATTTAGTTGGGATCATTGAGGGAAGTTGTATTGATGAAAATTGAAATTCAGACCATAAAAAGGTGCAGCTAACCTTTTTATACAAAACATAAAGTTACCAAGGTACTGGGTTTTTAATTATTATAGAGATAGTTATAGGAATTGATATATTGTTTTTATGGGTTTATCCAATTAGATAAACATTACAAGAATTAGAGAAATGACATCCCACTAAGACATCATTTTTTATTTTTTTGTTAATAAATATGATTTTTGGAAATTTTAAATTAATTGAAAATTAAAAAAAAGTCTAATGAATGACTATGTAATAATCATGACTGTGATATTTTGAAAATAGATTTATTTTCAAAATAATTTATAGATTTTTGTAAATGGTCCACCATTGAAAAGGTTGTCCTTGGAATGAAATTTGGTTATAGTTGACGTGGTAGAATTTGAAATGTTAATACATTAGTTGATAGACAGTTAGTGTTATGAATTTTTATTGGTTATACAAAATGGAACATGGTAGGTTTAATACAATGAAATTGAAGTATTATGATTAAAATGTGGTTGAACATGACCCACATGAGAACTGAAAACTAGGTCAGAGTATTCTCCATGATTTTATGGACATGGACAAAGAAAAATAGTGGGATGATCCAAGGAATTGTATCATTCTATTCAGGTCTAGAAACAGAATCCACCCATCATTCTGAGTGATTCTAAACCAGAAATATTGGAGCTATAGATGAATAAGTTGCGATATATCTTTGATTATATTGGGACACCACTAGATATAACGGTCAAAATGGATACGTATAAGCTAGAATAAGTTGTATGATATTGGTGGTTTCTAGATTTGCAAGGTAAAGAAGATAAATACATTGGTAGGGGGATTTTGAGTAATTCCTCAACAAATAATTCCTTTCTAACATGTAATAAATTTCTATAATGATGAAATTGTTCATTTTCAAGCAGTAAAATAATTCATTCACTTAGTATGTGGATAAATTCATGAATTTTGTATTCTTTTCACCTGAAGTCATTGTTCATGCATCCTTTAAGGCATGAATTATTGAATCGGCTCTAGGGAAGGGGATTTACCTGAATAGTTTTTATATATAATATGGATTACATAGAGATTGTTAATTGAGATATACTAGCTGAAAGGGACATATGATAAGATATGGGAGGGCGAAGTATGTTGATACCCATTGGAAATAGGGGGAACTCTAATGATGTTGGAAATCGAAACTGGAAAACTTATTTTTATTGTGGTATTGTGAATCATATTCAACCTCAGGATCAGTGAACCATCCATTATAATGAAATACAAAACCTTGATGTATTTAATGTGTTTCATTTGAGAACTTGCAGCATGAGTTTACATAACCACCTATGGAATTACACAACTGAAATCTGATTGGATATCGTTATTTCTATTATCATAGTTCACATAGGTTGGGTGTTCATGAAACTTACAAGGTATGGCTAGAATCATTTTCATCGGTATGATGATGGATAAAGAATCAATTTCATCAGGATAAAAGATCTATCCATGGGGATTCTATGAATACCATGACTCCTCAGGTAGGGAAATCTCAATATGGAAACAAGGACCATTGGGCAAAGATGAAGCAATTATATTGAACTAAATTGGTGGTTAGGGATGATGATTAGGCTAGAACATATATGGTGATAGGTATAATTATTCTTAATTAAAACATTATTAATGTTATTTTTTTATATTAGTGTATCACATTCCTCAATTTCCCTCAATATGTCGATTGTTAATGTTTAAAATTTTATATGATGCACTATATGGGAAAACATCAAAATCATCTATGTCAAATATAATCTTGAGCTTTTGTGTGCAGATGGTGTTCTATAAATCATGATGAAATTGACTTGAAATGGGTCTTAACGGAGTTGGAGATGGATGTATATGGTGTAATAATAGGTATGACTTATTTGAAAAAATAAAAGGTTCAAATCGATTATGAAAATATAATAGTTAGATTCATGATTGAGGATGGAATCTTGCATATCTTTAGTGGAGGAATGAGTATAAAGGTAGGTGAAAAGGGCTTGTTTTTACCAGAAGATGGAATGATCTCATACCATATTGTGTCATTAGCTTTGGAATGGATGGATTATTTTGAAAAGAAATGTTTTCCAGTAGTTAAGGATTAGTTTCTAGATGTTTTTCCGAAAATATATTCATGATTACAACATATATTTGATGCGGAGTTTACAATTGAACTCCTCAAATTAATCAATAATTATTCCCTTCTGTCTTATATGATAGAACCAATAGAATTACAGGAATTGAAATTACTATTGGAAGAGCTATAAAGAAAAGGGTTTATTCATCCGAACACATCAATATGAAAAACAATATACTTTTTTGTTAAAAGGAGGATGAATGTCTATGTATGTGTATAAATTATCATAAGATTACCAATGTTATGATAAGTAAGTTGTATCCACTTTTACATAGTGATGATTTATTTGATTAAATGAGGGATGATCAGTGGTTCTTCAATGTTGAATTGCGATCTGGATATCACCAATAACGAGCTTGAATGAGGATATCCCAAAAATAACTCTTAGAAGAAAATATGAACAATATGAATATATGGTAACTTTTTTTTGTCTTATTAATTCACCATTGTTGTTTATGGAGTTGAGGGATTGGATAATTATGATATATCTGGATTTGATCACTATGGTGTTAGTGGATGTAATACTAGTGTATTCAAGGATAAGGTATGAGAATGATTAACACCTGAGGATAATGTTGGGAATATTATGATTTCATCTTCTATCTTCCAAGCAATCAAAGTGTTATTTTAGGATACAATAGTCATGTTTCCTTGAAAATTTAATTTCTGAAAGAGGTGTTTCTGTGGATCAAAGACAAATAGAGGCTATTATCTCTTCGTAACCTCTAAATAATTTCGTTTTGATATAACGATTTCATAGTTTAGCTGGTTATTATCTTTTGTTTGTTCATGACATATAATAACTATATTTTCCAATTACATCTTTGATGAATAATAATGTTCCATTCTAATTGGATGAAGAATGCTAGAAATAATTTCATTATTTTAATGTTATCATTACCCTACGACTAATCATGATATTTCTGGAATCTAGATAATGGTATGTGGTGTATTGTGGTGTGCAAGGAACATGGTTAGTATTTTTTATCTTGCAAGGATATCATACTTTTTCCTATGGATCAGGGAAAATATGATTTAACAAAAAGAAGTAACCAGTACATGATTAGGAGTCAACTTCCACATGAAAATTCATTGAATACTTGTTATCAATATCTATTTGATGATAAATTCACTATGTTTAGGGATCATAAGAGACTGAAATATAATTTCACAAATCCATATTGGAATATGTGGCCTAGAAAATGGGTATAATAACTCCAAATGATTAATATTGAAGTAATTTGTACAAGTGTTAAATGAAATATATTGTAAAACACATTGATTAGAAAGTTATATGCTCAGTTGGAAAAAGAGGCTTTAGATAAGTGGTGGTTAATACAGGTCCTAGACGACAAGCATGTAGAATGTGATGTCTAAGGTGATTTTGTAGTTTTCATTTTAGATTATGTGGTTCCTGATTTGTTAATGATTATAAAAGATGCATATACAACTGATAAAATTTATTTGCAATGAGTTTAAAACAAAATGGTTGCATGATCGTTGAGCGATGGAGGATAGATGAGAAATAATTATTTTGGATAAAATATTTGATGGTTGTACTTGTGTAATTTTGGGAACAACTTCATTATTCATACCACCATTCGAGATGGGTTTTCCATCCAGGAACAAATAAGATGTATAATTATTTAAATGAATTATTTTGGTGGACCCATATGAAATAAAATGTAGCATAGTTTGTTTCATGATTCTTAAATAGTCATAAAGTCAATGTAGAACATCATAAGATGATAGGTATGTTGTAGTTTTTACCTATACATATTTGGAAATTGGAGTAGATAACATTGGATTTTGTAAAATGTCACTATAAAATGGATTAGATACACGATTCCATATGGATGATAGTGGATCAACTCATAAGGTCGGCTCATTTCATCAATATTCATGAATATTATATGGTTGAGGATTGGTCAAAAATCTAAATATGTAAAGTGATAAAGAGGCATGGAATATCAATTTCAATCATATCATACATAGATCTGAGTTTTACATCTCATTTTTTTTAATTCATAAGGAAATACATTGGGATTCAGTTGATAATAATTACAACATATCATCCAAATATGTATGCTATATCTTCAATGATGATAAAAATGTTATAAAAAATTTCGTGGTCTTGCATAATGGATTTTGGAGGCTCTTTTGAAATTAATGTTCCCTTATTGGGGTTATTATTTAACAATAGCTATCAGGCCTCAATAAATATTGGAACTGTTAATGCATTGTATGGGAGTTCTTTTCGTTATCTTCTTTTTTGTGTGTAAATAGGTGAGAATTCACTATTTGGGCTAATAATTTTCCATGAAGAAGCTTATAAGATTAAGTTGATCAATAAATGGATGGAGATGGATTAGTGTCATAAAAAATCATGTAAGATTATCATCGACGATAGATTTTTTTCAAGGTGAGAGATCATGTGTTCTTAAAGAACTGTCCATGTCATGTAAATAGAAACTTTGGTATGCAAGGAATGATATATACTCGATTTATATTCCCATTTTAGATATTAGAATGAATTAGATAAATGGAATATTGTTTTAAATTTCCACCATAGTTTAGTGTAGTGACTTATGTGTGTCACATATCTTAATATAAAAATTATCTATCTAATTATAACCATCTGATTAAATTGGACAATGTTATCCTAGAGAATGATTATATATTGGTGAACATGCCATTTCATGTTGATAATAACAAATATAATCATTCTATGGGAAAAATAATTGGTCAACTAGTATTTCTATAAATTCATTTAAAAAGTCAGGAAGAGGATTATGAACTATAGAATTAAATGAAATAGGAATAACCAAAACACATTCAAGGCACTTATAATTTTATAATTTCTGAGGACTGAAATTCCAAGGGTGGAGATTATGTATTTTCCACTTTATATTAAGTAACACTTTCTTTTTAATTTTTTCATATAAAATGTATATGAGTGATTTTTTGGAGAAATTTGTGAACTATTGGGGTGTTTTTAGGGAATTCATACATGTGAATAGTTCTCTGATAGTTTGGGAAAATCAGATAACACATGCATGAAACCATTAATTTTGATATATTTTAACAAGAGAAGGAGAACGAGCAACGCAAATTTTTTCTAAAATTAGCATCCAACAAGGAGAAATTTGGATCTTTATGAAAGTGGATTTTTATTTTTCATTTAGTGGATTTAGTATGGTTAGTGCACATTTTGGAAATCGTGTGAGAAAGTAGTGCATGGTTCATCCTTGATACAGTGGCTAATGAATGTTAGCGCATTGATTTCTGTAACAGTGTGACTAAACAATGCAGAAAAATGATAATAGATCCTATATAAGTGTCTCTAGGTCATTCATCCATTATAATATCAAAATTTTTCCCCAAAACAACTATAATTCGGGATGGTTCCCCATAAATTGTTATAAAACCTATCCCAATAATTTTGGAAGCAATACAGAGGTGTATCATCATGTTTGGAAGATGATTTATTGCGATAAGTGATTGTTCTTGGTTATTCTTGGTTGTATTGTTATATTTTGCTTCACCATCTATCTTGGTTTCTCATATCTACACCCAATATGGGCTGATCTAATGTTGCAGATGAAAAGTATGATTATATCTATCCTTGATGATGGCAGGGGATGATATCTAAGACTATTGTTTAAAGATTAAAAGTAGTTTAATGTAATTATATGTTACATGTAAGAACCCAGATCTTCTTTTCAGGTATGTTTTTCCTTCTTATGTAGTTTTTGAGAAAAATGAATTTTCTGGAAATTTTAGAAGTACACGCCATGTAATTTCTGAGTACACGCCATGTACTTTTTCCCGGCTTGAAGCCATGTGCTGGCCATGCCGGGCCACACACAAGGTGTGTAAGGATGAGGTGGAGGCCAGTTCATTCGGAGTACAGAAAATTGAAGTACACGTCGTGTATTTTGTGTTCATTAAACAGATCGGGGTCGCGCCTAACCCCCAATTGCATCTTATTCTCTAGTTTTCGTCCGTCCGAGAGTGACCATACGACCGGATCTTCGACGAGATCCCAGCTCGCCATCTGTTCTTTGATTCGAGCACGGTCGATTGTGTTGGAATCACAGCGGTAAGATCTCCCTTCTACTTGAGTCTTGTTTCTTGATTCCTCCTCATTTCCATGTTATCATGGGATGAAATTTTTGTGTGTTTTCTCTGATCTACATTGTTCTAAGAGTAATTTGTCATCGTGGTTCACATATATCGTTCTCCTAGGTGGGAGGTAGGTGGTTTGTGCATTTCCGTAGAAAGTTGATGAATATTATGTGCAAATTCCACAAATACCCTTGAAGGGGTATTGCGTGTTTCCTGTTTTCCCCCTGCTGTTTTCCTACTTTTCTTGTTTTCTAGAGTAGATTGTTTTCCTGTGATTATGTAGCTTTATTGTACCTTGGATTTTTTCTATGCTTAATTTTGTTTTCCATTTTTCCTGTTTCCATGCCTTGTTATAGGATAGTGGAACTGTTGTTTTATTATTTATGTTGAGCCGTAGAATGATAGTCAAGTAGTTCTTGAGGTTTACTTGGACGATACACATGCGCTTGCATGTTTAGTTATACTCAGGTCTGTGAGAACCTAGAGTAGTATACCCAAGGGAGAATTGACGGAAGGGCTTCTCTAGAGTGTCTTTTAATTATGATGCGAGACTATATGGGGAATTGAATTGACATTGAGTGCTTCCCCAGAGAGTCTGTAGATCCTCGACGTGGGCCACATGGGGAATTGACGTTGAGTGCTTCCCCAGAGAGCCTTTATCACGATACGAGACTATAGGGGAAATTGACTGTGAGTGCTTCCCCATAGAGTCTGCTTAATAACGTAGCTGAACTAGAGGGGTGAGACTGTGTGTGCTTCCCAGAGGATTCCTAGTACTATAGGTTGAACCATAGGGATTAGGATGTGAGAGATACCCAGTGGTTTACCTATTTTCTTCTTGTTGCTGACTGCTTACTTGTGTACCTTACTTGTTAGAACTGTGGATTGTAGCTGCTTGTGCTTTTCTGTTTACTACTTCCTGTTTTATTACTGTCATGTATTAATTGACTGTTAGGCATAGATCTTTGTGTGATTTCCTACTAGTATTGTATCTCACACCCTGTCTGGGCCATGATTTTGGGCCCAAGTAGACTATGATTCTGCTGGTATAGACAAGGGAAAGCTCCCTTCTACTTCAGGATCATGATTGCACCAGGATCTGGGGAGCATGGGACTAAGCCGTGGCTCGCGATGCTGAGGAGCTTACTTTATTTTTCTTTTGTACTCAGTTTCAGTTGTATTTCATCACGTTGTTGTGTTTGCTTTTTTCCTTAGATACTTGTACCTGCTGCATCGTTGCCATTATAGTTATATATCTACATTGCTTCCGCTGTTTGGTTTCTATCCTTATGCATGTTGTTTGCTATTTCCGCTGTTTATTATTGTTTTCTTACCTTATATACCTTACCGAATGAGGGCATAGTAGTCCCACCAACCCACCAAGTCCGTCGATGCTAGTCGGCAGCCACTGGCATTTGGGGAATGTGCTTGAGGTCATGTGGTGAACTAGGTATGGGGCACCAGTGGAGGGTCTCCGGACTCGGGTCGTTACAAAGTGGTATGAGAGGTGTTCTTTTCTCTTGCTTTATTGTTTGAAGACCTTATCCAGGGATTGGAAGGATTCAGTACTTGGTATTAAGATGTGTCTGGGATTATCTAACATGTGTATAGGTAAAAGCCATACTACCTCATTAATTTCAGTTTTTTGGTTTTGAGATTTTATGGTTGGTATGTTTTCACCAAGAGTGATTCGTATGACTTGTGCAGTTATTGTTTTGATTTTTTGGTTCTATTTCTGTCGCAACCCGATGAGATGAGGGTATGCCATCTCATGCATCATATAGGAACTTGTTGAAATCACATGTCATGCATTCTTGCCATGCCATCTAGGGTGAATTAGAGATTGCATGCAATTGTGATAGGCTCTGTGTAGATTATGCATGCTGTTGTGATAGATACATGATAGATTCTTTGCTGTTGTGTTAGAAAACTGTTGTTTTTTCCTTGATTAAAATTAATGCCAAACATTGGTTCTTGAGGTGTTATGGGCCCTCCCAGATCGGAATTTGGCATATTTTCTCTTGTTTTTAGTGTTTCTGGAATTCTGTGCAGTTTCTGAGCTACTGCCCAGAAAAACCCAGAATACACGACGTGTACTTTTCGGGAACACGTCGTGTAGTTTTTAGGCTGTGTCACTGACAGTGTGAGAAGAACACAGTGTCATGGGAGTAACTTTTGGATGAAGCCATGTATAGTAGATACACGTCGTGTATGTTTGAAACCGTGTACCCGGCCGTGTCACCAACAACACGGGTCGGGGAAGCTCGGGTAGAACACGTCGTGTCTATAGGGAACACACTGTGTAGTCCTGTCCAGGTACCCAGCCATGTCACGAACAACACAGGCCGACGTTAAATTCCTTTCCAAACGCCGTGTTTTCCCGGAACATGTCGTGTAGTCTTGCCAGGTACTCGGCCGTGTCACGAACAAAACGGGACGGTGTCGCCTTCCCCTATGCATTCCGTTCTTGTTCGGAGCACGCCGTGTAAGGTCCAACCAAGTAGATTTCCATGTACTCAACAACAAGGACTGCTGAAGCCTTGTCTAGTGCACACCTTGTTTGTTTCGAACACGCCCTGTAGTCTCGGGTTAAGTCATACTGTGTGGGTTATCCATGTATGGAGACTCGGGCAGGGGAATAGTTTTCAAGTACACGTCGTGTGTGGGTTCATCATGCCATGTATTTTGAAGTGTACACGACTTATAGGGCAGGAGTACATGCCCATGTTAGTGGTTTAAGAAGACATGCCGTGTAGTTTTATACACAACGTGTAGTCGTGTTTTTTAGTCTTGTGTATTTTCTTCCCATGTTTCCATTTAAGTACTCTTCTGTTCTCTGTCCTTGTTTTCCTGATCTAAGGTGTTCTTTTGATCTTTCAGAGATATGCCTCCGAGACTTCCTTAGGTGATACGTCTATCGTCAGGCAGTGATCAGACACCAGATAGGGCTAATTAGGGACTTCCTGCTGATCCTCTAGTCAGGCCAGCCTTGGCACTGACTGTTATACCAGTTACGGGCGCTGATGCGCAGTTCAGGGAGGGCTTCATGAGGATGATGCAAGATTTCCAGGGAACACCGCCACCTGCCTCGTCTATGGAAGACCTGACGTGGGTTTTCCATTAGCAACATCCTCCCATGTTCTCGGGGGAGGGAGGACCTCAGGTTGCAGAGTCGTGGCTGGAATCCATGATGACTATATTCGAGCATCTAGAGATGCCTCCAGAGAGGCGTGTCAAGCTCACCACCTACATGCTCCAAGACTTCTCCAAGAGGTGGTGGGATGTGGTCTCACAGGCGGGTCAACAGTAGGCTATGACTTGGGAGGAGTTCCAGCGCCTGTTCTATGACTACTTCTACCTAGAGACCCGGAGGGCCGACCGAGCCCGGGAGTTCATGAGCTTAGAGTAGGGAACTCTATCTGTCATGGATTATTCCTCTCGTTTCATTGAGCTGCAGCATTTTACACCCCTTGAAGATGGGTGTGGGGTGTTCTTGGCGAGAATTATTAAGTATGGACTCAGGATGGAGATCAACTCGCAGGTGAACATCTTCCATCTGGCTTCCATTACTTCCATCATCAACCAGGCACTGATTGCAGAGCACAATCTGAAAGACTCCGGAGCTGCAAGCCAGGGTGGTTGTGCTTCCAGAGTTAGCTTTCTTCTAGATGGCAACAAGAAGCACCGTAGGGAGCCTACACGTGGTCATTTGAGGAATCGAGACGTCTCGTTAGGCAGTCAGGTTATATGCTACCAGTGTGGCCGATTAGGGCATACGAGGCCACAGTGCCATAGAGACCCCATGGAGTGCCAGTCTTGTGGCATGATGGGTCACCATCAGCGTTTCTATTAGGTTTTCTCAACATCAGCTGGTGACCGGGGTTCTTCCATGACTCCTTGTTCAGAAGCTTCCCCACCAATTTCTCACCAGTCAAGAAACTGGAGTTCTTTCGGCCATTCGGGTCGAGGTGGAGGTCGAGGATGTGGCGGTCAGCCACCAGTTCTTCAGCACCATCAGGGAGGATCAACTTAAAGTGGTCAGCAAGGGGCGCAGGGCTACGGTACAGGCCTGTCTTTTTCCATGGAGCAGACTTATCAGGAGTAGGATCTCGACCCTTCTATGGTTCGAGGTACGATTTTAGTAGCCTCAGTTTTATCTTCAGCCCTTTTCGATACTAGTGCTACGCATAGATTTATCTCTATTACTGATGTGGAGAGCATTGGACTCTGTATCGTTTCTTCTGCCAACTCGTTGACAGTAGACACACATTTGGGAACGAGGACATATAGTGTATGCCAGTGTAGAGAGTGCCCTATCGATGTGGCAGGGTATCACTTCTTATGGGATCTCTATGCCCTAGAGATGACAGGATATGATGTCATTCTCGGCATGGACTAGTTGATTCCCTTCCTGGAAGTTGTTGATTATTATCGCCATAGAGTCAGTTTCATCTAACTAGAGGGTGAATCCTTTCTTCGTAGAGGCGAATGGGACATTCGGGTGAGTCAGGCGGGACTCGAGCATCATGGGCTAGGAGGAGTGAAGAACCAGATTTCTAGTCTTTATTTAGATGATCAGGGGACTCCACAGTTGGAATTTCCTCCAGTGGTGGATCGCTTCAGGGATGTCTTTCCAGATGAATTTTCGGGTTTGCCTCTGAAGCTTGAGGTAGACTTCTCTATTGAGCTCATGCCAGGAGCGACATCGGTGTCCATTCCTCCTTATAGGATGTCGACACCTGATTTGCAGGAGCTCATGAAGATGTTGGAGGAGCTACAAGCTAAGGGTTTCATCCGACCCAATACTTCACCTTGTGGTTCGCCAGTTATGTTCACGAAGTAGGCAAACTGTACCCTTCGGCTTTGTGTGGATTATCGGAAGATGAACCAGTTGACGGTCAAGAAATGATATCCCTTGATGCAGATTGATGACCATTTCGACTAGCTTCAATTATCCCAGGTGTTCTCGAAGATCTACTTGAGGCCCGGTTATGATCAGTTGCGCGTTAGACCATCAGATATACCTCTGATAGCCTTCACAAGCAGATATGGTCCATACAAGTATACAGTGAAGGACATCAGACTCCCAAACACACCTACAGTTTTCATGGCTATGATGAACTGAGTTTTCTATCCTTACTTGGATTCCTTCGTCATGGTCTTCTTGGACGATATCTTGGTGTACTCTCACACATTACATGACCATGCCACCCATATTGAGATCGTTCTGAGTACACTGAGAGAGAATCAGATTTATCCTAAACTCTCGAAGTGACACTTCTGGATGGATTATATTCACCTCTTGGGTCACGTCATCTCAGAGGTAGGAGTATCTATGGACCCAGAGAATGTGAGATATTTAGTTTCCTAGGAGCATCCGAAGAACGTCTTTGAGGTACGGAGCTTCCTAGGGCTGGCTAGATGCTACAGACGCTTAATTTGGGACTTTTCTTGTCTAGAAGCACCCTTGAAAGGCCTGACAAAGAAGGGGGAGAAGTTCTTATGCTTAGATTCTTGTGATTCATCCTTTCAGGAGCTAAAAGGGAGGTTGACTTCAGCACTGATACTAGTCTTGACAGAACCAGGAAAGAGCTACACTGTTTACTGTGATGCTTCGGGCATCGGGCTAGGAGCTGTGCTTATGCAGGGGGAGGGAGTCGTTGCGTACGAGTCTCGGCAGTTAAGGCCAAATGAGAGGAACTACCCTACGCATGATCTGGAGTTAGAATTTGTTGTTCATGCCATGTGCTGTTGGAGACACTATCTTCTTGGAGAGAACGTTGTGGTCTTCACTGACCACAAGAGTCTCAAGTATATCATCACTCAGCTTGATCTGAATCCGAGGCAGCACAGGTGGGTCGATTATCTACAGTCTTTTGAATTTGACCATGCCTATACGACGCGAATGGGCAACACCATGGTAGATGCGTTGAGCAGGATAACATAGATTCATGCAGTTCAGGAGGCGAGTAGTGAGTGGCAGCTGATGTCTCTATTCTCTGAGATGCATCTGGAGGTACACGACAGACGGGGACAGAATTTTCTATCTTCGGTAGTTGTTACCTCCATTCTACTTGATCGAGTAAGGATGAGGCACCTATTAGACTTGGAAGGATTAGTCTTGCGTGGGAGTGTGCCAAGAGAGGACCCTCTTCCTAGATGGGCAGTGGGAGAGGATGACATCTTGTGTTTCCAGAGACGTGTATGGGTGCCGGAAGACATACACAAGGAGCTGATGCGGGATTTCCATTCCTCTATTTGGGCAGTTCATCCTGGCGTCACCAAGATGTATCGTGATCTTAATCCACAGTACTGGTGGCCAGGTATGAAGAAGGGTGTTGCTGGTTTCTTCATGCGATGTTCTGCTTCTCAGAAGGTGAAAGCAGAGCATCAACGACCAGCGGGGCTTTTAAAACAGTTACCCATTGTAGAGTAGATGTGGAACGATATTGCGATGGACTTAGTGACTGGGTTTCCGAGGTTTCCTCGGGGAAACTATGATGTTTGGGTTGTCGTCGACAGGCTTACGAAGGTTTCTCAGTTATTTCCGATCAAGGAGAATGTAAGTGTTGATGATCTGGGACGACTTTACATCAGAGAGATCGTTCGTCTGCATGGGGTTCCACGCTCCATTGTTTCAGAGAGAGATGCTCTCTTTACCTCTTGGTTCTGGCAGGGACTTCAGAAGGCCTTGGGTACACAGGTACTTTTGAGTACAACATACCATCCCCAGACTGATGGCCAGTCCGAGCACACGATCCAGGAGCTTGAGGATATGCTCCGAGCTTGCATTCTAGACTTTGGTGGTTCTTGGGAGAAGCATATTTCCCTGGTAGAGTTCGCCTACAACAACAGTTTCCAGGAGACCATTCCAATGGCACAATACGATGCTTTGTACGGTAGGTCATGCCGACCACCCTTATGCTGGTTGGAGGCAGGAGAGGCAGCTTTGCTGGGACCTCATCTTTTTCAAGAGACTTTTGAGCAGATAGAGCTGATTTGGAAGAGGATGGCTACAGCGCAGTCTCGACAGAAGTCTAATGTTGATCCGTAGAGAAAACCTCTGGAGTTCGAGGTTGGTGATCAGGTTTTCCTATGTGTCGCACCAAAGATGGGACACAAAAGGATTCAGAGAAAGGGTAATCTTTCACCGCAGTACGTCAGGCCGTTTGAGGCCTTGGAGAGAGTGGGGCCAATCGCCTATCGGTTGCAGCTACCTCAAAGGTATCTGGCCATGCATGATGTCTTCCATTTCTCTCAGCTCTGACATTACTTTTCAGACACATCTCACGTCTTTCATCCTGAGGAAGTCGATCTTGAAGCAGATGCATCATTCGAGGAGCATCCTATCCGGATTGTCGATCGCAGTACAAAGGTTCTCCGTGGGATGCATGTACCTCCGGTATGAGTGCTATAGCAGCACGGGTGAGTACGGGATGATACTTGGGAGAGGGAGACCGATATATGATTGCAGTGGCTGGAGGTGTTCGGTGTTTCTCCTTCTCCACCTCGTTAGGGAAATTCGGGGATGAATTTTTTTAAGGGGGGAAGTTTTTAAGAACCCGAATCTTCTTTTCAGGTATGTTTTTCCTTTTCCTGGATTTTTTGAGTAAAATGAATTTTCTGTAAATTTTTGAAGTACACACCATGTACTTTCTGAGTACACGCTGTGTACTTTTTCCAGGCTCTAAGCCGTGTGTTGGCCATGCTGGGCCACACACACAGTGTGTAAGGTTGAGGTAGAGTCCAGTTAATTCAGGGTACGGAAAATTTAAGTACACACCATGTACTCAAGAAGTTAACGCCGTGTTCTTTCTTTTTTTCATTAAATGGACCAGGGTCACGCCTAACCCCAGTTTCATCTTATTCTCTAGTTTTCGTTCGTCCGAGAGTGACCTTACGGCCGGATCTTCGACAAGCTCCCGCCTCGCCGTCTGTTCTCCGATTCGAGTGCGGTCAATTGCGTTGGAATTGCAGCGGTATGTTCTCCCATTATCTTGAGTCTTGTTTCTTGATTCCTCTTCATTTACATGTTATCGTGGGATGAACGTTTTTTGCATTTTCTCATATCTACGCTGTTCTAAGAGGAATCTATCATCATGGTTCACATATATCAATCACATAGGATCGAGGTAGGTGGTTTGTGCCTTTCGAAGAAAGTAGATGAATATTATGTGCAAATTCCACCAATACCGTTGAACGGGGTATTGCGTGTTTCCTGTTTTTCCCCTGCTATTTTCCTGCTTTGCATTTTTGTTAGAGTATATGTTTTGCCTAGGATTATGGTAGCTTTACTATACCTTGGATATTTGATATGCGAGTTTTTTCATGTTTGGTGTTTTTCTAGTTTCCATTCCTAGATGTAGGATAGTGGAACTGTTATTTTATTATTCTTGTTGAGATTTAGAATGATAGCAAAGTAGTTCTTGAGGTTTACTTGGACGATACATGCACACTGAGCATGTTTAGTTATACTTAGGACTGTGAGATCCTAGAGTAGTAGACCAAAGGGAGAATTGACAAAAGGGCTTCTCTAGAGTGTCTTTTAATGATGATGCAAGACTATAGGGGGAATTGACGTTGAGTGCTTCCACAGAGAGTCTATAGATCCTCGACGCAGGCCACATGATGAATTGACATTGAGTGCTTCCCCAAAGATCCTTTAGTACGATACGAGACTATAGGGGGAATTGACGGTGAGTGCTTCCCCAGAGAGTCTGCGTAATCACGTAGCTGAACCAGAGGGGTGAGACTGTGTGTGCTTCCCAGAGGATTTCTAGTACTATAGGTTGAACCATAGGGGGTAGGCTTTGAAAGCTACCCAGAGGGTTACCTATTTTTTTCTTATTGAAGACTGCTTACTTGTGTACCTTACTTGTTAGAACTGTGGATGGTAGCTGCTTGTGATTTTCTGTTTACATCTTCTGGTTTTATTACTGTCATGTATTCATTGACTGTTAGGCACAAATCATTGGGTGATTTCCTACTGGGATTGGATCTCACACCTTGTTTGGGCCATGCTTTTGGGCCCAAGAAAACTATGTTGCTGCAGGTATAGACAAGGGTAAGCACCCTTATACTTCAGGATCTTGATTACACTAAGAGATGGGGGGCATGGGACCGAGCCATGGCTCGCGATGCTGAGGAACTTACTTTGTTTTTATTTTGTACTTGGTTTCAGTTTTATTTCATCACGTTGTTCTGTTTGATGTTTTTCTTATATACTCGTACCAGCTTCATCATTGTCATCATAGTTATATATCTACATTGCATCCGCTATTTGGTTTTTGTTCTTATGCATGTTGTTTACTGCTTCCGCTCTTTATTGTTGTTTTCTTACCTTGTATACCTTACTGAATGAGGGAATAGTTTTCCCACGGACCCACCAAGTCCCTCGCTGCTAGTCAGTATCCTCTGGCGTTTGGGGAAATGTGCTTGAGGTCATGTGGAAAACCGGGTACGGGGCACCAGTGGAGGGGCTCCGGACTCGGGTCGTTACATTACATTTATCATTTTCTCCAACTATAAAGGTAGGTGGCTTCAATTTCAACTCTCGTATTTAGAAATACATGTATTGATCTCAAAATGATTATTTTTTATGAAATTTATTTATAATTTACAGTATAACAAATATTAAATTACATCTTCTGTGATATTTTGTTGAAGCATGGAAAATTTGGTGTTTTTGGTTAATGTTCCTTGGTTCTTGATTCTAAAATATTAATTTCAAAATGTGGATTTTATGGAATTTAGCTAAATAGAGTAATCCTAATTTTTAAAATAAAATGGGTTTGTTTTATTGAAAAAGTGGAATTTTTTATTTGAATTGGGTTTTTGGATGTTTTTTAAAAATGAATGATTTTATTGAAATGACCGAGATGGTTGTGGTGGAATTGGTTTGGCATAATGGTCGTGTATATTCATGTTAATGCCTAATGAATAGGGGTATGGAGTCTCCTTTATTGTTATTGGGATGGATAAGGGTCAGTGATCTCCCCTATTAAAATGGTTAACTAAGTGAAAAATTATTGAAAAGATGACTCACCACTAACATGTATGGGTATGTTAATGTTACATGAACATTTAGTTTTGTGGATAGGTGGAGTTTATTGTATTATTCCAAATATAACATGTGAATGATATTAAAGTATTTTTTGTTTTCTTGGAAAAAAATAATGGAGAACTATTTGAGGTGTATCTTTTTTATATTTTGATAAAAACTAGTATATAAATTATTTTATATGAAATTTTTTTATAAATATGTTTCAAACATGTTTTATCCCAGCAATTTGAGTAGAGAGGTCATTTAGAGAAAAATATAGTGTATTTCATTAATCACACCTACATTGTCACTTTGGTTCTTCTGAATATTTTGTTTACCATTCCATGTGAAAATGTAAATTATCGCATATCTTTAGTAGTAATTAGTGATACATGGGTTGTTGGTGGAGTTGGATTATGGATCCTTTTGGGGAATTAGAGTTATATTTTTCTTCAAGTCTGGTGGGTTTTATAGTCTTTTGTTGTGTACTTTGATATTACAGTCTTCTACTGTGGAACTATGTTTTATTTTTGTTTTGATATAAGTGAAATGTTTGAGTTTTCTTTCATGGATTCATGCATCATATATGATTTTTTTGGCTATGTATTGTTTGGGTTGTGGGTTATTCTTAAATTAAAATTCATCCCCCATATATAATGAATCTCTTAGGCATTTATTTCAATCTATTGGAGTTTTGGGGATGTCTCATAAGATAATGCAACCTTACATCACCTCCTCAACCCAATAAGAAGAATGAGATGTTATAGTTATAAAGTTACATTAAATCAATTTAAATCAATTAATCCATTTCGGTTATTGAGACAATTTACATGTTGAATTGTGATAGAGAATCTTAAATAACATTGAACATTTTCTCTTTGAAAACCAATTTTCATGTCACATCTATGGGATAAATTTAAACTTATTGTTTTTTAATTGAATTAATATTAAAATAATGTATTTAATATTTGGAATCATGATAATTATGGACTTTTAATAATTTCAACATAATTTTTGACCCAATTAAATACTTAAAACAGTAAAAATTATGTACCGCACTTAAGGTAAAATTAGGTTTATCATCATGTAAACTTGGATGATAAGGCATTAAATTAACTAAAATCAATTCAAAACCCATTGGATGGAATTATTTCAATGTTATATATCTTATATTAATTAATATATAATTTTTTAAGAATTTGTAATGATAAAAAAGTGGTTATGATTTAACCTATTTAAACATTCATGTGTGCCACACACCATACTTCTGAATGGACACCCATCTCCTCCCTAATGCACACCTAAAAAGATCTTACTATTTGGAAAAACATATTGACATATCTTACTAAATTTGTTTATTATCATCCTTGAATTCATATGTTTTCTAGAAATATATCCTTGTAAGTATATTGATCATACCAAGAGAGGATATCAGAAGAAGAGGTAACATTATATAACTATAATGTTTTTTTCATTTAATCCTCCACCTCCAACAATTTTTTCTAAACATGATAATATAATATTTTTATTATCATCCAAATAATTAGGTTTTTTTATTAGAATACAATTATTTTCAAACATTCTCACTTCAATCAAATTGTTTATGAAATCATAATTCATGTGTACAGTGGACTACCACCTCAAAAACTAATATCATTATCTATTCCATTACCAACACTCAAATATGTGTATGATGATATATCTAAATTAGATATGAAATTTATAACATAATTATATGTATGTTGTAATTATATAATATATATTCATTATTTACATTCCAATATGTCATTGATTTGATAACATAGCTCCTATATACAACAAACTATTGCCTCACGAAGAAATGTGACTCATCTTCCACTAATGTTTTACATGGAATGTAATAGGGATAATGTTTATGAATGTTTTTTATAAAAATTTCATAAATAATGTTTTGATGAAATAATTATCATTATTAATATATAGAAAATATCATTTTATTACTTACCTTTTTCACTCAATGAAATATGATAACGTCGTTCGATTACAAGGGGACTAACGCCTTCATTAAAACATATGACACAATTTTCATCACAACATAACATGGATGATATATATATTTATATGTATATTGAAAGGAATAATATGGTATTTATGATATATTTATCATTATATAATGATAATATTTTATGTACCTAAATGATAATAAAACCATTGAAAATTTGAGATGTTACTCATGCACATGCATGGCCTACCATCTACATTATCGTATCGTACTTCAGTTATAAAAACCCACATTTCAATAATGTTCTCAAATGAATAATTGATGTATAAATAAGGTAATTATTTCATGAATATTATTCTATAGATGATGAATCTATATAATATTCATAAGAACTATATCATTCATGATAAAACATGCATGAGAAAACATGGTAATTAACACATGAAATAACAAAAATAATGAATGACTATTAAAAAAAGGGGGCCGGAAGTCATAAACAAATCAATAATGATAGTATAAATATTAATATGATTCATAAATAAGTTAATAACTTGTTTGAAAACAATATAAAGTAGTTAAATAATGTTCATTCAAAATTAAGCATGAGGTAATTGATTTTTTATCAATTTAAATTCTATTCAGACTTATTTATTATTATTCACTAATTCACATTAATGTGGTGTAAAGAATACCCCTTTTATTGGATCTATCAATATTTATTCATAATTAATGGTATTGTTTATTTGAATTATTTCATCCACGCACTAAGAGAAATAATCCTTATACAAATGGTTTTGAACTGTTGGTATAAATCACCTAAGTGTTTGGTATAGCCAATACCAACAGTTTGGAGGACTGTTGGCTGGTTTGGCATTAGGATAAGTCTATATGAATGTTTCTAGTAAAACTGTTGTTATAGACCTCTTCCAACAATTTTTCAATGTGTTGGTGTTGTTCATATGAAAAACCTAAACCAACAGTTTCATAAAACGGTTGGTATAGGTAATTTAAAAAAAACTCACCTTCGTTTTAATCCCATCACCTCCCATTTATACTTCAATGACCTAAACACAAACCTAAAATTATTTATGTGGATATTATTTCAGAAATATATATATGTATGTATATTCACAAATATTTTATCTTTTTATTTATTTAATGTTATTTGAACAAATTATTCCATAAAAAATAAATGTATGTATACAAACAATTTTAAGAACTGTTGGTATATGTTCTTTGATTTTTTGAAATATACCAATGGTTTAGGCCAAACCATTGGTATAGGTCCATATAAGGTTCTTATAGCAATGTTCTTCTTCCAAACCATTAGTGTATGTCCAAATTAGTTATATATACCAACATTTTTTTCCAAACCATTGGTAATGATCCTATTTCTAGTCATTAAAGGTATTTAATATGAAAATTACAATTTGGAAAAAGTTATTGTAAAATATCACTTTCTTTTGGCATTGTTAACATTATCTTGAAACCATCACCTTTTTGTGATCATTTTTATGGGTCATTAAATTTTACCTTATTATCCATATTATTTTATGAAGTATATAGTTATTTAAAAAATAATATACGATTTTTACATATGGTAAATACTTTTAATGTTATTTGATTAACTAGGAAAATATTGGTAAATCTGTATCTTTTAATCAATATAAGTATTTGATGATAAAAAATTTATTCCAGAATAAAATAAAATATTAGAAAAATGATATTATTTAGATAAGAAGTGATGGTGGGGTCTAGATATTATATAATCCCTGTTTGAATTAATATGTTTCAAGATATAATTGTTTTGGCCAAAATTAAAAATGTTTCAACCTATAGTTTTTAGTTGTCATGGGGATTGATATTGGCAGTAGATTTTGTTGTATTCGTAATAAACTTCATTAAATATTTTTGAAATTACATTATTAATAATTTAGTTATTATTATATATTTTATTTTCATAATGATATTATCCCAGGATATATTTCATTATCAGTTAATTGATTAAATGGATTGATTTCTCAGTTATACACCTTTGTATATTTATTATTCCTTATCCTATCATGATAAATAAGATAGTGTTTAAATTTCATTTGTGTTCTATTATTTACCCTACCATGTTGTATAATCCCTATCCTATTATGATAGTTAGGTTATTTAAATGGAATTCATGTTAATTTATTTATCATTCCATTTTGATTATGATTATTGGATTACGATTGCTTCCATTATTCATAACCCCTATATGAAATATGATATCACCATTAATTTTTCCCTACCATGGGAAATTGAAAAAAATCATAGAATGAGTTTTCAAGGAAGAATGTTGTTTTCTTAATATGAATTATGTTTTATTCTATTTTCCCAACATACTATTTGTAACAAGTATGAATATGGATATCCAAGACTACTAAACTAATATGACATTTAGAATTTGACTAAATTTATCTATGATAGTATATTTCTATAAGATATAGTATCAGGTTTACAAAGTCCATGAAAGGTAAAAACGATAATCCATAGATTAAAAAAGATTATTTTATAATTAAAAGGTATTAAAATTCAAGAATATTTATCAATAATGGGTGTTGATATTGATGAATGGAAATAACATTAGAATATCATTAATATAAAATTTAAGGAAAATAACATATTCATTATGAAAATTGTTCTAAAACGTAAAAATTAAAAAAAATATTTAAATAACTAATTATTTTGAAAACTAAAATGGAAATATATAAGTGAATTTTTAAATGAAATTTTGTTTAATATGGTGGGAAAATCAATTCATGTAGTAAATGTTCAAAATACCCATTATTTTTAAAACAATTTTTAAGATGGAGTCAAAAGTTCTTTTTTGGGAAATGTTTTTAAATTTTCATTTAAAATATTTTATTATAGTTTCAATGTTTATATAAAATATATTTAGTAAGTAATTAAATTCTAGAATGAAATTTTTCAGAAAAAAATAGAAATCCAGTATATGGAAGAGATAGATACCTGATTTAAAATCAAAAATAGGATTAATATAACTTAATAATAACTGTAATTGTGTTTCATACATCAATATTTGGTGAAATTTAAATTTTATAGGTGTACCACATTTATTAATATATTATAATATATTATATTTGGGTGATGTAAATAATATCAAATAATATATTCCAAAAAATATTAACATATACAATATTGAGGGATTGGAAATTTGGAAATAATGAATTTTACAATTTGGTAACTCTTCAGTGGTAGGATCATTGAAAAAATAACATAAAATGATACATAATGTATCAATAATAATGGATATTCATGATATAAAATGTAATTAATATGTATATACACATCAAAATGGAATGCGGACAACTATCACAAATTTATTTCTCAAAGAAAGAGAATTTGAGACGAATAACCATCGCAAAAATCATTCAATTGAATTTTAGATGTAATTAACGATTGGAATATTTGTATCAACTGTAATTCCACATAATAATGGAATTAAAAAATAATATAACTAAATTTGGTAACATATATAATCATATAATATCAAATACAATTAAGAATGAATATAATGAAAGTGAATAAAATTGAGTTATGAAATTATTTACCACTTGTTAAATTTAAATACAAATCCCCTTTAATGTAATAAATTAATTTTAAACATAAAATACCACAATTTATGTTGGATTTACTATATTTCTAGTAAAAAGGGAATATTATTCACCATAAAATATATATAAGTGGTGAATATAGAATATGTAGCATATATGTAAAACCGAGACAAGAAAAATAGTAACCACAACTCTGGATATTCCATGTAAGTCCTTTAACACTTATATAATTTAAATACGTAAACATTTTTATTTCCTATGAAAATATTCCCATAATAATAAATTATACATAAATAATTAATATTATTCCTTTTTAATGAAATATTTCAATTTTTAATCAGTAATTTCTATGTTAGGTGTTTTGATGATGTTTGCCTCACTATTTCCAAACAACTTTTGTGTGTTTAACATGGTCAAGAATGTCATCATGTTAACATCTACAGTATAATAATCATGAAATATATATCATATTTATTTATTAATTATAATATTAAAACCTATCATTAAAATTTTTTATTAGTAAATGAACATCATTACGATCATTGAGATTATAATCCATATGCACGCATGAGTAACATTTCCATTTCTCAATGATTATTATAGAAAGATATTATGTATTATTTAAAATTTTAAAATTTAAAACAATATAAAAAATACAATGTTATTTATTTAAATATATATTTATATTTTTATTATGTGGTTTTGAAAAAATGATCACATCACTTTGAGTTGGTAGTCCACACATACATGAACGACATTTTCATTATTCACTGTGAGAATGAAAATTATATATTATATTATTATAATGATAAAAATGTCATTAATATAATTTTTATTCAATTTATAACCCATATATTCAATAAAATTAACTTTATTATCTTCTATTTAATGCATTAGGGAAGAAAAAATCACATAGCTTTGTGTGGAAGTTGTCTGTTGTACACACTATTGACATTATTATGTCCCCTATAGAATTATTATAAAATAGGTACATATGATATCATAAGTGCATCAATATAAATATTCTATAAGTATCCTAAATATAATTTACATTGATCCTTACAACAATCCTTGGGAGGGAATTATGGAAAATTAATGACATCGGTTCATGAGGTGATAGTTTTTCATGCACATGAATAATGATTTCATATACAATTTTACTAAAGTAGTTATTCAATTAGGTCATTAAATTAATATAAATAAAATTAATTATATATTAGATAGAACTTTTATCATATTCACATTGTTTAATAATATTTTAAGGTCTATTAATATTAAATAAAACAAAAATGTATTTTTGGGAATTGTTGACCACTTACCCAACCTTATATTTAGGATTATAAATAGAGTCTTACATTCCATGAATATATTTATGACCAATTAAAGTATTATATGATGTTGATTGGATTTTAAGAAGATATATGTGAATTTATTGGGTGAACTGGAAGATTTTTAGGGTGTTAAAATATATAAAGGGCATGTTCGTTTATATGTTATGCACACTTGTAAATTTTGAATAGAAAAAGGTTTACCCACATTTTACAAATACGAAAAAGATCCAAAATATAGAAATATTAATCCATTTACATTATAATGTTGGAATATGTTCATAAAATAGTTTTAGACCAATTTAAATGTAATTTTTATCCTTATAATTTATTATAACCTCACGGTAAACATATTTTATACTTATTAGTGGTAATGTATTTTTATTAATTTCACTATTCATTATTGTAAGAAATAAGCTGAAATTATTAGATAATATATATTATTTTTATTCCAAAAATAATATATTTTTTAACAAATTCAATTCACATAATTAAACAAATGGAATGTCAAATTGATACCACACACATAATGAAAAATAAAGTTTTCAAGAAGTGTGTTTTTCAAGGAAAAAATGATTATATACTAACTGTATGCCTAAAAATAAATATTTTCAAAAAAATTAATATTTATTAATATGTAATATATACATTTCATTTAAATAAATCATCATTATGTGTTTTTAAATAAATTAAAAAGGAGAAATATAATTCAATTTAAAATAGTGTTCAGAAAATTCATGTGTTTAAACCTAAGGAAAACCTTATTCAAGAATCTAAAATGAAGTTGACTAAAATGAAATGATGCAAATTAAATATAATTAAATAATTCTTATGTTAATTCTAATTATAATAAAAACATAATGAAACATTTAAATTTATGAATTTATTGATAATTAATGATATTATTAGAAAAATGTATTTTTCACTATTCACTACAAAAGCAATAATTTCTGATGAATATAAAATATTAACTAAATGTATATTTTGATATTTATAAGTAAAAATTAATCTAATTCTATTATATGTATTTTTACAATAGTAAAAATTATTTATTATATTGTTTTTTCATGAAAAACAACAAAAAACAATTTTGAATAAAAAATATTTTTGAAGAATAAAATGATATTACTAAAAATTTATTTATTATATACTAAATTTTTATCCATAAATAATATTTATTCCGAAATTTATACACATATTTATTTCATAACATAGTTAATACTATTAATATATACCAATTTAATTGCTAGGATATAATAGTTATATATTTTGGGAGTCATTTATGATTTGCACTTCTTGTCGAATAAACTACAAAACATAGTATTACATTCCAACAAATTTTTGTGTTAAATCATATAAACAAATAATAAATCTCACTCACAGTATTTATTTATTATCATCATAATAGATTTTTTCATATTTGGAAATAATTTTTTATTCAACGCACATCATAAAAGTGTTAACAAAACATCTTCTTGACAAAAGCGAAAGGGATTGACGAATATAGACTAGAATAACACATATTATGTTTCCATGTTGGAGAAAATAGGTAATAAAATTTTAATTTTACATCGAAGAATATTTTAATTCCAAAATAATGATATTGTGTTACATATATCATTGATCAAAAGAAAATGAATGATTAATTGAATGGAATATACCTCAGAATAATAAATCTATGATGTGTGAAATGGCTGTAAGGTCCCTAGAAATAAAGGTAATAGGATATTATTTTCCTCTATTTATCCTTTCCCTAGATTTGATGAATTATTTCACCACTTCGATGAAATTGTATTGAAATATATATAGTTGACATGTATAATTTAATCATTTATCCCATTTCTGAAACATATCATATTTTTCACCAAAAAATAACTATTCAAGAACAATGTATTCTTTCCATAAGAAAAAAAAATCAGCTTTTAAATATCACATTTCAATAAATAGAATAGCTATGTTATTACACAAATATTTTGGTATTAACAATAACAAAATAGTTATCACATTATGGATAATTCCCAAAATGTATAATCATTTATTTGATAAATTATTCAAGAAAATTCAACAGTAATACCCAAAGGTGAAACTAAATCTTTTCATTAATAATAACCCCATATCCCATATAATATAAATAACCAAAACATTAAATAGTTTTTTAACCTCCAACTTTATCTCATAAATTTCAAATTAAAAGAACAAAAATATTGTGATCCCCTTTTGAAATAACATTTATCACTTAATCAAGAAATCACATTTCAAACTCATTGGTACATATATGATAAAATGTGTGGTCATATAATTATCTCAATATCCAAGATTCTATAGGCCATAAATATAATAAATAGCTTGAATCATTTTCTAAAAAATTTATATTTTTACTTCACGTTATACTGATTCATTACATATACTTAATCCTAAAATACATATCTATAAATGTCATTAATCACATTATGTTATCATCTCTCAAAACATCAAATATGTTTCTAAGACATTGAACATGGTGTCATACTTAATCATATGTTACTATGATTATATTAAAAAAAATTATAATAACCTATAATAATGGAATCCCAATTTACTATGTCATCAAAAACATACCAATGATACTAACTAAAACTTTTTTAGGTTCACACTGCTGGGATTGATTCTTAATTCATAAACACTAAATTTTATTCCATTAATGATATAATGGTGGAACAAATTTCACTATTCAATATAGACAACATCAAAATGAAAATATTGGGTCAGTTACATTCCAAAAATCATGTTAGTTTTTGTGTTTTAGAGAACTAGGGAAAACCCATACATAAATAACACCAAATAATCAAAGAGTGTATATTTTTTAAAATAAAAAATTTTTCCTATTCCATATTATTTTGTCACGTTATCCATATTAATAACATTTAGAAATTATTTTCTGGACCCAATTATTTATAACCATTGGAAAGTGAAACACAAGATGGGTGATGTCAAATGTCGAGTAAGGTTAATCATAATAATTAACAATTGAATTCCATTACAGATAATAATAGCATCATAAAGGTATGATGAAATAATATAATTGAATGAGTATAAAACATGAGAAACCATGTGCATCGATACATGGATCATCAAATAAGAAAACATAGAATACTTTTTTCATAAAGTAAAGAGTTTTAATAATGAATAATCATGAGCCATATAATATCAATATTTACTAAAATGGGCATTATAATCAAAAATCATTCATAGAAAAATTTTATTGGTATCTAGAAACATTATCATTTAGTCAATTATTAAAAATTAAAAGACCAATATGGTAGATTTACATCTCCAGAGTACCCAATTCATTTCAAGGCTATAATAAACCCAACCCTCCATGGATTATTATGGAACCATAAATCTTTGGAAGATAACATAATCACCCATCCTTGTATTAAAATGGAACTACTCTTCCATTTTTTGTCATGGTACCACACATCATTTCAAACAATTTCAATGATTTATATCTTGAAAAAAATCTACAAGATCATTAATTATATAATAAAATCATTGGGATAAAATTATTATTTTCATTACATTATTAACCCATTTAAAACAAACATGTTCTATAAAAATCTCATAAAAATGTGATTAATCCATGGAAAAGAATCATATTCTTTAACAATCTCTTTGAAATAAGATTAACCCATAGAATAGAAATGAGTTCCATAAAAACATATTTGAAAAATGATTATCCAAGGGTAACGAAATATTTTCTATAAAATATCATTGAAAAAATGGTTAACACATGTAACTGAAACACATCCTTTAAAAATCATGTTAAAACTTGATTTACATATGGAAATGAAACGAGTTTCCGAAAAATATCATTGAAACCTGAATAATACATGAAAAATAAATGGAATTAATAGAATTTTATTTAAATCATGATTAACCCATGGAAATGAAAGAGGTTATATAACAATATCATTGAAACAAGAATTACACATTGAAGATTAATGGGTTCCATATATTTAATTCATGATTAACCCGTGGATTAGAAATTTGTTCCCCATCAATCTATTTAAAATAATCATAATCCATGATGACAAAGAATTATGTTGTTATAATTAGAAAATATCCATATTAGAGAATAAGATACTAAATGGGTTGTTGAAATTGGTGACTAGAAATAATATTAAAAGAAAATTGAAATTGAATTGAAAAAAATTAACTTTTTATATCAAAATTAACATAAAAAATTAAAATTAACAAAATATTGAAAACAAATTTCTTTGATAATGAATATATAAACATATTAAAGATGGATTGTATAAAATAATAGTCATGATAGAAGGGAAATACAGTAATTATATAAAATTAGAAATTAAAAATTATTTTCTAACATAAATTTAAAATGGAGAAAATGTGATTTTTTTGTGGAAAATAATATGAAATTTTCTTTTAATACCATTTATAACAAAGAAAAATTCCATGTAAAACAATTTTGTGATATCCATTATTTTGGGAAAGAAAATATATGAAAAATTTTTATAAAACATTGATATTAAAGATAATTAAAACTGATCTAAAATAAAATACAATGAAATACTTTCCTTTGTGGATCCTCACACTCCAGATGCTCCATACACTCTTGTATCCTCTCTAACTCACCCTTCCTTCTAGACTTTTTGGGGATCCATTTAGTGGTTATGGCACTCCTTTCTTTTAATCTTTCCACTTCCCTTAAAATATGTGTATTCCCCTTACTCCTCCTTCCTTATAGCTTATATTTTTGTTGAAATCATTTATCTCCCATTTCCCCTATTTAATCCTTACACATGAGCTTCATACTTCCTTTTTGGGATTGGGTGCTGGTGATTCAAACGTCTTGGGTCGGTGTTAGTTGTGGTGTCATAAGTTTTCACCTCCACTATTATTGATCATTGAACAATCATGATCAACACCATCATGGTTATTCTTGATAAGAGTTTCCGGTCATCATCAAAACTTGATGGAGGGGAGCTATTGGTGGCCTCAGACTAGTTATTCATCTATGTTGGATTTTGTTTCTCCACATCATAGATCTTTCTTCTTTGTCTTCTTCTATTTTTAAATTTCTTCTTTTATATTGGGTTTTGTTTTCTATTTGGTTACAGTAAATTTTTTATTTTTGTATATGAATGCATTTCTCTATAGAAGGTTGTTTATTATGGGTATTGGATTCTATATGATTCTTCATAGATAAGGCCTCTTCCCTCAACGACGGCCTCATAGAGCTTGATTGTTCCTTAGTTTTTCATATCATCTCCCTTTTCCAGGTAGGTCTAGTGTAGTGGTTCTCCAGAGCATTGGGAAGAGTTTCTTAAGGGGTGAATAATTTAAATGAGTAGATATATTCATTTTTCAGTTCATAATTATTAATGAATTTGTGATTCTAGTATATATAATATCATTAGAAACACTAGTTTGAATCAAGATGATGTGATTTTATTTGTCTCTAATGATAGTGGTTAAAAATGATGTTATTTTTTAGAAATTTTTGTAGTTCCATAGATCTGTTGTAGGATTTTATCTTATTTTCTTGGGGAAAAAATCGACTCATGATTATTGTGATATTTTGGGAACTAGTGTGGTAATAAATCATTGAAGACTATAGTAGTGTTGGATAATGATAGATTAACAGACAAGATTTATCTTATAGTTATAATGGTCTATGGTATTATGATTTGTTATTTTATGTTAGTGATGATGGACTATTATATAAGATTTATCTAGATACTGGTCTGGTGATTTTTTGTTAATTTCGATAGGGTTGATAAGATAAAAATGATGGTGGAGGGTCTCACGATGGTGATTACAGTGATGTGATATTAGTTGGGATGATATGGGGGCTCTTGGCTTAAGGTCTCCTCAGGATATGGGAGTTTTTTATTTTAAAAAAAAAATTGTATCTTTAAATCACTATATTTATATATCATGCATGGTTTTTTAGTTACTTCTCAACAATAATATGAATATTTTGACAATCCAAAAAAAGATAATTTTCATTTAGTAAATGAAAATAAATGATTATTATCACTAACAGCTGAATTTTTTTGATGTTTTTTAAATTAAAAATTTGAAGCACATAAATAAATAGGTAAGAATAAATATAATTTTTTTCATGGAAATAAAATTGTTTTTTCCCTCAAAATGATAATTGAACATAAACATTCCAGAAATAATAGATAGTGTAAAAAATTATTTTTCGACATTTATAACACATTAATATTGATACTTGAAAGATAATAATAATAAATGACATTTTTAATATCATGAACATAATTATTTTCATTATATAACTATTAAATGGTTAATATATACAACTCATAAATTAATATTGGTACATATCATAAATTTATGTCCCATGAATAGGAATTTGAGATGTATAACCCTTCTAAAAATAATACAATTGATTTTGAGAATTTTTAAATGAAATGACTATGCTTATATAATGTTAATACATATCAAAAAATATTAAATAAAAAATAATATAACCAAACATAATTACATAAACAATCATACAATATAAAATTCAATGAAAAAGTAATATAACTCAATAAAAAGAAATCATTTTAGGAATATTTTTACCACTTGATAACTATCATGTATAATCCCCTTAAATGAATTTTTTTTAAATTTAAACATAATTAAAAATGATCCATGAGGAATTCCAGATATTATATGTAAAATCTTTCTTATATACACAACATAATATAAATAATTAGTGAATATAACATATGTCTAATATAAATATAAGAGATAAGAGAAAACCCCTTACCTCGTGTCCAGAAATTATTTATATGAAATTTAAATATTTTATTAAACCAATAAATAAATTATTTAATTTCATAAGAATATTTTCACGTATTATTTATTTAAAATGAAATAATTTATTTTATTTCTTTTTAATTACATATTTATGTATTTATTTTTTTAATATCTTGTTGGGTGTTGTGAGGTAGTTCGATTTATTATTTCAAAACATCTTTAGTGTGTAAATATTCATTAAAATTCCATTATTTAAACATACCCATAATATAATTCATGAAAGTATTGTCATATTTATTCATTAATTAAACTTTTAAATTAAATTATCAAAAATGATTATGAAAAATGAACTATGTTACAATCAGGAAGATGATAGAACATACATATGCCATAGTAATATTTATGTTTTTCAATGATCATTATGGAACGAATGTATTATTTATTTTATAACTCCAAAGTACTAATAATATTATAAATAAAATATATTTTTTAGTATACTAATATATATAATCTTTATGATGTGGTAATGAAAAAATAGTCACATTTCTCCATGGAGGCAATAGTCAATGCGTTAACCTACATCGTTATCATTTTTCAGAGTAATAACAAAAATGATATATTATATTTTGAGAATGAGACTCATGTCATTAATTTCAATTTTTATTTAATTTATATAACACATATTCATTAAAAATATCATTATTACCTTCCTTGTGAAACTTTATTGAAAAACTAATCCCATTGCTTTACCAAGAGATAGTCTTCCATACACACAAGTGAAGTTTTCGTATATCCCACAGAATATATATTTAAATATTTATATGAGATTTGATAACTATAGAGGTATAAATGTGTTAGAAGTATCATATATTTATATTTACTTAAAAACATCATAAAAAATACAATGCAAGTGATGATGGAAATGGAATGACATCGGTTCACGTGTCGATAGTCCACCATATAAATGAATTATTATTTCATATTGAATTTGATAATAGAGGGAATGTATTTATGTTATTAAATTAATATAAAAATACCTATATATATTGGATATTAAATTTTTGTCATATTAAAATTGTACACAAATATTTTAATATCATGGATGAATAAATAACAAAACATATAGTTAGAAATTTTAGCTCTTCATGGACATCATCATTATGATTATAGAAAAAGTATTCTATATTGGATTGGTAACCAAATAATGATTATAAAAAAATTATGGAATATTTTATAATATTTGGGTAGGTATTGTGAAAATATAAATCGTTTGATGGTGGAAATAATAGAGGAGAGAGGGTGGTGTTTTATAAGTTTGGTGTGTGGAACACCAGTAACTTTTCAAAAGAAAAAGGGAAGCCATTGTTTTCCATAAGAAAAAAATTAAGAATTCACATGAATTATACTAGATGATGTATAAATGTTTCCATCCAGTAGAATTTATAAATAATTTTATTTCATTCTCTCCCTTATCATTTTATTTTAACCACTGAGTAAATCCATTTTCAAATTAACGATGGAATTTTTTTTTTCACAATTCATTATAGAAAAAAAATTATGTTTACCATATTATAAAATATAAATTATTATGATTCAAAATATGGAATCTATTTTACTAAATTAGGTTCTCATATGTGTAAAATCTTATTTTAAAATCAAACTCATATACATAATAAAAATTCGGGGTTTGAAGAAGATTATTTTTAAGGAAAATATGATTTTATATTAACCCTCTTACTATTTATAATTATTGAATTAAAATAAATTTAAATTTATTCACATATAATATTAATTTTTCTTTTAATTAATATTTCATTAAGTGATGTTTTAATTAATTAAATTTTGGAAATATTACACACTCTAAAAGTGTATTCATAAAAATCCCATTTTTAAATCCAAGGAGAAACATGTTATAAAATCTAATATGATGTTGATTTAAAATAAATTATATTGGTTAAATATAACAATAAACATTTTAATTCACATTAATTCATTTAAAAAAATTAATGGGATGTTTAAATTAATAATTTATGTATAATAAATTAAGTTTCCAAATAAAAATTGATATATTTCTATATACTCTAAAAAATAAATTATTCACAAAATATTAAAAAACATTACAATTATAAAATTTTTATATTTTCATATAAACAATGAATTCCAGTTTATCATATAATTGTATAAAATTCTTAAATTTTATCGAAATTTTTTTTCACTAAATGAAAAATTGATCAAATTTGATTTTTGAAGAATAAAATTAATCTTTGAAAAAAATTATAGTCATTTACTAATTATTTTTCAATATGATATAATTAGTTTAATATATATTTATAATTCATAAATTAGTTAATACTATTAATACCCACAAATTTAATGTCAATGTTATAATAGTTATATATTTTATAGTCATTTATGATGGTTTTTTCTTGTCAAATACTTTATAAAACATAGTTTTATTTTCAAAAATCATGGGTCCTTACATCATGACCCCTTTAAATTTTTACATTATCATGGTTATAAAAGGATGGATAATTTATTTTTTTGAAATCCCATATTGTAAAATGGGTTTATAAAAATTCTTATAGATAATAGAGAAATAGAAGTTCAATGGTCATCAGGAATAACACTTACTAGGATTCAAAATACGAGAACATAGGTGGGAATTGACAATTTAGAAGTGAAATAATATTTATTTCCCAAATAATTTTATATTTTGATAGTTATTATTGATCACAATAAATTTAATAATCAATATAATGTTAAGGACATCAAAATCACAAATCTACGATGAGTTATAAGACCAACTATTCATCAAAAAATAAATGTATTATGTTATAATATTTCACGAAAAAATATCTAGAGTTTATGAATTATTTCAAATTATTGGATGATATCACTGTAAAATTTTCATACATAAAAATTATAATTTCATCATTTATACAATTTCATCTAAAATCTGTTATTCTTCTCGAAATAATAAGTATCCACGAAGAAATACTAATATCTCAAAGAACTAAACTAAACTTTTAAAGAAATCATAACTGTAGAAGTGATAATAAAGATATAACACTTATATATTTAGATTAAATAACATATGGTTATCAAATGGAATGATAATTTATAAAATTAATAAACCTTTATATTATGCCGTAATGTTAAAATTTCAATATTAATACAGAAATTCGAATATAAATCATTTTATAATAGAATGTATATGTATGTTTAATTAAAATAGTAACCTAAAAATTAACTAACTTTTTTAAGGTAAAAGGATATCTTATACCATTCAACTTAGATTAATACATATGGTGGTGTCATTATTAAATAAAAAAAATAACTTAGTCAGCATACCAGTTTTCAATCCCTTGGGTATTTTTATGATAAAACATCAGTTCACATAATTATCACAATATCAAAGATAACGTAAACCCTATAGAATATAAATATCCGAAAACTCATTTCAAGATAATATATATTTATATTAAATTTTAATAATTTATTACATATACTTTGACATGATAAAAAATCTCCTAAAATGACATTAATCAGTTTAATATCTCATCACATAAAATATCAATGTTGTTTCAATGAAATTGAACATATGATAAATAATTATCTTATACACAAATTAAAGTATCAATAAATCTTAATATAAAAATATCAAAGTTGTTTCAATGACATTGACCATATGATCAATAATTATCTTATACACAAATTAAAGTATCAATAAATCATAATATAACCAATCAAAGAGAAATCATATTCTGTATGTTATATAAAATTTTATTTGTTACTAAATATAAATGCTTTGGGACCACACAGCTAGAATATCTATTCAAATCAATAACATTACATTTCCTTCACTAAAACCAAAAAATCTAACCAAATATTATTTATCCAAAACATACATCATCAAGAGAATAATTTTTCTTACCTTAAATTCACAAGGACCATATAGATTATGATTTATAGAAAATTAGGATAGTCACTTAGAAAACCAATTTCAATGAATTCATGATAGTATATCTTCAACTATTTTAGTATTTTTATATTCCACGCTAGGTTATCAACATCATCCATATGAAACCCTTCTGGAAATGATTATTTTGGAAAAAATATTTATAACCTAAGTAAAATGAAAAAAATATTATTGAGATAATATTCTCTTAATGAGTAAGAATATGCATTAACATCTATATGTCATTATAGAGAATATGAATAGAATAAGGGTATGATGATATAGTCCACTTTAATGAGGGTGTAATAAGAATATTACTACCTCTAAATACTGAGACCATTAAAATAGAAAACATGGAATAAGGATTTAACAATATAAAGAGTGAAATGAATCAATTATCACAAGATCTGTGATATAAATTTATTTTATAAGAAGCATTCTAAACCAGTAGAAAAAATATATTAAATTAATTGGTATCTCAAAACATTATCATTATATTAATTCATATAAATTGATTACATAATATGGTTTACATCCATCTCCTTAGTATACAATTCATTGGTGGGATATAATAGGCCCACCCATCCTTGGGTTAATGTGGAACCACCGATATTTGTTTAAAAACAAAACCACTGATCTGTGATTTATAAAAAAACTACATGTCATTGTTTTATAACATAACCACCAATAATTCTCAACAATTTACATTGACCATAACATGAATAAATTATATATATAATTTATTTAATTGAAAACCACTTTGAAAAACACATTATTCATTTCAAAACATGACTTAACCATATAATGTATATGGATTCTATAATAATCTCTTTGAAAAATGATTAACTCATGGAAAAAAGAGTTCCATAACAGTCTCATTAAAATATGATTAACTGATGAGAAAGAAACTAGTTCGAAAAATATATATATGAAACATGATTAACACATAGAAAAAATGGATTCATTAAAATCCCATTTTAACATGGTTATACCATGTAAAAGAATGTGGCTCCATAAAATATTAGATTGAAACATTATTGACCCCTAGAAATTTAACATGTTCCACAATAATCTCTTGGAAACAAGATTAAACCATGGAGTAGAAATGGGTAACACAATAATCTCATTAAATAAGGATTAGTCCATGGATAATTAAAGGTCTCGTAAAAATTCTATTTCAAACATGATTATCCCATGGAAAAAATGGGAACTATTTCTATGAAACATGATTAACCAGTGAAAAATAAAGAGTTTCATCATTATATATCAGAAGAAATGTTAATACTTCAAGATAAATTATTACTATAATATTATTCCAATATATATATATATATATATTATAGTGTAAGTAACAATAATGTTCGTTGATGTTGATGAATTGAAATACCATTAAAATATCATTAAAACATATTTGAGGAAAATAAAAAAATTTATTCTGAAAGTAACATTATAAAATAAAAAACATAAAATATTGAAAAAATATATTTTTCAGTAAATAATAAATTATAATCATATAAATTAATGTTCAATAAAATAATTCTTAGGAATTTGGGAAAATTTATTCACATTGTAAATGTAAAATATAAACATAATTTTCAAAACATTTTGTAAAAGCAAGTCATATGTGAATTTTTGTTGAAATGATACAAAAGCTCACATAAAATATATTTTTAAAGAGTTTAATTAATATTTTGTTGAGTCAATAAGGATATCATATGAATTATTCATTTCTAATTGTTTGATGTTTTGAAAATCACAAAAAAAAATTAAGTTCTGTTTTTTTTTCTTAGGATCTGGAATTACCATTTCATTATATATACAGATGTATCATTACGATCTTGCATTCTGATTAGATTTATAGATTTTTTATACTGAATTTGTGATACCGAATCTGGTGTATATGTGATATCATCATTGTGATAACAAATCTCATGTATATGTGATACCATCATTGTGATACTGAATCTAGTGTATATGTGATATCGTCTTTGTGATACCGAATCTGGTGTATAAGTGATACCGTCTTTATGATACCGATTCTAGTGAAAAAGTGATTCTGTTTTATGATTTTGAATCTAATGCAAAAGTTATTCCAATTTTATTCTTCTAATTTCAGAACAAATGAGATACCAGTTTCACAATCCAATTTTTTTCCCTTAAGAATCTGATTTTTTTGATAATGTTAGATTTGTTCAAATGTATCATTCCAATATTATCAGATTCTAAGAATTCTTATACTTAACACTAATCTTTAGCATTACATCATTTATTTTAATTTAAATGATTTTTTACAATCTGTTACAAACTAACTGTTGTATGTTTGACACATGTCCAAGTCCCTCTATTATTTAAGTAAAAGATGACAGTTAGAGTGGAACCAACTGTTGGGAATCATTTCCTAAAATACAAGTTCATTTGAATGATACAAGATCAGTGAATGTAGAGAGTGAATGAACATGAAAAATGCGAAATAACTATGAAGTGTTTACTAGAGAGAGAGGTTCTTTCAACACTCAGTGCTTTGTGCGGATGTGATGATCAACTTGTTTGGGTGTGAACAACTTGTTTAGACTTGCATTGTGCAAACTCTAATCATGCTGATCGGGGGGACTTCTAGGTTTGTAATACAAATGTTCCAATTTCCACCTAAATAGTGGGCTTGTATAGATAACAAGACAGATACCGATCTTTGGATTGAGGGCTTAACTAGGTTTGGGTAAGACCAACTTTCTTGAAAGTATAAATCAAGGACACTTTATCCAAGGTTGTTGGATACCCTTCTCTTTGGGTAAAAAGTATCCTATTATTACTTGTTTTCAATTTAAGGTTAATTTTATTTCCATTTTAATCTTAACTTTTTAATGTTATAATGTTTAACGTTCTTATACTTTCTAATTCCATTACTCTGATTATACTATAGATTCTATACGCTTTACGGCAGAATCATTATTTTATGAAAATAGAAAAGGTTTCTCTAAGAGGTTTTGTGATTGTTCATTGAACCCTGTTAAACATAAAATAAAAGGTTCCAAATGAATTTTTTTAAATTATAAAATTCACCCCCAACTTGTGTTTGAGCATCTACATTCATCATTTCAATCCTACAATTGGTATCAGAGAAGGTCTCTAAAATACTTATATCCATATAAAAGTTTTCTTGACCAAGTTTATCTTTTTCTTATTTTATTATAAACATTTTCTACTAATATGTTATGTGGAAAGAAATTCCTTTTAGTATGGAAGGCGTTCATGTTGGATCTTTAGATAATCTCAATCCTACTAGATGACCAATCTTCGATGGAAATGACTGTGAGTATTGGAGAAACAGAATGAAGACCATTGTGATTATCATAGCGGTAGACAACTACGTTATGCTAACTATAGATTATAAGATTCATTATAAGGAGCCTAGAACCATTACTAATTCAGAAAAGGTTGAATACCAGCTGAACATTAAGGTACGTAATACATTTCATTGTTCCATGACTCAAAATATATATCACCAAATATTATCATGTGAAGCTGCAAATAGTATTTGGAAGAAGTTTTAGGTATCTCACATTGTAACATACAAAGTTATTGAGACTAAATGAGCAATGCTCAGAGATGAGTATCATGGTTTCTTCTTTCCTTATGGAGAACCAGTATATAATGTACATCAATGATTCATGACAATTGTTAACATCTTACAATCAATGGATGAGAAAGTCTTAGATGATGAAGCACTTGTAGACTAGATTATAGACATCATGCCTAACGAATTGGAATCCATGAAAACTGCTATAGATGAAAATAGATAAGTTACACAGATTTCTCTTGATGAAATGTTGGGAAGTCTTCTTCAATATGAAACAAGAATGAAGAGAGATTCTGATAATATTATGAAGAAGAACTAAAATGGATGTGTTTCTTTTAAAACTACTTTAAATCATATGAAAGCCAAGAATCATGAAATAATTACAAGATCTAAATCTAAGAAGGATGTTGTTCAATATGAATCTAGTGAAATTTAAACACCATAAAATGAGTTATCCAATATTTCTCAGAGGATGAACAAGATTTTTGGGCAGAACAAATATCAATATTGATATAGGAAGAAAGGTGGAAAATATATGAAATATGGAGAAGTGAGAAGCTAGTAATGTAGAAGAACTGGTCATATCAGACTTGATTATCCATTAATTAAGAAAATAGATAAGAAGGAAAAGAATTTTGAGAGAAACAAGAATAATTTCTACACATCAAAGCATAAGAAAGTCCTAAAATCCAATGACACATGGAGTTCCATTGGTGGATATTATTCTGACAACTCATCAGATTAAGAATCTTATGAGCAAAATAATATTGGTTTAATAGAGCGATCCCTATTTGAAAATCAATGTCTTATAGATATGGTACGAACTGATGAATCATTAACTAATATGTCCATGAGTGAAAATTTTCCTAATAAATATCTTTCTTTATATGAAGAATCGTATTCATCAGATAATGATAATGATTTTCCTTCCAATGATGAATTTTCTAGGTTTGATGTATTTCTTGAGATATGAAATTTTATGATTTCTAAGAAACATGAAAAATAAAATTCTAGAGAATCTATTTTAACAAAATAAATTTTTGATATTTCCAAATATCATGAAATGAAAATGATGTTTTAGAGAATATTTCTAAGAAACTTGAGGAAGTTAATTTAGAGAAGGATAAACTATCTAATGATCATAAGATTATGTTTTTAGAAAAAGATGTTTTAAAGGATAAACTGAACTCTAAATCTATTATTCATGAGGATAAGAATTTATTTGTAAGGATAAAGTAATAAATATTTTCATTGAATAAACTCCATTGAAATTTTACTTCTGGTAAGGAATATTTTGACATGATGTATTATCAGATCTGACCTCATTGTAATAATCCGGGATTAAGTTATAATCATGAAAAACCTATTTTTATAAATAATATTTTTATTCCATCAATAGACCCTTTTTGTTATAAATGTAAAAGTGGTGGGAATTGAAGGAAAACTGTTCTTTAAATAATGTTCAATCCCATGTGTTTCATAAAGCTTACTTTTCTAAAGAAATATTGACATGCAAAATTGTATTGACAAACTTTTCCGGATCCAAGCTAGTTTGGACTCTGAATACCTAACTCTTATTTTTCATGTCAATGGAGGAAGTACCAACAACATATGGTACATGGATAGTGGATGTTCCCGGCATATGACTGGAAACAAGGAATATTTCCAAAAAAAATAAACACTAAAGGTGAAAAATTCACCTTTGGAAATAACAATCAAGGATAAATTTTCAGTATATGTAACATTATTTTTCTTGGAAAATCATTAATTACAAATGTTTTATTTGTAAAAGTTCTTAAGCACAAACACGTCAGCATAAGTAAATTACATTAGAAGGATACCTTGTGAATTTTATGAATGAAAAGATCTTAGTGCACAATTCGAAGGATGAATTTATTCTCCCAGCCCATAGGCAAGATAAGGTATACACAATAATCCTAGAAGAACTTATTAGTCATGATATTCCTTTCCTAAGAGAAATTAAAGATCAAACTCTGCTTTGGAATATAAGACTAGGACACTGTAACCGACTTGTAAAGTCTCTAACAGTTAGTGCACATGTATATATTTGGTCCAACATAAACTGGATGCATTGGATGCAAATACAATGTGTTTGTATTAGTTGATGACTACACTAGATTATCTTCGGTCTATTTTATCACAAATAAATCTAAAGCGTTTTCTCACTTCAAAGTTTACATAGCTCATGTAAAGAATGAGAAAACCCTTCCATTAATAACTATTCATAGTGATCAGGGAGGAGAATTTCAAAATTTGTATTTTGAAACATTTTTTAGTAATAAAATGAATTACTCAGATTTTTTTATATCTAAGAACTCCTCACCAAGATGGTGTTGTTGAATGAAGAAATTGTATTCTTCAAGAATTGATTATAACCATGTTGAGTGAATATTATATAGCTAATCATTCTTGGGCTGAAGCTATAAGTACTGCTTGTTATACTATAAATCGAGTTTTAATTAGACCTATTCTTAATAAAACGCCTTATGAGTTATGGATTCGCCGAAAACCGAAAGTATCTTACATTAATGTTTTTGGTTGCAATGTATTTATCAAGAATACCAAGGATATCTTACATAAATTTTCACCCAAATCCTATGAACATATCTTCTTTTTCTACTCCACCAACTCTAAAGCATATAGAGTTTTCAATAAAAACACTTGCACTATGAAAGAAACAGTACATGTTAATTTTGATGAAAATTATCCTTTTGTTTTCAAACAACCTAAACTTATTTCTGATATATTTTCTAAAATTGATCACTAACCTTTGATATAAGATCATTCAGATAAATAAATTGTTCAAGAAAATGTTTCTAAAACAATTACTGCAGAAGATTTTCTACCCTATATTGATGATGAGACCTTTCAAAACCCAAATTAGTTGTTACTTAGAAATCATCCCAGTGAAAATATCAATGGAATTTTTAACCAACCGGTAAGAACTAGAAGTTCTTTAAGGAATGAAGTTGAACAAGATTCGTTTCATTCTCAATTTGAACCAAAGACTCCTAACGAATCATTGGGTGATAAAGATTGGATAAAGTGTATGCAATATGAAATCAATGAATTCGTATGGAATCAGTTTTGGACCTTGGTTGAGAATCCTAATGAAACATCAATTATTGTAGAAAAATAGGTTTTTAGAATCAAATGTGATGAAAATGGAGTTATTGTTAGAAATAAATCACGATTAGTTGCCAAATTCTATAACCAACATGAAGGTATGGACTATGAAGAAAATTATTCTCCTATAGAAATACTTGAATCTATTCGTATTATTCTATCCTTTGAAACATTATTTAATATGAAACATTATCAGATGGATATAAAGTGTTCTTTTCTTGATAATTATTTACAAAAGGAAGTCTATGTAGATCAAACCCCGAACTTTGAAGATACAAAACAACCTGATCTTGTTTATCAACTTACCAAAGCTCTGTAGGGACTTAAACAAGTCCATACAGCTTGGAATGATAGACTTTCTGGATTTTTGCTTCAAAATAACTATGTTATGTAAAAGAGGAGGTCTATGTAGATAAACCACCAAGCATTGAAGATACAAAACATCCTAGTCTTTTTTATAAACTTACCAAATCTCTATATGTACTTAAACAAGTCCATAGATCATGGAATGATAGACATTATAGATTTTGGCTTCAAACTAATTATGTTAAGGGAACTACTGATCCAAACTTTTTTATTAAGAAAAATAATAAATATTTTTTGATTATCCAAATTTATGTTGATGACAACATCTTCGGATCAACTCAGAAATCCTTAACTGATTTCTTTGCAAATATTATGAAATTTGTGTTTGAAATGAGTATGATGGGTGAGTTAGCATTTTTCCTATGTTTTCAAATTTCTCTACAAACAAAAAGAACTTAAATATCTCAACATAAGTATATTAAATATTTTCTTAAAAAGTATGGATATGACAACACTAAAGTATAAGTACTCTCATCAGTACCTCAAATACACTCGACCTTAATGAAGTTGGGAAACCAGTAGATCGAACATTATTTGGAGGTATGATAGGAATTCTACTATACGTTACAACTAGACGACCAAACTTGATGTTTTTAGTATTCTTATGTGTAAGATGTCAATACAATCCTAAGGAAGCTCATTTAAAGGGAGTGAAATGAAATTTTCTCTACTTAAAGGGAACCATGGACTTATGACTCTTTTATAATTCTAGAAATGATTTTTTAAAGTATTTCAAATGCTGACTTTGGTGGTTGTAAAATGTATAGAAAAAGTAAATCCATAACATTTCATTTGTTAGGAGATTCCTTAGTCTCTATATCATGCAAGAAACAACATTTTGTTGCACTTTCCAATGCTGAAGCTGAATATGAAGCAGAATAAAGTTGTTGTGCTCCAGTGTTATGGATGCTACACACACTCACAGACTTTGTTATGAGTTTTACTAACACTCAAATAATGTGAGATAACAATAGGGACATCTCCCTAAGTAATAACCCTTCACATCACTCTCATTCAACCCACATATGTATTAGACATCACTTTTTTATGGATCACACACTTAATGGAGATATTGTTCTTCAATTCATTGGAATGAAAGAACTAGTTGCTGATATTTTTAAAAAGACATTATCTTCCGGTAGATTTTAATATATTAAATATATGCTAGGAATTATCTTTGTAAGGTATTCATTCTTAAATACTTCTTGTTTAAATCATCTCCTAACATTATATTACTCCTTATTTTAGGGGGTGTACATAAGCTTGCTTTTTTATTATTTTCTTAATGCCTTTTTAATTTCATTCTCAATTTTCTTTTGGAATTGGAAATTTTAGTATTGGAAATTTCGGTATTGGAAATTTTGGTATTGAAAATTTTGGTATTGAAAATATCGATATTGGAAATATCAGTATTGATATCACGGAATCTAAGACTTCTACGAAAATTCTTATAATACTGACAAACTCCTAAGAGTATTCCAAAAGGGTTAATTTTTTACTCTTTATTTTCATTTCATAATATTCAATTATTGGTATTTCAAAAAAATTCAATTCCAGTTTACATTACTACAAAATTTCAGAATTCATATTTCCTATATCCATCCTCAATCATCAGATGAAATCGGTTTTTTCAGTCGTTTTTTTATCTTATGGAAGTTGAAAGGTTGTAGCCTAATCTATATAAGGGGTGCCTCATTTATAAGCATTTAAACATCCCTACTTATCTTTGTGTCGAAGTTCTATTATCATCAAAGCTTTCATTCTGATTCTTTTTTCTCTAACACTGTGAATGACTCCTGAATCCTTAGCAGACCAGATGTTGAATGGCAAGGAAATAAAGGACTGGTCAATATTTAGGGAAAGGATGGTTTTCCCTAAATTATTTTCAAAACATGACTCTCTTATTTCTAAGTAGATACGAACTAATTTATGGTAAAGTTTTTGTGTGGATAAAGAGAAAAGTCAGGATCTGGTTTATCCTGACTTGGTTATTCAGTTCTCTGAATTTGTTACATTCTTCCTAAAGGATGGTAAGGATCATTTAAGTTCAAATGTTATGATAAGATATATACATTACCCTTCAATAAGGAAGAAAATGTTCTTAGAATTCCGTATGAAGGGGAAGCTATTCTGGGCTCTCAGAAACTCTTTGAGAAAGAAGGATCTTTGGAGAAGTTCAAAGATCTGGATTATCTTAGTCTCAAGTATGTTAGGAATCCTAATATTACGAATCTTTTAATAAACCACAAGGTGGTAGCTCTTTGGATGCAAGGATTTCATATACCCAGAAAAGGAGATAAGAACTCTCTAAAGATATGTGATATCTTTTTGTTAGAATTTCTAGTCAACATACGGAAGATCAGCTTTGTGATGTAAATATTTCTCACCATCCAGGAAATAAATGGTGGATCCATCAAGTCTCAAATACATATATATCTGGAAAATATTTCCTATATATTTATCATGTGCCTTCATGAGTTTAATGTTCCATGCCGATCAGTCTCAAAGCCTTTTAAGATTTTGTTACTCAGTGAGAACACTTTTAGAAGAATGAAGGTATAATTCTTACAGGAATCTAAATGTTTTGAAGAAATTGTTGTCCAAAAAAAGGGTGATGTTCTGGAATCATCAAAATCAGTACCCACGAAAAGAAAACATAATAAATCAATCTTGCTAGTACCAATTTCTGAAATCCCGGTAACAGTACCTCCTCCTACAAATAAACTGAATGTGTATTCTGATGCAACAGTTGCGATGTGGAGGGATATGGAAGCTACTAGAAAAGAAAGAGATACTTCCATTGGCTTCAATCATGTAGAAGATAAGGCCTTCATAATCAATAAATATGAGAATATTGATAATGAAATGAATGAGAAGATGTTAAAGAATAAATCCATGGTTGTTAAACTTTGTAAGTCTCAAATAAAAGTTGTAGAAAAGAAGTCTCAACAAATATAGGAATATGAAGATGTTCATAAGAAACTGGATGTCACTCTAGAAATACTAAAGTCCAGGAATTATATGTCTTTATCTGAACCTGTTCAAGAAATAGAAGATCAGATTGTTCAAGGGGACTATGATAAAGGTTTAAGGGAAGTGGAGGACTATGTTGGAACTCCTTCCAGTTCAGTCTCTAAACCTGTTTCAGAAGAACAAGTCGAAGAACAAGTCCAAGAAAAAGTTGAAGTTGAAGTTGAGGAAGATGTAGATCTTTAGGAAGAGGTAGAGTTTGAGGAAGAAGTAGAAGTTGAAGAATAGGAACAAGCGTAAACAGAAGTGGAAGAATAAGAGAATTAATAGGTTGATCATCAAGGTGGTTAAGAAGAAGAGTTTCAAGAGAAATAAGATAAACCTGGAGATCTAAATTTTATCCATGTTTCAAAGGAACAATCTCTAGTTCGAAATCCTATCAATGAAAAAAGGGTCTTGGAATCCTCATCTGAAAAAGAAACACCTCAGAAGTCCTTCAAGAGATTAGAAAAATCAGTTTCCTTAACTCTATGAGGAGCTCATAAAGGAAAGGATGTTTCTAGTTCTAAATCTTCTTAATCTATTGAAAATGACTTTGTAAAGCTATCATTAAGAAATTTATCAACACTATTCAAGTTTGTGTAAATATAGACGCCCGGAGTCAAATGATTCAAGAAACTCTGAATCAATAGATGGAATCGACCATTATGTTGATGGACATGGTGGTCAAGCAAGAAGAAGACATTAGTAATCATTTGATTGATTACAATGCCCAGAAGGTGACTTGTAAGAATTTATATAACCATACCAAAACTGTCAATGAAGAGATAAGAGGGTTCGATGACTTAATGTATTAAACAAATGGATATTTTAATACTTATTAATCTGAGTTCAACAAGGTCAAGGCATGAATCTCTGAGAAAGATAGTCAACTCAATTCTATTTCCTGATTTGTTATCAGCGAGAAGGATGTTAGAGCTGAATTAAAGAAAAATGTGGTTGTTCAAGAAGAAAGGATGTTGTCATTAGAAAAGAATAATCACGATCAAAATATCTTGTTGAATATGTTCTAAGAAGATCATAAGAAAGTGAAGAAACTAAAAACCTTTCTAAAGAATATTTTTTCTAAGTAATAGAAGGATGGATTATTTTTCCTAACATTCTGATGTTTTTTTGTAATCTTAACATTATTTCCAAACATTCCTTAAGAATCTTCTTGTATATATTTCTTTTGTTTTCAAATATATGATTTCTCAACCTTATAGGGACGTCTTATACTTCTCCATTAAATTCCCTCCTTTTGAAAATCACAATGGGGGAGAATTTATTCAATAAAATAATATAATAAAGATATCAAAAGAGGAGAATCTATTAAGGGGGAGTATGGTAGGAAAGAATAATGACCGAGTAAGGGGTATTTTTATGTTAAGAAGAGATGTTAATCTAATGGAGATATTTCTTCTTTTGAAAAGAAACCCCATATACTAAAGATCACGAATACGATCCTTGGGAAACATAACCTAAGGGGGAGTTAGTTGTATTCATCAGAAATTTCATTCAATGGGAGAGATAAGTTTTTCATACTTGTTTATCCAATTCAATATATTCTTCCTTAGAAAAGTTTTCTATGCTTTCCAAAAAAGGGGGGGATTGTTGAGTTAATAAGGATATCTTATGACTTCTCCATTTACTATGGTTTTATGTTTTGAAAACCACAAAAAAAAAACTTCTGTTCCATTTTTTTGATCTTAAGATCTAGAATTACTAATCCATTATACATACAGATGTATCATTCCAATTTTCTATTTTGATTAGATTTACAGATTTTTCATATCATCTTTGTGATACCGAATCCGGTGTATATGTGATACCATCTTTGTGATTCCAAATCCGGTGTATATGTGATACAATCTTTTTGATAACGAATCTGGTGTATATGTGATACCATATTTGTGATACTAAATATGGTGTAAAAGTGATACCGTCTTTGTGATACCGATTCTGGTGATAAAGTGATTCTATTTTTTGATACTGAATCTGGTGAAAAAGTCATTATGATTTAATGATTTCAATTCTGGAACAAATGAGATACCAGGTTCACAATCCGATTTCTTTTCCCTTCGGAAACTAATTTTTTGATATTGTAAGAGTTGTTCAAATGTATCATTACAATATTATTGGATTCTATGATTTATTATACATAACACTAATATTTAACTTATCATAATTTTTTTTACTTGAAATGATGGCGTACAATATATTACAAACTTACCATTGTATCTTTGATAGGTTTCCAGGTCCCTCCAAAATTTAAGGAAAATATGACTGTTGGAGTGGAGCCAACCATTGGGAAGATTTTCCTATAAATACAAGTTCATTTTCATGATGAAATAGCGGTTAATGTAGATAGTGAATGAAAATATCACATGTGAAAAAGATGTGATGGTTCTCTACTGATAGAGGCTCTTTCAACTCTCAATGCTTCATGTGGATGTCATGAACAACTTATTCGGGTGTGAACAACTTGTTCAAACATTCTTTCTGCAGACTCAGATCGTGATGATCATGGGATTCCGAGTTTAGAAGACAGAGTTTCTGATTTCCTTCTAAATCACGGGCTTGCGCGGATAGCAAGAAAGATACCGATCACCATATTGAGGGATTACCCAGGTTTGGGTATGACATTCATTCATGAAAGAAAAAATTAAGGAACCAATGTAACACCCGAGACTTTTATGAGAAATATTTTGTTTTTATGTTATATAAATCATCAATGGAATCTTTCACTACACACAACACTAGCTTGGCTTGCTTTAAACACAATCGCGACCTTCCTCGATAGCTTGCGTCGTACACAATACCGAGTTTCACTAAACAACGATATGCTATTATTAAAACTTGCCATTGGCAATAGCAATAAACACTTTTTGAAATGGTGTAAATTTTATTTTTCCAAATGGACATTATTTTTGGATTCGGAATATCGAAATTATCCTAGGGTGAAATTTTGATATTTTTCTGAAAACTTTAAATTTTTGATGAATAGTGAAATACACGGTTACTATTTAAAAACCAACTTTTTATTTAAATAATTATTTATTTTAATTTAATTTATTTTAGGAAAAAATTGATATATAATACCTATATAAGTTCAATTCAATTAATTGGAGTCATTTTATAATAATTTTATATATATAATAATTTTATTGAACTTTTCACCGTCTTTTACCCACCTCCTAGAAGAATTTCCAAATTCACATAAAACTTAATTTTACCTCTTCTGTAAGTGGAATTTTGAAAATATGAGAGACATGGTTAATATCAAGGACTAAAATGTGGTTCAATGAGATGAAAATAATTTTTGGTGAATAGTAACGTTTTACTTTTTTTTACCACGGTTAAAAGTAAATAGGGTAATTAAGGGTAAACGTGTTATTATTATTACCCTAAAACATTTCTTAATTCTATTGGATAAGTGTAATTCGACCAAAAACATCCTTAGGAATAAAATATGACCATTTAGGCCCACTTGGATTAGATTAGCACATTTATTATTAATTTATTTAAAGAAGGGTTAAAATAGTTAAAATCAATGTTTAATAACTAAATCATTTTTAATATAGGGTTATACATAAGATAAATTCGATAATAAATAGTCATTAGAAAGCTAAAAATATTTCCTACATTATGGTATTTTTTTAGACTTAAAATAATTTAATTTATTTATGACACAATGATGATGCAGTAATTATATTATTAATGAAATATTGATATAATTGGTGTTATAAATACCAAACTAAATGTAATTTGAGACTTTTTATGAATTCCAATAATTTTATATGTTAATATTACATGTTATTATTTATTTTATTAACTTTTTTTGAACTAATATTTCTGTTATTAGTTTCACAAAAATCAATTATCAAATAGTGTCAAAATTTACATAAATTAGTTTTTAAAAAAAGTATTATATTATTAATTTTTCTTTTATTCTTAAAAATCCATGGTTCTGCCAAATGACTTAGATAAGGTTATATATATTAATTATAAACAACTTGGGGTTCATTTGGCTTGTTATTGTATGTTTATTAACCTTATAGTGTAAGAAAAAAAGATGACACGGTAAAAATTAAATTACCTAACTTAAAGTTAAATCTAAATGATAAGGTTAAAATAGATACCTAAATTTGTCTAAATTCTATTGGATGAGAGGATTTCGACCCATACCCACCTTATCTTAGAAATAAATAAATTTGGAGCTATTAAATACCAAATATGGCTTTATAATAAAATAATATTTTTAATTTTTCCAATGGTGCCCCTCTCCTCCCTTATAAAAGGGCACCTCCTCCCTCTCTTCCTAACACCTCTTTGAGCCTTCAATATCGGCCAAACCATGCTAAATTATCTTCTCCACTTCCCTAGAAACATCCTAGAGGTCCTTGTCTTATTCAAAGGCCTATTTTAGAGCCCTAAGAGGAGGTCTCAAAGAGGCTCTTCAAAGATGAGGTAATGTCCGTTACCGATTCTTTCAACATTATTTCTTCTTCCACTTCTTCTTATTTAGTTGTTTCAATATGAATTAATAATATCAGTATCACTAATATACTGATATGTTATTATATGTATGAAACAAACCTATTTCCCCATCTATCCATCCTACGGAAAACGAAATCACCGCGCGTGCGTACGTACGGAATACCATCTCTACACTGTGGTGTAATCTATTTTCTATCACCGCCTTACTTGGATGGGTATAATGGTGAAAATAATAACTATATATGATTATTTTAAAGTGATATTTATTTTTAAATATTATACATACACTCTGATACAATTCCATGATCATGGGAAAGATATTATCGCTCGTGCGTACGTACGGAATACCGTCTCCACGATGTGATGTGACTCATTCTACATGATTTTCATTGCATAATGATTACATAAATAAATTGAGTGAATAAATATGATATGTATTAAAATACTACAATTATATAAATGAGTTATATATAACCTAAAAAGAATAATAAGAATTTATTCGACAAAACACGGATTAGAACAAAAAGTAATAAACACCCGAATAACAAGTAGCAATGAAATATTACTAATAAGAAGATAAGAATATGACCATATATGATATCATAACAATGAGTATGATTCTGGAATAAGTTAATGACATTATTTAAATCATTATACAGGAGGTTTAGACACTAACAAAGCAAATCAGACCTAAGGTAAGGGAAAATCTAGCAAATCTCTTTTTTTATCCGAGATTGTTTGTACTTCAGAATTTACTGGGGAATATTTATCATCCACATCCATGTTTCCTCAATATTTAGTATTTATATCCTTATAAAATTTTTTAAATCCAACTTTACCCTTCGGTGAGTTTTTAGTAAAAGATATGAATGGAATCTTTTGTCATTTTTCGTACAAGGTACTTTTTGACGTTTCCGACAAAAGTACCCGAAGAATGTTTTTTTAACTTATACAGCATGAATGGATTTTTAAAAAAATATTTCCATGAATCTTCCTTTACAAGTTTTCAAGTTTATTTTTAATCAAATTATTTTCTTTTAAAATTGTATGACATGTTAAGAAAGGAAAAATGTTTTTGAAGTAGAAAGGATATTTTCTTCAAAAATAGAGTTCAAGTGTTTTATCAAAATTATTTTCCATCTAAGATAATATAGGGTTATGTTTATATCCCTATTATTACATTGATTTGATTATGTTGTGATTGAATTATTTTTAAAAATTCCTTTATCTTATATGAATTGTTTTTTGATGTCACGATGTTTAAGAATCCCATATTTATTATATGGGTTATGCAATGATTTATGATTTTGTGGCACACATAAGAATGGTATAATTATGAGATGGGTGGGACCTATATATCCCTATAATTCATTGGGTAAATATTTATATCTCATGAGATAGACATGGCTGGAACGGCAGGTTAAACCGGTTCAGTGAAACAGGACTGAAACAAGGTGTGAACTCGGTTCAGAAATGGACATTGTCCACTAAGATAGTCTTGGAAATGAGTCTTGACTACTAAGAAATGATTTTCTATGATTATGTGTGTATTCCGCAAAGAGTCCTCTTTTCAGTTATGATTATTTGGATTGCATTTCACTTCTATGATTTATCCCATGTTATGAAATTATGATCTCTTTTGCAGGTTAAGTTTTGAAAAATGATATGTTCCTATGAATATGATGTGATTTATATGTCTTTTGTTTACCCATATTGAGCATTTGAGCTCACCCTTTTGTATGTTTTCTTTCCACATGTGAGGAATAAGGTTATTAAGTAGGATATGCCAAAAGGGACTCTAGAAATAAATGGGAGACAATGTAGATGCTTTTTGAACCAGTTGTTTATGTTTCTCAGTTTCTAAAGACTATATACCTATACGATCCTTTCATGGGTTTGTTATATGATGTAACAAGTGTACTTCAATATTGAAGTAATAACCATGTATTTAAATTATGGGTCGTTGTTGGCACCAAAAATACGGCCCGAAAGAAAGGAAGGAAAAAGACAGCTGGCGCGCTGCCTCGCGAAGCACAGCCGCGAAGCACCCACCCGAAGCGCCCTGACCCTCGCGGCCTCGCGAAACTCCCGAGGTGGTAATGCTCCGCCAACACATTTGACGTTCGCGAGCCGCCGCGAAGCACCAGAGGCGGTAATGCTCCGCGAACACATTTCACATTCGCGAGCCGCCGCGAATCACCAGAGGCGGTAATGCTCCGCGGACGACGTTGACGTTCGCGAGCACGCCGCGAAGCACCGGAGGCGGAGCGCGAGCCCTGCTTCGTGGCGCCCCTTCCCTATAAATACTGCACTCCCCCTGAGTCCCGAAGACGGACAATCTGACCTTTTGTCTTCTCCTCTCCCGAATCGCGAAGCACTCTTTGCCCCAGGAATCATGAGCTCCACGAGGTATTTCTACTTCGTGAGACGACTCTGCATTGTCTCGTTTTGAGCCCCTCTTCCGAGAGGGATTCCCTTCGCGAAACTCAAGGGCGTTCGCGAAGGAAGGGGATTCCCAAGGGAACCCGGGCAGCCGCGGAGCGTTTATGCTTCGTGAAACACCCAACCCATGCTAGTGATCCCTATTCCAAGGCAGGATCACTATGCATCACGAAGCACACTGCTCCGCAGGACCCCGCTTCGCGAGGTACCCCTTCCTCGCGAGGCAGTGCTCCGCGAACACTGTTCCACTTCGCGAAGCACCTTCCACTCACACCTATGCCCCATGCTAAGGCCAAGGCACTCCACTTCGCAAAGCACACTCCTCTGCTTAGGGATTCCTCTTCCCGTGCGGCCCTCCAGGTTTGCACGATGTGATTTCAAAGTCCCATGGACAATACCACCCGTAGCGTTGCTGCGCCTAATGCTTCTTCACATAGGCACGCTAACGGCTATTGCTTCTTCGCATAGCCACTCTAACGTGGGCCCCTCGATAGTTCGTTCCACAACCCCCCTTAACCATGGCCTTACCGGTACCTTCCCTTCCCCAAGGACCAGAGGGTACCGGTTATGTAAGTCCTAGGGGTGTGGAGTGAACCCACCTCGTCCGAGCTGCAGGACGTTAAACTGCAAAGCACCACGTCCTCAACACATGACGTTAAACTGTGATCCGACCTCGTGCCCCTCGCGAAGGGTCCCCCCAGCTCGAACATTTTTTACACCTCTCGTCTCCACGGGAATGGAACTCTTCCTCACATGGAATGAGATCCTCCTTATCGGAGTGGAGTATGTTCGTAAGAGAAGGGAAACCCTATCCCCCTCAACGGATGGTTTCACCTCTGCATCTCCGTACTTCCCCACTACCAAGGTCAGTGGAGGGCATGATAGGGAACGAGGCACCTCCCATCGTCGGACCAAGGTCCATCTTTCCTGCGCTCTGTCGCGCCATGGGCCTCCATCCTGGAGTAAGTCCCAACACCATGGGCCGCTCAACGCGTAATCCCCTCTTCGCTTCTCACGGACGCACCCTTCGCGACGTGATCGTCAGGTCCTTGCAACCTTTTGTTTCTCACACCGAGCATGACTCATGTGGGCTTAGAGTGAGCACCGACCCTGACCCCGAATATTCTCTTGAACTACGAGGTCTTTGATCCATGTCAAGGCATGGTACGTAGGAAGCCTCTATGAGGGTCAAGCCCACCCGTCTTTCACGTCGGGTTTCACCCCCATCCAGCACGACGTTAAACTACACTCTGATCCAGTGGTAAGCCATTGCGACCCAACCCATCTTCCAAACTACGAGGACTTTGATCCATGTCAAGGCATGGTACGTAGGAAGCCTTCACGAGGTTCAAGCCCACCAATAGTGGACCCCCGGGTCTACTTTCACATCGGGTCCCATTCTGGTCCAGTGGTAAGCCATTGCGACCCATCCCACTTGAACTACGAGGTCTTTGATCCATGTCAAGGCATGGTATGTAGGAAGCCTCCACGAGGTTCAAACCCACCTGTCATTTCACGTTAGGTCTCACCCCGGTCCAGCACGACGTTAAACTGCATTCCGGTCCGATGGTAAGCTATTGTGACCTTTTCCCACCTGAACTACAAGTTCTTTGATCCATGTCGAGGCATGGTACGTAGGAAGCCTTCATGGGGTTCAAGCCACATTACTCGGTCGTTAATTAACGTCGAGTTTCGCCCTCGTCCAGCATGACGTTAAACTGCATGCCACCGTTTTTCCCGCATGACATTATACTGTACACCCAATTCTGGTCCGACGGCAAGCCGTTGTGACTAACCCGAACTACGAGGTCTTTGATCCATGTCAAGGCATGGTACGTAGGAAGCCTTCCCAAGGTTCAAGCCCACCACCCATCGGACCAAGGTCCACTTTCACGTCGGTTCACCGACAAAGCCCCATTTGAACTATGAGGTCTTTGATCTATGCCAGGGCATGGTACGTAGGAAGCCTTTCTGAGGTTCAAGCCCACTCATCATCCAATTCGTGTCGTGTTCTACCTACGTCCAGCACGACGTTAAACTGCAATTCCCGCCCGACGGCAAGCCGTTGTGACCACCCCGAACTACGAGGTCTTTGATCCATGTCAAGGCATGGTACGTAGGAATCCTCCCAGAGGTTCAAGCCCAACTCCCATCGGACCAAGGTCCCTTACTTACGTCGGTTCGCCGACACCCACCGCCCGTTGTTTATTCACGTCAGGGTTCACTATCGTCCCGCATGACGTTAAACTGTATTCCATCAATCCTGAACTACGAGGACTTTGATCAATGTCAAGGCATGGTACGTAGGAAACCTTCCCAAGATTCAATCCCACCATTAGTGAACCCACGGGTCTACTTTCACGTCGGTACTCTGACGATGCTCATCGGGCCAAGGTCCACCTTCCCGTCAGCCTATCGACGTCATCCTGGACTACGCTAACTTTGATTCCCTGCCACAGGGATACGTAGGAATCCTCATCAAGGCTCAAGCCCAACTTCACTGTCGCCCATGAGATGGTCCCACTTCACTCTCCTTCCACTCCATTCATCAACCTACCACCTGTTCCGATTCTCGCCCAGACCGTCTTATCTTGGTGAGACCATGTCGGTACGCTCTTCTTCACTGTCGCCCATGGGCTGGCCCCGGTATCGATATCCCTTCAAGGAGGATCCCTCAATCCTATCTATCCTAGCTAATGCTCTGGTTGGGTTGATCCGTCTCCGCTGGACGTTAAACTTGCGGCATACCCTGTGTTGAGCACGGGAAGCTGAGGAAAACCTCAGATATGTGTCTACGACATTTAATTCCTCGTGCTCGATGTGGGATGCCTCGGTCTTCCACGCCCTTGAGAAGCCTTGTGGTCAAGGATAACAGACAGACATTCCAGGTACCCCAGCATCCAGACACGCTACTGATGCCTCAACGTGACTACTCCCATGACTGAAGGTTGCTGCCCTGACTGGACCCTTTGGAATGTCCCGACAAAAGCAGTGTAATTAACCGGCGTCCATGGAAACATGGCACTGGGAAGAGTTTAACGAACTACATATTAAATCTATAAGGGAGACCTGGACTAGGTGATGAGTTCTGAGGAGGAATCCACAGGAGGAAGAACCGACATCCCATCATCCCGTTTCGATCAAGGAGCAGACGTCCCTGAATAAGGAGCGAATGTCTCCCGCCTTTGGAAAGCGGGAATGCGGGGCCACAGAAGCGTCGCGCGTCCTCCCCCACGGACGGACGGGCGCGCGCCCCGGCGAAAGCGTCGGAAACAGAAATGGCGAACCCGACGTGAAATTATTCTCCTCAATATGGAGATTAGTAGCGTCTGAGACATGAGTAGATTGACGTGTCACCGGATCCAGATATCTGGTGCCTGGTCCCGCCGAGCAAATAGCGGGCCTGTCGTGAAACTCACCAGAAGTCGGGGCAGTAGAACTTGGGGCACTCCGTTCTGCAGCGTATCGGTGTGGATCCTTCTCACAGACATGGAGAATGGAAGAATGCTGGGGCACCGGCTGTCAATCCTTTTCCTCTCAGTACTGATGAGTTGATCCCTTCGTTTCTCAGGAACCAGGTTGTTGTTACAGAGACGCGATCATCGTCCGCTCCTCACCCATGCAGAGGCAGGGGCAACACCACGACAGCCACCCCACGTAGCGCCGCTACCGCCACGACGGCCGCCACATCGCGGAATACGGGGTGCCCACGCCCCCTTTCCCCATCAGAGGTCATCGAGCGAAGGGTGATCAACAACCTCGTGCGCAGGTATGAGGAAGAAGGGGTCATCCCAACCCGGGATATGGCCCGCCTGGACCTGGAGGCCTCCAGGCCCCGCCGTCAATGCCGCCCTAATAGGCTGCGCAGGGAGCCTCTGCTCCCCACCCCAACATTCAACCGCTTCAGGAGCTTGTCTCCGGAACGCCTTGAAGTCTCCTCGCCTTACGCTGAAGAGGCGGGAGCCGTCCGGCTTAGCCCGCTCAGGGTCCCGACCCAAGGGCCCCAAGCTAGAGCTCCCGCTCGGCTGCGTCAGCGCCGCCGTCCGGCACCGCAGGAAGAGCAGGCAGACTACGTCCCTACACCACCTACACCAGCTCGCCTGACCTGACGTCAGCACCGGGCACGGGCTGAGGACGCTCGCCTAGGCGCGTCAACGTCGACGGCTACAGTGGCCCGAGCCACCGCTGACGTGCATCGTGAAGCCCCTTCATATACTAAGTAGGGGCACTCCTTCACCCAACCAGGATTGAGACCCCAACCGCCCCACGGGCAGGCTGGGTTTACTCTCCGGGTTGCAGGCCCAGGTGGTGATCGTCGCGAGCTGACCCGCGGTAATGTCACCCCGTACGGAGGTCCTCCCCGTACCACTACTCCACAGAGCGTGGTCCTTCCCCGCTCCGAGGTTTGTCATGGAGGCATTCCTCGTGCTACCTCCATCCTGCAGGAAGACCTGCTCCGCGACAATGACGCTCAGTGCGGAAACATTTCCCGCGCCCACTATACAGGGTATGGAGTCCATCCTCCTGCCCCCGGCCGCCAACCTGAAGGCACCGACCATCCGGTCCCTCTCCAACGTGGGGGGCCTCCCTACGTCCTCTCTGCAACCGGCGAAGGTCCTCCTCGCCCGAGCAACTCGAGGAGTGAAGGTCAGCCTCGCTCCACCCGTATCGACCATGGAAGTCCTCCCCATGCTCTTGCCAGTTCCAACAGAGGCCCCGCCCAGATGGGTACTGTTCATGGAGGTCCTCCCCATGTACCCTTCGACATTTGCCCCGGTGCCCCTCACACCCCGGCTATCTCGAGTGGAGGCCCTCTCCACCATGGCACCAGCGCCGCCCCGAGGCTGCCTGATAGGGGTCAACCCGGTCCCTAAAAGCCACCCCGGCCCAGAAGAGCAGATCGTTGCCGCCACTAGAAGAATCCTGGGAAGGCCCAGGTAGAGATCAAACGTGCCCGCTTCTCCGACTCGGAAGCGGAATGCGATTCAGTGATGGAACCTTCTCCCCGTTCCTCTGTATCAAGGACTGGGGCAGGAACCAGACGCGTTAGCCTCATTCTCCCAGAATTTGAGGTCTACCGGATTCCCGTCTCTCTCCGCAGGTACATCCAGGAGGGAGAAATCCTGGGAATTCTGCAGGTCTCGACCACGCAATCACCGCCCCTGTCACCAGAAGAGCCATCTACCTCTACCAGAGATCACGTAGAGTTATTTTGGGGGCCAACAACGGTAGAGAGACAACACGACCTGTCGCCGGTAGCCGCAGATCCTGTTCCGGAAGCTGTGGTTATCAGCCCGTCATATCGTGACATCGTGGCCAGGTCACCTCACTCGTCGGAGGATGGCCTGGAATTTGGCGGCCAGTCAGCTCGTTTTCCGTATTCCCCACCGCCGAGCTTACTATCCCAAAGGTATGCCTCGGTACCGCTACCGGTCCCTCAGCCGCCCCCGGTTGATGAGTGGGGCAACACAGGGCCAGACCTTGAGTCCGAGCCTAGGAGCTTCTGGAGTATCTTTGCAGCGGATTACTTCCCGGAGAAGTTCTGGCCGACGGTGGCACTGAATTTCCACATACCAGAGTCTCTTAACCCTGAAGACGTGGGGTGCTTTTGTCGAACCCTGTGGGCGACACACTTCCGCCTCCGTTATGAATGGGTGGTGTACCCCAGAAGTCGTGAGCACTTCGAAGAAATCAGCGAGCAGTGCCGCCTGATCGATGCAGCCGCACTTCTTGTGGCCCAGCACCCTGAGTCGCCAGGCCACCAGAGCGCCCTTCAATGAAAATGCATTCAGAGTCTTAATGCACTCCGCAGAATCGTCAGGGAAGCCACCCCCCATGTGCAAGTCCGTGGTTGGGGACACTATGCCGCTCTCCTCTTCGACCCTATCCGACGGCAGCCCGATTCGCTATGCGACATCGAGGATATGCCCTCAAGAGGGGTCGCAGTCCACATGGCCGACGTTGTGGATAAGGAATATGAGCTTGAGTTCCTTGATTGAGACTTACCATCCGAGGGTGTACCGCCGCTGCTCGACCCTTCAGGGAGAGATACCCGTCATTAGAGGAACCTGCTAGGTCTCCTCGTACCCACCGAGTCGCTGGTACTCGGTCGAAGCACTGGAAAGGGTAAGGAGCACGTCGGAACAATCAAGCACTCCGACCCGTTCGCCTCTGTGCAGAAAATGGACGAAGATCCCGAGAAGTCCACGTTACGCCAGCAGCTTGCTGAGAAGAAAAGGCTGGTTGACGAACTCTTGGCTGAACGCGCCGCAGAGCGACGACCCGACTATGGTAATCCCAGGCCGGGGCAGCAGGGGCAGGAACAATTTCCCCCCAGCAAGATGCCTCCGGGCCACCCTGATCATGCTACTGCCGCAGACAGGGCGGAATCCGGAACATACGGCAAGAGGGCGTGATACGTCTCGCCAAACCCCCCAGAGCGACGGGACAATCTGAAGAACCCAACCCGGGTTCCCCCAGTCACCCCGCAGGTCGTCCAGCCAGTTGACCCACGAGCGGCCGAAGCCGTCTACCGTGTTGAAGAACCTGGCAATGCACTTGTGTTTAGGGATCCCCGTCAAGACAGGGACCCCCACCCGGAGGACCTTATTGCGGCACTCACAGCCTGCCTCGAGGCGTTGGAAACGAGACAGGTGGTGGTCCGAACGGATGGCAAGCCCTATCCCACGTGGGTGGATGATATGCCCGCGCCTCCGGGTTTTGGGAACCCCACATTCTCGCCCTTTAACGGGATAGGGGACCCGCCCCACCACTTGGCTCATTTTTCTTCCAGGTGTGGCCCCATGCTGGGGACCCCGGCTCAACAAGAAGCCGCCAAGCTCTGATGTTTCGTACAGACATTGGAAGGTCCGGCATTCGTCTGGTACAGCCAGCTCCCTATCGGATCGGTGACCGGTTGGGAGGATCATCACCAGCAGTTCTTATACCAGTTCAGCTCCACCACGCGAAAGACCAGCATTGCAGACCTCTTCAAGTGCAAGCAAAGGCCTGATGAGCGAGTCGCAGACTTCATCGCCCGGTGGAAGGGACTTACGTATTCCCTCGATATGCCACTGACTCAGGAGCAATTACTGATGATGTGTGTGGGGAACGTCAAGACAGAGATGGTACCCTCCTTGATTACCCAGAACTACCATGGAGGGTTCAGAGATTTCTCGGACAAGGCTCAACGCCTCGAGGAAGCCCTGCAACAGGCCAGTCAGGCACGTTTGTTGCCCCCTATGATCCCAGCCAGGAGGACCGCCAGGGCTGAACCCGCCGCGGTGGCTCAAATAGAAGCCCCGAGGCAGCTGGAATTGCTACCGGCGGCACCACCCCCGCAACCCCGTAGTGGTCCTCCACCTCAAGCACAGGCTCCCACCCAGCAGCGACTGCCTCAGAACCGATAGGTTCCCCCGCACAACGCGCCACCGCCACCTAGGTGAGACAATCAGGCGCCGCCTCCTCGGAAGGCCCCTCCGGCCCCTCGTCAGGACCAGGCCCCCAGGGCCCCCTATCTGGAAAGAAGGTACCAGACCTATTCGTTCAACGAAAATCAGGTCCCTGGCTACTTCCAAAGTGCTCTAGAGCAAGGGATTGTGTGTCTGCCTAAGTGCAGAAGGCCGGCAGAGGCGCATCTCACCGATCACCCCAACTACTGCCCTTATCATCAGATCCTGGGGCACACCCTCATGCGATGCTATGTGTTTAAAGACTGGCTTCAGGACCAGGTCAACAACAACATAGTCAAGTTGGGCCCAGCACCAGCGCAAGTGGCAGGTGTCTTTGCAGGATCAGAGATCGGCAGCGACAGTGAAGGTGAGTGGCAGTAGGTCCCTAGCCGCGGATCCCAGAAATATGATGACTGGATGGCTCGAAAAACTGTCGTTCGTGCCCAGGGTATCATCCGGGCGCGCCTGAAGCAATCGGAACCTTCAGAAGAAGTAGGCGGTGCCTCCGCATCGTCTTCACAGTCGACCTCTGCCCAAAAGGGCAAGCAGCGGTGACGCAAGAAGAAGAAACGTGCACCACCAGTGCCGTCGTCTTCCCGCACTCTCGGCGACTTTATACCCCCCGAAATGGGGATCCCTCCCAGAATCCGCCCAGTGGTGGATGAATCCTCGAGCGATAGACAAGGGTACGCTTCAGTTAACACTGTGGAGCTGGTAAAGCCCTATATGACCCCCGAAGAGGGGGAACCCCAGGCAGACCTCCCCAACGTTTCCAGCCGACGTCGACGTCAGCGGAATCGCAATCGCGCCGGTCATCGAGGTACGTCGGCAGGCACTTGTGGCCAAGCCGTGCATGCTACCGAGACCAGGCAGCAGGCTCAGCGCAGATCTCAGCATGCGCAGACCCATCTAACACCCTCGGCTCTACCTCCACCGCCGTTCGTGCTACTGGATCGGGGGGAGCATCCTCGTTCGTATCACAACCAGTCTTGCCCGGCTACAGGCCAGCCTCCGCTGTCCGATCTTAGCCCGGCGACTACTCTTCAGGCTTCTACTGGTAGGAAGAAAGATGTACCCAGTACTAGTCAATCGCCGGTCCAGCCAGCCGGACCCGCTGTGTATCCAAATGCCGAACGACCCCCTGTAAGCAGAGGTTCGCGTTTGGCATGAAAGTACGATGTTCTGAAGCACCTGGCCGGCATCCCGGCGAGGCTCTCCATCCTTGAGGCCCTTCTCCTATCATCTGAAATGCGCGAGGCACTCGCCGAGGCCCTAAGGAGCCCCCTCCAGTTCGAGACGGAAGTAGCAGCTGCAGAAGCCTTCCATACCGAGACGATTGAAAACGCCGAATGTCAGGCGGTTATCTTGTTCTCCAGTGAAGATGAGGACCCTCCTATACAGGGGCACATTCGCCCACTGTATATCACTGGCCACTTCAACGGTGTGGAAGTCCGCCACTGCCTCGTTGACAAAGGTTCTGGAATCAATATAATTCCGACCCGGACGCTGCGAAAGCTGGGTCTGTCCGAAGGTGATTTAAATCCCTCTGACCTCAGGATCCAGGGGTACGACAGGATAGAGCAAACCCTGGTCGGCAAGATCCGCCTGAAGACTCAGTTCGGTGGCTTAATTGCCAGCACCGAGTTCATGGTTGTTTCTCAGGACACCGCCTACAAGGCATTGATGGGTAGGCCATGGCTCCATTTGCATGCAGCGGTCCCCTCGTCATATCACCAGTGGCTGAAGTACTCGCTCAACGGTCGAGTAGGCGTGCTCCAAGGAGATGCATCCCCTTTCGCTTCTTGTGAGGCCCGCTATCTGGATGCGGGTTATTACTAAAGTAAGGACAAGAAAATCCTGGTAAGTGAGGATGAACCCGCCCCGATCACAAGTGATCCCTGGGCAAGCATGGATGACGCCTACATCCTCCCGATCCACCGGTTGGAGGCCACGACCCCCGACATGGGACAATTTTTTATTGTTTCGGGTACGCAAGGAAGGCATGTTCCCGTGTCCAAGCGATAACGGAAAATCACCTCGTACTCCTACATCAACCAGGATCATGTCATCCTGGAACCCCCTACCCCTGTACGGTACCGGGACGTCAAGCTCATGACAACGGCAGTGCGCCATACGTGTCTCTTCCACCGGGCTGGAATTAACCGACTCAGGTCGACACGTCACCACTGCTTTGATATCATCAAACGTGGCCCTTTAGGCCGAAGGCCAGATGGGATAGGGTCGACTGCCTTCATTGATATGGTCTCAATGGCAAGCGAGTATCCCGAAGTGATGACTGTTGCTGCCCAGGCCGGCACGAGCTGCCCCTCGTATTTTGATAGCCCAAAAGCCCCCCCCCCCCATCGCGGGAAGTCCCCCCACGAGTGGGGAGGAAGACTTGGAGGATGCTCCCCCAGCCTTTGAAGAAGGAGTCTCTACCACGGTTGATGAACTAGTACAGGTGAACCTTGGTAACGAGGAAGATCCGAGACCCACATTGATCAGTGCAGCCACGTCCATCGAGGAGCGGCAGCAGTACGTAGAATTCCTCAAACAGCACCGTGATGTGTTTTCCTGGAGTTACGATGAGATGCCGGGGTTGGATCCCCAAGTGGTCGTCCACCGTCTGGGCCTCCCGCCAAAACATCATGGGTTTAAGTAGCCTCCCAGGAAGATGAACCCTTCTCATGGTGCCATGGTTGAGGCCGAAGTTGATAATCTAATCAAATACAACTTCGTTAAGGAGGTCCAGTACCCCAAGTGGCTTGCCAACATTGTGCCAGTTAGGAAGAAGAATGGGCAGATCAGAGTCTGTATCGACTTCCGCGATCTTAATCGCCACTTCCCAAAGGATGACTTCCCACTCCCAGTGACGGAGCTATTGATTGACTCCACGACCGGGTTCCAAGCCCTCTCTTTCATGGATGGGTATTCCGGGTATAACCAGATCCGGATGGCCCCCGAAGACGAAGAGTCCACTGCCTTCAGGGCTCCCCAGGGTACCTTTTGCTACCAGGTAATGCCATTCGTTTTGAAAAATGCAGGTGCCACTTATCAGAGGGCCATGCATCGCATATTCAAACCGATCCTCGGGACATTGGTTGAATGCTACGTGGATGACCTTGTAGTCAAATCATGCCAGCTCTAGGACCATCTCAGAGACCTTGAGAATGTGTTCGGCTTCCTTCGTTCTCATCACCTGAAGATGAACCCGCTGAAGTGCGCTTTTGGGGTCACCTCCGGGAAGTTTCTGGGCTTTGTTGTCAGATACCGAGGCATCGAGATCGACCCGGAGAAGATCAAGGCCATCAGCCAAATGCTTCCCCCGAGCAACATTCGGGACCTCCAAGGCCTTCAAGGCCACTTAGCCTATATATGCCGATTCATTGCGAATCTGGCCGGCAAGTGTAAGCCCTTTTCCCGGCTCATGAAGAAGGGCGCCACCTATGAATGGGATGAGGAGTTTAGGACCGCCTTCGAGGAAATCAAGAAGTATCTGCTCCAACCTCCAGTTTTGATGCCACCCATCTCCGGAAAGCCGCTGGTCCTTTACATGACAGCCCTGGAGAGATCCCTCGGTGCGCTGCTCGCCCAGAAGAATAATGAGGGTACTGAGAATATTCTCTACTATCTCAGCCGCATGCTTCTCGATACGGAGGTCAGATACTCCCCTATCGAAAAGAGCTGCCTTGCGCTCGTCTTCACCGTGCAGAAGTTACGACATTACCAGCAGCACCACGAGGTGCAATTGGTCTCCCGGGTAGACCCACTGAAGTACATCTTGAGCCGTCCCATGCTGACTGGCCGACTAGCACGGTGGGCGGTGATTCTCCAGCAGTTTGATATCAGGTTTATACCTCAGAAGGACATTAAGGGACAGGCGTTGGCAGACTTTTTAGCTTCCCATCCAACCTCTGCAGATCAATCCCTGGACCTGGATTTCCCTGATGAGATGATCCTCTCAGTCGATCATACTGCCCCGTATTGGAAAATGCATTTCGACGGCGCCTCCCGGAGCCCCACCGGTAGGAATCTCAATGATCCCAAGCTCAACAGAGTGGGCCTGGGTGTTGTATTCATTACCCTGGCGCAAGCCGTCCTACCATACTCGTTCCTGTTGTCAGAAGGTTGTACGAACAACGAGGCAGAGTACCAGACTCTCATCACCGGCCTTGAGTTGTCCCTTGAGATCCATGTTCCCCATCTACATGTGAATGGACATTCTGAGCTGGTAATCAAGCAGGTTAATGGCGACTACGTCGTAAGGAAGCCAGAGCTTGCACCATTGCTGGAGTACACCCTCCTCCTAATGGCCCAGTTCTCTTCTCGACCGGAGGTTACCCATGTCCTACGGTCGCAGAACGGCCAAGCGGATGCCCTGGCTGGCTTAGCCGCGTCGCTCGCAGAACCCGAGCAAGATGATTTTGTCATACACGTGGCCCACCATAGATTCATTTCCCCCGTCACCCAATAGGACCGTGATAGCCTGCGGGTGAGTCATCTCACCGCCGGACCCTCCATATCGGGAGTCCCGGTTTCGTCAGACGCAGTGGTTGAATCCACCCCCGACTGGAGAGCACCTTTTGTCAAGTATCCCCAAAATGGTCAGCTCCTGGACGACCGGGCCGAACGCGAGCGGATCCGACGACGCGCGCTGCAATTTACCCTCCGGAGCGGCCCCAGTCTGGAACAGATCCTTTATAAGTGGAGTTTCGATAGTGTCCTCCTCCGTTGCATCCAAGGAGGGGAGATACCTCAAGTTATGCAAGAGTTTCACGCCAGTTCCTATGGTGCCCATCAAGCTGGGCCAAAACTGTCCCATCAAATCCGGAGTTTGGGGTACTTTTGGCCTCTATGATCCACGATTGTATTGGATACGCCAAGAGATGCCACGTGTGCCAAGTACACGCCAACTTCTTGCATCGGCCGCCAGAGCCCCTCCACCCCACCAAGTACTCTTGACCATTTTCGGTATGGGGACTTGATGTAGTGGGACCGTATCCACCGGCAACAGCCCTCCATTGTAGGTTCATCCAGACTACTACAAATTTCTTCTCCAAGTGGGAAGAAGCAGTTCCGCTCAAAGAGGTCAAGGCCCGTTCCATCGTTGACTTTGTGAGCTCCAACATTATACACCGGTTTGGAGTCCCTCACGCCATCCTCACCGATAACGACACCAACTTCCGAGCAGCTGAATTGAAGAAATTGTACGCTAAGTACGAAATCCGGTCGAACCATACCTCCCGCTACCACGCGCAGGCGAATGGACAGATCGAGGCGTTCAACAAGACCCTCTCTAACATTCTGCAGAAGATGGTTGGTCAGAACAAGAAGACTTGGATGGACAAGCTCCCCAATGCCCTCTGGGTTACCGGACGACGACTCGCAACTCTACCCAGGTGACCCCATATTCCCTGGTGTATGGAGATGAGGCCGTCCTACCCATTGAGATCCAGCTGTCGTCGCTACGCACTGCAGTTTATGATCACCAGACATCAGATGAGGTAGCCGAGATCCGTCTAGATGAATTAGAGGCACTGGACGAGAACCGTATTCGTGCCCTGCACAATCTGGAAAGGCATCAGGACCAGATAGCGAGAGCATTTGATAAGAAGGTTCGTCTCCGCTCTTTTCTACAGGGTGACCCGGTACTGGCCCTTCGAGCGCCAATGATTCCCGGTAGGAAACCGCCCAGTTAGAACCCAAATGGGAAGGGCCTTATATCATCCATAAGGTTTACCCCAATGGAGCATACTCCTTGGTGACCATGGATGGAGAGCGTATAACCCCCCCCCCCCCCACCAATGCCAAGTTCCTCAAGCGGTACTTTGCTTAGGGCAAAAAAAAAAAGAGGTCCAGCACGACCCTAAACTGCGTGATGGTCCAGCACGACCCTAAACTGCGTGAAGGTCCAGCACGACCCTAAACTGCGTGCAGGTCCTGTATGACCTTAAACTGCAAAATGGTCCCACACGACCTTAAACTGTATCTTCGTCCTGCAAGACGATAAACTGTGAAACGGTCCCGCATGACCTTAAACCGGACACTATAGTCCAACATGACTCTAAACCATAAAGTCATGCACGACCATAAACTGCATCTTCTTCCCGCGGGACGTTAAACTGCAAGCCGGTCAGGCCTTCCTGACCGAGGCTCAGCCTCAGGCCCCTTGGCCTCCTTGGGCCCCTGGCCCCGTCTCCACCGCGGTTTGGCCCCAGGCCCCCCTTGTTGTTTTTCCCCAACTTACCCTCTTGTTGGATTGTACGGTATGGTGTAGAACCACGTCCTCATTCACGCTGGATTACTTGTTGTACTGTACATATCCCCAAATGAGGTGCTTCTCATCGTCCCGCATGACGATAAACTGCACTTCTAGAACTACATGTGGCTTGATTCTCATCCTTATGAGATACGTAGGAATGCTCGGACACCTCGTCTTGAGCCCAGCCCCAAACTTTTCCCTTCCACTATCCCCCCTAGGAATAGTTTTCTTGTATAATCTTTGTGTAGCATGGAGTAGGCTTTCTTGGCCCCGCTTATGCAACCCCGCTCGCACAAAGATGGTAAGGGTCGCACCATGCGCCCACTCCCGTTCTTCTATCCTCCCACGTCCTCACCGCATGATGCTAAACTGCATGGCCTTCAAGAACTACGTATGGCTTGATTCTCATCCCTATGAGATACGTAGGAACGCCCAGACACTTCATCCGTTGGCCCAGCCCAAAAGCTAAAATCTTCCCCTCGGTTCAAGACATGGCAGGGTGCACACATTTTCCCCGACCCACATCGAGCAAGCCTCGACCCGGCTGCACATTCCCCCCTGGAGGTGTTTTCCCCTTTCGTGGATGGATACAACTAGGCTTCACCCACTCCTTGACTAGGATTCCGTCATTTTTCACACCTAGAGGGACCCCCAATAATGGCCTGGATACAATGCCCAAGGGCTCTCCTACCGATACGGGCCAACGGCCCCGAGGGTTTTCAAGCAACAAGCCGATACAAGTCTCACGTCGCGAATTTGGACAGCGGTCGACGCTCATTTGTTGCCCCCATACGGGTCACCATAGGAACGCTGTGTTTCGAACATGGTCAACAGTGTCCTGGATTTTCGGGTCCACCCCGAGATGTCCCAGGCATCAAGAACAGGGATTCATTCTTCCCCATCCCGAGGTGAAAAACTTCCCCCAGGTGGTGCTAGCGATCGGGCCCACGACCCCGATTCCTCATAAGGGTGTACGGTGTGGTGTATGACCACGTCCTCATTCACGTCGGGATCATGTACCATGCCGTACGCCCTCCCCTTCCGAGGCTCAGCCTCAGGCCCCTTGTCCTTTTTGGGTCCCCGACCCTCGTCCTTATGTAAGACGTTGAACTGCAAACAAGTCAGGCCTTTTTGACTGATAATTTTCCCTTTTCTCCGGGCCACGGCCCAGGTTTTCTCATAAGGGTGTACGGTGTGATGTGGGACTATGTCCTCATTCACGTCGGGATCATGTACCATGCCGTACACCCTCCCTTTACGAGGCCCAGCCTCAGGCCCCTTGGCCTTCTCGGGTCCCCGACCCTCGTCCTCATGTAAGACGTTAAACTGTAAACCAGTCAGGACTTCCTGACTGATGCCTGACCTTAGGCCCCTTGGCCTTTCCGGGCTATGGCCCAGGTCCCCTCTTACCCAGGGCGTAAGGTGTGGTGTGGGATTATGTCCTCCTTCACGACGGTTTCGTAATGACCACGCCATGCCCCCCTACTGAGCTGTTTCGTCGATCCCTTTTTCGGCGGTTCACCAATGTGCTTAAGAGTACTCTGGTTTATTACCTCGAATGCCAAGCTTTACTGGGACACGTCCGCACCTGCTTTCCAGGCTTTGCGTATCCCCACATCAGGGCTTTCATCATCTTTCACACCCAGAGGGACCCCCAAGAACGGCCTGGATACTACGCCCAAGGGCTCTCCTACCGATACGGGCCAACGCCCCCCAGGGTTTCAGACAACAAATCGATAAAATCCCGCATTGCGAATATGGTCAGCGGTCGATGCTCGTTTGTTGTTCCCACCTCAGGCTAAAGCGATACGGACGCTGTGTTTCCATCATGGTTAAAAGTTTTCCTCTATCTCCACGTCAACCCATTAAGCCCAAATGCCGGGTACACGATTCACACCCTTCATCACTTCATCATGTCCAAGTAGAGTCTCAGGATTCTTGGTACTTTTCCTTCGTGCACGTCTGCACGTTGGGAGAACAAGCTGCATCAAAGGTGTCCTTCGAAACTCTCTGTCAACTCCCCTTTGATGGAAGCCCCAAGTATTGCGATGAGGATACCCCCCTTGTTTCCCACACCGAGTTTATCTCACGTGGGCTTAGGGATTGGGTTGACATCTGTGCTTACTCGGGAGTTGTCACCATCCATGGTCTGAGTTCTAAGACCATAAACTAAGACTCTCATCTGGAACTATGTTCAAGACCCCTTGTCTTTGGGTCCAGCTTGAGTTCAGCAAGTTCACCTCTCTCGGGTCCTACCATTGGGACCCCGGCCACGGGACCGCGTGGCGTAGTGTAAGATTACGTCCTTATTCACATCAGGTATGCAATAGCTGCACCACGCGCACCCCGTTCTGAGAGTTGGCCTTCCTATTCTTTGTACTGCATGACATTAAAAGTCACCCTTTAGAACTACGTGTAGCTTGATTCCCATCCTCATGGGATACGTAGGACCACCTGGATGTTTAAGATTCGGGTCCAGCCCCACCTCCTAGTGATCTCCTGATCTCTTGGTCACCTAGGCCACTTGGCCTATCCCTCTCCAGGAGGGGGAGGTGTATGTAAGATAAAAGGTTTTGGGCACCGTGCCCCCTTCCCCCAGGAACCTGCCATCTATCGATCACCATCAAAGTTGAGTCCCTTGACTCCTTGCAGTGGTTCACCCATGTATTAAGAGCACTCTAGTCTAGGACCAAGAGTGTCAGATTCAACTTGATCAAGTTCCTTCCACTTGTCAAGCTTCGTGTTCCCCTCTATTCGGACTTCCATCACCTTTCACACCCAGAGGGACCCCCAAGAACTACATGGATACAATGCCCAAGGGATCTCCTACCGATACTGGCCAAAGCCCCCGAGGGTTTTGGACAAAAAATTGATAAAATCCCGCGTTGCGAATATGGTCAGCGGTCGATGCTCGTTTGTTAGTCCTCACTTCAGGCTAACGCGACAGGATGTTGTGTTGTGAACATGGTCAGCAGTAATCCTCTATCGTCACGCTAGCCCCTTCAGTCCTTGAATGTTGGTTGCATGATTCACATCATTTTTCCACCCCATCATGTCCAGGTGGAATCTCGACACTTTTGGCGCTATCCCTCAGTGCACCTTTGCATGATAGGGGGACAAAGCTGCAATCTGGCGTCCTTTGGGGCTCCCATGGTCCGAGCACTAAGACCATAAACTAAGACCCATTCGGGACTACGTTCAACTTCATTCCCATCCTCATGGGATACGTAGGACCGCCCAGACGCCCTGTCTCCGGGTACAACCCATTCAAGAAGCCAGTCTCTCTCCCTGTTTCACCTCTGTATAGGCCCCTCGGCCTAAGGTTTCCCTCTCCGGATGGAGTACAATTTGATGTGGGATCATGTCTCTGTCAATTGTGTTTTATAACACTGCGCACATTTCCCATCTAGCATCGTCTCAGCCACGTCTGCGCTGCATGATGATAAAATGCATGCTTGGTCCTATCATATGACCTTAAACCGTGACATTATCGTCCTGGATGCATGACGAAAAACGGAACTGCATTGTGGTAACCTCGTTGTAGAGGACATCAAGTTGGGTACTGGCCACGCGCCATGCCATTTGTCAACGCCCATCGCGGCTTGATCCTTGTGGTGACATCACGGCCTACTATTCTAGTCTTGTCGCTTCACAAAAAAACCATTCACCCTAAAGAACAAACAAGATACATCAAATTCCACTTCTTTTAGTGCAAGGTCCACGCCCGCACTCCCCTTTTCCCCTGGCACTGGTATCCTACCATGTCATTTCCAGAACTACATATGGCTTGATTCTAATCCTTATGAGATACGTAGGAGCGCCCGGGCACTTCCCCGCGGGCCCAGCCTAACCTTTGTGTTCGGTCCCTCGACTCGAGCATTTCCCCAGAGAATGCATGGTAAGTAGGTCTTAGGTCCTCCTTCACATAGGGTTTTGATGTCGTGCGTCCCCTGCTCCCTTTTACCTATTTATGGTCTAAGGTCCATCAAGAACTACGTAAGGCTTGATTCTCATCCCTATGAGATACGTAGGAGCGCCCAGGCACTTCCCCGCGGGCCCAGTCTAACTTTTCATGGTCCGAATTCTACGACCCTAAACTAAGATCTCCCCAAGGGAAAGGAATCTGCTCCCTCTCTCTAATACGTTTCGTTGCTGTATTCAGATGTGTTTTGACAAAGAGCCCGAAGTGTGGGATTTTCACAGGGACATTCCCCTCATCCCACGACCAAGCTTCGTGAACTCGCTATTTGGATCCTCATCCTCTTCCTCATCCAAAAGGACCCTCGGACGACGTGGATACTAAGCTTAAGGGCTCTCCATGAATGTTGGACCTAAGGGTCCTTCAATCATTTCGGGCTGACGTCCCCATGGATATTGGACAACAAATCGATAAAATCCCGCATTGCGAATATGGTCAGTGGTCGATGGTCATTTGTCTGTCCCCATTCTAGGCTAACGCGACAGGGAACTGCGTTGCGAATACGGTCAGCATTTACCCTCCTTCGTCACGCCGCCATCATTGTGATCTGGATCTCGAGCATCATGATTCACACATTTCACTTCCCCACGTTCAAGTGGAATTCCATCATACTCGACTCTTTCTCTTCGCGCGTCTAGGTGCGCCTCAAGATCATGTTAGTGTCACTGGGTCGGGATTCACCGAGCGTCCCTTTGCCCTAACTATCCCCTCTCTATGTCGGGAAATTCCCACCACTACTGCTTGTTTCCCACACCGAGCACGACTCACGTGGGCTTAGTAGTTTTGGCAGGATGTGTACCAACACGGTCGGGCTGCTCATCGTCCTGCATGAAGTTAAAATGCGCTTTCAGAACTACGTATGGCTTGATCCCCATCCTCATGGGGTACGTAGGAATGCACGGCCACTTTGCTTCGGGCCCAGCCCAATCCTCACTCTTGGTCCCTCGACCTGAAGAGTGTCCTCCGGGGGTATGTGGTGTGATTTGGACTCCAAGTCCTCATTCGCATCGGTTTCATATCTACCGCGCCACACGCTTCCTTACCTCCTATTCCACATCCTATCGTATGACGTTAAACTACAGGAGTCTATATGTCCTCAACGCATGACAATAAACTGCGGTTCTGCCCTAAACAAGTTCAGGATGCCCCAAGATCCCACTGGAAAGTGACGGATCCCCTTGCCAAAGAGGCCCTGTCTAAAAGAAGGAATGATCCATGGTCAAACCGATGCGCCTATCACACGTACTCCCACCACGGTGGTGTAACTACCTAAGTGTTGGATTCTGTTCGGACAGACCATCACCCCATATTCCACGCTTTGCGTGCCCCTTATTCGGACCCTCATCCTCTTTCATGTCTAAAGGAACCCCCAAACGGCTTGGTCTCATGCCGCATCGGCTCACCTACCATCCTGGGCCAACGTTCCGGAAGACTGGTCATGTTTGGAGGGACCCCCAAGAACGGCTTGGATACTACGCCCAAGGGCTCTCCTACCGTTACGGGCCAACGTCCCGAAGGATTGATCAACAACAAATTGATAAAATCCCGCGTTGCGAATATGGTCAGCGGTCGATGCTCATTTGTTGTCCCCATTTCGGGCTAACGCAGTAAGGGTACCGTTTCTCCTCCATGGTTAACGGTTGTCCCTTATTGTCACGCCATCCCCACAGTGTTCCGAATCTTGGGTATCGTGATTTACACTTCCCATTTTCATCTGTTTGGACCGATTTCAACGCCCCTGGCGTTTCCCTGTTCGTGCATAAGAGCACGTCGAAGAAACGGTAATTCGTCTATCCTGGAAGTTCCTCCTCCGATCAAGCCTTCCCCATATTTCGGGAATCTGGACTGGCTTGGGGAATTGTTGTCAAACATCCCGCAAACATTGTAGGGATGTGACAAGGCAATTCAACAGTGGAAATCGTGCGTGCTACGGCATTCGAAACAAAGGTAAAATTTGGAAGCACGAAGGTACCAATAAAAGGGTTTTGGGTTTGTTACAATACTCGGGGGTTGAATTCCCCCATGGACGGGTTGACCCCGTCAAAAGAGCGTTGCAGCTCCGCCACCCGTTGACTTGCGGCATCCAAGGCTTGCTGCCGCAGAACCAGCTCTCGCTCTTCCTCCGCAGCGGCGGGGCACAGTTCGTCAGTCCTGGCTTTGGCCCTCTCCACATCAGCTTGAACGGCATCCATCTTTTCAGAGGTCTGCCTCATGTGCTCTTTTGCCTCCGCCAGCTGGTCCTTCAATCGTGAGACCAGCTCAGTTTGTGCATCAAGAGAGGCTGAAAGCTCGTCTGCCCGGGTCTGCATCCGTTGAACCTCGCCTTCAGCCTCCTGGAACTTCTTGATGCTGGTCACCTTCCTCCGCTGCCAGCCCACACTGAGCCCACGATCATGCTCCCGGATCTTCTTAGCCATAAGATCTCAGATGAGTACATGATGACGTTGGGCATCCACTCCCCTAGCGCACAGTTCGCGCAACCGCGAGCAAAGCCTATCCATTTCGGCCAGCCATTGTGCTTGACGATTGTCCTTGATAAAGCGTGCGATCAGCTTCCACGACCGGCGACAAACTATGCTGCTGTCTTCCTCGTCGGAGGCCGTTTCGTCCCAGTCTGCGCGATTGGCAGGCTCATACGCGGGATACACCCGCAGGAAATCCTCGGCAGGATCAACATCCGGTGTCGAATCCAGTGCGACACCTGGCGCCGATGCATGTGCGACAGAGCTGGGACCGACCGGTTGATCCTCTTCCTCGGAGTCCACCTCAATGATTTCGGGTACGGCCCTGCTGGCGGACCCGCCAGTGATGATGTGTGTCGCAGCTTGAGGAGATGGAGGGATTATTGCCACCATCACTGGCATGCCCCTAGGAGGGAATCCACCAGACATCCCGACCAGCCTTGCCGCAGTATCCCACGCCAGTCGAAGAACTGCATGACAAAGAGGGACATAAACGTAAGTTGGCATGGCCTACATGTGACAACGAGGAGACCGGTGGAGGAGACTTATGAAGATCGACCTCCGACCGCTGCTCCAGAGCCGGTACTGATGGGACCCCGAGGCGAGCCCCCCCATATACTGTTGGAAAGTCTGGGGATTCCTGAAGAGCCACCTCGGGCCCCCTGGTCCCACCGGACGCGGAACTGGACACAGCCATAGGTGCGGGTTCTGAAGGTCCCGCATCATCACCCGCCAAGGAGCGAGAACGAGGCCTACGAACAAGTTCCTCCTGCATGGATTGAACATTGGTGAGAAGTCCATAGGGATCTAAGAACAGATCGTAAGGAGATAAGTTCGGAATGCTACCTCGAGAGCCTCCGCGAAATCGTCGGATTCTGAGCCTCGGTCTCCGACCTCTCCCTCCTCCAGCGGGCTCCCTCCTCCAGCCTCATCCCCCCGAGAGGAGTCCTCTGATTCCTCCGGCAAGGGGAAGCGCTCCCTCAGATCAGCAGCCGATAACTGTGGGGGGACCGTCTGATTCAACAGTACCCTCACCCGGTCTGTCATTGGGCGAGGGACACCACTGGAGTGGACGTAATCCTCCAGCTCTTCCAGGTACTATTCTGCCTCCGCCGGAGACGCCATGAATCCAGCCCGAACTAGGCCTATACCCGGTAATTCCATCCCGAGGCGATTCAGGTGGGCCCATATCTCAGATGGGCTGAGGAATTGCCGATTGACGTCCCAAATGTCCCAAGCTTCCGGGAAGACGACGTCCTCTGCCATGTCAATGTGACGCAGGCACTTCCCCGGAGCCTGAGTGGATATCCTACGGAATCCCCTCGGGGGCCACCCCTCCGAATGACCCTGCTCTCCTGGAATCACCGGATCCACCACTTCTGCCATACCCTTGGCCGGTGTGGGTCTCGCCGCCATGGCAGCCCCGCTACCGTGAGCGGCCCTAGCTGCGCGGAGTACGCGGAGCTTCGCAACGTCGAGAGCACAAAAAGGCAAGGAAAGCACGTGAAGACAAAAGGGGGCGGACCCCCTATTTATAGGCGGTGACCCCAGAGCATCGCGGCGTGCCACACCCGCGCGAATCATCGCGGCGCGTCCGGATCCGCGCCCCGGCGAACATCGCGGGGGCCCTTCGCGATGTTTCATCGCGAACCACCGACAATTTTGGCGATTTTTCCTCAGATTTCGACCCTTCGCCCTCCGCGGCTCCATGTCTGAGGGGGGACATTTGTTGGTGCCAAAAATACGGCCCGAAAGAAAGGAAGGAAAAAGACAGTTGGCGCGCTGCCTCGCGAAGCACAGCCACCAAGCACCCACGCGAAGCGCCCCGACCCTCGCGGCCTCGCGAAGCTCCGGAGGCGGTAATGCTCCGCAAACACATTTGACGTTCACGAGCCGCCGCGAAGAACCAGAGGCGGTGATGCTCCGCGAACACATTTGACGTTCGCGAGCCGCCGCGAAGCACCAGAAGCGGTAATGCTCCGCGAACACATTTGATGTTCACGAGGCGCCGTGAAGCACCAGAGGCGGTAATGCTCCGCGGACGATGTTGACGTTCGCGAGCGCTCCGCGAAGCACCGGAGGCGGCGCGTGATCCCTGCTTCACGGCGCCCCTTCCCTATAAATACTGGACTCCCCCTGAGTCCCGAAGACGGACAATCCGACCTTTCGGCTTCTCCTCTCCCGAATCGCGAAGCACTCTTTGCCCCGGGAATCATGAGCTCCACGAGGTATTTCTACTTCGCGAGACGAATCTGCTTTGTCTCGTTTTGAGCCCCTCTTCTGAGAGGGATGCCCTTCGCGAAGCTCAAGGGCGTTCGTGAAGGAAGGGGATTCCCAAGGGAACCCGGGCAGCCGCGGAGCGTTTATGCTTCGCGAAACATCCATCCCATGCTAGTGATCCCTATGCCAAGGCAGGATCACTATGCATCACGAAGCACACTGCTCCGCAGGACCCTGCTTCGCGAGGTACCCCTTCCTCGCGAGGCAGTGCTCCGCGAACACTGTTCCACTTCGTGAAGCACCTTCCACTCACACCTATTCCCCATGCTAAGGCCAAGGCACTCCACTTCGCAAAGCACACTCCTCTGCTTAGCGATTCCTCTTCCCGTGCGGCCCTCCAGGTTTGCACGATGTGATTTCAAAGTCCCATGGACAATACCACCCGTAGAGTTGCTGCGCCTAATGCTTCTTCGCATAGGCACGCTAACGGCTATTGCTTCTTCGCATAGCCACGCTAACGTGGGCCCCTCGATGGTTCGTTCCACGACCTCCCTTAACCAAGGCCTTACCAGTATCATCCCTTTCCCAAGGACCAGAGGGTACCGGTTATGTAAGTCTTAGGGGTGTGGAGTGAACCCACCTCGTCCGAGCTGCAGGACGTTAAACTGCCAAGAACCACGTCCTCAACACATGACGTTAAACTGTGATCCGACCTCGTGCCCCTCGCGAAGGGTCCCCCCAGCTCGAACATTTTTTACACTACTCGTCTCCACGGGAATGGAACTCTTCCTCACATGGAATGAGATCCTCCTTATCGGAGTGGCGTATGTTCGTAAGAGAAGGGCGACCCTAGCCCCCTCAACGGATGGCTGCACCTCTACATCTCCGTACTTCCCCACTACCAAGGTCAGTGGAGGGCGTGATAGGGAACGAGGCACCTCCCATCGCCGGACCAAGGTCCATCTTTCCCGCGCTCTGTCGCGCCATGGACCTCCATCCTGGAGTAAGTCCCAACACCATGGGCCGGTCAACGCATAAGCCCATCTTCGCTTCTCACGGATGCACCCTTCGCGACGTGATCGTCAGGTCCTTGCAACCTCTTGTTTCTCACACCGAGCATGACTCACGTGGGATTAGAGTGAGCACCGTCCCTGACCCCAAATATTCTCTTGAACTACGAGGTCTTTGATCCATGTCAAGGCATGGTACGTAGGAAGCCTCTATGAGGTTCAAGCCCACCCATCTTTCACGTCGGGTTTCACCCACGTCCAGTACGACGTTAAACTACACTCTGGTCCAGTGGTAAGCCATTGCGACCCAACCCGTCTTCCGAACTATGAGGACTTTGATCCATGTCAAGGCATGGTACGTAGGAAGCCTTCACGAGGTTCAAGCCCACCAATAGTGGACCCCCGGGTCTACTTTCACATCGGGTCCCATTCTGGTCCAGTGGTAAGACATTGCGACCCATCCCACTTGAACTACGAGGTCTTTGATCCATGTCAAGGCATGGTACGTAGGAAGCCTCCACGAGGTTCAAACCCACCCTTCATTTCACGTCGGGTCTCACCCCGGTCCAGCACGACGTTAAACTGCATTCTGGTCCAATGGTAAGCTATTGTGACCTTTTCCCACCTGAACTACGAGGTCTTTGATCCATGTCGAGGCATGGTACGTTGGAAGCCTCCATGGGGTTCAAGCCACATTTCTCGGTCGTTCATTCACATCGAGTTTCACCCTCGTCCAGCATGACGTTAAACTGCATGCCTCCTTTTGTCCCGCATGACATTAAACTGTACACCCAATTCTAGTCCGACGGCAAGCTGTTGTGACTAACCCGAACTACGAGGTCTTTGATCCATGTCAAGGCATGGTCCGTAGGAAGCCTTCCCAAGGTTCAAGCCCACCACCCATCAGACCAAGGTCCACTTTCACATCGGTTCACCGACAAAGCCCCATTTGATCTACGAGGTCTTTGATCTATGCCAAGGCATGGTACGTGGGAAGCCTTCCTGAGGTTCAAGCCCACTCATCATCCAATTCACGTCGTGTTCTACCTACGTCCAGCACAACGTTAAACTGTAATTCCCGCCCGACGGCAAGCCTTTGTGACCACCCCGAACTACGAGGTCTTTGATCCATGTCAAGGCATGGTACGTAGGAATCCTCCCAGAGGTTCAAGCCCAACTCCCATCGGACCAAGTTCCCTCACTTACGTCGGTTCGCCGACACCCACCGCCCGTCGTTTATTCACGTCAGGGTTCACTATCATCCCGCATGACGTTAAACTGTATTCCATCAATCGTGAACTACGAGGACTTTGATCCATGTCAAGGCATGGTATGTAGGAAACCTTCCCAAGGTTCAAGCCCACCATTAGTGAACCCACAGGTCTACTTTCACGTCGGTACTCTGACGATGCTCATCGGGCCAAGGTCCACCTTCACGTCAGCCTATCGACGTCATCCTGAACTACGCGGACGTTGATTCCCTGCCACAGGGATACGTAGGAAGCCTCGTCAAGGCTCAATCCCAACTTCACTGTCGCCCCTGCGATGGTCCCACTTCACTATCCTTCCATCCATTCATCAACCTACCACCCGTTCTGATTCTCGCCCGGACCGTCTTATCCTGGTGAGACTATGTCGGTATGCTCTTCTTCACTTTCGCCCACGGGCTGGCCCCGGTATCGATATCCCTTTAAGGAGGATCCCTCAATCCGATCTATCCTAGCTAATGCTCTGGTTGGGTTGATCCGTCTCCGCTGGACGTTAAACTTGCGGCATACCCTGTGTTGAGCATGGGAAGCTGAGGAAAACCTCATTTATGAGTCTACGACATATAATTCCCCGCGCTCGATGTGGGATGCCTCAGGCTTCCACGCCCTCGAGAAGCATTGTGGTCAAGGATAACAGACAGACATGCCAGGTACCCCAACATCCAGACACGCTACTGATGCCTCAACGTGACTACTCCCCTGACTGAAGGTTGCTGCCCTGACTGGACCCTTTGGAATGTCCCGACAGAAGCAGTGTAATTAACCGGCGTCCATGGAAACATGGCACTGGGAAGTGTTTCACGAACTACATATTAAATCTATAAGGGAGACCCGGACTAGGTGACGAGTTCTGAGGATGAATCCATAGGAGGTAGAACCGACATCCCATCATCCCGTTTCGATCAAGGAGCAGACGTCCCTGAATAAGGAGCGAATGCCTCCCGCCTTTGGAAAGCGGGAATGCGGGGCAACAGAAGCGCCGCGCGTCCTCCCCCACGGACGGACGGGCGCGCGCCCCGTCGAAAGCGTCGGAAACAGTCGTTATATTTGGTATCAGAGGAAAGGTATAGTCAACCTTTGGAAACTAGGCTGTGAAAGCCTTAGTAAGAACCCTAAGGATAAGTCTATGCATAGAACACGGTCTTAGTGTTTTAAAAATGGCCATGAACAACCTATGATAATACCATATGTGTGAAATTTTATTCTTGATTATGTGGTTTTCCTATTATAATTAGTGTTTCCCACACTATTCTTCTTGGTTTTAGTCAATGGCTGGAACCCGAAGGAACCGTGTTAATGCGGAATGCGACGGGAAATTTAATGACTTTCCCCCTGAGCAACCAAACGTTACGGGAGCTGGAATGAAAAATCATGTAGTGATGCTCACACAACATTCTCAAGATATGAATCATACAGGACTTCCAAATGAGAATATGAAGGATAAATATTCTGTTGAATCCTTCATGAGGCAGCGTCCACCTTCATTCAGTGGGTCTTCTAATCCATTAGTGGCTGAAAAATGGATCAGTACCACTAAAAATATATTTTCAGTTCTTCAATGTTTTGAACATGATAATGTCATCTTAGCAGTTTATCGCATGGAAGGTGAATCTGATCAATGGTGGAATATTATCAAAAATACGAGGCAAAGGGATGAAATTGAATCCATGGAATGGGATGAGTTCAAGAACTTATTTTTCAATAAGTAATTCCCTCATATTCTCTGAACAAAGATGGAGAAGGAGTTTCTTGAACTAAAGAAAAAGGATGATGAATCTGTTGGTACCTATGAAGCAAATTTTACAAGACATTCAAGGTATGCTTCTGGGATTTTTATCCAACCTGAGAGTAAGATCGATCGATTCTTTAGTGCCATAAAACCAAGTCTCCAAAGGGCGTTATCCATAAGGGACTTCAATAGCTATGAGGAAATTGTTTGATGTGCTCTCAATGTAGAGATGGAGATTGGAGTAACCCATCAGTCATATGGGTTTGATAAGAAGATGAAAATGGAATTCATAGGAAAATCTAAAGAGCACACTGAAAAGAAGATGAGTTTTCCCTTATGCTAAAAGTGTGAAAAAAAACATGGAGGGAAGTGTCTTAAAGGGACAAGTAAATGTGTCAAATGTGGAAAGGAAGGTTATCGGGCATTTGAATGTAGTAATGATGGGAAGAAGATGTCTAATGATGCAATCAAAGGAAGGTATACATAGAATTAACCTACTACACATAAATGTTTCAAGTGCAAGGAGATGGGGCATTATGCCAATAAATGCCCAAATCCAAGGGTTGATGATGATGGTCGACGTCAACAAACTCATAAGGATAATGACAAAGGAAAGTCACATGTAATTTCTATCAGCGATGTGGAGTTTGATAAGGAAGTGGTGAAAGGTATACTTACCATCCACTCTAAAATAGCAAATGTTTTATTTTATTCTGGATCCACCCACTCTTTTATTTCTGAAGAATTTTCTAAGGGTATCACAGTATTACCTCAACAATTATATGTTGAGTTAGCTGTGACAACCCCTAATGGCACAATAGTCGCATCAAAAGTTTATAATTCTTCTCTGATTGAAGTTTGTGGGAAAGTGCTTCCTTAAAATCTTGTGATCCTTCCTATAGTGGAATTTTATGTGATTCTTGGCATGGATTGGCTTTCTTTATGTGGATCTCATATCAATTTCCAAAGAAGGGAAGTCAAATTTCATATTCCAGATCAATCTATGATCATCTATCAATGCAAGGATGAACATAACCTTCCTGTGGAAATTTCTTCCGTCTTATGGGTTTTGATTCCACTAAAAGATGGTTATTTATCTCAAATGGTTGGTGAGAAACTCACGATTAAGAATATTCCCATTGTACGGGAGTTTGATGATGTCTTTCCGAAGGAATTCCCATGTCTTCCACCAAATCGTGAAGTTGAGTTTTCAATAGAACTTGTAACGGGTGCTTTGCCTATTTCAATGACACCTTATAGAATGGCCCCAATTTAGTTGTAGGAATTGAGGAAGCAACTCCAAGAGAATATTGATAAAGGATTCATATGCCCTAGTGCATCACCTTGGGGAGCACCTGTTTTGTTTGTTAAGAATAAAGATTGATTAATGATACTCTGCATTGATTATCGAGAACATAACAAGATCACTATCATGAACAAATATCCTCTCCCGTGCATTGATCACTTATTTTAACAACTACGCGGAGCTCAATACTTTTCCATGATTGATCATCATTCAGGTTATCATCAATTAAGCGTCAAAATGAAGGATATACAAAAGACGGCTTTCCGTACAAGGTATGGACACACTGAATTTATAGTGATGCCATTTGGTCTTACTAATTCCCCTACTATCTTCATGGATCTGATGATAGAGTCTTTAGAGACTCTCTTGATCAATTTGTGGTAGTCTTTATAGATGATATTCGTGTATATTCAAAGAGCAAGGAAGAACATGAAGATCACTTGAGAATTGTATTGAAGACCCTGAGAAAGGAGAAGCTTTATGAAAAATTTACCAAGTGTGAATTTTGGCTTCAAAAAGATTCATTTTTGGGTCACATGATCTCAAAAGAGGGGATATCTGTGGATCCCGCAAAAACAGAGGTTATCAAAAGATGGTGGAGACCATCAACAGTAACTGAGATCCGAATTTTTCTTGGTTTGGCAGGATATTATCGACATTTTTTGAATGCCTTTTCACGATTATCTAATCCACTCACCAGGTTGACTCGAAAATGAGTTATGTTTTTTTGGATGGATAATGTGAAGGGAATATCAAGGAGTTGAAAAGAAGGTTATCCAGTGCACCTGTGCTCACACAGCCTTGTAGTGGAGAAAGGTTTGTGATCTACAGTGATGCATCCAAGAAGGGGCTGGGGTGTGTTCTTATGAAAAATGATGTGGTGATAGATTATGCCTCACGACAGTTGAAAATCCATGAGAAAAATTACAGAACTCGTTATTTGGAGTTAGCTGCCATAATCTTTGCATTAATGATTTGGAGGCATTATCTTTATGGAGAATGGTGTGACATTTATACTGATCATAAATGTTTAAAGTATATTTTCACTCAAAAGGAGCTAAATATTCTCCAAAGAAGATGGTTGGAGCTTATTAAGGATTACGACTACTCAATTCATTACCACCCAGGGAAAGAAAACAAGGTGGCAGATGCATTAAGTCGACAAGACCATGCCAGTTTATCCATAATGAGGATCAAAAAAGATCCAATATTTATGGATTTACAAAGGATGGATCTTGGAATTATAATGGGAGGGAAAATCGTATCTTTCTCAAATGAATGTTCAACTATATATACATGTGAAGATTAAAGAGGCACAAAAAGAAGATGTAGAGTTGCAAAAGAAGGTGAGAACTGTTCCTGAATTCAACCTTGATTGTGATGGGATAATAAAGTTCTCGAATCGGGTTTGTGTTCCTACCATCCCAGAATTAAAGAAGGAGCTGTTGGATGAGGCTCATAGTTCTTCAATCTCTATTCATCCGGGAAGGACGAAGATGTATAGGGACTGGAAAGAGTACTTCTGGTGGGATGGGATGAAAAGAGATGTTGCTGAATATGTCTCTCAATGCTTGGTTTGTCAGAAAGTTAAAGCTGAGAGACAAAAGTCTAAGGGGATGTTACAACCATTTCCCATACCAGAATGGAAATGGGAAAACATCACTATGGACTTTGTCACTGGACTTCCTGAAACATCCAAAGGCAATAATGCTATCTGGGTCATAGTTGATCGTCTTACAAAGTCGTCACACATCATTTCTATTAGAGAAGATTTCTCTCTGGATCAGCTTGCAAGGATATATGTGAAGGAAGTGGTAAGATTGCATGGAGTGTCACTTTATATTATATCTAATCGGGATCCGAGGTTTACCTCAATGTTTTGGCAAAGTCTTCAGCAGACTCTGGATACAAAGTTGAGTTTCAGCACTGCTTATCATCCTCAGACAAGCGGTGAGTCTGAGAGGACAATTCAAACTCTAGAAGATATGATCAGAGATTTCTCTATGGATTTCAAAGGTGGTTGGGATCAAAATCTTCCTTTGGTGTAATTTTCTTATAATAATAGCTTTCACTCTATTATTCAGAAGGCTCTTTATGAAGCTCTCTATAGAAAGAAATTCAGAACTCCAACTTTCTGGGATGAAGTTGGGGAAAGAAAGCTATTAGGACCTGATCTTGTTGATGAAATGGTAGAAAAGGTCAGATCTATTCAACAACACATACGAGCAGCTCAGTGTTGACAGAAACGTTATGTCGACAACGGAAGAAAAGACCTAGAGTTTGAGCTGGGTGATAAAGTATTCTTTGGAATATCTCCTTGGAAGAGAGTAATGAGATTTGGATAGAAGGTAAAGTTGAGCCCTAGGTATATCGGTCCTTTCGAAATACTGGATCGTGTTGGAAAGGTTACATACCGATTGGTGCTTCAACCAAATCTCTCTCAAGTTCACGATGTGTTCCATTTATCTCTCTTGAGAAAGTACATACCTGATCCTTCACATGTACTCAGCTCATATGTTGTACCGATGGAACAAGATCTTTCTTATGGAGAACATCTGATAGAGATTCTCGATCATAGTGAAAAATTCCTACAGAACAAGACCACTCTCTTGGTGAAAGTTTTATAGAGGAACCATCAATTAGAAGAAGCTACATGGGATCTTGAGGATATGATGAGGGAGAGGTATCCTCACCTGTTTGTTACAATGTGACAAATTTCGAGGGTGAAATTCATTTTAAGGGGGGTAGAATGTAACACCCGAGACTTTTATGAGAAATATTTTGTTTTTATGTTATATAAATCATCAAGGTAATCTATCACTACACACAACACTAGCTTGGCTTTCTTTACACACAATCACAACCTTCCTCGATAGCATGCGTCGTACGCAATACCGAGTTTCACTAAACAGCGATATACTATTATTAAAACTAGCCGTTATGAATAGTACTAACCACTTTTTGAAATGTTGTATATTTTATTTTTCAAAATGGACTTCATTTTTGGATTTGGAATATCGAAATTAGCCTAGGGTGAAATTTTGGTATTTTTCTTAATACTTATAATTTTTGATGAATAGTGAAAACACAATGTTACTATTTAAAAACCGAATTTTTATTTAAATAATTATTTATTTTAATTAAATTAATTTTAGGAAAAAATTGATACATAATACCTATATAAGTTCAATTAAATTCATTGGAGTCATATTATAATAATTTTAGATATATAAAAATTTTATTGAACTTTTCACCGTCTTTTACCCACCTCTTAGGAGAATTTTCCAAATTCACATAAACCTTATTTTTACCGCTTCTGTGAGTGGAATTTCAAAAATCCGAGAGATGAGGTTAATATCAAGGACTAAAATTTGGTTCAATGAGATGAAAATATTTTTTGGTGAATAGTAGCTTTTTACTTTTTTTACCACTGTTAAAAGTAAATAGGGTAATTAAGGGTAAAAGTGTTATTATTATTACCCAACACATGTCCTAATTCTATTGGATAGGTGTAATTCGACCAAAAACAACCTTAGGAATAACATATGACCATTTTGGCCCACATGGATTATATTAGGACATTTATTATTAATTTATTTAAAGAAGGGTTAAAATAGTTAAAATCAATGTTTAATAACTAAATAATTTTTAATATAGGGTTATACATAAGATAAATTCGGCTATAAATATTAATTAGAAAGATAAAATTAGTTCCTACATAATGGAATTTTATTAGTAATTTTTAGACATAAAATAATTTAATTTATATATGACACAATGATGATGCAGTAATTATATTATTAATGAAATATTGACATAATTGATGTTATAAATACCCAAATAAATATAATTTTCGACTTTTATTGAATTCCAATAATTTTCTATGTTAATATTACATGTTAATATTGATTTAATTAACTTTTTTCGAAATAATATTTATGTTGTGGTTTTTAAAAAAATCAATTACAAAATAGTGTCAAAATTGACATAAAATAGTTTTTAGAACAAATATTATATTATTAATTGTTATTTTATTTCTCAAAATCCAATGTTCAGAAAAATGACTTAGATAAGGTTATATATATTAATAATAAACAACTTGGGGTTCGTTTGGCTTGTTATAGTAAGTTTATTAACCTTATAGTGTAAGAAAACAAGAAGTCACGGTAAAATTTAAATTATCTAACTTAAAATTAATCATAAATGATAAGGTTAAAATATATAACTAAATATGTAAAAATTATATTGTATGAGATAATTTCGACCCATCCCCACCTTAGCTTCGAAATAAATAAATTTGGAGCTATTAAAAACCGAATATGGCTTTATAATAAAATAATATTTTTAGTTTTTCCAAAGGTGCCCCTCTCCTCCATTATAAAAGGGCACCTCCTCCCTCTCTTCCTCACACAACATTGAGCCTTCAAGCTCGACCAAAACCTGCCAAATTCACTTCCCAGCTTCCCTAGAAACATCCTAGAGTTCCTGGTCTTCTTCAAAGACCAATTTTAGTGCCCTAAGAGGAGGTCTCAAAGAGGCTCTTCAAAGATGAGGTAATGTCCGTTACCGATTCTTTCAACTTTATTTCTTCTTCCACTTCTTCTTCTTTAGTTGTTTAAATATGAAGTAATAAAATCAGTATCACTAATATACTGATATTTTATTATAAGTATGAAACAACCTTATTTCACCATCTATCCATCCTATGGAAAACGAATTCACCGCGCGTACGTACGTACGGAATACTGTCTCCACGCTGTGGTGTAATCTATTTTCCACCACCGCCTTACTTGGATGGGTATTATGGTGTAAATAAAAACTATATATTATTATTGTAAAGTTATATTGATTTTGAAATAGTATACATACACTCTAATACAATTCCACGATCATGGGAACGATATCATCACTCGTGTGTACATACGGAATACCGTCTCCACGATGTGATGTGACTCGTTCAACAAGATTTTCATTGCATAATGATTACATAAATGAAATTAGTGAATAAATATGATATGTATTACAATACTACCATTTGGTAAATGAGGTATTTAGAACTTAAAAAGAAGAATAAGAATTTATTCGACAAAACACGCATAAGAACAAAAAGTAATAAACAACCGAATAACAATTAGCAATGAAACATTACTAATAAGAAGCTAAGAATATGACCATATATGATATCATAACAATCTGTATGATTCTGGAATAAGTCAATGACATTATTTAAATCATTATACAGGAGGTTTGGACACTTACAATAAAAATCAGACATAAGGTTTGGAAAAATCTCACAAATATCTTTTTTTATCCGAGATTGTTTGTACTTCAGAATTTACTGGGGAATATTTATCATCCACATACATGATTCCTCAATATTTAATATTTATATCCTTCAACAATTCTTTAAATCCAATTTTACCCTTCGGTAAGTTTTTAGTAAAACATATTAAAGGAATATTTTGTCGTTTTTCTTACAAGGTACTTTTTGACATTTCCGACAAAAGTACGAGAAGATTGTTTTTTTAACTTATACAGCATGAATGGATTTTTAAAACATTATCTCCAAGAATCATATTTTACATGTTTTAAAGTTTATTTTTAATCAATTTATTTTAGTTTAAAATTGTATGACATGTTAAGAAAGGAAAAATGTTTTTGAAGTAGAAAGGATATTTTCCTCAAGAATGGAGTTCAAGTGTTTTATCAAAATTATATTCCATATAAGATAATATAGGGTTATTTTTCAATAACTATTATTACATTGATTTCATTATGTTGTGTCGGAATTATTTTTATAAATTCCTTTATCTTATATGAATTGTTTTATGATGTCACGATGTTTAAGAATCCCATTTTTATTACATGGGTTATGCAATGATTTATGATTTTGTGGCACAAATATGAATGGTATCATTATGAATGGGTGGGAAATATATATCCCTCCAATGCATTGGGTAAAGTTTTATATCTCATGAGATAGACATGGTTGGAACAGCAGGTTACACCGGTTCAGTGAAACAGGACTGAAACGAGGAGTGAACTCGGTTCAGAAATGGACATTGTCCACTAAGATAGACTTGGAAATGAGTTTTGAATACTAAGAAATTATTTTCTATGATTATTTGTGTATGCCACAAATATTCATGTTTTAAGTGATGATTATTGGGATTACATTTCACTACTATGATTTATCCCGTGTTATGAAATTATGATCTCTTTTGCAGGTTAAGATTTCCAAAATGTTATGTTCTTATGAATATGATGTGATTGATATTTCTTTTGTTTACCCTTACCGAGCATTTGAGATCACCCATTTGTATGTTTTCTTTCCCCTGGTTAGGAAGAAGGTTATTAAGTAGGATATGCCAAAAGGGACTCTACGAATAAATGGGAGACAATGTAGATGCTTTATGAACCAGTTGTTTATGTTTCCCGGTTTCTAAAGACACTATACCTATACGGTCCTTTCATAGTTTTGTTACATGATGTAATAAGTGTACTTCAATTTTGAAGTAATAACCATGTATGTAAAGTATGGGTCGTTATAGTTGGTATCAGAGGAAAGGTATAGTCAACCTTTGGAAACTAGGATGTGAAAGCCTTAGTAAGAACCCTAAGGATAAGTCTAAGCATAGAACACGATCTTAGTGTTTTAGAAATGGCCATGAACAACCTATGATAAGACCTTAAGTGTGAAATTTTATTCTTGATTATGTGGTTTTCCTATTATAATTATTGTTTCTCTAACTATTCTTCTTGGTTTTAGTCAATGGCTGGAACCCGAAGGAACCATGTTAATGCGGAATGCGACGGGCAATGCAATGATTGTCCCCCTGAGCAACCAAACGTTATGGGATCTGGAATGAAAAATCTTGTAGCCATGTTCACACAACTTTCTCAAGCTATGAATCATGTAGGACTTCCAAATGAGCAAAGGAAGGAGCAACATTCTGTTGAATCCTTCATGAGGTAGCATCCACCTTCATTCAGTGGGTCTTTTGATCCATTAGTGGATGAATAATGGATTAGTACCACTGAAAAGATATTTTCAGTTCTTCAATGTTCGGAATATGATAAAGTCATCTTAGCAGTTTATCGCTTGGAAGCTGAAGCTGATCAGTGGTGCAATCTTATCAAAAATACGAGGCAAAGGGATAAAATTGAATCCATGGAATGGGACGAGTTCAAGAACTTATTATTCAATAAGTACTTCCCTCGTATTCTCCGAACAAAGATGGAGAAGGAGTTTCTTGAACTAAAGCAAAAGGATGATGAATCTGTTGGTACCTATGAAGAAAATTTTACAAGACTTTCAAGGTACGCTTCTGGGATTATTATCCAACCTGAGAGTAAGATCGATCGATTCTTTAGTGGATTAAAGCCAAGTCTTCGAAGGGCATTAGCCATAAGGGACTTCAATAGATACAAGGAAATTGTTCGATGGGATCTCATGGTTTATATGGAGATTGGAGTAACCTATCAATCATATGGGTTTGATAAGAAGAGGAAATTGGAATTCAAAGGAAAATCTAAAGAGCACACTGAAAAGAAGATGAGTTTTCCCTTATGCTCAAAGTGTGGAAAGAAACATGGAGGGAGTTTACTTAAAGGGACAAGTAAATGTTTCAAATGTGGAAAGGAAAGTCATCGGGCATTTGAATGCCGCAATGATGGGAAGAAGATGTCTAATGATGCAAAAAAGGAAGGGATACAGAGAATGAACCTACTACACTTCAATGTTTCAAGTTCAAGGAGATGGGGAATTATTCCAATCAATGCCCAAATCTAAGGGTTGATGATGATGGTCGACGTCAACAAACTCTTAAGGCTAAAGACAAAGGAAATTCAAATGAAAATTCTATCAGAGATGTGGACTTTGATAACGAACTGGTGAAAGGTACACTTACCATCCACTCTAAAATAGAAAATGTTTTATTTGATTCTGGATCCACCCATTATTTTATTTCTGATGAATTTTCTAAGGGTATCATCATATTACCTCAACAATTAGATGTTGAGTTAGGTGTGACAACCCCTAATGGCAGAACAGTCTCATCAAAAGTTTATAATTCTTCTCTGATTGAAGTTTTTGGGAAATTGCATCCTAAAAATCTTGTGATCCTTCCTATAGTGTAATTTGATGTGATTATTGGCATGGATTGGCTTTCTTTATATGGAGCTCATATCAATTTCCAAATAAGTGAAGTCAAATTTCATATTCCAGATTAATCTATGATCGTCTATCGATGCAATTATGAACATAACTTTCCAGTGGAAATTTCTTCCATCTTATGGGTTTTGACTCCACTAAACGAAGGTTATTTATCTCAAATGGTTGGTGAGAAAGTCATGATTAAGAATATGCCCATTTTTATGAGAGTTTGTTGATGAATTTCTGAAGGAATTGCTGGGTCTTCCACCAAATCGTGAAGTTGAGTTTTCAATAGAACTCGTATCGAGTGCTTTTCCTACTTTAAAGACACCTTATAGAATGGCCCCAGTTGATTTGAAGGAATTGAAGAAGAAACTCCAAGAGAATCTTGATAAGGGATTCATACACACTAGTGCGTCACCTTGGGGAGAACCTGTTCTGTTTGTTAAGAAGAAAGATGGATCAATGAGACTCTACATTGATTATCGAGAACTTAACAATATCACTATCAAGAACAAATATCATCTCCCGCACATTGATGACTTATTTGACCAACTACACAGAGCTCAATAATTTTCCAAGTTTGATCTTCCTTCAGGGTATCATCAATTAAGGGTCAAAAGTGAGGATATACTAAAGACGACTTTCTGTAAAAGGTATGGAGACTATGAATTTATAGTGATGCCATTTGGTCTTACTAATGCCCCTGATATCTTCATGGATCTGATGAATATAGTCTTTAGAGACTGTCTTGATCAGTTTGTGGTAGTCTTTATAGACGACATTCTTGTATATTCAAAGAGCAAGGAAGACCATGAAGATCACTTGAGAATTTTATTGAAGACCCTAAGAAAGGAGAAGCTTTATTCCAAATTTACCAAGTGTGAATTTTGGATTCAAAAAGTTGCATTTTTTGGTCACATAATCTCAAAATAGGTGATATCTATGGATCCAGGAAAAACAGAGGTTATCGAAAGATGGTCGAGACCAATAAAAGTAACTGAGATCCAATGTTTTCTTGGTTTGGCTAGATATTATTGACGTTTTGTGAATGATTTTTCACGATTATCTAATCCACTCACCAGGTTGACTCGAAAAGGAGTTAGGCTTTCTTGGATGGAGGAATGTGAAGAGAATTTCAAGGAGTTGAAAAGAAGGTTATGCAGTGCACCTGTGCTCACACTACCTTGTAGTGGAGAAAGGTTTGTGATCTACAGTGATGCATCCAAGAAGGGGCTGGGGTGTGTTCTTATGAAAAATGATATGGTGATAGCTTTTGCCTCACAACAGTTGAAAATCCATGAAGAAAATTACCCAACTCATGATTTGGAGTTAGCTGCGGTAATCTTTTCATTAAATATTTAGAGGCATTATCTTTATGGATAATGGTGTGACATTCATACTGATCATAAAAGTTTAAAGTATATTTTCACACAAAAGGAGCTAAATATGCGCCAAAGAAGATGGTTGGAGCTGATTATGGATTATGACTGCTCAATTCATTACCACCCAGGGAAAGCAAACACAGTGACAGATGCATTAAGTCGACAAGACCGTGCCATTTTATCCATGATGAGGATCACAAAAGATCCAATATTTATGGATTTACAAAGGATGGATCTTGGAATTATAATGGAAGGGAATAAATCATATCTTTCTCAAATGAATGTTCAACCATCTATACATGTGAAGATTAAAGTGGCACAGAAAGAAGATATAGAGTTACAAAAGATGGTTAGAAATGTTCCTGAATTCAACCTTGATTGTGATGGGATTATAATGTTAAGGATTCTGGTTTGTGTTCCTCCCATCCCAGAATTAAAGAAGGAGTTGCTGGATGGGGCTCATAGTTCTTCATTCTATATTCATATGGGAAGCACGATGATGTACATGGACCTGAAAGAGTACTTCTGGTGGGATGTGATGAAAAGAGATGTTGTTGAATATGTCTCTTGATTCTTGGTTTGTCATCAAGTTAATGATGAGAGACAGAAGTCTAAGGGGATGTTACAACCATTACCCATACCAGAATGGAAATGTGAAAACATCACTATGGACTTTCTCAATGGACTTCTTAAAACATCCAAAGGCAATAATGCTATCTGGGTCATCGTTGATCGTCTTACAATGTCGGCACACTTCATTGCTATTAGAGAGGATTTCCCTTTGGATCAGCTTGCCAGGATATATGTGAAGGAAGTGGTAAGATTGCATGGAGTACCACTTTCTATTATATCTGATCGGGGTCTGAGGTTTACCTCAAAGTTTTGGCGAAGTCTTCAGCATTCTCTGGATACAGAGTTGAGTTTCATCACACCTTATCATCCTCAGACAGACGGTCAGTCTGAGAGGACAATTCAAACTCTAGAAGATATGTTAAGATCTTTCTCTATGGATTTCAAAGGTGGTTGAGATCAACATCTGCCTTTGGTGGAATTTTCTTATAATAATAGCTTTCACTCCAGTATTCAGATGGCTCCTTATGAAGCTCTCTATGGAAAGAAATGCAGAACTCCAACTTGCTGGGATGAAGTTGGGGAAAGAAAGCTATTAGGACCTGATCTTGTTGATGAAATGGAAGAAAATGTCAGATCTATTCAACAACACATAAGAGAAGCTCAGAGTTGACAGAAAATTTATGTCAACAACCGAAGAAAAGACCTAGAGTTTGAAGTGGGTGATAAAGTATTCTTACCAATATCTCCTTGGAAGAGAGTAATGAGATTTGGAAAGAAGGGAAAGCTGAGCCCTAGGTATGTTGGTATTTTCGAAATACTGGATCGTGTTGGAAAGGTTTCTTACTGATTGGCACTTCCACTGAATCTCTGTCAAGTTCATGATGTGTTCCATGTATCTCTCCTGAGAAAGTACATACCTGATCCTTCACCGTCTTTTACCCACCTCCTAGGAGAATTTCCAAATTCACATAAAACTTAATTTTACCACTTCTATTAGTGGAATTTCGAAAATCCGAGAGAAACGGTTAATATCAAGGACTAAAATGTGGTTCAATGAGATGAAAATAATTTTTGGTGAATAGTAGCTTTTTACTTTTTTACCACGGTTAAAATTAAATAGGGTAATTAAGGGTAAACGTGTTATTATTATTACCCTAACACATGTACTAATTCTATTTTATAAGTTTAATTTGACCACTAACAAACTTAGGAATAAAATATGACAATTTAGGCCCACTTGGATTATATTTGGACATTTATTATTAATTTATTTAAAGAAGGGTAAAAATAGTTAAAATCAAAGTTTAATAACTAAATAATTTTTAATAAAGGGTTATACATAAGATAAATTCGAATATAAATATTCATTAAAAATCTAAAAATATTTCCTACATAATGGTATTATATTTGTAATTTTTAGAATTAAAATATGTTAATTTATTTATAACACAATGATGATGCAGTAATTATATTATTAATGAAATATTGACTTACTTGATGTTATAAATACCCAAATAAATGTAATTTGAGACTTTTAATGAATTCTAATAATTTTCTATGTTAATATGACATGTTAATATTGATTTAATTAACTTTTTTTGAACTAATATTTCTTTTATGATTTTCACAAAAATAAATTACCAAATAGTGTCAAAATTGACATAAAATAGTTTTTAAAACAAATATTATATTAATAATTGTTATTTTATTCCGAAAAATACATTTTTATGCCAAATGACGTAGATAAGGTTATATATATTAATAATAAAAAACTTGGTGTTCGTTTGTCTTGTTATAGTAAGTTTATTAACCATATAGTGTAAGAAAACAAGAAGACACGGTAAAAGATAAATTATCTAAATTAATGTTAAATCTAAATGATAAAGTTAAAATAGATACCTAAACTTGTCTAAATTATATTGTATGATAGGATTTTGACCCATACCCACCTTATCTTCGAACTAAATAAATTTTGAGCTATTAAAAACCGAATATGGCTTTATAATAAAATAATATTTTTATTTTTTCCAAAGGTGCCTCTCTCCTCCCTTATAAAAGGGAACCTCCTCCCTCTCTTCCTCACACCACTTTGAGCCTTCCCGCTCGTCCAACCCCTGACAGCTTCTCTTCTCCACTTCCCTAGAAACATCCTAGAGGTCCTGGTCTTCTTTAAAGACAAATTTTAGTGCCCTATGAGGAGGTCTTAAAGAGGCTCTTCAAAGAAGAGGTAATGTTTGTTACTGATTATTTCAACTTTATTTCTTATTCCACTTATTCTTATTTAGTTGTTTCAATATGAAGTAATAACATAAGTATCACTAATATACTGATATGTTATTATAAGTATGAAACAACCCTATTTTACCATTTATCCATCCTACGGAAAATGAAATCACCGCGCGTGCGTACGTACGGAATACCATCTCCACGCTGTGGTGTAATCTATTTTCCACCACCACCTTACTTGGATGGGAATAATGGTTTAAATAATAACTATATATGATTATTTTAAAGTGATATTGATTATGAAATAGTATACATACACTCCAATACAATTCCACGATCATGGGAATGATATCATCGCCCGTGCGTACGTACGGAATACCGTCTCCACGATGTGATGCGACTCGTTCTACATGATTTTCATTGAATAATGATTACATAAATGAATTTAGTGGATAAATATGATATGTATTACACTTCTACCATTCTTTAAATGAGTTATTTGTAACCTAAAATAAATAATAAGAATTTATTCGACAAAACACGCATAAGAACAAAAAGTAATAAACACCCGAATAACAAGTAGCAATGAAATATTACTAATAAGAAGATAAGAATATGACCATATATGATATAATAAAAATGTGTATGATTACAGAATAAGTCAATGAAATTGTTTAAATCATTATAAATGAGGTTCAGACACTTACAAAGCAAATCGGACCTAAGGTAAGGGAAAATCTCGCAAATCTCTTTTTTTATCCGAGATTGTTTGTACTTCAGAATTTACTTGGGAATATTTATCATCCACATCAATGTTTCCTCAATATGTAATATTTATATCCTTCTACAATTTTTTAAATCCAATTTTAACCTTTGGTGAGTTTTTAGTAAAAGATATGCAAGGAATCTTTTGTCGTTTTTCGTACAAGGTACTTTTTGACATTTCTGACAAAAGTACGAGAAAACTGTTTTATTAACTTATACAACATGAATGGATTTTTAAAACATTATTTTCAAGAAGCTTGATTTACAAGTTTTCAATTTTATTTTTAAAAAACTTTTATTAGTTAAAAATTTTATGACATGTTAAGAAAGGAAAAATGTTTTTGAAGTAGAAAGGATATTTTCCTCAAGAATGGAGTTCAAGTGTTTTATCAAAATTATTTTCCATCTAAGATAATATAGGGTTCTGTTTCTATCCCAATTATTACTTTGATTTGATTTTGTTGGGATGGAATTATTTTTATAAATTCGTTTATCTTATTGTTTTATGATGTCACGATGTTTAAGAATCCCATTTTTATTACATGGGTTATGCAATGATTTATGATTTTGTATAACACATAATAATGGTATAATTATGAGATAGGTGGGACCTATATCGCCCTCCAACGCATTGGGTAAAGATTTATATCTCATGAGATAGACATGGCTGGAACGACAGGTTAAACCGGTTCAGTGAAACAGGACTGAAAAGAGGAGTGAACTCGGTTTACAAATGGACATTGTCCACTAAGATAGTCTTGGCAATGAGTCTTGACTACTAAGAAATGATTTTCTATGATTATGTGTGTATACCAAAAAGAATAATGTTTTATTTTATGATTATTGGGATTACATTTCACTACTATGATTTATCCCATGTTATAATGTTATGATCTCTTTAGCAGGTTAAGATTTCCAAAATGTTATGTTCCTATGAATATGATGTGATTGATATTTTTTTTGTTTACCATTACTGAGAATTTAATCTCACCCTTTTGTATGTTTTCATTCCCCAAGTCAGGAAGAAGGTTATTAAGTAGGATATGCCAAAAGGGACTCTAGAAATAAATGGGAGACAATGTAGAAGCTTTATGAACCAGTTTTTTATGTTTCCCAGTTTCTAAAGACACTATACCTATACGGTCCATTCATGGTTTTGTTATATGATGTAATAAGTGTACTTCAATTTTGAAGTAATAACCATTTATGTAAAGTATGGGTCGTTATAACCATTATCTGAGGTTGTTGGTTACCCTTATCTTTGTGATAAAATAATCTTATTGTTACTTGTTTTCCATTTAAAGATGATTTTATTTCCGGTATAATCTTATCTTTGTTAAAGCTAGAAAGTATTACCTTCTTATACTTTCTAATTCCATTACATTGATTATACTATAGATTATATATTCTATAAGGTAGAATCAATCTTTTAAGAAAATACAAAAGTTTTCTTTAAGAGGTTTTTTGATTGTTTGTTTAACCTAGTTAAAATTAAATTTAATGGTCCCAAAGGAATTTTCTAAATGTATACAATTGACCCCCTCTTGTATTTGAGCATCTACATTATTCCTTTTGATACTACATGTTTAGATAAGATTTATAAAATTATTTATTATTATAAATAATATTTCCCTATTTTTTTTTTGAAAAAATAGATATTGATGAAAAAGATACCCCATCTAATTGAAATCAAATGATTGGTATTGATTATAGATGACATTCCTACTTTTTTAAAGCCCAATAAAAGTGGAAAATGAAATTAAACATGTGCAGAAAATTTATAACCTGAGGAGAATAAATTATATGTGGTTCAATAATATAATATAATATTATTTCCCCCAAAATAATCTTGTACATAAACAATCCTAAAATGAAGGAGACTGTAACATGAAGCCTTTTTCACTTTAGAAATTCTTTAATCTAAATACCCATAAAATAATAACATTAAATGATACATTAAATTTCATGTACGTAAGTTGTTTAATGATATAATAGGTCAAATGGAAATCTATACACCTCCCAAAAGAATAATAGGGAAAATCGTAAATACATATCCCAACGAATTTTATTTTGAGGTAAATAACTCTTTTAAACCATGTATATTGAATTTGAGTATTAATCAATGATTTGATTATGTGTTTGATTCAAAAATACCAATAAATAATATTATATAAAACATAGTATTGTTGGCGCCAAAATATTGCACGAAGGGGAGGGACGAAAAAGGAGGATGGAACGCTGCCTCGCGAAGCACCACCACGAAGCACCGACGCGAAGAACCCTGAGCATCATGGTCTCGCAAAGATCCAGAGGCGGTAACTCTCCGCGAACACATTTGACGTTCGCGAGCGCGCTGTGAAGCTCCAGAGACGGTAACTCTCCGCGAATGCATTTGATGTTCGCGAGCGCGCCGCGAAGCTCCAGAAGTGGTAACTCTCCGCGAACGCATTTGACGTTCGCAAGCGCGCCGTGAAACTCCAGAGACGGTAACTCTCTACGGACGATGTTGACGTTCACGAGCGCGCCACAAAACTCCTGAGGCGGCGCGCAAGTTTTGCTTCACGGTTCCCCTTGCCTATAAATACTGGACTCCCCCTGAGTCCTAGGGACGGACGATCCGACCATTCGGCTTCTCCTCTCCCAAATCATGAGAAATCATTGCCCCGGTAATCATGAGCTCTGCGAGGTACTTCTACTTCGCAAGACGCCTTTGCTTTGTCTCATTTTGATCCCCTCTTCCCAGAGGGATGCCCTTCACGAAGCTCAAGGGCATTCGCGAAGGAAGGGGATTCCCCAGGGAACCCGAGCAGCCGCGGAGCATTTATGCTTCGCGAAAAACCAAACATGTACTAGTGATCCCTATGCTAAGGCAGAATCGCTGCACATCGCGAAGCACACTACTTCGCAGGACCCTGCTTCGTGAGGCACCCCTTCTTCACGAGGCAGTGCTCCGCGAACACTGTTCCACTTCGCAAAAAACCTTCCACTCACACCTATACCCCATGCTAAGTCCAAGGCACTCTGCTTCGCGAATCACACTCCTTTTCTTGGAAATTCCTCTTCCCGTGTGACCCTCCAGGTTTGCACGATGTGATTTCAAAGTCCCATGGACAATACCACTCGTAGCGTTGCTTCTCCTAGTGCTTTTTCACATAGGCATGCTAACAGATATTGCTTCTTCGCATAGCCACGCTAACGTGGACCCCTCGATGGTCCATTCCACACCCCCCCCTTGACCACAGCCTTACTGGTACCTTCCCTTCCCCAAGGACCAGAGGGTACCGGTTATGTAAGTCCTAGGGGTGCTGAGTGAACCCACCTCGTCTGAGCTGCAGGACGTTAAACTGCCAAGCACCACGTCCTCAACACATGACGTTAAACTGTGACCCGACATCGTGCTTCGCACGCAGGGTCCCCCCAGCTCGAACATTTTTTACGCCACTCGTCTTCACGGGAGTGGAATCACCCATCCACAAGGGGTGATATCCTCCTTATTGGAGTGGCGTATGTTCTCAGGAGAAGGTTGACCCTAGTTCTCCAACGGATGGTTGCACCCCTGCATCTCTGTACTTCCCCACTACCATGGTCAGTGGAGGGAATGATAGGGAACGAGTCACCTCCCATCATTGGTCCTGAATCCCTCTTTCAGCGCGCTTTGCCGCACCTTGGGCCTCCATCCTGGAGTAAGTCCCGGCACCATGGGCCGCCTAACACGTAATCCCCTATTCGCTTCTCACGGACGCATCCTTCGCGACCTGATCGTCCGGTCCTTACAACCTCTTGTTTCTCACACCGAGCATGACTCACATGGGCTTAGAGTGAGCACCGACCCTGACCCCCAACCCCTAGCGAACTACGAGGATTTTGATCCATGTCAAGGCATGTTACGTAGGAATCCCCCATGAGGTTCAAGCCACATTGCTCGGTCGTTCATTCACGTCGAGTTTCACCCTCGTCCAACATGACGTTAAACTGTATTCCCCCCTTGTCCAGTATGACATTAAACTGCACACCCATTTGAACTACGAGGTCTTTGATCCATATCAACACATGGTACGTAGGAAGCCTTCCTGAGGTTCAAGCTCACCCATCATCATTCACGTCGGTTCACCCCCCTCCCGCATGACGTTAAACTGTATGCCATAACCCGAACTACGAGGACTTTGATCCGTGTCAAGGCATGGTACGTAGGAATCCTACCAGAGGTTCAAGCCCATATCCTATCGGACCAAGGTACCTCATTTACATCGGTTCGCGGACACCCACCGCATGTCGTTCATTCACGACAGGGTTCACTTCCGTCTCGCATGACGTTAAACTGTATTCCATCAATCCTTTGAACTACGAGGACTTTGATCCATGCCAAGGCATGGTACGTAGGAAACCTTCCTAAGGTTCAAGCCCACCACTAGAGGACCCAAGGGTCTACTTTCACATCGGTTCACCGATGAAACCCTCCGAACTACGAGGAATTTGATCCGTGTCAAGGCATGGTATGTAGGAATCCTCCCAGAGGTTCGAGCCCATCTCTCGTCAGACCAAGGTCCACCTTCACGTCGGCACGCTGACGATGCCCATCGGACCAAGGTCCGCCTTCACGTTGGTTCACTGACGACATTCATCGGACCAAGGTCCACCTTCATGTCGGTTTACCAGCACCATCCCGAACTACGCGGACTTTGATTCCCTGCCACAGGGATACGTAGGAAGCCTCTTCAAGGCTCAAGCCCAACTTCACCGTCGCCCATGTGATGGTCCCATTTTACTCCCCCTCTACTCCATTCATCCACCTATCACCCATCCAGATTCTCGCCCGGACCGTCATATCTCGGTGAGACCATGTCGTTATGCTCCTCTTCACAGCCGCCCATGGGCTGGCCTCAGTATCGACATCCCTTCAAGGGAAATCCCTCAATCCGATCTATCCTAGATAATGCTCCGATTGGGTTGATCCGTCTCTGATGGACGTTAAACTCGCGGCGTACCCTATTTTAAACATGGGAAGCTGAGGAAAACCTCAGATATATGTCTATGGCATATAATTCCCCGCGCTCGATGTGGGATGCCTCGGGCTTCCATGCCCTCGAGAAGCCCTGTGACCAGGGATAATAGACAGACATACCAGGTTCCCCAGCATCCAGACATGCTACTGATGCCTCAATGTGACTACTCTTCTGACTGAAGGTTGCTGCCCTGACTGGACCCTTTGGAATGTCCCGACAGAAGTAGTGTAATTAACCGGTGTCCATGGAAACATGGCACTGGGAAGAGTTTCATGAACTACGTATTAAATATATGAGGGAGACCCGGACTAGGTGACGAGTTCTGAGGAGGAATCCACAGAAGGAAGAACTGACATCCCATCATCCCGTTTCAATCAAGGAGCAGACGTCCCTGAATAAGGAGCGAATGCCACCTGACTTTGGAAAGCGGGAATGCGGGGCAACAAGCGCCATGCGTCCTCCTCCGTGGACGGACGGATGCGAGCGCCCCAGGGAAAGAGTTAGAAACAGAAATGGTGAACCCGACGTGAAATTATTCTCCTCAATATGGAGATTAGTAACGTTCGAGACACCAGTAGATTGACATGTCACCGGATCCAGATATCCAGATCCTGGTCCCGCCAAGCAAATAACGGGCCTATCGTGAAACTCACCGAAATTCAGGGCAGTAGAACGTGGGTCACTCCATTCTACAGCATGTTGGTGTGGATCCTTCTTACAGACATGGAGATTGGAAGGACGCTGGGGCACCGGCTGTCAATCCTTTTCCTCTCAGTGCTGATGAGTTGATCCCTTCGTTTCTCAGGAACCAGGTTGCTGTTACAGAGACGCGATCACCGCCCGCTCGCCTACGTAGGGGCAGGGTCAAAACCGCCACAACCACCCCACATGGCACCGCCACCGCCACGATGGCCGCCACATCACGGAATACGGGGTGCCCACGTCCCCTTTCCCCATCAGAGGTCATCCAGCGAAGGATTATCAACAACCTCGTGCGCATGTACGAGGAGGAAGGGGTCATCCCAACTCGGGATATGGCCCGCCTGGACCTGGAGGCATCCCGGCCCCGCCGTTAACGCCGTCCTAACAGGCCGTGCAGGGAGCCCCTGCTCCCCACCCCAACGTTCAACCGTTTCGGGAGCCTGTCCCTGGAACGCCTTGATGAATCCTCACCTTATGCTGATGAGGTGGGCGTCGTCCGGCTCAACCCGCCCAGGGTCCCGACCCAAGGGCTCCAGGCAAGAGCTCCCGCCCGGTCGCGTCAGCGCCGCCGTCCGGCTCCGAAGGAAGAGCAGGCAGGCTATGCCCCTGCACCACCTGCACCAGCTCGTCTGACTTGAAGTCAGCGTCAGGCCCGGACTGAGGACTCCCGCCCAGGTGCATCAACGTCAACAGCTACAGTGGCCCGAGCCACCGCCGACGTGCATCATGGGGCCCCTGCATACGCTGAGAATGGGCACTCCTTCGCCCAACCAGGATCGAGACGCCAACCGTCCCACGAGCAGGCTGGGTTGATGTAACACCCCGAAATTTTATGAAAAATATTTTTTTTATTGTCACTAATGTCTTGTGTTGTACGCTACACCAAAAGGAGCTTGCACAACACGCATCCTTGACTTTCCTTGTCTTACACGCAATCGCGACCTTCCTCGATAGCGTGTGTAGTACGCAATACTGAGTTTCACTAAACAACTATATGCTATAAAAATATTATTAAAACTAGCCGTTATGAATAGTAATAACCACCTTTTAAAATTTTAGAAATTTTATCTCTCAAAATGGACTTCATTTTTGGATTCGATGTATCGAATTTAGCCTAAGGTGAAATTTTGGTACTTTTCGGATAACTTTCATATTCTGATGAATAGTGCAAATTACTAAATTTTAATTAAAAACAACTTTTTTAATCGAAATAATTAATAGTGATAAATTATTAATTTGTGTGGTTTTAAAGTATATTTAGAATATATTTTTACAATTCAATACAATGTTGGGCATTGGATGTAATTTCACATTTACACTACACATAAACAAGTGTTAATCTTTTGATAGTTATTATCTCTTAAAAACACGCTGTTAGTTGTGACAGCGGAAATTAATTATAAAATTAATTAATGCAACTTATATGATGGGAATTTTGTAAAATAGAAATCATTTTTGAATTCGGAATATCAATTATAGATTAGGGTGAAATTTTGGCATTTTTCTGAAAAACTTCAATTTTTTGATGAATAGTGAAACCACTAAGTGGTAGGTTAAAAACTGAATTTTGCATAAAACTTTATTTTACCGCTTCTGTGAATGGAATTTCGAAAATCCGACAGACACGGTTGATATCAGTAAGTAAAAGGTGGTTCAATGAGATAAAAATAATTTTTTGGTGAATAGTAACTTTTTACTTTTTTTACCGCGGTTAATAGTAAATTGGGTAACTAAGGGTAAATATGATATTACTATTACCCTAACACATGTCCTAATTCTATTGGATAAGTGTAATTCGACCAAAATCAACCTTATGAATATAATATGACCATTTAGGTCCACTTGGATTAGATTATGACAATTAATATTATTTTATTTAATGAATAGTTAAAATAGTTAAAATCAAAGTTTAATAAGTAAATCATTTTTAATATGGGGTTATACATAAGATAAATTAGACTATAAATATTAATTAGAAATCTAAAACGATTTCCTATATAATGGTATTTTATTTGTAATTTTTAGACAATAAATAATTTAATTTATTTATGACACAATGATGATGCAGTAATTATCTTATTAATGAAATATTGACATAATAGATGTTATAAACACCGAAATAAATGTAATTTGAGACTTTTTATGAATTAAACTAATTTTGTAGGTTACTATGATATATTCGTGTTGATTTAATCAACTTGGTTTGAACATATAATTCTGTTATGACTTTCACAAAAATCATATATCAAATAGTGTCAAAATTGACACAAAATAGTTTTTAAATAAAATATTATATTATTAATTGTTATTTTATTTCTAAAAATCTAAGGTTCTACCAAATGACATAGATAAGGATATATATATTAATAATAAACAATTTGGGGTTCGTTTGGCATGTTATAGTAAGTGTATTAACCATATAGTGTAAGAAAACAAAAAGACACGGTAAAAGTTAAATTATTTAACTTAGAGTTAAATCTTATTGATAAGGTTTACATAATAACCTAAACTTGTCAAAATCCTATTGGTTGATAGGATTTCGACCCATCCCCACTTTATCTTCGAAATAAGACCCTTTGGAACCATTATAAACCGATTTTTACTATAATATAAAATAATATTTTGAGATATTCCTAAGGTGCCCCTCTCCTCCCTTATAAAAGGGCACCTCCTCCCCCTCCTCCTCACACCAATTTGAGCATTCAAGCTCGGACAACCCCTGCCAAAATCCCTTCTCCACTTCCCTATAATAATCCTAGAGTCCCTTCTCTTCTTCAAAGACCAATCTTAGTTTCCTAAGTGGAGGATTCAAAGAGGTGTTCCAAAGAAGAGGTAATATCCATTACCGATCTTTTCAATTTCTTTCTTCTTCAACTTCTTATTCTTTAGTTGTTTCATGATAAAGTAATAACATAAGTATTTATTATATACTGATATGTTATTATAAATATGAAACAACTCTAATTAATCTTCTATCCATCCTACAGAAAAATGAAATCACCGCGCGTGCGTACTTACGGAATACCGTCTTCACGCCGTGGTGTAATCTATTTTCCGTCACCACCTTAATTGGATGGGTATAATGGTGTAATGAGTAACTATATATGATTATTATATAAGTGATATTGGTACTAAAATAGTATACATACACTTCAACACAATTCCACGACCATGGGAACGATATCATCGCCCGTGCGTACGTACGGACTACCGTCTCCACGACGCGATGAGATTCATTCTCGATGATTAACCATTCATGAATGATTATAAAGTATATATAATAAGTACTAATGAAATATATGACCTAATAATGATACTGTAATTATTTATATTTATATTTCTGTCATCTACTTAATTCCATTCAATTCAATAAGGAAACGAAAACAGCATTCATGTGTACGTACGGACTACCGTCTCCATGAACGGTGTATTTCTTTCCATTTACTGATTTATTATATATGTATATTCTGAATATATATATATATATAAATCATGTTTTTTATTATGGAATTAAGTAATCATGATCGAAGTAATCATATGAATAATTACAAGTTAAAAACACGAACGACAAATGAGACGATTTTACCCAAAATGCTACTTTAACATGAATTTACAAAAGAACGGGTAATATAAAGTCATAAGTGGAGCATATATGATATAATAACAATGAATATGATTCTGGAATAACTCAATAACATGATTTAAATCATTATACAGTAGGTTCGGACACTTACAAAGCAAGTCGGACCTAAGGTAAGGGAAATACCACAATCTCATTTTTATCCGAGATTGTTTATACTTTGGTATTTACGGGGGTGTATTTTATCATCCACATCCATGTTTCATAAATATGTAATATTATTTCCATCCACCTAAAATTATTTAAATCCATTTTTACCCTTCGGTGAGTTTTTAGTAAAAGAAATGAAAGGAATCTTTTGTTGTTTTTCATACGAGGTACTTTTTGACTTTTTCGACAAAAGTACGAAGAATGTTTTTTTTACCTTATACGGCATGAATGGATTTTTAAAACATTATTTCCAAAAAGCTTCCTTTACAAGTTTTCAAGTTTATTTTTAATCAACTTCTTTTAGTTTAAAATTGTATGACATGTTAAGAAAAGAAAAGTGTTTTTGAAGTAGAAAGGATATTTTCCTCAAGAATAGAGTTCAAGTATTTTATCAAAATTATTTTCCATCTAAGATAATAAAAGGCTTATGTTTTTATCCCTATTATTACATGGATTTGATTATGTTGTGATGGAAATATTTTTATGAATTTCTTTATCTTATATGAATTGTTTTATGATGTCATGTTGTTTAAGAATCCCATTTTTATTACATGGGTTACGCTATGATGTATGGTTTATGATTATGTGGCACACATAAGAAAGGATTCATTATAAGATGGGTGGGACCTATATCTCCCTCCAATTCATTGGGTAAAGATTTTATATCTCATGAGATAGACATGGCTGGAATGGTAGGTTATACCGGTTCAGCGAAACATGACTGGAACGAGGGTGACTCGATTCAGAAAGGGACTTTGTCCACTAAGATAGTCTTGGCAATGAGTCTTGACTAACAAGAAATGATTCTCTATGATTATGTGTGTATTCCACAAAGTTTCATGTTTTAAGTTATGATTATTGGGATTACATTTCACTTCTATGATTTATCCCATGTTATGAAATTATGCTCTCTTTTGCAGGTTAAGATTTCCAAAATGTTATGTTCTTATGAATATGATGTGATTGATATTTATTTTGTTTACCCTTACTGAGCATTTGAGCTCACCCTTTTATGTTTTCTTTTCCACAGGATATAAATAAAGGTTTTAGGTATAAAAAAAGAAGATCTTTATGGGAGATATTGAAGATCTTTCACCAGGATTAGAAGATTATATTCTGAGTTTCCAAAGACACTAAACTATTACGATCCTTGTGTGTGTGTTTTTGTTATGCACTAAGTATTCCGCAAATGTAATGTAATGTCAATGTACATCATGCTTCAGGTCTCTACAGTTGGTATCAGAGGAAAGGTTTAGTCAACCTTTGTAAACTAGGATGTGAGAATGTCAGTGAGATCCCTAGAGATATTTCTAAGGTATGTCTAGGGATGTCCCTGAGGATAAGTATACATATAGGATATAGTACAAGAACTACGGTAACGATCTTAGAATTTAACCTAAGATGTTAGATATTGAGGGTACTCCCCCTTTACTATGTTGTTTTCTCTAGCATGATTTTTGCCTCTCAACGAATTCTTTTTGTGTTTTAGTTAATGGAGGGAACCAGACAGAATTCGGTTAACATTGAATCCAATGGACAAATTGGTGACTATAAGCAACAAAATTATGTAATGCCTAGAGAGAATGATATTGATATTATGTCGAATCAGTCATCGCGATATATGATTAACAAGGTGAAATTTAGTGGTATACCTAATTCATCAAAGAAGAGGAAGATAGACTATTATGCATGTTCGCATGTTGAGCAGCATAAAGAAAGGAAGATTGAGATTTCTAAAGAAGGTAAGAAGAACCTTGAAGAATACCTCAAATGGAGGGACCGCTGTTATTTGTGTGGAGATAAGGGTCATAGAGTGACAGACTGTTATGGAGTTTAATGTATTATTTGTGGAGAACATGGGAATTAACCAACTCAATGCCCTGACCTAAAAAGTTACTTCTAAATCATGGAAGGACTTATTCCAGGACAATAATTGAAGAGGATGGATTGAAGTGTTTATGTATTGGTATTCAAGAATAATGTTGTTGAGGTACTTTTATTGTTTATTATAATATTTTTGTATTATTGTGGTTTTCAATAATTTTAAGGTACCGGTAACCATGAAAAGTGATTCAAATATTTTGGAAAGAAGATGATATGCGCATAATGAAGGGATAAGGAGAAAATGAAATGTTTGACAGTATTCATGAGCTCATGATTGATATAAGGACTAAGTGATATCATGGTTTGAGTATATAGAATTTTGAGGACTTTGGTATGTGAAAAGTGTTAACTTTTAACTGTATTCATGTTTTCACTATGGTTCAATGGGTATTCAAGAGAATACATGATTAAGGACTTTGAATGTTTGGAATGTGTCCAACAAAACATATCTTATGATATATGGGGATCAAAGATGGTATTAAATCTCTAGTAATCGTTTTCACTCTGTTATGAGAGTGGACTGCAGTATTATGGATAAGCCTAAAGATTGGAATGGATTATGTTGTACATAAGTTAGTATTATTGATGGGATGTTATAGTAATATAGTTTTAGAAAAAGGACAACCTGCAGGATGGGCGACAGCCCATCGCGTCGGACAAGGCTGTGGGAATCGAACCCACAACCGAAGTGCGACTGGCCTTTATCGCCTACCACTGGCCTACAGGAAGTCCCTGTTTAGTAGAAACTAGTTTTATTATATTAAGCAGTATGATATATGATGTATAAGTCCATTTTAGGAACCATGTGTGATTAATCTCCCTATAGATCGACTTATGTATATAATTTTTGCTAACCTTTTGTTTGAGACAGATGGAATGACCCGTCATTCTATCACATGATCTGCTAAAACTTCACGAATAACAAATTCAACTTCATTTATTTAATAGATGAAGTGGAAATTGTTCAAGGCATGAACAACAGTGAGATTGTAGCAAAATATAGAAAGTATTTATTCTAATTCAAATTCTTTAACTTTAGGGAAACGATCTTGAAAACCAAAAATGTTGTCCTAGTGCTCTTATATCTGATTAATCAGATGGTACCTTAGATCGTCACAAATTTATGGATTTGTGATTGTTGTCTTTTCCATGGCCATGTTCTCTACCACTCTCCATCAGAACATGATGATTAGATTTTTCTTCCATATCCATATTTTCACCTATGTGGAAACCCAGTGATTAGTTTATTTGGGTAACCGTTACGTTTCATACATTTGTTTTTAAATATTGGTTTTGGTATTCCTTTTTACGATGTGGGTTTCTATTAAAGAAACTTTCGAATAGTAAACCATTTATAACCCCGATGAATTTCGAGGGCGAAATTCATTTTAAGGGGGGTAGAATGTAACACCCCGAAATTTTATGAAAAATATTTTTTTTAATTTCACTAATGTCTTGTGTCGTACGCTACACCAAAAGGAGCTTTCACAACATGCATCCTTGACTTGCCTTGTATTACACGCAATCATGACCTTCCTCGATAGCGTGTGTAGTACGCAATACTGAGTTTCACTAAACAACTATATGCTATTAAAATATTATTAAAACTAGCCGTTATGAATAGTAATAACCACCTTTTAAAATGTTAGAAATTTTATCTCTCAAAATGGACTTCATTTTTGGATTCGAAGTATCGAATTTAGCCTAAGGTGAAATTTTCGTACTTTTCGGATAACTTTCATATTCTGATGAATAGTGAAAATTACTAAATTTTAATTAAAAACAACTTTTTTAATCGAAATAATTAATAGTGATAAATTATTAATTTCAGTGGTTTTAAAGTATATTTAGAATATATTTTTACAATTCAATACAATGTTGGGCATTGGATGTAATTTCACATTTACACCAGACATAAACAAGTGTTAATCTTTTGATAGTTATTATCTCTTAAAAACACGCTGTTAGTTGTGACAGCGGAAATTAATTATAAAATTAATTAATGCAACTTATATGATGAGAATTTTGTAAAATAGAAATCATTTTTGAATTCGGAATATCAATTATAGATTAGGGTCAAATTTTGGCATTTTTCTGAAAAACTTCAATTTTTTGATGAATAGTGAAACCACTAAGTGGTAGGTTAAAAACTGAATTTTGCATAAAACTTAATTTTACCGCTTCTGTGAATGGAATTTCGAAAATCCAACAGACACGGTTGATATCAGTATGTAAAATGTGGTTCAATGAGATAAAAATAATTCTTTGGTGAATAGTAACTTTTTACTTTTTTTACCGTGGTTAATAGTAAATTGGGTAACTAAGGGTAAATATGATATTACTATTACCCTAACACATGTCCTAATTCTATTGGATAAGTGTAATTAGACCAAAAACAACCTTATGAATATAATATGACCATTTAGGTCCACTTGGATTAGATTATGACAATTAATATTATTTTATTTAATGAATAGTTAAAATAGTTAAAATCAAAGTTTAATAAGTAAATCATTTTTAATATGGGGTTATACATAAGATAAATTCGACTATAAATATTCATTAGAAAGCTAAAACGATTTCCTATATAATGGTAGTTTATTTGTAATTTTTAGACATTAAATAATTTAATTTATTTATGACACAATGATGATGAAGTAATTATCTTATTAATGAAATATTGACATAATAGATGTTATAAACACCAAAATAAATGTAATTTGAGACTTTTTATGAATTAAACTAATTTTATAGGTTACTATGATATATTAGTGGTGATTTAAGCAACTTGGTTTGAACATATAATTCTGTTATGACTTTCACAAAAATCATATATCAAATAGTGTCAAAATTGACACAAAATAGCATTTAAATCAAATATTATATTATTAATTGTTAGTCTTTTCCTAAAAATCTAAGGTTCTGCCAAATGACTTAGATAAGGATATATATATTAATAATAAACAATTTGGGGTTCTTTTGGCATGTTATAGTAAGTGTATTAACCATATAGTGTAAGAAAACAAAAAGACACGGTAAAAGTTAAATTATTTAACTTAGAGTTAAATCTAATTTATAAGGTTCAAATAATAACCTAAACTTGTCAAAATCCTATTGGTTGATAGGATTTCGACCCATCCCCACTTTAGCTTCGAAATAAGACCCTTTGGAACCATTATAAACCGATTTTTACTTTAATATAAAATAATATTTTGAGATATTCCTAAGGTGCCCCTCTCCTCCCTTATAAAAGGGCACCTCCTCCCCCTCCTACTCACACCAATTTTAGCACTCAAGCTCGGCCAACCCCTGTCAAAATCCCTTCTCCACTTCCCTAGAATAATCCTAGAGGCCCTTCTTTTCTTCAAAGACCAATCTTAGTTCCCTAAGTGGAGGATTCAAAGAGGTGTTCCAAAGAAGAGGTAATATCCATTACCGATCTTTTCAATTTCTTTCTTATTCAACTTCTTCTTCTTTAGTTGTTTAATGATAAAGTAATAACATAAGAATTTCTTATATACTGATATGTTATTATAAATATGAAACAACTCTAATTAATCTTCTATCCATCCTATGGAAAAATGAAATCACCGCGCGTGCGTAAGTACGGAATACCGTCTTCACGCCGTGGTGTAATCTATTTTCCGTCACCACCTTAATTGGATGGGTATAATGGTGTAATGAGTAACTATATATTATTATTATAAAGTGATCTTGGTACTGAAATAGTATACATACACTTCAACACAATTCCACGCCCATGGGAACGATATCATCGCTCGTGCGTACGTACGATTACCGTCTCCACGACGCGATAAGATTCATTCTCAATGATTAACCATTCATGAATGATTATAAAGTATATATAATAAGTACTAATGAAATATATGACCTAATAATGATACTAGAATTATTTATATTTATATTTCTGTCATCTACTTAATTCCATTCAATGCAATAAGGAAACGAAAACAGCGTTCATGTGTACGTACGGACTACCGTCTCCATGAACGGTGTATTTCTTTCCATTTACTGATTTATTATATATTTATATTCTGAATATATATATATAAATCAATTTTTGTATTCTGGAATTATGTAATCATGATCTAAGTAATCATATGAATAATTACAAGTTAAAAACACGAACGACAAATGAGATGATTTTACCCAAAATTCTACTTTAACATGAATTTACAAAAGAACGGGTAATATAAAGTCATAAGTGGAGCATATATGATATAATAACAATGAATATGATTCTGGAATAACTCAATAACATGATTTAAATCATTATACAGGAGGTTCGGACACTTACAAAGCAAGTCGGACCTAAGGTAAGGGAAATATCACAATCTCATTTTTATCCGAGATTGTTTATACTTTGGTATTTACTGGGATGTATTTTATCATCCACATCCATGTTTCATAAATATGTGATATTATTTCCATCCACCTAAAATTATTTAAATCCATTTTTACCCTTCGGTGAGTTTTTAGTAAAAGAAATGAAAGGAATCTTTTGTCATTTTTCATACGAGGTACTTTTTGACTTTTCCGACAAAAGTACGAAGAATGTTTTTTTACCTTATATGAAATGAATGTATTTTTAAAACATTATTTCCAAGAAGCTTCCTTTACAAGTTTTCAAGTTTATTTTTAATCAACTTCTTTTAGTTTAAAATTGTATGACATGTTAAGAAAGGAAAAGTGTTTTTGAAGTAGAAAGGATATTTTCCTCAAGAATAGAGTTCAAGTATTTTATCAAAATTATTTTCCATCTAAGATAATAAAAGGGTTCTGTTTTTATCCCTATTATTACATGGATATGATTATGTTGTGATGGAAATATTTTTATGAATTCCTTTATCTTATATGAATTGTTTTATGATGTCATGTTGTTTAAGAATCCCATTTTTATTACATGGGTTACGCTATGATGTATGGTTTATGATTATGTGTCACACATAAGAAAGGATTCATTATAAGATGGGTGGGACCTATATCTCCCTCCAATGCATTGGGTAAGGATTTTATATCTCATGAGATAGACATGGCAGGAATGGTAGGTTATACCGGTTCAGCGAAACAGGACTGGAACGAGGGTGACTCGATTCAGAAAGGTACTTTGTCCACTAAGATAGTCTTGGAAATGAGTCTTGACTAACAAGAAATGATTCTCTATGATTATGTGTGTATGCCACAAAGTTTCATGTTTTACGTTATGATTATTGGGATTACATTTCACTTCTATGATATATCCCATGTTATGAAATTATGCTCTCTTTTGCAGGTTAAGATTTCCAAAATGTTATGTTCTTATGAATATGATGTGATTGATATTTAATTTGTTTACCCGTACTGAGCATTTGAGCTCACCCTTTTATGTTTTCTTTTCCCCAGGATATAAATAAAGGTTTTAGGTATAAAAAAAAGAAGATCTTTATGGAAGATATTGAAGATCTTTCACCAAGATTAGAATATTATATTCCGAGTTTCCAAATACACTAAACTATTACGATCCTTGTGTGTGTGTTTTTGTTATGTACTAAGTATTACGCAAATGTAATGTAATTTCAATGTACGTCAAGCTTCAGGTCTCTATAGTTGACTCTCCGGGGGGCAGGCCTGAGTGGTGATCTCCGTGAAATAACCCGCGGTGATGTCACCCTATACGGAGGCCCTCCCCGTACCACTATTCCACAGAGCGTGGGCCTTCCCCGCTCCAAAGCTCATCATGGAGGTACGCCTTGTGCTACCCCCATCCCGAAGGAAGACCTTCCCCATGGAAGTGACGCTCAGTGCGGAATCCTTTCCCGCGCCCACTATACAGGGTATGGAGTCCATCCTCCTACCCCCGACTGCTGATCTGAAAGAACCATCCATCTGGTCCTTCTCCAACGTGGGGGTCCTCCCTATATCCTCTTTTCAACGGGCGAAGGTCCTCCTCACCCCAGCAACATGAGGAGCGAAGGCCAGCCTCGCTCCGCCTGCATAGACCATGGAGGTCCTCCCCATGCTCCTTCCGGTTTCAACAGAGGCTCCGCCCACATGGGTGTTGTCCATGGAGGTCCTCCCCATGTACCCTTCGATATTTTCCCCAGTTCCCCTCACACATCGGCTATCTCGAGTGGGGGTCCCCTCCGCCATGGCGCCAGCGCCGCCCCGAGGCTACATGATGAAAATCAACCGTGTACCGAAGAGCCACCTCGGGGCAGGAGAGCGGGTCGTCGCCGCCACAAGAAGAGTCCTGTGAAGGCCCGGGTGGAGATCAAACCTGCCCGCTTCTCCGACTCGGAAGAGGAATGCGACTCAGCAATGGAACCTTCTCCCCACTCCTCCGTATCAAGGACTGGGGCAGGAACCAGGCGCGTTAGCCTCATTCTCCCAGAATATGGGGTCCACCAGATTCCCATCTCCCTCCACAGGTACATCCAGGAGGAAGAAATCTTTGGAATTCCGCAGGTCTCGACCGCGCAATCACCGCTATCGTCACTAGAAGCGCCCTCTACCTCTACCAGAGATGAGCTATTTTGGGGGCCAACGACGGTAGAGCGACGACACGACCAGTCACCGGTAGCCGCGACTCCTATGCCGGAAGCTGTGGCTATCATATCGTCATATCGTGACATCATGGATAGGTCACCTCACTCTTCAGAGGATGGCCCAGAATTCGGTGTCTAGTCATCTCGTTCGCCGTATTCTCTGCCGCCAAGTTTACTATCCCAGAGGTCCGCCTCGGTACCGCTACCAGTCCCTCAGCCGCCACCATTTGATGAGTGGGGCAATATAGGGCCAGACTCGGAGTCCGAACCCAAGAGATTATGGAGTATTCTTGCAGCAGATTACTTCCTGGAGAAGTTCTGGCTGACGGCGGCGCTGAATTTTCACGTACCAGAGTCTCTTACCCCTGAAGAAGTGGGGTGCTTTTGTCGAACCCTATGGACGACACACTTCCGCCTTCGTTACGAATGGGTGGTGTACCCCATAAGTCGAGAGCACTTCGAAGAAATCGGCGAGCAATGTCGCCTGATTGATTCGGCCGCACTCCTTGTGGCCCAGCACCCAGAGTCTCCAGGCCGCCAGAGAGGCCTTCAACGGAAATGTGTTCAGAGTTTCAAAGTACTCCGCAGAATCGTCAGGGAAGCTACCCCCCATGTGCAAGTCCGTGGTTGGGGACACTATGCCACTCTCCACTTCGACCCTATCCGAAGGAAGCCCGATTCATTATGTGACATCGAGGACATGCCCTCGAGAGGGGTCGTGGTCCTCATGGCTGACGTAGTGGACAAGGAAAACGAGCTTGACTTCCTTGACGGAGACTTACCCCCCGAGGGCGTACCGCCACTGCTGGACCCATCAGGGAGGGTTACCCGTCAGCAGAGGAACCTGTTAGGCCTCCCCGTACCCACCGAGTCGTTGGTACTCGGTCGAAATACCGGCAAGGGTAAGGAGCACGCCAGAACTGTCAAGCACTCTGACCCATCTCCCTATGCGTAGAAAACAGAAGAAGATCTCGAGATGGCCACGTTACGCCAGCATCTTGCTGATCAGAAGAGGCTGGTTGACGAACTCTTGGTTGAGCGCGCTGTAGAGCGGTGACCCGACTATGGTAATCCCAAGCCGGGGAAGCAGGGGCAGGAACAAGTTCCCCCCGGTGAGATTCCTCCGGGCAACCCTGATCATGCTACTGCCGCAGACAGGGTAGAAGCCGGAAATTACGGAAAGAGGGCGCGATACGTCTCACTAAACCCTCCCGAGCGATGGGGAATCTGAAGAATCCAGCTCGGGTTACCTTAGTCACCCCGCAGGTTGTTTCACCAGTTGATCCACGAGCTGCTGAAGCCGTCTTCCATGTTGAGGAACCTGAAAATGCACTTGTGGTTAGGGATACCCACTAGGACAGGGACCCCCACCCGAATGATCTTATTGCGGTGCTCACAGCCCACCTCGAAGCGTTGGAAACGCGGCAGGTGGCGGTCCCACCGGATGGCAAGACTTATCCCGCATGGGTGGATGATATGCCTGCACCTCCGGGTTTTTGGAACCCCACTTTCTCGCCCTTCAACGGGATAGGGGACCCGCCACAGCACTTGGCTCATTTTTCTTCCAGGTGTGGCCCCATGCTGGGGACCCCAACTCAGCAAGAAGCCGCCAAACTCCAATGTTTCGTACAGACATTGGAAGGTTCGACATTCGTCTGGTACAACCAGCTCCCTATCGGATCGGTGACCGGTTTGGAGGATCTTCGCCGGCAGTTCTTATACCAGTTCAGCTCCACCATGTGGAAGACTAGAATTGCGGACCTATTCAAGTGCAAGCAGAGGCCTCATGAGCGAGTTGCAGATTTCATCGCCCAGTGGAAGGGACATACGTATTCCCTCGATATGCCACGGACTCATGAGCAATTACTGACGATGTGTGTGGGGAACGTCAAGAGAGAGTTGGTATCCTCCCTAATTACCCAGAACTACCCTGGAGGGTTCATAGATTTCTCAGATAAGGCTCATCGCCTTGAGGAAGCCTTGAAACAGGCTAGTCAGGCACGTTTGTTGCCCCCCATGATCCCAGCCAGGAGAACCGCCAGGGCTGAACCCGCCGTGGTGGGCCAAATAGAATCCCCTAGGCAGCAGGAATTACTACCAGTGGCACCATCCCTGCAACCCTGCAGAGGTCCTCCACCTCAAGCACAGGCTCCTACCCAGCAGCGACCGCCTCAGAACCGACAGGTTCCCCCGCGCAATGCGTCACTGCCACCTAGGCAAGACAATCAGGCGCCGCCTCCTCGGCAGGCCCCTCCGGCCCCTCATCAGGGCCAGGCCCCTAGGGCCCCCTATCCGGAAAGAAGGCACCGGACTTATTCGTTCAATGAAAATCAGGTCCCTGGCTACTTCCGAAGTGCTCTAGAGAAAGTGATTATGCGTCTGCCCGAGTGCAGAAGGCCGGCAGAGGCGAATCTCACCGATCACCCCAACTACTGACCTTATCATCGGATTCTGGGGAACACCCTCAAGCAATGTTATGTGTTTAAAGACTGGCTTCATGACCAGGTCAATAACAACATAGTCAAGTTGGGCCCAGTACCAGCGCAAGTGGCGTGTGTCTTTGCATGGGTCAGAGATCGGTACCGACAACGAAGGCGAGTGGCAGCAGGTTCCCAACAGCAGATCCCGGAAATACGACGACTGGATGGCTCAAAAAACCATTATCCGTGCCCATGGTATCTTCCGGGCGTGCCTGAAGCAGCCAAAACCTTCAGAAGAAGCAGCTGGTACCCCCACATTGTCTTCACAATCGACCTCTTCCAAAAAGGGCAAGCAGCGGCGACGCAAGAAGAAGAAACGCGCACCACCGTTGTCGTCGTCATCCCGCACTCTCGGAGACTTTATGCCCCCTAAAATGGGGATTCCTCCTAGAATCCTCCCAGTGGTGGATGACTCCTCAAGCGACAGCCAGGGGTACACTTCGGTTAACACCGTGGAGCTGGTAAAGCCCTATATGACTCCCGGCGAGGGGGAGCGCCAGGCGAACCTCCCCAACGTTTCCAGCCGACGTCAACATCAGTGGAATCGCAACCGCGCCGGTTATTGAGGTACGTCAGCAGGCACTTTCAGTCAATCCGTGCACGCTAATGAGACCAGGCAGCAGGCTGAGCGTAGAGCTCAACACGCGCAACCCCATCTAATGCCCCCGGCTCTACCTCCACCGCCGTTCGTGCTACTAGATCAGGGAGAGCTTCCTCGTTCGTATCACAGTCAATCTTTCCCGGCTACAGGCCATCCTCCGCTTCCCAATCCTAGTCCGGCGACTACTCACCAGGATTCTACTAGTAGACAGCAAGATGTACCCAGTACTAGCCGATCGCCGGTTCAACCAGCCGGACTCTCTATGCCTCCAAATGTCGAATGTCCTCCTGTAAGCAGAGGTTCGCATTTGGCACGAAAGTATGATGTCCTAAAGCACCTGGCCGGCATTCCAACAAGGTTTTCTATCCTCGAGGCCCTTCGCCTATCATCCGAAATGCACGAGGCACTTTCCGAGGCCCTAAGGATCCCCCTCCAGTTTGATATGGAGGTAGAAGATGTAGAAGCCTTCCATACCAAGACGATTGAAAACGCCAAATGTCAGGAGGTTATCTCGTTCTCCGGTGAAGATGAGGACCCTCCTCTACGGGGGAACATTCGCCCGTTGTACATCACTGGCCACTTCAATGGCGTGGAAGTACGCCGCTGCCTCGTTGACACGGGTTCTGGAATCAATATAATTCTGACTCGGACGTTGTGAAAGTTGGGTCTGTCTGAAGGTGATTTAACTCCCTCAGACCTCAGAATCCAGGGGTACAACAGGACCGAGAAAACCCCAGTCGGCATGATCCGCATGAATACTCAGTTTGGTGTCTTAATTGCCAGCACCGAGTTCATGTTCGTCTCTCAGGACACTACCTACAACGCGTTGATGGGTAGGCCATGGCTCCATCTGCATGCAGCGGTCCCTTCATCGTATCACCAGTGCCTCAAATACTCACTCAATGGTCGAGTAGGCATGCTACAAGGAGATGCGTCCCCTTTCGCTTCTTGTGAGGCCCGCTATCTGGATGCGGTTTATTACAAAAGTAAGGATAAGCCAATCCTAGTAAGTGAGGATGAACCCGCCCTGGTCACAAGTGTTCCCTAGGCAAGCATGGCTGACGCCTACGTCCTCCCGATCCACCGATTGGAGGCCACGACCCCCGACATGGGGCATTGTTTTGTTGTTTCAGGTACACAAGGAAGGCATGTTACCGTGTGCAAGCGACGGCAGGAAATCACCTCGTACTCCTACATCAACCAGGCTCAGGTGATCCCGAAACCTCCTACCCTTGTACAGTACCGGAATGTCAAGCTTATGACAATGGCGGTGGGCCATACATGTCTCTTCCATCGGGCTGGAATTAACCGACTCAGGCCGACACGTCACCACTGCTTTGATATCATCAAACGTGTCCCCTAAGGCCGAAGGCCAGATGGGATAGGGTCAAATGCCTTCATTGCTATGGTCTCAATGACAAGTGATTCTCCTGATATGATGACCACTACTGCCCGAGCCGGCACCAACTGCCCCTCAGGCTTTGATAGCCCAGAAGTACCTCCCGTTGCGGGAAATCCCCCCACGGGTGGAGAGGAAGACCTGGAGGATGCTCCCCCCGCCATTGTAGAAGGCGTCTCTACCACGGTTGATGAACTGGTACAGGTGAACGTTGGTAGCGAGGCAGATCCGAAACCCACATTGATCAGTGCAGCCATGTTCCCCGTGGAGCGGCAGCAGTACGTAGACTTCCTCAAACAACACCGTGATGTGTTTTCTTGGAGTTACAACGAGATGCCAGGACTAGATCCCCAGGTAGCCATTCACCGTCTGGGCCTCCCGGCGAAACATCGTGGGTTTAAGCATCCTCCCAGGAAGATGTACCCTTTTCATGGTGCTATGGTTGAGGCCGAATTTGACAAGCTTATCAAAGCCAAATTCGTTAAAGAATTCCAGTACCCCAAATGGCATGCCAACATTGTGCCAGTTAGGAAGAAGAATGGGCAGATCAGAGTCTGCATCGACTTCCGTGATCTTAATCGCCACTGCCCAAAGGATGACTTCCCACTCCCTGTGACAGAGTTATTGATTGACGCCATGACCGGGTTCCAAGCTCTCTCTTTCATGGACGTGTATTCCGGGTACAACCAGATCCAGATGGCCCCCGAAGACGAGGAGTCCACTGCCTTCAGGGCTCCCCAAGGTACATTTTGCTACCAGTTTATGCCATTCAGTTTAAAAAATGCAGGTTCCACTTATCAGAGGGCCATGCATCACATATTCAAGCCGATTCTCGGGACATTGGTGGAATGCTACGTGGATGACCTATTAGTTAAATCATGTCAGCGCTAGGACCATCTCAAAGACCTCGAGAAAGTGTTCGGTTTCCTCCATTCCCATCACCTAATGATGAACCCGTTGAAGTGTGCCTTCGTGGTCACCTCTGGGATGTTTTTGGGCTTTGTTGTCAGATACTGAGGTATCGAGATTGACCTGGAGAAGATCAAGGCCATCAACCAAATGCCTCCCCCGAGCAACATTCGAGAGCTTCGAGGCCTTCAAGGCCACTTAGCCTATATACGCCGATTCATCCTAAATATGTCCGGCAAGTGTAAGCCCTTTTCCCGGCACATGATGAATGGTGCCGCCTACAAATGGGATGAGGAGTGTCGGACCGCCTTCGAGGAAATCAAGCAGTATCTGCTCCAACCTCCGGTCTTGATGCTGTCCATCTCCGAAAAGCCGCTGGTCCTTTACGTGACCGCCCTGGAAAGATCGCTTGGTGAACTGCTCGCCCAGAAGAATAGCGAGGGTACTGAGAACAGTCTCTACTATCTCAGCCGCATGCTTCTCGATACGGAGGTCAGATACTCCCCTATCGAAAAGAGTTTCCTTGCGCTCGTCTTCGCCGTGCAGAAGTTGGGACATTACCTGCAGCACCATGAGGTAAAATTGGTATCCCGGGTAGACCCACTGAAGTACATCCTGAACCGCCCCATGCTGACTGGTCGACTAGCACGGTGGGCGGTGATTCTCCAGCAGTTTGATATCAGGTTCGTACCTCAGAAGTCCATTAAGGGACATGCGTTGGAAGAATTTTTAGTTGCCCATCCAACCTCCATGGATCAATCACTGGACCTAGATTTTTCCTGACGAGATGATCCTCTCAGTCGATCATGTCGTCCCATGTTGGAAAATTCATTTTGACGCTGCCTCCCGGAGCCCCACTGGTAAGCGGCTCAACGACCCCAAGCTCAATAGAGTGGGTCTGGGTATTGTCTTCATTACCCCGGCGCAGGCCGTCCTTCCATACTCATTCCTGTTGTCAGGAGGCTATACGAACAACGAGGCAGAGTAACAGGCTCTCATCACCGGCCTCGAGTTGGCCCTTGAAATCCATGTGCCCCATCTACATTTGAAATGAGATTCCGAGCTAGTAATCAAACAGGTTAATGGCGACTACGTTGTCAGGAATCCGAAGCTTGTACCGTTGTTGGAGTACACCCTCCGCCTAATGTCCTAGTTCTCTTCTCGACCATAGGTTACCCATGTCCCATGGTCGCAGAACGTCCAAGCAGACGCCTTGGCTGGCTTAGCCGCGTCGCTCGCAGAACCCGAGCAAGATGATTTGATCATACATGTGGCACACCGGAGAGTCATTGCCCCCATCACCCAAGAGGACAATGATGGCCTGCGGGTAAGTCATCACACTACCAGACCCTCCATGTCAGGGGTCCCGGGTTCGTCAGACGCAGTGGTTGAAGCCACTCCCGACTGGAGGGCACCTTTTGTCGAGTATCTACAAAATGGTCACCTCCCGGACGACCGGGCTGAGCACGAGAAAATTCGACGCCGCGCGCTGCAAGTTACCCTCCAGTGCGGCCCCAGTCTTGAACAGATCCTTTATAAGCGGAGTTTCGATGGTATTGTAGAGACCCGAAGCTTATCGTACATGGACATTACATTACTTTTGCGGAATACTTAGTACATAACAAAAACACACACACAAGGATCGTAATAGTTTAGTGTCTTTGGAAACTCGGAACGTAATCTTCTAATCGTGGGGAAAGATCTTCAATATCTCCCATAAAGATCTTCCCTTTTTTTACCTAAAAACCTTTCTTTTTATCCTGGGGAAAAGAAAACATAAAAGGGTGAGCTCAAATGCTCAGTAAGGGTAAACAAAAGAAATATCAATCACATCATATACATAAGAACATAGCTTTTGAAAATCTTAACCTGCAAAAGAGCTCATAATATCATAACATGGGATAAATCATAGAAGTGAAAATGAGATCCCCATAATCATAACATGAAACTTGAAACTTTATGGCATGCACACATAATCATGGAAAATCATTTCTTGTTAGTCATGACTCATTGCCAAGACTATCTTAGTGGACAAAGTCCCTTTCTGAACCGAGTTCATTCCTCGTTTCAGTCCTGTATCGCTGAACCGAAATAACCTTCCGTTCCAGCCATGTCTATCTCATGAGATATAAAATCATTACCCAATGCATTGGAGGGAGATATAGGTCCCACCCATCTTATAATGAATCCTTTATTATGTGTGCCACATAATCATAAAACATACATCATCGCATAACACATGTATCAAAAATGGGATTCTTGAAACATCATGACATCATAAATCAATTCATATAAGATAAAGGAATTCATAAACATAATTCCATCACAACATAGTCAAATCAATGTAAAAATATGGATAGAAACAGAACCCTTTATTATCTTAGATGGAAAATAATTTTGATAAAACACTTGAAATGAATTCTTGAGGAAAATATCCTTTCTTCTTCAAAATCAATTTCTTTTCACAAAACATCATGCAATTTTAAAAGAAAGAGATTTTATTGAAAATATTCATGAAATATTTTAGAGGAAGCTTCGTGAAAATAAGGCTTTATAAAACAGTAGAAATCCGTTCGTGCCGTATAAGTTAAAAAAAAACATTCTTCGTACTTTTGTCGGAAAATTCAAAAAGTACCTCGTACGAAAAACGACAAAAGATTCCTTTCATATCTTTTACAAAAAAACTTACCGAAGGGTAAAATTGGATATAAACTATAATATTACATATTGATGAAACATGGATGTGGATGATAAAATGCACCGCAGTAAATACTTACGAATAAACAATCTCGGATAAAAATGAGATTGTGATATTTCCCTTACCTTAGGTCCGATTTGCTTTGTTCATGTCCGAAGCTCCTGTATAATGGTTTAAATAATGTTATTGACTTATTCCAGAATCATACATATTGATATGATATCATATATGGTCATATTCTTAGCTTCTTGTTAGTAATATTTCATTGTTACTTGTTACTCGGGTCTTTATTGCCTTTTGTTCTTGCGCGTGTTTTGCCGAATAAATTCTTATTCTTATTTCAAGGTTATAGATACCTTATATACAGAATGGTATTAGTGTAACATATATCATATTTATTCATTCAATTCATTTATATAATTACTATGTAATGATGATCATGTAGAACGAGTCACATCACATCGTGGAGACGGTATTCCGTACGTACGCACGAGTGATGATATCGTTCCTATGATCGTGGAAATGTATTGGAGTATATATATATTATTTCAGTATCAATATTACTTTATAATAATAATAAATATTTACTCATTACACCATTATACCCATCCTTGTAAAGTGATGGTGGAAAAATAGATTACACCACGGCGTGGAGACGGTATTCCGTACGTACGCACGCGCGGTGATTTCATTTTTCCGTAGGATGGATAGAAGGTGAATTAGGGTTGTTTCATATTTATAATAACATATCAGTATGTATGTAATACTGATGTTATTACTTCATCATGAAACAACTAAAGAAGAAGAAGTTGAAGAAGAAAGAAATTGAAAAGATCGGTAATGGATATTACCTCTTCTTTGGAACGCCTCTTTGAATCCTCCACTTAAGGAACTAAGAGTGGTCTTTGGAGAAGAACAGGACCTCTAGGACTATTCTAGGGAAGTGGAGAGGAGAAAATGGCAGGGGTTGGCCGAGCTTGAGTGCTCAATTTGGTGTGAGGAGGAGGGGGAGGAGGTGCCCTTTTATAAGGGAGGAGAGGGGCACCTTAGGAATTCTTAAAAATATTAATTTATAATAAATCTAACCCCACATAAAAACCTCCAAAAATGACTCATATTTGAAGATTAGATGAGATAGGGTTGTAATCTCATCAACCAATCAAATTTAGACATGTTTGGATCTTATTTTAAACCTTATCATTTTGATTTATCCTTATTTAATCTATTTAAGTTTATTTGTGGTAATAAAATTCTAAATTTTAAATTATAACAAATAATTACTTATTTGTTGTGAATTTTCCATAATTGTTTACTTTATAACATTATAGACCATATAAATATAAATTTATAATTTTTAAATATTTTTGTGATTTTTAAACAATTTTATAATATGTTATTTTTGTAAAATAACAATAGTGCCAATTTTGACACTATTCATTTATTTGAATTTAAATAAAACATATACAGAAGATATGTTCAAAATAAAAGCTTTAATATATTAATAAAAGGTCATATGTATCTATAAAATTAGTGTATCACATTAAATAGTTCATATAATATTTATTTTATTATTTTTAAAACAATTTATTTGGTTTATCTCTTAATAAAATAATTACTACATCATTTTTGTATAATTATTTAATATACTTATTTGTTGTATAAAAATTTAAAATAAAATTCTATGATGAAGATAAATATATTACCTTGCACAATAATACTTTTACTCGAATTTATCATCTTAAAATCACAATATTTAAATTGTTATATTTATTAAATTATGAAGGTGACAACTTTGGCATCATTTAAAATAAAATAATATAAGTGTCATAATCGCTTTTATAAGGCTCCAAATGGTCAAATATTCGACCATTGGATGCTTATGGTTTAAATTTACATGTCCAATAAGTTTTGGTTAGGTATTTGTGCATTTTATGGTCACTATTAGTTTAAAAAAACATTATTCTTGATTTTTCACTAGATAAACAATTTCTGCATCACTATTGTGTCATAATTAATGATAATTATTTAATCCCTAAAAATTATAAATAAATTTATATGATGTAGATAATTTCATTAGCTTTCTGTAGACTATTCATGTTCGAAGTTTCATGAAGTTTATCACTAAATTAAAATTAATATACCTATAAAATTTAAGAGAGTGACATGTTGTCACTTTCTTTGGTTTTAATAATAATTAAGTTATTTTCATGGACAAATGTTCATTAAATGATTCTAATCTGACCCTTAGGTGATATGGGTCGACTTTTAGTCATCCAATAGGATTTTGACATTTGTTAGGGTAATTTTAAAATATTATATTTACCCTTAATTACCCGATTTACCTTTAACTATGGTAAATAAAATTTACCGTAGTTACTATTCATAATTCCCAAAAATAAAAAGTAGCTTATTAACATAATTTGGACCCACTGATTCCAAATATGGAATCCATTTTTTAAAATTCCATACACAGAAGCTGCAGAAATTAAATTAAAATTAATCCCGTTGTCGAATAAAAACGGGTTTTTGTTTAAAACATTGCAAAAGATTGAATTGATTTAACATACGAATTCAAGGTAAAATCAATGCTAATGACATACATTATATTAAATGGTAAAAATATATTCTATTTATACTTTAAAACCATTCAATATTATAATTTAACCACATAAGATATTACGATGAAAAAAAGTAGTTTTTAATTAAAATATAGCGTGTTTTTACTATTCATTAAAATGTGAAAGTTACCAGAATAATATGAAAAATTTATCCAAAGTAAATTTTTATTTCTTGATTCCAAAGAAGAATTTTATTTTGTCAAATTGAACTTATAAACATGTCAAAAAATATATTTAAAGTGGGTGCGCCATCAAAAGGCGGCAAAACTGCATTTTTTTTAAAAATACTTATTTTACCCGAAAAATTTATTTTGTTCTTATACCATGTTCTAGAAATGTGTAAGATGAATAATAATGTTATAAAATTCAAAATTTAGTTAATACTATTCATAACAGCTAGTTCATGACAATATTATAATAATATAACATTGTTTATTAAAACCCGGTATTGTGTACAACACATGCTATCGAGGAAGGTCGCGATTGCGTGTAATGCAAGCCAAGTCAGGGTTGCGTGTTGTGAAAGAATCCTTCATTGTTTCATATAACAGAATCCAACCATATTTCATTTATACATTTAATATATATATATATATATATATATACTCAATGTTGCGTAGAATAACTATTATCAAAATTGTGTGTAACACGGTCCAAGAATAGTGTTGCGTATACTGCAAGCTAATACGGTGTTGTGTATAGCACAAGGTAATCTTGGTGTAGAATACAACATAAGACGTTAATGAAATTAAAATAATATTTTTCATAAAATCTCGGGGTGTTACATTCTACCCCCCTTAAAATGAATTTCGCCCTCGAAATTCGTCGGGGTTATAAATGGTTTACTATTTGAAAGTTTCTTTAATAGAAACCCACATCGTAAAAAGGAATATCAAAACCAATCTTTAAAAACAAATGTATGAAACGTAACGGTTACCCAAATAAACTAATCATTGGGTTTCCACATAGGTGAAAATATGGATATGGAAGAGAGATCTAACCATCATGTTCTGATGGAGAGTGGTAGAGAACATGGCTATGGAAAATCCAATAATCACAAATCCATAAATTTGTGACGATCTAAGGTACCATCCGATTCATCAGGTATAAGATCACTAGGACAACATTTTTGGTTTTCAAGATCATTTCCCTAAAGATGAAAATTTGAATTAGAATAAATACTTACTTTATTTTGGTACAATCTCACCGTTGTTCGTGCCTTGAACAATTTCCACTTCATCTCTTAAATAAATGAAGTTGAATTTGTTATTCGTGAAGTGTTAGCAGATCATGTGATAGAATGACTGTTCATTCCATCTGTCTCAAACAAAAGGTTAGAAAAAGTTATTAAATATACATAAGTCATTCTATAGTGAGATTAATCATATATGGTTCCTAAAATGGACTTATACTTCATATATCATACTGCTTAATATAATAAAACTAGTTTCTACTAAACAGGGACTTCCTGTAGGCCAGTGGTAGGCGATAAAGGCCAGTCGCACTTCGGTTGTGGGTTCGATTCCCACAGCCTTGTCCGAAGCGATGGGCTGTCGCCCGTCCTGCAGGTTGTCCCTTTTTCTAAAACTACGTTACTATAACATCCCATCAATAATATCGAAAATCTTCTATCCTTAAACAATACTAACTTATGTCCAACATAATCCAGTCTAATCTTTAGGCTTATACATAATACTGCAGTCCACTCTCATAATATAGTGACATCGATTACCAGAGATTTAATACTGTCGTTGATCCCCACATATCATAAGATATGTCTTGTTGGTCACATTCCAAACATTCAAAGTCCTTAATCATGTATTCTCTTGAATACCTTAGTGAAAACATGAGTGCAGTTAAAAGTTAACACTTTCCACATACCAAAATCCTCAAAATTCTATATACTCAACCCATGATATCACTTAGTCCTTATATCAATCATGAGCTCATGAATACTATCAAACATTTAATTTTCTCCTTATCCCTTCATTATGCGCATATCATCTACATTCCAAAAATATCTGAATAACCTTTCATGGATACTGGTAACATTAATCATACACTTTCAAAACACAAGGAAAGACAAAAGTGTAACAATCCATAGATGTCTCTTTATTCCAAAATTACACATGATAAACATGTAATCATTCCACTACATTCCCAAACCATTGACCGAGATTCAAAAATTCTTTCATCTCACATATCATTTGTAGTCTCTTCATCATCATCCACATAAATACTACCCATATGACCATACTGATTCTCTTCATGAGTCTTTCCCTTAGGGCATTTGTTTGCATAATGCCCATACATTCCACATTTAAAACACTTAACCATTTTTGATGTCGTAGCATTACCATTATCCTCATCCATGGTGTTAACCGACCCTTTTCCTTTGCACTTACATGCTTTGTGTCCTTCTTTTCCACACCCAAAGCATCTTCCAGTTCCCTTGAAACATTCTCCTTGATGCCTCTTCCCACATGATTTACATAGGGGAAATTGAATTTTCTTTCCTCTATGATCATCATGGAACTCCATCTTTCTCTTATTAGTCGAGTCAGGAAACTTACCAAAATTTACTTTATTGATCATGTTGTGAGATTGCTGATTCGGAATAATAATGATGTTTGGACATCCAAATCCCATTTCATTTGGTTGCTCATGAAGAATATCATTCCATTGTCCATCATATCCTCCATTATTGTGAATCATCTTGTTTCCAGCCATTTTCTAAAACCAAAACAAAATAGTGTTCGATGAAAAAATCGTAATAAAGGGGGAGTGACTTAAATATCTATCATCTTTGGTTTAATCTAATATCGTTACCATAGTTCTAGAACTATATCCTATACGTATACTTATCCTTAGGGGCATCCCTAGACATACCTTAGAAATATCTCTAGGGATCTCACTAACGTTTTCGCATCCTAGTTTCCAAAGGTTGACTAAACCTTTCCTCTGATACCAACTATAGAGACCCGAAGCTTATCGTACATGGACATTACATTACTTTTGCGGAATACTTAGTACATAACAAAAATACACACACAAGGATCGTAATAGTTTAGTGTCTTTGGAAACTCGGAACGTAATCTTCTAATCGTGGGGAAAGATCTTCAATATCTCCCATAAAGATATTCCCTTTTTTTACCTAAAAACCTTTCTTTATATCCTGGGGAAAAGAAAACAAAAAAGGGTGAGCTCAAATGCTCAGTAAGGGTAAACAAAAGAAATATCAATCACATCATATACATAAGAACATAGCTTTTGAAAATCTTAACCTGCAAAAGAGCTCATAATATCATAACATGGGATAAATCATAGAAGTGAAAATGAGATACCCATAATCATAACATGAAACATGAAACTTTATGGCATGCACACATAATCATGGAAAATCATTTCTTGTTAGTCATGACTCATTGCCAAGACTATCTTAGTGGACAAAGTCCCTTTCTGAACCGAGTTCATTCCTCGTTTCAGTCCTGTATCACTGAAACAAAATAACCTTCCGTTCCAGCCATGTCTATCTCATGAGATATAAAATCATTACCCAATGCATTGGAGGGAGATATAGGTCCCACCCATCTTATAATGAATCCTTTCTTATGTGCGCCACATAATCATAAAACATACATCATCGCATAACACATGTAACAAAAATGGGATTCTTGAAACATCATGACATCATAAATCAATTCATATAAGATAAAGGAATTCATAAACATAAGTCCATCACAACATAGTCAAATCAATGTAAAAATATGGATAGAAACAGAACCCTTTATTATCTTAGATGGAAAATAATTTTGATAAAACACTTGAAATGAATTCTTGAGGAAAATATCCTTTCTTCTTCAAAATCAATTTCTTTTCACAAAACATCATGCAATTTTAAAAGAAAGAGATTTTATTGAAAATATTCATGAAATCTTTTAGAAGAATCTTCATGAAAATAAGGCTTTATAAAACAGTAGAAATCCTTTCGTGCCGTATAAGTTAAAAAAAACATTCTTCGTACTTTTGTCGGAAAATTCAAAAAGTACCTCGTACGAAAAACGTCAAAAGATTCCTTTCATATCTTTTACAAAAAAACTTACCGACGGGTAAAATTGGATATAAACTATAATATTACGTATTGATGAAACATGGATGTGGATGATAAAATGCACCCCAGTAAATACTTACGAATAAACAATCTCGGATAAAAATGAGATTGTGATATTTCCCTTACCTTAGGTCCGATTTGCTTTGTTCGTTTCCGAAGCTCCTGTATAATGGTTTAAATAATGTTATTGACTTATTCCAGAATCATAAATATTGATATGATATCATATATGGTCATATTCTTAGCTTCTTGTTAGTAATATTTCATTGTTACTTGTTACTCGGGTCTTTATTGCCTTTTGTTCTTACGCGTGTTTTGCCGAATAAATTCTTATTCTTATTTCAAGGTTATAGATACCTTATATACAGAATGGTATTAGTGTAACATATATCATATTTATTCATTCAATTAATTTATATAATTACTATGTAATGATGATCATGTAGAACGAGTCACATCACATCGTGGAGACGGTATTCCGTACGTACGCACGAGTGATGACATCGTTCCTATGATCGTGGAAATGTATTGGAGTATATATATATTATTTCAGTATCAATATTACTTTATAATAATCATAAATAGTTACTCATTACACCATTATACCCATCCTTGTAAAGTGATGGTGGAAAAATAGATTACACCACGGCGTGGAGACGGTATTCCGTACGTACGCACGCGCGGTGATTTCATTTTTCCGTAGGATGGATAGAAGGTGAATTAGGGTTATTTCATATTTATAATAACATATCAGTATGTATGTAATACTGATGTTATTACTTCATAATTAAACAACTAAAGAAGAAGAAGTTGAAGAAAGAAAGAAATTGAAAAGATCGGTAATGGATATTACCTCTTCTTTGGAACGCCTCTTTGAATCCTCCACTTAAGGAACTAAGAGTGGTCTTTGGAGAAGAACAGGACCTCTAGGACTATTCTAGGGAAGTGGAGAGGAGAAATGGCAGGGTTTGGCCGAGCTTGAGTGCTCAATTTGGTGTGAGGAGGAGGGGGAGGAGGTGCCCTTTTATAAGGGAGGAGAGGGGCACCTTAGGAATTCTTAAAAATATTAATTTATAATAAATCTAACCCCACATAAAAACCTCAAAAACTGACTCATATTAGAAGATTAGATGATATAGGGTTGTAATCTCATCAACCATTCAAATTTAGACATGTTTGGATCTTATTTTAATCCTTATCATTTTGATTTATCCTTATTTAATCTATTTAAGTTTATTTGTGGTAATAAAATTCTAAATTTTAAATTATAACAAATAATTACTTATTTGTTGTGAATTTTCCATAATTGTTTACTTTATAACATTATAGACCATATAAATATAAATTTATAATTTTTAAATATTTTTGTGATTTTTAAACAATTTTATAATATGTTATTTTTGTAAAATAACAATAGTGTCAATTTTGACACTATTCATTTATTTGAATTTAAATAAAATATATACAGAAGATATGTTCGAAATAAAAGCTTTAATATATTAATAAAAGGTCATATGTATCTATAAAATTAGTGTATCACATTAAATAGTTCATATAATATTTATTTTATTATTTTTAAAACAATTTATTTGGTTTATCTCTTAATAAAATAATTACTACATAATTTTTGTATAATTATTTAATATACTTATTTGTTGTATAAAAATTTAAAATAAAATTCTATGATGAAGATAAATATATTACCTTGCACAATAATACTTTTACTCGAATTTATCATCTTAAAATCACAATATTTAAATTGTTATATTTATTAAATTATGAAGGTGACAACTTTGGCATCTTTTAAAATAAAATAATATAAGTGTCATAATCGCTTTTATAAGGCTCCAAATGGTCAAATATTAGACCATTGGATGCTTATGGTTTAAATTTACATGTCCAATAAGTTTTGGTTAGGTATTTGTGCATTTTATGGTCACTATTAGTTTAAAAAATCATTATTCTTGATTTTTCACTAGATAAACAATTTCTACATCACTATTGTGTCATAATTAATGATAATTATTTAATCCCTAAAAATTATAAATAAATTTATATGATGTAGATAATTTCATTAGATTTCTGTAGACTATTCATGTTCGAAATTTCATGAAGTTTATCACTAAATTAAAATTAATATACTTATAAAATTTAAGAGAGTGACATGTTGTCACTTTCTGTGGTTTTAATAATAATTAAGTTATTTTCATGGTCAAATGTTCATTAAATGATTCTAATCTGACCCTTAGGTGATATGGGTCGACTTTTAGTCATCCAATAGGATTTTGACATTTGTTAGGGTAATTTTAAAATATTATATTTACCCTTAATTACCCGATTTACCTTTAACTATGGTAAATAAAATTTACCGTAGTTACTATTCATAATTCCCAAAAATAAAAAGTAGCTTATTAACATAATTTGGACCCACTGATTCCAAATATGGAATCCATTTTTTAAAATTCCATACACAGAAGCTTCAGAAATTAAATTAAAATTAATCTCGTTGTCGAATAAAAACGGGTTTTTGTTTAAAACATTGCAAAAGATTGAATTGAATTAACATACGAATTCAAGGTAAAATCAATGCTAATGACATACATTATATTAAATGGTAAAAATATATTCTATTTATACTTTAAAACCATTCAATATTATAATTTAACCACATAAGATATTACGATGAAAAAAAGATGTTTTTAATTAAAATATAGCGTGTTTTTACTATTCATTAAAATGTGAAAGTTACCAGAATAATATGAAAAATTTATCCAAAGTAAATTTTTATTTCTTGATTCCAAAGAAGAATTTTATTTTGTCAAATTGAACTTATAAACATGTCAAAAAATATATTTAAAGTGGGTGCGCCATCAAAAGGCGGCAAAACTGCATTTTTTTGAAAAATACTTATTTTACCCGAAAAATTTATTTTGTTCTTATACCATGTTCTAGAAATGTGTAAGATGAATAATAATGTTATAAAATTCAAAATTTAGTTAATACTATTCATAACGGCTAGTTCATGACAATATTATAATAATATAACATTGTTTATTAAAACCCGGTATTGTGTACAACACACGCTATCGGGGAAGGTCGCGATTGCGTGTAATGCAAGCCAAGTCAGGGTTGCGTGTTGTGAAAGAATCCTTCATTGTTTCGTATAACAGAATCCAACCATATTTCATTTATACATTTAATATATATATATATATACTCAATGTTGCGTAGAATAACTATTATCAAAATTGTGTGTAACACGGTCCAAGAATAGTGTTGCGTATACTGCAAGCTAATACGGTGTTGTGTATAGCGCAAGGTAATCTTGGTGTAGAATACAACATAAGACGTTAATGAAATTAAAATAATATTTTTCATAAAATCTCGGGGTGTTACAGGTATTATCCTCTGTTGCATCCAAGGAGTAGAGATACCTCAAGTTATGCAAGAGGTTCACGTCGGTTCCTGTGGCGCCCATCAAGCTTGGCTGAAGCTGTCCCATCAAATCCAGAGGTTGGGGTACTTCTGGCCCTCTATGATCCACGATTGTATTGGGTATGCCTAGAGATGCCACGTGTGCCAAGTTCACGCTAACTTCCTGCATCGGCCGCCAGAACCCCTCCACCCCACCAAGTACTCTTGGCCATTTGCGGTATGGGGACTTGATGTAGTGGGACCGTATCCACCGGCAACAGCCCGCCAGTATAGGTTCATCCTGACTGCTACAGATTTCATCTCCAAGTGGGAAGAAGTAGTTCCACTCAAAGTGGTCAAGGACCGTTCCATCGTTGAATTTGTGAGCTCCAATATTATCCACCGGTTTGGAGTCCCTCACGCCGTCCTCACCGATAACGGCACCAACTTACGTGCGGCTGAACTGAAGAAATTGTACGCCAAGTACAACATCCGTTCGAACCATACCTCCCGCTACCACGCACATGCAAACAGACAGATTGAGGCATTCAACAAAACCCTCTCTAACATTCTGCAGAAGATGGTTGGTCAGAACAAGAAAAGTTGACCAGACAAGCTCCCCAATGCCCTCTGGGCTTATCGGACGACGACTCGCAACTCTACCCAGGTAACCACATATTCCCTGGTGTATGGAGCTGAGGCCATCCAACCCATTGAGATCCATATTCCATCGTTACGCACTGCGGTCTATGATCACCAGACATCAGATGAGGTAGCCGAAATCCGTCTAGCTGAATTAGAAGCACTAGACGAGAACCGGCTTTGTGCCCTACACAATCTGGAAAGGCATCAGGATAAGATAGCAAGGGCCTTCAACAAGAAGGTTTGTCTCTACTCTTTTCTACAGGGGGACCTGGTACTGGCCCTTCGAGTGCCAATGATTCCCGGTAGAAAACCACCCAAATTAGAACCCAAATGGGAAGGGCCTTATATCATCCATAAGGTTTACCCCAATGGAGCATACTCTTTGGTGACCACAAATGGAGAGCGTATAACCCATCCCACAAATGCCAATTTTTTCAAGCGATACTTTGCCTAGGGAAAAAGGGTCCTGCACGACCCTAAACTGCAAAATGGTCCCGCATGACCTTAAACTGCACGTTATGGTCCCGCATGACCTTAAACTGCACGTTATGGTCCTGCACGACCTTAAACTGCATCTTCATCCTGCAAGACAATAATCTGCAAAATGGTCCGAGCTCTATGACTTTAAACTAAGATCTCCCACCGTCCTTACTGAAAGACGTTAAACTGCAAGCCAGTCAGGCCTTCCTGACCAAGGCTCAGCCTCAAGCCCCTTGGCCTCCTTAGAACCCAAGGCCCCCCATCCTTACTGCACGACGTTAAACTGCAAGCCAGTCATGCCTTCTTGACCGAGGCTCAGCCTCAGGCCCCTTGGCCTCCTTGGGCCCTTGGCCCCCCGTCCTCACTGTAAGACGTTAAACTGCAAGCCAGTCAGGCCTTCCTGACCGAGGCTCAGTCTCAGGCCCCTTGGCCTCCTTAGGCCCCTGGCCCCCCGTCTTTACCGCGAGACATTAAACCGCAAGCTGGTCAGGTCTCCCTGACCGCGGTCCGGCCTCAGGGCCCTTGGTTTTCCCCGACTTACCCTCTTACGGGATTGTATGGTTTGGTGTGGGACTACATCCTCATTCACGTCGGATTACTTTTCGTACCTTACATATCCGCAAATGAGATTATCCTCGTCCCGAATGACGTTAAACTGCATTTCAAGAACTACGTGTGGCTTGATTCCCGTCTTCATGGGATACATAGGAATGCTCAGATGCCTCGTCTTGAGCCCAGCCACATGCTTTTCTCTTCCACTATTTCCCCCTAGGAATAGTTTCCTTGGAGGATCTTTGTGTAGCAGGGAGTAGGCTTTCTTAGCCCCGCTCATACAACCCCGCTCACACAAGGATTGTAAGGGTCGCACCATGTGCCCACTCTTGTTCTTCTATCCTCCCACGTCCTCACCGCACGACGCTAAACTGCATGGCCTTCAAAAACTACGTACGGCTTGATTCCCATCCTAATGGGATACGTAGGAACGCCCAGACATTTCATCCATTGGCCCAGCCCAAAAGCCAAAATCTGCCCAATGGGTCAAGATGTGGCAGGGTGCACGCTTTTCCCCCAAATCACATCGAGCAACCTCGACCCGGCTGCACATCCCCCTGGTGATGTTTTCCTCCTTCATGGATGGATACAACTATGCTTCACCCACTCTTTGACTAGGATTCCATCATTTTTCACATCCGTAGGGACCCCCCAGAACTGCCTGGATACTACGCCCAAGGGCTCTCCTACCGATACGGGCCAATGCCCCCGAGGGTTTTCAAGAAACAAGCCGATACAAGTCCCGCGTTGAAAATTTGGTCAGTGGTCGACGCTCTTTTGTTTCTCCCATATCAGGTCACCATAAGAACGTTGTGTTTCGAACATGTTCAACAGTTTCCTGTATCTTCGGGTCCACCCCGAGATGTCCCAAACATCGAGTGCAGTGATTCGTTCTCCCCCATACTGAAGTGACAAACTTCCCCACGGGTGGTGCTAGCGGTCGAGCCCACGACCCCGATTCCCCTTTAGGGGTGTACGATGTAGTGTGGGACTATGTCCTCATTTACATCAGGATCATGTACCATGTCGTACGCCTTACCTTACGAGGCCCAGCCTCGGGCCCCTTGGCCTCCTCAGGTACCCGACCCCCATCCTCATGTAAGACGTTAAACTGCAGACCCGTCAGGCATTCCTGACTGATGCCTGACCTTAGGCCCCTTGGCCTTCTCGGGCCCCTCCACCTAAAACTCGTACCTGGTATGTACGGTGTGGTGTGGGACTATGTCCTCATTCACGTCGGGATCATGTACCATGTCGTACGCCTTCCCTTACGAGGCCCAGCCTCAGGCCCCTTGGCCTCCTCGGGCCCCGACCCTCGTCCTCACTACAAGACGATAAACTGCAAGTGGGTCAGGCCTTCCTGACCAATGCCTAACCATCAGGCCCCTTGGCTTTTTCGGGCCCCGGACCAGGTCCTCTCTTATAGGAGTGTATGGTGTGGCGTGAGGTTATTTCCTCATTCACGTCAGTTTATTCGCCACACAGTACACCTCCCATGTTTGGGGGTATATTATTCCCCCCCCCCCTTGTCCTATATGACGTTAAACTACATCTAGAGAACTACGTGCGGCTTGATTCCCATCCTCATGGGATACGTAGGACCACCTGAATGTCTAGGATTCGGTTCCAGCCCCATCTCTCGGGAATCTTCATCCCATCTTGGCCCCTTGGCCTACCCTTCCTCCATGAGAGGATTATATGGCATAGTGTGGGATTATTTCCTCATTCACGTCGGTCTCGTAATGACCATTCCATGTACCTCTCCCTACTAAGTTTTTTCGTCGACCCCTCTTCGGCGGTTCACCAATGTTCCTAAGAGTACTCTGGTTTATTACCTGGAATGCCAAGCTATACTCGGACACGTCCGCAACCGCTTTCCAGGCTTTGTGTATCCCTGCATCCGGGCTTCCATCATCTTTCACACCCGGAGGGACCCCCAAGAACGGCCTGGATACTATGCCCAAGGGCTCTCCTACCGTTACGGGCCAACACCCCCGAGGGTTTCAGACAACAAATCGATAAAATCCCATGTTGCGAATATGGTCAGTGGTCGATGCTCTTTTTTTATTCCCACCTCAGGAAAAAGCGAAATGGATGCTGTGTTTCCACCATGGTTAACAGTTTTCCTCTATCGCCACGCCAACCCATTAAGCCCAAAATGTCGGGTACACAATTCACAACCTTCATCACTTCATCATGTCCAAGTAGAGTCTCAGAACTCTTGGTACTTTTCCTTCGTGCACGTCCATGCATTGGGGGAACAAGCCGCGTCAAAGGTGTCCTTCGGGGCTCTCTGTCGACTCCCCTTTGATGGACGCCCCAAGTATTGCGATAAGGATTCCCCCACTTGTTTCCCACACCGAGTTCGACTCATGTGGGCATAGGGATCGGGTTGACATCTGTGCTTACTCGGGAAGTTTTCACCATCCACGTTCTGAGCTCTAAGACCATAAACTATGATTCTCATCTGGAACTACGTTCAGCTTGATTACCATCTTAATGGGATATGTAGGAATGCCCAGACCCCTAGTCTGTGGGTCCAGCATGAGTTCAACAAATTCACTTCTCTGGTCCTGCCTTCAAGAACCCGACTACGGGACCGCGTGGCGTAGTGCGGGATTATGTCCTCATTCACGTCGGGTTTGCAATTGTTTCACCACGCACACCCCCGTTCTGATAGTTAGCCCTCCTATTCTTGGTTCAGCATGACATTAAAAGGAACCCTTAAGAACTATGTGTGGCTTGATTCCCATCCTCATGGGATATGTAGGACCGCCCGAACACCCTATCTTCGGGTACATCCCATTTACAGAGCCATCCTCTCCCCCTGTTTCACCTCTTACCTCTATATAGGCCCCTCGGCCTAAGGTTTCCCTCTCTGAATGGCATACAATGTGATGTGGGATCATGTCTCCATCAGTTGTGTTTAATAACACTACGCACGTTCTCTTCCTAGCATCTTCTCTGCTACGTCTGTGCTGCATGACGATAAAATGCATGGTTGGTCCTATCATACGAACCTAAACTGTGACATTATCGTCCTGGTCGCGCGACAAAAAACGGCACTGCATTGTGGTGACCTCGTTGTAGAGGACATCACGTTGGGTATTGGTCATGTGCCATGCCATTTGTCAATGCCCATCATGGCTTGATCCTTGTGGCGATATCACTACCTACTACTCTAGGCCTGTCGCTTAACAAAAAAAAACCCACCCACCTTAATGAACAAACAAGATTTATCAAATTACGCTTCTTTTAGTGCAAGGGCCATGCTCGCATTCCCCTTTTCCCCTGGCACTGGTACCTTACCGTGCCACCTTTTAGAACTATATATGGCTTGATTCTCATCCTTATGAGATACTTAGGAGAACCCGAGCACTTCCCCGCGGGCCCAGCCTAACCTTTGTGTTCGGTCCCTCAGCTCGAGCATTTCACCAGAGAATGCATGGTAAATAGGGCTTAGGTCCTCCTTCACGTCGGGACTTGATGCCATGCGTCCCCTGCTCCTTTTACCCATTCATGGTCTAAGGTCCATCCAGAACTACGTATGGCTTGATTCTCGTCCTTATGAGATACGTAGGAGCGCCCGACCACTTCTGCCCGGGCCTAGCCTAACTTTCGATTTCGGTACCTTGACCAAAAAAACTCTCCTAAGGGGGGTCGGGCGGCGTGATATGGGATTACATCCTCATTCGCGTCAGGTTGTTCATCGCACCGTACACACCCCATATTCCCATTCACGCCAGGTGTTTGAGTTACTCCACCATGTGCCTCTTATGTCTCTTCTCATCCATGGTCCGAATTCTACGACCCTAAAATAAGATCTCCATATGGGAAAGGAATCTTCTTCCTCCCTCTAATACCTCTTTTTGTTGTATTCAGATGTGTTTTGACAAAGAGACCGAAGTGTGGAACTTTCATACGGACATTCCCTTCGTCCCACGACCAAGCTTCGTGAGCTCGCTATTTGGAACCTCATCCTCTTCCACATCCAAAAGGACCCTCGGACAACATGGATACTAGGATTAAGGGCTCTCCATGAATGCTGGACCTAAGGGCCCTCCAATCGTTTTAGCCCAACGTCCCTACGGATATTTGACAACATTTGTGACATGGTCCCGTGTTTCGAACATGGTCAACGGTCAACCCTCATTTGTCTGTCCCCATTCTAGGCTAACGCGATAGGATGCTGTGTTGCGAACACGGTCAGCAGTTATCCTCCATCGTCACGCCGCCATCATCGTGATCTGAATCTCAAGCACCATGATTCACACATTTCCACTTCCTCATGTTCAAGTGGAATTATATCATACTCGACTCTTTCTCTTCGCGCATCTAGGTGCGCTAAATGATCGTGTTAGTGTCATTGGGCCGGTATTCACTGAGTGTCCCTTTGCCCTAACCTTCCCCTTTTTGTGTCAGGAAATTCCCACCACTACTGCTTGTTTCTCACACCAAGCACGACCCACGTGGTCTTAGTAGTTTTGGCAGGATGTGTACCAACACAGTCGGGCTGCTCCTCATCCCGCATGACGTTAAACTGCGCCTCCAGAACTACGTATGTCTTGATTCCCATCCTCATGGGGTACTTAGGAATGCCCGACCACTCTGCTTCGGGCCCAGCTTAATCCTCACTCTTGGTCCCTCGACCTGAAGAGATTCCTCCGGGAGTACGTGGTGTGATTTGGACTCCAAGTCCTCATTCACGTCGGTTTCATATCTACCGCACCACACATTCCCTAGGATCTTCCCTTTTATTCTGCGTCCTATCATATGATGTTAAACTACAAGAGTCCATGTGTCCTCAATGCATGACACTAAACTGCGGTTCTACCCTGAACAAGTTCAGGATGCCCCAAGATCCCATTGGGAAGTGACAGATCCCCACGCCAGAGAGGCCTTGTCTGAATGAAGGAATGATCCATGATCAAACCAATGCGCCCATATGGCGAACTCTCACCACGGTGGTGTAACTAACTAAGTGCTGGATTCTGTTCGGACAAACCATCCCTCCATATTCCACGCTTTGCGTGCCCCTTATTTGGACCCTCCCCCCTTTCATGTCTAAAGGGACCCCCTATCGGCCTGGTCCCATGCCGCATCGGCTCACCTACCATCCTGGGCCAACGTTCCGGAAGATGGGTCATGTCTGGAAGGACCCCCTAACAGTATGGATGTCTGACCTATGGTTCTCCAAGTGTCCTGGGCCAACGTCCCGAAGGACTGATCGATAACACTTGTGACATGGTCCCGTGTTTCAAACATGGTCAATGGTCAACCCTCATTGGTTGTCCCCATTACAGGATAATGCAGAAAGGATACCGCTTCTACTCCATGGTTAATGGTTGTCCCTTATTGTCACGCCATCCCCACAGTGTCCCGAATCATGGGTATCGTGATTCACACTTCCCATTTTCACCTGTTTGGACCGATCTCGGTGCCCCTGGCGTTCCACCGTTCGTGCGTAAGAGCACGCTGAAGAAATGGTAATTCAGCTATTCAAAAAAGTTCCTTCTCCGGTCAAGCCTCTCCCATCTTTCGGGAATCTGGACTGGTAATCCGAATCCCGGATGCCCAGAGCATGGTCCCCACTCCTATGTTAGGTGGGATGAGGAGGCAACTATCTCCTGTTTCTCACATCGGGCTCGACCCACGTGGGCTTGGGGAATTGTCGCCGAACATCCCGCAAACATCGTAGGGATGTAACAAGGTGATTCAAATAGAGGAAATCGTGCACGCTACGACATTCAAAACAAAGAAAGGAAAATTGAAGCAAGAAAGTACCAATAAAAGGTTTTTTGGTTTGTTACAATACTAGGGGGTCGACTCCCCCCATGGACGGGTTGACCCCGTCAAAAGAGCGTTGCAGCTCTGCCACCCGTTGGCTTGTGACGTCTAAGGCTTGCTGCTACTGACTCAGCTCCCGCTCCTCCTCAGCAGTGGCGGGGCGCAGTTCGTCAGCCTTGGCTTTGGCCCTCTCTAGGCCAGCTTGAACGGCAGCCATCTTTCCAGAGGCCTGCCTCATATGCTCTTCTGCCTCTGCCAGCTGGGACTTCAGCTGTGAGACCAGCTCAAATTGTGCATTGAGAGAGGCTGAAAGCTCATCTTCCCGGGTCCGCATATGTTGGACCTCGCCTTTAGCCTCCTAGATCTTCTTGATGTTGGTCGCCTTCCTCCGCTGCCAGCCCACACTGAGCCCACAATCATGCTCTCAAATCTTCTCAGCCATAAGATCTCGGATGAGTGCGTGAGGACGTTGATCATCCACTCCCCCAGCGCACAGTTCGCGCAACGGCGAGTGGAGTCTATCCATTTCGGCCAGCCATTGCACTTGGGGGGTGTCCTTGATGAAGCGCGTGATCAACTTCCACGACCGGCGGTGGACTATGCTGCTGCCTTCCTCGTCGGAGGCCGTTTCGTCCCAGTCTGTGTGATTCGCAGGCTCGTACGCGGGATACCCCCTCAAGAAATCCTCAGCAGGATCAACATCCGGTGTTGAATCAAGTACGACACCTGGCGCCAAAGCAGGCATGATAAGACTGGGACCGACCGGTAGATCCTCTTCCTCAGAGTCCATCTCAATGAATCCGGGTACGACCCTGTTGGTGGTCCCACCAGTGATGATGTGCGTCGCTGCTTGAGGAGATGGGGGGACTATCGCCACCATCACCGTCATTCCCCTAGGGGGGCGCCACCAGACATCCCGACCAGTCTTGCCGCAGTAGCCCACGCCAGTCGGAGAACTGTACAACAGAGAGGGACATAAACGTTAGTTGGCAGGCATAGTCTACATATGATGACAGGGAACCCGGTAGAGGAGACTTACGGAGATCGACCTCCTTGCACTGCTCTTGAGCTAGTACCGACGGGACCCCGAGGTGAGGCCCTCCATATATTGTCGGAAGGTCTGGAGATTTTGGAGGAGCCACCTCGGGTGCTTTGGTCCCACCTGACATGGAACTGGACGCATCCATAGGCGCAGGTTCTGAAGGTCACGCATCATCACCTGCCAAGGGGCGAGAACGAGGCCTGCGAACAAGTTCCTCCTGCATGGATCGAACATCGGTGAGAAGTCCATAGTGAGCCAAGAACATATCGTAAGGAAAGAAGTTCGGAATGCTACCTCGAGAGCCTCCGTGAAATCGTTGGAATCTGTCCCTTGATCTCCGACCTCGCCTTCCTCCAACGGGCTCCCTCCTCCAGCCTCATCCTCCTGAGAGGAGTCCTCTGATTCTTCCGGCAGGGGGAAGCGCTCCCTCATATCGGTAGCCGATAACTATGGGGGGACGTCTGATTCAATAGTACCCTCACCCGGTCTGTCATTGGGTGAGGGACACCACTGGAGTGAACGTAATCCTCCAGCTCATCCAGGTATTGCTCTGCCTCCACTAGAGACGCCATGAATCTAGCCCGAATTGGGCCTATGCCTGGTAATTCCATCCTGAGGCGATTGAAGTGGGACCATATCTCGGGTGGGATGAGGAATTGCCGGTTGACATCCCAAATGTCCCAGGCTTCCGGGAAGACAACATCCTCTTCCATGCGGATATGATGCAACCGCTTCCCCAGAGCCTGAGTGTATATCCTACGTAATCCCCTCAGTGGCTGCCCCTCCGGATGACCTTGCTCTTCCGGAATCACCGGATCCACCGCTGCTACCATACCCTCGGCCGGTGCGGGTCTCGCCGCCATGGCAGCCCCGCTACCGCGAACGGCCCTAGCCGCCCTCTGACCCCGACCTCGGGATAGGGGAGGCCCACCGTCACCGACCCAGATAGTTGGTTGCTTCAGCATCTCCCCTGGGTAAGAAGCTTCCCAACTGATGGCATACTCCCTCACCAATCCGAAAGCGGTGGTGGATGGAGGAAATTCAATCCACATCTTCCCATCTTCTCGTGTGAACATGATCCACAGCTGCCTCATCACACACGGGTGCTCCTCGTGATGCACCTCCCAGTAAACCTGCGGGGTCAGCCACTGGAGGCACCGGAACTGCCTCGCAAACCGATGCGGGGCATACGGTTCGCAGAGTGGCTCACGATCTATCCGTGCCACCAAAACTCCACCTCGAATGTCCAGGAAGTAAGCCCGATGTTCTTCCGTTCCCCACCCGTCATCAGTAAGTATCCCCGTCAGCAAAGGGAAGGGATTGAAATTAAACTCATCCTCCCTCCACACCCAATTCAGCACCATCGGAACGGCTAGGTTGAACGGGAAGCTCCCGACCGCGTTCAAGAAGGAGGGGCGGAAGTTCGATCCCGATGGCGAAATGGGGTTTGGATACTCGTAAATCCCCCTGATGTGCGCTGTGATCCACCCATACAGGAGGTGGAAGGGCCTGAATATCTTTGGCGGCTTCTTGCCCTCGCTAATGTGTCGCAGCATTCTGTACAGATTGGCGAGCATTGGAATCACCAGATTGATCCGCTGCCCCATGGCCAACATGGACTCCATAATGAATGAGCTGGGTCGCACCCCCATGCTTCTATCCCTCACCGGTAGGATCCAACAACAGATGAGAGCCGTGATGAACACCGCTAGCCTGACTATCGGCTGTTGTTCAGTGCTGACACTGAAACCCCATGTCTTCTATTGGCTGTCCTCCAAGACCCGCCAATACGAGTGGCCCTTACCCCGTTGGGCCGCCCTCGGACAAGTTCGAGGCCTCGGAGGGAACTCTCGATTCTCTGGGAAATTCAGGAAGCATTTGAACCATCTCCTAAAATGGACATCCCTCACTGCCTCCTTGTCCTCTCTAGGGACGAGTGCCATCAGCACTGACGCCAGTCGCGGAATTTTCTCTGTGTCCTCCCACGCGCTGATGACGGGGAGGAACTCATCATACATGGCCCCCCAAGATTGGAACCCCAGAAATCTGGTGGACATCCCACAGGCTGATGCCCACCTCCCCGTGATGCTGGTGAAAATTATTGGTCCTAGACGACCATCTGCTCAGCAATTCCGTCATCAGTTGCTTTGGTTGGTAAATGTGGAAATGCCGCCTCGTACAGCCCCACTCTCCTCATATCGGCCCCAAAATCCTCGCATGAGGCGCCTACCCAGTAGGCCCAGGCCCAGTCATCAGTGATGTTGCCACCCTGGTGCAGGTCCCACTCATCGGACGATCCCTTCTTCGAATCTTGCAAAGCCGCCTTCAGCATGGTACGGTAGAGAGGAGGGGACGTCTCCAGTTGCAGTGGCCTCCCATCAATATCGTTCACATGGTTGTAGAGACAGTCAGCGGTGAGGGGTTTAAAGTTCTCCTATGCATGACCATTGGCCACCCTGAACCATTGGTGCTGGCATGGTGTGCTCTTGAACCTGTAGGCTGGTTCGTCCCTACTCACCTCAGGGATGAAGACGTCATCCCTCAACCCGAAGCCGTACAATGGCAGCTTCTTGCATTGCAGATAATCCTTTTGACTCTCCGATAGCAGATCTGTCAAAGAAGCGTTGTCCGAATGGCTTCGGACCATCTCCCCAAGGCCCGGATGGTTGGCCATCTCATCCCGACGGGCATCATCTGCAAGCACCCCCAATACAGCCTCTTGATGGGCCATTTTGATTTCGGCCCTCAGAAAAGAATTTATTTTTCAGAACGGATCGCGACGATGGATCACGAAGATGGATCCCGAAGCTGGATTGCGATGCCCGATCACGAAGGTCGGTCACAAGACCAAGCCGCAAAGTCTGGCCCAGGCCGACAAGCAGAAGCTCACTTGGCGCGGACACGGAGTCGGAGACCCGCGGTTCGCCGCGAAGCTCGATTCGCGGAGGGCTGTCGCGGAGTACACGGAGCTTCGCAAAGTCGAGAGCACAAAAAGACAAGGAAGTCACGTGAAGACAAAACAGGTCGACCCCCCTATTTATAGGCGGCGACCCCAGAGCATCGCGGCACACCTCACCCGCGCGGAGCATCGCGGCGCGTCCGGATCCGTGGCCCCGGTCAGCACTGCGGGCCCCCTTCGCGAAGCCGTATCGCGAACCGCTGACAATTTTGGAGATTTTCCCTCAGACTTCGACCCTTCGCCCTCCGCGGCTCGATGTATGAGGGGGGGGGAATTTGTTGGCACCAAAATATTGCACGAAGGGGAGGGACGAAAAAGGAGGATATCACGCTACCTCGCGAATCACCGCCGCGAAGCACCGATGCGAAGAACCCCGAGCATCGCGGTCTCGCAAAGCTCCAGAGGCGGTAACTCTCCTCAAACACATTTGATGTTCGCGAGCATGCCGCGAAGATCCATAGGCGGTAACTCTCCGTGAACGCATTTGACGTTCGCGAGCGCGCCGTGAAGCTCCAGAAGCGTTAACTCTCCACGAACGCATTTGACATTCGTGAGCGCGCTGCGAAGCTCCAGAGACGGTAACTCTCCGTGGACGACGTTGACATTCGCGAGCGCGCCACGAAGCTCCTGAGGCGGCGCACGAGTTCTGCTTCGCGACACCCCTTTCCTATAAATACTGGACTCCCCCTGAGTCCCAGGGACGGACGATCTGACCTTTCGACTTCTCCTCTCCCGAATCACGAAGCACTCTTTGCCCCGGGAATCATGAGCTCCGCGAGGTACTTCTACTTCGCGAGATGCCTTTTCTTTGTCTCATTTTGTGCCCCTCTTCCGAGAGGGATGCCCTTCGTGAAGCTCAAGGGCATTCGTGAAGGAAGGGGATTCCCAAGGGAACCCAGGCAGCTGCGGAGCGTTTATGCTTCGCGAAACACCCAACCTATACTAGTGATCCCTATGCTAAGGCAGGATCACTACACATCGCGAAGAACACTGCTTCGCAGGACCCTGCTTCGCGAGGAACCCCTTGTTCGCGAGGTAGTGCTCTGTGAACACTGTTCCACTTCGTGAAGCACCTTCCACTCACACCTATGCACCATGCTAAGGCCAAGGCACTCTGCTTCGCGAAGCACACTCCTTTGCTTGGCAATTCCTCTTCCTGTGCGACCCTCTAGGTTTTCACTATGTGATTTCAAAGTCCCATGGACAATACCACTCGTAGTGTTTCTTCGCCTAGTGCTTCTTCTCATAGGCACACTAATGGCTATTGCTTCTTTGCATAGCCACGCTAATGTGGACCCCTCGATGGTTCGTTCCACACCCCCCCTTGACCACGACCTTACTAGTACCTTCCCTTCCCCAAGGACCAGAGGGTACCGGTTATGTAAGTCCTAGGGGTGCGGAGTGAACCCACCTTGTCCGAGCTGCAGGACGTTAAACTGCAAAGCACCACGTCCTCAACACATGACGTTAAACTGTGACCCGACCTCGTGATTCGCACGTAGGATCCCCCCAGCTCGAACATTTATTACGCCACTCGTCTTCACGGGAGTGGAATCACCCATCCACAAGGGGTGATATCCTCCTTATTGGAGTGGCGTATGTTCTCAAGAGAAGGGCGACCCTAGTTCTCCAATGTATGGTTGCACCCCTACATCTCCATACTTCCCCACTTCCAAGGTCAGTGGAGGGCGTGATAGGGAAAGAGGCACCTCCCATCATTGGTCCCGAATCCCTATTTCTCTGCGCTTTGCCGCACCTTCGGCCTCCATCCTCGAGTAAGTCCCAGCACCATGGGCCGCCTAACACGTAAGCCCCTCTTCGCTTCTCACGGACGCATCCTTCGCGACCTGATCATCAGGTCCTTGCAACCACTTGTTTCTCACACCGAGCATGACTCACGTCGGCTTAGAGTGAGCGCCGACCCTGACCCCCCACCCCTAGCAAACTACGAGGACTTTGATCCATGTCAAGGCATGGTATGTAGGAAGCCTCCATGAGGTTCAAGCCACATTTCTCGGTCGTTAATTCATGTCGATTTTCGCCCTCGTCCAGCATGACGTTAAAATGTATGCCCCCCTTGTCCAGTATGACATTAAACAGCACACCCATTTGAACTACGAGGTCTTTGATCCATGTCAAGGCGTGGTACGTAGGAAGCCTTCCTGAGGTTCAAGCCCACCCATCATCATTCACGTCGGTTCACCCACGTCCCGCATGACATTAAACTATATTGAATAACCCGAACTACGAGGAGTTTGATCTATGTCAAAGAATGGTACATAGGAATCCTCCCAGAGGTTCAAGCCCATCTCCCATCGAACCAAGGTCCCTCATTTATGTCGGTTCACTGACACCCACCGCCCGTCGTTCATTCACGACAGAGTTCATTGCTGTCCCGCATGACGTTAAACTGTATTCCATCAATCCTTTGAACTACGAGGACTTTGATCCATGCCAAGGCATGGTACATAGGAAACCTTCCTAAGGTTCAAGCCCACCACTAGTGGACCCACGAGTCTACTTTCACATCGGTTCACCGATGAAACCCTCCGAACTACGAGGACTTTGATCCGTGTCAAGGCATGGTACGTAGGAATCCTCCCAGAGGTTCGAGCCCATCTCTCGTCGGACCAAGGTCCACCTCCACATCGGTACGCTGACAATGCCCATCGGACCAAGGTCCGCCTTCACGTTGGTTCACTGACGACATTCATCGGACCAAGGTCCACCTTCACGTCGGTTTGCCGGCACCATCCCGAACTACGCAGACTTTTTTTCCCTTCCACAGGGATACATAGGAAGCCTCTTCAAGGCTCAAGCCCAACTTCACCATCGCCCCTACAATGGACCCATTTCACTCCCCCTCCACTCCCTTCATCCACCTATCACCCATCCCGATTCTCGCCCGGACCGTCATATCTCGGTGAGACCATGTCGGTACGCTCCTCTTCATAGCCGCCCATGGGCTGGCCCCGGTATCGTCATCCCTTCAAGGGAAATCCCTCAATCCGATCTATCCTAGATAATGCTCCGGTTGGATTGATAAGTCTCCGTGGGACGTTAAACTCGCGGCGTACCCTTTGTTAAACACGGGAAGCCGAGGAAAACCTCATATATATTTCTATGGCATATAATTCCCCGCGCTCGATGTGGGATGCCTCGGGCTTCCACGCCCTCGAGAAGCCCTGTGACCAGGGATAATAGATAGACATACCAGGTTCCCCAGCATCCAGACACACTATTGATGCCTCAACGTGACTACTCCCCCGACTGAAGGTTGATTCCCTGACTGGACCCTTTGGAATGTACCGACAGAAGCAGTGTAATTAACCGGCGTCCATGGAAACATGGCACTGGGAAGAGTTTCACGAACTACGTATTAAATCTATGAGGGAGACCCGGACTAGGTGACGAGTTCTGAGGAGGAATCCACATAAGGAAGAACCGACATCACATCATCCCGTTTCGAACAAGGAGCAGACGTCACTGAATAAGGAGCAAATGCCGCCCGCCTTTGGAAAGTGGGAATGTGGGGCAACAAGCGTCGTGCGTCCTCCTCCGCAGACGGACGGATGCACGCGCCCCGCGAAAGCATCGGAAACAAGTATAAATTTTTTTTATTATACACATAGCTATGGAATATCAGATGTAATGAATATGTAATATAACTCATTGAAAATAAATTGAGTTATGGAATTCATTAACACTTGATAACAATAATTTAAAATCCCCATAGATGAAAAAATTCAATTTGAAACACTAAAAAGAATAATTTATGATTAATTAATGATATTTATTATAATATTGGCTGTATATACAGAGAACAATAAAAATGTTGTGAGTGTATAATACGTCTCACAGAAGTAAAAGTGATATGGAAAAATTCTTTACCTCAAGCCTAGAATTTAATTAAATGTACATTAACTCATGTTATATAAGATTAAATAAATTATTTTATTTTATAAAAAAAATTTATATGTAAAATAAAAAATACATAAATCATTTATTTTATTTTTTTAATTACATATTTAAATATATAAATGGTAACTTCACATCCGATGTTTGGAGGACGTTCTACTCATTATTTCAAATCGTCATTGATGTGTTGACCATGTTAAATTGGTCATTATTTCAACATATTCAGAATAATAATCTTGAAATAATTATAATTTTTATACATAAAATATTATTTCAAAACCAATATAGAAAATTGTTTTAAAAATAAATAATGTAGAAATCATTGAGATGACGGGCCTATTTTACGATTGAGTAAAAATTTAGTTTCTTAATGATAATTATGGAAAGAATTATTGTATTATTATAACAATATATAATGAAAATAAATTCATAAATATGATACTATTCATTTAAATATACTTATATATATAATTTAATGTTGTGGTTATAAAAAAAGAAACACATCGTTTCATGGATGCGGTAGTCCACACATACACTAATGAAGCTATCATTTTTTGTGTTTGAAAGAAAATTATTTATAATCTAATAATATTGATAAATATTTCATGAATATAATTATAATTGTGAATATATTACATATATTCATATATAATATGATTTTTAGCTTCGACTTAAATCATTAGTGAAAAATGAATCACATCATGAGAGGTTGTAGTCTGCTATACCAAAGAATGATGTTATCATATCTTTGATGAAATACAAACTAAAAAAATAACTATGATTAGTAATATAGAATTATAAATATTTTAAAAATATAATATATATACACTAAATAAATAATTACAACAATCAATGAGAGGTGATGACAGAAAATGAATGACATTATTTGTGAGGTGAATATCTATTATACATAAGAATGATGATTTAATAACATATTTGGTGGATGCGGAGATATATTTAGGTTACTAAATTAATTAAATAAACTATCTATAAAATTTATAAAACTTTTCATCATTTTATAATTGATTAAAAATATATTACAGAGGTGGAAGATGAAATAAAACAGAAACACATAGTAAGGGATTCTACATCTTCTTAAACCACCTCAATTGGATGATACTTAAAGTATTCATAGAAAGATATTATGAAAAAAAGGATTCATGTATCAGGTTATAGATTTTTGTAATTCATTTGTATATGACTTGGATGACCTAAAATTGATATATTATGTCATGAATATAGGGGATGGGTTACCATTTATATGTTGGGTGAGTGGAACATTTGTAATATTTGATATGAAGGATTTATAACAAATATTTTTACATTCCAAAAGGAAAAAAATGTTTAATTATAAGTAATTAGAAATTATAAGGTTGATATAAATCCATAACGTGATTTTATTAATGTTTTTATGTTTTATTGGTACTGATTTGGTTTTTGATTAACCTCATAGTAAAATAGTTTTCTCCTTTACAACGATTGTCTATTTTTACTATTTTCACTATATAGTGTTGTAAAAATTTATGTTCACTATATTTGATAATATAAATTATTATAATTATAATTACATAATAATTTTTACAAAATTAAAATCTCATAAGATTAAAATTTTATTTTCAAATAAAACCTAGAAATGCAACAAAAATGTGAGTATTTAAGATATATATGACTCACGGGAAAATGGGTTTTTTTCAACTCTATGACTGACAATAAAAAATTAATGAATCTATATAAATATTTATTGATATATAATATAAACATTAAATTTAATTCATTCTTCATCAAGGTGTTTTTTAACAAATTAAAATATATAAACATTATGCACATTAAAACTAATTTAAGAACTAATGAATTTCTAACGCCCATGGAGAAATCATTAATAAATTCCATTATGAATTTGATTAGTAAGAATTTTAGTGGATTAAATATAACTAAATAATAAAATTCACTTTAATTTACATTCATGAAATAATTTAACTTTTATATAACTTAATTGATTTAAAATTATTGACAATATTATGAAAAAATTATATTTTTATTATTCACTAAAAAACAATATTTTCCAAAAAAATCCATGATTTCACCGAATTTAAATTTTGATATTCTGATTCCAAATTATAATTCCATTTTATCAAATAATTTTATACATGTTTCAAAATTAAATTATGATTTTTTTTCATGAAAAGAAATTTAAAATCATTTTTTATGAAAAAGCATTTTTTGGAATAATAAAATTACCTGACTAAAAATTTATTGATTATTTAATAAACATATATAATTATTTATTATATAGTTGGAAATTTATATAAATAGTTATATAATAATTTATTAAATATTATTCTTAATAGTAAATTTAACTTCTATGTTTTGATAGTTATATATTTAGCTGGTTTTTATGCTTATTTTTTCTTATTGAATACCCTATCAAATATTGTTTCCTTTTATATAATATCTAGTTGTTACAATAGAGAAAATTACCATTCCCAAGAGTATAATATTGGTAATTATATGCACAATAATGTATATGGGTTATTAAATTAATCTGACTATGTGATGACTATCTTTGAGGGTATCCATAACATATGATTTCAATGATTATTTTTATTCCACTTTCATATGTCATAATAATAAACCAATGTTATTTTCCATATAGTGGGCCTTAATTTTCATATAAGAATACTATAACATATTTAAATAATATTCATTAAATAACATTATGATCCAAGAATGAATCGTAATGTTTTAATTTTTGTGGAAACATGGATACATAAACAACTTCTCAATAATTGTCAAGACTCATCCCCAGGGGCCCGTGTCGTGACTACCCCAAGCCCGCCTTCCATAGGCCGGGGGCTAGAAACTAGCACAAATGGCGTAAATCCCTAAAATGGGAAGGAATATCCTTTAAAACGTGAAAGCACAGACACAACATAGTACAAGACGGATGCAAAACACTAAGTAACACAGTAAACAAAAGAGTGCTGAAAGTATAGGGGCCAGAATGCAAGCCCAAAACGAATGTACAAGTACAACTGAACAACAAGTACAACAGAAGAAGAGTAAAATAGATGTTGGGTCATCCTCTAGGATTTCTACCTGAAGGGTAGGTAAAGATAACCTCCAAAACACTCCACACTTGTCGGTATCCTCCGTGTACCGACACGTTGTATGGTCTACCTCTGGGTACCATCCAGTCCTCGTGCACTCAGCCTTAGTCAGTGTTTTCCATCATTTGCATCCAACACAAGGAGGTGCAGGCATAGCCCGTGCAGGGGTGAGTATAACGATACTCAGTAGGGACCCTAAGACCCCTAAGGTCTCACAAAACCAAGAAGTATAAACCACAAGTAAGAAATAAACTGATAAACCCACCTAGGTATTTGCCCATACATGTACCTATGTAATCAAGTAATCCATTTCAATCATTAGGTAAACAAAAAAGTTACTGACTCAGCTCAAACTGGGATTTTTATTATCAAAACCATGGCTGCTGGAGAACTCCTGCTCAATCGAGTACAGTGGGTCTGCCTCGTCACACAGAGGCACTTCATACTAACCTTGAATTGCTGAGGTACTCCTCCTTTCAAGTACAATGGGTATGCCGCACTCACACAGAGGCGCTCCCCACCATGGGTTTTCCGCATCACACAGAGGCAATCTCACTCGTAGCCTGCTGAGGTACTCCTCCTGTCGAGTAATGTGGGTCTTCCGTGATACCAATGAGCTCCTCACTGTGGGTCTACCGCAACAACATGGCGCTCCCCAATGGGCTAGTCGAAACACTCTAAGTCAAATCAGTCAGCAGTCGTCAGGTCTCATCCAGCTACTAGGTCTCCGCACGACGCCCACTCGTCTCCAAGAAGATCCACTCCATGAGATATTGGTCGATACCCCAAATGTCACGATGTACCACAAATAAGTATCTCAATGGTTTTACATGTCATAGTAGTATCCACGCAACAGACGACGCGTTAATCGGGCACCCAGTCTGTGAGTTATTAGCCTTTTTGTCCAGGGGCATGGTTGGATTCGTTCACAATCCAACCTGACCGTATCTCAACATTACCCTGAACTTCAGTGGGGTATACTCAATGGCACTGTCATTTTTGAAGAAAACCAGTGCTCTTGACGGTTCTTCAATAGGTTGTCCAGTGCCAAATAAATGGCCAATGAAATTAAAGGGTTAGTATTGGGACAGGGTCCGGTCCGACCCAGTCTGGGCCGACCCGATCAGACAAGTGGGGTCTAGCCCAGCCCAATAGGTGGGCCAGCCTGTTAGGTTCGGCCCAGCCCACTAGGCCCAGCCTAGATGGCCACGTGGGCTGTTCATCCAGGAGCTTTGTGAGGGCGCCGTCGAGCCGGTTTAGATAGGGTGTCGCGAGGGGGGGAAGGGACAGCTCAAGAGGATGGGGTGGACAGGGCACCGGTTCGGTCGGTTGGCGACCGGGAAGGTCGGCAGGTGACCGAGAGGTAGCTGGGAAGGCCGGAAGGCAGCCGTGCAGGCTGGCAGGTGGGCCAGTAGGGGGACGGGCAGGCCACCCGGGGGCTAGGCAAGGCGTCAGTCGGGCCAGCGGTAGGCGGGGAAGGTCGGAAGGCAGCCGGGCAGGGCACCCGGCTGGCCAACGGTGGCCGGGTAGCCCGGCAGGATTCCGGGAAGGGCGCCAGGAGAGCCGGTGGGTAGCGGGGAGCGGTGCGGCCGGGTGGGGTGGCGGGCAGCCGGGTAGGGCGCGACCAGGTGGGCGGGCTGCCGGGAGCCATGTGGCATGGGCCGATAGCGATGCGGCCAGGGTGGCGTGGCCGGAGGGCTGTGGTTAGGCCCAGAGCACGCAGGGGCAGCGCAGTTTTGCGGAGGATGTGGGTTGCACAACCTTTGTCACTCCTCCTTCATCATTCCATCGCCTCATCACCATGACAAAGATCGTCCCAAAATAGAACGAAGGAGGGTTCGGGCCATGTTGATTTAGCCTGTAACCTCCACATTTAGGGTGGTATCAATTGGCTCATCACGAAGTAAGAATGTGAACAACAAATCACCACAGACAATTGCTTTCTAACTATTGAAGAAGATTCTAGGAAAGAATCAACATATAAAACCCCCTACCTTTGATCATCATTTTTCATTCGTTGACGGAGTCACAGAAAGTAGATGGAGAAGTTCGTTTTTCGTCGCATCTGTTTTATGCTTCTAATCCTGAGATGCGTCGGCTCGTTGACGACGATGCATAGGGTGGGTCAGTTGAAGAAGTCCCACACCGGTAGAAGCTCCGTGGAAGATGTTGAAGAAGTTTGGAAATATTTTTCATCATTGGGAGAGTTCTTCCCTCTTCTCCAATGTTTTTTCCATGAAGACAAAGAAAAATAATAATAGATAGGTTTATATATTATTTCATTGGCACAGAATTCAAAAATGGTGAAAAGAAATAATTGGATCCACCTAATTAATGTGGAGGATTGGCATAAATTAATTAGGGGATTTGGAACAATAAAGGAGGGAGGGTGTGGAGAAACACTCCCTCATTAATGAGGGTAGCTGAGAGGTTTTCTGCTTCTTCAATTAATAGGGGAGTTTAGCCTGGTGTGTTCCCCACATCATAACCTCTCGCGGGAGGATAGGTTTGGGTGGGCTCCACCACCATAACCTCTCATGGAAGGTTAAGGTATGGTGGTCCTACCTCCAACTTCCATGAGGAGATTTTAACCGAGAAACACCCACATGGAGTCCCAAATAAAAATAAAGTGAAGCTCACTTTATTTATTATATTCCATGAATACCCAAAAACTAGCTTTTATTCTCAACCCACTGCCATCGATGTGAAAGTATCCTTAAGAGAATACCAACACTGCGACTTCAACAGTGTCCTCAGATTTCAATTCCGAGCACCGGTTCAAAATTTATAGAAACCTGCTCGTACATTTACTGAACGTACCTGAAAAAACATCAGAAATTGATTCCATGCACACCAGGCCTTGGAATCATTCGTCGTCAATTTCTGTGGACTCGTAAAAAATCCCATGTATTTTAGATAGAAAATTTACACAGAATTTATGAGTCATTACATTCTCCCCACCTTATGGATTTACATCCCATTAAGTTACAACTCGAACTATGGGAACAAGTGGGGGTACTGAGCACGCCTCTAAGCCTCCAGCTCCCATGTGATCTTCTAGAGGATCCCGTGCTGCCAGTGAATGCACGTCAGAGATATCAACCATCCATATAGGACCTGCTCCTTTTGATCCTCAATATCCACTAGAACCTCCATAAATGTCTCCCCATTGTCGACTTTCATCTCTCCATGGACGATGATGTGAGAAGGGTCGTGAACATACCTCCTCAGCTGGGATACATGGAAGACGTCGTGCACCCGGAGCAACTGAGGTGGAAGAGCTAAAAGGTAAGCCACATGCCTACTCTGATGAGGACCTATAAAGGTCCGATTGATCTCATATATAACTTTCCGCCTCGAAAAAATATTTTAAAACCCTATTTAGGTGAGACCTATAGAATTATGTGGTTTCCATCCTCAAACATCAGAGGTCTCCGTCTACTACCAACATAGAACTTCTATATACTATGTGCAGTATTCATCTTCTCCAGGATGATCTGTACCTTCTCCTTCGTCGCCCATAGCATCTCTTGGCCAACAAGTGCTGACTCCCATAGGTCATTCTAGCACAAAGGTGATCTGTATGTTTGCTCATACAATGCCTCGAAAGGTGTCATCCCAATGGCGGAGTGATAGCTGTTGTTGTTTGTAAACTCCATCAACGGTAATTGATCTTCCCAATTGCGACTGAAGTTGAGGACACAACCAGTTAGCATGTCCTCGAGGGTCTGAATGGTCTACTCAATCTGTCCATTCGTCTGATGATGGACGGTAGTGCTTAGACAAAGTTGCGTCCCAAAAGCCTCCTACAACCCCTTCCATATACGGGAAGTAAACTGTGTGTCATGATCGAAGACAATAGAATAAGGTACTCTATGTAGCCGCATAATCTACAACATATAAAAGAGTCTCAATCTCAATACTAGACCCAACTCACTGATTGGTAGGAAGTGGACCGACATGGTGAGTCGATCAATGATCACCCAAATCGAGTCATGACCCCTGGATGTACATGGAAGTCCTATCACAAAGTCTATGGATTTCCCAACCCACTTCCACTCTAGGACCTCTGACGGCTACACCAAGCCTTCAGGTACCTGGTTCTCTACCTTCACATTCTGAAATGTGAGGCATCAAGAGACAAACATCACTATTGCCTTCTTCATACCTGGACACCAGTGTTGTCATCGAAGGTCTGGGTACATCATCACCACTCCTGGATGTAAAACTAAATGGGATGTGTGGAACTTACTCAACAATTCCTCTTGAAGGGACGTTGGTACCATAGTACGTCCTCTAATGAGGATGACGTGCTCCCCACCTTTAGAAAAATCATTAGGTGATTGCCCTGTGGACATCTGAGCATGTCGTGTCTCGCAGTCAGCGTCTGCACGTTGTGCATCCCTGACTTGCTGAAGAAGTGGGGGAGTGACTGTATGAGACTGTAGAAAGGCTACTCCGTCTCTATCCACATATGATATCGGTAAGGAAGCCAGATGCTCTATCACCTCGCCTAGCAGATGTATACCAGATCTCCTACTGAGTGCATATGCTACAACGTTCCCCTTTCCCAGAGTATAAACTATCTTGAAGTCACAGTCCCAGAGAAACTAAATCCATCACCGCTCTCTCATGTTCATTTTCATCTGATAGAAGATATACCTGAGACACTTTTGATCAATGTACATGGTAAAATGTTCCCCCATCAGATAGTGCTACCACATCTTCATGGAAAAGACCACTACTGCTGACTCCAGGTCATGGGTGGCGTAGTTATGATCGTTTTTTCTCTACTACCGAGAACTATAAACGATCATTGCTCGCTCCTGTATCAGGAAAAACCCGATTCTAGTCCCTGATTCATCGTAGTAAACTTTGTACCCTACGCCTTCCTCTGTAGGAATCCAGATGGGGGCACTAGTCATCCTCTTCCTCAGCTTCTGATAGCTCTGCTGACATCTCTCCAACCACACGAAGGGTTTCCCCTTCTTGGTCAAGGCTGATAGAGGTTCTTCAACTCTAGAGAAGTCGATAACGAACCTCTAGTAGTAACCAGACAAATCTAGGAAACTACCTACATCTGTCACACTCCGTAGTGGCTCCCATGAAAGTACCACCTCAATCTTCACTGGATCCACTGCAACTCTAGACTCCGAGATGACGTGTCCCAAGAAGTGAATCTCTCAGATCCAAAACTGGCACATCCAGAGCCTACCATAAAGCTGGTGCACTTGGAGTATGTCCAGTACTACCTGCAAATTGTATCCATGATCCTCCTCAGTAGTAGAGTAGATTAGAGTGTCATCGATGAAGACTATGACAAAGTGATCGAGGTATGGCTCGAAAATCCTGTTCATGTGTCCCATGAACACTGATGGAGTGTTGGATACGTCGAATGTCATAACCAAGAACTCGTAGTAGCTGTACCGACATCTGATGGATGTCTTCTGCACATCCTCGTCTCAAACTCTAATCTGGTGATAGCCTGATCTGAGTTCTTTCTTCGATAACGACTGTTCTCCATTCAACTGATCAAATAGGTCATCAATCCTTGGGAGTGGGTACTTGTCGCTCAAGGTCACCTGGTTTAGGTGATGGTATGTAATATAAATCCTCAACCTCCAATCCACCGTCTTGGCGAATAGAGTCAGGGCTTCCCAAGGAGAAACACTGGGCCAAATGAATCCCTTCTCCTACAAGTCCTCTAGTTATACCTGCAGCCCGAGCAGCTCCACAGAAGCCATCCAATATGCTGATGTAGATATCCGTGTCCTCCTAGGGTACATATAAATGTATAATTCCACTTCTTTATGAGGATGTAGTCCTGGAACATCATCAGGGAAAACATCCGCGTACTGGTCTACCACTACAGGATTCCTCAGACTCTCCACATCAACTGCTCTGATGGTAAGCCGAGCCAACTGGTGAGTGATCGGCTGCACTATCCTCCGAGAAAGTCCATCTTATGTTTCAAAGGCTCCCTTCTCACCGATGAAGGTGAACCTGGTCCCATCTGTGCAGACACACCATACATTGGGCGTAATAGAGTCAATCTGAGCATGGACTATAGATAACCATTCCATACCCAAGATGAAGTCATAAGGCCTCCAAGCTACTACAAGGAGAATCTCGTTGAAGCTCTCTCCACCTAGAGTAAACTCACACTGTTGACACCAATGCGTAATCATCGAGTCTGCTATTATAGTATTCTCTAGCCATAAGGATCGATCCAACACCTATGTCGGAATCTCTGAGCATCGAACAAGGGAAGTGGAAATGAAAGAGTGACTGACACCTGTGCCTATAAGAACTGCCGCTACGATGGATTAGACACATATCATACCTAGAATCTTCTCCGGAGTTCCATGATCGTAAGACTCATTTTCCTAGAGAGGAGCTCTCCCATGTCGACCTTCTCCTTACGGTTGGGGTGTACCTCTTAGTGGTGGCAGCGGAAACACCTCGAAATTTCGTCCACCACCAGATGTATGACCAGCTCCTCTGCCACATCTGTCTGCTCCTTGTGGACCTCCTCGATCGAATATCTACCTCTGCATGAGCGGCCCTTCGACCATCTTCTGATATTCTGAACGGCGAGTCGGATAGTCATGTGCCATGTGACCCAGCTCGTCGCATGAGAAACACTGCCCGCTCCTAGCATGTATGCCTCTACTCAGAGTGTCCCACACAACCGATCCATAGTCATGCAGTCGTCCACCTATAGGTCTTGTCCTATTGAAACTATGTGATATTTGTCTATATCTAGCTGAAACAGACTCCAATGCATGTCGACTAGTGGTGGGTCTCACTGCTAGAGACTTCTCAGCAAGGAAACTCTCTAATAAGAGGGCTCGCTCCAACACCCTTGCCTGCGTCGGGATGCTCAGTGATATCACCGAAGCTCTAATATCCCACTTGAGTCCCTGCTCGAAGGTCTGGGCCCCGATGAAAGGGTCTCGTATCATATCGGTGGAGTAGTGTGAGAGTTTTGTGAACCTCGTTGAGTACTATTCCACCTTCATGCTTCCCTAATGCAGATGAAGTAGCTCCTGAATGCGCACTACGCGGAGAGTCGCTAGGACAAAAATCTACTTGAAAGAGGCTCTCAAATTCTGCCTAGAGAAGTGTCATCTCATCGTGAACTTGGATCATCATGCTCGACCATCTGCCCACTGCATCCTATAGAAGGCTGGTAGAAAGTATCACCATGAGGTCTGCTGGTGTCCCTACCAGTTGGAAAACACTCACCACAGCCTCCAGCCAATCCTCAGATGACTATGGGTCCATCTCCCCCTTGAACCTAGGTGGCCTCTAGCGCTGTAACTCGTGCAACATTCTTAAGAAGCATGCATCATTTTCTTCTAGGGATGGTGGCATCGGTGGCCCAACGGGGAGTGGTACCTCTAGTGTCTCCGGTATTAGAGGGCCCCGCACTGAGGCATCATCACTCGATGGGATATCTGCACATAAAACTCTCGATACTCTAGCTGGTCCTCTGTGGGGAGACATACTGAACAAAAAAGATGTGACATGGTCAAAGATTATACCTATTGAGATGTCCTGGTTGAGCTGACTTAAATAAAACTTTTCAAAAACACACAGGCAATCAGTGTTTTCATGCACTGAGTCGGAAATCAGTAGTCAGGGTCCTATTTTGTGGATTCATCGGCCGACGAACCAACACTAGACCCCCTAAATTGAAAACCACACTAAGTACCCTTAATACTATTTTTTCATAGAAAAATCAGTTTCCTATGTTCTTCGGTAGGACCGACTCCTCTGATACCAATTTGTCAAGACCCGTCCCCTAGGGCCTATGTCGTGACTACCCCAAACCTGCCTTCCACAGGCTAGGGGATGGGGACTAGAACCAACGGTGTAAATACCTAAACAATAAAGGCATTGCCTTTCAAACTTGAAAATGCACACAACATAGTATGAGTTTGGGTTGACCCGGTCAGACGTGTTAGGTCTGGCCTGGCCCATTGGGCGGGCGAGCCCGTTATTTTTGGCCCGACCCACTGGGCCCCGCCCAGCTAGCCGCGGGGGTGGTTCTTCCTGGGCTCAGGGCCGGTTCAGCCCGGAGCACCGTGAGGGCGCGACCCGATGCGACTCGGCCTGGAAGGCGCGACCAGACCGGTTCGGCTAGGGCACCGCAAGGGGGGTTGGGGATGGCTCTGATGTCTAGGTCGACCAGTACGCTGGTTCAGTCAGGCTGTGACCGAGCAAGACAGAAGGTGGCAGGGAGGTAGCCGGGCAGGCCGGCCTGCGGGGGGCCGGACATGTGACTGGGAAGGGCGCCATGCAAGCCGAAGGTAGCTGGGCAGGCCGGCAGAGGGCCAGGCAGGGCGCCCGGTGGGCTTCCGGGCAGTGTGCCAGGCGGGCCGGCGGGTGGCTGAGCAGAGCACGTCCAGGCGGGGCAGCGGCCAGGAGCCGGGGGGCATGTGATGGTGGTTGTTCGGCCAGGGTGGCTTGGTCAGAGGGTCGTGGTTCGGCATGGAGCACCAAAGCGTCGCGGGGGTGGCATAGTTTGCAGAGGCTGTGGGTAGCACAACCTTTTTCGAGCATCCTTCATCGTTCCACCACCTCATCGCCATGCTGAAGATCATCAAAACAATGAACGGCGGAGGGGTTGGGCAATGTTGTATTGGCCCTCACCCTCCGCATTTAGGGTGGTGTCAATTTTCTAATCATGAAGTATGAAGATGAATAGAAACTCACCCATAAACAGTTCCTTTCCAACCATTGAAGAAAATTCATGGAAAACATCAACAAGTAAAAACCCCTTACCTTTGATCATCGTTCTTCGTTCGTTGACAGAGTCACCGAAAGTAGATGAAGAAGATCGTCGTTCATTATGTCCGCTACACACATTCAATCCCATGTTGCATCGGCTCGATGACAATGGTGGGGAGGGTAGGTCAGATGAAGACGACCCACGTCTGTAGAAGCTTTGAGGAAGAAGTCGAAGATGGTCGATGTTCTTCGTTCTTCGTTGGGGGATTTCTTCCCACTTCTCCCAAGTTTCCTCCAAGATGCCAAAGAAAAATAATAAAATATTGGTTTATCTACTATTTCATTGGCACAAAATTCAAAAATGGTGAAAAACATTTAATTGGCTCCACCTAATTAATTTGTAGGATTGGAAGAAGTTAATTAGGGGAGTTGGAAAAATAAAGGAGGGAGGGTGTGGAGAAACTTACCGTCATTAATGAGGGGAGTTGAGATGTTTTCCGCTTCGGCCATTAATAGGGTTATTTAGCCTCGTGTGGTCCCCACGTCATAACCTCTCTCAGGAGGTTAGGTTCTGGTGGGCCCCACTAGCATAAACTCTCATGGGAGGTTAAGGTGTGGTGGTCCCACCTCAAACATCCATGAGGTGATTTTAACTAACAAACACCCACATGGAGGCTGAAATAAAAATAAATTTAATCTCACTTTATTTATTATTTTCCATGAACACCCAAAAAATAACATTTATTTTAAACCCACTTCCGTTGAAGTGAATGTATCTTTAAGTGAATATCGACACTACGAGTTCAACGGTGTCCTCATATTTCAATTCTGAGCATCAGTTCAAAAGTTATATAAAATCTCTTGTACATTTACTGAATGTTCCCGAACAAAACATCAGAAATTGATTCTTGGCACACCGGGCTTCAGAATCATGCACCGTCAATTTCCGCAAACTCGTAAAAAACACCATGTATTTATGTAATAAAATTTCAACGAAATTTATGGGTCTTTAAAATAATATATCTACATAATATCAAAATATAGTCATTATATCATGAATCCCTATTAGACCCATCATAAATAAATCCTTTATTTATCACATGGGGAATGGAAACATAAGAATTGTTGATATTAGAACATTATTAATGGTATTCATAGGAGATATCAATGATCACTTTTGTATATCATGGTCATATGGGTATAAGAACATGATATTTACATTTGGGAATGATACAAAGAATATCATAGATCTTAATCAAGAAACATGGAATAGTTATTTTCATTTTATATTACAATAATTACAATGGAATCAAATAACATGAACTAAAAGAGAATTACATTGGCATAAGTCATAAATTTGGAGCATACAAATAACGATAAAAAATTGTTTCCTTATTCAAGGATCACATAAAAAGTCATCATAGTGGGTTGGGTTCACTCCCCACCCCTTAATATACTATGTCTAGGTTCACTCTAAATACTAGAATAATGGATATAGTGTCTTACCTATGTGGATTCACTACCCATTTATATCCTTATTATACCTTGATATTTTCAACATTACCCAATTAATTATATGGTTACTCTATTCTAGAACCACCCATTAAGTAATTAAAATCATATATATTTTCTTCATAATATTATTAAACATTTATCATAGTATTGCACATGGGATGAAAATATGTTTCCAAAAAAATTTCATCATTTCATTATAGAATAACCCTTAGAAAACAAATTGGTCACATAAAGGTTTTTTCATAAGCTAATTAAACCATGTTAAAGAAACATGTTTCAAAGAATGATCCTTAATTCATCATCATAATAATAAATCTAAAGAATTAATTTTGATAGAATATTTTCATCATAAACACAATAAATAATTGTTAACATAAAATAATGTTATCATAGATGAAAAATTCATTTAAAATATAACTGGAACATTTATTGTGGAATATAGACTTTTCACATTGAAATAAATTATTTAATTTCTAAAAAAATAAGATGATAATTTTATTATAAAATTAATTTTTTAACATGTATATTTTTTATTTGAGTATTGAGTGTTCGTAAAATCATGAAATTGTATTCATATTTTCATGATAAATCAATGATTCTATTCACATTTTCATTTAGTTTACAAAAGTAGATCATTTATAAAAAATCATGATGATTATATTAAATCAATTTATTAAAACATTTATCATGGGTAAATATCAATTTATAAATTAATTAGATAATAATAAAAAAAATCCAGAAGAATATTTTTGCAAACATGTATTTGGAAGAAAAATATTCTTGTATGAAAATTATAAGATTGTTGGTTAAAAAAAATGGTTCATTCAGTAACTTGAGAAAAAAAAGAGAAAATTGAATGGGAAAATTTAGTCACTATTTCAAAACATTAGATAAGAATATTCATTGGATTATTGGAAGATAATATATAAAATTACATAATTGGAAACACAATCATAAGTTAATATGATAAATAATGATATTTTATCATAAACCCCTAACCACTCACAATACAATCAAAAAAATACCTCTAAAAAGGGAAAGCATTAGATGAATAGAAAAATAAAAAAAAATCCTCACATTGATCAAAAAATATAATAATGTAAATGATATAAACCACATAACAAAAAATTGTTGAATATACCATGTGTTTTAAATAACTAAAAGTGAGAGGAAAATCTCATACACTGGGATCTACTTTTTTTGATGTTCTCAATCTTCAATTATAAAATATTTAATTTTTTTATAATTTAATACTAAACATTTTTATACTCTTATATTATCTTAAATTATCTACTCATATAATTATACCACCAATATATTAATAAATACTTATTTAAATCATCATTTATAGTAGTTATCTATTTCATTTATCAGGAAGAATTCCCATTCAATATTTCTGAGAATATACTTTCATAAAATTTCCATAATAATTATAATTTTAATAAAGATATTAATATAATATAAATTCATTATATATTTATATATTAATCAATTAAATGTAAGTGTTATAAAATAAATTACATTGTTAATAAATACCGTAGGTCGTACATATGCATGAAGATTGTTTTAACATTTTGTTAGAAGGAACAAAAAAATTCATATAACAACTCACATGTAAAGAATCATAATTATTTTATAAATATAAGATATATTTTTTAAATATGACTTTGTTAAAATCTATCTCATTGTGATATGAAAAATAAATCACATCCATTTTTTGGGGTTGTAGTCCACACTTACGCATGAGTAACATTATCATTTCCAACAGATTGTATGGTAAAATGGTTGATATGATATTATTATTATATAAGAATAATTATGACATATATATGTTGTATAAACATTAAACACATTAAAATATTTATCCATGAAATATGGTGAAGGATACTTAATTGTATCTATATAGGGATGTGGTCACCCATAAATCTGCATGAGTGATGCTTTCACATCACATTTGATAGAATAGTGGTAAAATAATGGGATTTACATTTCTGTAATGAAAATTTTTATATTTTGTATGCACAATGATGAGGAACATGTCTACAATTATAGAAACAACCAAATTTTTGAAGATATAATTCATATTCTCATTATTTATCATTAAATATGTAGTGTGAAGTATCATCGTTTAGTGAGTCTCTTGAATGATATTATTAGATGCCATTTCCATGCATTTAATTTTATTTCACATATAATTATATAAATTAATCTCCTTTTTTGTGATAATAACCAACCATGGAAAAAAGTAATCCTCTTGGGATGGAGCCAAACCATATAAAAATATATTTTTCTTATTCATTATTTTTATTCATTTAGGATTGAGGATGAGTGTTTACTTATAAGGGGATAAGATGATAATTGTTGACATAGGTTTATTTGAATTAAAATAAATTTTAAATATAGGTAACCATTAATTCACTCTAGAATTATTAGTGTAGAATCAACTCATTCTTCACTTGAACAAGAATTATGGAACAAACCATACGTTGTATCCATTCATGTATAAGGAATATATATTCTGAATTCTATTAAAATCAATTGTGTTTCAATATTTATTTCCATGAACAATAATTGTTAGATGTATGTAATTTTTCCTTTTTTATTTCTGTTTTCCTATAAGTATTTTTTTTTATTTTTAGTGTTTCCACACATTCAAAGAGATGAGACAATTATCATTTCTGATATAAGAAATATTAGAGTGAATAAAAAATCATAGTATTATGTTATATTATCTTTGTTATAAATGGTTTACACTAAATTATTTGGACCATATACGTCATTTGAAATATTGGATAAATTAAAATTATATTATTAATGTAATGTGTTTTTAATGGAAGCCAAATTATAATTTCGTAGAAGATTATTTGAAGATATTAATACAGTTGAGGAAGAAAACATTGATCATTACTTTACTCATGTGAATAAATTTTTATGAACTTTTGAGTGTTTGGTGAAATGTTTTATGAAAAAAAATTCAAAAAATTATGTTTAAATCCCCATGATAGGTTTTATCACAAATTTTAGGTCTTGAGAACTTAAATTATTATTCCCTCGATGATTTACATATTATTATAATTTCATTTTAAATATTAAAAATACTATCCTTAATCAAAATTTTCAAAGATGAAATGATATTTTAGGCCATGATGAAAATAAAAAAAATAAATATTTAAATGGAATTCATGAAAATATTTGTATGGTGATAATGATTATGAATGAAAAAGAATCATTTAATTCATATCAATTATTTTACTAAAATTAGAGATAAAAATAAAATTAAATATTATCTTTTAGATTCTAGAAATTAAATGTAATATAATATTTTGATACTAATTATCCTTGGAAGAAAGGAAAAATTATTATTATGAAAATGATTATTAAAATTTATAAAATATAAAATTTTAATAGTCAAAAAATGTATCCAAATGTGGAAAACTCATGAAGAGATTATCTAAAAGTAAGAGAATAAATCATATGATATAATCATATGATTATGACCATTCATCAATAATTGATTTAGAAAATTATTTTCATCACAATTTTTCTAATTTATAAACATGTGCTGAAAAAAACCTTTCAAAACTCAAGGGTTGAGGAAGAAAACCTATAAAAAAATAAGTTGTATGACAAGTTGAAAGATGATGTTGGAGATTTCTAGTATAATTATTCCCTGTAAAATAAGAAAATGATGTTTTAATAATAAAAAAATGATATTCCCAAAGATTTTAAGAATAATATTTTCAAGAAATATTTAATCTTCACTTTTAAAATCATGAATTTTATGTTGAATTATACTAGTCATGATACAATAATGAAGGATCTCGAGGAAAAACATTCATTAAATGAATAATAATTATCTAATTAATAATAAATTTTTCATTTAGTAATAATTATATGAATATATTTTTAATAGGACTTCCAATATTATAATAAATTCATCAATGAAATTACTAATGTAGATGATGGTACTTCTATAAGTAATCAGTCAAATATATACCAAATAAAATGTTTTGAAAATTTTAATTTACTAAAGTGAATATTTATATAAAAAATCAAGTAATATTTGGAGAATAAAAAATGATAATAAATATTATATGACTTATAATAATAAACAAAGAACTCCTTATATTTTTTATCATCCATATATAATTTTTGTTACCCTGATAATGTAAGAGGAAAAAAATATGGAAAAAAATTGAGGATTTATTTATATGATCCTAGAAGTTTATTATTATAAGTATATTTATCATAATGTTCTATTTTTTAGAAAAAAGAATCTAAATTATTAAAATATATTTTAATTCCATTAATGATGTTTGACGTTAGGGGGAGTTATTAAAATGAGCATTAATTAGATTCATAGAGTAGGAAAATAGAGATGAGGAATATTTTCAAATTTATAAATTCAAACCAAAAGTGTCATGAATATATATTTGGAAGGTGTGGATTATAACTTCATTATTAATATAATTGTATGAAAAACAATTCTAAATAGGTTATATGTACTGAGAAATTAAAGGGTACATGGAAACCTGTGAATGGAAATTCACGACTATGTGAAGTAGCATTGAATGTATGTAGGAGAACGACGTATTGGGTTTTTGATAATTGGTGCACTATCCACAATAAAGGTAATTTAAAAATTATGAAAAATATTTAAAACATTAAGGAAGATTAATAAATATTGGAAATTATTTTTAGATAAATGTAATTTGGATTATATTGGATGAAATTAAATCTCACAATTTTGTAATTGAATGATTTTTGTATGTGTAATGTCTATAGAAACTTATTTCAGGTGTTAGTGTACTCTGTGATTATGGGAAAGATGTTTATTTCAAGAATTACTCATATATCATTAATTGAAAAATATTAAAAAATAATATCATAAAAAATAAAAATCAAAAATATATTTCCATTTTGTGATCCAACAAATTCCCATTCAATAGAGAAATAGATTTGATAATTACATGTCGTAGAAGGCTTGGTAATTTTATCCAAAGAAGAATGAGAAATATTCAAATGTGTATTGTTTTATCATTTATTCCTCATGTAAAATTGGATAGTTAAATTTTTTTTGTAAACTTTAAAGAAAGGAATATGACTCAGAAATCCCACCAAAGGTAGAAATATATTCTTCCATACCACTAGAGTTAATTTCCAATGATTTAGGATCATCCATTTGGAATAAATCCAAAATGGGTGATTTTTAATTCTGGAAATTTATAGATGACATCACATGAATGACCAATATTATATTCATCAAGTTAATTTGAAAAGTAATTGATATTTTAAAAACATTTAAGAGAATGTTGAAAAATATTTATGAACATAAATATTGAAATTGAGATATGATAATTGTTAGTAACACAAAAGTGAATAATTTGAATGTTTTATTATTTACATGTAATTTAGATTCCATTTAGTTATCAATACACTCCTCTAAAAATGGTTTTTTAGAAAGAATAAAAATAAATGTTTAGATGGTCATGATAATTCTAGCTGAAAACATGATCTCAAACTAGTTTTGTTGAGAAGTTCTATATTCTACAATACCGATTTAGAAAAAATTTAGTTTGATACACTGGTCACATTTTAATACTTATGAGATGTAATACAATAGTAATATAACTATAATTTAATTTAGGTATTTTGTAGTATATAACTCATAAATATAAAAAAAACAACAATATGTCAATGTTTCAGGATAAAGTGGAAGGTAGAGTCTTTATGGTATACTTATCTCAAAGAATTGTGTAAATGTTAAAAAATAAGATGTTGAATAAGTTATTATAAAATTTTAATGTTAAAATTATTTAAATCTAATAATGATATGTTAAAATAGTTTAGCCAAATTTTTTAAATATACATTTTTTACTAGAATAATGTGTATTCCTTGTAGGTTGAAAATGTTATTTAAATTGAAACTAATATATTTGATATTGACTTTGAAAATAAAATTGTGGAATACATGGCTACTAGAAGTGATAGATAATCGTATTATATTTTATAAAATAATATTAAATATGGTAATGTCCATATATTTCAAAAATATATTTTGAATTAATAAAATGATTATTGAGAATATAAATTCAAACAAATGTTATATCACAGGTTAGACGAAGAACTATCACTCTTTTTATTGAACTAGAAGAGTAAAAACATGATATGAATGATGATGTAGAAGAAATTTTTATGAATTCTACTTATGATCTAGTGATATGATCTAATCATATAAACATAATTGGAACCATGTCAGTTTTTAGAATCAAAATGAATGAGAACTACATTTTGATAAGAGGAAATAGACTATAATGAAATGTGTACTCTTAATTGGATTTCATTAATATTATAGAAAAAACTATCCCAGAAAAAAAATGTAAAATCATATGAATGTTTTTTATGTGGATACAGAAAATAATTTTAATGATTATCAAATAGATATGACATTAGCAATTCAAAAGGTTTAACATCACTATGAAGTGATTGTTGAGAAATGAGAGTGTTCCCTTAATGACATGGATTAATGAATGATGTTATGAATCAGAAATTATTCATATGTATTAAGGAATTCATTGAGGGCCGAGTATTAAAAAATTCAATTTTATTAAACACGCTATTTTTTCAATATTAAAATTTGGGAAAATATATACATTTATAGATATTTTAATAATTATATTAATTATTATATTTTTTATTAATGATATAATATATTTTAGTGAAATTATTTATCTTTTTGAGTAGTTTTATAATCATATACGAAATTAGTATAAGATTATATTTCGTTGATATTTTAAATAATAGAAATATTTCAGGTCGAGTAGAAATTAGATAAAATATTTTCATTTGATAAAAAATACACTTGTTATTAGAAAACAATGTTTTTTAAATAGGATTAAATAGATGTTATGAATCATATTATTTGTAAAAAATGTTGGATAAATATTACTGTTGTAAATGGTTGAGGAAAATTTGTTATTATGAGTTGGTAGAATATTATTATATTTCAAAACATCTAGAACTAATATAGCCTATGCGGTATAACATTGTGCTATATTTTATATTGTTTCATTGGATTCAAAAATGAATTTAGAAAAATGAGTAATGAGATATGTAAAAAAATTGATATATGGGTTTTTGATAGATATAGTAAATATTTAAACATTGTTAGTTTAATTTATGTCCTTTGGAAAGGGGATTATATATTTAGAGGATCCACATCAGGTGGAACTATTTTTAATGATGAGGATTGTATGAAATGATAAAATAAGAAAAATAATCTACTGACACTTATCACAAATAGATTATAAATGTGTCCATTAGTCATTAATTAACACATGTTTGATGGATATATTTTATGTTTTATGATTTGAATATTTTTTCTAGGTGGCCATTTATAGTACATTATGAAAACTATAATTCAATAAATCTATCCAAAATTCATGTAAAATATTCATGTTAAATGAATATATGCCTTCATTATTATTTAATTAAGGATAGAGTGGAAAATTGAGGAATAATGATGTAATATATTTCCTATTAAAATCATGTTGTAGATATCTATACAAAACCATTACTATGATAGATATTTTATGAATTGATGATAAAACACAATGTTTAGACCTCAACAATCACACGAATTGGACTGTAGACATTCTCCACATGGATTTGGAGTTTGTTAAAAAAGATGTAGAAATAGTTAAAAAATTAATTATCTGTGTGGGAGATAATCAATGATATCAAGGTGACTGTTGAATACTTTTTCATCTATAGTTGTCGGTATTTCGATATGGAGAATCATATTGAAGTGAAATATGAGAGATATGGAGGTGAAAATTTTGGTGGAGTTCATCTTGGAGAATTTCCCATAGTTTATTGAAACCGGGGGATAAAAATTTATCATGAATATTACATTATTTGATAGTGTGGTGCAACTGAAATATATAACAATTATTATTTGATTAGTTCATAACCAAGATATTTGATAAGTTTTAATCCTAATAATTTGAATGGAGATTCCAAAAAATAAAAAGAGGGGGGATTTAATTTCTCGTATGTGGTGTTGGTTTTTTTTGTTAATCAATATAGATAATCATTTGGTGTTTATGGGATTTTTTTAGCTAATTATAATGTTTTTGATATTTCATAAAAGGATATATGTTTAATAAAGTTGGATCTATGAATATTTTTTTATTATGGAAATTCTGATTTGTGGCTAAGAATTATGTTATAATATGTTAAAGACGATTTTAATACATTAATGTACAGTATAAAAATATTTTAACAATGTATATTATTTTTAAACCATGTATTAAATTATATAGTGTGTAATAATTTTATGTATTATGTAATAAATTTTCTAGGATGTGAAAAACATTTGTATATAAGAGTAAATTGTTTTATTCATACTATGTTTTGTAACATGTAATAAATTATGTTTCATATGATAATATTAATTACCATTTACAAAATTATGTATCATATAATAAAAAATCAATTTTAAAAAATTAATAAATATTCTACTTGATAATTCATTATTTTAAAAAATTTAAATTTTAATGGTGGCACAATTTGATGATGTTTTAGTGGATCATCAAAGGATGGACCATCACATTTAAAGTATAATTCTTGTTTATTCAAGTTATTATTAAGAAAGTTTGATGACTATGTATATGTGATTGAAATTTTAAGTGTTTTTTAAATTTTTATGATCATCAAAGCCATGTTTTTTTATGAATAATTCGCAAAAGCCATTTCGGGATCATTAATGTGTTGATGATGTACTAATTCTAAGATCATATACTTACATAAAACTTGTTTGGAAGTGATTCTAGTTGATTTTCATTACTTGGATATTTAATATAGTGATTTATTGAGTTCTTTTTCATGTTATTGTACTTCATTCCCCGATATGAATATATAGGATGTTTATAAATGCTGCTAAAGTGAATGGAAAAAATGTGCGTATTCATGGAATCTACAAAATAAATTTGTTATTTATTTTCTAAACTACTAAGAGTATTATTTTTCTTTAATAATTTTTTACCAATTAATTGAAAATTAATATGATATGTCTATTTGAATATTTTGGTAGATCCATATAGTTAATAAATATGCATAATAGTAAGAGTTTGTTGAGTATGATTTCAAGGCTATGAAAATGGAGAAATGGAATGGATAATATTAAACATTTCTATTGAGAAAATTCTTGAGAAGGATGAGTTGGAAATTTGTTATTCATGAAATATTTAAATTTATAATTTTATTTATTTAATAATTATTTTGATTAGTCAATGAACTAAATTTTTTATTGATTGAAAGAGTGGTGAATTTTTATATTATTATTTAGTAAAAATAAGAGCTCGAAACCAATTCTTCGATAAAAGTAGATAAAATATTAATGCCTCGTTATTTTGTGAGTCATCATTGAGAAGATAACATGGAAGAATATATTTAATAGATATTTTGTATAGTGGGAAGAGTGTATTCAATTAAATATTAGGCTCATGGGAAAATAATATATATAAATTTTTGATGCAACCATTTTTGAATCGATATATCTCATTCTAGTTCAATATCATTGTATATGTACTAAGAAGCTACATAGTTAAGTGTGGAGTTAAATGGGATAATTTTATGTTTAACTCATGAATTTTATCTGAATTCACTTATATGTACATGGAATAATCCAAGTTTACATAGACTAAAGCTATATAAAGATTTGGGCAATAAATGAAGGATTTCATCATTGTAATAATTTACTCCCCCTTGTTCTTTTTATCTTCACGTGTGACTGGGTCCATGCTTTTAAATCAAATTTGATCATATAATAATAGGTTGGAGAGGTTGATTAAAGGAAAATAAATAATTCAAGTAGTCCTACAATGATTTATCTCCCCTTCTTTGCAATGAATCTCCTTCCTTTGTACATTTGAATCAGGATGAATATATTCACATGAAGAGAATGTGTGGGGATCCTCCATGATTTATTTCCGGATATTCCGAACACAAGTGATGGATTATTTGAAGTAATTAATGGTTGACACTTACAGTAGTAGTGGGCCCATGGTAGTATTTACATTATGTTGTAATTTAGGTAGGATAATGAATGCATCGGTATTATTGCGAGCTGGGGTACCTATCACTACATGGAAGAAGGAAGGATTTGTATGTGGATTTCTCATGGGATTCCCTATGATGAATGAAATGGTCATTTTCATACAAGATGTTATAAAGCGTTAGAGATTTCAACTAGTTGGAGTAACATGGTGCTATATTTTTTATGTTCTCAATGATATAAGAGAATGTATTTTTAGGTATTACACAAATTAGGATGTTTTTTACCATCATTAACGAATAATGGATGTTTGTGGTGGTTATTTATTGGATTCTTAGATATTATTGACCAAGATAATGAATGAGTTTATTGTATGAATGGATTGGTCTTACAACTAGTAATATAACCATGGTTCACTCTCCATAGTGAGTAAGGTAATTGAATATTAGGATCTAGTAAAGGTATCTCAACAAAAAAGGTGTGATGAAACCAAGAAGGGTTCCTCCAATAAATTCAAATATGGATGGTCTTGGGACCTAGGTAGGAGGTCATGAAATATGATGCTACAAGTCATTGAACTATGTGAGTAGTGACCTTTCATAGGGGGATGTGTGTTGGATTTCACCTATAGGGTGGCTTGAGTAAGGGTTTACCATAGTATTAGGCATGGGATAACTGTTCACCCTAATATAGATTCATTGGAGAAGGCTTCACCATTATATGGCTTCTTAGGATATATCTTTACATTAGAATTAGGCTAGGGAATAAGGGTTTTTTCAAGTATAAAACAGGGGAAAAGGGGTTTCCTTTATATAAGAAATGTCTGAATGTTTAGCCTATCACAACTCGTCCCCTAAGGCCCATGTCCTGAATACCCCATGCCCGCCTTCCATATCCCAGGGGATGGTGATTATCACCAAAATGCGTATTCCCTAAAACGAGAAGGCATTGCCTTTAAACCCGTACAAACACATGGTCCAGGAACACAACAAGAAGAAATTGTGAAGTAAACTGTTGTTGAAAAAGGAGTGCTAAATGTTAAAGGGTCCAGAATACAAGCCCAACTAAATGTTCATGTACAACTGAAAAGAAAAATTACAACTGAAAGGAACGATTCAAATGAAAAAGGGAAAATAGCTGTTGAGTCATCCTTCGGGGATCATACCTGAATGGTAGGTATATATATCCTCCTTCGCACACCACGCCCGCCTGTCTCCTACGCATACCGCCTAGTCCTAGCTCCCTCAAACCTCCACCCAGATGCTCATCGTCTTCAAAATACACAACAAGGTTCGGGCCTTGCCCATTCATGGGTGAGTATAACGATACTCATTAGAGTCCATGAGACCTCCGATGGTCTCTCAGAATTCCACAAGGAAAACCACAAAGAATGCACCCAATCAAAAAGCACAATGTAATATACATAACTTAATTAGGGTCTCAAATCAAACAAGGTATATAACTCAGAGAAAGATAATTACAATTCTGACAAAAACATGGTCATTATGGATGCTGATAGCCAGCCACATGATTCCCTAGGGATAGTAACAAGTAACATCTCCAGTCACGACGTCGAACACCTCAGCTACTTGAGAACTCCACCTAGATCGAGAATAGTGGGCATGTTGGGACACACATAGGTGATTCCTAGTAACCTTGGACAACTGAGGTACTCCTCCTATCGAGTACAGTGGGTCGACTGCGTCACACATAGGCGCTCCCCACTGTGGGTCTGCCGCGTTATACAAAGTTGCTCTCCCTCATGGCATGCTAAGGTACATCTCATGTCGAGTACTGTGGGTCTTCCGCTTCACACAGAGGTGCTCCCCACCATGGGTCTACCACGTCACACATAGGCACACCCCACTGGGCCTCCGAGTCACTCCGATTCGAATGTTCAGGAGTCATCAAGTCACAACCAATCACTGGGTTCTGTACGTAGTGCACTTGGGAGAACCACTCCCTAAGTCATCGATCATATTTCAACCAACACAAAGTCTCAAAAAGAAATAATCATATTTTTTTCACGTCATAATGGATCCAACACAATAGACGGCGCATAAATCAGTTTCTAGTTCTGTGCATTATTGGCATTTTAGTGTCGATGGAACGGTTGGTTTTGGGAGTGATCAAACTAGCCATACACTACGTTATTCCAAAACTCTCATGTAGTAAGTAAAAATAGTCATGTTGCTCCATGGATCCCAATGATGCAGATAGTTCGTCAAACAGACATCCAGATTAGAAGCTTGGGCATGTTTTGTGTAAATCATCAGCACTGGGCCTGGGTTTGAAAAACCATTGGGCTATGGGTCAGCCAGCTGGGCAGCAGGTTGTTCTGCTGGGCTGAACCAGCAGTGCCACTACACCCCCCCCCAGAGGTGTGGGCCTCCACGGATACCCGAACGTAGTGCGTCTAGGTAGAGTTGACGAATCATGGTGTAATGTCAGTAAGTCAACCCACAGGGGTTGACCCAATGTGGTGCCACGTGGCGCCATGGGTCCACCATACCGCGGCCAATGCATCGCAGAATTGCAGCCGATCCTGACATTGGCATGGGCCCTACCGACCGGTTCTGTCAGGGATGGCCAGCATGCTGGCCTACCTCTCCAATGGCGCACGACGGTACGTCGCACCGTCCCATGAGGTTGATAGGTGTGCCGACTACCTTCCTTTGGTCATTGTGGATGAGGAGACGCGACCTTCTTAGTTTATTAGTGGTGCAATATGGCACATCGTTCCCCCTCCATGGTTGGTCAATGTCGGTCGTTCTGACGACCTCCATGGCTTTGTTCCATGACCTCCTCCTACGATGTTCATTGATAAGTTATCCTCAATGTAGCTGGTCAGTATCGTCTCGCTGTTAGTGTTCCATGGAGGTACAAAATTAGCCATGTAGTGGAGGGTTTAAGTCATCTTTGTTAGGCCGGCTCCCTCCACGATATCTCAAAATCATGAATGGGTTAACGGTTTAATAATCAATTGAATTCGACAAAAATAAAAATCCTACAATGATACCCCACAACAACCTCCCACAAAAACTAATGAATCGTGGATCAACCCTTTAGTCGGTTGGTCTGCGATCCTTATATTATTCAAGAACGGGGAAGATGAAAACATTTAAAAAGCATAAAAAAACCTGTTACCTTAGAAACCAGTTGGAGAGCATTCATGATTGAACTTGGATCATGTTATTCATTCCCAAAATTGATTCCCAACGATGCCACTCGTATGTCGTCCTTCGGTTTGTGGTTCAGTGTCGTCCATCACCTCCCGCTGGGTTCAGCTTCATTCTCTATGGGTCCTGCGCCGCGATGCTCCTTCAATACATTGTTGCTTGTAGAATCTGTGCCAATAAATTCCCCCAAGCTCCATATATATAGGATCGATGGGGGGGCTTATTAACTTGGAAGATACCTAATTCACCACTGACGTTGTAACTTAGGGTTCATAGGTCAAGAAATTTATTGGCTTAACACATCACTGTACCCACCCCATTACTTGTCCGTCTGATGATATGAAATAAAATAATAAAATTATTTCATTTCATTCATTTTAAAAACTCGTAGAACATAACATTTTCTCCAGACCTACTACGGTAAAATTAATGTCTCTCATAAGTGAATCCTAGTGTTTCATATTCAAAGGTGCCCTTGGATTTCTAATCCAAGAAAATATTTAAAAGTTATAAAACATCGCTCACATGTTTACTGAACGTACCTGAAAAAAAGTTCAAAAATTCATTCTAGGCACTCCGGGCTTCAAAATCATGCACCATAGATTTTTACAGAATCGTAATAATTCCATATAAATAAAAAAAATTACATGGAGAATTTGGGTATTTAAATTCTCCCAACCTTAGGGCTTTTGATACTCGAAAGCCACAAAATTAACTAACAAAACTAAAGGGGGTAATGAGCATAAATCTGAGCCTCCCACTCCCAAGTTCCCTTATGGAGGTTCTCATGCATCCATCGAATGTGAACTAGGGATATCGACAACACAAGAAGGACATGCTCTTGTCGAACCTTAATCTCTACTAGAACGTCTGTAAACTTCGCCCTATCATCTAATTCCATCTTGCCATGGTTGACGACGTGAGATGGGTCATGCCGGTATCTCCTCATCTAGGATACGTAGAAGAAGTCATGTTTCTTATCCAACTGTGGTGGATGTTCCAAGAAATATGTCACCTTGACTATCCTTTGAAGTATCAGAAATGGCCTGAGAAACCTCAGTGATAACATGGCTCCTCAACCAAATCATTGTAGCCCCGTCGAGGAGTGATTCAAAAGAAAATGTGGTACCCCTCCTAGAACTATAGTGGTCTCCATATATTATTGTAATATGACTTCTGTATCCTCTGTACAGTCTCCATCCATTCCACGATGGTTTTCACCATCTCAGTGGTGGCTCATACCAACTCTGGAACCATAAGGGTGGACTCCCATTGGTCTATCCAAATAGAGGTAATCTGAATGGTTGACCATATTGGGCCTTGAGTGGTTTCATATCCATGGTGGAGTGATAACTGTTGTTTTTTATGAACTCCACCTAGGGAACTTTAACCTCCCAATAGCGGCCAAAATCTAGGACACATGCACAAAGCATGTCCTCTAGAGTCTGAATGGTCCGCTCTATCTGACCATCCGTCAAAGGATGAAAGGCAGTTCTCAAATGTAGTTGAGTCCCAAATGCCTCATTTAATCCCTTACACATCCTGGATGTAAAACGAACATCACATTTAGAGATGATCATCGATGGAACCCCATGGAATCTCACAATCATTTGAATGTAGAGATATCCCAAGCCCTCTACGGATCCTTGATCTTGGATAGGTAGAAAGTGGGCTGACATGGTGAGTTTGCCGATGATAATCCAAATGGATTCATGTGCCTTGGACGTACTTCGAAGCCCTGTCACAAATTCCATGGAGATACCATCCCACGTTCACTCTGGAACCTCTAGTTGTTGAGCTAAGACTACTGGAAACTGATGCTATGCCTTCACTTACTGTCATGTGAGGCATCATGAAACAAACTATGCCATTGCGTTGTTCATCCCTAGCCACTAGTGCTGACACCAGACGTCTTGGAACAACGTCGACACACCCAGACGTACTGCTAGAGGGGATGTATGGAACTCCCTCAACACCTCCTCTCATAGCGCCAGATGTACCATGGTACGTCCTCTAAAGAGGATGAAGTGATCCCCACCTTCATAAAATCCACCAGGTGCCTATCTTGAGGATATATTAGCATGTCGAGTCCCACTGTTAGTGTCCCCATGATGTGTCTCCATAACATGCTGAAGGAGTGGAGGAGTGACTATTATAGACTGAAGGTATGCTACTCCATCTCTATCAACAAAGGATATATGAAACGCGGATAGCTTCTCTATTTCCACACTCTACAACTTCAGACCAATCGTCCTACTGAGTGCATCTGCTACCACATTCCCCTTCCTATGAGTATAGACTATCTCAAATTTAGAGTCCTTGTGGAACTCCATCCATCGTTATTGTCTCATTTTTAGGTCCTTCTGAGAGAATATATACCTGAAACTCTTTTGATTAGTGTAGACTGCAAAACAATTGCCCATCAAGTAATGTCGCCACATATTAAAGGTGAAGACCACTATCGCTAACTCCAGGTCATGGGTAGTGTAGCCTTTCTCTTGTTTTCTCATCACTTGGAATCCATAAGTGATCAATGCTCTCTCTTACCTTAGGACACATCCAATTCCAATCTCTGATGCATTTTTGTAGACTACATACCAAACTCTCTCTTCTGGTATCATCAAGATGGGGGAACTCATCAGTATCTGCCTCAGCTCCGGGAAACTCTACTGGATTCTCTCCGTCCATTTGAAGGGATGCCCCTTCATCATCAATGGAAACAAGCGTGCCACAACTATGGGAATTTCAGGCATGATTCTACGGTAGTATCCATCCAACCCCAAGAAACGCTGCACCTCGGTCACATTCCTGTGTGGATCCCCGAAAATTTCATCCCCTATCTTTGTTGGATCCACTACAACTCTAGGCTATGAGATAACATGTACCATAAAGTGGACTTCTCGTATCCAGAATAAGAACATCGAGAGATTAGCATAATGTTGGTGCTCTTATACTGTATCTATGACGATCTATAGATGATATGCATTCTCTTTCTCCATCACCGAGTACACCAAGATGTCATTGATGAACTCCACCATGAAGCGATCAAGTTATGGCTGAAAGATGCTATTTATGAGTCCCATGAACACTGATAGGGCATTAATAATGCCTAAAGTAATAAACAAGAATGCATAATGGCCATAATGACATCTGAATTTCGTCTTCTACACATACGCATATTGTATTTTGATCTGATGATATACAGATCTGAGGTATATCTTAAAAAACCAACGATCTCCTTTCAGTTAATCGAAAATATCATCAATCCTCGGATGTGGATATTTTTTCTTAACGGTCACCTGATTTAGGTGTCTGTAGTCCACATAGAATCTCAAACTCATATTTTTATTTTTGGAGAACCAAATCAAGGCTGCCCATAGAGAAACAATGTATCTTATGAACCCCATTTCCTACAATTCCTCCAACTATACCCGTAAATCATAAAGATCTACGAGATCCATCTGATATGCGGGTGTAGATATTGGTGTTTCCCGGGGGGTACATGCGGATGTAAAAGTCTACCTCTATGTATGTAGGTAGCCACACAACATCATCAGGAGAGACATCAGCTTACTGGTCCACCACTATAGGATAGTTTAGACTCTCAACATCAGCTTCTCCGAGGGTAAGGCTAGCCAATTGATGAGTAATTGCCTAAAACATCCTCTGTAAAAGTCCATCCTCTGCTGTAATGGTTCCCTTCTCACCAGGGAAGGAAAACTTGGTCCCATCCTTCCTGAAACACCTCACTTTGCTCCTAATACAGTCAATATGATAATGGACCATAGATAACTAGCACATACCCATGATGGCGTCATAAGGCCTCAACGCCACTACTAGGAGATCCCAGTCTTTGCTCTCAACCCTAGAGTAAGTTCAAACTGTCTGCACCAGTCTGTAGTTGTCGAATCTTCTCCCGTAGGAGTTTCTACTTGTAAGGATCAAGCCAATAGCTCCCTCATAATCTATGAGCTTTGAATGAGGGCCATTGAAATAAAAGATTGGTTGACACCTATGTCTATAAGTACTACAACTTTGGTGGAGTAGACATAGATTGTACCTCTAATCATCATTGGAGCATCGTGGTCATAGGCCACTGCTACCCGGAGCTGATATTTTCTCTATCCTCCTGCTCCATGTTGTTGGGGTGGACCAAATAGCTATGGTGGCAGTAGAATCTTGTATTGTCGCCCACTGCCTGCTACATGGCCAACTCCTCTTCAACATCTACTACCCTTTGGATCTCCCCGCATGAACCTCTCCCTATGCATCAGCGGTCCCCTGACCATCTACTAGTCATCCGTATGGTGGGTTTGGAAACCGCGATCCATGTGACCCAGAACACCGCACATGTAGAACTAAATTCCCCTCTCCTGACCTCCTCTACCACACGAGCTCCACACCTCCGACCCTACATCATGGGGCCGTCCACCAGAAGGTCCAGTCCGCTTGGACCTCTATGTCATCTTCCTACTACCAACTGCAGATGAATATGCCATGTGTCTCCTGTTGGTGGGTCTCATTGTTGGTTCTTTCTCAGCTGGGAATCTATCCAACAAAAGCTCCAAATCTAGCACCCCAGCCTATGTCGGTATGCTGAGTGATACCATCGATTCTCTAATATCCCATTGGATACCCTTATCAATGGTCTGGGCCAAAAAGAAAGGGTCACTTACAATGTCGGGGGAGTATTAAGAGAGTTCAGTGATCCTCACTGAGTACTGGGCCATTGTCATGCTACCATGCAGTAAGTGCATCAACCCTTGTATACGTCCAAAGCATAAGGTCATTGGGATGAACTCTGCCCTGAAAAGGCCTTCGATGTCTGCCCAGATGGGGGTCGCCTCATTGTATATCTGGAGCATCTGGATGCACCATCTCCATAGTACATCTTAAAAAATATAGGATACTAGGATCACCATAAAATCAGTTGGTTTCCCAACTACGAGAAAAACTCTAGCTACAACCTCCAGCCTTTCCTTAGCCTCCTGCGGGTCTATCTCGCCTCAGAACCTTAGAGGACTTTGTCCCTGAAACTCATGCAACGTGCTATGTATTATTTTATCCTATGTTGGTGGGGCTAGTGGCATTGGTTTCCTAATGAGTAGTGGTGTTGCAGGTACACCACACGAAGGTGCGAACGCTGTAAGAGGGCCCTACACCGAGGCCTAATCGCTCGGTGGGACATCCTTGCGTACTCTCTCAGGAATATTTGCTAGATTTCTACATGAAAAAATACTAAAAATTGATAGGTGTGCCAAGATTAATATGTAATACCTGGTAAGATGACTCAAGATATCAAAAAAAAACAGTTCGAAACACACGTAATCATTGTTTTCGTTTGTGGAGTTGGAAATCAGAATTCAGGGGCCTGGTGTAGGGATATGTCAGCCGCTACATCAAAAATGGATTCCCCAAACTGATAACCACACTCATAAAACATAACACTATTTCCATAGAGAAAAGAAAAGAATCCTTGTTCTTTAGTAGAACCGAACTCCTCTCATACCACATTATCACAACCCATCCCCTGGGGCCCGGGATGGGACTAACTGAAACCCACCTTCTATAGGCCAGGGGCTGGAGACTAGCACCGAAAGGTGTATTCCCTAAAATGGGAATCCATTTACTTTAAACCTGTACAAAAACATGGTTCAAGAACACAACAAGAAGAAACTGTGAAGTTAACTGATCTAGAAAAATGTGTGTTGGAAGTAAAATGGTCCGGAATACAAGCCCAACTAAAAGTAAGAGTACAACTGAAAACTACAAATACAACTAAAAGGAACAATTCAGATAATAAGTGAAAACATCTACCGAGTTGTAATCTGGGGATCCTACCAGAAGGGTAGGTTCAGATGGCCTCCTAATAACTCCACACCCCCCTTCGCCTCTACATACCGCCTTGTCCTGGCTCCCTTAAAACACATCCCAGCTGCTCGTTGTATGTATAAGTAGAAACAATGTCTGAGAGTAGCCCATGTCGGGGTGATTATATTGATATTCATTAGTGACCCCGAGACCCCTGAAGGTCTCTCACAATTCCACAAGGAAAACCACATTTCATGATCCCAACAGAAATGCAGAATTCCATAGACACTGCTCAATTTGGGTCTCAGTAAATACTAGATATACGACTTAGAAAAATAGGATTACGATGCTGAGACACATAGGATCGCATAGGTTGCTGATATCTAGAGACAATATTTTCTAGGGATAGTAACAAGTAACATCCCCAATCACAATTCAGACTCCTCCACTGTTGGAGAACTCCTCCTCTATAGAGTATAGTGTTCCTACCATGTCACACAGAGGAACTTCCCACTAACTATGGACTGCTGAGGTACAAATCTTATCAATTTCTGTGGGTGTTCCGCATCACGCAGAGGCGCTCACCACCATGGGTTTACCACGTCACATAGAGGCGATCCCCCTCGTTTCCTACTGAGGTACCCATCCTATCGAGTACCATGGGTCTTCCATGTCACATAGAGGCACTCCCCACCATGGGTCTACCATGTCATATAGAGGCTCTCCCCCTGCTTCGTCGAGTCACTCCAAGTCGAATGGTCAAAAGTCGTCAAGTCTCAGCCAGTCATATGATTCCGTTCATAGTGTGTTTGGAAGAACCTCACCCCAAGACATCGGTCATATTTCAACCATCACATGGTATCACAAATAAATAACCTGATGATCTTTCATGTCATAAGGGTTCCAATTCAATAGACGGTGTGTCAATAAGATGCTCGTTTTGTGTGTTACATGCATTTCAATACTGAGGGCCCGATTGGAATCTAGTGACATATAACCTGGATGTACTCCATGTTTTTTCAAAACTCTCATCGAGAAACTCAAATGGGTCATCTCTCTCCATGGATCCCATCGTCGTAGAATATTCTTCAAATGGATGTCTAGTTTATAATTTATGGCACGTTTTGTGTAACTGGTCGGTACTAGGTCTGGGTCCAGTCCGCCTCGGTCGGACCAGCCTGACCCTGTTCAGCAATGGAAGACCCGAGTCAACCTGGGTCAACCTATCATGACTCGAGGTCAACACAAACCGGGTCCACCCAGCCCTCTGGGCCGCGGGTTAGCCTGATGGGCCACTAGTCAATTGGTTGGGCCGACCCAGTGGTGCCACCCGGCTTGCTGCGCAGGCCGCCAAGGATACCCTGAAGTGGCGTGTAGGGATAATGTGGCGCAGAACCACATATGCGGGTCAACCCATGGGGGGTTGACCCAATGCAGTTCCATGTGGAACCATAGGTCCTCTGTGACGCAGCCAACGAGCCACAGCTTTGCTGCCAGGCGTGCCGCTGGCGTGCTCCCCATCCAACGGTTCCGTTGTAGCCGGCCAACGTTCTAGTCGACCTCTCCAGCAGTGCATGACGGCGCACGCGCACCATCCTTGCGGTCAGACAGTGTTTCAGCCGCCTTCCTTAGGTCGTTGCGGCTAATGAGCTACGACCTTCTCTGTTAATCAGTAACACGCAACGACGCACTGTGCCACATCTACGACCATCCGCTACTGGCTACTGTTGCGGCCATCACGACATTGTACTGCAGCCTCTTATTTCATGCATTGACACACTATCCCCAATGTATCCGGTAGGTATTTCCTTGTTGTCAGAGTTCTATGGATGTGAAAAATTAGCAAAGTAGCAGAGGGTTCGGGTCGGGTTTGTTAGGCCCATGCCCTCTACATTAGCTTGCAAAAATTATGGGGTTAAGGGTTTTATAACCAATTTAATTAAAAAAATAATCCAAACCCTACAATGATACCCCGCAAAAACCTCCCACAAAGACAAATGAAGCATGAATCAACCCATTAGTCGGTTGGTCTGCATTTTTTGTATTAATCAAGAATGGGGAAGAGGAAAACATTTAAAAAGTTTAATGAATAACCCCCCTACTTAAAAAACCCATTAGAGAGCATATGAGCTTAATTGTGGATCATGTTCTTCATTCCCACAACTAGTTCCCAATGACTACACTCATACATCATTATTCAGTTTGTGGTTCGGTGTCATCCATCACATCCCACTAGGTTTGTCTCTGTCCTCTATGGGTCAAGCATCACGGTGCTTCTTCAGAACTTCATTTCATGACGAAGTTGTGCTGGTACCATCCCCTAAGCTCCATATATATACGAGAGTGGGAGGGTAAGGAATGATGTTGGAATTTAATGGGTATCATTAAATATGATGCTTCATAATTCCCCAAGAACGTCACTACTTAGGTTTGGCAGGTGAAACCATTTATTGGCTTGAAAAAACGCTATCCCCACCCCTTTGATTGTCCGTTGGAGGATATGAAATAAAATAATAAAGTTATTTCATTTCATTTATTTTATAAAGTTGAAAAACATAACATTATCTACGGACCTACTACGGTCAAAATAAAGCCTCCCTTAAGAAAATCATGGCTCAGAAGATTCAACGGTTCCATCATATTTTTAATCTGAGAAATGATTCAAAAGTTAAACAATGATGCTCAAGTGTTTACTGAACTTACCTGAAGAAATAGTTAAGAAATTCATTCTGGGCTCTCCGGGCCTCAGAATCATGCACCGTCAATTTTTGAAGACTCGTAATAATTCCATATAATAAAAAAATATATGAAAAACAAGGGTCTTTAAATAACCTAAATATAAGGGATGAGTAGATGGGTCAATATAATATGAGGAGTGGTATATTTTCGTTCATATGGTATAAATATCCATGGATTACTATGTAACATGACTCCCTCATACATGATACCTAGGATGAAGTAAGAAAAAAATTGTGTAAGGGTGCTCTAGAAGAGATAAGGATGATGATGTATGTTCCCCACATTCACATCCATGTGTCTCAATTCATCATTAGAAAATGGGATCAATTGGTGTCTTTTTATTGACCCAAGGGGGATAGGAAAGAATTATTCATGCAACATACCTGTGAATTTGCTCTTGATCTGGTGGAATTTGGGTAATAACACATGGGTGCATAGACCGAGGTGATAGAAACATTAGATGATGTTTTATATGATCATGAAAAAAGAAGTATGGTACGCGGAAAATTTTACATAGGTATGTTTACCATGGTGAATTTAACATGATCCCATAGAATAGGGTGAATGAATCATTTGATTAGGGTGATAACAAATCAGAATTTCCTAAATAATAGAAATATCATTTTGTAGAAGTTTTTATTTTTATTTATTGTTCATATTTGTTAAAATATTATTCAACAAGATTTGAAAAAAATCATCAATATATACCATATATTAAGATTTTATACTGTTAATTTCATATCAAATATAATTCTCTTTCTTCCATAATGTGGGAAACAAAATCATATGTCTTCTATATGGTGGAAAACTGCCTCAATAACTGATGTATTTCAATTTCCATCACTTCCTATCATTGAAGTATGTAGTGATGGATTTAAAGTAAATATATTATATTAATGAATTATTTATTCGTATTTAATTATAATATATAATATACTTTTTTACCATTCCATTCATTGAGAAATGGTAATTAAGTTTGTGTGTACATGTGGACTACCACATCCACAATGAAATGTTATTATTTTTCTTAAAAAATAAATTTAAAGTTATATATAGGTATATTTAATAAAGTAATATGATATTAATGATCATCCTGGAAATATATAATAATAATTAGCTTCTTTCCATTATGATCCTAGAAAATGGAAGTGGTGCCCAGGCATATATATGACACATTGTATCTATGATTGTAATGTAGCTAATTTTGTAAACAGTAATATACTGTTTTTTTTAAAATATATTATTTATATATAAAAATAATTATTATTCAATGATCATTATTATATTGATTATGTAATAATGATAACATTGATCACAATCAACCTAATGATGTTATTTTGGACATATAAGTCAAATACCATCAAAATCATTGACATGAACTTAATTGGTTCTGAGATTATAAATTTTTAAAAGAAATAAAATACTAGAAAAGGGTATTATATAAGAAAATAATTAATATAAATTCATTGATTAAGAAAATATGCAATTTATGTGATGATTCAGAAGAAATTTGATATATAAATTGTTTTTAAAAACTTGTTTTTTTGTATTGATTGATTTATTTTTTAAATATTTCACTTCCATGTCCATATTTATATACGTCATTGGTTATGTATTTATATGGGAATTAAAATTTATAAAAGAAATTTTTTATGTCTCTTTCTTATGATGTATTTTGAAATTAATATATTTGTGTAACAATTTCAATTTCATTTCCAAAGTTAAATGGAGTCTTCTATTCTAATTTAGAAGACAACAATAGTTTTTTTTACCACATCCATGATTTTATTTTATGATTGAAAAATATTATATATGTTCATTTTTTAAAAAATAATAACCATCCATTTATGGGTTAATTGTATTTTAAAATAGGGATTTAAATGAAATAAATATTTTAATACATTTAACTGTTCTTTAATGGGCATGAATAAATTTTTTAAAACTATAATGATGAAGAACCAAGGCTTTAAAGTTTTATGATTATATTATGGTCTATGGGAATTTTTTGTGATGGATAGTTTTTCTATTATAAACAAAATTGGGTGGTACCAATATATTCCGAGGACATGTGGCTCCATTCTAAATAAAGGATAGGTGGTTCCATTATAAATCAATGATAACTGGCTCTTTTATAGCCCTTCAACTGATTGGGTAATTATTATGTTCCCTATAAAATTATGATGGATATTGACAATATTGGTTATACCATTTGTAAGGTTGATATTGAAAATGATATTCCATGTTAACAACAAAACTTTTCAATTCGTTTTAAATATTTGTCTTGGAATCACTTGTAGTATCAAAATTAAATTTATTATCTTCTTTTTTAAAGGAATGATTATTCAATTTTTAGATAAAATATATTAATTTAAGAAAACATTTTTAGGTGTAATCATGTGTTTTAGAAAAACATTATGATTATTATTTTTCTATGATGTTTTCTTATAATTTATTTTCTGAAAAACACCAGGCAGTACGATTTCTATCGTGTGTATGTGATTGTTCATTTGATATCAATGTTTATTATTTTAATGGAAAAATATTTTATTGTATCAAAGTTTGATAATGGAATAATTGGTTTCACATCCTTTTTCAATGTCACTTACTAGTATTTTTCACTCATCCCATATTTTATAATGTTTTTATTAGGATTTATGGATGATTAGGAACAAGGATGAGAGAAATATAAAAATTGTGATAATGTTTCGTAGAGTAAAATTTCTTATCACAGAAAAAATGAGGAAAATTTTATACTAAGTGAAAATTAGAAATAGATTTTTATTTGTTTTTATTTTAATATTATGAACTAATTTTAGAAAACAGTAAATCTGTTAATTTATTTTAATGAAAAGAAATCTATTTCCGGTATATAAACTCAATTTACATATTAATAAAGGTTAGGTCTTTAAATATTTCACGACCAGACCCTACCCAAATCACTTATCATCTTCTACATAATTGAACTAGTGGTGATGGTTTTATTAAAAGACCATCATAAGGTTCATTATGGGTGGATATATAGTAGGATTAACAATGGATAAGAGGATTGATAATTTTATAAGATCTCCATACCATGTTGAATGGATTTATGTTTAAATACCATTTAAATAAGAATTAATTATGCTTCAATTTCCATTAAAGAAATTATACGATCCTTATCTAATAAATAAATTTTATTTTTCTTATTGTATATGTTTTTTTAATGATTACATGGTTTCCATTAATTCTCATCCAATTAATTTATCAAGTGACTCTAATAAATTTCTAATGAAAACCCATTTATGATTTGATATTCATTTAAGAATAATATTTCTTATAGCCATTTTATCATTAAAATTAATTCAATAATATTTTTTTATTTTGAAATATTATTCTATAAATTAATTTTAGTATGTGAATTAATTTTTTATAAATGCATTAATAGTAGTATTCTTTCTTTTCTGATTGAATTTATTTTAACATTAAAAACAACATTGAAGTAATCATTGATTTAATATAAACGAAATGAAAAAAATTACTATTATGAATGGTAAATAATTTTAGTCATCCATTAAATGTTTCTAAGGATCCATTGAATGAAAATTTATTTCTTTATATTTGATTTGTTTTTATATTTTAAATAGGTGACATCAAATTAAAAAGGGTATTTTACTCCAGAATTATTTCATTGTTATTTTAAAGGAAATTTCATCTAAGATGAAAGTTTTTATGATACTTTTTCTACATTTTGATATGATTGAATGATAAAATAAAAACTATTTATCTATATGGTCTCTGATTATGATGACATGTTGCTTATAAACCCCATTAATTTTCATCGTGTAATTCTATGATGAATTGTTTATGATGCATGTTTCCTATTCAATGGTAATAATATTATAACTTTTTTATGATCTTATTACACAAATATGTAGTACTTTAATTATGTTATTGGAAGTCCTAGAATTATACAGTCCTTAAATGCATTGGAGAACATCGATATCTAATTATCTAATAAAGAATTTAATTGTGTGTTATCCTAGTTATGCATGGAATTATATCCACTAGGATACTCTTGTTATTTATCAATTTGTATAAATACTATTGAATAGATAGTGAACCCAATATAATATAACATTCCAATTCATAACCCTTTACTGATAAAATTATTTCTCATGCTAATGTGTACTCCCAAAGCATAATTAATTTCCTAATGTTATTATTTCAAGGGTTATGTTCATGTATTCTGTTATGATTCAAGTACTGTTAGATTCCAATATTCATTCCACGAAATAATATTTTTATCTATGAAAATAATGGATTGGTTTTCTAAGGCAGTGTAATTATCTGATTCTTAAATGTATTTTAATGTTATGTATTGATTATTCATCAAATACAATTAGATATTTATATATGAAATGTATGGTTCATTATAATGGGAACCTATAAAATATTTATAAATAATTTTGGAGACACTGAATTAGTGGTATGAATATATATTTACTTCAGTTTGAATATTGAATTTATACAATACAATACATCTCTACTTCATGAGATACTATATGATTTAGAAAGGAAATTGTTTATTTTTTTCATATTATGTACTTAGGGTTTTCTATGAGGTTTATTCCATGTCAAATTGAATAAATAATATGTATTTATAAAAAATAAATTAATAAGATATTATGTTTTTTATTTTAAACAAGTCATTTTATCTTCAAAACCTTAAAATTTTATTAAATAAGAAGTTCAATTATTTTTTTAAAAACCATTTTAATTTTTTACTTATAATTTATATTAAAAAATTTTAACATACAATTATTAATAAGTTTTAAAAAAATCATGAAATAGAGATACATACCTTATATAAGTTAATTCATTTATAATATAAATAAATCCACTTGAAGAGTATGTAATTTATTCAAGAATAGAAACAATATTTGCCAAAAATCAAAACCCACACATATTAAATAATTCTTTAGGGTAACATGGGAATCATGTCAATGCAGAAGTAGAAAAACCATAAATAACAAATAATGACCTTGAATATAGAGATAGGATGCGATTTCATATATTTTTTTGGATGAAACTTCAATGAAATCCCATAAAATACAACAATGTGGTAGAAGAGGATGGTGTTTCTGTAATTAAAGGTTACTGGAGAAACTGGGGATAAAAATATAGGGATAGGGGTTTAATTGTTTTTGGGGTAAACATGTAATATCGTAATTTTAGAAACAAGGGATGACTGCATGGTTGGGATACACAATTTTGAAATGGTTCCCTAATAATTAGAGTCAGCAGTAGATCATATGAACATCCACATTTTTGGAAAACATATTTAGCAAAAAATGAGACGACAAATTCAAATAAACTAATTATCATTTGTATGATATATTCAAGGTTAACCATGATTTCCCATAATTGTGTTTCATCTCTATAAAAAGTCTAATTCCCAAAATCTTCAAATTATCTATTGAAAAGTCATGCAATAATAGAGTAAATAAAAAATCTAACTAATATATAATTTATACATGATACATTAATGGTGGGAATGGGAACCCACTTCAAATTATAACATTATTCCCATATCAAGCCAATATGATGATTAATCATCACTAATGTTAGGAAATTTCAACCTTTTAAAATTTTACTACTCCCCAAACTTGTCGGAGTCACTCACATTATTCCATAATTTTTGAAATAATACTATCAAATTTCCACATATCACTTTGACCATAGTACTATAAAATCTATGATCTCATTCACAAAGACGTCATGACATAATTCGAGCTCCTTTAAATTCATCATATAAGAAAGGTCAGTATGGTATTTCACTAATTGATAGTCATGTAAGGCATAATTAACTACAATCAATGATAAAAATTAAAATCAATTTGTTACCTTTAAATATTTTTCAATATTTTCAAAATACACACTAATCTAAATGCCGGATTCCCTTTCATTTCTATCTATCTCAGGATTAATCTTGGTGATTCCCTCACAAATTCACGCTTACTAACCAAAACATCCATGGTATGATGATATTGATTTTTGTTGGATTTATAAATTCTATGATAAAATTCCATTTTATTCTAAAAGTTTTGAATCATTTATGTACTCACATTGATGAGGTCCAGTCCCACATAGGATGTTTCTAAAAAATCATTCCATCTCATGGGATATTAGAGTGGATAACTATAAAAATATTCAATAGGGATCATTCAAATTGATGACTGATATATATAATTATTATTTTATTAAACTAATGATAAATTATTATCCTAGAAGCCACCAATTTTAAATCACTATAATAGAGATCATCATAAAAATTTTGATTCACCTGGTTAGTCTCGACCTCAATTTATACATGTAATGCAGTTTCCAACTTCACATTAGACCACATCCTCTCCAAGGGAACTCTCCAAAACCAGGATGTAAAATTAGGATCTCTAATAGATATTATGGATATGGTAATGATATGTATCTAAACAAATATCATAAATATAATGCATCCTGAGATAAAACAATTTTGTGGGGTCCCTAATTAGTATAATGTGAGAGGATTTAATTCATTGATCATTTACAACCAAAATTGCATTCATTCCTTAGGTAGTATTGTGTACACAAATAAAAAAATCCATGACCTCTCAATCCAACTACCAAGTTTGAAATAGGATAGCATCGAGCATGTATGAGGTCCCTTGATTTCTATGGTCAACTAGTTGGTTGGTAAAGCATCGAGATACCAATTTAGTTACATCCCCCCACATGTCTGGAGACTAATATCATCTCTTAATATTAGTGTAAATTTTGGTGGAACCATGTTTTATGACTCACTAATAATTAATTACGTATTTAATTACATCCATCCTCATAGACAATGGAACTAAACATTATTTCATCAAGTAAAAAAGGGATTTTAAATGGATATTGAAATCAAATATGGTCTCTTCATAATATATATTTCTTCTAATATGTTTTAATTCCTTATTCTTCATCATACCTTCTAATATGTGGTCAAATAGAGAAGTAATTAACTCAAAAATAACATAAAAATTGATCATTATCTAATCATCCACCTTTATATTCAATTTGAACATGTGACATGTAATGTTATGTTGCTTAGTAGACTCTATCTATGCCTATGAGGAAATAATAAAACTAAAGGAGTCAGTGAATGAATTCTATTTAATTTTGGATTAAGATAGATCTGATTAATGTTTTTACTAGTTCTCCACGCACTACCATTTAATGATTTATAGATCCCTTTTTAGAATTATTATCTCAAATATTAATGATTTATACATACCAGTAATTCATCACCCAAAAAATGTGTCTCCAACCAATAATTATGTTCATCATGGATACCAAATCCATGTCATGGGTGTTATAATTCTTCCCATGAGGTTGAAACAATCATTAGATCTATGTTACCATTTGGTCATCATTCATGAGGACACACCACAATCCCAATACTGATGTATCATATAAAAAAATATACGCCTAATTATTCTATAGAAAAATCATGACAGTGGATGATATCATAATACGGTATACACCTTTAATGGAATCATCATACGTTTATAACAATAGAATATATACTATGTTCTAAGTTATTGTAGTTGAATAATTGATAATGTTTGTTAATTATCAGATTAAATTCATTTAATAACATAATAGTCGTTAAAATATTCATATATCGATGAAATTTTTTGCACCGTCAAATATATAACGACCTTCACCTTATCGAGATCAATTACAGTTCCCTATTTGGATACTATTTTTCATTGATACTAAACTTATCAGATCCAAAAGGTAAATTTAGAACCCTTTTTAATGATTTTGTTCTTCTAAAAAGGATCAATTAAAAATCCAAAATTCAACACATGCTCGACCTTGATCTTGGAAAAATATAAATTTTCATCTATAAACACCTTGAAATAATGTGTCCAAGTGCAGATAGATGATTTAGGAAATCAATTACATGAATACTGTAAAATAAATTTTCCCGGAAAGACAACATGAGATAATCATAGTGGCTATATTAAATTCAAAAACAATCTACTGAATGTTATATTTCATAACTAAAATGTAGTGGTAACCTGAGGAAAAATCAATATTTTTGAAAAAAAATCACCACTTTACCAAATTAAACAATATAGGAACTTTTCTCAAAATTTTAAAATATATAAAAAGTTAGACTTTTAAATTATCTATTTCATTAAAGATAATCGAGAAATACCATGAATACACCCCAATGAAAATAAATCCCTTTGACTACATCTCATCAAATCAGCATTGTCAAATACTTTAGCATAGCCAAATCCTTGTGATATTAATGTAATGATATTGTTTGTGTCCCTAGAATCAGTTTAACAACAAACTAAACTTCTTGCTATAGAGGTCACCCTATAGAGTAGTTAGTGAAAAAGATTAGAAATATTTTATCCATGGTAGATTAATCACTATCTAGGACTTCATTATCATCCTCTAAGAGTTTAGATGATATTTTTCATGAATTTAGACTGACTTTTGGAAGATATGCCTTTTATTATATTGAATTAGGATCCAAATCCTTTTATATTAGACTCGCACTCTCATTAACTCAAATGATGGATAACCTCTGGTGGTAGTAATATATATGGTATATGAATGATATAATCTATTACATTATAAATATTACATCAAAGATATTTATTTCATGAATGAGGATATCATAGGATAGCTCCACCATAGAGATAGAGATAACAAAAGATAGGAAATAATGGTTTGGATTCTTCTCTTTCCAAGAAGAATTAATATCTCTTACACATAGGTCATGTGATCAGATGAAATGTTCAAAAAATTCCACAAACAAGTAGATATAAAAAAAATAGAATCTCTAGAATTTAATAAATAATTATTCATATAATATTAAATAAGCACATTACCTCTTACTATCATCTTCCAAATCATAGATTCCTTTATAGATTTCTATGTAGAATGTTGATGTGTACTCAAAACCTGAATTTTGGGATTCCAATTAGATTGGGGATCAATTCATAGATTAATTTTCCTATATGATAACCAATTTATGCATCCCAATATATTATTGAGAGAATATATATCATTTAATTTGTCTATCTATGTTTCAGATCCTCATAGAGTAGACTAATCTAGGCACTCCATACTTGTTGATTATTCTGGAAAAACCTATTCATGTGACTCAAATTACCAATATCTTGATACAATTAAAAACCTTTAGATATTATTACTTCCAGTGAAAAATACTTATTTATTATTGGAAATTAGGAACAAAAATTTATATAGGATAATATGATTCCTTCCAATAAGAAAATGGAGAACTTCAAGAACTAACACTTTTAGTTTTCTCATGCTGCTTCATTCTCGTTCCAAAACCAATATCAATACCACCATTTTTGGTAGAGGATTTATGAAATATATAAATACTATAAATATTAAAATCCACTATTAGTGATCAATATACTACATGTACATGAATATTATGATTTATTAAAAAACAAAATACCAGATATCAGATTGGAGGTCGATTTCAAAATGGTTAGCCTTTAGCCCGTCATTATATATCGACTTTTGAGAAAAGTGGAAATCACATATTTATTCTATACTATATCATAGAACTATATCCTTAATAGAGGGTCACAACATCCCATGAAATGAGAAGAAACATTATATTTGGGTAAAAATACAAAAAGAACATCACAATGATGTCTTTAAAATCATTATTCTCATAAAATATCACAAGGACCATAGATTCCCAATATTTTCATTTAAGTCCTCTAAAAAATATAGGTTTAGTTTAGTATAACTAACTTATGAGTCATGATAAATTTAAATATTGTCTCTATTTTCCCCACACAATATATAGATTCTTGTTGGTTAGTTATAACGTGTATCTAGATAATATTATGGAATATAAATTACTATATATAGTCCTCCAATAAATTTCATAAACCTAAAATTTAAGGCATGATAGTGCAACCTATGATCCATGATCCATGGTCCAAAATATTTATAATACTACATTAATATTTTTCTCAAATATTTGAGGGTTCATGCATCGAAAATTATCCATACAGCCCTTTTGATGGTATACGTGGGGTATGTGTGGGGGAATGATACCATATGAAAATAAAATGGTGGAAATATATTAACCAATGACTCATGTTCATATAAAAAGTAATTATAAATAAAAACATACATTTAGTGATGGAATTTTAAAAAAAAATACTTTTTCATAGCTTAAATTATGCATAAATGGTCTGCATCACCCAAAACCATTCCATATGGAAAACAAAATTCTAAACTAAAAAACCATAATATACCAACTTCCCTAGTATCTTTTAGTTTGGTATAAGAAATAGTTTCTTAATATTATTTACATCTTCTTATTAAACCTTCAATGTGTTATATATTATTTACCAAAAATCCAAAATATATTAAACCAAAAACATAGGGTTCCAATAACATTTTACATGAACCAATTTTTCTGCCACTAACTCAGGAACATGGATATAAATATTGTATATCAAAAAGTGAAATCCTGAACTCTCTGGACCAAAAACTGGTTCATGTGTATTTATAATTCCTTTCAGTATACCATTTGTACTAACAGAGAGTCCTAAATGAGGACCCATGGAGTCCTAACCATATGTTGGTTAGTCAGGCATCATCCTAAATAGTCATGTTAATAATAAACCAAAATATATCTCAAAAAATCAATAAAATATCATGCGAGACACTAATTCATAATAATAACTCACTATAATAAATATGTACATGAAATTAATGGTCTCAAAAATAAAAATAAAGAATGAGATTGGTGGAAGATAAGAATATACATCATCAAAAAATATTTATTATACATGATGGAAAATAGAAGTAAAATAAATTACTTATCATATATATATATGCTAAGAGAGATCATAGCATAATGTCACCTCTAAAAATTCAGATAAATCTATCTAAGGTATTCCACACCTATAAGTGGTGCCTTCCCTTTAACTACATATATATAAAAAATGTATCCATGCTCTAGTGGGTGTGTGTATAATGTGACTAAGTATCCTAATAGGATCACACAATGAGTTCTACATACATACATTTTTAGATAAACTAGGTTTTCTTTTTTAAAAGCAAATATAGAAAACTATTTTTTTAATATTTTCTGACAAAACAGAAATATATAGTGCTCTATAAGGGGAATAATTAAATAAGTGTAGACTCCAACATATATATATATGTAATTGTAAAATAAGAAATACATAATAAAAAATCTGTGTTCATGATGGATATAATCTCCTTAAAATACTACATAACATGTAATACACTAATATTTTTTGTTTTAATTTTATTTTGAAATGAAACTATGTTCGATGTTATACACAACATTTAAATCTGTACATAAAACAATTATGAAATAATATTGTATAATTACAACTATTATAAACCTCATGTTTAGTTAAGGGTATAAATATGAATAATATAATTATGAAATTAATGTATAAATGATTTCCATAACAAAAATAATTAATTCTACAAATAAATTTAACTTTCATTTAATTTTTTTACTTGGAAAATACTATGAATAATGTAAATTTATGCATCAAATATACCATTCTTCAAAAATAGATTTTCATTCATTATATTTATAGATATTGTATATAATTTATACCACAATTATATAGATATATTCTAAAAAATGGATATAATTTTTGAATCATTCATGTAAGAATAGGCATATATTTATTTTTGAGTGAATACTGAAAAAATATAGACTTTTTAAAACTGACATACCATTTAAGAAAAAAAATAAAAATTACTATTATATTTGGAATAATTTTTTATTAACATTAGTATATTTTAGTTATAAATATTAAAACTAGTGATATTAGAATCAACATAGTGTTATTTTATAAGTTCATTTTGGGGTTTAAATTGAATTTTCCGAAAAAAAATTCTAATTTTGTTTTAAAAATTTATATTAAATTATATTAATTACTATTCTAGGAATTGAATGATGAAAAATGTTATTTCATATTTTAAAACAGATTTTTTACATTTGGTAAGTATTATAATTTCATTTTTAATAAAAAATAATAGTAACCATCATATATGTTTATCACCATAAAATGGGTAAAATGGGTTAATGACACCTAAATATATTCAATAATTTCACCTAATCAACCCCAAACATGATTAATATAATTATATGAGAGTAATTTAACCATATCGCTAATAAATTTTAATATATGTTGAATTTTGGTTTCATATTCCTTTGATTAAAAAAATTAATGTATATAAAGAATAAGATATTTACAAAATGTCATACTCTTGATATTAATGTTTCTGATCTATTTAAATAATGATAATAATAAATTAATAATTCATATAAAAGGCTGTTTTGAAAAAAAATTATTTTTATAATAGTATTTTATTAAAGAATTTGATTTTCGTATAATTACCTTTCATTCGTAAAAAATTATGGCTTATTTCTTATGAAAATAGTTGAAAAAATAATGTATTTGATTTTAAAAACATTAATTGAAATTTTTTTGGGTTATTTATGGTTCAATAAAAATTTATTTATAATAATAATAAGTAAATTATTTTAATTAATTTTAAATTAAAAATCTACGTTATTGTGATGAAATTAAATTAAAATTAAATTAATAGTCCCAAAAATGACATTAATGCTAATTTATGTTAATTAATATTTAATTCAATTGATTAAAATTCAAAAAATATATTTAAATATTACAAGTATAATGGTTAATGGTTTAAACATTTATCTTTGGAACAATGTTTCCCCTTTTTACCTTATAATAGTTTTTCTAAACCATAGGAATAAAATTGTGGTCCCATAATTAAGGTTAAAATGGTTGATGAGGAGATTAAACCAAATTATATTTTTAAAAATGAATAATAAGATTCCAAATTTTTTTTATGGTTATATTAATACTTTATAGTCTACTTATATTAATCCAAGTCCTTTTAGATTCATTTTACAAGATAATTACTTTATTTATATTTAAATCATTTATGTAATTAAATATGTGTACATATACTCACATATAAAAGGGATCATCCTCTATATCCTTATTTATATTTTTAAGACATATATATCTACCATAACCTACCATAATAACCTAATACAATCCTCACTGTCATTATTGAGCTCTAGGAATCACTCTATAACCGTCCTAAAAAAGGCCTAAGTTGTATGGAAAATGTGGGTTTCTAATGAAAAAGTATAACAATTAAACGATTTTTTTCATTTTATTACTTAATATACCACATAAATTTTATTTAAAACCATTATCATATTATAACATCAATATATTTAGTATAATTTAATTTTATCATGATTATTTCAATACCCTTTTTCATTTACTTTTCATCATATGGTTAAAGAGACATCGCTTCTGTATATGTAAAACCTACCATCACCATGTACCAGTAGTATTATTATTTCATAAAAAATTATGTTTATGGTAATGAATATTAAAATAAAGGATATTTATAGTATTTAATACAAAATTTCCCATATATAAATATAATATTTCTTTTTCCATACCCTTACGCTATTTAAAAAATGACGATATCACTTTTGAGTATGTGCAGACTGCTATATCAATGAAGTGATGGGACTTAGTTTTTAGTTAAAAATTTCAAGAATAATAACAAATATGTATATAGTTAATATTTATGAAATCTATATTGTTATTAAAATTTTTTTATGTGATGCTTATATGATAAGTATGCATGAAATAAAACTACTGAACCAAAACATATTTGAAAAATGAAACAGATTAAAAGAAAAAGACAATTTTAATTAATATTTATTAATAAAATGGAAAGGAAATGTTATATGTTGATAATATATGATATTATATAAATTTATAAGGTTCTATTATATAATTATTAAAAATTTAAATCTATTATATAAAAGTTTAAAATCCATGATGAATGAAATCAGACTTAAGGTGACAATTTATTTCATAAAGTCAATAATTTTAGTATTATTTATATTTATATTTATAATTGTGGAATTATAAGATAATTATATAATAAAATATATAAATTTTCATATACATTAGTTATTTATGAAAATTTAAATTTTTCCATTTATTTTACCATCTCTAAATACTTAAATGTTTGAAATAATGTTTTCATGAAAATATACATTGTTTTTCAATAAGATAATTAATTGTTTTCTTTCATGTCTAAAATATGTTTTCAATAATTGTTTTAATATTATAAATTTATTGCATGAATACAGTTTTGGGTATGTGTGACTTTATAATATGTTTCAATTGATTCTTTTTTTCATTTTCCAAGTGAGGTTAATTTTATCTAATATGTGAATAAAATGATTATTTTAATGAGATCACCATGTATAAATTAATGATCGTGGAACACCAGTACCTTATTAGGATTCCATGACATATATACCCACCTAGGATTCCAGATAGAGTACACGATAATGACCCACCAAGTGATGATGCATTGGTTCAGGGCCCCCATACAGCGTTAGCAGCTTCACGTGGTGTACCAGCAGCACCACTACTTGTTGGGCAGTCGTTTCCACCCCCACCAGTAGATGGGGCATGATAACTAAATACATTTCATGTATTTCAACAGTAGAGGCCTACGAGGTTTCGAGGTGAGACACATCCCTAGGCAGTTGAGCACTAGCTGGATGACGTGGCTAGTGTTTTCCCCCTAGTTAGGAGACCTACTGATCATATGGGGATCCTAGATGCTTTTCTTTATCAGTTTGTGACCATGTGGATGGTCCGCATGGTTATGAGGCTTCAGTACATAGACTGTTTCACGAGATGGTACCTTCGGGTAGGGTTCTAGTTATATCACTACCCATCAGTCAGCTATTCAACCAGCGATACCAGTAGAGGAAACATGTAGTCTTTGAGCCTTATATGTGTTTAGACATCTGATACCCCTCAGGTTTCGTGGAAAGACTGACTCACAGGAGGATATGAATTGGCTTGAAGAGGTGGCCGAGTTTCCATCCAGCCATGATACCATTTGATCAGATGGTGGTCCTGGTATAGAGCCTTTTGTGTGGCTCTGAAGGATAATGGCAAGGTTTAGATTACCCCTGATCTTACAAAGACGTGACTTTTCTACAGACAAGTTTCATAACCTTATTTGGAAATGGGGGTCTCATTACAAAAAATGATAAAAGGTGAGTGTCCCATAAAGCGTCTACAGCATTGGAAGGATGAGATGTTGGTATCTATGATTTCATTGAGGCGTACAAACCATCCCAGGTACTCGATGAATATAGTATGATTTGTGTTTCTGGGATCAGACCCTTGAGCGCAGTGTGTTTAGGGACATCTAAGCCCACACTAGTCCTCTATGCGTTTCTACATATGTTACGGTGCTAAAGAGAACCTTTTCCGTTGAAATTTCATTGGACGAGTTGGTACAACTAGTGAATGTTAATGTTAGTAGTGAGAAAGAAGGAAACTGACATGAGTCTCAAAGACATGGGTGTGTCAAATGTTTTGGGAAGTGGAAGTGATAGGGTCAAATGAATTTACATGGCAATAGATGTTGTAGTGGATCTAAGAGAAGAGAATGATGTGGTTTCTATTTAGACATGTTACACACCCTCCCCAAATGTGGTCCCCACCAGGCTCTTGGAGATGGAGTACAAGGGAAGGGAGTAGCTACAAGTTGTCAATGAGTGTGACCCTACGACTCCAGGAATGATTCGAGGCACGGTCTGTAACTTCTACTACTTATTGTATTAATAGACATAGGTAACAATAATTCCTTCTAGTCACAAATCTTGTTCAAGACCTAGATATTCTAGTTAAACTGATGACTTGACACTTACACCTGAAGATAACTTTTGGAGGAGACTTGATAATCACATATATGTCAACAGTGTGATCTAACCGTTGAAGAGAGAATTTCGGTTTGAAACTCTTAGTGGTAGCATCGAGACCTAATGTCATTAGTTTCGGTATGGAATGGACATCCAATGTTCATACTCAGATAGACTATATTTGAAAAAAAGTATATAGTATATCTACATCATTAGAATGAGGTTTTCCTTGGTCGGTGAAAAAAGGAAACCCATGGATCACATGATAAACTCATGCATAAGAGGCTGCAACCGATCACTCTTGAGTCAGCCAGCCTTACCCTCGTGGCATTAGGAGTATTTAGTTATTAGTTCCAAATAGTAGTGGCAGAGTGTGGGGACATCGTTTCAGAAGATGTTTCCAGGATTACAACCCCAATGGGAGAAATACTTCTCCTTCGACTGGGTACTACCTAATATTTGTACTAGACTTCTCCAGGGTAGAGACATCCTTGTCAACATTGATGAAGAAGGAGGATCCTTTCTTGTGGACATAGAATTGTCCGTAGAGCTTTTAGAAGCTGAGACAGACACAGATGAGGGACCCCATCTTAATGATATTTGGAGAGGGAGTTGGGTATATAGTATACTACGACACATGAAGGACCATAATATGTTATTTCCTATTACGGGAGCTGGAAGAGATCACCTATCGTTCACGACAGTTGAAACATCACAAGCAGAATAATGCTACAAATGACCTGGAGTTAACCGCAGTGGTCTTTGGGCTGAATATGTGGCATCCATACATGATGGGTAAACAGTTTACTGTTTACACTGATCACAAGAATCTCAGTTGTATATTCCCCCAAAAGGAGATAACATGATACCAAACTGATTTCTTGAATTACTTTAGTACTATGACTATGAGATATTCTATACCACTGGGGAGGGGAACATTATAGTAGAAGCACTCAGCTGGAGGTCTAGTCTACAACTGCTGAGCATGGAATTAGAGAAGCTAGTCTCGCTATAGATATCCTTTGTGGACAATGATGGATAATCTTACCTCTAGTCTATGACGGTTACAACCCGAATTCTTCAGCAAGTTTGGGAGGCACAGCTTGGTGAAATTAACTATGAGGTCCAACATGCTCAAATATCCCTAGGACGGTCTTATGATGTATTTTTTTGAAGGAGGGAGCATGGCGTTATCTTCTGAGGATGCACCATGATACCAGTGATGAAACAAGTGGAGGATTTGAGGGCGTTCCATATATCCCCTTTAGTAGTACATCCTGGTGTGGAGAAGATGTACCAGGACCTCCAGTGTTAGTAATGGTGGCCAGGGATGAATAAGGCAGTGGTAGAGTTGTATCATGATGAATTATTTGTTAGTAAGTGAAGACTACACAGAGTAGGTATAATTCTTATGTCGATAAGAGAGGGATATCATTGGAGTTTGGGGAGGGAGGCCACATCTTCTTATGGGCCTCACCCAGATGAGGATTATAGATATTCGGCCGGGGTGGAAATATATCTCTGAGGTTCATCATACCCTTCCAGATCCTCAGTAGAGTAGGCGAGGTGGCATACCATATAGATCTTCCCCAAAGATTCACCATGTGGATAATGTTTTCCATGAGTCATACCTGAGGAGGTAAGTGCCTGATCCATCGCATGTTATCGATTGGGTCGAGCAGGGAATCGACGATGGGGAGAATTTTACGGAATTTCTTGTGGAGATAGAGGATGAACATGATAAAGTCATTTGTGGATGGAAGATAACCCTGGTGTCAGTTTTGTGCAGCACGAGAACCTCTATGAGAACACATGGCAGCGGTAACTTCATATTTGTGCTCATTACCCTCAGTTGTTTGATTTTCCTTTGTTATGTCTTTCGAGAACGAAAGGCCCTAATGTGGGGAGAGTGTAAAGACCTGAAAATTCCATAAAATTTTTTCTAAATTATTTTCGATTATTTCGATGTCGCAAAACCTAACATCATGCGATTCTGAGACCCAGAGTACCCAGAATGATCTATAGAATTTTGGTTAATCTCTACCTTGCGCTTGTGAGTAGTTTTCCTAAAAAAGTGGAATAACTCTGAAACGAGTGTTTGAATTAGAAATATCAGAGAACTATTGCGTTCAACTTAGTGGTTATACCCTTGGAGCGACATAAGTTTAGTTAGTGCAGGCCTCTAATGAGAAGTCCCCAAAATGGAATTACTGTAAATAAAATAATTAAATAAATATATTTTATTACTGAAATGATTATAACTCAAGAAGGATGACTCATATTAAAAATCTAAGACCACTACTAAGCTTGTGAGGGTATGCTTTCTTTATGCAGATACTAACATTGGACATCATAGGCCAACTACTGATGTTAGTTTTGGGTAGTAAATAAAATAATTAAGTTACAATTTTTTTATTGTTAAAATACATAACTTCTAAAAAGTAACTTGAATTGAAAATATGATAGTACCATTAAGTTCTTCAGGGCATGGTCCCCTTAGCAGGAGCGTAACCAGGACAGGTGTGAGTTGAGGGTGTATGTTAATAATTTATTAAACTTTTTTAAAGTACATTGAGTAAACGTGCGAGTGGTGTTTTCTAACTTTTAAAACAGTGCTCAGATAAATAATATGATGGCACTGTTGAATCCATAGTTCCAAGATTCACTTAATGGGGGCTTTTCTTCGATTACAGCAGGCCAGAATAAAAATGTTATATTTTGGACCTTTTTCAAAAAATAAAAATTAACTTTGTTATTTTCATTCTTTATAACTTTTCCTCCAACGGACAACAAGAAATGGCCGGACCGAGGACGAGTCAAGCCCTTAAATGGATTGACCCTCAAATCCTTGGTAACAACATTGTTCAAATAAGGAAGGTTCATATTAAATGAACCCACATTAATTCCATAGGCATCACCCAATCTCCCCCTCTCCTATTTATATGGAGCTTGGGGAGAGGTATTGGAATGGACTAACCAAGTGAAGAAGATCTGATAAAGTGAAAAGACACCAATCACTTGGAGGACGGGAATTATTCTAGTGGGCGGTGAAGAGAAACACTGAATCATGAACTGAAGGATGAAATTTGTACGGCAACTTTGGACAATTTTTGCGGGGATGGCGAACACTGACTCTTCCTCAATCGTAGGTGTTATCGAACGATATTGATGCATGGGGTGTGTTTAAAGTTCATCTTTGTTCCCTTCCTTACCTATGTTCATTATAATATTAACATAGAGGGTGCAGGCCAAACCAACATGGACCAGACCCCCCACCGTTCCGTTTATGTTGCATTCTTTAGGGTTGTTTTCCTTAGGTTAACAGCAGTAAGAAGACGACGACATCAAAGAAGAAACTTCCAAACCGCCGACGTGCCAAGTCGGCTGCGGCCAGGGGAGACCTATGACAACTGACCATGGGTGGAGGAGGGCAGTGCATGATAGCGCGCCGCAGAGGCCAGAGGCGGTAAGCCCAAGCCAGCCACACAGGAAAAGGGGTGGTGCTCGCAAGGACCGTTGATCGCTACAGCCGCGGATAGCGGGACGCGACAGGAGGAGATCGGCACGGCCCTACGCTGCGCTAGGTTAACAGACCCCTAGTCATCCAAAACAGCCGACCGTTATGCGGTGGGGTAGTTCCCAACTGACTAGAAAAAATAGACACACACCAATGGGGCCAGCTGGGAAGATCGGCCCGCCATCTCGATGACTGTGTTGAATGCGGGCCGGATGACCAGGCCGGACCCGCTAGTGGGACGGGCCGAACCTGCGGCCGTGTGGGCCAATGCGGGTGGTCCCAGCTCCACCTGACGGCCGAGAAAACTGCGGCTCGGGCCGGTGGATAGAACCAAGATATCCCTAGCGGGCTGGACCTAGTAAATCGGGCCAACCCTTCGTGGTTGAGACCTAAGCATGGCCAGGTAGACCTCAGGACCCGTTGGTCGGGCCGACCTGACCGACTCGAACCAGGCCCAGACTGAACCATACCCCGAATAATGAAATGCTCGTAACTGATGAACAAGGTGTTTGTTCGACATGCCATCAGTGGTGTTGGGATATATTTTGGGAAGCCATTCCTTTTGAATATTCTAGTGGGCTAGACCGATACGGGATATACCAAGGTTTGATCGCCCATGATTCATAGAAATGGGTGTCACTAACAGACCAAGCGTCAGTTTGAGAAACATTCTACGGTGCCAGAACCCTTTGGATGAGGAGGTCCTTTTGGTATAATTCACATTACTTTTGGAGAATGTTGGAGTGCGAACAGAATGGATTGAACCCAAATCCAACTAGGCCCTTAGATCTAAATCACTTAAAAGTCACAGAGCAATCATCTGATTGACTTGTCATATGTCGCGTTAGAACTCTTACAACATGGAGGTCCTTTGGGATAATTCTTCATTGAACATCATGGAAGTTGAGGTACGGCTGATGGTTTGAGAAGATGTTCTCCAAAAGTCTTATGAGAGGGAATCATGTGGCTGGCAGGGAGGTGAAGGTTGGAGAGAGATTATACGGAGGTTAGTACCGAGCAATCATGTGTGGGTCAGCACCAATCCTGTGTGGGTCAGCACTTAGCGATCATGTGTGGGTCAGAGCTCACCGATCCAATGTGGGTTAGCACATACCAATCATATATGGGTTAGATCATATCTAGGGTAATTCTTAGCGATATTGTGTGGTTCAGTGTGTAATGATCCTGTGTGGGGGCTACATCAAGTGTGGGTCATTGCGGGGGTTAGTACCTATAGAATCCGGGCAGGTCGGATCCTGTGGAAATCATTGCGGGGGTTAGTACCTATCAACTCCGAGCGGGTCAGATCTTATGTGGTTCATTGAGGGGGTTAGTACATATCAATACTATGTGGGTCAAACTCCATACGTTTAGCAGTAGTATATGATGACAAAGTATGATTATCTAGCTTTGTGACTAATAATATGTACTTCCATACATCACTAATACCTGGTGTGAGCAGAGAATTTTCCCTTTTTGGCATTACCATTATGGTATTCTTCCCTCATTCATGAGATGAGTATATCTTGATAACTTAGGTATATGTATGGGAATATACCTATGTAGATTTAATGCATGCTCCGTGCTTTTTAATTGAGGTTTTTCTTTGTGGTTTTTCCTTTGAGGAACTCTATGAGACTTTATGGGGTCTCGGGGTCCCTACTGAGTATTGTTATACTCACCCCTACATAGGCATAACCCACACCGATTTGTGTCTTGTGAAGATGAAAGACAACATTGATTGATAATGAGGGGGCCAGGACTAGAAAATTCTCATTGTTGGACCATTTGACCTGACGGGACGTAGGACTACTAATCTTGAGCATTACCTACCCTTTAGGTAGGATCCTTGGTTGATGTTCCAGGAGTTGTTTTTCTCTTATCAGATGTACTTATACTTTTCATTTGGGCATGTGTTCTGGCCCCTTTACTTTCAGTAGAATTTATTATATCATTTTTCTTCGCTGTCGCTTCTCAAGGTGTTCTTGGATTGCATGTTTCTTTGGGTTTAAAGACAATGTCTTCCAGTTGTAGGGATACACATTTCATGTGCTAGTTTCCAGCCCCTGGCCTATGGGAGACAGGATTGGGGTAGTCATGACACGGGCATCGAGGGAGGGGTCGTGAAAACTTATTTTATAGAATATTAATAATCCTCTAGGCTATTGAGCAGTCTTAGGAAAATTCTCTCATCACAAGGCTACTTTAATCAATATAGTCCTTAATACGATCAAAATTTTAACAAGTTATATATATAAAATATAATAATTTTAAAATTATAGATCATAACTAAATACAAGTCAATGTGAAGGGGTATAAAAATTAAATTAATTATCTTACCTAGCATATAACTCCATACACAAATATATGGAAATTAAAAAGACAATTTTTATCTCTTTAAACAATATAACTCGTTCATTCACAATATAGAAATTATATTCATCAATAATCAGGGAAAAAAATTATATAGATTAATATATAATATATTTAAAAATAATAAAAATTATTGAAGATTCATTTCTAAATAAATTTATTTTAAAAAACAAAATAATTTTTCTATGCGTGAAAAAAATAATAATTTAACAAAGATAAACAATTTATGATTATTTATAACACACCACTCTTAATATTATCCTTTTATATTTAGTTTTTCTTAAATATACGATATCGAGAGTATAGAAAGTATAAGTTGAATGTTTTATCAATAATGTAATCAATCAGTATATCACACATTTAATTTTATTTAAAAATTTATTATATAGAATATCAAAAATTCTTTTTATTTGTTTCATATAGTATCCACAAATAAATAATTTTTTTCAATTTTAAAATTTCAAAATAAATACTTTGAACTACTAATAATTATAAATATAAAAAAATTTACATTTTTCAATTTTTGTAATATATAAAAACATAATAAATTATGATTACATTTTCTATATAATCACTTTATATAAAAAATATAAGGTATGATGCATAATTTAAGATGGCTATTCAAAATGTGAATTTAATATTATTTAATATTTATTTGTTAAAAATTTCCAAAAAAAGTTATTGATTATAAAAAATTTATAATTATTTAATTTATAATCAATTTATAAATTTATCAAATATATCAAAATACCCTTTACCCATTATTTCTAGTCAATTTATAAATAATATCATTCACTTCATAATTGAAAAATTGAAAAAGTTTATTTCTTATTACATTATATATTTTATTATATACTTTATACCATAAAGTGAAACATAATTTGATATCAATCATACGTTATGATATATAGTGATAGATAGTGACATATCCTTTAGTCACCTTGTAATTACAATTTATGATATTCATCACATCACTATTAAGATTTGATGCATTTTCTCAGGTGTGGGTTAGGGATATTATCTTATATGATATCCCGTACCAAATGTTATAATATATCAAAAATTTAAAGGATTACACTACATTTCCACATATGATATCCCCAATAGTATGGTATGACTATTTAACATACTAAAATATCATCTATATAAAATATATATTTTTAATATGAATCAAATTTTAGGATATAAGAAATGACTCTATCATGATATGAAATTTCATAATTTTATTGCATGATTTCATGAATCATGAAACATGGTAAATAAATGATGCCATTGATATGTTTTTTAGGATTCAAAAATAATTGTTCATTGTTTTTGGAAGACCAAAGATGTAACAACCCAATGTTTTTAATGGAAATTCCCTTTTTATAAATATGCCATAAGATCACATAATAATGAACTACTAAGTGATAAGTGACCTTTAAACATAATTTTGTCACTATAGTGTTTGAAATTTCGAAAATATGGCATACACGGCTGTGTTCAAGATGTTTTTTGGAGTCTAATGAAACAAAAATAATTTTTGGTGAATAGTAACCTACCCTAATGAATAGTAACATACCCTTATGAATAGTGATATACCCTAATGAATATTAACCTCACCTATGATAGTAAAAGTATAATATTCAATTTTGAAGTACAATATACCAATGTTTTAGAATGAGTTAATTCATGTTTTAAATCTCGATTTTGATAATAATTTATGATTTTAAATAAATATTAAAATAATCATATTTAGAAAATTATTTTTTTAAAAATGGACTTTATTTTTGGATTATACATGTCAAAAAATGGTTAGGGTGAATTTTTGGGTTTTTTTATATACATGAAATTTTGATGAATAGTGGAATCTGATAATTCACAATAAATGCTAAATAATGGATTAATTGAGTCATCGATGATGTTCTGCTGATGTAAGCCCACTTGGTTAGAATTCACATGACCAATTTACTATTCTTGGTCATGGAATACTTACTATTCTTTGTCTTGGAATGAAATAATAAATTAATTATTATAATATCATGAAATCCCTCCTCTCCTCCACTATAAAAAACCCCCTGCACTCCCTCTTCTCTCCACTCCTCTCAAGATCCAAGCATACTCCAAATTCTACCCAAATCTCTCCCCAAGGTCATATCCCACGTCCACAATCACTCATCCTCCTCAAAGTACCAAAACCTCTCCCCTTAAGAGGTTCTCAAAGGAGAAAGTCTCAAGAGGTAAATTCCTCTTCCCAAATTTCTTCTTTTCTTTTAAGTTCTTTTATTTTTTATTTTCTTTTCTATCATCCCTTGATCATATTAGTATGATAAATCCAGTAACAGAAATGTATTTTAATGTTTTCATAATAATGGTATATTTATTTATCCTCTCTCCTTCCCCACTTTTTTATTTGAATGAAATGAAAGCATTGTTAGAGATGTGCTAATTTAGCACATTCAAGGACAATGGTTTATCAATTTCATTTATCATATTTGTTTCTGGTCATGAAACCATTTATGTTATGGTTGAACCAGATTATTATATATTTTATATATCTAATTTATGGTTCTATAATCCTTATGCACTCATGATATCATATAATAATACAAAACAATTTAATTATGGGTAAAATCGCTAAAATTATTTCATGCGTTTATCATTAATGTATTATGTCATGGTTCTCTTTACCTCCGATTAACCAAATTTTTTTCTAACAATGTAACCTTCTAGATGTTCACTAATTCCATATAACATCAATTCTGGTTGACCACTTTCATCTTATATTCTATTCGAATCTAAATACAAGTGAACTGATCATTAAACCCCAAGGAAACAAACGGACCCGAACCATGAAATTGAACCTCATAACTAATCAAAAAGGAATTAAATGAACTAAAAAGGGTCATAATAAATAAATTACATAAAGAATAGGTTCTTTAATTTTTAATTTGTAATCCTAATTTGTTTGTTCAGGTTATTAATAACAAGTGGAGAACACCCCTGGATTTAAGGTAAGAGATCCTCTCCTTTTTACTCATAATCAATATTGATCTCTATGCTATGACTTTTTGTGTAATAACAAGTAATGGGGTACATTTATACACTTTCACCATACTGAAATAATGTTTTATAAGTTAGGAGAAACCCTTTACCTCTCTCATCAATCCCTCTTAAGTACACCCGACACAATGCCAGTAAAATTGTAACGAATTCTACCCAAACCTTCTTCGGTCTTTCGGGTTGCCTTATCTTTCAAAATGGTATTATCATATCTATTTATGTGAATATTTTGAATTATGGACAGTTGTAAAAGAATATAATATAAAGACCCTTTCATCACACTTTTTTGGGTATATACATGTTTTTGAAAGATTGCCTCTTATGAACATTCCGATAAGCAAACCTGTTTTAAGGGGAATTCCCAAATTTTTACCCAAATTTCATGTTCAATATATCCAATATTTTAAGATACAATTGTATTTATAAAATCATAATTTTTATTATGAAAACCTTCTTGGTTAAATTCTAGTTTTATATAAATGAATATCCTTTTTTCTATTTGAAAATCTCTAGAGCGTTTTCCAAGAAACCACACAAAAATATTTTAATACTAATGTTTCTAAAAGACACTTCTAAGATATTGTCACTTATATTTCACACCACATAAAATGTTATATTCCTATTTTACCCTATGAACGTCCATTTATGTTGTAAACCTTTCCTTTCATGGACACTTCCATGATACACCAATTGGATATGTTTTATGTCATGACTGTTGTACCCAATTAGTTCCATAGGTGCCCTTATATTTATTTATGGTTGATTATGTATGATTATTTATGTGGAAAGATTATTTATGTGGCAAGAATATTCCAAAATATATTGAGATGGGTGTTCCCAGATAGCGCTCCAATGCATTTGGTAAGGTAAGGTAAGGTCTCATGAGATGAGATGTGAAACGATATTGGCAGTTACCCTTGACCAGTACTGAAATGGGAAACTGGATTGGTGGTTATCCTTGACCTGTACTAAAATGGGAAACGGGATTTGTGTTTATACTAGACCCATACTAAATAAATGTTTTATGATTCATCCACATTTATATGATTCCTTGTTTGTATGATTCCATGCTTATATAAAATGATTCTATAAGTTTCATGCTTTTGATATCATTATGTCATGCCTCCTAACTCATGTGCTTGAGATGAATCCTTATGTTCATTCCCTTACTGGGCTTTTTAGCTCCTCCCTTTTTTCATGTGTTCCCCAGGGTACCCTATGCAGATGTTAGAGCTCAAAAGAAGTTAGAATCTCTTTATGGATATTAAATAAAAAAGTTTTTTAGCCCCATGTTTTATGTTATATGTACCTAGTATTCCATGTCACTAGACATAACAATCCTTGTCTTATAATATGATGATTAATTAAGCTAAAAATCATGATATTTTATGTGTAAAAGGATCAGGTCGCTATAGTTGTTATTAGAGGATGGTCTTGTTATTTTTGGAGATTAGGAATATATCACCTTAGTGAGAACCTTAAGGATGAGACTATGTTTAAGAAAACAGTCCTGAATTTTGGTGAGTATAGAGTTAGTGGTTTATCAAGAAAATACATCCCTTTCTGGATACGACAAGGTAGAGGTGGCTCTGGCATAGATATATCTAGGGGTAAAACCAGAAAACACTGCTTTGAGCTAGACTCGAACGGGAACTGGTGCACTATAACGGGCCACACTGCACTCTTGGTTACGACACTCCTGGGGGATATGCTTTGGTAGATTTATGAGCTCAGTACAAACCATTAGTAAAGGAAAAAAATCCCATAAAAATATAAGTCATGAAATAGATCGAGGATAACCTAGGTTTTAACCTAATGAATCACAAGTTAGGATGTACTTATCCCTTATAATTTTATCCTTTTATGTTGAATGTTTCCTTTTATGCTCAATAAATAAGTAATCAAGCCCCATCATTGTATGTTATTAGTTCTAAGTTAATGGAGGGAAATAGGTGAACATGTGCCAATAATAAATGTGATAGTCAATGTGACAACCACCTGAATTATATGCCTAAGATGATGGGTGCCCAAGTTGAACATATTTTGAACTTGCCAAATCAGCTACTAAAAATCACAATAAAAAATTGGTACATAGTTGAATGCCCAAATTCAACAAGGAGGAGGAAGATGACATCTCAAGGTAGTTCATCTAAGAAAAGTGATAAAAAAAGAAGACCAAATTTTCTTTTGTGAAAAAAGTGTGGAAAGAGGCATCAAGGAGAATGTCACTAAGGAACCAAGAGATGTTTTAATTGTGGTAAGGTGGGGCATAAAATAGCCAATTGCTATAAAAATGGATAATGTGATGAATGGAGATAAGGTTATATCGAATTACCTTATACATTTCATTGCCGTGAATGTTGAGAAGTTGGAAATTTTCTACGAAAATACTCCATTGGAAGGGATGAGAAGCATGATGAGCATCAACAATCTCGAAGGACAAGGGGACAATTGATGTTCCTAGTCAGGATCCAAGTATCCCTGAGAGGGGGAGTGGGTGAATCAGTGATATCTTTTTCTTTTTAAGTTTCCCCTTTTTGAAACAACCTCCTCCTCCTGTTAAAGAGTTTCTTCCCCGCTGAACACACACAACCACATGAACACAAGATTTACAACGTTCACTACTCAACAATAGTAGCTATGTCCTTGGTATGGTACGGAAACAATCCAGTACCACATAGTCCACTAGAAAACAATCTTTTGATATGGAATACAATGAGTAGGATATACCATTACCCTCGTGCAACACTTTGAAAACAATCCTATAGTGCGTATTCTCCCTCTTAGCACAAATAGGGTAACACAATGTTTCAGTGCTTCTTTACAATTAAACAGATGTATTCTCTGAAGTACAAATCTTCACTTTCTTACCCAAAAGCTGGTAAGAACTATCTTACACACAACTAAATACGTGCGAAGACCCCAAATCTTTCACGCAGTCTTTAGGTTTCCTTTGCGCACAATTAAATTGGCTTGCGCATAAAATTCCCTTTTGGCGTGAAAAATCTATTTCTCGCAACTTCCATTTTTCCACACAACTTTTCACTTTTCGCGCAACTTCCTAATTTTTCGCGCAACTTTCATTATTTCGAGAAAACTACTTTCTTTTCGCGAAACATAATTATCGTAAGATTTTACGTGCACCAGAGATCGGAATTTCTTCTAAGTGTTGAGTATTAACAAATGAGGATGGTTAGCCTCATATTTATAGGCATTTTTGACCCCGCGCGAAAAACACTAATCCGTGCGTAAAACCTCCTTTATGCGCGTAAAAACTCTTTTATGCAACTTCATATTTCGCACCATGCTTCAATATTTCGCACACCTAATGCCTTTGACATTTTTCATCCTTCTAAGTATGAAGCACCACTTGCGTGCAAAATTCCACACCGCATTCTATATTGCGCGCAAATCCAACATTTCGCGCGACATCGTATTTTGGGAAATGATCCAATATTTTGCGCATTCCACTACTATTTCGCACGAACTTCATTTTTCCATGCAACCTGCTGAAATTTCCCCCCTCCTGCAAATATTGCATCAAAACCGCATATATTGCGCGCGCCACTTTATTTTTGCGCGCAACTTGCCTAAATTTCCACGCACTCCATTCCTTTGTCATTTTTCGATGTTCTAACCTCGAATCATGCCTTGCATGAAAAAATATAAACCATCATCAATCTTTCACACTCCAACCATTGCATAAAACACATCTTCATCTTCTTATTTTCAGGCCCTAAAATTTGGCAAAAACTGGAAAATAGCGACACCTTAAGCTGTGCTTTTGTGCCGCCCCCAGATTGTCCATTACTTTGTTATTTCTCTCTTCAATGCTTCCCAAAACCATTATTCATATGTTATCATGAGTTCCACTATCGTGATATGTATCCTTTGATAGATCAGCTTTAGAATCATCATATTTGCAATGGGAAGTACTGAAACATCCCATATTCCTGTAGCATCATTCCTTCCAATCAAAACTGTATATGATTAGCATCATCATTTCTCCCCCTTTCCTTTATATGGATTCCATCACAAGTTCTCCTAACTTATGATATTTGTGAAATACAAATCAGTAAAGCATCGTTGGATTATTGTTCCTTCTACAAAGTGAATTGATTTATCTTCTTTGACAACAAAATAGAACACTCTTAAAAGGCTAACTCTTCAAACATCCTTCTCCATTCAACATGGTCCCAACAATCTCCCCCTTTTGATTTTTTTGTCAACCAAGATTCATAAATCACTGAACTTTTTCACCTTTTGCAATGGATTACTTATCAATAATTCTAATCCTATGTGATCAAACTCATTGTAGGAAACAAGAATTATTGACAGCGAAAACCATGTTGTCCAAAATAAGTGATTGTAAAATCTCATGAATGAACCTCCTAAGCCTTCTACATTACTTCTTCAATAATTCTTCATAATTATTCACTTCTTCAATAATTCTTCTCAGCTTTCTTCAGAACATCTTTTCTGCTTTATCATTCTTCAATTCTTCAACTATCCTGAAAAACAACATTGTTTCCTACAACCACTCCAACAAACAGTTAAAATAGTTCACACACATTCATGTTGAATTCACAGCATACCCACAACCCCCCTTTATGCATGCTTCCATGTGGACTGATTTATGAAACAATTCTCCCCCTTGACAACACTATCCAAAGTTAAGACGAGATAGGGGATAGACAAACGTACCTCAACAATGTTGAGATGTAGGTAGGACACCCATGTTCATCCTCAATTTTTCAAATGGTGCCTTTGGGAGAGGTTTTGTGAAGATATCAGCAACTTGTTCAGATGTAGGAACATACGCCAGCCTCAATTAATTCTTCTCCACCCACCCGTTGATGAATTGGGACTTTATGTCAATTTGTTCTGAATGAGAATGTTGTACCGGATTCCTTGTAAGATTGATCGCACTTTGATTATCACATCCCAAGAGCAATGGTAGTTTCACTTCAACAAGTAGATCTTCCAGCTGAGTCTTCATCCACATTAGTTGAGTTGTAGCTTGAGTAGAAGCAACATACTCAACTTCAGCTATGCTAAGAGTTACTAAATTATGTTTCTTGGTATGCCAAATAACACAACTTTTCCCCAGAAAGAAAACTCCACTAGATGTGGATCTTCGATTATCAACATTTCTTGCCCAATCAGCATCAGAATACCCGAATAGATCAATATTTTTAGAGCTATCATACCAGATTCCAAAAATTTTTGTGGCTTTGATATATATGAAAATTCGTTTTCGAGCAATCAAATGTGATTCTTTGGGATCACTCTAAAATCCTACACATAAAGTGATAGCATAGACAATGTCGGGTCTTGAGGCAGTCAAATATTGCAGACTTCCAATCAGCTTTTGAAACTCTTTCTGATCAACTTCCTTGCCTTCTCCATATTTAGAAAACTTAGTTCCGACTGAAATAGGTGTGGAAACTGGTTTCTAATTTTCCATTCCAAACTTCTTCAGAAGTTCCTTAGCATACATTTCATGAGAAAGAAAAACGTGATTCTTCTTTTGTGAAATTTATAGCCCAAGAAAGTACTTCATTTCTCCCAGCATGGACATCTCAAATAACTTCTTCATCTCCTAATCAAATTTTTCATAGGATCCTTCATCATTTCCAGCAAATATAATATCATCAACATAAACAATAACGATCAGTGAAAACTCCTAACATTCTTTGATGTAGAGATTGTTGTCAACTCTCCCTTTCTTGAAGTTCATATTCTTTAAGCAAGTATCTAATTTAGAATACCATGCTCTCAGAGCCTGTTTTAGCCCATATAAAGCTTTCTTCAACCTGCACACATAACTGTCATCCTTTCCAATAACAAATCCACAAGTTTGATCAATTTAAACTTCCTCATCAAGATCACCATTCAATAATGCAGATTTTACATCCATTTGATTGATTTTGTAGCCCCGTTGTGCAGCAATAGCATGAAAGATCCTGATTGTTTCTAATCTTGCCACTACAGCAAAGGCTTCATAGAAATCAATGCCTTAAATTTGTGAATACTCTTTGTAGACCAATCTTTCTTTGTTTCTTATTACTTTACCTTCTTCATTCAGCTTGTTCTGGAAAACCCACTTTGTACCAATAATGTTCTTGTTGTCCGGATTGGGTCCAAGATCCCAAGTATCATTCTTCTCTATCTGATCAAGCTCTTCATTCATAGCATGAACCCATTCTGGATGCTCAAATTCATCACTTACATCATTCGGTTCAACTTTTGAATAACGAGAAGTATGTGATATAACATTTGTTGTTCTTCTTGTTTGGACCCTCTGATTTTTTATCTCCAATAATGTTTTCAGCATCCACTTGCTTCCTCAACCTAGGATGAGTTTCTTGAACTCCATCCTCATCACATGAGATCTCTAAGTCAGATACCACTTATTGAGTAGGATTAACACAGTCTGAAGCATTATCAGAATTGTTAACAAAATATTCTCTATCCTGCTCGACTTCGACATCAACATATGACTGATTTTCTTTCACATCATTTTCAACAACTTTTACATATGAAGAATCAATAATTTTTCCTGTTTCTTTACTGAGGAATCTATATCCTCTTCCTTCCAGAGCATAGCCATGAAAAATTCCATCATCTCCACTTTTCTCAAACTTTCCCAGATTTCCACCTTTCTTCTTTATAATACATGGACTCCCAAAAACTCTCAAGTGTTTTAGACTTGGAGTTTTTTCATAGAACATTTCATATGGATTCATATATGAGTTTGGCCTATAAAATCATTGGTTCTGAATATACATGGAAGTTCTCATGGCTTTCCTCCAATAATAATGATAAAGACTATGTTCAAGTAACATAGTTCTCCCCATTTCTACCAAACTCCAATTATTTCTTTCAGAAACGCCATTTTGTTGAGGTGTGTATGGTGAACTGAACTCATGCTTAATTCCATGCTTCTCAAGATAAAATTCAAACTCTTAATTCTTATACTCACCACCATTATCAGTTCTCAACTTCTTCACTGATTACATGTATTCCTTTTCTTCTTTTCTCCGGAAACTCTTAAACATTCTCAGAGCATCTGACTTATGTATCATGTACATAACACAAGTAATAAGAGTAAAGTCATCAATGAAAGTAATGAAGTACTTATCTCCATTTTTAGATTTCTTTCTCATTGTTCAACAAATATTAGAGTGTATGAGCTCCAAGGGTCTTTTTGAGCGAATTTCCACTCTATTATGAATAGAGTTTGTAATATTTCCTTTTTCACAAATAGTACAGCAACAATCTCTTCTTCTTGATAAATCAGGCATATCTCGGACACTGTCATGTGTTGATAGATTGCACATATTTCACTGACACAGATGCCCCATCCTTTTATGCCATAACTGATTTTCATCCGCTACACCCATGTAACAAGAGTTCTACACTTCACAAACTTGGAACAAATTCTCTCTTGTACGTTGGCCCCTTGTAACTATATTTCCATCTTTTTCTCTATTTACAACAAATCACTCTTTTCTGAAGATCACTTTGTTTCCCTCATCATAGAGTAGTGACACACTAATCAGTTTATGTTTCATCCCATGAACATACATTGTTTTTCTGGATTTCATCTTTTCTTTTCCAATGATGGCCGATCCAACACCTTTGATACTTAGAGGTTCATCATTTCCAAATGTCACTATTCCTTCATTGAAGTCTTTTAAATTATTCACAAGATTTAAGTCTCCTGTCATATGAGAGGAACACCCACTATCAAGAATCCATGGACGTTCTCCTTTTGTATATTTCAGAGCAGTTTCAACAACAAGAGATTTTTGTTCTCTCTTTTATTCTACTTTATGTTGTTCTTCTGCCAATTTCCTAGCCAAGTCAACGTGTTCAGTCCAGACAACCATGCATTCTTTCTTTTCAGACTTATTATACTTATTCCTTTTGGATTTTAAAAACATTGTCTTCTGAGGATTATTAACAAACTTTTGTTGCTCTGGTAACACACTAAGGCAGCCCTTAGCAAGATGTCCAGGTCGATCACATCTTTCACAATACATTTCCAGTGGTTGGAATATATTCTCAACATTCACACTAGTCTTCTCAGATATCTTCTGAAACTTATTTGGAGACATTCTATTTTTAAAGGGTTGACTCGCCCTCAATCCTTTTCTTTCAAAACTTTTGGAATAGTTGTAATGTTGTAGGTTGAACCAACACATGCTTTCCATGTGTCCGAATCCACCACAATACCAGCAGTAACCATAGAAAGAAGATTTTCCTCTGAAACATTTATACTGACCAGATTTGTGAACATGCTTCTCAAAAACCTTAATGTTTTCAATTGTAACTCTCTTCTTTAGCTCAGATTCATCAGTACCCGATGTATTAGATGTTTTTCTTGACTCAAGATTTTTATGCACTTCTGATTTTTCTGCATTGCTGACTTTGACCACATACTTGGTCTTTCCTTCCTTAATATTATCAGAACCAGTTTTGTCTTTCACTTCAACCTTTGAAGGTAACTTTTGTAGATCCTGGTTTGGTTTATTCTTACTGGAACATTCTCCAACTTTTGAGATAGAATTTTTGGAACTGATATTCATTTCCTTAGCTTTATGCAGTTTCTGTTGGACAAGTTCCAACTCTTCTTCTTTTTCCTTCAACTTTACTTCAAGATGATCATTACGATTTTTGTATTGTCAAGAGAATTTTTCAGATCATCAATTTACTTTTCCATCTTGATTTTCTCATCAGTAAAACCTTCTTGATTGTTTAATGTGGAATTTTCATTTATCAATTTCTTGTTTTCTTTCTCAAGATTTCTGATCTTCCTCAATCATTCCTTCAGCTCTTATTTCTGATACTGTTCAATTTCAGTCTCTTCTTCTTCTTCAGTACAACTACTCTCATAATCATCATTATTCACTATTGAAAAAAGGTACTCTCTCTAGCTTTCTCAGTAGTAGATTTTTCTGATTCAGTCTTGCAATCATCATCATCATATTCTTTTGAAAAAAAAGCTTCTTCATTTTGATTTAAAGAAGTTTTTATTCTGACCTCTACCAGAATATTTATCGTTTCAACCCTGTTTCTTCCATGAACTTCTTGGTCCTCTGTCTTCTTCATCACTGACGTCATCTTTCCCTTTTTGAGGGCAATTAGCTACAAAGTGACTAATAGCTCCACATTCAAAACATTTCAAATGGAGTTTGACTTTGTATTTTCATGTTCCTCTTTTAACATTTTTAGAAAAAAAGGATAGAATTTCATCAAAATTTTGACATACCTCATTTTCATAGTCGGATTCTCCAGCTTCTTAATTAATATGAATTTTCATCGACTTTTCTTTCCTTTATGCCATGAAAGAAATTTCTCTATCAGATTTTTCTTTGGTCTTCATGGTCTTATCTCTTCTCATATCATAAGTGATGAGAGTACTGTAAAAATCATCAAGAGATAATGTTTCTGGGTCCCTGTCTTCTAGTGATTAAACTTTAGAATCAAATTTGTTAGGCAGAATTCTCAGGATTTTTTCAACAACTGTAGAATCTTCCAACTTTTCACCAAGACATCTGATTGTATTGACAATGTCATTAACACTGGTAATGAAGTCCCCAATAGATTCAGATTCTCTCATTTTCATGTCTTTATACTTCAGCCTCCAGATTTGTAGTTATGCCTTCTTCACTTTTGTATTTCCTTAATAGATATTCATTATCTTATCCCATGTGCCTTTAGTTGTAGCGACACCTTTCACTCTTAAAAACTAACTCTCATAAAGTGATGGGAGTAATTAATTTTTAGCTCTTCCATCATTCTCAAGATTCTTCTTATCGACAGGAGTAAGAGGACCCTTGTCATCAATAGCAGTAAATCCATCTGTTGTAGTTTCAAGAACATCATATCCAAGAGACATAAGATATGGCATCATTCTGTCCTTCCAGATGTGATAGTTCTTTCCATAAAAAATTGGAATCCCCTTACTGTTCATGAAATTTAGATTCTCCATCACAACTTCTCTTCAAACACTTCAGTAAAGAATAAACGAAGGGAACCTCCCTTTGATTCCAATTGAAGTTCCCAGTCAGGATCCATGTATCACTGAGAGGGGGAGGGGTGAATCAGTGATATCGTTTTCTTTTTAAGTTTTCCTTTTTTGAAACAACCTTCACCTCCTGTTAAAGAGTTTCTTCCCTGTTGAACACACACAACTAGAGGAACACAATATTTATAAGGTTTACTACTCAACAAGAGTAGCTACGTCCTTGGTATGGTAAGGAAACAATCCAGTACCACACAGTCCACTAGAAAACAATCGTTTGATGTGGAATACAACGAGTAGGATATACCCTTACACTCATGAAGCTCTTTGAAAACAATTCAATAGTGTGTGTGCTCCCTCTTAGAAAAAATAGGGTAACACAATGTATCAGTGCTTCTTTACAATTGAACATATGTATTCTATAAAGTACCAATCTTCACTTTCTTACCCATAAGCTGGTAAAAAATATCTTACGCACAACCGAATACATGCGAAGACCCCAAATCATTTGCATAGCCTTTAGGGTGCCTTGCACACTATTCAAATGGCTTGCGCGTAAAATTCCCTTTTGGCCTGAAATTTTTTTTTCGCGCCCCTTCCCTTTTTCCACGCAACGTTTCACTTTTCGCGCAGCTTACCAATTTTTAGCGCAACTTTATTTATTTCGCGAAAACCTCTTTCTTTTCGCACAAATTACTTAGCGTAATATTTTATGTGCACCAGAGCTTGAAATTTCAACTAAGTGTCGAACATTAACAAATGAGGAGGGTTGGCCTCATATTTATAGGCATTTTTGACCCCACGCGAAAAACACTAATCCGCGCATAAAACCTTTTTTATTCATGTAAAATCTCTTTTATAAAACTTTGTATTTAGTTCCATTCTTCCATATTTCACACACCTCATGCCCTTTCCAATTTTTATCCTTCTAAGCATGAAGCACCAATTACGCGAAAAATTCCACACCACATTCCATATTGCGCGTAAATCCAACATTTCGCACGACATCGTATTTCGCGCAATGATCGAATATTTCGCACATTTCACTACTATTTCGTGTGGCCTTCATTTTTCCGTGCATCCCTCTGAAATTTCGCGCCTCCCACAAATATTGTGCGCAACACGCATATATTGTGCATACCACTTTATTTTTGCGCGCAACTTGCCTAAATTTCCACGCACTCCATGCCTTTTTCGTTTTTCAATGTTCTGACCTCGAATCATGTCTTGCATGCAAAAATCTAAACCATCTTTAATCATGCACGCTGCATCCATTGCCAAAAACACTGGAAAATAGTTCCTCCTTAAACTGTGCTTTTGTGCGGCCCCTAGATTGTCCATTACATTGTTATTTCTCTATTCACTGCTTCCCATAACCATTCTTCAGCTTTTATCATGAGTTACACTATCGTGATATGTATCCTTTGATAGATCAGTTATAGCATCGTCATAGTTGCAATGGGAAGTACTGAAACATCCCATCTTCCCACAACATCATTTCCGATTAAAACTGTATATGATTAGCAACATCATTTATCCCACATTCTTTTATAAGGCTTCCATCACATGTTCTCCTAACTTATGATATTTGTGAAATACAAATCAGCAAAGCATCGTCTGATTTTTGGTCCTTCTACAATGTGAATTGATTTATCTTCATTGACAACAAAATACAACACACTGCAAAGGCTAACTCTTCAAACTTCCTTCTCCATTCAACTTGGTCCCAACAACAATGAAAGTCCAAGGTTGAGATAGATCATAATGGCTAAATTACATGTAACCTCTTTGCAATTATTATGTATTCCATGCTATATTCAATTCATTCCCTATGAGCATGTCATAAATGTTTTCTTGGAACATCAAGTCCCTACTTAAAGTTATTTTTTATCATTTGGGGAAAACTTCTATTATTATGTATCACATGTTGATGTTTGTGAAACTGCTCATATTTGAAATAATATAAGTGTCCCTTTAGTGGAATTTGATGTAATTCTGGGCAAGTATTTACTTCATAGACCCAACATAAACAACATCAAAGAAATGCTTAGGCTATGTTCTAATTCAAAATGAAAAAGTGATAGCCTATACCTTGCGATTATTGAAAATCCATGAGAAAAACTATCCCACGCATGATCTGGAGTTAGCATCAGTGATCTTTACTTTGAAAATCTGGCAGCATTATCTCTATGGGGAAAAGTGTGATATATATACCGATCCCAAGGGTCTCAAATATATATTCACATAGAAAGAGAATAATATGATCTAGTGAAGATGGTTAGATCTCATCATGGAATATGACTGCTCAATCCACTTCCATCCTGGTAAGGCAACTATGGTGGCAGATGATCTATGTAGGAAGGATCATGTATCCTTATCAATGATGAGAGTTGAAAAGGATCCATTCTTCTTAGATTTTATGAGGATGTACATGGGAATAATTAAGGTAGGAACATCATCAATCCTTTATCAAATGATTGCTCAACCATCCCTTGTGGAGATAATTAAGGATGATCAAATAGAAGATGTGGAGATTCAAAAGAGGGTGGAAGCAGTAAGAAATGGGAAATCCTCAGAGTTCAAGATTGATAAAGGAGTTGTAAGATTTGGGTCATGACTATGTGTACCATTTTATGTAGGGATAATGAAGGAGATTCTAAATGATGTACATAGCTCAACCTTCTTTTTTCACATAGGGAGAAAAAAGATGTATTGTGATATTCGAGAACAATATTGGTAGGACAATATTAAGAGGGGGATTGCAGAATATACATCAAGATGTCTGGTATGTCATAAATTGAAGGCTGAGAGGAAAAAGTCTAAGGGGATGATGCAATAACTATCCATACCAACATGGAAGTGGGAGAACATTATCATAGACTTTGTCACTAGACTTCCAAGGACATCTAAAAGGAACAATGCTATATGGGTTATTGTGGACTGTCTTACAAAAACAGCTCATTCATCACAATTCGAGAGGAATTCTCATTGTATAGACTTGCAATGATGTACATCAATAATGTTGTAAGGCTGCATGGAGTACCACTATCCATTGTATCTGATCGGGAACTAAAATTTACCTTGATGTTCTGGAAAAGTCTCCAGCATGCTCTAAACACTGAGTTGATCTTTAGCACGACCTATCATCCTCAAACTGATGGCCATTCTAAGTGAACTATTCAGAAAATGGATGAAATGTTTATAGAATTCTTTATGGACTTCAAAGGAGGATGGGACCAAAATCTCCCTCTGGTCGAATTCTCTTACAATAAATAGTTTCCATTCGAGCTTCTGAATGGCACCATATGAAGCCCTTTATGGGAAAAGGTTTAGAACACTGGCATGTTGTGATGAAGTCAGTGAGTGTAAGCTGATAGGACCTAAAATGGTCAGAGAATTGGTGGAGAAGGTGAAAACCATTCCGCAGCATATCAAGGAAGCCCATAGTTGATAGAAGAGTTATGCAGATAACTGTCGATGAGACCTTGAGTTCAGTGTCTGAGACACGATATTTCTACGCATATCTCCATGGATGAAGGTCATGAGGTTCGGGAAGAAAGGGAAGTTATGTCCCAAGTACATCGGCCCCTTCGAGATCCTTGATCGAGTTGGAGTTGTGGCCTATCGACTGGCACTTCCACCTACCATGTCGAAAGTACATGATGTCTTACATGTATCCCTCTTGAGAAAGTACATACCAGACCCCTCACAAGTACTCAATTAAAAGGTGGTACCATTGGAGAATGATCTTTCTTATGAGGAACAACCAGTAAAGATCCTATATTTTAGAGTCAGAGTTCTACGAAATAAGACAATTCACTTGGTCAAAGTGTTATGGAGAAACCAAAAGTTTGAAGAAGAAACATGGGAACTGGAGGAGGCGATGATGCAAAGTTACCCTCACCTGTTTATGTCCAAGAATGTAAAATGAAATTTTGAGGGTGAAATTTCATAAGGGGGGAAGAATGTAACAACCCACTGTTTTTAATGGAAATTTCCTTCTTATAAATATGCCATAAGATCACATAATAATGAACTACTAAGTGATAAGTGACCTTTAAACATAATATTTTCAATTATGTGTTTGGAATTTCGAAAATCCAGCATACACGGTTTTGTTCAAGATGTTTTTTGGAGTCTAATAAAACAAAAATAATTGTTGGTGAATAGTAAACTACCCTAATGAATAGTAACACACCCTTATGAATAGTGATATATCCTAATGAATAGTAAACTCACCTATGGTAGTATAAAAATAATATTCAAGTTGAAAGTACAATATACCGATGTTTTAGAATGAGTTAATGCATGTTTTAAATCTGGTTTTTGATAGTAAATTATGATTTTAACTAAATATTAAAATAATAATATTTGGAAAATTATTTTTGAAAAATTGACTTCATTTTTGGATTATACAAGTCGAATAATGGTAAGGGTGAATTTTTGGGATTTTTCTGAAATACTTGAAATTTTGATGGATAGTAGAATCCGATAATTCACAATAAATGCAAAATAATGGATTAATTGAGTCATTGATGATGTTCTGATTATGTAAGCCCACTTGTTTCGAATTCACATGAACCATTTACTATTATTGGTCTTGTAATACTAACTATTCCTTGTCTTGGGAAGAAATAAAAAATTAATTATTATAATATCATGAAATCCCTCCTCTCCTCCACTATAAAAAACCCACTGCACTCCCTCTTCTCTCCACTCCTCTCAAGCTCCAAGCCTACTCTAAATTCATCCCAAATATCTCCCCAAGGTCCTCCCCCACGTCCAAAATCTCTCAGCCTCCTCAAAATACCAAAGCCTCTCCCCTTAAGAGGTTCTCAAAGGAGAAAGTCTCAAGAGGTAAATTCCTCTTCCCAAATTTCTTCTTTTCTTTTAAGTTCTTTTCTTTTTTATTATATTTTCTCACCTCCCATCACCATAATAGTATGATAAATACAGTAACAGACATGTACTGGAATGTTTTCAAACTAATGGTATATTTATTTATCTTCTCTCCTTCCCCACTCTTTTATTTGAATGAAATGAAAGCACCGTTAGAGATGTGCTAATTTAGCACATTCAAGGACAATGGTTTATCAATTTCTTTTATCATATTTGTTTCTGGTCATGAAACCATTTATGTTATAGTTGAAACAGATTATTATATATGTTATATATCCAATTTATTGTTCTGTAATCTTTATGCACTCATGATATCAAATAATAAAACAAAACAAGTTAATTATGGGTAAAATCGCTAAAATTAATTCAAGTGTTTATCATTAATGTCTTATGTCATGGTTTTCATTCACTCCAATTAACCAAAAGATTTTTGTAACCATGTAACCTTTAGTAAGTTCACTAATTCTATATAACATAAATTCTAGATGACCACTTTCATTTATATTTTATCTGAACCTAAATACAAGTGAAAAGATCATTAAAACCAAAGGAAACAAACGGACCCAAACCATGATATTAATCCTTATAACTAATCAAAAAGGATTTGAATGAAATAAAAAGGGTAATAATAAATAAATTACATATATAAATATTTATGGACTTATTGATTAATAATCTTATTTTTTATTCAGGTCATTAATAACAAGTGGAGAACACAACTGGATTTAAGGTAAGGGATGCTCCCCTTTTTACTCATAATCAAGATTGATCTCTATGCTATGAATTTGTTGTAATAACAAGTGATGGGGTACATTTATACACCTTAAACATAATGACCTAATGTTATAAAAGTTATGAGAAACCACTTCTCTCTCTCATCAATCCCACTTAGGTACACCCGACACCATGCCGGTGAAATAGTAACGAATTCTACCCAAAACATCTTCATTCTTTCAGGTTGCCTTATCTTTCAAAATGGTGTTATCATATCTATTTATGGGAATCTTATGAATTATCGATATTTTTAAAATATTCTAATATCAAGACACTTTCATCACTCTCTTTCGGGGATATACATGTTTTTGAATGATTCCCTCCATGGAACTTTCTGATAAGCAAACCTGTTTTAAGGGGACTTCCCAAATTTTTTCCCAAATTTCATGTTCACACTATCCTCTATTTTAAGAAACAATTGTCTTTATAATTTCTGTATTTTTATTATGAAAATCGTTTTTCTTCAATTCTGGTTTTATGTAAAACAATTCCCTCTTTTATATTTGAAAATCTCTAGAGCATTTTCCTTAAAACCACACAAAAATGTATTAATACTAGGGTTTATAAAATACATTTCTTATATTTTTTCACTTCTATTTGACACAACTTAAAATTTTATATGAATTTTTTTCCCTATGAAAGTCCATGTATGTTCTAATCCTTTCCTTTCCTAGACACTTTCATGATACACCCAATGGATATGTTTTATGTCATGACTGTTGTGCCCAATTCTTTCCATGGGTGCCCTTATGTTTATGTATGGTTGGTTATGTATGATTATTTATGTGGAAGGATTATTTATGTGGCAAGAATATTCCTGAATATATTGAGATGGGTGCACCCAGGTAGTGCTCCAATGCATTTGGTAAGGTTAAGTCTCATGAGATACGTTGTGAAACGGGATTGGTGGTCAGCCTTGCCCCGTACTGAAATGAGAAACGAGATTGATAGTTTTCCTTGACCCATACTAAAATGGGAAACCGGATTGGTGGTTAGCTTTGACACATACTAAAGAAATGATTTATGATTCGCCCACATTTATCTGATTCCATGTTTGTATGGTCCCATTCTTATATTAAATGATTTTAAATGTTTCATGTTTTTGATATCATTATGACATGCCTCCTAACTCATGTGCTTGAGATGTGTCATTATGTTCATTCTATTACTGGGCTTTTTAGCTCATCACTTTGTTCATGTGTTCCCCAGGGTAGCCTATGCAAATGTAAGATCTCAAATGAAGTTAGAAGCTTTTTATGGAAATTAAATAAAGTTGTTTTTTTAACCCCTTGTTTTACGTTATGTGTACCAAGTCTTCCAAGACACTAGACTTAACGATCCTTGGAATTTACTCTGAAGATTAATTATTCTTAAAATCATGAAATGTTATGGGAAAAAGGATCGGGTCACTATAAAATAAATCTCAAAAACCATTATCATCATGAATCAAACATAAAACATGTAATTTATCAATTAAATTGTGTAACATTCTTTGATGATAGATATCAATCATAATTCTTCAAAAAGCATTATTTATGAAGATCAAATAAGGACAATTAAAATGTTCATTCCTATAACGTGTATCCATAAATTTACTAAATCATTAAAAATTCTGTAAAGGGAACACCTCAGTGCTACAATATTCTGGTATCTTGAATGAAATAAATGCAGAAGGAGTAATTAATTTGAATAATTGAATGAGAATGCTTTGGAATTGATCATAAAAAAAATATGCACCCATGAGTTTTATTATATAGGCCTCAAGACACTCTTAACACATTAAATGTAGTTACATCAATGTTATAAAAAGTAAAATTAAAATGAAATAATCAAAAACCCTAGAAGCATTTGACCATCATGAATTCATATAATAAATTCAATGTTGATACTCTCATGCATTAAAATTATTAATAATAAATAACATGTAAGATATCATAATTATAGACTCTTAATGATTGACTAACATTATCATTAATTGGGTTTCAAATAACTCATAATATTTGATTATTCCTACCCCATGATATATACATGTTATACACTGCATTTATATTATGATATTATAATAATATAATATTATATGATAAGAAATAACATACCCAATGGAATGAAACATTTAATTTCAAAATGTATGTGATTCTATACAACATACCCATAACATACCATATGAGATTGACCAAAATATATCATATTTATACTCAATTTAGATCATATCACTATCACTATAAGAATACATGGAATATTTATTAATGATTGTTTAAATTACATTATTAATACTTTAAAATTTCCTTGGATTCTTTGGTAAATAGGTAAATAAACTAAAGGGGTGATATAATGACCTCAATATGTGGTAGCGTAAAAATAGATGATATCATTAAATTAATAAGTCATAAATAGTTTGGAAGGAATAAAATATTAAATAATAATATATAAATGATAACATATTAATTATATATCTAGGTATTACGGAAAAAGGGAAACAAATAATCACATGGATAATAATAAATTAAGGCACTGTGATATAATTTAAAATGTAAATCATTATAACCAAAATTTTATAGCCTCGGCCAAAAAATAATACATAAATGGGTCAAAATACACTATATAAAGAATATTGATTGTCTTATGATATATTCCAATGCATCAAGGGGCTATATAATCATCCCCCTCATCATCCTATTATATGTCCAATGGATCTATCATACTAATTGGTTTGATAATCAATAAAATAAATAATTCTAACTAATAAACCTCATATATAATAGTTGGTAAGTATTTAATAGTCATCCATATTATAATAATCAATATAAAAATTTTAAATATTTCATAGGTAATTGAAAAATATATCCATCTTATTGAATATTCATCAAACCAATTAGAAACTAGACCATATTTAAAAGGAAATGGAATGTATCCTTATCAAATGGAAGTTAATTGAGTAGTACTATAAGATAATTTCGTTATATGAGGTTACTAATAAAGTTTTATTGAAGATTATATTCTGAAACAATAGGATTAAAATGTAATGATAGAAATACCCCTAAAATTGAGATTATGTGTCACATAATTGATATGTGTTGGGGATATAAAATTTCATTTTGGTGAAAATTTCATGATCGTATTCATTGATTAAAAAGAGTGAACCAATGTTGAAAAATGTGTTAAAAATTCTTGGGACCTGGTAAGGGATTCCCTATATTCATAATAGTTATCATCACATAGACAATTTATTCATCTTAGAAATTATATTTCCATAATACCACAAATATATGACATTTATTGGGATTTAGATATTAGTGTATTATGGATTTTGAAATATTTTATCTATTGCTTACTTTTTATGGTGGTATAATGATAGATAATAGTGATGTATCATTGTTATTATAGTATTTAATTTTTTAAAATTAAGAATATAATCATTAAATATTGGATAAATAGGGAATTGGGATATATTATATGAAATATGTGAAGATAAGTGATTAATTACTAATAAATTTCAATGTAGTATTGTAATAATTCCAAAATAACACCATAAAAACTTATAATCTTCGTGGAATCATTCTTGATAGGATATATTGGGTTATAACAATGTTTCATGATTTTTAAATATGTTGAAGTGAGATAATGCATTGTTATTTATAGAAAATGTGGGAGAACTGTAACTCCCCATGTATATAAAAAATATTACATTATAAGGTTTATCAATATTTTTGAATAAAATGTTAATATTACTTTAAAGGGAATTCTATGCTCGATGGCGTACCCAATACACAACAACAAGATTCTTTGAAATCTTACGTTGCACACTAATAATATAATAATATTATAATAGTTAACGTCTAGTCGTTGTAATGGAGGGAATGAAGAGAAATAACTATAGAATGATTATATATGTTTGTTAAATATTTTTACATTTATCCAATAAATGTTACAGGCTTAAAATCCAAATGAATCCAATTTTAAGAATAAATACTCTAATATTTTTAAAAGATTGTTTTACCACCTTTTCATGGCGAACCTTTTTTAAATATATATTTTGAAAATTTTATAAGCTATATTTGTCAAAATAGACTTATTATTTATGATTGGGAAATTGAAATTTACTTTGGATAAATTTTTGGTACATTTCTGACGAATGTTCATTTTTTAATGAATAGTGAAAAATACTTCATTTTACTTCAAAACTTCTTTTTCATCTAATTTAATTATATGGATTGATTATATTTTTTAATTGTTTTAAAGTTTAATTAGAATATATTATTACCATTTAATGAAATGGTGGTCCTTAGAATTAATTTCACTTTGAAAATGGACATAAACAAGTGTCAATCTTTTGATAGATATTGTTTCTTAAAAACACGCTATTTGTTTTGATAGCGGGAATTAATTATATGATTTACTAATGAAACTTCTAGGTTTTTAATTTGGTAAAATAGACATCATTTCTGAATTTGGAATATCAAATATAGCTTAGGGTTAATTTTTGGTATTTTTCTGATAATGTCTTTTGTTTTAAATGAATAGTTAAAAAGACAGCTTTTTAATTCAAAATTGCCTTTTCATCCAATTTATTTATATATTTAGATTTTCATTTTAATTGTTTTTAATGTGTAATTGAATTATTTTTTTATCAATATATAAATTTTTTTTTCATTCGATGTAATTTCACTTTTCAATTGGATGTAAAAACAAGTCAATGTTTTGATAAATTTTACTTCTTAAAACCCAGTCTTTTTTTTTGACAACGAGATTTACATTTAAATTAATTACTAAAATTTAGGTGTTTTTAATTTGATAAAATGGATTCCATATTTTTAATCAGAAGGTCCAAATTATTTAATTAATACATTGTTTTTTGGACATTATGAATAGTAACGACGATAATTATCTTTAATTATCGTGTTTAATTAGTAATCGGGTAATTAAGGGTAAGAAAATAATATCATAAAAATATAAAATGACCCCAAAATGTGTCATAATTCTATTTTTGGTGTCTTGGCCGACCATTTTATGCCTTGTGACAACCTTGGGACCCCATGGAATCACTTTAGTGTGATAGTGACCTTTTATCATTTTTTTAAAGAAAGGAAAATGTATCCAAAGAATGTAACACCTAAGTAAAATAATTTTAAATTTGTCTACATAAACGATATATTAGACTATAAATATTAATTTGAAATCTAAAAGGATTTCCTAAATCATAGTATTTGTTTTATAATTTTTAGTCATTAAATAAATTAAATTATTTATGACATCATTATGATGCACCGATTACATCATTAATGAATGATTTAAATAAAATGAAAATATAATATAAAATCTAAGAAATACACTTGAAAAAAACCTATTGGATGAGTATATTTCGAACCCTTATCACCTTATCCTCTAAATATATCAATTTTGGACCTTTAAAATCATAAACGCTTTTTAAAATAATGTAACATTTCTTGACATTCCATGAGTGCCCCTCCTCTTCTCTTATAAAATTCCCCCACCTCTACCACCTTACCCACACCTCTCAAGCCTTTGGCTTAGCCAAACCCTGCCCATTTTATCTCTCCAAATAACTCTCTTCATCATATAATCCTTCCCTTAGGCAGAAATCTCTTCAAGAAGTCCTTTTGGTTCAAACCAATGGGAGTTACCCGATTTAAAGGTAAGGTCTTCCCTAATGTTATTCTGTTTTATTTTTCTTCTCCAACCCCCTAAACTATTTTTATTCCTTCATTTTGTAACAAAAACAGTATCTTAAAAAAGCTTGGAGGTTGTTATGATAAGGATTCGAGATAAACATACACACACCTCCTTCTAATGGTTGAATGACATACTGTTTCTGTGGATGGAGAATTACTACCTCACGAAACGATGATTGTTCAATCTTCTCCTACCACCTTTCATGGTGGCCATTATGATGGAACTATTTCTATATATTATATTTATTATATTTATTTCATCTCTATGCTTCTGTATTTTATATTTGAAACATACCTTTATGCTTTATATGTTGTGAAAATGAAATAATTTCATTTGAGAAAGTGTTGACTACCGCCCCCTCCAGTGATGTGACTCGTTCATGAAATACATGGAATGTATAAAGAATTAAATTAATGAAAATATGTGACCTAAAAAACATATATATTATACTGTAATTATAACATATATATCTCTCTCAATTATTTTTAATTCCATTAATATGTCAAAAAAATGAAAGTAGCGTTCATGCGTACGTACGGCCTACCGTTTCCATGAATGGTGCATTTCATTTATTTTTATCTCCAAATGTTATGGAATAGTACAAAATTAATATTTACTGGATATATATGATATTTAAATCATTAATACTATTCTAGAGATGATTTACTTATAACTACATGGACAGTCATTTTCAAAGAAGTTCATTTTTGACTCATGTACCAAACATTGACAAAAACGTCTGATATGAACTCACATTTTTAACCAATTATTATAACATTATAATATGTGATATGAACTGAATAATAATCTTTAAAGGAGGACCTTAGGAAATTATAAATTGACCGAAGTTTATTATTCAGGCATATAAAGAAATGAACAAGGCAAGTCGGACTTTAGGTAAGGGATCCTGCCTCTCTCTTTCTTTTTAAGTACTCTCTTTTATGTCATTTCTTTTAAGCTCATCCTTCTTATGTTTGGGGATGTTCTTTTATATTACTCATTATATACTTTTTATGTTCATATTATGAGAGAACCTATTTGATCTCATAAATGTAATGACTCAGACTTTTTGAATAGTATATTAACATACTCTTAATGATTTAATCGATATGTTAATGGTTAATGAAGAAAGAGGAGTCGATGGCTTCTTCCAGTAGACTCGAACCTTATGAAGCAAACTTATCATAGCTTGGGAAGGAGGTGGCATCTTTGGGCTTCGCTTTGGACCAAGCCCAAGCCGAAATCCAGCATGTCAAGCTTGAACGGAAATGCCCGCGGGAGAAGTTCAAGTTAGTAGAGATTACTACTAGGGCAATGTTATCTGAGCCTCCCTTAGATTCTCTCACCATAGCACACCTTACACTGAGGTCATATGCTGGTGTTGTAAGGGGCTATGTGATGAGACTATAGCTTCTTTGTGTAATCCTTTGGGATGAATAAATTGAGATTTCTTCCTTTAGTGATGTTTGTGAAATTTCAAATGTCCATATAATTTTAGGATGTATTTTATTGATGAATTTTGAAAAAAAGGACATTTTAAAATATTTATGTAAACCATAAATAATTAAGGATGTGTAATGATTTTCAAAAAATGGTCTTCTGCAAAAGTGTTCAGTAAGGAATTTGGAGTCAAATAAGATCAACTTAATTTTTGCTTAATAGTAAATTATGAATAGTGACATTATGCTTAGGATTAGTAATGTGACCAAATAGATTAGTAATCTCACTTAAATAAAGTTTTAATATAATTTAGACACCTTTATTAAGTAATGTGTTTCAATAAAATTGTTAAATAACAGTTTCATAAATTAATAATCAAGTATTAGTTTTTTGGGTGAATAGTGTTTTTTATTTAAAAATTTAATTAAAAATATTTAGAAAATTATTTTTATAAAATGGACTTTATTTTTGAACTCAGAGAATCGATATTATGTTATGGTAATTTTTTGGGTTTTTTCTGAGAAAAATGAATTTTCAGTGAATAGTAAAAATGCAGCTTTAGGGTTTCGGTATGTTAAATGACATCATAACTGTGTCATGATGATGTCATGAGATATTTTAAGGGATGGTATACTAAATGGGATAAATTATTGTGTGATTTGTCCCAAGTGTCCAATACCATGGGAAAATACCATGGGCAAGCCCATGGTTTTGCCAAAACCACCAATGAGGTGTCCCTTGGCCATTAATGCCTTGTCCCCTAACATTCCCTATAAATACCAAGCCATCCTCTCATCCTTTCGACTCCAAAACCTTCCTCAACGATTTTATGGTCTCATTACCTCCCAAGGAGTTCTCCTAAGGTGCCCTCAAGCCTCTCAAGGTCCCAACCATTGAGTTTTAAGAGTTACCTTTATGGTAAGGGATCTGACCTCTCTCTTTCTTTTCATGTAATTTACTTTATGTCATTCCTTTTATTCTCCATGTTATTATGTTGGAGGATGTTCTTTTATATTAATATTACTTCCATTTTCATGTTCATATGATGGGATACCCCCTTTTTCTCTAATAAATTCTTTTTAATAATGTTTATGTGGCGCCGTTAGGCAGCCGAATTATTAAGGGATTCTTTCACCCTTCCCATTTTTCAAAGTTCTAATCTCATGTCAAGTCTTTCAAATTCCTTTTTATTATGTTGGGGCATGATATATATATCTATCATATTGTAATTTTATGTTCATATGACGAGAGACCCTATTTTGATCTTTTCAATTCATTTTTGGTTGAAGTTTAAGTGACGTCGTTAGGCTGCCAGATTTTCATAAGAGAAGTCTAATTTTTGTCTTCCTTCCATGTTTTTCATTTCAAATGGTATGTCCTTCAAATTTCAATACCATAATCATATATCCTTCATATTTGGTTCGTATACTGTTTTATGGGTCATTTATGATTGTTTGACCCATGTCCCCTCTCTTTTCAATGTTTTCTAAAACCCCGAAACATAGCTGTTATGCAGCAGAATTTCTGTCTCAAAATGTATATCTATTTTTCTAAAGTTCTTTTATTTTATTAAGTGAATAATCAAATCTCCCTCTTATATATGGGTGTTTACATATATCCCAAGTTGTTCTATTTTAAATTCTGGGATTTACATACATGAGACCCGCTCTCCCTTTCCGTGGGTTTAAAGTGACGTAAAGATCATGTCTTTTAAATAGTTTTTAAAACGTTATGATTATGAAATAAAGTCCATTACATTTGCTATATGGGTTTTTTATGAAATGGATTATGATGATATATGTGGATGACATGATAATAAAGACATGTCAAGGGTGCGCCCTGATAGCACTCCAATGCATTGGATAAAGACTTAATCTCTAGAGATGACAATTTTTAACGATGCCTTGGTGAATACGTTTAGTACTTTTTAACAACTCCTTGGGGATGGACCTTGGTGAAACAGAAATAATTGTCAATATTAAATGTTTTAGCCACATCGTCAAGTTATAAAAAACGTTATTTTTATTATGATATTCCTCATGTTTTCTTTCTCATGCCTTAAAGATCTTTTCATGACCTTATTGAAGTATCTCAAGTTCAGATGTAAAATGTTTCTCTTGTTTCCCTTACTGGGAGCTCTGCTCACCCTTTCTTTTGATGTATGTCCCCAGGTTATGAGATGCAGTAACGAACCTAGGATGAACATGAGAAGAATCCTTTCACGTGTTTAAGAAGAATGTTTTATGTTGTTTTCTTGTATTATGTTCCTGGTTTCCAAGATACTAAACCTTAATGATCCTCAATTTTGTGCAATGTAATAAAATTTTATGTTATAAAAAGGTGGGATTCCATAATAAATCCATTTTTGGATGTTTTATTTGGTGTCGTTAGGCTTCCGAGTTTTCGTAAGGGATCTTTCGTCTCACTTTTATTCCCGTGAGATTTATGCTACATTTGCCACCATTTCCTATGAGTTGTGTATTTACTTCCCATTAATCTACTCTTAGTGTAATATACATTTGTTTATGATAATTTAAATCAATGTTGTATAGTCCTTCTTTCATGTGGTGTACGTTTCGAAAGTTACCCAAGTCGGTAAGGGATCCTTTCACCCTCCTAATTTTTAAAAGACTTATTTTGTTATGTCCTTCAAATTACATATTATTATGTTGGGATATGTTCTTATATATCCTTGTTGCTCTAAAATTTATTTCCAAGTGACGAGATACCCTTTTTGTCTCGTCAACTCATTTTCTGAATTTTGAAGTGACATCGTTAGGCTGTCGAAAGTTTACAAGGGAACTTCTTAACCCAATTTCGATTTCTTTGGGTTCAACCTGTAATTATAGAATATTTCATCCTATGAATATGTGTGAATGACCTCTAGTTGTTTTACACTTAATATCCACTTATATTGGGTGTATATATATTTTTCACACATAATAATGAGATTGATTTGTCATTAATTTAAGGATACCTTCTTTATAAGGGATTTCATCTCATTTTTCATTTCTATTGAGACATCATTGTTGTTATGCACCAATTCACTCTTATACGATGTAAATACTATCCTTTGGTATATTATATCATGAATCCCTTTATTCTCATGATATTATAAAGTTCTGATTAAATGTTATTACTTAATTATTGTATTCAAGTGTCTCTCATTTTGTTAAAAACCCTTTAACTAAAATATTGTTTTAAATGTTTTAATGATTTATTCTTAAAAATATATCTCATTAATATCGATGTTTTCAAAATGGTTTTAAGGAGTTATTTATATTGATATTAATGGTTTAAAATGTTAAAAGCTAAAAAGTTGTATGGGACACTTTGATTCAAAAATATCTTTATTAAATATTTGAAATGGTTTTGAAAATGGTTTTTAAAATGGATTCATTATTTCAATATCTTAAAATGTTATATTGTTATTGCAATGTGGGAATTTAATCTTTCCTTTATGCTTATGTTATGTGCTATGAATAAGTTATGGTTGTTGGGAAATGTTTATGAAATCGGGTGGTTCTGTGATAAATTAAGGGCGGGTGAGCCCGATATAGCTCTCTAATGCATTGGGTAATGCGAAGGGGTTAAATACTAAGGTTTATCCAAAGAGATTTAGGGAATATACTGTGATGGGTATTCAAAATGTAACCATTAGGGTTACTCCCTACATTATAATTTTATGAATGCCTCATGTTACCTTTATGTCATATGATTTCTATTGAGTTATGCATAAATCTTATGATTTCATGAGGTATGTTAAAGTGATTATGTTTTATGAGTAAATAATGATTCCATTGATTCTTATGTATACATGTACTAAAGATTTCTTTCCATATTGTTATAACCTTTACTGAGCTTTTTAGGCTCATCCCATGTTTTTGAAATGTTTTTCACAGGACATAAAGATTAATAGGGTCAAGGATGGGATCACGGAAATGTCAATCTGTCTAAAACAAGGAACTGGACATGAATCTTGTGTTCAAGAGTTTTTTATGTTTGTGAAAAAAAGGAAGCTGATTAGGTGTGACTACTTTGTAATCTTTCAGATGTAATAGTTATGTCCAAATTCTCTATAACTCTAAACCTGAAAATATCCTTAGTGTGAATTATTCATTTAATTCAATAATAAGTAATGTTTAATGTCGGGTCCTTATAGTTGGTATCAGAGGTCGGTTTAGATAACTTTAGAGGTTAGGGTATTCTTTAATCATAAGTGACATTACCATAATGGCTAGGATTTTAGAAAGAGTCATAGTTTTTCGATAAAGTAAATGAGTAAGTATATCTTAGTGTTTATCTTCCTCATTAGTACATGATGATTTTGTTGATATACTCACACTGACATTTCTGGTTTTAGTAAATGGATGGATCTAGATGGCACCAAAGTGACAAAGGGTTTGAAGGAAACTGTAGTGGTACTCTGATTAAAAGACTGGATTAAATGGGGCATTCAATGAGAAATCTCGTGGTTATTCTAAACCAACTATCAGGAGTCATGATCAACCAATTGAACCTTGGTGAGTTCTATAATTCATCATGTACAAGAGAACCAACTCGACATGGATGTTCAAGTAATAATTATAAATGTAACCATTAGGGTTTATATGATCCTTGCTTTTGAGGTAATTATGGGTTACTATATGTTATGATGGAATATGAACGACATGAGATAAACTTGTGGTTAAATTATGTAATGGTTATTTTTGAAGATTTTACCTCATTTTCAGGAATGTTTTACAAATTATATAGTTTTGAAAAAAGGACAACACGCAGACTGTGTGACAACCCATCACGTCGGACAAAGCTGAGGGAATCGAACCCACAACCAAAGTGTGATGGGTATTTATCGCCTACCAATGGACTACGTGAAGTCCCTGGTTAGTTTGAAAAATTATTTTTTTAGTTAGATGATTTTATGATTCAAGAGTAAGTTGATTTTGGGTTATCTAGGAAAATTATTAACCTATCATGGAGGATATGTGATTAGGTTTAATTACTTTTTAGTATGAGACTTTTAGAGAAACTTTTGTTATTTTGAGATAAATGTTAAGATTTACCTTGGAAGACTATGTGATTAAATCCTTTTGAGATTTGGGTTTCAATCATAGTTTGGTTTATCATTGAAGAATTTTATGGATATATGTTTATTGAATGATCTTTGTTAAACTTTGGGTTTTGAATGAAATTTTTTGGAGATTAGTAGTAGTTTTTCTTTTTGTAAAATAATATACCTTTGGGTATTATATGATCTCGTACTAAACTTTTTGGTTTGGTTTTGGTTGAGATCTAAAGACATGGGAAATATATAGTTCTGTTTTGTGGATCAGGTGATTCTCAAGAAGTTTATTATTGTACTCTTAATGCGAACAAGTATTCCAAAATACTTGTCTTTTGGGGAAAATATGAGTTTGATTAAGGAATCTATTAAAATTTGAACGTCTATGTGACAATAAGTATGATTCATTATGATTTAGTTAAGCTCAAAAATAAATTCCTCAATTAAAGGTAACTTAATACAAAAATGTTTTCTGTTATCTTTTCCTACTGGGGAATCAAATACTGTTTAACCCATCACAAGTTTGTGATTTTCTTGTGGTTAACTTTCTCCTAGACATGTTTACTATCACTCGCCATCAGAACATGACCCTTTGTTTTTTTCCTCCATATCCATAATTTAATACTTGGAATCCTAGTATGGGTTAACTCGGGTGACCTTTGTACTTCTCTCCCTTTCTTTTAAAGTGATAGTTTTACTAACAATTGTTATAATGTGGGACTTTCAATGAAGTTTCCAAGCCCAATTTTGAAATTGCGAGAACGCAATTCCCAAATGGGTGGAAGGATGTAACATCCCAGGTAAATAAATATTATTACATACTATGGTTTATCAATATTTTTTAATAGAATGATAATATTACTTTAAAGGGAATGCTATGCTCGGTGGCGTACCCAATACGCAACAACGGGTTTCTTTGAAATCTTACGTTGCACACTAATAATATAATAATACTATAATAGTTAACACCTAGACGTTGTAATGGAGGGAATGAACAGAAATAACTACAGAATTATTACATATGTTTGTTAAATATTTTTACATATATCCAATAAATTTTAGAGGTTTAAAGTCCAAATGAATCCAATTTTAAGAATAATTACTCTAATATTTTTAAAAGATTGTTTTACCGCCTTTTGATAGAGAACCTTTTTAAAATCTAACTTTTTACAATTTTATAAGCTCTATTTGTCAAAATAAACTTATTCTTTATTATTGTGACATTGAAATTTACTTTGGATAAATTTTTGGTATATTTCTGACAAATGTTCATTTTTTAATGAATAGTGAAAAATACTTCATTTTACTTCAAAAATACTTTTTCATCTAAGTTAATTATATGGGTAGATTATCTTTTATAATTTTTTAAAGTTTAATTAGAATATATTTTTACCATTTAATTAAATGGTGTTCATTAGAATTATTTTCACTTTGAAAATGGACATAAACAAATGTCAATCTTTTGATAGATATTGTTTCTTAAAAACATGATATTTGTTTTGACAGTGGGAATTAACTATATGATTTATTAATGAAACTTATATGTTTGGAATTTGGTAAAATGGACATCATTTATGAATTTGTAATATAAAATTTATCTTAGGGTTAATTTTTGGTATTTTTATGATAATGTCTTTTTTTTAATGAATAGTGAAAAATATAGCTTTTTAATTCACAACTGCCTTTTCATCTAATTTATTTATATATTTAGATTGTCATTTTAATTTTTTTAAAGTGTTATTGAATTATGTTTTTATATCTTAATAAAATGTTGTTCATTGAAAGTAATTTCACTTTTCAATTGGATGTAAAAACAAGTCAATCGTTTGATAAATTTTACTTCTTAAAACCTCGTCTTTTGTTTTGACAACAGGATTTACATTTAAATTAATTACTACAATTTATGTGTTTGGAATTTTATAAAATTGGATTTCATATTTGTAATCAGAAGGTCCAAATTATGTAATTAAGTCTCTTGTTTTTGGACATTATGAATAGTAACGACGATATTTATCTTTAATTATCGTGTTTAATTAGTAATCGGGTAATTAGGGTTTAGGAAATAATATCATAAAAATATAAAATGAGCCAAATATATATCCTAATTCTATTGGTGGTGTCTTTTCCGACCATGGTATGTCTTGTGACAACCTTGGGACCCCATGGAATCACTTTAGTGTGATAGTGACCTTTTATCATTTTTTAAAGAAAGGAAAATGTAACCAAAGAATGTAACACCTAAGTAAAATAATTATAATATTGTCTACATAAACGATATATTAGACTATAAATAGTCATTGGAAAGATAAAAATATTTCCTACATCATATTATTTGTTTTATAAATTTTAGACGTTAAATAAATTAAATTATTTATGACATCATGATGATGCAGTGATTACCTCATTAATGAACGATTTAAATAAAATGAAACGATAATGTAAAATCTAAGACATAAACTTGTAAAATACCTATTGTATGAGTATATTTAGAACCCTTATCACCTTATCCTAGAAATATATAAATTTGGGGCCTTTAAAATACGAAACTCTTTTTAAAATGAAGTAACATGTCTTGACTTTCCATGAGTGCCCCTCCTCTTCTCTTATAAAAGGCATCCACCTCAACCACCTTACCCACACCTCTAAAGCCTTTGGATCGTCCAAAACCTGCCCATTTCATCTCTCCATATCCCTCTACTCATCATTGAATCCTTATCTTAGGCATAAAGCTCTTCAAGAATCCCTTTTGGTTCAAACCAAGGAGAGTTACCCGATTTAAAGGAAAAGTCTTCCCTAATGTTCTTTTGTTTTATTTTGCGTATCCAACCCACTAAACTCTTTTTATTCCATGATTTTGTAACAAAAACAGTATCTTAAACATACTAGGATGTTTTTATTAGAAGTTTTATAGCTAAAATAACACACACCTCTGTCTAATTCTTGAAGAACATACTGTTTCCGTGGATAGGGAATTACTACCTCACGAAACGATGATTGTTCTATCTTCTTCTACCACCTCTCATGGTGGCCATTATGATGGAACTATTTTTATATATTATTTTTATTATATTTATTTCCTCTCTATTCTTGTTTATTTTATATTTAAAACATACCTTTATGCATTTCATGTTGTGAAAATGCAATAATTTCATTTGAGGAAGTGTGGACTGCCGCCCCCGTCAAGTGATGTGACTCGTTCACGTAATACATGGAATGTATAAAGAATAAAATTAATGAACTAATGTGACCTAAAAAACATATCTATTATACTTGAATTATAACATATATTTCTATCAATTTTTTTAATTCCTTTAATATGTCAAAGAAATGAAATTAGCGTTCATGCGTACGTACGACCTACCATCTCCATGAATGGTGCATTTCATTTATTTTTATCTCCAAATGTTATGGAATAGTATAAAATGAATATTTACTGGATATATATGATATTTAAATCATTATTACTATTCTGGATATTATTTACTTATAACTACATGGACAATCATTTTCAAATAAGTTCATTTTTGACTAATGTACCAAACATCGACAAAAACGTCTGATATGAACTCACATTATTAAACAATTATTATAATATTATAATATGTGATATCAACTGAATAATAATATATATATTAGGACCTTAATAAATTATAAATTGACAAAATTTTATTATTCAGGAATATAAATAAATGAACAAGACAAGTCGGACTTGAGGTAAGGGATCATGCCTCTCTCTTTCTTTTTAAGTACTCTCCTTTATGTCATTTCTTTTAAGCTCATCTTTCTTATGTTTCGGGATGTTATTTTATATTCCTAATTATGTACTTTTAATGTTCATATTATGATAGACCCTATTTGATCTCATAAATCTATTTTTGGATGTTTTAAGTGGCGTCGTTAGGCTGCCGAGTTTTCATAAGGGATTTTTCATCTCACTTTTATTCCCATGAGATTTATGCTATATTTGCCACTATTTCCTATGAGTGGAGTATGTACAGCCCATTATTATACTCTTTTTGTAATATAATTTCGTTTATGATTTTTTACATCAATGTTGTATAGTACTTTTTTCATGGGGTGTACGTTTTGAAAGATAGCCAAGTCGGTAACAGAACCTTTTACCCTCCTCTTTTTTAGAAGACTTATTTTGTTATTTCTTTTAAATTACATCTTCTTATGTTGGGATGTGTTATTATATACCCTTTTTGCTATAAAATTTATTTCCAAGTGATGAGATACCCTTTTTGTCTCATCAACTCATTTTTTGAATTTTAAAGTGACGTCGTTAGGCTGTCGAATGTTTACAAGGGAACTTCTTAACCCAATTTCGATTTCTTTTGGTTCAACTTGTAATTATATAATATTTCATCCTATGAATATGTGTGAATGACCTCTAGTTGTTTTAAATTTAATATCCACTTATATTGGGTGTATTTATATTTGTCACACATAATTATGAGAATGATTTGTCCTTAATTTAAGGATACCTTCTTTATAAGGGATTTTATATCATTTTTCATTTCTATTGAGACATCATTGTTGTTATGCACCAATTCACTCTTATATGGTGTATATACTATCCTTTGTAATATTATATCATGAATCCCTTTATTCTCATGATATTATAAAGTACTTATTAAATTTTATTCCTCAATTATTGTATTCAAGTGTCTCTCATTTTTTTAAAAACCCTTTAACTAAAATATCGTTTTAAATGTTTTAATGATTTATTCTTAAATATATTTCTCATTAATATCCATGTTTTCAAAATGGTTTTAAGGATTTATTTATATGGATATTAATGGTTTAAAATGTTAAAAGCTACAAAGTGTAATGGGACACTTTGATTCAAAAATATCTATATTAAATGTTTTAAATTGTTTTGAAAATGGTTTTTAGAATGGATTCATTATTTCAATATCTTAAAATGTTATATTGTTATTGTAATGTGGGAATGTTATCTTTCCTTTATTCTTAAGTTATGTTCTATGAATATGTTATGGTTCTTGGGAAATGATTATGAAATCGGGTGGTTCTGTGATAAACAATGGGCGGGTGACCCCGATATAGCTCTCCAATGCATTGGGTAACGTGAAGGGGTTAAATACTAAGGTTTCTCCGAAGAGATTTAGGGAATATACTGTGATGGGTATTCCAAAAGTAACCATGAGGGTTACTCCCTACGTAAGAATGTTATGAATGCCTAAATTTACCTTTATGTATTATGATTTCTATTGAGTTATGCATAAATATTATGAGTTCATGAGGTATGTTAAAGTGCTTATGTTTTATGAGTAAAGTATGATTTCATTTATTCTTATGTATACATGGACTAATGTTTTCTTTCCGTATTGTTATAACCCTTACTGAACTTTTTATGCACATCCCATGGTTTTGAAATGTTTTTCACAGGACATAAAGATGAATAGGGTCAAGGATGGGATCACAGAAATGTCAAGCTGTCTAAAACAAGGAACTAGACATGACTCTTCTGTTCAGGAGTTTTTTATGTTTTTGAAAAAAAATGGAAGATGAGTAGATGTGGATACTTTTTAATCTTTGAGATGTAATAGTTATGTCCTCATTCTCTAAAACTCTAAACCTGAAAAGATCCTTAATTTGAATTATTCATTTAATTCAATAATAAGTATTGTTTAAGGATGGGTCCTTGCAAGAACCATTAATTAATATTTATACATTGGCTTTTAAAATCTAGTTTATGGAAAATTAAAAATCATTATCAAACACTAGTTCTTAATTTATTTTTTTTGAAATATATGGAAGGTTATTATTATTATTATTTTTATCAACAATACTATATATTTAAAAATAAATTTATTCATATAAAACATATTGATGAAATATTTATTTAATTGGAATCCTTGTTTTCTATTTTAGATATTGGAATGTTTGTTCTAGTTTTGAAAATTGATTGTACTACCAAAAAATAATTAATTATTATACATTAACATATATTTGTTATATGATTAATTATTAATAATTGTTACACTATTTTTATTATCATATTTAAGCCATAATACTTATTTTATATTCCAATGATATTTTAAAATTTAAATAAAAATTCAACTTCCTCTAAAAATTTGGAATAATTAGAAATTTTCTGATTTTTGATGTTAAATCAAAATTTTAATTTGGTTTTATGAAGATAAATATCTATACATGAATAATTTATTCATTAAATATTGTATATAACATCCCACTAACCTCTCATTAGATTGGGAAGGTTGGAGGATGTTATTTTATGTTAAGTGATATCCCTAAGGCACCAAAGGCTTACAATAAATACTGAAGGGATTCAATATTTATGGGGGACTATTTTACCTTTAAGAATAAATAAATAACCAAAAAAATTGCAACCAAAAAAGACAATAAATGATCCATTACAGCTAGGAAAAACAACCCAAAATTTCTTTTATCTAAATCAAACTAAAACCAAGCACCACAGTAGAAGAATACTATACAAAAGTAAACATTTTATGAAAAACATAAGAAAACTCCATGAACCCCAAATTAATCCATAATCCACATGCTCCATACTCCAATCCCACCAAAGAGACCACCTATCATGGAGTAGTTTAATATAAGTGTGATACTTTTCCTTTTTCCTTGTCCAGGTAGATGACATACCAAAGCACCAATGTGCCAAAGAAGGGGTCAGTACTAAAAATAAGTAGGGTTTCCACCAATGAATTCCCCAAGCACGCCACTAGGATAGATGATATAGAAACATGTATTCAAAAATATTTAATATACAAAAAAACTCATAATTTTTTAAATCAAAATTTAAACAAGTGAAACGTAAAAAAATTATTCAATAAAAGATATTTTCCATGAAATAAGCAAATGATTCCTTAAAATAAATTCACAAGTATCCTTTGGAATAGCCATTCCATGTCAAGTATCCACAAAGGCTTCCAATCGTGTCAAATTATGATAGTATAATATTAATGTGTGTTATCTCATTTATCTAAAATGTTTTCCAAATTTAATTATATCCCATGTCTCATACCCCTTTCGCACTGAGAACAAGTTCATATTTCAATCAACTCTCACAAATGAAATTTGAATGCACACACTAAGTATGCCCAAAAATAATGTCAATAAGAATAATACAAAACCCTTTAAATAACAAAATCTTTTTATTGAATTTTTTTTCCCACAAATTCATTTCAAAATTCCTAGAAACATATATTTAATACTATCATTTTAAAATCAAGAAAACCAATTCATTTTTCACAACAAATCTCCACAATTCCACAATTTCCCCAAAAACAATAATGAGTAACTAACATGGATTTATATCATGATTTTCACCAAGATAAAATAATAAATTTCAATAAAAAAATTCAATTTATATCTAACCCCATCAATTAGAACATGTTGAGTCATGATTGAATCCACCTACCAAGAGAGTTTTGGAGAAAACAAAAAACAACATGAAAAGAATCACAAAACTGGGTTGAATCTCTACGAACATGCCTTAGATCTCTTTCCCTATTATAAAAAACCCCATATATAATCATATTCAGCATCCAAAACATTTTATATACCAAAATTGGTAGTAGATATAACAAAACTAGAGTAAATTTTATGTATATAAAAGAAAACACATCAAGAACTACAAACAACAAACCCCAACTATAAGAATCCAGATTCAACGCACCTAGGGATGGATCAAGATCACCTCTAATTCACTCGATAGATGTTTTAAATCATATAAAATAACAATTTGTTGGGTTGGGGCTACATAGAATGATAAAATATTGGGTCAAATGGTAAAAATATTTAGATCTAATTTTTATGGATCAAAAAATGGAATTGTGCATGATTTGGTATCTTGTTTAAGAGAACAATTTAATAACCATGATCTTATATCTGTCTTAATAATGGAGGGATCATACAGCTTACAAATTGTGCACCGACCATGACAATGATCTATGTCCAAAAATGGCACCACACTGTATAGTTTCTCTTGGTCTTTTCCATGGTTTGTAAAAACCATGTGCAACACATGTGCCTCACCTCGAGCCCATGTATCACTATGAATAGTTTCTTCATTTGTTGAAAGGGGTCTACAGACCATTCCCCTCACATGAACCTAAATAAAGGTACCACAAACACTTTAATGGTTCCCTAAACTCTTCCACAATTCACCCTTATATTTTATGTACTTAATGAGCATAATGAAAGGGTTACATACTAAAAAACTATGCGTGATAAATTCTCCCCACCATTGTTCATTCTGTCCATGGAAAGAACAAAACCACCATTTTACTAAAATTAAACCATCCATTTATCTTTTATTTCCTTCTCATGTTCCCAGAACGCTTCATGAATCTGACCATGTTCCCACAAAACCCACAGTTGGCCGACACTTTTTTTCCATGAAAGAAATTATCATTACAATACTCAAACCGCACTGTTATATGTACTCATAAAGTATCTCGCTCGTGATCAGCGTGATGCCATCTGATCACATGACCATGATCAGGATGAAACATTATCAACTCAGATATGTGGAAAAAATTATTCGGCATGCTCAACTATGGTGGCAATGCCAACTGAATTTCTACCTCACCAACCTGTTCCATTATCTAAAAATTGGAATATGTATCAAGTAGATAACATTCCCGAAATCCCAAAATGTCTATGTACAACCCTGGATAGATACTAAATAATACATGGTCATACACTACAAAAAACCATGGTTGCCAATGATGATCCACATATGATTTTTGATAACTCTCCAACATCTCCACTTGCTTTCTGTTCAACTGAATATTATTCGTTCTATCGTGGACATAGATCAGACCAACTAGTGACGTCTCACTAATTTCCTCCAAAAAAGTGGATAATACATGGATTAACATAAAAAACATCCAATGGATCCATATTTATTGAGGCCTAATGGATATTGTTATATGAGAACTCTAGTAAGGGTATGTTATCTTCCTATGGGACACAGAAATCAATAACACAATCCCAGAACATGTCTTATAACATTTATATTGTCCTGTTGGATTAGAAATCTTTATGTGTATGATTCATCATACTCATATTCAACTGAGTCCCAAGGTCTTCCTATCAGGATTTATAGAAATGATACATATACCCTGGATCTCTATCTGATACGATCAAAACAGATATTCCATGGGTATATACCACATCTTGGATATAGATCATAGATAGATAAAACACCATATATGTTTCAAGAATTAGAATAAAATTATTGGACAAGAAAATCTAGTCCACTATCAACCATATGGAATTGTGTTTCTGAACTTTTCTATGGACACTTGTAAAAAAATATATCACTATCTGATCCCATTTCGAAAGAGATATATATTATGACTACCACATACCTACTTCTCGATGATGCTCTGCTTTAACTTGATGACATGTTAAACACTCTGAAACAAACTCACCCACGTTTTATTTCACACTGACCAACTAAAGAAACTCCTTCAATGCCTTATATATATTTTGTATTATCAGATGAAAACCAATCTATAATTGTTGTAAGAATGAAAAATTTTGTCTTGAAAACCATATGTGCCACCATCTGATTCATGAACTACAACACTAACCTCTCATCCACATGCCAACCCTCAATTGTATCCCCACCAATTATTTTTTAAATCATATCCATATATTCAGCTTCAGAAGTCTAGTTTTCTATAACCATATTTACCAAATTAGGAACTATGGAAATTGAAAAAATATAAATATCACCTCATTCATCACATTATACGTACATATCTTCTAGGACCAACATCAACTACCACTCATCTAAAGAATCGTTTTCTAACTTTGAATAAGTCATTATTCTTAATGCATCTTCCACCATGTTTTCTTTACCCTGTGTATACATCATGTCCATGTTGAACAGATGGAGATACTCCATCAATTTTTTCCTTCATATTCAAACCCTGTTGTGAGAAAATATGTTTCTAGTTCATATGATCCCTGAACATAGTAAATTTAAAACCAAATAGATATTGATTCTTATAAATCAAGTAATGGAAAAATAAAGCTAACTCTAAATCATGTAATGGATGAGTCTTCTCATTCACTCATAACTAATTTGGTCTATAAGAGAAAATGTCATCTCATTGCCTAGGATCACTACCAAATCTAGATCTGGAAGAATCTTAATACACTATGTACCATTTTCATTATTCTAGAAAAATCAATATAGGTGTGGATGTAAGGAAAACATTTATCTCTGGAAAATAATTGTGAAATTCCACAATCCATTGGATAGGACCATTATTCGTTGTCAATTGTGTCATTGGAGAGTCTATCCCTACAAATTCAAACACAAACCGATGGTAATAATAAAATATGCTAAAAAAACTTCGTTTTTCAAACACATTATTTTGATGTTTCTAAGTGATAAGAGCTTACATCATTTATAGATCTGCTAAAATTCCTTTTTTTAGAAAATATGTTTCCCTGAATGATTAACTATTTTATCCAAAAATCACACATTGATAATTTGGAAAACAAACAATGATCTCTAAATATTCCCAATAATATCTCTAAGTGTTTCTCATGCTCATCCATTTTACTTGAATACACCAATATGTCTTCCACAATCACCAAAAAAATAATCCAGATATCTATGATATATATGATTCATGAGTTCCATAATGACTTTGAGTGAATTCTTAAGATTGAAAGGCATTACCTCATATTAATAATGTCAATATATTCTTCTGAAAGCTATTTTTAGAATATCCTCCATCCAAAATCTCAATTGGTGGTAGTCATTGGAATAGTTAATTTTAGATAACCATTGAGTCCCCTACAAATATCAAACTGAATATCAATGTGTGTTGTAAAATATTTATTATTTACCTTAACTTGGTTAATTTTTGGATAATTGACACAATGCTGAAGAATTCCATCTACATTCATTACAAACAAGATAGGTGCTTCCAAAAGAGATGTTATTGGATGCATAAAACCCTTGCTTCTCATATATTAAAAATGCAATTTCATCTCCCTTAATTCTTTTAGTTCCATCCTATAATATGGAAGGGAAATTAGAATGATACCCAGAATGAGATGAATCATAAAATCCAATTATATTATGGGTAGAAACAATGAGAAATTTTCTGAAAAAACATCAAAAAACTTGTCAATCACTACTGAAAAAATAGTATTATCAATACCATCTATCATTTCCAAATACAAATCCACCAACTGGTACGATATCATTCCCACTTCTGGTGCCAAAAAACCCATTAAACATGACTTTATGACCCTGTTTTATTTTAAAGAGATACATGATTCCATCATTTGTAACGAAACTAATTGTTATCTTATAAAAGGTAATGTAAGCCTTGATCATTGTCATCCAATACATAAATAGTATTACATCATTGAATTCCATATCTAACTCCAAGAAGTACAATTTAAAATTATATCCATCATCTATTATAGAATATTAACGACACATAACATCTTGACATTCTGTTTGGCCAATAAGAGTTTGCAGTTTTATCACAGAATACATTATCTCATGGTTTAAACATAAAAATAAATTGAATGTGATACAACGAGAGAATGTGATGAACTGGTATCAAACAATACTTTTATAAGGTTAGAATTCAAAATAATCTTGCCTCTCACCATAGATTATCTAACCAGATCATCCATAATCATCTGGTCATCTCCATATTATATCTTTATCGCTTCACTATTCTCCTTATTTTATTGTTGAAATTACCCTTGATGATGAGTCATGGTATTCCTAGAATCACCATGGCTAGCTCTACTCTGCAGATTTTTTTTCATCCCTCACAATGTCAAAGAATATGATTCTTGTGACACATGAGAAGTGTCTCAATCATCTTAACATTGATCATTGTTACAATATAACCTAAGATATTCCATATTGTTGTAATTTTGGAATGAAATTCGTGGTGTTGTATGAATTTTTCATCATGTGGTCAAAGGAACCACATTAGAAACATCCTACTTTTTTAGTGGGTCTGAAAAGAAGATTCACTGATCTAGCTGTCTGATTTAGATTCCCACTCCTACCATGGATGTTGGTTTCCCTCTTCCTCTTCCTTCCAGTGTTAGTGTTCCCATCGGTTCCCATGGGTATCAACATACTTAATCCTCCCATATCTCCCTATTTGTCTTGTTCATCTATTTTTTCTCTATTGATCATCTCTGTATAATCAGTATTAAATTGTACAACAATCATCGAGCGAATCTCTTACCGTAGCCCGAATTCAAAGGTTTGTTACTTCACGGATGTACTACTATCATCATTGGGTGAAAATTTCACTAAATTAGAAAAATTTACTAAATGGTTTTTGATAGAAATATTATCCTACCTCATCCTAAAAATGTCCTTTGTTATCTGAATTATGAAGGTGTGAGGACAATATTGTTTGTTGACCAATTTTACAAATTCATCCAAACTAATTCCTTGTTCCACATTGGCCTATACTGTAAGATCCCACCCATGGAAAGCAAGACCCTGATCATATACATCATCATCATTTCCTTTAACACTTCTGGTGTTCCGATGAAATCAATGATATGTTTCATCATGTTCATCCATTCCTATTTTATTTCTAGTTCATAATCTCCCTAAAATATTGATAGATAATTTTTCTAGAATTGGATGTTATCATACACTTGTCTCAACTCATCCCTTTGGTTCCATGTTTCTATACTCTATAATTCTTTAATCATACTTGAAACATGTTTTTTTGAACTGCGACCCAGGTGAAACTACTTTCTTTATAGCTTCATCAGATTGGTTTCTACGACACCTACTGAGTATAATTTTCTATAAACAAATAAATTCCATAACTCTTAGTCCCTAAAAACTGAAAGTTTATAATTTCAAATTCGATCACATGAGTTGTCACAACATTGGTTCTTAAAAATCACCATTTTCAACATTCAATCATTTTTTTAAAACAATTTCAACATGTTTTTTAAAATCATACCATTTTCAAAATATTACAAAGATGCTATATTTTAAAATTAATTATTTTAAAATCATTTCCACCTTTTTCAAAATCAACTTATTGTACAATGTCATATATCATTAAACAAAATTATGTATTCGTTACTAGTGTGAAGTCATTCCACTAATGCATGGAATGCTCATCTCACAGGCTAAAACCATGATAATGAGATTTCAAAATCTTATAAGGGTCTCCAAAACAATTATGTACCCAACTGCCTGGTAACTTGTATTTTCACATAAAAAGTAATGCTACATCTTCATATGATCTATAGTTCAAGTACCAACAATAATACTCCATTCTATGATCCCATCCCAAGGAATAAATAATAATAATTTTAACTCCAGGACATCCACAAGACTCAAATCATCACATGATCGATGATCAAATTTCTCCAAACAACCCATGAATCATGAGTTAGTGCAAATGATGTGTCATACCTTACCTTTTCCCATGTCCTGGTAGATGATATCATCAAAATCACTAATGTTTCAATGATGGGATGAGTTCTAAAACATAGTAGGTTTCCCCCTAATGACCTCCTTACGCATGCACCTAGGATAGATGGGTTATCAATATTAATATAAAAAGATTATATAAATCAATTTCTTGAATACTTTATAACTGAATATTAACACGTGTAATATCAACCAATTTTCTAGATAAATATTCTTTTCATTAAAATAATCAAACAATGCTTTAAAATCATTTTACAAGTTTCCTTTAGCATTGCCATTCCATTTCATATATCCACACTTGAAAGAATTAATTTCTTATTATGATAGTTCCATAATCATTAGTAGTCACTCATCAATCTACCATGTTGTCACAAGTTAATTATATCCCATGTATCATTACACCATTGACACTGAGCCTAAGTTCATATTTCATCCAATCCTTGTAAATGTAATATGAACAAACACACCAAGCATGACCAAAAATAATTTCAAAAACAATATTCATAAATGATTTCAATAACACAATATTTTAATTGAAAACACTTTATCCAAAAATCAATTTCAAAAATCACTTTAACCTATATTTTAAAATGGAAATTTTAAATTAATGAAAACCAAATCACATTACATAATAAATCACTACAATTTCACCAAACCATATAAATTGTCCCAAAAAAGATTTATATCGTTATTTCCACAATGATATCAGAATAAATTTCAATAAATTAAATAAATTTTAAACTAAGAACCTCAATTATAGAAATAAGAGTTAAGATTGATGCCTTGTACATCAGGATTTTTGGCTAAATTGATAAATGACGAGAAAATGTCAGAAAACCAGAATTAATATCAAGCAAATCAACTTATATATATTACAATATTGTAATAAAATACAAATATAAACTTATTTGGCATCCAAAACCATAGATACACTAAAAAACAGTATAGATCTAATAAAAGTAGAGGAAGAACGAAGTTGACCTACCAAAACACATCAAAAACATTGAAGAATGAATCATTACCACAATAATCTAGATTCAACACACCAATGGATGGATCCTGATCACATCTAATTATCTTAGGAGTGGTTCTCTAACTACTGAGAGACCATAATATTGAGTTAGGGCGGTATAAGAGGAAAAATAGCGAGTAAAATGGTAAAATGAGTGAAATCCACTTTTATGCATCTAATATTTACCCTCTAAATGATCATGTCGAACTATAAAGAAAATTGTGTCCTAACAATGCTCCTACTTATATATAAAGAAATACCTCACATGGTTGGATTTCATGTATTCGAAACCATGCATCGACCATTCCAAATCTATCTTTCCCACATTAGTACTATACAACCCAATTTCTTCTAGGATTGCATGCGGTTTGGACAAATTGTGAACAAAATATGTATCTCACCATTATACCTTGTCTCACTTTGAATGGTTTCCTAAAATAGTTTCACATTTTACACAAACATTGCATGTCCATGATCCTAAATAAATATATCAAAATCTCTTTGAATGTTCCTATAACTCTTCAACAAATCACCATTATAATTTATGTACATATAGATTATAAAAAAAGGGTAACAAACCAAATACTTGGGGTGCTACAAAATTCTTGTTGTATTCCAAATTCATGTGTTTGGAACAAAAAAATTTAATAACTCTTTTGTTTAAAATCATATTTTTACATCATATGTGTTTAATTAAATTATTGTTCATTTATTTTCATACATTATTAATTATTAATTATTATATTGATAACAAATTTTTTTATACATTTGTATTTGACATAATTACATTAATATTATAAAAGTCGTACTGGGATGGTATTATTCCAATACTCTAGTTACCAACATTAACATTTCCTTTCCATCATACATGTTACCCCTTATGTATAAACTTCATTATAAAATCTAAAATAATATATATACTTATCATAATTCATTTACCATGTCAATTAACTTATAAATTGTCTATATAATATTATATATTTATCTTATATATTAGTTATTGGTTATCTAGTGTGGTCCTTACTATTCTTGAATATGATATTGAATGGAAATTTTATGTATTCTAAAATGGAAATTAAGGATATTATTATGAATTCAATTTTAAATTATATATTATACTAATATGATGATATTAATGGACTTATGATCATAATAAGATGTTTATTTATTCTATATATGTCTCGAGATGTACATATCTTGTATCCCACAATATAGTCTTCATTAACATATAAAATTATATTTTTTCCAATATAGATATGTGGTTGATCATTCATAACATGATATCTAGAATTTTATAATTCAAGTGTTGAGGATTCACTATTAATCTTTAGTTATTTGTATGGATTATAATCTATTCCTCATTATTATCAGAATTTAATTTTTGGTCATCGACCATGGAAATTTGTTTTCTATAGATTGTTTTATAGAGCATTATGTTATAGTATTTATGATCCTCTATAATGAGTAAATATATATTAAATATTCTATATTCACCTTTAATTTTTTATCTTCCTTATATTTATTTTTTATTTTATGGATAGATCATTTTCACCTAAAAATTATATACCAAATAATTGTTTTTTTCATAAACCAAATTTTATATGCATTAAAACTATTCCTATATAAAGAGTTCATTTATATTATGTGTGATCATAATAAATTGTAATAATTCATTAAATTATAATTATACTGCCCACTAAATATCAACATTTACCATTTCATGTTATTAGTGATGGGATTTTTACATTCCACTAACATATTGTGTTTGGGATGACCTATAGAATATAAAAGATGTAATATTTTATTATTATTCATCAATTTTTATTATATTTAATTTATTAAATATGATCATTTGTTAATCATTATGATCATTATTATTTATTGAATACAATTTTACCCAATACTTTTATACCTATTGGTACATATTAAAAATTATATTTATGATTAACATTTCGTTATATGTCTCTTTCATTAAAAACCATATATAAAAATGCATATATAATTTCCCATAATTTTGATGATTTATTTACGGTTCCTCATAAACCTATATTATATAATTAAATGACAACTGTTAATACCTTACTCATTAGTCTATATTTAATTTTTATTCTTTCCATCCTAGAATTATTTACAAATTTGATCATTATATGACATATTATTACGTACCTATTTTGTTTCTTTAATATTTTTTCAATGATTTCATACTCCTGTTATTTGTATTATCCATCATGTTATGCCATATATTATGTTCATATTGTTTTGATATTAAATATTATTGTAAGGACCAGACTAAAGCATTACGTAATGTTGAATTAAATGAATAATTCACGATGAGGTTCTTTTCAGGTTTAGAGTTTTAGAGAATTAGGCCACAACTATTACATTACATCTCAAAAATTACAAGGTAGACACTTCTACTCAGGTTCTATTTTTTTCATAAAATATAAACTCTTAAAAAAGGATTCATGTCTAGTCCCATGTTTTAAACAGCAAGAATTTTCCTTGATCTCATCCATGACCCGATTCATCATTATGTCATGTGATAAACATTTAAACATATGGGATGAGCATAAAAACATCTGTAAGGGTTACCAAAGAATGAATTAAAGAATTACATTATCAATACATACATAACATAATCTATTTAACATACCTCATGAAATCATAGAATTTACATAGTAAACACAAATCATCAAGGTAACATGTGGCATCATTACATACATACGTTGTAGCTTTCATTGCTACGTAAGGAGTTACATTTGGAATACCCACCATAGTATATTCCCTAAATATATTAGGAGAAACATTCATGTTTACCTCTGTCATGTTACCCAATGTATTAGAGAGCTATCTCGAGATCACCCGCCCTAGGTTTATCACGGAACCACCTATATACGTAAATAATTCCCAATAAACATAACATATTCATAACACATAAAACATGAATAAAGGAAAGATAACATTTCCACATTCCAATCACAATATATCATTTCTGTATATTGATATAATCAATGATTTATCAAACCATTTTCAAAACCATTTAAAACATTTAATAAAGTGATTTTTGAATCAATGTTTCTCATACCACATTGAAGCTTTTAAAAGAATTATCATTTGAAAAAATTAATGTCATGTAAATTAATATAAATAAACATTTTGGATACATGGACATTAATGATAAATATTTATAATAATAATTTTTTAAAACTTTTTAAACAATATTTTTGTTAAAAAGTTTTTAAGAAAATGAGAGACCCTTGAGTAAAAATATTTGAGGAATAAAATTTAATCATAACTTTATAATATGATGAGAAATAAGTGATTGATGATATAATATTCCAAAGTACAACATATACACCGTATAAGACTGAATTGGTGAATAACCATGATGAAGTCTCAATGTAATGTAAATTTTGACCAAATCACTTATAAAAACTATATCCTTAGATTAAAGATAAATATACTACATAATAATGTGAAGAAATAAAAATACACATGATATGATTGGATATTTAGTGTAAATATATCAAATAACATTGAAACATATTTTTGTGAAAACAACACCAATGGCTTGGATGTTTAACTTAATGAATGAAAATTGAGTTAAAATTACTCTTATCAAGTTCATGTCGAGGACATGAGAATTTATCAATGACTGATAATGTGAATAAAAGCTATATCAACAAAAGTGGAGTGGAAATTAGAAAAAAATATTTATTCCATGCATAATCATAGAAATACATAATTAATATTTAGAAGAATAACCAAATGAATGGAAATTGGGATAAAAAGTTCCCGTACTAATTTGGTAACATAGGAAATAGACACCAAATGAAAAAAGGATCATACAATTAAGAATTAAATAACCAAAAATTAAATTATATTATACAAAGAATACAATCATGGTAATTAAATAAACCACACAAAAGGTAATAATGGAAAACATATCATGAATCTCATGGGAATAAAAGGGAGATGAAAACCCCTTACCACAGTGTAATCAATTGAGTCATAAGATTAAAAGAGAATAACCACCAAATGAATCACATAATTCCATGATTATAAAGATATTCATGATAATATATATCAAATAGAAGTACAAAATATACCACATGTTATAAATAAGTGGGGAATAATGGAAATCTAACAGAATTAAAAGTGAGATAAGAAACCCCTTACCTCATGTCCGACTTGACCCGCTCGTTCTATTATTTCATGAATAATTAAGTAAAGTTATTTTATATATTTTTATGATCCTTTTTCATGTTTATGAATCATTTTATATCACTTATTTCCTTGTTATAAACATTACGGAATCATTTATGTTTATAATGGTCATTTTGTCGATATTTGGCACTTCATTCAAAAATGAACTTCTTATAATTACAAGTTCTTCATGTGGTCAAAAGTCCATTATATCTCGAAATATATTCATGATTTATATATCATATATAACATATATATCCAGTATATATATATATATTTATAACAGTACATAACATTTGGAGATAAGAAAGAAAATGCAATGTTCATGGAGACGGTAAGTCATAATACGCAAGAACGCTACTTTCATTTCTCTTTCGTATTCTGCTGGAATGAAAACATAATGATACATAGGTTTATTGTAATTATAGTATATTATCATATGAATATATGTTACAAAATTTCATTAACTCCATCCTTTATATGTTCTATGTATGTCCTGAATGAATCATATCACCTTGAGAGGGCTGTAGTCTGCACTTCCTCAAATGAAATTATTTTATATACACATATTTGAAATCAAAAAGGTATGTTTATAAATAAAAATTAATGAAACATAGAAAAAACAAAAACCATATATATATCATATATATATATATATAGTGCCATCATAATGGCCTCAACAAGAGATGATAGGATAATATTGAATAATCATTGTTTCGTGAGGCGTTAGTTTGACGTCCACATAAACAATATGTTCTTTACCCATTAAATAGAGGTGTGTGTAAGTGTAGTTCAAACCCTTCTCATAAAAACATCCTAGAATATTTAGGTAAATGGTTTTTTTATAAAATAAATAAATAAAAATACTTTAGGGGGTTGTAGATGTAAAATAAAACAAAAGAACATAAGAGAAGTTGTTACCTTTTAATCGGGTAACTCCCTTTGGTTTGAACCAAAAGGGTTTTTGAAGTTCCCTCTGCCTAATGTAAGGAATCTAAGAGGAATATAGGGATCATAAAAGCTTATTTTGGAATATTTAGAAAATCCAATGGGATTGAGATGTGTGAGTAATGGGTTAGTGGTGAGGCGTTTTATAAGGGGGGAGGGGATCTTTAGGAAAGTGTGAAAACATTACTCTATTATATTATGATTTTCGATTTCTAAAGGTCCAAAACATTTTAATGTACAAGATATGATGACTCATAGTAGAAATAAGATCATCCTATAAGAATTAGAAAGGTTTTGGATATTATTTTATTCTTTATATTCATATTTATTTAAATCACTTATTAATGAGGTTAACATGGTATCATTATCGTGTAGTAAATAATTTAATTTATTTGAAGTCTAAAAATTATAAATCAAATACGATGATGTAGTTAATATTTTTATATTTAAAATTAATACTGATAGTCAAAAATATCAATTATACAACACCATATTAAATTTTTTTTAGAAAAAAAAAATACATGTTTATGATATTTTTATTTTTATTTTAAATAAATAGTTATTAATATCATTATCTTACCCAAGTGGCTTTAAAAGGAAAAAAGGCACACCCAAAAATTTTCTTGGTTGGATGTTACTCATCCAATAATGTTAGGACATGTTTTATGGTAATTATATATTATTATAATTTTATTTTAACATTGAATTACCATATTTACCAATAACCGTGGGAAAAAAGTAAAAAGTTACTATTCATAGAAAATTTTTTCTTCTTGTTGAATCAAATATTCCTTAATAATAACAACAATGTATGTTTTATTTTTAAAATTCAATTCATAGAAGTGGTAAAATTTCATTTAAATGAGAAATTCGGTTTTTTAACTACTCCTCAGTTATTCATACAAAATTGATATTATTCAGAAAAATACAAAAAATTCAACCTAAGATATATTTGATATTAGGAATTCAAAAAAGATTTTTATTTTACCATATTCAATATATATATGTTTCATTAATTAATTTGAAATTAATTCTCATTGTCAAAAACAAAATGCGTGTTTTTAAGATATAATAACTATTAAAAGATTGACAATTGTTTATATCCAATTTCAAAGTGAAATGACTTCTAATGACCAAAATTGGATTAATTGGTAATAATATAATCTAATTAAGCATCAAAAACAATTAAAAATATAATCTAACCATATAAATAAATTATATTAAAAGGGTGTTTCGAATTAAAATACAGAATTGATCACTATTCATAAAAAATGAATTTTATTTGAAAAATAACAAAAAATTACCCAATGTTAATTTTTATGTCCTGATTCTAAAGAATAAATTTATTTTGTCAAATAGAAAATATAAAAGTGACCAAAACATGATTTATTGAGGTTTCACCATTAAAAGGTGGTAAATTGACCATTTAATGAATATTAGAGTATTTATTCTTAAAATCAGATTATTTCTTATTTTAAGCCACTTAAATTTTTTGGATAAATGTAAAAAAAATTAATAAACATGTATAATCGTATTTTAGTTAGTTACATTCATTCCCACTATTACAATTTCTAAGCTTTAAATAGAATTTTAAATAATAATATTATATTATTAATAGTTTTTTTGTATGAATCACCCATGTGTGAAACACAAGATTTCAAAGAACCCCATTGTTTCATATAAGGTACGCCATCACACATAAAAACCCCTTTAAAGTAAAATTATTATTCAGTTCACAAATATTATTAAATATGAGAATGTTAGATTCTTTATTTACATGGGATGTTACATCCTTCCTGTAACATCCCAAGTAAGTAATGGATAATAGATATTCATATCTATGTATATTAATGAATTAGATTGTGTTTTAGAGGCTTAAAATGGGAATAAATCCAATCTTAAGCATAGAATTCTCTAATATTTTTAGAAGATTGTTTTTCTGCCTTTTGATGGCGAACCATTTTTAAATAAATCTTTTTACAATTCTATAATCTCTATTTGTCAAAATAAGCTTATTCATTATGATTGGGACATTGAAATTTACATTAGATAATTTTTTGGTATTTTTATGACAATGTTCATTCTTTAATGAATTGTGAAGAATACTGCATTTTACATCAAAAATGATTTTTCATATAATTTAATTATATGGTTAGATTATATTTTTAATTGGTTTTAAAGTTTAAATATAATATATTTTTACCATTTAAACAAATAGTGGTCATTATAATTAATTTCACTTTGGAATTTGGCATAAACTAATGCCATACATTTCATAGATATTATTTCAAAAAAACCCGCTATTTGTTTTGACAACATGAATTATTTTAAAATTAAGTATTTCAATTTATATGTTTGGAATTTGGTAAAATGGATTCCATATTTGGAATCAGAAGGTCCAAATTATGTAATTAAGTCTCTTTTGTTTTTTGGACTTTGTGAATAGTAACGACGGTAATTATCGTTAATTATCGTGATTAATTAGTAATCGGGTAGTTAAGGATAATAAAATAATATCATAATAATATAAAATGACACCAACAAGTGTCCTAATACTACTGGTTGTGTTGTGGCGACCATGGGATGCCTTGTTCCAAACTTGGGGACCCCATGGAATCACTTTTGTGTGATAATGACTTTTTATCTTTTTATTTTTTAAAGAAAGTAAATATAACAAAGATTGTATCACCCGAGTAAAACATTTTTAATTTTGTCTACATAAATGAACTCTTGGATTGTAAATAATGATTCGAAATATAACAATATTTCCTACATCATAGTATTTTTTTTATAATTTTTAGACATTAAATTAATTAAATTATATATGAGACCATGATGATGCATCGATTACCTCATTATTTAACGATTTAAATAAAATGAAATGATAATGTAAAATCTAAGACCTAAACATGTCAAAAACCTATTGGACGGGATGATTTATAACCCTTATCACCTTATCCTATAAATACATCAATTTGGGACATTTAAAATCCTAAAATCATTTGAAAATAAAGTAAACTTTTATGCCTTTCCAAGAGTGCCCTCCTCTCCTCTTATAAAAGGCCCCCACCTCTACCTCCTTACCCACACCTATGAAGCCTTTGGCTCAAAAAATATCTGATAATTTTGTCTCCCCACATCCCTCTACTCATCCTATAATCCTTACCTTAGGTAGGAAGATCTTGAAGAAAACCTTTTGGTTCAATCCAAAGGGATTTACCCAACTTAAAGGTAAAGACTTATCTAATGTTCTTTTGTTTTATTTTGCTTCTCCAACCCCCTAAAATATTTTTATTTATTTATTTTGTAACAACAACAGTATCTTAAATATACTAGTATGTTGTTATATGATTTATTCTAGCTACACATACACACAAATACATCTAATGGTTAAAGAACATACTATTTCTGTGGATGGCGAATTTCTGCCTCACGAAAAGATGATTGTTCATTATTCTTTTAGAACCTTTAAAGGTGACCATTATGATGTAAATATATTTATATATGATGTATAATATGTTTATTTTTTACTTAATCTTCTGTATTTTTCATTTATGGCATACGTTTATGGTTTCCATTATGGGTAAACGCGATATCTTCATTTTAGGAAATGCGGACTACTGCCCCCTCAAAGTGATTTCATTCATTAATTCCATATATGGGACAAATAAAGGATGGAGTTAATGATATTATATATGATATTATACTGGAATTATAATATACCTTTATATCATTATGATTCAATTCCATTAAATAGGAAATATAAATGAAAGTTGTGTTCATACGTACGTACGGCTTACCGTCTTCATGAACGGTGCATTTCATTTCTTACCTATTAATGTTATGTAATATTATAAATTCATGTATATACTGGATATATATGATATATATGATATCTAAATCATGAATATAATTCTGGATATAATGGATATTTTTTCCCATGAACAACTTCTAATTATAAAGAGTTTATTTTTGACTCAAGTACCAATGATCGACAAAACGACCATTATTAACTTAAAAAATTACATAGTGGTAATAACCTGGTAATAAGTGATATAAAAAAATTATGAACTTGAAAAAGGTTCTAAAGGAATTAGAAATTAACTCAACTTTATTATTCAAGACGTTAGAGAACGATCGAGTCAAGTCGGACCCGAGGTATGGGACTTCGTCTCAATCTCCTTTCATTGAGGCATATTTTGTTTTATACACAACTTTCATTTATACGGTGTATAAACCCCTTTGACATTTACTTTTATTCAAAAGGAATATTTTTTATACGAATTGTTTTACTAAATGAAAAAAGGGAATGTTTTTGTCATACGTATGATGCGACAACGACTTCTCCACTACTGTGATCATTATTTGAGTTTCGGCTTCCTCTACAAGACATAACATTTATTTAAAATTTAAAATAAATACCATGTTTTAATTTTCTTTTATTTAGGTATTGAAAATGGTTTTCATAATGTTTTTATTATATCAATGTGTTGTATTTATATTTTGTCATTGAAATGTGGAAATTTTATGTTTCCTTTATGCATGTTTTATGTGATATGATTATGTTATGGTTCTTGGGCATTGTTATAAATACGGGTGGTTCCGTGATAAACTAAGGGTGGGTGAGCCCGATATTTCTCTCAAATGTATTGGGTAATGCGAAGGAGTTAAATGTTAAGTTTTCTCCGAAGTGATTTAGGCAATATACTATAATGGGTCTTCCAAACGTAACCATGAGGGTTACTCCCTACATAAGAATGTTATGAATGCCTCAAGTTACCTTTATGTCTTAAGATTTCTATGATTTATTTATGATTTGATGAGGTATGTTCAAATGCTTATGGTTTATGAGTAAAGAATGATTTCATACATGGTCTAATTTTTTCTTTTCATACTTTTATATCCCTTACTGAGCTTTTTATGCTCAAACCATGTTTCTGAAATATTTTTCACAGGTCAAGGGAAAGGTGAATGATGTGATGATAGTGTCAAGGAAGTTTCAAGAAAGAATAAATGTTTTATTTTAAATATGTTTCCGTTGATGGAAAAAATGAGTACTATCTTTTATGTAACCACTTTGTTTAAATGTGGAATGTAATGCATGTTTTATGATCTAATTCTCTAAAACTCTAAACCTGAAAATATAATCAACGTGTATTCTTGAAGTAACTCAAGATTAAGTAATGTGTAAGGGTGGGGCCTTATATTTGGTATCAGATGACGGTTTAGATAACATTAGTAGTTATAATTCTATTAAATGATTATACAAAAAAAATTATGGTCAAATTGAAATAATATAGCATATGAAGATTACCATGTTGCTTCATCTAATACATATTTGTTCAGAATGGTTTTTCGCAGAGGAAACATGGAAGCAGTGCTAGAAAGGCATACAGAAGGAAATAACCTTCCGAATCAGCATCCTGAGATGGTCGGAATTGGAACTGAACAGTTTGTTTCATAAATGGCGCAATTGACTCAAGCGATAAATGGTGGTGGTATCCATGCACGATATCAGCTAGATCAACCGCAGAGGAATATGTAAGTGGTGGAACATTTCATGAGGCAACTTCCCCCATCATTCAGAGGATCTTCTGACCCTATGCTAGCTGAAGGGTGGATTAAAGCACTGGAGAAAATTTTCGATGTCATGGGGTGTTTAGACAATCAAAAGGCTGGTCTTTCTATTTACTGTTTGGAGGGTGAAGCAGATCAGTGGTGGTTGATGGTTAAAAATATCAGGGATGCTGATGATATTGATGCTCTTGACTGGGATGAATTCAAAGGTATGTTTTTTGAAAAGTATTTTCCTAAGGATGTTCTGCTTAGGATGGAAAAACAATTCCTGGAATTGAGGCAATAGGAAGACTCAATGGCTGCCTATGAAGAAAGGTTCACTTGATTGGAAAGGTATGCTCCAAATTTTATCCGAGACCTTGATTATAAAATCAATTGTTTTTACTCTGGATTAAAGCCAAAATATCGAAGGGATTTAACAACTCACGAGTTCAAGAGTTATGAAAAGCTTGTTCGATGTGATGAGAAGGTGGAAATGGAGTTTTCTGATGATCAAGTGTTCAATAACAACCAGTAGAAGAAGAGACCGAGGTGGCAGGATAATGGAAAGAATTCTTCAAAAAGGTTTGATGGTAAGAAAACTAAGTTTCTAGTTTGTGATAAATGTGGTAAAAGGCATCCTGGGGTATGTCTTCTAAATTCTGGAATGTTCTACCGATGTGGTTAGATGGGACATAAGGCTCGTGATGTCACTGAAAATGATCAAGGTTATGGTAAGACCAAATTTGATTTACAGTTAGTGAAATGTTTTAATTGCAATGAGATGGGTCACTATGAAAACGAGTGTCCGACAAAGAGCTCGAGTGATGGGAAGCAGTTAGAGTACAAGCAGAAAGGGGTGGGGAAATCCTTTTCAACTACTTCAGCAGATGTTGGGCCATCAAATGAAGTGGTATCAGGTACTTTGTTTTTTCAGCTTATGCTAGTGTGTTGTTTGATTTAGGATCTTCACATTCTTTCATCTCTGAAAACTTTTCAGGTAAAATGGGAATACCATATCAAGAAATGACTCTTTAACTTGTGGAAAAACACCTAGGGTAAATGTTGAGGCAAAAAGAATTTATAAGAATCTTCATATCGTTTTTCCTGGAAAGAACCTACTTGAAAACCTTATTGTTTTACCTCCAGAAGAGTTTGATGTTATCCTGAGTATGGATTGGATCTCTATTTACCATTCTAAGATTGACTGTAGATCAAGGGAAGTTTTTTTTAGAAAGAAATTCAGTTTGTGTACAAGAATGAACCCTTACTGTTGATAAAATATCAAGAGGCCTAGAAACTTATAAAAGATAGAAATGAATGTTACCTTGCACACATCGTTGAAAATAAGGGAATTGTTCAGATTAATGATGTACCAGTGGTAAATGAGTATCCTGATGTTTTTCCTGATGAGTTTCCTAGAATAATACCAGATTGGGAAGTTGAGTTTACTGTGACTTAGTTCCCGATGCTAAGCCAATCTCAAAACCCCCTTATCGAATGGCTCAAATTGAACTTTTATATTTGAAGAAGAAGTTGAAAGATTTATTAGAGAAAGGTTTCATTCGACCTAGCACATCACCACGGGGTTCTCTTGTTTTATTTATTAAAAAGAAAGATGGTTCTATGAAACTTTGCATTGATTATCGATCCTTGAATAACATCACTGTAAAGAACAAATATCTTTTGCCTCATATCAATGATTTGTTTGATCAGCTCGAGGGAGCTCAGTTTTTTTCAAATATTGACCTGAGATCGGGGTACCATAAGTTGAAGGTAATGGAATCAAATGTTTCAAAGACCGTGTTTTGTACAAGATATGGCCATTATGAGTTTGTAGTAATGCCTTTTGGGCTAACCAATGCACCTACTGTATTCAGGGACCTTATGAATAGAATTTTCCATGAGTTCTTGGATATGTTTTTGGTTTTTTTCATTGATGATATTTTGGTATTTTCTAAAAGTAAAGAGGAGCACGAAAGTCATTTAAGGGTTATTTTGAAAACCATAAAAGAAAAGACATTTTATGGGAAATTCAGAAAGTGTGAGTTTTGGTTGCAACAAATTTCTTTCCTTGGTCATATTGTTTCTAAAGATGGAATAACTGTTGATCCTGCAAAAAAAAAGGTTGTTGAAGAATGGACAAGACCCACAAATATAACTGAGATTCATAGCTTCCTTGGTTTGGCAGGCTATTACCGAAGGTTTGTTAGAATGTTTTCATGGTTATTTAGTCCAATGACAAAGCTAACTCGGAAGGGTGTTATGTTTATCCGTCCAAAAGAATGTGATGATTGTTTTCAAGAACTTAAAAGAAGATTGGTGAATGCACCAGTTTTATCACTACCTTCCAGGAATGGAGAGTTTGTTATCTACAGTGACGCTTCATTGAAAGGTCTTGGTTGTGTCATAATGAATAATGATCAGGTAATTTCTTATGCTTCACATCTGTTGGAAACTCATGAGGTAAATTACCCTACACATGATTTGGAATTAGATGCTGTTGTTTTTGCTTTAAAATTTTGGAGGCATCATTTTTATGGTGTAAAGTGTGAAATATATACTAATCGCAAAAGTTTAAAGTATATATTCACATAGAAAGAATTGAACATGAGACAGAGGAGATGGCTAGAATTAATCAGGAATTATGATTGTACAATTCATTACCATCATGGAAAAGCAAATAAAGTGGATGATTCTTTGAGTCGAAAAAGTAATGCTTCATTAACAATGTTGCCTTTGGAACGTGATCCCTTGGTTAAGTATTTGATTAACTTTGGAATAGAAGTTGTTGGTGTAGGATGTCCTTCTGTTTTTTTTCAGGTATCAGGGAAATCTTCTCTATCATATAGAATTATGCAAACATAGAAGCAAGACAGTGAGTTGCAGAAAAAGGTAGAGCTGGTTCAGAAGGGTAAGTTGCATGAATTAAACATTGATAATTATTGTGTTTTGAGATTTGGGAAGAGATTGTGTGTGCCTTGTGATTCACAATTGAAGGGAGATTTGTTATGTGAATCTCATTGTTCTCCGTTTTCAGTTCATCCAGGAAGTACTAAGATGTATAGAGATCTTCAAGAGTATTATTGTTGGGAAGGAATGAAAAGGGATATTGCTGATTTTACTGTGAAGTGTTTGACATGTCAATAGGTTAAAGCAGAGCGGCAGTTACTAAAAGGGATGCTTCAACCTTCACCAGTGCCAGAGTGGAAATAAGAAAATATATCCATGGACTTCATTGTGGGATTGTCGAAGACACCTCAAGGTAATAATGCAATCTGAGTTATTGTTGATCTCTTGATTAAATCTGCCTATTTCCTTTCTATACGAGATACTTTTTCCCTAGATCAACTTTCCTGTTTGTATATTAAAGAGATAGTCAGGTTACATGGAGTTCCTACCTCCATTGTATCTGACCGTGATCCCAGGTTCACTTCTATCTTATGGAAAGGCCTTCAGAAGTCGTTGGGTACTGAATTAAATTTTAGTACAGCTTTTCATCCTCAATCAGATCGGCAGTCAGAACGAACAATTCAGAATTTGGAGGATATGCTACGTGCTTTTTCTATGGATTATCAGGGAAGTTGGGACTAACATCATTCTTTGGTTGAGTTTTCTTATAATAACAGTTTTCATTCCAGTATACAGATAGCAGCATTTGAGGCATTATATGAGAAGCGGTGTCGAACTCCAGCTTTTTGGGATAAAGTGGGTGAAAGGAAGTTAATGGGACCATAATTGGTAGAAGTGTTGGTAGAAAAATTTCAAATGATACAGAAACATCTGAGAACAGCTCAGAGTAGGCAGAAGAGTTATGCGGGCTACAGGAGGAAGGATCACTCTTTTGAGGTAGGATATCATATTTTTCTCAATGTATCACCATGGAATAGTGTGATGTGATTCGGTAGGAAAGGAAAGTTGAGTCCAAGGATCATTAGACCATATGAAATTCTGGAGAGAGATGGATCAGTTACATACCGAGTGGCTTTACCTCCGAGTTTATCTCAGGTACACAATGTTTTTCATGTTTCAATGTTAAAGAAGTACATGCCTGATCCATCTCATATTTTGAGTCCGGAGGTAGTTCAGATGGAAGAGAATCTATCTTATAAGGAAAACCCGATCCAGATTCTTGACCACAGGGAGCAAGTGTTGTGGAATAAGGTGATTCATCAAGTAAAGGTTTTGTGGAAAACCACATGAGTGAAGAGGCAATATGGGAATCTGAAAATGAAATGAGGGATAAATACCCCCAATTATTCGATAAGTAAATAAATTGCAGGGATGGAATTTTCTAAAGGGGGGAAATATGTAACATCCCATGTAAGTAATGAATAATATATATTCTTATCTATGTATATTTATGAATTAAATATTCTTTTAGAGGCTTAAAATGGCAAAAAATTCAACCTTAAGCATAGAATTCCCTAATATTTTTAAAAGATTGTTTTACAGCCTTTTTATAGAGAACCATTTTTAAATAAATATTTTGAAAATTTTATAATCTATATTTTTTAAAATAAACTTATTCTTTATGATTGGGACATTGAAATTTACATTGTATAATTTTTTGGTATTTTTTTGACAATGTTCATTCGTTAATGAATAGTGAAAAATACTGTATTTTACATCAAATCTGATTTTTCATATAATTTAATGTAATGGTTAAATTATCTTTTTAATAGGTTTTAAAGTTTAAATAGAATATATTTTTACCATTTCACCCAATTTTGGTCATTATAATTAATTTCAGTTGAAATAGTGCATAAACTAATGCCGAACTTTTCGTAGATATTGTTTAAAAAACCCGCTATTTGTTTTGACAACGAGAGTTATTATTAAATTAATTGTTGAAATTTATGTGTTTGGAATTTGGTAAAATGGATTCAATATTTGGAATTAAAAATTCAAAATTATGTAATTAAGAATTTTGTTTTTTGGACTTTGTGAATAGTAACGACGGTAATTATCGTTAATTATCTTGATTAATTAGTAATCGGGTAGTTAAGGATAATAAAATAATATCATTATAATATAAAATGACACCAACATGTGTCCTAATAATACTGTTTGTGTCATGTACAACCATGGGATTCCTTGTGATAAACTTGGGGACCCCATGGAATCACTTTTGTGTGATAATGACTTTTTATATTTTTATTTTTTAAAGAAAGTAAATATAACAAAGAATGTATCACCCGAGTAAAACAAAATTAATTTTGTCTACATAAATTATCTCTTAATATATAAATAGTCATTGGAAGGCTATAACTATTTCCTACATCATAGTATTTTTTTTATAATTTTTAGAAATTAAATAAATTAAATTATATATGATACCATGATGATGCAGCGATTAACTCATTATTTATGGATTTAAATAAAATGAAATGATAACGTAAAATCTAAGACCTAAACAAGTAAAAAACCTATTAGACTGGAGTATTTCGAACCCTTATCACATTACCCTCTAAATACATCAATTTGGGGCATTTAAAATCTGAAAATCATTTGAAAATAAAGTAACATTTTATACCTTTTCATGAGTGCCCCTCCTCTCCTCTTATAAAGGGCCTACCTCTACCTCTTTACCCACACCTCTCAAGACTTTGGCTGGGAAAATATCTGCTCATTTTGTCTCTCCACATCCCTCTTCTCATCCTAGAAGCCTTACCTTAGACATGAATCTCTTCAAGAAACCCTTTTGGTTCAAACCAAAGAGAGATACCCGATTTAAAGGTAAAGACTTCTCTAATGTTATTTTGTTTTATTTTGCTTCTCCAACCCCCTAAATTCTTTTTATTAATTTATTTTGTAACAAAACCAATATCTTAAATATTCTATGATGTTGTTATATTAATTATTCTAGCTACACTTACACAAAAATATATCTAATGGTTAAAGAACATACTGTTTCTGTGGATGGCGAATTTCTGCCTCATGAAACGATGATTGTTCAATATTATTTTATCACCTTAAAAGGTGGCCATTATGATGTCACTATATTTATATATGATGTATAATATGTTTATGTTTTACTTAAGATTCTGTATTTTTCATTTATGGAATACCTTTATGGGTTTCATTATGGGTAAACGCGATATCTTCATTTTAGGAAGTGCGGACTACCGCCCCCTCAAAGTGATTTGATTCGTTAATGCCATATGTGGGACATATAAAGAACGAAGTTAATGATATTATATATGATATTATACTGGAATTATAATATACCTTTATATCATTATTATTCAATTCCATTAAATAGGAAATAGAAATGAAATTAGCATTCATGCGTACGTACGGCTTACCGTCTCCATATAGGTGCATTTCATTTCTTAACTGTAAATGTTATTTAATTTTATAAATGCATGTATATACTAGATATATATGTTATATATTATATCTACATCATGAATATAATTCTGGATAAAATGGATATTATACCCCATGAACAACTTTTAATTATAAAGAGTTTATTTTTGACTCAAGTACCAATGATCGACAAAACGACCATTATTAACTTAAATAATTACATATTGTTCGTAACCTGGTAATAAGTGATATAAAATAAATAATGAACTTTAAAAATTTTCTTAAGAAAGTATAAATTAACTCAAGTTTATTATTCAGGACGTTAAAGAATGACCGAGTCAAGTCGGACCCGAGGTATGGGACTTCATCTCAATCTCCTTTCATTGAGGCATATTTTGTTTTATACACAACTTTGTTTTATACGATGTATAAACCTCTTTGACTTTTATGTTTATTCAAAAGGAATCTTTTTTATATGAAGCGTTTTACTAAATGACAAAAGGGAATGTTTTTGTGATATGTATGCGGTGACAACGACTTCTCCGCTGTCGTGACCATTATTTGAGTTTCGGCTTCCTCTACAAGCCATAAATTTTTTAAAAAAATGAAAAATAAATACCATTTTTTTATTTTCATTCATTTTTGTATTGAAAATGTTTTTCATAATGTTTTTATTATATCAATGTATTGTATTGATATCTTGCGATTGAAATGTGGAAATGTTATGTTTCCTTTATGCATGATTTATGTGATACGATTATGTTATGGTTCATGGGAATTGTTATGAAGACGGGTGGTTCTATGATAAACTAAGGGTGTGTGGGCCAGATATAGCTCTCCAACGCATTGGGTAACGCAAAAGAGTTAAACATTAAGGTTTCTCCGAAGAGATTTAAGGAATATACTGTGATGGGTATTCCAAACGTAACCATGGGGGTTACTCCCTACGTAAGAATGTTATGAATGCCTCAAGTTACCTTTATGTCTTATGATTTATATGATTTTTTCATGATTTGATGAGGTATGTGAAAATTGTTATGTTTTATGAGTGATGTATGATTTCATACATGGACTAATATTTTCTTTTCGTACTTTTATATCCCTTACTGAGCTTTTTATGCTCATACCATGTTTTTGAAATGTTTTTTACTGGTCAAGGGAAAGGTACATGATGTGATGATAGTGTCAAGGAAGTTTCAATAAAAAATACATGTTTTATTTTAAGTATGTTTCCATTGTTGGAAAAAATGAGTACTATCTTTTATGTAACCACTTTGATTAAATGTGGAATGTAATGCATGTTTTATGATCTAATTCTCTAAAACTATAAACCTGAAAAGATCCTCAACGTGTATTCTTGAAGTAACTCAAGATTAAGTAATGTTTAAGTCTAGGGCCTTATACTTCCCCCTATTGGGAATTTTTCCCTAGAACTTTTAAAATTTGTATTGGAAAATTCATTGAATGCCCCACATTAGAAAAAGTGTTAATAAAAATATCACTTTAAATGAAAGAAAGTGAAATACAAAGGGCTCTTGAGATCACCCATACTAGGATTCCATGTAGGAAAAAATTGATATGGATGAGAAACAAACCATAATGGTTTGATGAAGAGTGACAGAAAACATGATTAGGATAAAGTTAACTACTAGAAAATCACAAAATTTTGATGGGTTAAACGGTCTTTGATTTCCCAGTAGGAAAATATAACGGAAAATGTTTTTGTTTTAAGTTACTTTTCATAAAGTTGAGGAATTTATTTAAGAGCATGAATTAGAATATAAGGAAAAATAGTTACTTTTTATGTAGAATTTTTTCTCATACTATATTTATACCAAAAATTCACCCTTTCTCGAAAAAATGTGTATTAAAGATGACTTATTCACATTGAAAGAACTATAATAAACATCTAAAAAATCACATAATCCAAAAAATATGAATTACATTTTTCCCATGTATTTAGAAATTAACCAAAACCAAAAATTTTAGTACAAGATTAGATAATCCCCAAAAGGATAATCATTTACAAAATGAAAAACTACTCTTAAACTCCAAAAATTTTCAAACAATACCCAAAGTTCAACAAACTCCATTTAATAAAAAATATTCCATAAAATTATTCAAAGTAATCCAAACTAAGATTGAAACCCAAATCTCAAAAGGATTTATTTACATAGTCTTCCAAGATAAATATTAACATTTATCTCCAAATAAAATCAGTTTCTCTTAAAGTTTCATACTAAAAAGTAATTCCCCTAATCACATATTCTCTGTGATAGGTTAATCATTTCCATAAATAAACCAAATCATCATATTTCTACAATAAAAACATAAATTATTCTAAATGAAAATTTCATCCATTACTCCACAAATGAGATCGCATAGTGTTTTATTTTCCTTAAGAATATTATGTTTTCAAATGAGAAAACATCTTTTAAAATAGCCTCTATCACATAATCAACAAATAATTTTCCTATATAATGGATATCCATTTGATAAAATAAAAGTTCCCAAAATCAACTTAATCCTAATCCATAAAATAATCTAAGTTAAAATAATAAGGTATACTAAATAGGAAATTCACGTAGGGCAGTGGTAGGCGATACGCCCTTGTTTCCCTTTAGTTGTGGGATTTATTCCTACGACCATTTTGGATGTGACGGGTTGTCACCAATCTTAGAGATTTTCCTTATTAGAAAACTCAATAATAAACCTAACATATTTTAACCTCAATGGTTTTCTTATACCTTTCATTTTTATCCTAATACATTAAGACATAAACATCTTATATATTGTCATTTTTTCACCTCCATATGATAAAATAAAACTATTCCCAATAGAAAGATAATTATACCTTAATTGTGATGTCCTTATGGTTTCATCATCATCTTGTTCACGTTGGTAGATGGTCCACACATTTCAACAATGATTTAGATATTCTTCAAAATCAATTGCTTCCTTCTTCCAAATTCCCCGTGTACAACTTGGGTCATATGGGTGTTTACAAAAAAATAATTTCATAAAATAATCATGTATGACATATAATTTCAAAACATATTATAAAACATGATTTTTATAAAACTGTTAGACCAAATTTGAGTTGAAACATTCAATCAATGGTTCTTTTAAAATACCATAAGTATGTTCTGTGTGAATATATTGTAAAAGAAAATATAAATAGGTTTTGCAAGGGACTCTTTCTTCATTACCTTTTTCTAGATCATAATATTCTTCAAAATCATTTGATAATGTAAAATATTTGAAAATGACTTGATAATATTTACATTTCTTGAAAATATGAGAATATTGATAAAATATGATTCGATTAAATACAAACCATGATCCACGATGATATCGAGGTATAGTGGAGGTGTTTGATATCTCAAAAAACTGCTTCCAAGTTAGATGTATGGTAGAAAATTTACCACAATCATCTCAACTTGATTTTTCAATAATTATTTCAGTCATGTCATCAGGAATAGAAATGATTGTCATTTGAGATCCTCCTCCTTCCATTTGTAAATGACATTACTTGATCTGAAAAATTTATAAAAAATGATTTAACTGAAATAATAGACATAGGGACTAACCATGTGTTTAAAAAAACTCATAATCCCAAAATATTTCTAAACTGACCTCTAATACCAAATCAAAGGACACGACCTTAAACATTACATAATCTTGAATTAAATGAGTAATTCACATTGAGGATCATTTCAGGTTTAGAGTTTTTTAGGATTAGGGAATAAATATTACATTACATCTCAAAAATTAAAAGATAGATAGTAATACTTAGTTTCTATTTTTTTCATAAAAAACTCTTAAAAAATAGTCATGTATAGTCCCATGTTTTAGATTGCATGACTTTTCATTTATCCCATCCTTGGCACTGTTTATATTTACGTCTGGTGAAAAACATTTCAAAACATTGTATTAGCATAAAATTCTCAGTAAGGTTATAAAACAAAGAAAGAAATCATTATGTTATCAATACATACATAACATAATTTTGTTAAGAGACCTCATGAAATCATAACATTTACATAGTAAACACCAATCATAATGGTAACTTATGGAATCATAAAATATTTATGTTGTATCTTTCATGGCTGTGTATGGAGTTACATTTGGAATACCCATCACAGTATGTTTCCTAAATCTCTTAGGAGAAACATTCATATTTACCTCCGCCATATTATCAAATGCATTGGAGATCTATCTCTAGCTCACCCACCCTAGGTCTATCACAGAACCAACCTTATACGTAAATCATTTCCAATAACCATAACATATTTATAAGACATAAAACAAAAAAAATGGATGTTGAAATTTCCACATTGCAATAAAAATATATCATTTCATGATATTGACATAATCAATGCTTTATCAAACCATTTTCAAAACCATTTGAAACATTTAATAGAGATATTTTTGAATCAAAGTGTCCCATACCACATTGACGATTTTAGAAGAATTATCATTTTAAATAATTAATGTCTATATAAATAAATCTAAAAAACAATTTTGGAAACATTTACATTAATGATAAATATTTATAAAAATAAATCTTCAAAATATTTTAAATGATATTTATGTTAAATATTTTTTTTAAAAAATAAGAGACGCTTGAATAAAAATAATTGAGGAATAACAATTAATAATAACTTATTAATATCATGAAAACAAAGGGATTAAATAAATAATATTTTAGAGGAAAATATATACACCATATAAGAGGGAATTGGTTCATAACAATGATGAAGTCTCAGTGGAATGTAAATTGTGAAAAAATCCCATATAAAATTGTGTCCTTAGATTGAGGATAAATCTATTACATAATAATGTGTGACAAATATAAATACACTGAATATTATTGGATATTCAGTGTAAATCAATCATATATCATTCACACATATTTTTTTAAAAACAACACCAATGACTTGGATGTTTAACTTAATAAATTGAAATTGAGTTAAAATTACTCTTATAAAGTTCATATTGAGGACTTGAGAATTTATCTATGGAAAGATTATGTTTTTAAAACATATATCCACAAATGTGGTGTTAAAATTAAAACATAAATAAATAAATAGTGATTCCTCTCATAGTCATATCATGACATAATAAATAATTAGAAGAATAACCCAAGGAATGGAAATTGGGTTAAAAAGGTCCCTTACTGATTGGGTAACATACAAAACAGACGACACATGAAAGAAGGATCATAAAATGAAGAAGTAAATACCCATAAATTAATTTATATAATAAAAACAATAAAATCATTTTCATTAAATACACCACACAAAATAAAATTGTGGCAAACATAACATTAATGTCACTGGAAGAAAACGTGAGATGAAAACCCCTTACCAAGTTGTAATCAATTGAGTCCTAAGACCAAAAGTTAATAACCACAAAATGAATCATATAATACCATGAATATAAATAGAATAATGATAATATATATCAAATGGAAGTACACAATACACCACATTCAATAAATAAGTGGTGAATAATAGATATCTCACAAAATTAAAAATGAGATAAGAAACCCCTTACCTCGTGTCTGACTTGACCCGTTCATTATTTAGTTTTATGTCTAATAAATTAATGTTAATTTATATATTCCTAAGAAACATTTTCATTTTTATTATTCCTTTTATATCACTTATTAAAATGTTATAATCATTGTGGAATCATTTAAATTAATAATGGTCATTTTGTCGATATTTGGTACTTCAGTCAAAAATGAACTTCTTATAATTAGAAGTTGTTCATGTGGTCAAAATTCCATTACCTACAGAATTATATTCATGATTTAGATATCTTATATATCATATATATCAAGTATATATTTGTATTTGTAACATTTCATAACATTTGGAGTTATCAAATAAAACACACCGTTCATGGAGACAGTAAGACGTACGTACACATGAACACTACTTTCATTTCTATTTCATATTTTAATGTAATGAAATCATAATGATACATAGGTATATTATAATTTCAGTATAATATCATATGATATATATGTTAGATAATTTAATTAACTCCATATTTTATATGTTCCATGTATGTCATGAATGAATCATAACCCCTTGAGAGGGTAGTAGTCTGCACTTCTGGAAATGAAATTATTGTATATACACATATTGGAATACATAAAGGTACGTTTGTAAATAAAAATTACAGAATCATAGATAAAATATAAACATACTATATATCATATATATATACAGTTCCATCATAATGTCCACCATAAGAGGTTGTAGGTGAAGATTGAAAATATACATTTCATGAGGCATTAGTTTTTCGTCCACAGAAACTATATGTTATTTACCCATTAGATAGAGGTTTTTGTAAGTTTAGTTGAAATCCTTGTCATAAAAACTACTTATTATATTTAGGATAATGTTTTTCTTATAAAAAAAGGAATAAAAATATTTTAGGGGGTTGGAGAAGTAAAATAAATCAAAAGAACTTAATAGAAGGCATTACATTTAAATCAGGTAACTCCCTTTAGTTTGGACCAAAAGGGATTATTGAAGTGTCTTATGCATAATGTAAGGATTTTAGTTGGAAGATATAAATCTTGAGAGATTATTTGGGCCATTATTGGACAATACATGGGAATTGAGAGGTGTAAGTAATGGGTAAGATGTGAGGGCTCTTAGGGGGAGAAGGGGCTCTTTAGGAAAGTGTGAAAATATTATTTTATTATATAATGATTTTCAGATTCTAAATATCCAAAACATATTAAAGAATAATATAAGATGACTCATGGTCGAAATAAAATAATCCAATAAAAATTGGACAGGTTTTGGATATTAATTTAATCTTTATAATAAAATTTATTTAAATCATTTATCAATGAGGTAAACACCGCATCATTATTGTTTAATAAATAATTTTATTTATTTGATGCCTAAAAATTATAAAAATATACCATAATGTATGAAATATATTTATCTTTCAAATAAATATTTATAGTTAAATATAAAAATTATATAAACCCATATCAAAATATTTTTTGCAAAAAAACACATGTTTATGATATTTTTATTTTTTACTTTAAATAAATAGAAATAAATATCATTATCTTACCCAAAAGGGTTTAAAAGGCCAAAATCCTCACCCAAGGATTTTCTTGGTTGGCCATTACTCATTAAATAATGTTTGGACAAGTGTTAAAGTAATTTTATGTTATTATAATATTTTTTACCTTGAATTAACCTATTTACCTTTAACCGTGGAAAAAAAGGCAGAAGTTACTATTCACAAAAATTTATTTTCATCTTATTAAATGACATATTAATTACTAATAACAACCATGTATGTCAGATTTTTGCAATTCAATTCACAAAATTTGTAAAATATCATTTATATGAAAAAATCTAATTTTTAACTACCACTTAGTCATTTCACTATTAAAAAAATTGATTTTTTTTTCAGAAAAATACAAATAAATTCATCCTTAGCTATATTTGATACTCCTAATTAAAAAAATATTTATATGTCACCAAATTCATTACATAGAAGTTTCATTAATTAATTTACAATTAATTCCCATTATCAAATCAAAAAGTGTGTTTTTATGAAATAATTACTATTAAAGGATTGACACTTTTATTTCAAATTTTTAAGTGAACATTCTTCCAATTTCCAAAATTGGATTAAATGGAAAAATTATAATCTAATTAAAACATAAAACCAATTTAAAATATAGTTCAACCATATAAATAAATTACATTAAATGGCAGTTTTGAATTAAAATACAGTATTTTTCAGTACACATTATGAAAATAATTTTATCAGATAATTACCAAAAATTTTCCCAAATTAAATTTATATGTCCTGATTCTAATGAAGAAATTTATTTTTACAAATAGAATATATAAAAGTTACCAAAACAATATTAAAATAGGGTTCTCCATTAAATGTTGGTAAATTGACCTTTTAATGAATATTTGAGTATTTAATCAAAGAATCAGATTTTATCTTCTTTTAAGCTTCAAAATTTTATTGAATAAATGTAAAAACATTTAACAAACATGTATAATCATATTTTAGTTAGTTCTATTCATACCCGCCATTACAACGGCTAGGCGTTAACTACCATGTAAAATAATAATATTATATTATTAATTTTTTAGTATGACTCAGCCTTGTGTGCAATGTAATTCTTTTTAGAAACCTATTGTTACATATCGGGTACTCCATCAAACATAGAAACCCATTTAAATTAAAATAAATATTTAATTCACATATTTTAATAAATATGAAAATTTTATATTCTTTATATTTTTGGGATGTTACAGTTATGCATTATTTAAATATTTATATAAAATATATATATATTATTAATAAACAATTTCACATGAATCAATCCAAATATCTCTTTATTGTTACTGCTTCACTTGGGAAGAATGTTTATTTCATTGAAGTTCAATAACTAACATATAATTATAACGTTATTTTAAATTCTTCAAAAAACTATGGAACAATTTTCATCTTCATGACTCATATAATATTTATCAAAACCTTTTATTTTATGAGATATATCATTATAAAATCTCATAAGGTACTATAGCATGGATTTTAAATTCTTTAAAATTTTATGTTCCCTTTCAATTTACAAGAAAATCCATGGTAAAATATATACATTCCTTTTTTATTAGATTGACATATATCATCCTCAACTACATTTAAGTTTTATAAGTTTTGCATTTATATCAATTTCTTATTGTTTTTATGATGATTCATATAATATTTCATGATCATTAAGGGTGCTTTATTAGTTTGATAAACATTATTATCACTAAAAATAAATAATTTTTTTCCAAATATATTTATTTTTATTATATTATTTTCATATGATCATTATATGGCATATATACACTTTTTATAAGTATACTAACTCTAAACCATTTGATAAATTTGAATATGTGATATAAAAAATCGAATGTGATGTATAATAACTAGTTAATCAATTTTCATATATTTGTTTTATGCATAGATAAATTATTTTTATGTCTTATATCTCTATATACTCCCATGTAATGAACAAATGTGGCATCAAGGCTTGATTTCTTCATGTGAATACTCCTCTAATTCAGTTACACATTTTTTTACATAACTATCCAATTTTTTCATATCAAATATATTTCTAATTAACTTATAATACATAATTTATAAAATATTTTAATTATATATTAATATAAAAAAATCCCCAAAATGGGATCAATCCCTATTAATAGAGAAATACATATTCATTAATGTTTCTATAATCTAATATTACTATTCTTATATTGAACACTTCCAAAAAATTTAAACTTTTGAATTTACAAACATTTTGATTTCATATTGAAATTCCCATATAATTTCAACTATAGTGACACCATTTATATTAATTCATTATTCTCATACTTTTCCCAAAATACTCATCTGATTAATGAATTTTTAACTATTATTTTTTCTTTTTTTGAATAATCAATTTAATGTCACTATATACATATTTTCTCAATTATTTAGGTTCTTTTCATGGAATAAGAAATATTATTCCTTTAGAAAAATTATATTCCCTTCAGACACCATTTTAATTATTTTTTCCCTCTTTAATCATGAATTACTATACATTATTATTAAAACTAACCACTTATATGAGAAATTCCATTAAAAATATCATCATTATTTATAATCTTTTTAATAACCTTATTTTGAGTAATTAATACCAAATTATATCTCTATTGTTATCATTATAATCATTATCTTCATAAAATTCCCAATAAATAATTTAATAAATGTTGACCATTTAAAAAAGATTCCATAAAATTATACTATATTTTGTATTATTCAAATTATTTACATTTAATATATTTTGGGTTATTTACTAATTTTCTTTTTCATTTAATGATTGCATTATTTATTTTGACATTTTTATTCATGATTACCCACTTTAAAACAATTATTGAAATTCCTTTTTACCTTATCCTAAAATGATTCCACATATCCCCTCACTTGACTAAAAATCAATTTAACAAAAATTTCGACATCTTTTGGAAGTAATATTAAATAGTGACACATTAAATAGAGCATAAGGACCCCACTTTAGAGGTCAGAATTTTTTTTAGTTTCTATACCTCATCATCATCTTAAATGTAACTAATGTGATTTATAGATCAGCCAGTGATACTATCATTAATTCACAAGGGAATAAAATGGATATTTTTCACTTAAATGTGTAAATAATTTTAACAAATTTTTTTAAATAATTTACAAATTAGTAATTACTTATGTTATTCCACTCATAACCCCCATCCACTATATTAATAATAATTAATGAATAAATATAGTAAAATTATAATATTATTAAATCAACTAATTTTTTATCAAATTTAGATATTTTTATTATTTTATATTAAATTCATCCCCATATATATTAGTGACATTATCCCACCTTTTAAATGATGATTTTATCCTCATGATATTCTTTTAGATTATATTGAATATAGCACATTATAATTAATTCTGTGAAATTTCATTATAATTATTATACTAAAAAAATTTATTTTGTAATTTTTTATCATGATTAATAAATAATTAGGATACCATGATTCATTTCCAAATAAACATCAAGTACCTTGGATTTAAAATACTACTTCATTATGTACTTACACAATTAATTTTTTACAAAATAAAATAATCATTTTATGAATCATTAGTGTCTATAATTTTTAGCCAACCATATATGTATATAAATATTTCAAATTAATATTTATGTTATGGTCCCTAATAATAATTATTTTTTGAATATTATGGTCTATCATTATTTATCTGATGTAAGAGGGTAGATAATTTTGGATGATTACATATAAAATTCATCAAATTTTTAAAAGAATCAAATTTTTTTAAAATATCATTTCCATAAGTTATTTTAGGAATATTTCATTATCTTTTTAAAATAGATTCAAGAGGAACTAAATCAATTAATGTGAACAAGATGAATTACATTGTTCATCATAAATTAGGTGGATAATACGTGGAATGTAAATCATTCTATTATATACTCAATTAAATTGGTAGGTCACCATTACAAATTTTTTATTTTTTTAGGATTAAAATAATATACTGATACAAAAAATACTTTATTCATCTATAAAAATTGTTTAATAAGAAATCATGAGTCCTCATATGCCTCTAAAAAATATCATAAATTCTTTAATATCAAACTCACCCCAATCAAACAAATTGGAATCATTATTGAGGTAGATGTAATGATATAATAAATAGAATATATCATGAATACTCTTTAACAAAAGATTTATGATCTATCAAATATACAATCTCAACTCTATGCTTGATTACCATTAAATCTATAATAAACAAAGAAGAATGTTTCAAACCTATTATAATTATATGTTTCCCATGATGTGGTAAAATCATAAAAATTATATGATCACTAACAACAAACTACTTCGATCAATTCCCATTGCCACATAGTAATTTATGAAAACACTATATCATAATTGTCCCATCATGAATTATCTGCACCATCTTTCTGAATTACTATAACAAAATTGATGGTAAAGATTCATATAACTAATTTCAAAACTAATATAAGGGAACTAAATCTATATGAATATTATGAAAATAAATTAATGATATATTGTATAAAATGAAACAATGAAATTTTCCCCAAGATTAAATGAAACAAATGTATAATGTCTTCACATCGTGAAAGCTACAATAATATTGCAACCTATATAATACTAGCTGAGTTCATTCTTTTAAATTGATATTCCCACCTTTTTGTCATTTTTTATTAGACCCTTTTTAATTGAGTTAACTAAATGAAAATTATTTCTTAATGATATATTTTTAATCTTCAATGATTCATAAATATTTAGTGTCCTTTTGATAAAATTTTGTGGATAACACATTCATCATTGATTGAACATGTCTATGTGTCCTTTAAAAGGGATGTGATCCATCTTGTTGATGGGTTTGGGTGTAATAGTGTTTTGAACATAAATTTCATTTATTTTTTTCTGAAGAACAATCACTTCTTCTGATCTAAATTCTTCAATTTAAAACAATATCACTAGCCACAATTCAAGAATTGTTGTAATCCTTTGGTAATAAAACCTGATGCATCGGTATGTGTCCCCAACTCATAGGTAATAATAATTCCTTAACTAATCCTTAATGAACTACACTATGCATTCATATTTTATGGTAAAACCATAGAGTATAATTCATCAGGTACTTACATATTATTACACTATGTTCTTTTTATTAACATTGATTCAATTTATGATATATTAAAAAAATGGTGTTTTATCAACTACCACGTTCATATAAGGAACTGTAGAAAACCCAATAGTTTTATCATAAACTTATTCATTGGTGAATCATTTTTTTATTCACATGTTTCAAAATAACACATTTTTGTAAATCAAAATTTCTTTCCATTCCTAAAAATTCATTTTTTATAACATATTGTAAGGATAGATAGTTTAAAAATATTAAGTTGTTAAATTAATTATGGATGCACACAAAATCAAAATTTATTTTCTAACATAGCTTGATTATTGGGCCATAGAGAAGAAGATGATTATTTTTTCTCTTTCTAATGTTGTATTTAGTGTCTATGAAATTTTTGGCGGAGATATAAAGTTGCATTATGATTAAAAAAAATATCGAGAAAAACATACCTCATGACAATTTCATGACATATAGTGTGAGTACTGACAATGTCCCATATTTGATTTTAACTTTGTTTTGTGCATCTTAATTTTTTGATGTGTGCTGTGTGGATCTTGATTAATTCCTATAATGGTGATTCATTTCACAGCCGTATCTACCATACCTCCCCACATCATGGAACTCCAACCTTATGTCACCTTATACTCTCCATGATATTCTAACTCATGATAACCCAAATAATTATGAAACTATGTTAAGGGACAACATAATAAAAGGTAAATATTTTATATATTGTGGAATATTCATATATTTTTTAAATTACTTATGAATTATAATTATTTTCCTTTAGTATTTGTTATTTTTCATGTTTGGATAAAATATAAAAAATTCATATTTTTCATGTTAGATAAAATGTCTATTTAACTATGTTTTCATTTATATTATTCATTATTTTAATATCTTTATTGAATTTAAATATTATTTAAGATTAAATTTTTATTATTAATTTATTTTAGAAAACATAGACTTTTATATCTATCTTATTACTACTCCAATTTTATTACATATATTGACAACAATTTTGAATATAATGTTACCAACATTAGAAAAGTACTTATATGTAGTTAATGAATATTATGATTTAAGACTATTATGGATTCAAATCACTCTTCAATAATGAATCCATGGTTATAGGGACCTAGGGTCAGACTTTTCTTTATCTTTGAGGCTTAGGTATGTGATGTAAATCTGTTACTTCAAGTTGAAAAAGATGATATATTCCAAGTCATATAACTTGATGAATTTATCTTAAGCTTCCATATACCTTATGTGTGAGAATAATTTGGATACATAATAATAAAATTTTCTTCTATTTTTTTGTGAGTCACTGGTGTTTGTGGGTGATGTAAATTTTTAGACATGAATGGGGTGAGAAGAAGTTAATATTTTGGAAGGAATAAGTATTCCAGAACTAAATCAATAGAAGCAGGAAAACAAAAAGGCCTAAAACATGAAAAGGTAATTACTAAAAATGAATATATATGCCTAAATTTCATATGAATATGTTTTATATTCAACTAATGATAATTTGAAAATTACATACCCATAAAATACTACTTGTGTGATACATCCTAATATAAAACTTATAAAGACCCCAATCATTTGGTTTGGGTGACTATACCAGTGAATTTCATTTTTATTATCGTAAATATTGAATTATATTAATAACGATAACCTAATAATTAGGGTTATTTTTTGATATTGTGTTTACATTATTCTACATGGGAAACCCTAACAGTATGGATAAGAGAGAAGTAGATTACATGTATTCCATATGATGGTTAGGGTAAAGTGCTACCAACCATAATATGCATGAATGATTATTATTATCAGTGGGATGATTCCTTACCTAAAAAATCATTTCAATTTTATGGGATATCTGATGTAATTTATGATAAAATATGGATCTAGTCTCACTAATTTTATGTGATGTACAAGTTCATTATTTAAGTGTGTAACATTCATTTATATTCCTTGATGAAAATTTAACAAGAAATATACATTCCCACTGATATATCATAGTAATTTATTATGGATGAATTCATGACTATAATTTTGTATACATTTATAGGTATGACCTACAAAATATATATACATATTTATCTATATTTGATTAATATTTTTAATTAAAGGGATTTTAAGAATAAAAAAATATATGTTATAGATAATAAATACACCACCATTGACTCATGGGTATTAGATACTAGCTGTTTACCACAAATTTATAATAACAAACATAAGCTTCGAGATAGAATGGTTTTAATGAATGTTTAAGCATAAAGTTATGTTAGTAATGGATAAATAGTTGAATTGTTTAAGGGGATCACTTATGATCTGATTTAAAAATAGGATAAGTATTATAAATAAAAAAATTCCCTTATTTTCCTTTCATAAACAAGATTTTTTTATGTCATGTTTAAAAAATAATGTATTTACATTCTCTAGAATGGAATTTTTTTTCTATATATACGAATTTATTATTTTATTCTACTTGGAAATTAATAAATATTTAATACATTCTTAATATTGATAATCATATATATAATTTTGATAATAAGAAGATCATTCATGATTCTAATCACACCTACCATTTTCATTTTTAACATGAAATTATATATAATAAATGAATTAAAACCGTAAAAATTAAATTAAGAGAATTAATTTATTATGAATCATTTGAGAACTATGAATGTCTTTCATTAGGAAATATGATGAAATATCAATTTAGTAAAAAATTGTGAAATGGATATTGGATTATTGAATCTCAAATATTGTGATATATGTGGAATAATGAGCACACAAGGATGTGGTGGTTTTAGGTACTTTGTAATCTTTACTGGTTTCTTCAGTTGTCATGGATATGTATTTCTCCAGAAAACCAAGTAATAAAAATTTTATATGTTCAAAGTGGTTTTAAAATATTTATAGAATCAATTTTAAATGAGTATTAAGATCCATTATTGGATAATGGAAGTGAATACTTATGCTATGAATTTATTTATCATTGAAGAAATTGTGGAATTGTTTCATAACCCACTTTCTCTAAGATCACTATAGTAGAATGGTTTGTCTAATAAAATGAATCATTCATTGTTAGATATTGTTATATCAATGAAAATTCAATGTGACCATACTATTAAAATAAAAAAATCATAATAATTTTTATTAAATACAATTGTTACCCTAAAGTGTAAAGTGTTACTAAAGGGTCAAGGTATCTGAATGTAACATAACCCACGAGAATCATCCCATACAAGGTCAACACCCATTTGGGAAGTGATTATACGATATAAAAAGAAGTAAAAGGCTCATAATATGAGGTCTGTTTGGAGATAATATTAGTATAGTTTTTACCTTCATCCCAGGTGTGATGAAATTCCATCTAATTATAAATGAGGATATTGTTTATCTATTTTAGATAAAAAATGGTGCATAGGGGGTGAAATACTATTTCAAACAAATGAAAAAAAAAGATTCTATTTAGATCGAGGAAATATCAATACCGTCAAAGTGATTCATTTCAATCCCAATATGCACAGAACATGATTCTGTGTGGAGGGAGTATCCATATTCGTAAAAGTCCCCTATTAAAAAAAATAACTCCCTAGGTTCAAAAATTATACCTCCCCCTACATGAGACTATGATTATATGACATATCAACATTTAATATGAGTATACAATTTGGTGCATTCAAATGGATCCAATTTCCTTGAGGAGGAGGGTTTTGAATAGATGAGGAGGGGCCATTAGAAGCCCCTATAATTCCAAATATGGGTAACATCCCATAATTTAACATTATTTTCTAGGTCATCCATGAATATTATAGATTGACCTCTAATGAAAACATCAAGATGTGGGATACTATAAGATTAACCTAATCACTCACATTACATATGAACTAAAAACCAACCACCAAAAGAATAACCCTTTCCTTATTATCATGGTCATTCCTTACCATTCCCTGAAAATAAGTATGGATTAATAAATTAAATATAAAATCCTAGAATGTATGACTATTGAACTTTGTAATGGAGCGCCATAATAAACTATCCCAATCTCCATAAATAACATACATGAAGTAGTTTCATCAATGAGGTTCTAATAACAATGAAATATATTGGAAAAATTGATCTATTTGTACTATTTATCCAAATATATATATATTTCATGATTACATATATTCCATGTTAGGATGTTTTACATATAAGGGATTTCCGTTCACCAAATAGCACCACAATTTTCTCCATATTCTTGGAATGTATACAACACATAGTTGTAGACCTTATATAAAAAAATCCTAAATAAGGATCCCATGAAGATTAATTTTTCTTTCTATTCATTCATCCTTATATTGTTAAAGGTATAATAATGTTATCGGTTCATGGTATGATAGACGAATGTGGGATTATTTCCAACTTACATGAATGTGTGATTTAGTGTTCAAAACCCCCATTAAGTTGAGTGTTACCCCTACATAGATGTTATTATAGAAGTTGAAATTTATACATCTGATGATCAAACACAATTGTAGTTGGATGTTGATGATGTGTCCATAGAAATATAATTTAAATAGGATATCATTCCCTTCATATTTTTTGGTTTAATCCAAATTTTATTCAAAATGAATTTTACTTAAAGGGACTTACCTTCCATAACCTCAGACATTATCATAGTTTTCAAATAGTTTTGGGAACTTGAGATGGTTCTTGTGTTAACCCCATGTTATTAAGTCATTTTGACCATAAAATCAGACATGTACCAAGAGAATATCCCTAATAATTGAAATACCAAATTAATTTAGATGTTAAATTATCTATAATATCCATTAATTTTTTGCACGTTATGAAATGACAACAAATGCATAGGGATTGAGATGAGAACATATTCAAAAAGGGTAATTCTGTAATAGAATAATTGGAAATGTTTATTTTACTTGATGATGGGTTTTTAGATATAATCGACTAACCCATAAAAGTAAAGTATGTTTAATCTAATAGAAGTGGCCATAGACCCCATGTAGTTTACAAGGAAGTAACTCATGTGAACTCCCAGAGTAATCTTCATCATCATTGAAGGCCTCTATAATCATTATTTTAAAATAAAAATTATTCTATTCTATTATTTAATGAGTTGAATAACCCATTTTCAATATTAATCTAGACCCCTATTGAAGTCACAGATGGATTTACTACTACCTTTAATAAGTATGATCACATAATCTCTAAAGAGAAGGTGGGATACTCAACTGTTGTAATTCTAACACTAGATGGGTATGATTAAACAATTATGGATGAATTTGTTAATGGGCCATGTGGGGGAGATATAACATTTAATGAATAGGTTTATCACCCAAGATTAGATGCTCATGAATTCCATCACCTTGATAAAAAATACACTCATGTCTATAACAATCTCTTGGTATATACCTATAAAACATTGGGTGTATCCACCATTTATGAATACCTCATGCTCCATAGAAACCCAGTATTTAAGATACATAAAGATCAACCTATCTATAGTGCTTTAAGGCAATTGATATGGAATGTCAGACAAGAGGTCGGGTCATTACCACTTTAATGATGACAAAACAATCACCTCAATAATTAGGATTAGGGTGGTATCATAGTCCATGTGAGGGATTACACCTCCCCAAAAGTTTCCTTGGGTCACCACCAGGAGATTTCCCTTAACATGGCCTCATGAATCCACATAGAAGGATCTTGTGAAGTCATCAATCACAGAAGATATATCACATTTGGAAGAGAGGAAAAAATCACACATATCCCTTTTCACAAGAATTATAGAAAAACATTATTTGATGTGATCATTCACTAGATGATTAATTGAATGAAAGAGGTTTTCAAGGACCCTCATGTATCCATCCTTCTTATAAGTTTTAGATCCAGCAAGTACGTATTTTAAATTATCCTTTGACCATAAAAAAACCACATCATAATCATTAGTGAATAAGAATTCATATATCCATATTTTTAAAATGTTTTATCCTTCATACCCGTAATGTGGGATTGGAAATAAGATTTATTCATGTCTCATTCTCGAATCCATATAGACCTTGATAAATCCAACCCAATTCTTTTTTTATTTAAATAGAATATATGTTAGATCGATTTATTATACAAAATGTGTTTTTGGATTGATGTGGTGTTTTATAGGTCCTACAAAACTTATGAAAATTATTTAGTTATAATAATATTGAACATAGTGATGTTGAAAGGAAAACATGACTATTTTTTAACCTATAAATTTTTCCTATTCAAAAAATAGATATGGAGTAAAAACCTACACATCTGACATAAAAACGTTGATTTTATATTAGGATTCATTAGTATAAAGTGGGATTTATATTTATCATATAAATTGATAATTAGGTATTCTTCATAAGAAATTTTCCTACCACATACTAGGAAGATATTAAGAGTTATGATGATGAGGAATATATAAAATACTATGAATCAACAGTAGAATAAATGTTAACTAACCAATTTCAGAACATGGAAGTTGCACTCGAAGGGGTATGATAAATATGATTCATGTTTGTTATTGGTATGAAATCTCACATGGATGGTTGAGTTTCTACCTATAATGTGCCTCTGGTTAGAAAATATTACATAAAATTACTTGTTAAAAAAAATCAAGACACCCCATTACTTGTTATGATAATAATTTAAATTTGTATATTACCATATAATACATCTTATTATGAATATGATATATATAAATGGATGTTAACATAACATTAAAAAAATTAATTTAACTGAGGATGCGTACCTGACATAACCCAAATGTTTTAATGTCGCAAATAATTTTAATATGTTTTAAAAGCCACAGTGATAAAATTATACATTATAGGATACAAATTGTATTAAATACTATAATGAAGAACATTATGACTTGTGATTCAATAGAAAAAATTGTAAAATTTTATTTATATAATAGTATTATAATGAGTATTATTTTATTAATAATATTATTTGATAATTAAATACTATTTATTAACAATTAAATCCAAAAATTTCAATCCTTAATCATGTATTTGGGTAAATTATTCATAATGAAATACATTAGTGAGTCTTCTTACATATTTGTTATGATGATCATTATAGATATATCTTATTGGTTTTTATGATTGATTCAAAATATATATACTCCTAATGTGATAATGTTATACAAGATTCAAAATTCCAATATTGGGTTTTTTAATAGTATTAAATGGAATAAATATTTTGTTGTTGAAGGATAATTTTAAATTATTAGAATGGATGGACATGATTTCATATGATTCCATAATTAGAACTATCATTTATTCCATATAGGGCACTCAACATGATGCCTCTCATTATCTGAGAATAACCAGTGGATAACAAGATAGTTCTGGTGAGTGTGAATAAAATTTTGAGATTAATATCTTGATGTACATGATATGGACTAAGGATATGTTCATTGTATATTTAGGATAGTATGATATATATGTAAAAGGTTACACTAATTCATGCTTCCAAACTCATTAATGTGACATGATATCTTAATATAGATTCATTTTTCCCAAATGGTGGAGTTATTTCATTGGTGAATTTCATATAATCCATTGTGGAGGACATGATAATAGTGTAAGAGTAAATAACCTCATCATATTATGGGATAAAATTCATGTGTATAATTAATTTCATATCTACAATTGAGTTTGTTCTTATAATTAAAGGGTAAATATATATATAATGTGAAAAAACGGGGTCCTCTCTTAGGAAATGGAAGCCCACATGCCCAATGAACCGAACACATCCTTTAAAAATTACATCAAATATAGGAGATCATTGAGCGTGGTGATTTAATTGTCTATTAGGTGGATGTAAGTAACAATTTCATTGATCAATTAATGAAAATATTATTATAGAAAAAACACAAGGTTCAAGGATAATATTAGGTTTTAAATACATGAATTATTTTTTATAGTAGTTATAAATGAATCATGACTTCCGAATAATGTCAACATCGATTAATTATTTTTTCAAAAGAGGTTTATATTACAATTTAATAATGTTTGATTGGTGATATCCTCTAATATTACAACATTTAGTTTTTCCTATGAGATTATCATCAAATAATACATTTGGTTTTGATGTTTTTTATTGTTATTATTAATAGATTATTGAACTCATTATAATGATTTGTATATAATAATAAATTAATGGATTCATATGGTAACAAGTAAATATTTATGGTAGGGATTAAACAACGAAGTTATATATCTTGAAGTGGAATATGGTCATCAATACAGATAGTGGTGTATACTTATTATCAATATTTATAAACTTTTATTGGTGAGATATCTCTCATGAGAACCATAATACTCAGATACCTTACATAAAAGATTCAATAGTTACATGATAAATTTTTATTGGTTGGTTATATTGTTGATTATGTTGTTGGGTGTCGTGTAACCAAGAAGTTGTTTTTCAACATTTATGACAAAAAATATATATGAAATATAATTTAAATAAACTAATTAAATTAAAGGACATGCATTATTGAGACAAATAAGTTATGATCTTATACATAGATGAGAGAAATGTCATCCGATAATCTATTAGAATTGTAACATATGATGTATTCATCAATCTGGTTAGTATTTTTCTGGAGAATTTAAAACATATGAGTTGTCCAATATAATAACAAAATGATGCATGTCTATTGGTAATAAAATTTCATATAAAATTGGAATATATAGGTTTTAATATTATAAAAAAGATACATAATTAGTGGACATGTTCATATTGGTATATGATCATATTTGATGGTGATCACACTAAATACCTTATTAGGTTGAGTAGCATTGATTATTATCTTGAGGCCAATATTTTCCTACCCAAATAGAATATGAATTTCAAAAAGATTCAATGATTCTATAGTTAAATGGATCACATATTTAGTATCCTTCATAATAATTACTTTTTGGAGAAATTGTTTCTATTATAATGTGGAGATTTTGGTGGAACAATAAATAAAATGTAATTTGGATGGATTCACAGAGTTGAAATGTATTTCATGTAGTACTTGAGGATTTTAGTTGATTTGGGAGATAGTTTGATATGATGAAAAACTATATTCATATGTTGATATTAACTAAAAAATATTTATGATGAAATATATACTTAATAATTATCTTAATTATACATTTATTAAATCTTATCATTATTACATGGGATAAAACATGACATTACACTATATAAATCTTAATGTAATATGAGTTAATGAATTTTATCTATCCCTTCAATGAAATATAATTATATTGTTAATAAATTATAAATTTTTTAATATAGTTATACCTAATAATTAAATGTTTATAATGAAATCATTAATCATGTGTAAATCTAGTGAATTTTTTTGATACCATTTGATGTGGTAAATACATTATTTATTCATCAAATAATGAAGGAGGAATCAAAAAGTTATTTCATCCCTCTTATTTATATGTGTGGTTAAATAATGTTTATAATTTTGACACCCTAAGAGGTGTGTGGTAAATTAATGCTTGATAATTTCCTTTTATTTATTCTGGATATTTTTACTATATTGAATACAAAAAAATACACTAGATTCAATTTTAAGCACATCCTTAAAAAAGTAATGTATATATGATACCAAGGAATAGTGATTTTAATTGGTTCACCACTAAGGGCTAGTTTATGGTTCATAATTTTTTTTGATAGTATAATAGAATCCAGTAAACATAACCAGTTCATTGGATACAATCATTTATGTATGATCACATCATTATAGGTTCTTTTATATTATTGAAATGATGGATGGATAAGTTAATTACCTCAATTAGATCACTTATTTCCACTATTACATGGTCTTAAAATTAGATTATGTATTCCATGGTTTACTAACATTAAGGGTTATTTGATATCCTTAAGAATTTATTTATTGTCATTCCTCAAGAATGAAATTGTATGATGCTACAATAAAATCCTCAGTCCCATCTCATATATAATTTCAACCATGTATTGTTTTTAGGTATGGATAATCCAAATATACATCTTACACATAGGTATGGTTATCATAAGTAATTTATCCCACATTATTTCATATAATTATTTTTCAAGAAATATCCTTTGTAAAACATCCTTCCCATTTGTATGTTTTCATAAGTGTGGATCACACATTACCATTATATTTGGTGAGAACACCCATTTATGTATCATGAAACTCCATAAATATTCTTTTTTTACAACAATAATTATTATACTACCCTATATTAGTAATGTTTAATTAGAATATACCATGAGACGTTCCTTTGAAACAACTCCATTCACCCATATATTTTCTCAAGTCAACTTAATTCAAGTAAAATTATTATGAAGATACATCCCCTAATCCTCCTCTCAATCATTATTAGTTCAAAATAAAGTGTTGTATTTTTATTTATTGGAAGAAACATGACATATTAATAAATTAGATCACTGTAAAATTCCATTACCTCAAGATAAAAAATCCATGTTAAAATCCACTAGAATCGAATATGGAAAAAACATCAACTTCCATGTCCATATACCAGAAAAATGTCTATCATAATAATCAGTGAAACCCTCTAACCAACGAGTAATAAAATTATTTAACAAATTCTAAATCTTTCCATCTAGAATAAAAAACAAGTATTTCTCCAAAAATTATAATTTGGACTTTACGTCAATTTATAGACATAAAGATTTTACAAACACATAAAAAATTATCTAATATAAAAAATATCCCATGATATCAAACTCCTTCAATAATAATGAAATATTTTGAAAAACCCACAACATAAATCTCTATTTAAGATCCTCTTAGTTTTAACATTCCGTAAATTTGAGTTTCCAACCAATCCCATGTTTAATCCAATTCAATATAAATATGTTACATTATTTTGATAATTATGAAATATCGTTTCCATTAATTCCATACTTTTTTAATAATTTCTCATTGTTTTAAATAATATATCAAATGATAATTCAATTCCTCATACTATTCCTCATTCTAAAACTCCCCTTGTCATGAATATATTTTCCATGACCCAATAATCCAATCTCTATGGATCATCTCTCCCCCAAATATACATACCACAAACTCTCTCTAAATTCTAATGTCTTAATAATTATATAAATTGTATGTTTTATCCATTTAATTTATTGGGAATATATCCCCCAATTACATGATATCCAAATATAAATTCCATACATGAAACAAACCAAATAATTTTTTAGATAAAATTAGGTGGATGGGAAATATCTAAAACTTCTAGATAAATTAGTATATTGAACTCCAAGGTTAAATTGATATTAATAAAATAGGTGAACGACCAATGAATTTTTATTTATGATAGAAACATGTTCATTTTATCTAACTTGATCCACAATGACCATTATTTGTTTCACATTTTCTCTATTAAAGAGATATGGATCATTAATAATATTTTTTTGTGAGTTTTTTAGTGGAATTTTACATGAGTTTAACCATATTATTGTTATCATAGAATATCACTATATTCTATTTGAATTATTCCCAAATATATATATGCTGTTTCATCATCCATAAAATTTAATTGCCTGATTTGTTTACTGAAAATTGTACTACCTTATCTTTTCAATGTTGGACTCTCCTTCATGAAAAACCAGCGTATAGATTTATCTCCAATGGAAAATGCAACATTAAAAACCAGATTTTTGTCCCTCAAATTACCATCTATATGAGATTTATAAATCCTTGATAACTCATGATCCTTCCCAACATCAAGATGTGGGAAAAAATAATGATTTCCCTAGAAATTCCTCATGATATGTTTAATTACTGCTTGATTTTCTTCCAGTATGTCCTTCTAAAAATGAGTTGCTTTATCTTATTCAATGGTAATACCATAACACGTTTTAGTTCAATAGTGGTTTCATCCATTTATCATACTATAAAAGGAATGATTTGTAGAATTCCTATATTTATTCCTCCAAATCGTGGTTATAGTTACAATTTGAGTTGATTCTCATTTAGAATCATACATATAATATTTATTAAAAAGATATATCATATATATTTTGTGAGATATAAATTAATTACCCTTCTACTATAACAACAATTACCACAAAATATATGTGGTCCCCACTATCACTGAAATTTCTAATTTTTAACTCATCAATTAAGAAATTTCCCCAACATATTTCTTTTATAATGTTTAAAAATATATTTTCATTCATATATTTGTATGAAATTAAATAATTTATATTATACATTTAAAAAAAAATTTGTAAAAAACCCCTCTTTAGAATAAAAACATTTTTAGGTAATTCTATAGCCATATATAAAATGATCATCGGGATTACTTCAGATCAAACACAATATTCCTCAATCTTCACACCGTAGTCTCATCATATATAATCAGGAGTACACTCTCTATTTTAAATAGAAAACTTATTGAAGAATAGTTTTTTTATAATGTTTTTTTAAGGTTCATATTATAGATAATAAAATTTAATTGAAAAATCATAGATATGAAGTGTTGGATGGAATTATACTGATCCACTGGTGAAATATATTCTTTTTCATCAACTCCATAAATATGTTAATAGACCATAGAAAAAATATGTTATACACATTGTATCAAATTTCTATGTATATCCAAGTTACTCTTAAAGATATCATTCAGTAAAATCACATTTTTATGTTTATATAAAATCAAGGATTGCTTATTGTTATTTTTTATGATTTGATTCTGTTCATCATTCATCGAAAAATCCAAATATCCGTCCATTTTTTCTTATTTATTTAATAATCGTTCAATCATAGTTATTATTATAGATTGATCAACATTCCTCATTATTTACTTCATCTTGGGAGAATTGTTTTCCTCCAATGATTTTGGATTGATGAAACTATTTTCTCTTATTTTACATTTGAGATACGTTATGGATTTTATTAATAATAACATACAATTCTAATTTCGACATATATTATTTATCTTTTGGGTATTATTTTGAAAAAAAAGAATTTTTATTAATTCTATCCAGTTCATCATAAAAGTGATCAATAATATAACTCTATTACATTTTCAAATTCATTCCCACAGGGACATTGATTTTCGTATATCCCAAAATATTATTAAATATCATACTGTATAAATTATATGATTTACTCTTTGAGGAGTATCATATAAACACTAATTCTTATTACACATAAGCATACGTTCCTAGATTCAATTACTTTTTTCTAGTATAGAATGTTATTCTCAAGGGGAAAAACTGTTACAGTGTAGGATTCCACCCATTGTATATTTTATATGGAGTTTCACCATCCATTTATTTACGAGTCACTTATTACGGGGTGTAACCTACAACATGAACCATATCATTAAAATAGTATAAAGTTATTTCACATTCAATGATAAATGTTTTTCCTTTATTATTCACCTATCGATTTCGACATCTGGAAACATGATAATGTTATGGAGTCTGTACTAATGAGACATCAAGTTTAAGGACTTGTTTCTTGATTTAGTTTTCTATTGAATTGATTTGTATTTTTTTATTTAAGAATATAATATTTTTATTGTGTTTCCTATGTAATTCTATACTACACTTGAACCTTTTTATGCAGTTTATCAAATTTTTATTTCTCTACATAAACATAAAACAAGGAATTACCCTATACTTTTGAACAAATATATAATATTGTGAATACCTACATGTTTATGATATATTCAAACATCTATAAATATTTTTATTCACCATGGAAATGTGATTGTATACAATCTTCTCTTTTAATTGATACAAGTTCTGAACAATCATTTCCAATATACAAGCTTCACAAGACTTTTTATAATCCCATTTAAGATATTGAATATCAAATTTCACCTTTGCCTAGGGTAAATGTTTCATAATTTATTGATTAGTATTTTAAATCATCTTATTACAAAATCTATAATCCACATCAAATATAAAGACAAAAGTATTTTATTTACTATTTACTTATATGAAATTGTTGTTTTCCTATGACCAATCGCCTATAATTTCCCAATTATGAATACTATAATGTGTTCTTAATAATTAAATATTATTATATGACCTAATTCATAGAGTTTATTAACACATAAGATATTTTATAATAATACATCCACTTAAATAATTTATATTTTATTCATCATGTCAACTTCCAATTGTCTATTTAAAGTCCACTTGATCATTAATACTCCGTCATTTAGAATGAAAAATGTTCTCTCAGCTCTTCCATTCACAAATCTGTTTTCGTTAACATTTCCAATCATGTGGAATGAGAACCCACTATTAGGGATCTATATTCCAAGGTTATTATTTTATTAAATAAATAATATTTCTATTTCTATTATCTCTTGTATTTTTTTTCCTCCAATGACATTACTAGTTTAGTGGATGTATAAGGTGTCCTATCCTCTTTCTCTAGAACACTATGTCTAGAATTATATTTATATTCTTCTTCTGGAGAAGAAAATATATTTCCTAATGGATTAATGTTAGGGTATATACTAGTTATCTTCCTAATACTTTCTAGGTGGTTCTTTTTATTTATGGTCTATCAAAAATAAATATCATTATGGAAAATATTAAAAATTTGGAAAAAATTTGATAGAAGTAACTTCTTGAACGTGGTGAAGGATATATTATCATATATCATTTCCCACTTCTAGATATTTCTGCATTTATAGTTCCATTATATTCTTCATTTTAGAAAATTATGTGGAAATGATAAACAATAAATTATCATTTCATAAGTGAAAACATCCTCTCACATTCATTCCACCTCATGTTCCCAACATTTTTAAAGTTCCTTTTCCCTTGAATGCCCGGCAAGGGTTATGGGTTGTTTCTTTAAATATGTATTTATTTATTTAAATAAAAAAATTTCAATGTCGTAGGTGCCTTACTTTTGACACATAGATAACCATCCTTCTAATTTTATTTATTTAAAATTTGAAAAATTATTGATTTTAATGTATTAAAATAATATAAGATTCCATTTTATAACATTAACCTATTTCTTTTTCCATTCATAATTGGAAAAATTCCTTCATAGCCTTTATTTTCAATTTCTAATTTTTCTCTATATGTAATATTTCAGAAATATAGTTTATACATCTAATCAGTAGATTAAAACATTGTTGAAATATTAGTTCCTAATGTAAATACATCTTTTTGATGTTCTTTTACCATATTTTATGACTCATTTATACAATAATTAAGATCATAAATAACTGAATCCTGTTTTTCAATCATTATCATGATGATTTATATAACATCTGGAATGGATAGACAAAATAAATGATTTTCTAGTTAATTTTAGTATATTTCAATATCATATTTAAATTTACCCACATATTTTCATGATTACATCAGTAAATATCTATTAATTTGAATATTTTTATTTTTAATATAGATCACATTTCTATCTCCCTTTAATTCAACCTCGATCTTAAAAAATCCTTTAGGTTTTTTGTCTTCTTCAATTTCTGATTCTATTTATTCAACTTTATCCCTCTGTGGTATTCAATAAATTTTAAATATGGGTTTTTATGGATTCTTGAGTTTTCCTCTAGATCAAGTGGTGTAATTATTGATTGAATTTGTTCTGGAAACTAAAACATTTAAAATATTGTCTTATAGTATATCTTATGAGAAATCGAGAGAGGAAAAAAATAATATATTGTTTAAGGAAAAATGGATTCATACATCCACATATGCCATCTTTGGCATCCCCCATGTTTTGATTGGTGGAACTTCTCTATTATTAATAGTTTCTTTGAATCTCAAATGGGTAATGGTAACTAAGAAACAAAAATTTACTTTCATTAATGATTTCGTTTTCTAGTTGAAAGTGGAAAATATTTTCTCTAAAATTGATCTTCATTTTTGTTGTTAGAATCTCATAATAAAGTAATTAAAAATTCCAATTACCACATTTAGGATCAGGTATGGATATTTTAAGTAACATAAATGGTTGTTTGGTTATAATAATAAATCTTATATCATTGAAAATCAAAGAAATATATTTTCCATCAAAATATAAAATTTTTAGTTGTTGTTATAATAATGAACCCTATAATAATGAACCTTATATCAGAGCCAATTTCATTAAGGAGGTATAGTACCCCAAATAGATAGCCAACATTGTATGAGTCAGGAAAAAGAATGGACTGATTAGAGTATGCATTGAATTTTGGGATCTCAATCGTTAGTGTCCGAAGGATAATTTTCCCCTTCCTGTGATGGAATTGTTGATCGATGCTGCAGATTGGTTCCAATCCCTCTCATTCATGGATGGGTACTTTGGGTATAACTAGAACTAAATGTCCCTCAAGGATGACGAGTCTACAGCTTTTAGGGAACCACAAGTAATTTTTCATACCATGTTATTCCATTTGGTTTAAAGAATGCAGGTGAATCCTATCAGCAGGCAATTCGTCGCATATTTAAACTAATCATCGGAATGTAGGTAGAATGTTGCATGGATGATCTGGTGGTCAAATCTCGTATGCATTAGGACCATCTCAAAGACCATGAGAATGTATCCATTTTCCTTCATTCCCACCATCAGATGATGAATCCATTGAAGTGCGCCTTCAGGGTCACCTCTGTAATGTTTCTCAGCTTTATTGTGAGATACAAGGGCATCGATATTGACCTAGAGAAGATCAAGGCCATTCTTCATATGTCTCCCCCAAGAAACCACTATGAGATTCGAGTTTCCCAATGCCACATGTACTACATACACTGATTCATTGATAATCTAGACGACAATTGTAAACCATTTTATCAACTCATGATGAAAGGGTCTATATATGAGTGGGATGAGGAATGTCAGACTGCTTTTGAGGAAATGAAGCAATAACAGCTCTAGCCTCTGATATTAATGCCACCCATCTCTAGAAATCCGCTGAACCTTTATGTGACCACCCTTAAATTTTCTCTCAGGGCCCTTCTTACCAAAAATAAAAATGGGGGACATAGAATAGTCTCTACTATCTCAACTGCTTACTCCTCGATACGGAGACCAGATACTCCCCTATCGAGAAGAGTTTCCTTGTGTAGGTATTCATAGTATAGAAATTACAGCATTACTTACAACACTATGCGGTACAGCTGGTGTCCAGAGTAGATGTTCTGTTGTACATTCAGAACCGCCCCATGTTGATAGGTCGTCTAGCTCAGTGGGAAGTGATTCTTAAGATTATAGACATCAGGTTTGTCCCTTAGAAGGCTATTAAGGGTCATGAATTGGACGACACCCATGTTTCTCATCCATCACTTGTAGGCCAGTCCATGGATCTTGATTTCCCAGATAAAGCGATTCTCTAGGTAGACCAATCCATGCCATGCTGGAAAATGCACTCTAATGGTGCTTCCCAGAGCCCCACTAGTAAAAGGATCAATGACCATAGGCTCAACAGAGTAGGACTAGGTATTATCATAATTACCCCATTACAATCCATTTTTCCATATTCATTCTTATTATAAGAAGGATGCACCATGAATGAGGCAGAGTATTAGGCTCTTATTACTGGCCTCATGCTGGACCCTGAGATTAATGTGCCCTATTTTCTTGTGAATGGGGACTTCGAGAGAGTCATCAAGAATATAAATGGTGACTATGTTGTCAGAAAGCCAGATCTCTTACTATTTATGGAACACACTCTCCATCTAATAGCCTAGTTCCCATCCCTTCCAGACATTACTCATGTCCCTCAATCTTAGAATGGTCGGGCCGATGCCCTAGTCTTCCTAGCTGCATCACTTGCAGAGCCCAAATAGGATGATTGGATTAACCACATGGCACACCAGATAGTCTTCTCTCACATCACTCTAGATGATAATGATATCCCACAAGTATGCCAGCTTACCACTATCACCTCCATGTCACGACCCTCACATCCCCATATACATTGATTGATGTGACTCCTGACTAGAGAACCTCCTTTTTCGAGTATCTCCAAAGCAGTAATCTCCTGGAAGATTATTCCGAGAACGAGCGAATTCAACGTCGTGCATTACAGTTTACCCTCCAGGATGGTATTTTTCATGTGAAGATCCTCTACAAGTACGAGTTTCATGGGTTTCTCTTCTCTTGCATTTAAGGAGATGAGATTTCCCAATTCATTCATGAAGTTCATGCTGGTTCCTATGGGGCTCATCAGATCAGACCTAAACTATCTCACTAGATCCAAACTCTGGTGTATTTTTGGCTCTCCATGATCCATGACTGCATCAAGTTATCCAAAAGTTCCATGAATTCCAAATTCATGCCAACATTATGCATCGGCCGCCAGATCCTCTCCACCCTACCAAGTACTCATGGACATTTTTAGTTTGGGTACTCGAAGTTGTGGGAACATATCCACCGGTGATCACTCACCAGTGCAGGTTCATCCTGAGTTCTACGGATTTCTTCTCCATGTGGGTAGAGTAAGTTTCACTCAAGGAGGCCAAGGCCCATTCTATCGTTAACATTGTGAGCTCCAACATCATCTACTGATTTGGAGTCCCTCACACCTCCTCATCGATAATGACACAAACATTCAGGAAGATGATATGAATAAATTATACACTATGTACAACATCTATTCTAACCATACATCCCACTATCATGCACAAGAAAATGGACAGATCGATGCGTTCAAAAAACCCCACTCTAACATTCTGCATCAAATTGTTGGTCAGAACATGAAGAGTTGACCAGACAAGCTACCCAATGCTCTCTGGGAATACCGAACGATGAATCATAATTCCACACAGGTGACCAAATATTCCCTGTTGTACTGAATAGAGGTGGTCCAACCCATTGAGATTTAGTTTCCCTCATTGAACACAACTGTATATAATCAGCAAGAACCCAATAAATTAGCAGAAATCTGTTTGGTTAAGTTGGAAGTGCTCGACGAAGTCAGGCTTTGTGCCTTCCAAACCTAGAAAGGCATCAGAACAAGATATCTAGAGCTTTCACCAAGATATTTTTCCTATGCAGCATTCTATAAGGTGACTTGGTGTTTTCCCTGAGAACACCAATGATACCTGACAAGAAACCACCCATGTAGGAGCCCAAATGGGAAGGACCTTACATCATTCACAAGGATAACTCCAATGGCACACAATCCCTGGTTATAATGGATGGTGAGCGTATAAATCCTCCCACCAATGCCAAATTCCACAAGCAATACATTTCCTGAGTCTTTGGCCCCGCATGAACATAATGTGTATGGTACCACACGACCCTAAACTACATTGCGGTTCTACATGAACTTAAACTGTCTAGTCCTACAAGAACATAAACTATAAAATTTCTTCCCACATGAAGTTAAACTGTATGTAGTCCCGCATGACGTTAAACTATGTGTTGTCCCGCATGACATTAAAATGTATGTTGTCCCGCATGATGTTAAACTGTACTTCATCCTACGAGACGTTAAACCACAATAACTATGTATGGATTGATTTCCATCCTCATGGGATACATAGGAATGCTCGAACGCTTCATCTCAGGTATATCCACAGGTTTCTTATTTGACTACCCCCTAGGCATATCTCTCTTAGAGGATCCCACATGATATCGTGTAGTATTCATTGGCCCCACTCATGTTCGGATTACGATGAATGTAACATGTGACCTCCCTCATTATTCTCTTCTCCCACGTCCTCACCACACGACACTAAACTGCATGACCTTACGAACTACGTATGGATTCATTACCATCCTTATGGGGTACATAACAATGGTTATACATTTATTTCGTAGGCCCATCCCTAGACATTGGGATCTCCCATTGGGATGAAACACATGGTTTGGTGTAGGTTTTTTTCCCTCATTTATAGTGAGTTCATCATGATCGTACCATGTATCCCTCCTCCTTGAATATCCCTCATCTTCTACTCCCCAAATTGACATTAAGTTTAATAAGAAAATGCATGCTCGATGCACTCCATCATTTGGGTTTCCAATATTTTTCACAACCTAAAGGCTCCCAAACGATTTGGATACTTAGCCTAGGGGATATCCTTTTGTTTCGGTCCAACAACCTCGAGTTTTTCGAACAAAAAATTGATACAAGACCAGCTTTGGAAATATGGTCAGTGTTTGATGATCATTTGATGTTCCAATTTCATGTAACACGATATGGATTATGTGTTTCGAATCTGGTCAACAACAATCCTTTTTCATTGTCACCACCCCCATATGTCCCAAAAATGGAGTGTAGTAGTTCATTCTTCCATGTTGTCTCTTCAAGCCTCGGTCTGCCTCGGGTAGGAGTGTGATTCCAGCTGTCAGCCCCTTATATGATGGGAAGATCCTGATCCAACTCCTTGTTTCCTACAATGAGTGTTTTTCTGGTGGGATTAGGAGCTAAGGTAAGGCAATACCCGCATGAGAGCTCATCTAGTTATAGTTGGTCGGGATACCCAGCCTCAGGTCCGTCAACCTTTTCAGCCCCTAGCCCATGTTATCATCTAGGAGTGTGTGGTGTGGTATTGACTCACACCCTTATTCACGTCGAGCTATTTTTCCATGCTGCACATACCCCCTTGGAGACATTCCGTCATTTATCGTCCTCTCCACAATCATAGGACCAACAATGTTGTGTGAGCCACATCATTCGGGTTTCCATCATCTTATAGATCCAATTGGACCGTCGAATGGCATGGATGCTCAATCCAAGGGCACTACTACATTTACGGGCCAATGTCCTCATAGATTTCGAACAACAAATTGATACATGTCATGTGTTGCGAATATGGCCAATGGTCGACGCTCAATTAATTTCCCCCGACATCCGGTCACCCAAAGGCGAATATTATTTTGTGAACATGGTCAGAAGTTATCCCATATCATTGTTGTTGTTTTGTGGTTTTCCATATGCTCGATGATTCTCCCACTTTACTGAGCTGTCCTGTGCATATGACATTAAACTAGGCTTACGGTATAATCCCAATAACCTTAAACTAAGAGCACCACCGTCCTCGCTCAATCTCAATAAAACTGCACAACATCTTTCTCCCAAAACGATGTATGTATTGATTCCCATTCATAGGTTATACATAGGACTGCCCGAATTTCTAACCTTTGAGTCCAACCTCATATCTTAGAAACAGCTCTATCTCCTCGGCCCCTTGGTCTGTGTTCTTCTAGGATGGGGGTATATGGTGTCGTATGGGTGTATTTCCCCATTCACATCGGGTTTATAACAACCACACCACATACCTATCTCTCTCTTGAGATCCTTTCACTCCCTTTCCCTACAATCATCTTTTCATGTCGGATTCTCTTATATTGGGTCCGTCGACCCTCTTCGGTGATTTTCCAATACTCCCAAGAGTAATCTGGTTCAGAGCATAGAGTGCTGGATTCTACTAGGACATACATCCACCCATTTTATCAGGATTCATGCTCCCCTTCATTTGGGATTTCATTATCTTTCTCATATGAAGGGACCCCCCAAATGGCATGGATGCTCGGCCCAAGGCATCTCTTACCATTTAGATCCAACCTCCTCAAGGGTTTAGAAAAAAAATTGATACAAGTCCCACTTTGTGAATATGGACAGCGTTCGATGTGCATTTGATTATTCCCATTTTAGGTTACATGATAGGGATGCAGTGTTTTTAACACTATCAATATTTATCATCCATCTTCATGCCAACCCCATCAAGCCATAAATTTTGGTTACTTGATTCAAATCATTTTCCACCCCCATCATGTCCAAGTGTAATTTTAACACTCTTGGTACTGCCCCTCAGTGCACATTTTTATGTTAGGAGGACAAATATGTGGTAAGGCATATTTCAGGGGCCCACACCAACTCCCCCTTTATGTGTATTCTCTGTGTTTCATAGAACACTTCCACCATTGTTTCCCACACCATGTTTTACTCACATGGGCTAAGGGATCGGATCGAGGTCTGTGCTCACTCCGAAGAGTTTCACTTCTCCATTAGTATGAGCTCCTGGAGCTTAAACTAAGATCTCCTTATATGTCATATTATGGAACTAAGTCTAGCTTGATTCCCATGCTCTTGGGATACGTAGGAATGCCCAAACATCTCGTCTGTGGGTCTAACTCAACTAAGAGCTAGTCTATCCTACCCCATATTGTCTATCATTTTCTAGTCCCTCATCCCAAGGTTTCTTTCTTGGAATCACGAATGGTGTGACATGTACGTCGTCCTCATTCATGCTAGGAATGATTTATCATGTCATTCCCATTCCCTCTTGAACATCTTCTCTAATGTATATTTCTGAGACATATGAATTTAAAGTAGGCTACTTAGTCCCACGTGACTTTAAATTGTTACATCTATACTACACAACATTAAAGTTCACGGTTGTTCCCATCACATGACCCAAAACTGTGACATTATCATCCTAGTCGCACGATGAAAAATGTCACTACATCATGGTGTCCTCACTCGAGGGGAAATCATGTTTGGTATTGGTCACGCACCATAACATTTTTCAATACATGCATATGGCTTCATTCTTTTGGAGATTCCTAGAATTTATATCCAATGTCCATCACTTCACAAAAAACACACACATCCATCTTGAAGGGAAAAAAGATCTATCAAATGCTTCTTCTTTTGGTCCAGGGGCCAGACCTACATGACCTTATTATCTCAGGCACTGGTATCATACCATAACACCTTAAGAACTATGTATAACATGATTCCCATCTTAATGGTGTACGTAGGAATGCCGGGGCACTTTTCCTCGGGCCCATACTAACATTCACTTTTGGTCCCCTAACCTTGAAGTTCACAGAGGTGCACATTATGGTGATACAGACTCCTATTATCCTCACTCATGTCAGGTTTAGTAATTATTTCACAACGTGTCTCCATTCATTTGTTCCATCATCGTCCGAGCACTTTGAATGTAAACTAAGACCACGACACGTCATTTCTACAAGATGTTACACATCACGACATCTCCCAGAACTACATACAGCTAGATTCCCATCCTCATGGGATACATAGGAACTCCCAGACATATCGTATCCAGGTCCTTCCCCATGAATCTAAAATATTTTCCCCTCTCATTCGACCCTAGGTCCTGAAACCTTTTGGGAACATGTGGTGTGGGGATTACCTCATGGGTTCTCATTCATGTCGGGTATTTCAGTACCTGCTCCATGTGCCTCCCATGTCTTTTCCCCACATGGTCCAAGTTCCATGTCCCTAAAATAAGATCTCCCTATAGGAACTATGTTTCAGATTTGGATACTTTGCCGCACTATGCATAGTACATTAAATCAGTTCACCATTTATGGACCATCCAATGGCAATTAAGTTGGAACCATGCGACCCCAGGACCCTTGTCCTTGGAAGGGGACCCAACTCCATTTATCCGATATGACATTTTTGTCATACTCAGATGCATCGGGACCAATATCCCAAATTGTGGAATTTTCTCAGTGAAATTCCCCTAGTTCCACGTCCAATCATCGTGAACCCATTATTTGGATCCTCATCCTCTTCCACGTCTGAAAGGAACCCCCTTTACGAGATGGTCTCATGCCACATTAGCTTACCTTACTTCTTGGGCCAACTCTGTAACATCCCAAGTAAGTAATGAATAATAGATATTTTTATCTATGTCTATTAATGATTAAGATAGTGTTATAGAGGCTTAAAATGAAAATAAATACAATCTTATGAATGGAATACACTAATATTCTTAAAAGATTGTTTTACTGCCTTTTGATGGAAAACCATTTTTGAATCTATATTTTGACAATTTTAGAAACTATGTTTGTCAAAATAAACTTATCCTTTATGATTGGGACATAAAAATTTACCTTGTGTGAATTTTTGGTATTTTTCTGACAATGTTCATTTTTTAATGAATAGTGAAAAATACTGCATTTTACATCAAAACTTATTTTTAATATAATTTATTTATATGATTAGATTATCTTTTGAATTGGTCTTAATGTGTAATATGAATATATTTTTACCATTTAATACAATGGTGGTCATTGGAATCAATTTCACTTTGAAATTAGACTTAAACTGGTGTCAATCTTTTGATACTTATTGTTTTGTAAAAACACGCTATTTGCTCTGGCAGCGGGAATTAATTATTAAATTAATTAATGTGACTTATATGATTTGAATTTTGTAAAATAGACTTCATTTTTGAATTCGGAATATCAAATATAGCTTAGGGTGAATTTTTGGTAATTTTCTGAAAAATTTCAATTTTTGAGGAATAGTGAAACCACTAAGTGGTAATCAAGCAAACTGATTTTTCAGTTAAATGAAGGTTTACCACTAATGTGTATTGAATTTTGAAAATCCGACATAAATGGTTGTCATGAAGAAGTAAAATGTGGTTCAATGAGATTATAATAATTTTTTGGTGAATAGTAACTTATTAAGTTCTTAATCGCGATTAGTGGTAATTAGGGTAGTTTAAGGTATAAATAATGCTTTAATAATAGGAAATGACCTAGACACATGTCCCAACCTTATTGGTTGTGTCATGGCCGACCAAGACAAGCCATGGGTCAACTTGGGGACCCCATGGAGACACTTTGGTTTGGAAATGACATAAATAGCTTTTTATTAAATGTTAAAGTAAAAATGACACAAACAAGAGATGTTTTACGAAAACAATTTTTACATGGGGTTATAAAGATACGATTTTTGATTATAAATATTCATTGGAAAGATAAAAAGATTTCCTACATCATAGTATTTTTTTATGATTTTTAGACATTAAATAAATTAAATTATTTATGACATAATAATGATGTAGCGATGACATCATTATTTGACGATTTAATTAAAATGGAAAGATAATGTAAACTCTATGAACTACACATGTCCAAAACTTATTGGATGAGTGGATTTCGAAGCCTTATCACCTTATCCACGAATTATATCAATGTGGGACCTTTTGAAACCTAAACACATTTTCAAATAAAGTAATATTTCTTTACATTCCAAAAGTGACCCTCCTCTCCTCTTATAAAAGGCCCCCAACTCTAACTCATTTCACACACTAATCAAGCATTTGGATCGGCCAAACCCTGCCCATTTACTCTCTCCACATTTCTCTCCTCATCCTATAGGATTCCCTTTGGGCAGAATCCTTTCAAAGGAAGCCTTTATACTCAAATCAAAAGGAGATACACTTTTAAGGGTAATTCATTCTCTCATGTTCATTTGTTTTATTTTGCTTCTCCAACCCCCTAAACTCTTTTTATTTACTTATTTTGTAACAACACCAGTATCTTAAATATACAAGGATTTTGTTATAATATTTATTTGAGCTACACTCTCACACAACTACATCAAATGGTTAAAGAACATACGGTTTCCGTGGATGGCGAAATTCTGCCTCCTGAAACGATGATTGTTCAACACTCATTTAACACCTTCAAAGGTGGCCATTATGATGTCAATATTTTAATATATGATATATAATATGTTTATGTTTTCCTTAAGCTTCTGTTTTTTTTATTTTGGGCATACCTTTATGGTTTCCATTATGGGTAAACACGATATCTTCATTTTAGGAAGTGCGGACTACCTTCCCCTCAAAGTGATTTGATTCGTTAAATAACATATGTGGGACATATAAAGGATGGAACTATGATATTATATATGATATTATACTGGAATTATAATATACCTTTATATCATTATGATTCCATTCTATAAAATACGAAATAGAAATGAAAGTAGCGTTCATGCGTATGTACGGCTTACCGTCTCCATGAACGGGGCATTTCATTTCTTACCTCTAAATGATTATGTAATATTATAAATGCATGTATGTACTGGATATATATGACATATATGATATCTACATCATGAATACCATTCTGGATATAATGAACCTTTGACCAAATTAACAACATGTAAGTGTAAGATGTTTATTTTTGACTTAAGAACCAAATACCGACAAAATGAACATTATTAACTTAACTGATTACATGATGTTCATAACATGGTATAAAAGGAATAATGAACTTGGAAAAGATTCATAATAAAGTATAGATTAACTCATGTTTATTATTCAGGATATTAAAGAACGGTCGGGTCAAGTCGGATACGAGGTATGGGACTTCGTCTCAATCTCCTTTCATTGAGGCATATTTTATTTTATACACAACTTTCTTTTATACGGTGTATAAACCCCTTTGACTTTTACGTTTATTCAAAAGGAATCTTTTTTATACGAAGCGTTTACTAAACGACAAAAGGGAATGTTTTTGGTCGTACGTATGCGGCGACAACGACTTCTCCGCCGTTGTGACCGTTATTTGAGTTTCGGCTTCCTCTACAAGCCATACCTTCTTTTTAAAAGAAAAATAAATACCATGTTTTACTTTTCTTTTATTTTAGTTTTGCAAATGGTTTTCCTAATGTTTTTATATCAATGTGTTGTATTGATATCTCGTGATTGAAATGTGGAAATTTTATGTTTCCTTTATGCATGTTTTATGTGATATGATTATGTTATGGTTCTTGGGCATTATTATGAAGACGGGTGGTTCCGTGATAAACTAAGGGCGGGTGAGCCCATTATAGCTCTCCAATGCATTGGGTAACGCGAAGGAGTGAAACGTTAAGGTTTCTACGAAGAGATTTTAGGGAATATACTGTGATGGGTATTCCAAACGTAACCAAGAGGGTTACTCCCTACGTAAGAATGTTATGAATGCCTCAAGTTACCTTTATGTCTTATGATTTCTATGATTTATTCATGATTTTATGAGGTATGTTAAAGTGCCTATGTTTTATGGGTAATGTATGATTTCATTCTTATGTATATATGAACTCATGTTTCCTTTCCATGTTTTTTTTATAACCCATATTGAGTTTTTATGCTCATCCCAAGTTTTTGAAATGTTTTTCACAGGTCAAGGGAAAGGTACATGATAAGATGATAGAGTCAAGGATGTGTCAAGAAATAATCCTTGTTTTATTTTAATTGTGTTTCCATTGATGGGAATTAAGAATACTATCTTTATGTAACCACTTTGTTTATATGTGGAATGTAATGCAAGTTTTATGATCTAATTCTCTAAAACTCTAAACCTGAAAATATCCTCAACGTGTAATCTTGTAATAGCTCAAGATTAAGTATGGTTTAAGGCTGGGGCCTTATAGTTGGTATCAAAGGTCGGTTTAGATAACTTTAGGAGTTAGAATTCTATTAAATGATTATCCAAAAATATTTTTTTTCTAAATGATATAGCATTTAAAGATTACCATGTTGCTTCATCAAAGACATGTTTGTTCAGAATGGTTTTCCATGAAGGAAACAGGGAAGCAGTGCTAGGAAGGCATACAGAAGGAAATAACCTTCCGAATCAGCATCCTGAGATGGTCGGAATTGGAACTGAACAGTTTGTTGTAGTAATGGCGCAGTTGACTCAAGTGATAAATGGCGGTGGTATCCATGCACGAGATCAGCCAGAACAACCGCAGAGGAACATGTCAGTGGTGGAACATTTCATGAGGCAACATCCACCATCATTCAGAGGATCATCTGAGCCTGTGCTAGCTGAAGGGTGGATTAAAGCACTGGAGAAGATTTTTGATGTCATGGGGTGTTCAGACAATCAAAAGGTTAGTCTTGCAATTTACCGTTTGGAGGGTGAAGCAGATCAGTGGTGGTCTATGGTTAAAAATATCAGGGACGCCGATGAGATTAATGCTCTTGACTGGGATGAATTCAAAGGTATGTTTCTTGAGAAGTATTTTCCTAAGGCTGTTCGACTTAGGATGGAAAAGAAATTCTTGGAATTGAGGCAAGAGGAAGACTCAGTGGCTGCCTATGAAGAAAGGTTCACTCGATTGGCAAGGTATGCTCCAAATTTTATCTGGGACCTTGATTGTAAAATCAATAATTTCTACTCAGGATTAAAGCCAAAGTATCGAAGGGCATTAGCTTCTCGTGAGTTTAAAAGTTATGAAAAGCTTGTTCGATGTGCTGAGAAGGAGGAAATGGAGTTTGCCGATGACCAAGTTTTCTATAACAACCAGCAGAAGAAGAGACCGAGGTGGCAGGAGAAAGGTAAGAATTCTTTAAAAAAGTATGATGGTAAGAGAACTAAGTTTCCAGTTTGTGATAAATGTGGCAAAAGGCATGCTGGGGAATGTCTTCTGAATTCTGGGAAGTGCTACCGATGTGGTAAGATGGGACATAAGGCTCGTGATTGCACTGAAAAGGATCAAGGTGAAGGTAAGAACAAATTTTATTTACAGTTATTGAAATGTTATAAGTGCAATGAGATGGGTCACTATGCAAACGAGTGTCCGACAAGGAGCTTGAGTGATGGGAAGCAGTTAGACTACAAGTAGAAAGGGGTGGTGAAATCCTTTGCAACTACTTCAGCAGATGTTGGGCCATCAAATGAAGTTGTATCAGGTACTCTGTTTGTTTTTTCAGATTATGCCAGTGTGTTGTTTGATTCGGGGTCTACACATTCTTTCATCTCTGAAAACTTTTCTAGTAAAATGGGAATACCATATCAAGAAATGACTCCTGAACTTTTGGTAAAAACACCTGGGGGAAATGTTGAGGCAAAAAGAATTTATAAGAATCTTCCTATCCTTATCTGTGGAAAGAACCTACTTGCAAACCTTATTGTTCTACCACTAGTAGAGTTTGATGTTATCCTGGGTATGGATTGGCTCTCTATTTACCATGCTAAGATTGACTGTAGAGCTAAAGAAGTTTCTTTTCAGAAAGACTTTCAGTTTGTTTACAAGAATGAACCCTTACTTTTGATAACATATCAAGAGGCCGAGAAACTTGTAAAAGATGGAAATGAATGTTACCTTGCACACATCGTTGAAAATAAAGGAACTGTTCAGATTAATGATGTGCCAGTGGTAAATGAGTATCCTGATGTTTTTCCTGATGAGTTTTCTGGAATAATACCAGATCGGGAAGTTGAGTTTACTGTTGACTTAGTTCCTGATGCTAAGCCAATTTCAAAACCCCCTTATCGAAAGGCACAAATTGAACTTTTAGAGTTGAAGGAGCAATTGCAAGATTTATTAGGGAAAGGTTTCATTAGACCTAGCACATCACCATGGGGTGCTCCTGTTTTATTTGTTAAAAAGAAAGATGGTTCTATGAGACTTTGCATTGATTATAGAGCCTTGAATAATATCACTATTAAAAACAAATATCCTTTGCCTCATATCGATGATTTGTTTGATCAGCTCCAGGGAGCTCAGTTTTTTTTAAAGATTGACTTGAGATTGGGGTACCATCAGCTGAAGGTAAAGGAGGCAGATATTCTGAAGACCGCGTTCCGTACGAGATATGGCCATTATGAATTTGTAGTAATGCCTTTTGGGCTAACCAATGCACCTGCTGTATTCATGGACTTAATGAATAGAATTTTCCATGAGTTCTTGGATAAGTTTGTGGTGGTTTTCATTGATGATATTTTGGTGTTTTCTAAAAGTAATGAAGAGCATGAAAAACATTTAAGGGTTATCTTGCAAACCTTAAAAGAAAAGAAACTGTATGGGAAATTCAGCAAGTGTGAGTTTTGGTTGCAACAAATTTCTTTCCTTGGTCACATTGTTTCTAAAGATGGAATAAATGTTGATCCTGCAAAAACAAAAGTTGTGGAAGAATGGCCAAGACCCACAAATGTAACCGAGATTCGTAGCTTCCTTGGTTTGGCGGGCTATTACCGAAGGTTTGTTAGAAATTTTTCACGGTTATCTAGTCCAATGACTAAGCTAACTCGGAAGGGTGTTAAGTTTATCTGGGCAAAAGAATGTGATGATTGTTTTCAGGAATTGAAAAGATGATTGGTGAATGCTCCAGTTTTGGCACTACCTTCCAGGAATGGTAAGTTTGTTATATACAGTGATGCTTCATTGAAAGGACTTGTTTGCGTCCTAATGCAGAATGATCAGGTAATTGCATATGCTTCATGACAGTTGAAAACTCATGAGGTAAATTACCCAACACATGATTTGGAATTAGCTGCTGTTGTTTTTGCTTTAAAAATTTGGGGGCATCATTTATATGGATTAAAGTGTGAAATATATACCGATCACAAAAGTTTAAAGTATATATTCACTCAGAAAGAGTTAAACATGAGACAGAGGAGATGGCTGGAATTAATCAAGGATTATGATTGTACAATTCATTACCATCCGGGAAAAGCAAATAAAGTGGCTGATGCTTTGAGTCGAAAAATTAATACTTCATTAACAATGTTGTGTTTGGAACGTGATCCTTTGGTTAAGGATTTGATGAACTTTGGCATAGAATTTGTTGGTGCAGGAATTCCTTCTGTTTTGTTTCAGGTATCAGTGAAATCATCTATATCAGATAGAATCAAGCAAGCACAGAAGTAAGATAGTGAGTTGCAGAAAAAGGTAGAGCTGGTTCAGAAAGGTAAGTTGCCTGAATTCAACATTGATAATGATTGTGTTTTGAGATTTGGGAGGAGATTGTGTGTACCTTGTGATTCACAGTTGCAGAGAGAGCTGTTATGTGAAGCTCATAGTTCTCCGTTTTCAGTTCATCCGGGCAGTACTAAGATGTATATAGATCTGCGGGAGTATTACTGGTGCGATGGAATGAAAAGAGATATTGCTGATTTTACTGTGAAGTGTTTGACTTGTCAGCAGGTTAAAGCAGAGCGGCAGTTACCGAGAGGGATGCTTCAGCATTTACCAGTGCCAGAGTGGAAATGGGAGAATATATCCATGGACTTTGTTGTTGGATTACCGAAGACATCTCGAGGTAATAATGCAATATGGGTTATTGTTGATCGCTTGACCAAATCTGCTCATTTCCTTGCTATACGAGATACTTTCTCTCTTGATCAACTTTCCCGTTTGTATCTTAAAGAGATGGTCAGGTTACATGGAGTTCCTCTCTCCATTGTATCGGATCGTGATCCCAGGTTTACTTCTAACTTTTGGAAAGGCCTTCAGAAGTCGTTGGGTACTGAATTAAATTTTAGTACAGCTTTTCATCCTCAATCAGATGGGCAGTCAGAACGAACAATTCATACATTGGAGGATATTCTATGAGCTTGTTCTATGGATTATCAGGGAAGTTGGGACCAACATCTTTCTTTGGTTGAGTTTTCATATAATAACAGTTTTCATTCCAGTATACAGATGGCGCCATTTCAGGCATTATATGGGAAGCGGTGTCGAACTCCAGCTTTCTGGGATGAAGTGGGTGAAAGGAAGTTGATGGGACCAGAATTGGTAGAAGAGATGGCAGAAAAGGTTCAGCTGATTCATAAACACATGAGAACAGCTCAGAGCAGGCAGAAGAGTTATGCGGATAACCGGAGGAAGGATCTATCTTTCGAGGTAGGTGATCGTGTTTTTCTCAAGGTTTCTCCTTGGAAAAGTGTGATGAGATTTGGTAGGAAAGGAAAGCTGAGTCCCAGGTTTATTGGACCATATGAAATTCTGGAGAGAGTTGGATCAGTTGCATACCGAGTGGCTTTACCTCCGAGTTTATCTCAGGTACACAATGTTTTTCACATTTTGATGTTGAGAAAGTATATGCCAGATCCATCTCATGTTTTGAGTCCAGAGGTAGTTCAGCTGGAAGAGAACCTATCTTATGAGGAACAACCGGTCCAGATTCTTGACCACAGGGAGCAAGTGTTACGGAATAAGGTGATTAAGCAGGTAAAGGTTTTGTGGAAAAACCACATGATTGAAGAGGCAACATGGGAATCTGAAAATGCAATGAGGGATAAGTACCCCCATTTATTCGATAAGTAAATAAATTGCGGTGACGCAATTTTCTAAAGGGGGTAAGTATGTAACATCCCAAGTAAGTAATAAATAATAGATATTTTTATCTATGTCTATTAATGATTAAGATAGTGTTATAGAGGCTTAAAATGAAAATAAATACAATCTTATGCATGGAATACACAAATATTCTTAAAAGATTGTTTTACTGCCTTTTGATGGCAAACCATTTTTGAATCTATATTTTGACAATTTTATAAACTATGTTTGTCAAAATAAACTTATCCTTTATGATTGGGACATCAAAATTTACCTTGTGTGAATTTTTGGTATTTTTCTAACAATGTTCATTTTTTAATGAATAGTGAAAAATACTGCATTTTACATCAAAACTGCTTTTTAATATAATTTATTTATATGATTAGATTATCTTTTGAATTGGTATTAATGTGTAATATGAATATATTTTTACCATTTAATCCAATGGTGGTCATTGGAATCAATTTCACTTTGAAATTAGACTTAAACTGGTGTCAATCTTTTGATACTTATTGTTTTGTAAAAACACGCTATTTGCTCTGGCAACGGGAATTAATTATTAAATTAATTAATGTGACTTATATTATTTGAATTTTGTAAAATAGACTTCATTTTTGAATTCGGAATATAAAATATAGCTTAGGGTGAATTTTTGGTAATTTTCTGAAAAACTTCAATTTTTGATGAATAGTGAAACCACTAAGTGGTAATCAAGCAAACTGATTTTTCAGTTAAATGAAAGTTTACCACTAATGTGTATTGAATTTTGAAAATCCGACATACATGGTTGTCATTAAGAAGTAAAATGTGGTTCAATGAGATTATAATAATTTTTTGGTGAATAGTAACTTATTAAGTTCTTAATCGCGATTAGTGGTAATTAGGGTAGTTTAAGGTATAAATAATGCTTTAATAATAGTAAATGACCTAGACGCATGTCCCAACCTTATTGGTTGTGTCATGGCCGACAAAGACAAGCCATGGGTCAACTTGGGGACCCCATGGAGACACTTTGGTTTGCAAATGACATAAATAGGTTTTTATTAAATGTTAAAGTAAAAATGACACAAACAAGAAATGTTTTACGAAAACAATTTTTACATGGGGTTATAAAGATCCTATTTTTTATTATAAAAATTCATTGGAAAGATAAAGAGATTTCCTACATCATAGTATTTTTTTTATGATTTTTAGACATTAAATAAATTAAATTATTTATGACATAATAATGATGCAGTGATGACATCATTATTTGATGATTTAAATAAAATGGAAAGATAATGTAAACTCTATGAACTAAACATGTCCAAAACTTATTAGATGAGTGGATTTCGAATCCCTATCACCGTATCCACGAATTTTATCAATGTGGGACCTTTTGAAACCGAAACACATTTTCAAATAAAGTAATATTTCTTTACATTCCAAAAGTGCCCATCCTCTCCTCTTATAAAAGGCCCCCAACTGTACCTCATTTCACACACTACTCAAGCCTTTGGCTCGGCCAAACCCTACCCATTTACTCTCTCTACATCCCTATCCTCATCCTAGAGGATTCCCTTTGGGCAGAATCCTTTCAAAATAAGCCTTTAGACTCAAATCAAAAGGAGATACACTTTTAAAGGTAATTCATTCTCTCATGTTCATTTGTTTTATTTTGCTTCTCCAACCCCCTAAACTCTTTTTATTTACTTATTTTGTAACAAAACCAGTATCTTAAATATACAAGGATGTTGTTATAATATTTATTTGAGCTACACTCTCCCACAACTACATCAAATGGTTAAAGAACATACGGTTTCCGTGGATGGCGAAATTCTGCCTCCCGAAACGATGATTGTTCAACACTCATTTAACACCATCAAAGGTGGCCATTATGATGTCACTATTTTTATATATGATATATAATATGTTTATGTTTTCCTTAAGCTTCTGTTTTTTTCATTTTGGGCATACCTTTATGGTTTCCATTATGGGTAAACACGATATCTTTATTTTAGGAAGTGCGGACTACCGCCCCCTCAAAGTGATTTGATTCGTTAAATATCATATGTGAGACATATAAAGGATGGAACTATGATATTATATATGATATTATACTGGAATTATAATATACCTTTATATCATTATGATTCCATTCTATAAAATACGAAATAGAAATGAAAGTAGCGTTCATGCGTACGTACGGCTTACCGTCTCCATGAACGGTGCATTTCATTTCTTACTTCTAAATGATTATGTAATATTATAAATGCATGTATGTACTGGATATATATGACATATATGATATCTACATCATGAATACCATTCTGGATATAATGAACCTTTGACCAAATTAACAACATGTAAGTGTAAGAAGTCTATTTTTGACTTAAGAACCAAATACCGACAAAATGAACATTATTAACTTAACTGATTACATGATGTTCATAACATGGTATAAAAGGAATAATGAACTTGAAAAAGATTCATAAGCAAGTAGATATTAACTCAAGTTTATTATTTAGGATATTAAAGAACGGTCGGGTCAAGTCGGATACGAGGTATGGGACTTCGTCTCAATCTCCTTTCATTGAGGCATATTTTATTTTATACACAACTTTCTCTTATATGGTGTATAAACCCCTTTGACTTTTACGTTTATTCAAAAGGAATCTTTTTTATACGAAGTGTTTACTAAACGACAAAAGGGAATGTTTTTGGTCGTACGTATGCGGCGACAACGACTTCTCCGCCGTTGTGACCGTTATTTGAGTTTCGGCTTCCTCTACAAGCCATACCTTCTTTTTAAAAGAAAAATAAATACCATGTTTTACTTTTCTTTTATTTTAGTATTGAAAATGGTTTTCATAATGTTTTTATATCAATGTGTTGTATTGATATCTTGTGATTGAAATGTGGAAATTTTATGTTTCCTTTATGCATGTTTTATGTGATATGATTGTGTTATGGTTCTTGGGCATTATTATGAAGACGGGTGGTTCCGTGATAAACTAAGGGCGGGTGAGCCCGTTATAGCTCTCCAATGCATTGGGTAACGCGAAGGAGTGAAACTTTAAGGTTTCTCCGAAGAGATTTTAGGGAATATACTGTGATGGGTATTCCAAACGTAACCAAGAGGGTTACTCCCTACGTAAGAATGTTATGAATGCCTCAAGTTACCTTTATGTCTTATGATTTCTATGATTTATTCATGATTTTATGTGGTATGTTAAAGTGCCTATGTTTTATGGGTAAAGTATGATTTCATTCTTATGTATATATGAACTCATGTTTCCTTTCCATGTTTTTTTTATAACCCATACTAAGTTTTTATGCTCATCCCAAGTTTTTGAAATGTTTTTCACAGGTCAAGGGAAAGGTACATGATAAGATGATAGAGTCAAGGATGTGTCAAGAAATAATCCATGATTTATTTTAAATGTGTTTCCATTGATGGGAATGAAGAATACTATATTTATGTAACCACTTTGTATATATGTGGAATGTAATGCAAGTGTTATGATCTAATTCTCTAAAACTCTAAACCTGAAAAGATCCTCAACGTGTAATCTTGTAATAACTCAAGATTAAGTATGGTTTAAGGCTGGGGCCTTATAAACTCCCCTAAGTAACTCGGATTACATTTATGATAGGCCCCGTTTTTCGAACATTGTTAGAGGTTGACCCTCATTTATCAATCCCCATTCCAAGATAACGTTCAACGAATACTGTTTTTCGAACATAGTCAAAAGTTATTCCCTATTGTCATGCCACCATCATTGTGGTCCAGATCTCGAGCATCATGCTTCACATATTTTCACTTCCTTATGTTCAAGTGTAATTCCAACATACTTGTCTTTACCCCTTCATTCATCTAGGTGTGTCAAGTAGGTGGGTCAGAAATATTGGGATGACATACTCCTAATGTACTGTCTCCCTTAAAATGTGCCATCAGTTGCTAGGGAAGTACCATCACTACTCCACGTTTTACAAATAAAGCACAACTCGTGTGGGTTTAGTAGTTCTAGTAGGATGTTTACTAGCGTACCCATGCCACACATGCCTTTCTTCGCCCTGAATGATATAAAACTATGTTCTTAGAACTTCGTGTGACATGATTCCCATCCTAATTTGGTATGGATGAACACCCAATCACTTTTCATGGGGCCCAGAAAAACATTCACTTTTGGTAGCTTGACCTAAAGAACATCCCCCGGGGATACATGGCGTGGTGCTGACTCCTTATGTCCTCATTCACGTTGGGTTTAGAGCTACCACACTACATACTACCATTCTGGGATCTTCCCATTCACTCACCATCCTATCATATGACATTAAACAGCACAAGTCCATATGCCCTCGGTGCATGACACTATACTACAGTTCTACCCCGAACAAGTTCTGGATTCCCCATGTTAGTCATGGGAGGCAATAGATCCCTTGCTAGATAGGATTTCCCCAACCAACATTGGCCTCCGGCCACGCCATTCTTAAGAACTATCTTTGTCTTGATTCGCATCCTTATGGGATACATAGTGATGCGCAAGAATTTCTCAATGGGCACAACCCCTAGGGTCATTGGCCCTTTTGGCCCCATGGGCCCAGTCCTAGTCCTGGCAGTGTGACATTTAAACAATGTGCATCGTCCTCACCATATGACGTTTAAACTATGTGTTTATCATCTTTATTTGTATGACATAAAACTACAGATCATTCCATGTCCTTGCCATAGAGTTCATGTTCGGAAGTACGTTTTATCCCTAATCAGACAGATAAACCCACATAATGTGTTTCCACCATGGTGGTGTGATTTTAAGAGTGTTGGACTCTATTTGAATAACACATCACTCCAAACTCCATGTTTCACATACCAATTGTTCATAACCTCATCCTCTTTCACATCTAAATAACCCTCTAACAGTATGGATGCCCGGCCTATGGCTCGCCTACTGTCCAGGGACAACATTCTGGAAGACTAATGGAAGACATTTCAAGTTAGGCCTTCTGTTTTGAATTTGGTCAATAATTAGTCCTCATTTTTAATATCCATTTCAGGATAACTCAATAAGGATACTAGGTTTAGAACATGGCCAGCGTTTATCCATCATTTTCACACCACCCCAGCAATGTTCTGAATCTAGGCTATGGTGATTCACACTTTCCACTCTCTTGTATTCGGGTTGATTCCAAACACCCCTGGAATTAACCCTCTCATGCACTATATGACAATGGGAAGACGAAATATCGATTGTTCTAAGGTCCTCGTCCTCTAGTTAGGCCTCCCACTTTCTTAATAGAAATCGAAATTGGTTATTCAAACCCTGGATGTCTGAAACATGACTATCAGTCTTATATTTGGATGGAATGGAAAGGTGGTAATCCCTTGTTTCTCAGATCGGGCCTGACCCACGTTAGCATAGGGACTGATCGTTGGATGTTCCATAAATGTAACAAAAATTCAACAGACAAAAAACAGATAACAGAACTCATGCATGCATCTAGCCTGAATAATGAAAAGATGAAGGTTCATTCAAAGTTACATGCATCATAGTACATGAGGGTCAACCTCTCCCATGGATGGGTTGACCCCATCAAAAAAGTGTTGCAGCTCTACCACCATCAGGCTTGTGGCGTCTTGGATTCTCTATTGCCTATTCAATTCTTGCCCCTCCTCGGAAGCGATGGTGTGAAGTTCATCATTTTTGATACGGGCCTACTCCTATTTGGTTTGGATAATGGTCATATCCTTGGAGGATTTACTCATGTGATATTCAGCCTCTACTAGCTGGGCCTTCAGCCACGATATAATCTCTAACTACGCATTGAGAGAAGTAGAATGTGCATCTACCCGGGTGTGCAGCTGCTAAATCTTGTTACCAGCCTCCTAGAGCATCTTGATGTTCACCTCTTTTCTCCTCTTCCAACCCACACCAAGGTCGCAGTCATACTCACGGATCATCTCTTCCATGAGATATCGGACAATCTTTTGGGGACGCAAGGCATCTACTCCCCCAGAGCATACTTCGTTTAGTCTCAGACGAAGTCTCTCCATCGGGTCTATCCATTGTGCTACAGGGGTGACATCGATAAAGCGCTTGATCAGATTACCTGATTGGTAGAAGAATATCATGATGTCCTCTTCCTCAGAGGCCTTCTCGTCATAGTCTGTGGGGTTAGAAGGTTTATACATGGGGAACACCCCCTAGAACTCGTCATCAGGGTCTACATCTGGTGTCTGATTGGGTATGAAAGGAACTGTGATATCAGATCGATCTTCATCTTTGGAACCACCTCAATAATCATAGGCCCAGCCCCGCTAATGGTCCCACCAGTAAACGGGAGCAGCACAGCTTGGTCGGTCTGAATATATGCTTCCACAACCACTATCATTCCCTTGGGAAAGACACCGCTAACAGTACCAACCAGCCTCACCATGGAATCCCATTCCATTGGAGAACTATACATACCATGATGTTCATGGATGTTAGTAAACTAGATCAATGGGTTGCATGATTGAATTCTTTTTAAAGGGAAATAAACAGATAAAATGGTCTGTCTCCCTCCGAGTTTGTTGCCTTTGGGACCCCAAGGTGTGGCCCCCCATATATTGTAACAATGTCTGAAGACTTCGGGGGAACCACTTTTGATGTACTAGACCCACTAGATGATGTAATTTCCATATCCGCTGGCATAGATCCTGAAGGCCCCGCACTTGTATATATTGAGGAGTGAGAACAAGTTCTATATATGAGGCCCTCCTTCACAGTTTAAAAATTAGTGAAGGCATCCAAAGTAGCATGGAAGAAGATCTTAGGGAAGGGACTCAAATTATTACCTCGAGAGCCTATACATACTCTTAAAGCATTTGATCCAAGTAACCAACCACTCCTCCTCTAATGGTTTCCCTCTATCAGCCTCCTCCCCTAGGAAGAAACATATGGTTCTTCTAAAAAAAGGAAGTGATCATTCAATTCTGTTGTAGACAACTACAGAGGGGTCATTTGATCTGAAAAAACCTTCACCTGGTCTTCCATCGGACGTAGGGCACCCCAAGAATGCACGAAGTCCTCCAACTCTTCATGATATTAATCAACCTCCAGCTGGGGTACTAAAAAGATAGCCCCGACATGGATGATTCCCAGAAAATCCATCCCGAGATGGTTCAAGTGATTCCACATCTCAGATAGGACAAGGAATTACCGGTTAACATCCCACATGTCTCAGGACTCTAGAAAGACAACATTCTTTTACATGTCTATATGGCCCAACCTCTTCCCCGGAGCCTGGATGGATATTCATCAGAATCCTCTTGGAGGCCTCCCCTCCAGATAACTCTGCTCTTCTGGGACCACTGAATTCGCTGCTGTTTTTGGATTCGCCGCCACTACCTCCCCCTCTATAGGTACGGGTCATGCCCCCATGGATGCCCCGCCATCTCCGGATATCCTTTCATCATTCATGTCCTGGCCTCGAGGATGTGGAGGCACACCATCACCGGCCCGAATGGTTGGTCGCTTCAACATCTCCCTGGGTAGGCCTCCTCATAGCTTTTGGAATATTTCTACAAAAACATGAAGATGAATTTGGGCTGAGGCATCTCGTTCCTTATCTTCCCATCTTCTTGTGTGATCATGAGGCACATCTGCCTCATCATGCGTGAGTGATCCTCATTACGCACCCATAAATATGCCTATGGGGTCAGTGGCAACATACACCGAAATTACCTGGAGAATCGGTGTGGGGTGTATGAATCACATATTGGCTTGTGGTCCACCCATTCCATCAGGACTCCATATCAAAAGGAAGGGAGGTAGGACTGATTCTCTTCCCTTACTCGGCCATTATAAGTGAATATTCCCATTGGCTAAGGGAATAGGTGAAATTTGAACTCCTCTTCCTTCCTGACCCGGTTCTGTACCACCTGTAATGTCATCTTGGTCTGAAAGATCCCTATGACATTCAACATGGATGATTGTAAGATTGATCCTAGAGGGGAGATGGGGTTCGGATATTCATAGATCCCCGTGACATGCGCCTCTATCCAACCATACAAGATGTGGAATGTTCTGCATATTCTTTGTGGCATTTTCCCCTTGCTGATATGCCACAACATATTGTACGGCTTGGCAGGCATCGGGTTCCTGAGGTCATCCCACCATCCTTTCTCTAGTATGGACCCCATGATAAACATTTTTGGTCGCACACCCATGGTTATATTTCTCACCGGCCAGATCTAACCACAGATGAGTGCCTCAATGAATTTAGCCAACATGACTACCGGTTGCTGCTCAGTGCTGACACCGAATCCCTAGGTTTTCCACTAGCTATCCTCCATGAGCTTCCAGTACGAGTACTCATTTCCTCATTGGTCCCCCTATGGGATAGTTTGAGGCCTCCCCAAAAACTTCATATCTTTTAGTAAGTTCAAGAACTGTATAAACCACTGTTTGAAGTGAACATAACTCATCAACTACTTGTCATATCCCAGTACTAGGTTCATCAATGCCATCTCTGGCGATGGAAATTTCTCTAGATCCTCCCATGCACCCATTATTGGGAGGAACATGTCATACATCTCCCCCAATATCGGGACCCCTGAGATATGATACATGTACCATAAACTGATACCGACCTTTCCATGGTGAAAATTGAAGGTATTGGTCCACGATGAACATCTTCTCAACAACACTGACATAAGATGCTTTGACTAATAGATATGGAATTTAGAGGCCAATGCTACCTCATACCGGCCCACTCTTCTCATCTTTTCCCTTAATTCCTTGCATGAGGAACCTAACTAGTAAGCCTTGGCCCAATTGTTTGTGATGTTTCTGCCCTGGCATGGATCCCACTCATCGGACCACCCCTTTCTCGATTTCCATAGGGACACCTTCAAGATATTATGATATAGTAGCGGAGACATCTCAAACTGCAATTTCATCCCATCAGCATTGTTCAACTGATTGTACAGGTTGTCAGTGTTGATAGGCGCGAAGTCCTCCAAAGCATGGTCATTAGCTGCCCTGAACCACTAGTGCTAGAACAATGTACTCTTAAACAAGTAAGATGGCTTTTCTTTACTCAGTTCAGGGATGAGGACGTAATCTCCCAATCCAAAGACCTATGGAGGCAGCCTCTCACATAGTGTATAGTTTTTTGGAATTTAGAAAGAAGCTCCACTAGAGAATTATGGTCAGAATGGCTCTACACAAACTCCCCTATACCTGAGCTATCTGATATCTCCTCCCTCAAGGTAGCATCTTCAAGGAACCCCTGGCAGCCTCCTGGAAAGCTATTCAGTTTTTGAGTTTGGGTGTTCTTTTGTATTGATTAGTGAAGCTCTTTCGTAGAGATTGTTCACGGGGGTTATTAGCAAAGTCTGTTATTAGAGCCCTGCACCATCCTTTAGACACAAGTCGAAGAGAGCACCGTCATGAGTTAAAAAAAACATACTGTGCGCCACAAACCAGAAGGTCCAATTCAAGGAGAGCAATCATAGAGAATGTGGAGCTTCACGAATAGAGATCTCTAAAATCCAAAATCACAGAGATGGGAAAGGTAAAAAGAGATTTTGGCCTCCCCTATTTCTAGGAGAGGACCCCTAGTGCTTCAAGATGCATCTGAACTAGGTGAGCTTAGTGGCGTGTTCAGCATGTATGTATCTCATCCGCTTCACGAGCCTCCTTTGCGAGTTAGCTTCTTGATTTTCTGATTAATTTTGTCGACTGAACCTCAGATGATAACCCTCGCATTCTCCACGGTTACTTATCAGGGGGTGGGGTATTTGATGGCACCTAAATTTATGAAGAACAAGAAAAAATTTAAAGCCTTAAGGGCTGCCTCACGAAGCTTGTTCACATATCCCTCACAACCCTGCGGCCGGTATAAAGAATCCCCTCCACGAAGGCGCAACAAAGCAAGGAGGAAAGAGGTTTCATGATCCCCTTTGACATTTGTGAAACCACCATGGATCACGTAGGAGAGAGGCTCCATGAGAGAATTTGACATTCGCGAACCCACCACGGAGTAAGGAGGTGGGAGGCTTCGTGATCCCCTTTGATGATCGTGAACCCTCCATGGAGCACAGAGGCAAGAGGCTCCGCGAGCTCCTTTGACGTTGGAAAACCCACCATGGAGTAAGGAAGTAGGAGGCTCTGCAACCTATTTGATTTTCGCAAATCTACCGTGGTGCAAGGATGTGGGAGGCACTGTGAACCAATTGTATGTTTGCGAACCCTCAGCGGAGCAATGATGTGGGAATCTCCGCGATTAAAAATTATTACCACATGTCTTCATTCCTAGCAAGATCTGCAAGGCGCCACCTCTTTCCTATAAATACCATGCTCCCTTCATTCCCAAAGGATGGATCCTCCAACCTTTTTCCTTCTGATCTCTTAGATCGCGAAGCAAATTCTGGTCTATGAACCATTCGCTCCTCATGGTACATTAGCATCACGAAGTGCCTCTCCCATGGTTTGAATTCTGCCCCTCTACCAAGAAGGATGCCCTTTTGTGGATCCCATGCGACTTTTCAATGTAAGGGGACCCCCAAGGGGGTCAGGTCTTCATGGAGCACTTATGAATCCCAAGATACCCTCCTTAGACATGTGACCCACTAGCTATGGCATGGTCACTATGCTTCGCGATGCACATTTCATCCCAATGCAACGCTTCAAAGGGCACCCTTGTTTCATGGAGCACTGCTCTATGAATTCCTTTCAACTTCCCGAAGCCCCTTATATATGAACCTATGTCCTTCACCTCGGGTAGGCTGCTTCACTTCGCGATGTATACCCCTTCATGAAGCCCCGTCACAACATAGAGCACCAGAGCTTCACGACAATTCTACCTATGAAACCCTTTTCTTCAAAGCGCCTTTTCCCATGTGACCCTCTAGGTTTGAACTATGTGATTTCATTATTCCATGGGTGGTACTTAATGTTGTATTTCCTGCCTCATGCTTCTTCGCATAGGCATGATAATGACTATATATTCTTTGCATATCCATGCTAATGTGGACCCCTCAATAGATCACTTCCTAAAACTCCCTAACCGTTGCATTTCTGATGCCTTCCCTTCCCAAGGGTGGGAGGGTCTCAGTTATTTATTTCCCAGGGGTGAGGAGTGAAACCGCCTCGTCCTAGCTTTAGGACGATAAACTGCCAAGAATCATCATCCTCAACACCTAATGTTAAACTATGGCCTCTCCACGGGCATTATACACGAGGTGCCTCATCTCATACATTATCTAACCCACAAGTCTCTATGGGAGTGAAATCATTCCTCACATGGGATGAGATCCTCTTAATCAGAGCGGCAACTGTCTGCAGGGAAAGGGAAACCACCTTGGTGTAAGCCCCTAGCCTTTCTTGTGGGAGGAAGCATCCCTACTCCTCTTATCATCTTCATTGACAAGGAATAAGAGGGGGGGATGGGCATTGGAGCCCTCCTTTATTTAGTTCCAAATCCCTATCCCTTTGGGCTTTATTTCCACCGGGCCGCCATCATGGAGTAAGTCCCAATCTCAATTTCATTGGACTACGGACCACGCGTAAGCCCCTGTTATCAATTTGGGCCACTAACGACGTATAATCCCTATTTCACATCCCATGGATGAACATTTCACAATATGATCTTTAGGTCTTTGCTGCCACTTGTTTCTCACACCGAGGATGAATCACATGGGCTTAGAGTAAGCATCGACCCTGACATCCTCTCCAATAATCCAAGCATGTAATCCACATACACCATCCTAAACCACGTGGACATTTATCCATTCAATATAAAAGGTACATAAGAAACGTCCCTGAGGTTCAATCCCACCAATTATGCATCCTAGAGTGTAATCCCCAAACACTGACCTGAACTATGTGGTCTTTGATCCTTGCCAAGACAATGTACGTAGAAAGCTTCCCAGAGGTTCAAGCCCAACAACCATTGGTTCCGACCCCCCTTCACATTGCCTCCCAACCCTTCCTGAAATACATGGACTTTGATCCTTACCAAGGAAAGGTATATAGGAAAACTCCCTAAGGTTCATGCTCACCTACTGGGAATCCTAGAGTGTATTCCCTAGACACCATTCAGAACTACATGGACTTTGATCCTTGCGAAGGCATGGCACGTAGGAAGCCTCCCAAAGGTTAATGCCCAACAACCATTGGTCCTGACCATCTTCACATCGGCTCACCAACATCCCACTGGAACTATGTGGTCTTTGATCCTTTCAAAAGAAAGGTACGTAGGAAGCCTCCATGAGGTTGAAGCCCAATAACCATTGGTTTTGATCCGGCTTCACCTCAGTTCCCAAACCTTCTGAACTACATGGACATTGATCCATGCCAAGGTAAGGTGTGTTGGATGAATCCATAAGGTTCAATCCCAACAACCACTGGTTCTGACCCCTTTCACGTCGTACCACCTTCATTCCACAAAACGTTAAACAGCATGCCCCATTTTCATCCTTCATGACGTTAAACTACATCCACCATCCTAAACTACGTGAAATTTGATCCCTGCCAAGGAAAGGTACATAGGAGACCTCCCAGAGGTTCAATCCCAACAACCATGGGTCCTGACTACATCACATCTGTCCTGCACTATCCTGCATGGCACAAAACTGTATGCCCCATTTGTCCAGCATGACACTAAACTGTCCCATATCCAGTGGAAGGACATTGTGCACCCACCCAAGGGTAAGCCATTGTGAACCCCATTTAGTTTTTAGACATTGTTACCCAAACCAAGTGGTAAGATACTATCATCCCTTCTATTGGGACCCATATCACTAGTCCATTGTAGTGGAGTAAGACCAACCTCGGGCTGCTGACCACGCTTAATCCCCATTATATCATTGGGTTACATATCTCTGCACACACACCAATCCTATACCCCATCTTGAACTATGCATACATTGATTCCCTACTATGAGGATACATAGGAATCCTCTTTGAGGATCAATCCCAACATCAATTTCTCCCTCAATTCGACTCCATCTCATTCTGCATCCACTTCACTAAACCATCCATTATCCATCATGGTTATTACCCGGGCTGCCCCATCCCAGTGAGATGATGTAAATATACCTCTTCACTAATCTTAAAAGAACATATATATCTAACCACATGTCAGCCCCGACATCAGTGTTCCCTCCAGATATTTTACCCATATGACCCACTTTAGTTAGTGTTATGATCCATCAGATCCATCTCCGGTAGATGTTAAATCTGCTGCATTCACTCTGTTAAACATGGTATTCTAAGGAAAACCTCTGAGACATGCCTATGGTTTATAATTCCCCACATTCGATGTGGGATGCCTCAGGGTTCTGCACCCCCGAGAAGCCCTATAATAAGGGGAAGAAACCCAAACGTTCTAGTGTTCCAATGTCCAAACACGCCAATGATGTCCAATGTGACTACTCCCCCGACCAAAGGATGTCGCCCTGATTGGACCCCTTGTAATGTCCTGATAGAATCAATGTAATTAATGTGTGTATATGAAGATATGGAATTGGGAAGAGTTTCACAAACAACTTCATAGTCTATAAGGAAGACCCAGACTTGGTAACAATTTATGAGAAGGTTTCCACCAATGGAAGAACTGACATCCCATCAACTTTTTTAAATCAAGGAGAAAACGTCCCGGAATATCGAACAGATTCAGTCCGCCTTTGGAAGGTGGGAATGCGGGGCCACACCCAACGTGTCCTCATCCTCCTCAAGCTGACGGATGTGCACACCCCAACGAAATCGTCAGAAATAGTGATATGCTATTTATATATGATATATATGTTATTTACTAGTGAATTATTCTTATGTAATTATTTTATAACACATACCTTTATACATTCGATTTTTTTAAATACAATAATATATTTTGTGGAAGTGTGGACTACAACCTCCTCAAAGTGATGTGACTCATTCATGCTATACATAAAACATATTAAATATGATTTAAATAATCCTATGTAACATATTTCATGTAGATATGATACTTGAATTGTAATATATATATTTATATATCTACATGAGTGTGCGTGTGTGTGTGTGTCATTTAATTTTTATTCAATTAATACAATAATGATATGGAAGTAGTTTTCATGATATGAACGTCCTACCATCTCCATGAATGTTAAACTTAATTTCTTATCTCCAAATATTATGGATTTTATAAATAAATATGTAATGAAAATATATAATAATTAAATATTATTTTAAATTCTATATATGGTGAAATAATTATCTATTTTATAGGAATAAAAAATAACAAGCCCAATCATATCCCCGACAATGACATACGTCTCATTACGATGAAATCTGGACAAGCACTCTCTCACATATACAATCAAATCCCCGAAAAGATCTCTCATATGCATGTTGACATAAAGAAATGATGCTAACATTTCTCCCTGTGATACGACGTTGTAATAAACCAACATAGATACCTTATTACTTTGTTACCAGATTTGATATAAATATAGCAAAAAGGGAGTTCCTGATCCCAAAGGGTTGGTGACTAGCACCTTAAATCCAACAAGATAAAAGTGGGAATGGGTTATCTGCATAATTAATGGGGAAATTGATATAAATCATAAGTCTCAAAACTCTTAAGGGAGGTTGTTCTTGAAACATTTTCGTTGTAATTAATGAATATGTGATGGAATGTGGGTATGGTCAATTTTTTTGGATTTAATCCCACTGAGTTAGGGCATGGGTTTTGATAAGAAGGAATCTAAGGTCTTATAAGGGATCCCTGGTGCTAGATAACTAGGTTAATGTCCCATGGAAGTCCAGATCATGACATTAACTCAAATGAAAAAGGTAATGTTATACATTTAGTATATTATAAAAATGTCATGAAAATATACCATATTCTATTATTTACAATATACCCCTAGAATACAATATAAATAATCACATAGATAATTATATAATATTCTATACATTTATTATAGAATTTGATTTCCTCTATGTTATAGGGCATAACTCTTTCATTGATGTTTTGTAAAATCGATTAATATTTTCTAGAATAAATAATTTTAACTAAAATTATAAAAAAATATTTTTATGTTAAGAAAATTCATATTATTTTGTTACTTTTATGATCTTTTCTTATTCCCTAACTTATTAAAACTACAAATTTTAGTAAAATTACCTTTGATATATCTCATTACAATCAATTTGTGGCATTTATTCTACACATATTGGGTGTAATATCTGTTAGTCATACATTATTAAATCCATAATATTAAATATTCATTAAAATATCAATGTAATAGATAATATTTTTGATTGTTGTAGACACCAAAAATATTATTTATTTATCATCACAAATTCGATAGAAATATTTGGATAAATTTCTAACCGTGAATAATTTTATTTACAAAAGGTAAACATGTATAGCGACTAATAAAAATTCACAGGTTTATGAAATGATATATTTCATTTAAAATTATATTAAGATAAATACCATCTTATTCAACAATCATTGTTTTATTTTCATATAAATACATGAATTTATGAAAAATATTGAGGATTAATTAGTATAGATATGAGTTCAGAGAATCTCTACACTTACATGGTTCATGTGACTCTTTGTGGGCCTTCCAAACTTCAATAGGTGAATCAATGGGATGTAAAGTCATGGGATAGGGTGTTTATTTTTTATTTCCACCCTTCCCTTCACTATAAATTTTCTACTTATGAACCATATAATGACACAAGTATTGAGGCCCCATAGTTCATCTAAATTAAATATAAATCATTACGACATAGCCATAATATACCCTCATTACGAGGGATAGTTAATTTAAATAATGGAATTTTAAGCAGGCCTAGGGTGTCTACAACTGTATACCCTATATTAGAGAATAAATGAAAACATAAAAATCAATGGGCACACTCATCCTGATAAACTAAATATTGGATAAAACATTTTTCGTCTCTCTTTAATCACCAATGCATAATTCCAAACCCTTTAAATTTTGTCCCATAATTGGTTTATATTGATGAAATGATGATTCATCACATAATCCTCATTCATGTGAGTTATACTCAATGACAGTAAAAGTCCAATGTAATCAAATACACATCAATAAATAATAAATTTCACAACATATAATATTTACCCATGGTTCTCCTCTTCCTATAATTATATCATTGGACATGGTCAATCTCATACACAGTTGATAATAATTATCCTTTATTTTATATAACTCATAGAATAACATACTCCCTGATCCAATCATGAATATTGGGGTATAAGTTATCTCTACAAGTAATCATTCTTTTTTACACTCTACACTTTCCCCCAACTCTTATGAAAAATTATTTTATGGATTCAGGACATTTTATTCCTCCCTTATTGTAATACCCAATGCCAGTATCCTTAACAACCTCGATTTTTCAATATCCTTGGTTACACAAATGATATAATATTGGAAAATCCATATATTTTAACTAAAATAAATGAGAAATTGTTCTATTATGCATGAACATAAAATGTACAGCAATGGTCAGAAAAATATGAACATTATAGGAAAAAACATTGTTCTTGAGAACATTAACATAAATAGTATAACACAACATACTCATATGATGTACCCCAATAAATTTTTCCTTCTTTTTCAATTTAAAATATCATTCCCCCTTAAGCTATGTGTCATTCCATGTCACAAAATAGAACATTATGATGATGAACTACACGATTTTTTTATTCTTGAAAATAAATAATTGAAAAACATTATAAAGAACCCATTCTACCATTATGGTATATTCTACCTCTTTAAAGAAAATTCACCTTCATGGTTTTCAATAAGATCTAGTGTAATATTTTATCACCCCATGAGACATGAAATCCCATTTTAACCTAATTTTTCCTCCATGATAACACCAAACACCAACATAATCATATTTCTTACAAATAACCCTTTAGTAGACATTATAAATCATATCTTTATTCTAGATAAAACTAGACCATATCATTATATTCGATCACTATAGAGGATCATAAACAATAACATAACCAATAATCTTCCTAAGTGTCCTTAAACTCTAATAAACACAATTTTGTTTTGTTGATTTATGTAGACTATAATTTAATCAAAATACTTAATGAAGGAACTTAATCTATAATGTTACATTATATTTCTCTAGGGTGCCTCATACTTTTAAATAAAATACTCTCCTTCCAAAATATTACTAAACTTTTGTGTAATCATAATTTTTCATTTAAAACATTAAACAATGATGTAATTTAATGTATTCTTATATATTCATACAATCTAACTTAATCATATGTATTTTTATATGTTCTCAAACTCCAATATACCCAATTCACTATCCAAGATAACAATAAACTCTGGAAAATCATAATAATACCCATGGGATATTAATTACCATCATAACAAATTCTCATTTATGGATGGTACTAAACTTTAGCATAAACTAATGTCACCTTCGATGACCATATATTCATATGTAACCCAAGGAGTATTCTTTTATGATGATAAAACTGTTTTTAATAAATTTTATTTCTAATAAATTAATATTAATCCCTGATTACTGTGCATATTGTGTATACATCTAAAATCGTCATGCCTTCCCACTATGATTAAAACATTGACATTTCTTCCTTCATGTATGGTTGGATAGTGTTAAACATCTCACTATATTTATATGTTTCTTCAAAATAGTGTCACCTCACATACACCATTATGTGATAAACAAGATATTCCATATTCATTTAAGATTTTATAATTTACATTTATATTATTTCTCCATTAACATTAAAATTCATCCAGTACATTTTATAAAACGTGTTCACCATGTTGTGGTATAATATTACAAAAATGTTTTTATTATTTCCTTAACTGATTTCATTAAATAATGTTAAATTTATAGGAGAGGGTCATAATAGATGATATGAATATTTTTAGACAATTCAACTTCTCATCCACATGGGTTTTCAGATGATCACCTAATACACACAATGTTCATTATATCCTTCCCTTAGATGGAATGAATGATCAAAAAATGTAGAGGGAACTATCATGAACAAAAAACTATTGTGTGCTAGACAAAAATACTTATACATATAAAAGAAAAATTGAGTCGTCATATTTATTTATGATACTACACTGATATAATGTTATTTTTTATGTATATAAAATCTGAAATGTATTTCTTTTTTGGATTCAAGACAACTAAAACATGTTATAGGTTTATATAGAATCCAATTTATTTTATTCCTCTTGTTACAAGCCATAATATTTTTTATAACCCCTACACATATTCCACATGATCCTTAATGTTTTTGTAATATTTCCCACTATACCTGAATCAACATCTCTATCAAATAATGGTTAAATCCATAGTGTATGGATAAATGTGGCTGTGAATTATCCCAATTCATTTTTCATCTTATAAGAATATTAAATGGATAAATCCTTGAATTCCCACACAACACATGAAGATACTAGGTGTAGGTGACCCCTATCTTCCACACAATATTTCAGTTCCCTTCACCCTAACATGATAATTCCCTCTTTTCCTCTAAAGAGTAAAAAATGGGTAAATCACCTTTCTATAACTAGCTACATGAAGATTCCGATTAGGGATGTATTTTATATGGTAACCATTATCATTGATTAACATTTGTTACAATGAAGGTTATTGGTGAAAATAAAACTCCAATGTCCTGGGACCAATAACATAGAAGAATGTCCAACTAAGGGAAATACAACCATACCATCTAGGAATTGGTTAATACTATTGCTTTATTAATGACATAAACTTTCATTTATTTGATAAATATTATGACTTAGGGAAATTTATTTAATACATTATGTAGATGGACCAAACTATCTAACAAATGTACATCCATGGAAACATTTAAATATTATTTATTATAAAAAGATATTTCCCACCAAGGATATTCCCCAAATGGTATTACCAATTACTATCATGGATGTCCAACACATGATAGTGTTAGAAAATTATTATAGGGGATGTTCATTTGTTAATGCCGATTTTTTTAGAAAACTAAATGACATATTATCATTGTTTCACCAATAAATTAATTAGATAAGTATAAATCGATGATTTATGAAACTTCCAAACTAAAAATTTTAGGGATTACAATTGGATTAAAACGTATCTATAATAAAGTAATATATGTATGGTATTCCAAATATACATCACAAAAAAATTATATATGGGCCATGAATCAAACATCTACAGTATAAACCTCTAGGAATAATAAATTAGAATATTTAAAAATATCACCAAAGACCCTTCAGGTAAAAAATACATCATATATTTAAAAAATAAGATATTCCTATAATATACTTTTTAGGATAATATTACCATTTTTGAATGTTACATCATTATCAAATTGTGGAAACACAATTCCTTGATGCCTGTGGACATTTATCATCATTACTTTTAGCAATAGAACACTTAAGTCAATGTGAGGTGGAAAATTATCAAGATTCTAATACTTTGGTTATCAAGTTTGATATCAAAATAACATTATGAATAGTCTTATTAGGAGATCCATCTTATAGATATTTTAATTTAGATAAAATGTTGGTACATTAAAAATAGATACTATGTAAATCATATATTGGCCTCTCACCACCCATAAATATTCAATAACAAATGTCATTAATGTTGATTATGAATAAATTCAATAATTGAACATGTGGGAAATGTGAAATTTAGTTCATTGATAAAAAATATCATATATTTGATATATAGAACACTGTAAATTTCTAAATTATAATTCTATGTATATTGTCCTTTTTCTACTCTCAATATCCATGTTCCATAAGCCCTAAATACTGGGTGTATTCCTCTAATAAAACAACATAGATATTATTAGTGTGATTAAATAATTAAATTATGAGGAATCCCCTTACATACAAATCATAGAGTGTGATATATATAAACCATTAACTTTGCTCCTAAAATAGATTGATAGGATAACATTGGGAACTAATTATTTATTCCCATATTAGGGAAATCATCAGAATAGTCATGCAATGTTGACACTTATATAGGCACCTCAAAATCTGGATAATTTTACAATATCCTACTTAGAAATTTCACTGCAGCTCTTGTGCTTATAAGGGACATGTGAGAACATATTAACCCAATTAAAAACTTAGAAATAGAGATATCCATATAAAATAGGGGTAAATTCTAAGAAGGGAATGAAATTATTAGAATAGAAAACTTATAATGGTTCCACATCAACTGAATTTTTTTGTGTCATAGGAATCCCCATACAACATAATAAATATGGAAAATTTAAACATATGATATATATCTATGTATATATAAATAGAATTACAGCCTCAATAAATATTATAGTCAGATAAAATTTGTTATATCCCTATATATTAGGATTGGTTCATTTTCCCCCTAACCACCATCTCTTATACCACAATGTAATCCAGAATTTGATTAGTTTATATTCATACTTCTTATTACAAAAACAAAAATTACATGGTTTGGTTAAGCAAAAAGAGAGAATGAGGACTCATCACTTGTTTTGGTCCACATATAGAGAATTTTCAAGGAAATTCCCTTTGAATCACAAACCTCAATTTATTCTCAAGTTCATCATAGAGACAATACCAAAATGAAATGGTCAAATTATGAAATGAAAAAAAAAATCCCAGTCCCTCCAATAGTTTCAATATTATATACAATGAATAATTTTTCAATAATGGGGATTATAATCCCAAAAAAAATGTATACATCTTATTTTGAGGATGATAAACAAGTCATTATATCATGTTCTTAAATATACATTTTAATATAAAAATTTACTAATTGCTCAACAAATAGGGTAGAAAATTTAAATAAGATAAAAAATTATATTATATTGATATATTCCTCAAATGAAATTAGTTTAAGTGGTTACCATCCATGGAAATAATGGAAAATCTTGAATTGGGAACACAATATAGTTTTACAATTTAAATTAGAAGTGAATTGTAAACAATGATAATGGGATTGATGTTTCTATATACATTATCCACGACTAGGTACAAATTTTAAACCCATATCAACTAAAAATGTGTTCACATAGTTATGATAAGAAAATGTAAAATATCAGGGCATCAGTAGAAATTTATTTTGTGGTGGAATGTCCTGAGATGAAAGTATTCATGGAAAAAAATTAACTGGTTAATGTTTGGGGTTTATTAGATATAGTATAAAAATTGTTATTTTTATATTTTTATAGAAAAAACACTATCACTAAAATAATAATATAATGATTGTTCATAGTTAATTTCTTATGTGACTATGAAACCTAGATATAATCTCCAAACAAATTGTTAAATCAGTATAAACGTATCAAGAATTATAATTTGATATTTAAAAAATTAAATGTAATTATACTATACTATGAGTTAACATGTTAATTACCAATGAAAAGAAATAATATAGAGAAATCAATATCCAATGAAGGGTTTTCATTAACGAAAATCATTGAACCCCATGCATGAGTTCATTCAATATAATAGTTTCATGACCTCTTGAAGTAATTAGTCCAACATTGTTAGAAATGAGTATAAATATTTTCTTCCATGAAACTACCATGGCCAAAGTAATATAATAATACATAAATGAATTATGAAATATCTCAAAGATACAAAAAATGTATTATTACAACATTCCAATTATCCCTTTCCACATTGGGGTTAATACCATAATTGTCATCACATTCTCTAGGAATCCAAAAATAATATATGGATTAATCTCAAGGTAATATTAATTAATAAAAATAACAAATTAGTTATGTTGAATGTAAATATTGATTTGAATATTATTTTTCAGTGATCCAACCCTGTTATAAGATTCTTATAGTCATTATTGAATGTTTTGAGATAAAGAGTTACATGACCCATACCCGTATACCAATGTCTTCTGCAAAAATTTATTTTCCCTAATTACTACATAAAAGATATTATTGAGTCACTTATATACATAATATAATTCGAGGACCCACCCATCACTTGGATACTCAATTGATTAGAATTACTCCAAACTCATATAAAAACGATTATTTGTAATAAATATATATTATATATACATTTTTTATATCAATATATATATAGAATTTATTCATATGTTATTTTTAACCACTTACTCATAATTCTATGTTGAAATAAACAATTTAGGTGTCAACCATTCTGTTTTTCATGCATGTTTAAATTATGTGCTAATGTTCAATGAACTATGATTTTGTTTTACCTATTAAAAAAATATAATCATGTAATATAAATATAAATATATAATATTTATTTGTTAAACATACTTATATAACCATAAATTAATGGATGGATATCTATTTTCTTTTTCAAAGGATGAAAATAATAGAAGGTAGATAAAAATTTAATTTTCTAGATCTTTAATTATATTCGAAATGGAATATACTTCAATTTAATATATCTATATAAAAACCCATGTTAGTTAGTGATAAAAACTTATTTATGTTACTTCATGGACACAATAGTCTATATGTACATGAGAGAAACATTTTTCATTTTCCATTTATGGAAATGAGTTGGAAAAGTGTTGTTAAAATTAACATAAATATATTTATTTAGAGAAAATATGATGATTTCCATATATTTTTATTGTTTTATAAAAATTTTAAAAGGTTTCAGAACAATGAAACTAGAAACATTTTACTAAGAACATATAACTTTTTATTTGATAATCTCATTTGAAAAATATATTAATGTTTATTAGAATAGAATTTATGGAATAAATAAATTGTAGTAAATATATAAGGGTGTTTAATTGGTATTTTTCTATATCATGGTGAAGATAAGGGTGTATTGGTTGTCGGTAAAAGTGAAAAGAGGTGGTTCACTTTTACTAGTAAGGGGAGTGACACCATTATAAATACACTTAACATTTAAATAATAGAAATTTTAATGGAAAATTGGAATAAGTTAATGTGTAAATAAATAAAAATAATCATTACTCAAATATATTTAGTGATCTCTCAAGAAATTTATCTTACATTATCCTTTTTAAACGATATCATGTTGAGAATTGTTTTATCATGGAACTATTCATTATAAAAAAAGGAAATCTTGATCATTAAATAATTTCGACATTATAATTCTCAATATTTAATCGATTGTAAAATATTAAATTCTGATAGGTGGTAAAATATAATTTTATTATATATATTAAAAATGAAATGAATTTCATAATAATGAAATTTAATGTTTAGATAAAAAAATTAATTTATTCAAAATTTAGGTATAAAATTTATTACAAGTAAAATAACCCTATAAACTATAAAAATAAATAAATTTTATGTATTATTAATATTTTTTATTACAATTTTTGGATTAAAATTCATTATAATAAATTTAGGGGGTTTTTTAAATTGAAAAAACAGCTTTATTCTTTATAGAGTGTTTCCAACATAATATAATGTTTTACATAGATACTAAATTTATAAATTATTGAAATGTAATTTGACAAAAAAAATTCTAATTTTACATAAAAAATCAAATATATTTTATTGTGGTGTTTTTATATTTTTTAGTAAAGATAGAATTTTGTGTGGATATTGAAAAAATCTATATTATATAAATGATGCTAATTATTTTATAGTATTTAAAAGTGCCATTAAATTTCGGATTTGATTTAAAATATCCTTAAAGAAATTTTATCAATAATAATATAAATAATTCAATTTGAATTAGTATTATCCATGAATTTGGTATAAATTTATTTATATTCTTAAATATGCATTTTTTTAAAATGTATTCCATTGATTTTGTAGAATATATATTTAAATTGTTTCATGAGAATTTAAAAATTGAATCATTATAAATGGATTTGATTCATTTAAAAAGGTTGTTGAATTTTATAAATGATCGTACTTTTATTTTTTTCAGAATTAATAGTTACCATGGTAATTTTTTTCACCTTAGAAAAGGGTACAACTCGTTAATTTGGATTAAAACAATATTATAGGGTAAACAATTAGATTAATAATTATTATTATATGAGAGTACACTGATCCTTATAAAATTTCTTTATAAATTTTATGTATTTAGTCAAATTTACATTGAGTAAGGAATTTATAATATTTAAATGTTAAAAATAATCACATCAGTGTCTCTTTATCCACTTGAAATACTGAATCTTCTCTCCCCACTTAATGATAATAATATTCACACTATTTTTTAAAAAATATGTAAAAATATATTACCAACCCTCCTCCCGACATCCATGAGTTTTTGGTATCCTAAAAAAATCAACATATAATACACCAAATATAATAAAAATCTGGTTTTAGAAATAAACGGTATAACAGTGATCCATGTTCTTATAGGTTTATTTAATTATCTATTTTTTTAAAACATAAATTAAGGATGATAATGTAAAAGAATTAGTTTCTCCAATATAATAAAATATAATTATTTTTATGTTATTATCCTTTTTCCAACATTTACATCCTATGGGTAATGAAAACATCACTCATTCGTATGTGTGGACGACCACCTCAATGAAGGGATGTGTTTGCTTTTTCATTACTGCCTCACATAAAATATTGTTATGATGGATTTGATATATATATATATATACACATATATATATAGATATTATTTATTAAATAATTTTTATTCATGAATCAAAATGTATTACTTACCTTTTAACCCTTTCATTGGTTTATGTCGCTCATGCATACATAGAGACTACCCACTATAAGTAACAATATGATTAATTTTTTGCGTACTCATTTCATTATTGGTTAAAAAAATATAAGATATATTAATTAAAATTATATCTAGATAAGTATTCTGAAAATTAATTAACCATGAAACCATTGACAATGGTCAACATAACAAATTTGTTTTGCGGTTAATAACTAAAAATCCTGAAAACATACTACATAAAAATAATAAATTTAATGACTATATAATAAATTGTAATAAATTTGATAAAATTTTGTATGATAAATAAACAAAACTGAACTTTTTTCATAAACATTTAAATAATTTATATATGTTTATAATGTTGGTGTGAAAGAATATATGGGGAGAGTTGGTCTCAAGCTAATGTATTTTTTTCAAAACCTTATTCACAATGTTTTAATGTTTATCTTATTCTTCTCATCCAAATACATGACTATTAAAAAAGTTGATATAATTTATCCATATATTAATATGAAAATTATAAGTAATTATAAACCCGGTTTTTCTTTTTTGATGATGATTTTAAAAGAAATCATTTTAGTAGTTTCAAACTGGATTATTTTTGGACCTTTTCATGAAGTGTAAAGATAACATATTTAACTAAATTAGTGTATTTACTTTATTTAGAGATAATTATTATTTAATAACTTTTCTCGACTATGTTAATGTTTTTCATTTAAAATAATATTTCCAATACTTTATATAAATATTTTGTTTAAAGAATTTTTGAATAAAAAATTGTTTTATACATTATTCTTTTTTGTAAATCATAAAATTACTTCTACATATATATTCAATGGAATAATTAATGGGATATTATAAGTGAAATTCAAGATTCAATGTGTTTTATGAATTCTATAGTCCTTTAAAATTACTCATGATATATGTTGATCCATATAAATCTCTACAATATATTGGAAATTAATTTTTTTCACTAGGGGATACATATTTTATGAAATTGGGATGGTTATTATATTTTTATAAGTGTTTGTAATAGTGATTGATTGAGTGATATGAATATGTGGTCCTAATTCACCGACATGACAATTCTATTCTTTTATAAATCTTTTTTATGGAATTAATTTTATTATACATGGTGGAAAAATGATTTTTTTGAATTTTTATAAAACAATTGTTGTTAAAGCTGTGTTTTATATGAACAAAAATATTTTATGTGTCTCTTTCTTCTATGAAAACCATAATATAATGATTTTTTTATCATTGGTGCTTAAATTTTGTTTGTGAAAACAATTGGGTAATAATGGTGTTTTATGTGTAAGTAAATGAATATTTGAGCTCAATGTTAAATATATAAAAAGAGAATATTTTCTTTTGGGTTTTGTAGTTTTTAAAATGGTAAAACATGGTCCTTTACATTTTATATCCCTTTGTGAGTTCTTTTTTCTCATATCATGTTTTAAAATGTTGTTCATTGTGACTAAGGACTATAATATCTATAAAAATTTATAACATTCTTCTATAGCGATTTATCATAAAATATGTGAATATTTTTCCAGGAGTCAATAATTTAAATTTAGAAATACTTATTTTGTGTAATGAATGGAAATTAAGTGGAAATTTTAACAATTTTTTATTTAAAATTTTATAAGGATTTTAAATGTAATATTGTTCTTAGTTATTTAAAAATATATACATAATTTATCATGGGAATGTAAAAAAATTCAATCCTTTCAATTAAATCATTAATAAATGTTTTATTATTGTATAAGATGAATCTAATCATGGTGAAGGTAAATTTATAGGATGAGATAACATTATAAAAAAATTATATACTGTTACAGTAATGAATGGGTTAATTTTTCAGGAGAAAACATTGATGGTTTCCAAATTTCATTATCTAATCAGTATCCTCCATAATGGGTTTATATTGAATAAATTTGGCGACTGTTGTTGAATTTAATGAAGAGGATAGTATCCTTATAAATTAACAAAGTGACATTGTAGGTATTGGAGAAGAAAAATTTGATGTTTTTTAAAATAGTTGATATAGGGAATTAATGGTTTCTTTGATTCTAGTGAGTGATAGATATATATATATAAGTATATAATATATAATTTTATGAAACTACAAACTTTGAAATTTTTTGAAACCTAACACCTATTTGTATATGAAGGATGAATCAATTATCTATAATAAATATTTATATTTATGGTTTATTCTAAACATAAAATGATAATTAATACTATTTATGGTTATTGTGGATAATTTGATCATTGGTGGTAATGCGATTGTAATTCCTAGAATTAAATAGTAGATTGATTCCAAACAGTGGCCTCTATTATAACATCTTCCCCTTGGGATGAGTTTTCCAAAGGCTATTAGAAGTACAATGAAACGAAAATTTCTGGAATAGATGTAGAAGGGAGAGGAGCCCGTCTCTACCATTGAAGATAAATTTCAAAATTTTTCTAAATATGAAAAAAAATTATTTTGGGATATGATATTAAAATTACAAAGATTTTTAACAATGTTGAATATATATATATGCAACTATATTTGTACTCTCGTTATTATAAAATCCATGAAAATGATATATATAGTGTTGATAAATTTTAGATGGAGTTTATTTTTAAAACAATAACGATATAAAGCGCTTATGGTGTAAATTAATGGGAAATAATCCATTAAAGGAATTTTTTAGGTAAGAGGACTAAATTTACCTATTTTAGTAACAATGGTAAGAAGCGTACTAAAGAGTGTCTTATAAAATATGGATATTTTTAAAATGTTGTATTTTGGGAAATTTATTTTGTGGTTATAAATAAATGAACCATTGTAATGGTTAGATACATTTTGTTATGTGGGTAGTGGGATTGTTTAAATACAATGTGATAGGAAATTATACTTATGTGGGTTCGAAGAAAATCATGAATTATGGAAATTTTCAGGATCCTAAAAAAGTGTGTGGTAAATTCATTCATCAATACATTGAGATATTTTGGACTATAAAATTATGTGTTTATAGGAACATTAATTATTTTTATAGATTATGTTAAATGTATTTTTGATTCTGGCTCTAGAAATTCATATATTTCTTTAAAATATGATAAAAAATTTACATATTAAATTAATAAATATATTAAAAATATTATATAAAAACAATTGCTGAATGTATTAAGGTAAAAATTATATAATTGAATCATATAAGGAATATTTATGGAATTATTATTTCTATAAATTTTTATATCCCAACCATAGTCAACATTGATGTTATTCTGTGTATGGAATGGAATTCAATATATCATGATAAGATATATTTTTGAGATATTCAAGTTATGTTAAATTTTTATTTTGAGTGGGAATTATTATATTAGAATGAGTTCATACCATTGATAAGATATCAATAATCTAATATTTTTATTAAATATAGATGAGTAGGTTATCATTAAAATATTTTTGAAATGTGTGAAGTTGTTTTTATTAATTATGTGACACTAATAAAAGAATATATTGATTTATTTTAAACTAACATCCTTGGTGTTATTCCTTACTGGAATTTTTAATTCATTATTGACATAGTTTTATAAGTTAATAAAATTTCAAACCCCACTTAACAAAATAATTAATATGAGTAATTATTTTTTTTAAATAAGTTTTAAGTGTTGTTTAGTAATGTTTTTCTTTTTCATAACACATCAAATTGGAATGAAACATTTTTTTTATAAAATATAATAATGGTTATTTATAGTTTTTCATTGATTATATGTCAATAAATAACAATAATATTAAAAATAGTTATCTACTTATATTTTTAGATGCATTTATTGATTAGTTATAATGAGTATAGTGTTTTTAAAATATTGATCTTGAATATTGATATCCTCAATTAATGTAATGAAATAAGGAATTATAAGAGTGTAATTACATATAATGAATGAATAATACATTTTTAATGTTATTACTTTTTGGTTAATTAATGAACAGAACATATTTATGGTTCTTATGAATAGAATTTTCCATGATTAATTGGGTTATTTTTTTGGGGTGTTCATGGATCACGTAATATTTTGTTATAAATATTTAAATGATCTTGAGAAACATCAAATCAATTTTATGATGGATTTAAAAGGAATGATGTGAACTGTAATGTTTATGAAATGTGATTTCCAATTACTTTATATTACACTCGTTGGGATCATTTTTTAGAAAAATTGTAAACTTATTGGACACACTAAAACTACTATAATGGAAAAGTGTACCATCCCTAAAATTGTCCCAAATATGAGATATTTTCATGGATAATTAGGTTAATATTTATTTTTTTTGGAAATATTTCCATATTAATCTTACACAATTTTGAAGAAAAATCAATGGGGGTAAATTAGATTAGAAAAAAAATTGTTATTATTATTATTTTTAAATTAAAATAAATTTTAAAGATGTTCCAGTGTTTTCCCTTCCATCTAGAAATGGATAATTCAGTATTTATAGTGATGAATCATTTAAGGGCCTTTATATTTTTTTTAAAAAAAAAATTAATAGTAAATTAATTTTTCTTTATTTATTTTTAATATCACTGTGAATAATTATACAAGAGATAATATTGATCATTCAGTAGTGGTTATTACTTCTAAAATTATGAGACATATTTTAAATTGGAAAAAACGTCAAATTTATAATTACGATACATGATTAACGTAAAATTTCAATAAAAAAGGTTTAACATGATTAAGAGAAGATGGTTTTAACTTATAAACTAATAGATTGAATAATTCACTATTATCTATATAAGTATATCAGGGTTTTTAATGCCTTATATATAAACGATAATTCATTATTTAATATTATACTTTTGTAATTAGATACTATGTTTAATGATTCAAAAAATATTAGACAGAAAATTTTCATGCAAAAATCCCTATATTTTAACTTACTTGTTAATGATATAATATTGGTAAAAATTAAATAATAACTCCTGAAAATAATTTATTTATAAAAAATGAAACAATTTTAAGATGGTATATTATTAGATTTTAATGTTGAAAATGATGTTGTTATTCTCTTTGGAAATGGGTTATATGTTCCCTCTAATCCCTACTTTATAAATTAATTGTTGAGTGGGGCACAATTGTCTCCATTTTATATTGATAATATATGCACTAAAATATATATATATACCACTAAGAAAAATACTATTATACAGGAATAAAAATGGATATTACTAATTTTACGATGGAATGGTAACCATTCCTATAGGAACCTGATGGTTAAAAACTACATAAGGGGATTTTTCATCCATTAAAAATGTCTAAATAGAAATGGGATAATATATCCATTGATTTTGTGCTAGGATTACTAAGGAAATATGGACGTAATAATTTGGTTTAGTTTATTATTTATTGGTTAACAAAAACTATGAACTATCATTCTACTCAAGATATTATGTATTTTGATCAGCTTTACTAAAATTATATTAAAATAGATGTTAGATTTCACAGAGTCTCTACCTCTATTTATTTTTATTATGTTCCAACAATTAAATAAATTTTTTTAATAGAAACACAATTTCATAGGGTACAAAATTTAACTGAGTACAACATTTTATCATAAATATGATGGATTATCAATGTGAACAATTCATAAAATAAAATATTAGCCTTGAGACTGACCATTGGATTACTAAATAATTTAGGACTAGAATCATTCTATTATTGAACATAATTTTAATTATTGTTTTGAATGGTGTATATTTAATTTTGTGCCTCAAACCATTCATTTAATTTAATGATCACAAAAAATATTAATGTTTTTAATATTCTTATTTATGAAATGTGAATCAACCTTGGAAGAAACCATGATAGAAAACTTTAATGACTCATAGAAATATAATAATGGAATTTATAGAGGCTTAAAATATTTCTAAAAGATCAATGTAATATATTTGAAGGAAGTGGAGAAGAAACAAAATGAATGCAATGGGTGATGGCTATTCTTTCTGACCAGGGTAGTGCACTTTCAAAACTGGTGGTCATTCCACATACCTCCCTTAACCAGCATTAACCAATGAGATACCTATTGTAGGATAAGTAGAGAGTAATTCATAATTGGAAAACCCATGTTTTACTGGATATACTATCAATTGTACGATGAAGGTTCGTTGTCCATCCAATAGTAGCTGTTAGTAAGAGGGTACTACTCAGGTGCCCATATGCTACCCGGTGGAGGCAATTGGCTACTCAATGGAATCAAGACAGAAACTCAAATCCCATCATTTAATGAGCTCAAAATATATCAAATGTGGGTATCTTCAAAATAAATAACCCTGATGATTTTATGAACATTTCTAATGGTAAAAGAGCATATAAAAAATGACATTGGGTGACCTTGAAAATCTATAAAAATTAAACTTTTCATATGATCTCCAATAGAAAGTTCACAATTTCACTTATATTTATTATATTGTAAATCAAATTTCACCTTCATGTGTTTTTGAAATAATAATTAATATAATTTCACTCACTTTAAATATTCTGAATCCCTTTTTTGGTCTTTGTATTATTCAAGAGAATCGAGACAATGGTATAAAAAACATTTATTCATAGAAATACCTTAATCATTCTTCTTCATTCAATATTTGGATGTCACTACCATTCATATGATGGACCATGTTGTTCATACCATATAATAAAAAATATAAGAGTATATTTTTCTTGGGGATTATATTTTTCCAATTAAAGTGATAATATTTATTCTATTCATAGTTTTTTATTATAACCTAATAATAATGTGATGGTTTTGTTAACTTGTCTACTAGTAAAGCCAATAGACTAATACATTAAATCTTAATTCAATTGAGGAAGTAGACATGAAAGTTCTTTTTTAGATAATGTTTATATTATATACCGAATATAGAGAATTATTTATTTTATTATATATCAATTATTAAATTTGTTCAGTTATTTATAATTTATTAAATCTTAAAATTATATCTTAATCACCTGATCATTTTTATAATCAAATCACTAAACAATTTTTATATTTTAATCAATTAATATTTTTAAATCATTATTTGTTTCTATGCTTCCACTTTTATTTCATGTCTTCACTTTCATGTCTTTGTTTCTATTATTTTCTTATATCTATTATAAAATCTGTTTTTATTTTTCCAAATATTTTAACATTTCATCAAGAAAAGAACTTATAAATTAAAATATATTTTAAAAATACCTATTTAAGTATGAAAGGATAATCGTTGGTGTTTTTTGTGTTTTTTATAACAGTAATTATGATTATTAAAATAATATCTTGTCAAATTTTCTCTTATATATTAACCATCCATTTTTTATGATTCCATTAAATGGATATAATCTTACAATATTAAAAGATGATAAATGGATCCTTGATTATATTTATTATTTTAAATTAGATGTTAATGATATAAATCACTTTAATTAGAGTGAAAATAAAATAAATTTAATCATATTTATACATGAAAAATGTATCATGAAATTAGAAGACTATTTGGTTTATCTCATGAAGTAACTAAGAAAATGAAACATACCCATTTAGATATGTTTAGAAAGGTTATTAACATATTATCAATGAATACACAAGATTTAATTTTTGAAATGTTTAATTTATTTAAAAATATTTTAAATGGATAAACTACTCTTTGTTTTTTCCCTTCTGTAAAAATTATTATCATTAAATTCCATTGGGATTCACCACGTACCGGGGTATTAAAAATAACCATAATTGAAGAATCTAAATTCATGAAAGTCAAGATTGATGAGGGATTCATCAGTACTTTCATGAACTATGATAATACATAGAGAATTAAATATAAATGGGGAGTTAAGGATGACCATGAAACTAAAATTACTATCTCTTTCAATCATATCAATAAAAACAATCTGAAATTGAATATTAAGTTGATCAATGTTTCAAAAGGGTAAGAAAGTTAATGAAAAAAGAGTTAACCAATGGCTCAAAGAGGAAAATCATGAAATAGAAGCCAGCTTTTTTGGTAAAAAACAACAAAATTATCAAAATAGATTTCCACTTGGACAAAATGTTCAAAAATAAGAAAAGGTGTATTAATGTTCTAAAAATATCAATATGGACTGTGACAAAATATTAACTTTTAATATATGAATATGGTAAAAAAATACACATGTTTTTAATGACTATGGTCAATGTAGGTGACCAGGAAAGTTAATTATGTTCTAGCACATATTTTAATTAATCTTTTAATTCATCTTCTAGTAATATATAACATAATTTTTTTCAAATTATATTTCTATATTATTTTGATGAAATAAAATAAAATTTTAATGATCTAAAAAATTAAATAATGTTTGTAATACAAAATATAAAATGTTATATTAAAAAATTATTTGTTATTAAAATTGGAAGAACAACAAAATGACGAAAAATAAAAAATTATCTAAAATTTTTTATTTCTTTTTTACTCATGGGAATTAAAATTTAAATTAAAATTTTTGATCTAGATTTGTTATTTAATTTAATAATGTTATTGGTTTTTCAAAAAAATATAAAATTACCATCTATTAAAGAAGTCTTCTTTTTAGAATGGAATTTCATAAAAAAATTCTTTGCTATTAAAATATTTTGGACAAATTGTTTATTAATATAATATTTAAAATGATAGATATGGTAGAACAAAAATTATTAACATATATTCTCATTTTCAAAATTAAAAAACATGTTCAAAACAACTATGGATTTCCAAATCATTGTTACAAAACCGAAGTAGATAATATATATATATATATGGGTTCTAAAATCTCTAGTTTGATGATCCATTGTAGAATAATAGATAATAATAAGAATTTATTTTTTATATAAATATAAGGTGATCAGGTATTGTGTGTAGTGATCCTTCTTAATTCAATCATATTTAGTTCTTTGATTGATGACATGTCACATTTAGATACGATTTAAAAGAAAAAATTAATGGTATATATATTATTAGTTATATAAAACATTATTAATTAAATATTTTTTATTTGATAAATTATTGGAACACAACATACTAATAGTTAGTAAGTAATGTGATAATTATTTCAAAATTACTTTTAAATAAAATATATATAATGATTTCAATTCTAAGGGAATTATTATATTAGACACTTATAGATTTCATAATGGATATATTATAGATATTAAGTCACATTCATGTAGTAATATTAGGTATTTATTATCAATTGATAACAATTTTTTTGATTAAGCGTCTGTTCTCTAGAAATCATTATATTCACACTCTTGTCGAGTTCAACTGTATCAAACTAGTACATGATTTAACCATGTTTTCTTTTAAATATTTAAATATTTGTGAAACTTTCCATATAGTAAAGTTTTTGAAATCATAATTTCCTTCTAAAAAACATGTTTACTCATTTAAATCCATTTAAACAGATCACCTTTACTATTTTTGAACAAATCATGTTGATAGTATTATAGTTAAAAAAATTCATATATAAATATAAGTGAAAATAATATATTTAAATGGGGTTTATACTTAGTTTATAAACATGAGGCATATAATTTCATCCATATATTTTAGAGAAATGTTGAAAATGAAAAATAATATAAACTCATTTTCCACTGAATTGATGATGGTGTTGATTTTGATAACAATTAATATCATGTGTATTGTTCTTCATAATGTTATCAATACCCCTTTATCTCTCTTTAAACATATAAAAATGGGATTATAAAAAAGTTGAAATATGTCACTCTAAAAAATTATATGAATACCCTAAAATAGGATTCTATTTCTTAATTATATTTGGTTGAGGCTATCAATACTAGATGCTTTATCATTAATTGGGTCCTTATAGGACCATTCATAGGAAAACCCCTTAAGAAATTTTTAAAAGGAAAAATTGTAATATTGGATTCATTAAATTTATTGGTTGTATTTGTATTATCCATAGTACCAAAGATTATTTAGGAACTGTTTACAATAAATTTGATGATTGAATACTCCTTTTTCAATGAAACTAATTTATATATTTATTTATCATTAATATGTAGACTAAGTCTGTATAAGAGTAATTTCTTATCATAATCGATGAGAATATTCCAAAATCACATACAAAAGATGATAATGATGTTCACTAACCATGATACCCCATAATAGACATAAATAACCTAATGAAATTTAGGATAATCTAGAATAATCATCCATTCCATACCCATGCCTTGGATATAATCCAAATACCATCTTCTTAAGAATTTTAATATTGAATTAAAATCCTAAAATTATACTAAAAGGTTAGTTTGGAATGGGGACAAACATAAACCATTCCCATATTTCTTTATACCACATTCAATTGAAAATTATTTTAATGATAATAATTATATACATTAAAATATATAAGATTTGACCAAATATTAAAAGAAAAAATTTTGGACTCTCATGGAATGTACTGATAATCATCCTACAATTGGAAACATGTGAGTTTTTAGAAACAAATTAAATGAACATGTAAATGTTATCAAAAAAACTATTTACTTCATTTATAAGATAATAATGAAGAATAATGTATTTAATATTTTGAATCCTTTTCCACCATTCAACAACTTCAATTTGTTAAAATCATTTTATAATTCAAGGCTCATTTTAATTTCAATATTTTCAAATGGATGTCAGAAGTGACTTTCTAATTTATTTTATTAGTATGAATGTTTGTGTGAATGAAAAATCTAGTTTAGAAAATCCAAAATTTACAAATAATATTTTAATGCAATACAAATATATATACTAATAAAAACAAGCCCCTATGTTTTATAGTAGGAGGTTAAATTAATTTATTTTATCAAATGATTTCAATATGTGCAAAATTTTATCAATGTTTTATTCAAAACCTTTTTTAATTGATTTAATTACCTTTACAATTTATGTTTATTATGTCATTTTCTGTGTTAATAGTGACTATTTTGAAAATAATATTTTCAATTTCATGAATAATAACTTAGAAATGAGTTTTATGGGAGAACGCAAATTGATCGCATCACAATTCACTAATTTATTTCACCCCTACATCACTATTTTAAACTTATTTTGTATTTAAAATTACAAATATTATCTCAAATTTCACATCCCATTTGATTAAATTATTTAATTTTTATCACTATTAAAAGGGTAATTATTCTTTTTTGGTGATTCCATTGTAGGAGGTGGTGATTTGGAGGGTCGGAGATGGTCTAGAAGGGAAATGGGCCAAACTGCATGGAATCCCAATGACAAATGTCCACTATTTTTCACATTAAGAAATATCTATGCATCTAATTGTACTTATATATTGTGATCCACCACAGAAATTCCTGGGCTACAACTCCTCTCAAGTAACCAAATCCCTATTCAGTCATTAAGTGGTCCATCTGAACCAATCTGTCTAGAGGATAGAATCAGAAAGAAGTCAATGATTTTGTTCTATATTTTAACCATATATCGAGATATAATACTCCATTGGATGACAAATTTGACATTGAGATAACTAGGAATGTGGTCTACAACATTTCTATTTTTTCCATATTAAGATAATTCCATTTACCTACTCAAAACCGACACACAAGTGGTATCTCTAAAATTGGGTGCAAAAACCACACCCCATTTTAGATATAAGTTGACATCATGGTCACCCCATTATTAAGATTATAAAAGGAGTGAATTGATTCGATTTTGGAGTTATATATATGTCCTCTAACAACCTTATAGGTTCTTTAACTCCCTATTATCATAGGGGGAGATATTGAAGCATGGATCCCTTCAACCAAGCCTTCATCTCCTTCTCATGTTGTAATATTTGACTTTGTGTAATAAACATATTTTTTCTTATTTTATTTCTTCTACTTTCTTCTATTTTGTTCAAATTTATTCATCAAATAACATTATTAATTGTTCTGGAATCATGGGTTGAAACTACATTGTGTTTTACCCTTTCTAAACCTTTGCACATGCAAATTGTTTCTACGATGACTACTCCGCCCATGGAAGAGTAGTTAATTTTAGTAATAGATCAACCTCTATCCATCATAATTAATTTATTTTGAATCAATTATATAATATAATTCACATAATATTATATTTTATTTTATTTTTAAATTAAATGAAACTATGAAAGCAATTTTACAATAAATAGAAAACACACGAGGTCAAGAATTGTGTGAATTGTGAGAGAGCGAACATAGTGGTTTATTCAAAACCACATGGGAAAAATTTGTAGGATTCAAAAATAATACCTAAACACAATTAGTCCTCATTTATAGAATGGATATGTGCCTTAATTTATCATGGACCATAAGTTATCCTTATTACATTAATCAATGTAGTGTGATGCAATTACATGTTCCGAAGATAGCCTAGGGTTTATTTCACTTCATCATTGAGGTAATGTTAATTCTATAAGGGTTTAAGGGTTAACAAGTTAGGATATAATAATTAACTGGATTATTTTTTTAAATTATAATGATTGATAAATTATTTTATTGGTATAATTATATCATTTATGCCTTTTTAAAATATTTTCTAATAATCATCTTCTTGTTATGTCATTTTAATCGAACTTTTTTAAAAAAAATACAATCTTCTTCCATAAAAAATATTCTAGATTTATAAATGATAAACAACCCCCTCCTTTTAATTTATGTTATTATTTCATTTAATTTTATTTTAAAAATACTTTAAATATGTTGTTAAATTTACTTCCTCCTTTGAGAGATGACCTTTCTCTGCCACTCTGCTTCACCTAAGTACCCAAAAATCACATGTCATTTGAAAGCGCTCTTGATATCGCCTTTCAAGTCGGATCCTTTTTAGGGAGGAAAGTAATTATTTCAACACATTATAGGTATATATTTTATTTTATATTTTATTCTTTTCTTCCCATCTTTCTTTCTTCTTTACCCAATTTGACTTTTTTTCTTTAATCTTCTTCTTCTATTTTCTTCATCTTATTTTTGGACCATAAATTCAAACTTCTCATTTTTTATATACTATGGTCCACTTTATTTCTTTTCATTTTTTTATTTATGACGTTTACTAATACCGAATATCTCTTAGATCTTGAACTTAAGATTTAACATAGGCTTCGTGCTCGAATCATACATTATATGTCTATGGGATGTTTCAACATTCAACAAGTTAGAGAATTCCTCTTGTCCAAGAATATTGAAATCAAAAACACTTCTAAATACAACATAAAATAAGAACTATTTTCTGATAATAATGGAAATGAACTTCATAGAACCATTTTGGAAATTTATTACACCTGATATTAACTATAAACCAAATTTTATTGCATAACCAAATTTTGAATCGCACTTTGAACTAATATCTGGGACAATTCACCTTCTTCCAAAATTTCATGGATTATCTACTGAGGATCCAAAAAAACTTTTAAAATAATTAGATTTTTTTAGCTCAACCATAAAACCAATAAAAGTTTTTGAAGATCAAAACATGGTAAGCACATTCACATTCACACTTGATGGAGCTGATAAAGATTGGATGTATTATTTACAACCTAAATATGTCACATGTTGGAACAATTTGATACATCTTTTCTTAGATATATTTTTTCCAGAATAAAGGACCGCATCCATTCGTATGAAGATCACGGGGATTAGTTTGGCCCAAGGGGAGTCATTGAATGAGTACTGGGAGTGATTCAAGAAGTTGTGTGCATGTTTCCCACAACACCAAATCATTGAGATACTTCACATCCAATACTTCTATGAAAGACTCACACCCATGGGGAGAAGAATGGTGCATGTCATAGCTGGAGGAGAATTTGTGGAAAATACAACAATATCATCACATTAATTAATTGACAAGATGGCACAAAACTCCCAACAATTTGGTGATTGAGTTACACCACATGTTAAATGACTACATTAGGTATGTATTTCTTCTCTTTAGTGTCATTTAATTGATACTAAGTTTAAAGAATTTAACAATATGGTGAGACTAATTTCTTGAGATCAAAAGACATCCCAACCCCCTCCTTTAAGTCAATTTGGCTTTTTCACTGTGACAAGCCACCCAACTAATTGTAGCCCCAAACTACAAGAAATAGTAGATTGTGAAGCAGTGTTTTCTGAGAGACCATGTCAATAGAAAAAATAGCAATATCCCCAAAATAATCTCGATTCCATTGATAAAATATACAACCATGGTTGGAAGGATCCACTAGACATGAGGTATGCCTATGGACAACAACAAAGGCCCCCCTTTCAACAAAACTTCAAGCATCCTCCATCTTACCAATAGGTTTCCAACAACACTAATGTTGATTTGAAGCTAAAACATCAACATGTCAACAACATGGGAATCCCCAAAATGGGGTATATTATGAAAATTTTGATCTTTTGAAAAAAAATAATTAATAAATAGAATGAGATGAAGAGTCAAGGTTCAGAGTTGAGGTAGTTGAAAACACAAATGAGCCAGATTGCCACTGCCCTTCATGAACTAGTAAGTAAGAATTATGGAAAACTACCATCCTAACCAACACCAAATCCCTAGGGTAATGTCGATGCCTTCACATTGAGAAGTGGGAAGAAAAAAACTGATACATTTATACATATCAATCCACCAAGATTTACCTCCACTCCAATGAAGCCCCATTCTTGACCAACTGATGGGAAATTCAATGAAAAAGATAATGGTAAGAAAATTATTGATGTTGTTCCTCTTAAACAACTTCCATTTCCAAAAAGAGTTGTACAAACCAAAAATATAGATGATGAGGCAATGAAAAAAGTGGTTTTGAACACATTCAAGCATGTGGAGATCAACTAACCTCTACTTGAATCTATCAAGAAATACCAAGTTATTCCAAATTCTAATATGAAATTTGTACCAATTTAATAGAGCTTAATGGAAATGAGAGGATCAGTCTTGTAAGAAATGTGTTAGCACTCATTACACAAACTCTAGAATTACCAAAAAAGTACAAGGATCTGGGGACATTCACCATCCCATGCACCATAGTGGAGTTTCACTTTTCTGATGCACTTTTTTATTTAGGAGAATCAATAAATTTAATAACTCATTATGTATTATCTTCTTTGAAGGTTTGTGAGTTGAATCTGACAAGAGTAGTGGTGTAGTTTGAAAATTGATCTACATCATATCCATTGTGGGTCCATGAGGATGTAATTGTTTGGGTTAGAGACATGATCTTTGCAGCAGATTTCTGCATGCTAAACATGGAATATGATCATGTAAGTTCTCATGCTCCCACTATCATAGGTACACCCTTCCTCAAAACTGCCAAACAATCATAAATGTCAATGAGGGTACACTTTCCATGGTGTTTGGAGATGAAATTGTGATATTTAATGTTATGGACTCCATGAAGTGCCCCTTAGAGGACCATTCTGTATTTTTATCTCCCATTTCGAACTACCAAATAAAAACCCATTGGAATTTGATTATCCTATGCTTAGCGAGATTGTGAGTATTGGTTCTAGTTTTTTATCCAGGAGAACATACACACATATTTCTAATGCAAAAAAAAAATCTCTTATATTTGATTTTGAAATGGATTCATTCCTTGATTCTAATCATGTGAACTCTGATTATGACAAGGCTATTGTTTATGCTCAAGGTTTATATAGATTATAATCATATTTAGATGATGATGATTTTGGTACTACTGTTCATTGTTCACGTATTTCAGTTCCTATAATGTCTCCATCAATAAATCACAACATATATTGGAACTCAATACATTGGTACCTAATCTCAAATACTCGTACTTGTTTAGTGGTGAAAAATTTCCTGTTATCATTGCCAAAAATACCATTTTGAACATAAAAAAAACTTTTAAATATTTTAAGGGAAATATTAAGGAAATAATGTGGACCTTGGTTGACATATCTGGTATTAGCCCCTCCATTTTAATGCATATGATTCTTTTTAAATATGGAGCTAAACCGGTTACGCATCCACAAAGGGGGATAAAGTGGAGTTAGTTCTAATGAGGGTACAAAACAGTTGGTGTATGTGTATTGATTTTAGGAAACTAAATTAGTCCACTCGCAAGGATAATTTACCTCTCCCATTGATTTATCGAACGCTTTAGAGGCTATCTGGGAAGAAACATTATTGTTTCTTGCATGGATTTTCTGGATATTTTCAGGTTCTTAGTCTCTAGAGGATTGGGAGAAAGCAAAATTCACCACTCTCTTTGGCACATTTTCTTACCAGAGGATGACATTTGTACATTGCAATTCCCCAGGCACATTCTAGAGATGAATGGTGAGTATTTTTTCTGATTTTATTGATACCTACATAGAGGTATTTATTAATGATTTTATATTTTATGGGTCTTTATTTGATGAATGTTTATCTAGTTCTGGAATGGTGTTGAATCATTTTATTTGAGAAGAATTCGGTCCTGAACATTGAAAAGGGTCATTTTATGGTAGATCATGGAATTTTCCTAGGGCATGTTTTGTCATAACATGGTATAGAGGTTAACATATCTATGGGAGATATTATTTCATCCTTACCATATCCTTCATGTGTGCATGGTGTTAGATAATTCAAAGGGCATGTAGGATTTTATCAGTGCTTCATCAATGATTTTAGTAATATTACTCTTTCTATGTCATGATTACTTCAAAAGTATTCTGATTTTGTGTTTGATGATTCATGCAGGACTTCCATTGATGATCTAAAGATGTTTCTAACCACTCTATTGATCATACAGCCCCCACGGTGGGAGATTCCTTTTGAGAATATGTGTGATGCCTCTAACTTTTCTATTGGAGTTGTCTTATCTCAGAGGGCGGAGGTACATTCACATGTGATATCCAATGCATCAAGGATAATGGATTCAGACAAATAAAACTAGATAACCATGAAAAATGAGTTTCTTGCTGTCATATTCACTTTGGATAAATTATACTCATATTTATTGGGATCTAAAGTAGTTTTTTTCTTACCATGAATCATTGAGGTACCTCTTAAAGAAGCCAGATGAAATGACCATACATATCTGATAGATTCTCCTTCTTCAAGAATTTGATATTGTGATAAAGGATAAAAAGGGGACAGAAACCCTGGAGGCATTCCACATGAGTAGGTTTACTCACACACTAGAGGCTAACACCATGGACCATGTACCACTTTGAGACACTTTCCTCGATGAGCATCTTTATTCCATCTCATGTACAAATCCTTGGTTTGCTGATTTAGTGATCTAACTTGTTCCATCTGAAATCATTATAAATTTAAAGAATCATCTAGTCCACAACTTAATGAGTGAGTTAATACTTTTTATGTTTGGGATGATCCATACTGATGGATTATGTATATTGATCAGGTTATTAGGAGATGTGTTCTATCCGTGAGTTTGAGCCTATTCTACATTTTTTCTACGCACTTTCATGTGGAGGACACTTTGGTTCCCAACAGATATCTAGGAATGTTTTAAATTGTGGATTATATTGGCCTAGTTTATTCTATGATGCTCATCTATTTTGTAAGTCATCCTCTTTTATCCAACATATTGGGAACATTACTAGGGGACAAGAGATACCCCAACAACCCAATCTATTTTATGAGATTTTTTATGTATGGGGCATTGATTTTAAGGGTCCTTTTCCATGTTCTTTTGGTTTATATTACATTTTGATTTTTTGGATTATGTGTGTAAATGGGTGGAGGCCAAGACCACCATGACAGATTATTATCATGTAGTAGAAGAATTTGTCAAGACACATATTTTTTAGATTTTTAGTACCATAGTCCATCATCAGTGACCATGGGACACACTTCTGCAATAAAAATATCTCTTCGCTTTATCAGATGTATGGGGTGACACACAAAACATCAACACCATACCTCCTCCAAACAAATGTCTAGGATGGGGTTTCAAATCCATAGTTGAAACAAATTTTGTAGAAAACCGTTCAACCGAAGAGGGAAGATTTGAATAAGTGATTTGATGATGCACTTTAGGATTATAAGACTGCATACAAGACACCCATTGGTATGTTCCCATTTATAATTGTTTTTGGTAAATCATGTCATCTACTCATGGAGGTTGAGGATCAATCATATTGGGCTATAAATAAACAAAAAATGGATTTGGTACATGCTGGAATCGAAAGAAAGCTGGAAATTCAAGATCTTGATGATATTTGTTTTTCTTCATATGATAACTCAAGGATCTATAAGAAAATATCAAAAACATCTCATGAAAAAATGATCTAGAGAGTAGAATTTAATGTCAGAGAGAAAGTATTGATCTATAGTTCCCAACTGAAGTTGATTCTTAGTATGTTTCATTCCAGGTGGTTAAGTCCTTATGTTGTAACTATTTTTTCCCTACGGTGCAGTGAGGATCATAAAAGAAGACACATGAAGGAGCTTTACAGTCAATGGGTATCATTTTAAGAAATTCATTGAGGGACATCTGACTGATGTAATGGATTTCATCACACTGCATGACCCCATTATCACTTGAGAATATCAGGCTCTTCAAAACCCTTTCGCTTTTACATTATTTATCCAATTTAAAATTATGAATTTCATGTTCACATATCATCCCATGGGTTCACATTCATTACAATGCAATATTTTAAGTGTGGGGGAGGGAACCTTTTAGTTTATTAATTTCAATCATTTTCCTATTTTTCAATGTTTTTCAAAAAAAACAAAAAAAATGGTCTTTTTTTAACGTTTTTGTGTTAATATTTTATTTTTTTCTTGTTTTTAAAACTTTTAATTTTATATTGTTCCCATCGTGATTTTAAAATTGATATCAATAAGTGAAACAATTTATCCACTGAATCTGAGCTTACATGAATGATGAAAATCAATTCGTTTCAGTTTAAAATCTTTAGTAATTTCACGAAAAGTACTCTTACTTTTGGATCTCATACCACATCTCATTTTCTTTATAATTGAAATCTCTTACCTGTGAGGACTTAGAATGATAATTTTCACATTAATTACATTGACCTCACTTCTTGAGGGAACAAAACCATGGTTGATTTAACCATAATTTGATTTATTCCTATCAAAACATAAGGGGTTGAGGTACTTGTGTTTTAAATTATTGAGGAATTTAATTTGTATTAAAGACCTTATTTCACAAGAATCATTTTTATAATTGACTTTCTTGAACATTTAATCATTTTAGCCCTTATAATACATGAATAACATGTTAGGATAGCCACATTACAATCCAACATTCCTTATCCAACCAACTCTTGAAGTAAAATTTCATTATCATGTTGAACATAAGTGTGAGGGAAGCTGTCTTGTGTTGTTCTACCACATTTTTTGATACATTGGGTATAAAAATATGTTATTAATAGATTTTGTTTCATTTATAGATCTTTTTATAGTATAATAATGGTGTGCCTATCTAGAGCTTTCAATATAATCTTGTTTGAGAAGATTCACATTTTTACTGCATTGAGTGAGCATTCCTTTATTACTCATTATGATGAAGAGGAATTGAAGTAAATGTGATTGAAGAGGAGAACATATTTAAGTAAAAATTATAGTAATGAAATTTTTCTTCAAAAAGATTCAAGACCTCCTCATTAAGCATCATAATTTTACACATCAAAATCCCACCAACTGAAATCCACAGAACAACCCTGAAAATTAATCATGATAAACATATGTGGGTGAATCATATTGGGTGGTAATGTTGAAATTATCAATCTTATGGTGACCCCTATATAAGTATTGATGGGAAAGGAATTGCTGAAAAATTTATATATGTGTGATAAGTGTAAATTCAAGTGAGGTAATTGTTTCGTCCATAGGAGGATGAATGAAGGGAAAATATATTGAATGATATAAATGTAGAACTTGAAATAATGGTTTTTTATGAGGCATGATATCTTATGTTTTTGGTGTGGAATTGTTAGATATTAATGATTTGTGTTTTAAAATTTGTTATGATTTGATATTGATGTTTAATATTAAAAAAATGAATAAATTATATGTGGATTTTCCCCTGAGTGAAAAAGGGTATGTGTGGGTGTGTGATAACATCACAATTCACTACTTTATTTCACCCCAACATCACTATTTTAAACTATTTTTATATTTACAAATATTATCTCAAATTGAACATCCCATTTGATTCAATTATTAAATTTTTATCACTATTAATGATGGAAAAATATTTTGTTTTGGTGATATCATTGTAGGAGGTGATTTGGAGGGTCGGAGAAGATCCAAATGGGAAATGGGCCAAACTGCACGATATCCCAATGACAACTTTCCACTATTTTGCACATCAGTCAATGTCTGAGCATCTAAATGGGCTGATATTTTTTTGGTTGCTCCAGAACTTCCTGGGATACAATTCATCTCTAGGAAATGATGCCCAATTCGATCATTAATGGGTCCATCAAGACCAATCTGTCTAGGGGACAAAATCTGGATGAAGTCAACGATTTGTTTCTGTATTTTGGCCATATATTGTGGTGTCTTATTCCATTTGTGGAAAACATTGACATGGAGATAAAAAATATTCTGGCCTACAAAATTTATATTTTTTCCAACTCATGATAATGATATTAACCAACTCAATACCGATACACATGTGGTATCCTGAAAACAGGGTGTCCAAAACCAGTCCCCATTTTGACTATAAATTGACACCTTGGGCACCCCATTTGGATGTTCTACCAACGAGTGAAGTGAAGCCATTTTGGAGTGATATAGGATTCCTCTAAGCACCATAGAGATTATGTAACTACCAATAGTCATAGGGGGAGCACTTGAAGAAAGGATCCCTTCACTGAAGCCTTGTTCTCCTTCTCATGTTGTAATACATGTCTTTATGTAATAAACTTATTGGTTCTTATTTTATTTCTTCTCTTTTCTTCTATTTTGATCAATTTTATTCTTCTATTATTATTACTAATTGCCCCAAAATAATTAGTAGAAACTATTTTGGGTTTTATCATTTCTAAACCGTAGCACTAGCAAAATGATTCTACGATGTCTACACCATCCATGGAATAATAGTTCTTTTTAGTAATCGATCGACCTCTATCATTATTCATTCATTTATTTTGAATTAATAAGATACTATAATTCAGATATTATGATCTATTATTTTGTTTTTAATTTATATTATACTATGAAAGAAATTGAAAAATAAACACATAACATGTGAGGTTGAGAATTGTGTGAATTGTGAGAGAGTGAACATAATCGGTAATTCCAAACCACATGGGATAAATATTTAGAGTTCAAACATAATCCCAAAACTAAGTTATTCCTCATTTATAGAATGGATATTTTCCATAATTTATCATTAAACATATGTTATCCTTATAACATCAATCAGAGAAGGGTGTTGTGATTACATGTTCCGAAGATAGCATAGGGTTTAATTCACTTCATATTTGAGGTAAAGTTAATTCTCATAGGGTTTGTGGTTAACATGTTAGGGGATCACAATTAAGTAGATGTTAGTTTAATTGATAATTATTTATAAATTATTGAGTAGGTAGAGTTAGATCAATTATGCTTTTTTGAAACTTTTTCTAAAAAACATCTTCTTGATGTTTCATTTTAATCGAACATCATTTCCACAAGAAAAAAAACATTCTTCTTCAAAAAAACATATTCTAGATTTTTAAATTATAAACAACTCCCATCCATTTAATTATTTATATTATTTCCTTTTATTTTATTTTTAAAAAACCTTTAATATGATGTCAAATTTACTTTCTAATATGAGAGATGACCTTGGTCAGCCACTGAGATTCATTTTTATACCCAATAATCATATATAATTCAAAAGCACCCATGAAAGATCGTTTCATAAATATTACATTACGTTTAAAATTTTTAAAATTCTGATGGAACTCTTTTACAAAAAAATTAAAAATATTAATGAGCCTATAATGAATTTTTATTAATAATTCTAGATAAATTTGAATTCCTTTGAGTACAATTTGTAATCTAATTTTTGATAAAGTCTATTAATCGATATTCAATAATCTTTTTCAAAGAATCACTTGAAGTCTAAAAGTCCATACAACAAACTAGATATAAATCATGTTTATCATAATACATATTCATGTTTTTAATACAGTCCAATGGAATTCGATTTTAATTCTATTGAAATATTTTTTTTATTATTTAAAAGGAATTTAAAACCATGGATTATTTTTTCCAATTGAAACATCTTTTGGACATTTATTTTTTCCCACTACTCATTTATGTGGATTAAAACTAGATAAGAAAAATAATCATCAGAACATATCATCTAATAGAATCCCATGTAATCTATTGGTGTTATAATAGAAATATTATGTTTCAATTTCTATTTCCAATGTAGAATTCACTTATTTTAGTAGTTATTGCGCCCATATAATATAGATGAAACATATCCTTTGGACATGATAACAAAATTTGCAATACATATCATGTGTGAAACACTAGTGAAGGTAGTATTCTAAAAAATATTATCAAACACTATTTCACTGTGAACATTTTATTTAGACACCATTTTAAACCATATCACTTTCAAAAAGGTTCTAATTTTATTTACATTATTTGTAACAACATTAAAATTTCTAATAAATTCACTAATACACTTAATCTTTACCATGTAAAATTCATCAAAAGTGAGTTTTTTACGATTATTCATGTGGCACTTATCTATTAACCACATAGATATCATAAGGATATTGTATTTCTTTTAAAAAAAAATTTAAAATATATTTAAAATTAAAAATTTTGTTGAACCATTTTATAATTTTGGAAATAAAATGTAAGTATTCCACTCCATTAAAAACCTTCTTTTATAGATACAAAAAAGTGTAATTGGTTTTGACATAGATTCTAATAAGGATTTATCCTAAGAATATTTTATTAGGTTTTTGTCTCTTTTTAATATTTGGAATGGTGATTCTAACATTAATACACACCTAATCTAGTGCACCTAGACAATTATTCATATATTATTAATAAAATAATTACTAAAACATAATGATATTGATTTTTCAAAATATGTATCTGTTTGAAATTTTTTGAAAATTTAGTAATTTTTAGTGGCTATAATTCTATAAAAAATCCATATTCATTATTTAAGGTAGTTTTATGTATTTTTTTGATATAAATGATCCATCAAGATAAGTTTTATTATTAATTTGTTTTTGTAATTAATAATATTTTATTAAAATTTCAAATAAAAATTTTCAATGTTTTATTTTTTTATAAACATTATTTTTTGAGAGATGTTAATTTCCATGAGATTAATTAAAAAACAATATTTTAATACCTATAAATGTTTTAATTAATTTTTTAAATTATTAATTTTCTCTCTCTCTAATGAACATTAATGTTGATAAGTGTAGTTTTTAGTTTTATCTATTAATTATATAACCATTCCTTAAACTCATATTTTATTATCTCAAATGGGGAGAAGATTCTGAATTTAATATATATTTTTATATAAAGGGTTTACAGGAGAGAAGATTTATTTTTTATTAATAAAAAGTTTTGTTTGGAATAGTTGTGATTATTTTTTTCTTTTTTGTTCAATGGGAGGAATAATCAAAATATCATAGTAATTTTTTATTTTTATCTAGGCATATTATTGTGTAAAATTAATTATTATGCAAGTCATTATGTTTATTAAAAAGTGGATATTTTTTTCTTATCCCCATTCACTATTTTTAATGGTAATAAGGAAAAATGAGGCGTTTAAAATTTTCATTTTTGTGATTTGTGGATGGACTTGATGATATATTAATAAAAATCATTGAAGGATACTATACATATATTAATGTATACTATATTTCATTAAAATAAGGCTATATAAACTAGGGATTATTGTTGAATGATGTGGAGAAGTCACTTTCGATATGTAATGGGAACCTGCTATATCAACCGACATTTCGAGTTCTATCTACAACTTGGTGGAACACCATGAAACTCCTTTATCAAGCTACACCCCATCATATTCCCGTATAGAGGAACTAGATAACATCTAATAATGGAAAGAGGCCATTTTTTCTCTTTGAGATCACCAACCAAGAGATGTTGGTTCACTGACCATCATGTGGTAGTTTTCACCATGTTTAATATGTATCTAGTAGTGTTAGGATAGAAACTATGAGCCCAAAACAGATTATGATAAAAAGTAATCAAATGTTAAAGTATTTACCTTAAATAATCTAAAATGTTTCCAAAACATTTTCAAATGTATTGGACCCCACAAATAGATACCTTAGGTGGCCTTGGATGTCTTCAATTACACAATTTCTATTTTGATCTCCAATATGAACATGATCAATTTCTCAATCTCTCTCAATGATCTCCCTTTGTTAAATAATCTATCTACTTATAAGGATATATTTTTTTAAATATTAATCTTCATAAATATTCTTCTAATATTTTCATAATCTCCTAATGTTCATGAAATACGTATAGGTAATTGAGACTAGGCTATAAAGTCAATGATTTATAGGAATCCACTCATCCTACCTCTTTATTCTATATATTGTGGTCATTAACATTAATGTGAAGAGACATTGATTTTCTTATGTTCGATTAATAATGAAATGGGCTATTTTATTTTAGATTTATAGATTTCCAATAAGGTGTTAGTGAAAATAATATTTTCAGTTTACAGCTAAAGCCTTAGAACCATGGGTTATTTTTATTATCATGGATACGATTAATGTTAAGGGAATAATACATTAAATCATCAGGTGATTGAGGTGACAGACTTAGGGGATAATTTAGAGTTGTTATTGAAATTCCATTCAAATATCTATTATTATTTAATTTATAAAATTTTAGTTATTTTTTACATTTAATTGTTCTTAATTTTTTAATCCATAAATTAAATCTTTATTGGATAATTTTTTGTATAATAAAATATCATAATCAATTTTGATATGAAATCCCTTGATCATTTTAAATCACAGTATTTTTATTATTCTATTATTGTAATATTATTATTCTTTCAATATAAATTAATTTTTTTATTTCTTAAATAATTTATGAATGATGTTTTAAACATGTATTTTTGAAAAAATGATTAATGGTAAACTCAAAAATATCCTACAATTTATCGATCACCATCCTGAAAATGTAGAACCATATAGTGGATTATATGTAATGTGATATCAAACTCCAGAATTTTGGGATGAAGTAAGTGAGATGAATTCTTTTTGAAAATAACTATTATAAACAATGGTTGATAATGTAATGATTATTCAATAGCATATAATGAAATCATAGAGAAATTAGGAGAGGTAAAAACATATCAAGAGGAAATATGTTTTATTTTATGAATGTAATAATGAAATTCATAAAATATACCTATCAATATGTTTCATGATATTTTGTAAAAAGGTAATGTTAAACTAATATTTTATTTATTCATATGAATCTTTACAGAAATATGGATCTCTTTCATTCAATTCATATTTCCTTATGTGTCTATCATAGGTATATGATATATTTTATGATTTGTTTTTATGGAAATTTATACTTAATGTCTCACAAATTTTGAGCCCTGTGGTGGTATAGTTTGAAGGGAATCATTCATATGATAAAAATATCATATATATTAAAAATAATATATATATATATATATATTACAGAATATGGTAAATATATTTTTTAATGTTTGATATAGGAACAACCTTATTTGGGAAACAACATAGTAATCTAAAAAGGCATTGCTAAAAAAATTTCCCAACCAATTTAAGTATTGAATAGAATTGCAAGGACTCAATTTCATAATGGATGATATAATTTCAAATCCCATATAATGTAAATAATCTATCAATTTCCATCCTTATTAATATTCATGACTGTATTTTATAGATCACATTTTATATAATAAATTTTTATGAATTTTTAAATAGAAAATTAAATAGTATACTCTAACTAAAGTGTTTTCAATGTATTATATTGTTTTGATTAAAAATAAATTTTATACATTTTATACATTTCATTTGATAAATTTTTTTTCATTTATAATATCATTATACCATATATATTTCATTTTAATTTTGGGGGTTTTTTCAGCAGCTGATTATTTATTAAATAGTGAAAAATACAAACTTTTAGAAAAACTTTACATTATTTTCATTCATATCAAATGTACGGTTAAATTTTAGTTTTTTAAATTATATTTTTCCACATTTTGTTAAAAATAATTAAATTAATTCCACTAGATACAAAATTATAATTGAATATATTATATATTAACTTTTGTCTTAAAAATAAATTTCTATAAATGAATTATTACATTTTGTGAGCTTATATTCAAATAAATATCATTAAGTTATACAAAATTATCCATAAAAATGGAATTCATTATTTTAATTTGAATTTTCATATCTAATAAGGAGGTTTTTTTATTTTTTTCATTTTTAATTATAGTAATTGAATGTTTTATACATTCAATAATTGGTAAAACATTATAATTGGGGTTAATATTTTTTATTATTTCACAAAAATATAATCATAATTATTATTGAGCTTATTATAGTACCTATTAAATTTTATATATTTTTTCCACATGAATTTGAGTAATATATTTATTATAATAAAATATTAAAAATAATTACCAGAGTTACACTCCACTCACTTATAAAATTGAATAACATTTCATCACTTATTCAAAATTATTAAAAATAAAACTCAATATAAACCATTACATATCCCAATAAAAATATCTTCCCTATGTCATATGGGTTTTTTTTCACTCTAAAATACTATCCGAGAAGGCATAATGTGTAAGCCGAAATACGTTTTCTAAATAAGATGTATAACTCTTGGAAAATTTCATTTATATTTCATTATTATTCCACAACCTTCAAAATAATGATAAATATAATTATATAATTAAAGAAGTATATAATGTATTTATATAAATATAATTGTGATTAAGTTATAAAAAATTTTATTATCATTTACTAACCCAAAGGAAATGAAAATATGACTCGTATGTAGGTGTGGAGTACCACCCATGTAATGAAAAGTGTTTTTATCACCAACTAACGTGGAATGTTGTTGTGATGGATTTAATTAAAATATAAAATATATATGATGTAATTAAGATTCTTTAAAGATAATATAATACTTTTCATTATACACTTAAATCTGTTGGAATATGGTATTATCCCTCACGAGTACATATGGATTACCACCTTCACGATGTGATGTTAATTTTTTTTCAATTATTCCATTAATGGATTGTTATAAAATGGTACTTAATTTATGAAAATCATAATTATGTTAAGACTAAAATCCTAGAGATGATGGAACCGCACCCTTTTAACCCTGGGCAACCTATAACATCCTTAAAACCACTCTTGTATACGAGGTGCTAAAAACATATTTTTTCTATATATATATTTGGTACAGACAAATTTGAACAAGTTATATGCATCCATGATAGACACTATAAAACAAAAATTATGTGTCACTTACAGTCCCATGTCCCTTATAGAGTTATAATGTTATATAATTAGGATGATCGCTTACATTATATTATACATGACTTTATCTAAATATTTTTTCCTATATCCCCAATCTATTTTTAATCCACAATAAGTATTCAATATTTCTCATATGAAAACCTTCTATAAATACCATAAATATCATATTTCATTATAAACTAGGGAAAATGATTCTTAAGAAAGGGGTGATCAGAAATACATAGTTATGGTAAACATAGGTACTAGAAGTTGAATATTATTATTGAGAATTATATTACTATATGGTATAATTACCTTGAGAATTACATAATATAATTCAATCCCATATAAATCATGATCATTAAAATTGTGAAATGAAAAAATAGTAATTAAATGACTCAAGAGTATCATCAATCACGATCTATGTTAAATAAATATTTGTGAAATTAATCATTATAAAAAAAATTATATAGATAACCAAATGGTATCTGAAAACATTATCTTCATCATCCATATTCACTCAGGACAACAATATTCAGATCCCAGTTAAATCCATTGGAGAAACCTACCATGTTTACTCCCTCCTTCTTGTCTTTAATGAAAATGAAAATTTTCCATCATATTGGTGAGGTATAACAGGCTCACCCACTATAAATGATATATCAGGCTATCCCGTAATCATGATATACCTCAGTATCACCCATCATCATAAAACATGGGTATATATATTAGATGAATATAACACATGAATTGTTTCTTTATCATCATCAATATTTAAACTAACTAATTAATTCATTTATAACATGATTTTTATATAGAAACGGAATGGTTTTTATGAATGTATATTAAATAAAATAATAAATCATCAAGAGGAATAGAAACTATTGA